>OX336342.1:20983164-22282330 GCA_946902875.1 Nematopogon swammerdamellus
CGGTGATACCAACCCAGTGGTCTACAATTTGATCCTATACCACAACTCTTTGTATACCACCTAGTAAGGCCGTCCTTCACATATACACATCAACTAAACGGAAGTAAAACAGAGAATACCTTAATTTGTAATTAATGATTCTCAAATATTTGAATTAAGCACACATTCAGATGCTTGAAAAACACAACCGATCTTCTCAGACATACACCTCACAAAGACTAAGCATGTCGAATGATAGCACCGACCGGTGAGCCTAGGGACCACACATCAGCGGGCCTCTCGTTTCCACTCATAACTTGTATGCGCGCTGGTAGCGCATGAAACACAACGTAACTTTGGCAACCGACACGCGCCGCGCCGCGCCGCTGAGTGCCGCATTCGATTGACGGACGTCGTTCGAGTTGCACTCTTCAGAAAATCTCCTCGCTTCTTTTGGCGCAGTCGTAAATATAGGCTTGCGCAGCGAGGAAGGGATTATGGAGCGAGACATGCTGGGAATATCGCCACGTGATATGGTACATAACGAGTCAATCCGCCGACGCACCAAAGTATATTGGTAGTGGGCTGGGCACGTTAGCCGAAGAGACGACGACCGTCGGAGTAACCGTGCCCTACACGGGCGGTCGTGGACAGAAAAACGGAGCGTGGGAAGAGCACCCGCCAGGTGGGACGACGACAACAAGTTGGTCGGCGGAAAGAAGTGGTTCCATACCGATGAACGCCGGGAGGACTGGAGGAAAATTGGAGAGGCGCATGTCCAGCAGTGGACGCTTACACGCTGACTGACTGACTGTCTTAAATATTGCAAAGGCTGGGTTGGGTCCCTAGACTCAGTGCTCGGTGGATACGATGAAGGAAATGTTGAGTCAGCGTTGCTGGTAAATTGCTCAACTCAAGGTTTATGCTCACATACCGTGTGATTTCGTGTTTAAGTAACTCTTTAATTGGCGTGTATGTAGGCAAGTATTTAAAATTTTGGGGAAACTTCGTAATAATATCGCGTTCGACGCATTTTTTCCGGATTTTCCGCATTTTAATTTTCTTAAAAAAAAATTTAGTTCATATTCTCGTAATTTTTGGGATTTCGTAGCAAACAAAGCTGGCACGGACCCTTATAAAATCTCTCAAGTATCTGTCTATCTGTCTGTTTGTCGCTCTGTCACAGTCTCTAGCTCCTAAACCGTGTACATGTCGTAAAAGGCGACTAAGGGATATGACTCCCTTCTTATATTACTAGGTGGTAGGGTTTAACCCGCCCGGGTTGATACCATCGCACTGAATGAAAGGTCGGTCGAAACGGCTATTGTAAATAGTTTTTGTCTTCCGTCCAGTTCAGTGTAGCCGGCACGACCGAAGGGAAGCACTGACATGGCACCTAGTTCACCCGGTGTTATGGGCTGACATCACGGATGTTGTAGGTGATTTAGGCAACCGTGTCAGTTTCCATAAAAAAAAACCGTTCGAGCGATTATCTTGAATCGTGGAACGTTTATAGGTTCTAGAGAGGCAACATCATTTCACTGGTACGCATGTCAGGGGTCCTCAACTATAATTAATATGGGCCCCAAAAATTAAGTTGGAAAGAAAAATATTTTTCTAATATGTCTATTTGTACTTATATCGATGGAAAAGTCTTACCGAGACTAATTTATCACATTTTTTTTTTAGAAAAAAAAAAACATATTTTCAGTTGCACCTACCTATCTACTAATAGTTGTAACAAGAAATAATATGTCAATTTACTCTGTCAACATCAACAAGCTCGACAATCCATGCCTACCTACAATAGCCCGAGGAATTGGGTGTGTGTCGAGCACCCTTGATACCTCAGCACAGCTACCCATACTAGTTTTATAAGATAAACTTACTGATCATGATGCTCCTTAGTGCATCATGCTGACTCGCGGTCATAGATTTCATCAGCAGCGGATGCGGCACCGCCGGGTTGTCCGTTATGACGATCGTCTTCTGCGGTATCTCGGGGAGAGCTGTTGTGCCGGCTTCCTTCTTGGAGCGTTCCTCTTCCACGCTCGATGTGCTGTACGCTAGTGACACGTCGTCTTGTGATCTGGGGATGAAGAACTTGGATGTTATGTTGAAAAGTTTTTAGGGATTCATAGCCGACGATGCTGACCCTTAGAAAATCGCCGTGTTGTCTATCTTATATCTCAGTGGTGCCCATAACTTTTTTCTATTAAGATTTACCTACAAAAAATTAAAGGTCCCGAGATCGACACTTGTACCAAACAGTTTTCGTCGGTTTTCGTAGTTCAATAATTTATAGTAATTTTTGTTAGACTATTCATAATAAATTATCCAAAGTGTATACAATCTATTTTTGTTATTTAACGGTAAATAAACCATACACCTGCGTAATGTTTATTAAATTACAATTAAAACAATTTTATAAATGAAACTGCATTGGGTGTAATTGATTCTTTTAATTAATAAAATTGATATAGGTATCAAATATTATGAATTCTTTGATGTATTCAAGTAACTTTTTACTCCGCTTTGCTTTTTGACCGCACACGCTATGCGTGCAATAAGGAAATGGCTACGGAACCCTCTATGTGTGAACAATGTTCGCACTTGGCAAGCTGTTTTATTTTTCTTTTAGAATTACGCAACAATAATTGTATAAAGGAGTCCTCACAGTTAGTATCCAATTTGTCAATCGGTCTGATTGTTTTTCGACGTATTTGTTTGTCTGTGTCTATAGGCGGGAAATAGTGGTTTTGTTGACATTTTACTATGAGAAGCAGCATCAGCACTGAGGTATGAATGATACGTACCTGGTAGCCATGGCTTCCCCAGCTGCATCATTGTTCCAGGTCTCGGTGGCGGGGTCGCTCTTGCAGGAGGGACTTGACTCCTTACTGGAGTTGACTGTGGCTGGTGACTCCAGACCGCAACCATTTGATTTGATGAACGAATTCTGTTTGAAAGCAAAAACTGTTGAGGATACTAGGGGGACAAAGATAGGGGTTTATAGTTTTATTCTACTTTGGCTGAAACTGAATAGGCATTAGCCTCGCAGGTATGTGTGCCCGTTAATCTGATGAAGGAAGCCATCGTGAAGAAATCTGTACACCATCTATAGTCAATCAAACTGTCAATCAGTCAAATTGTAGGTCCCTTCCCTCCTAATCTTACTTGGTGGTAGGGTTTAACCCGCCCGGGTTGATACCACCGCACTGAATGAAACGTCGGTCGAACGAAACGGCTATGTAAATAGTTTGTGTTTTCCGACCAGTTCAGTGTAGCCGGCGCGATCAAAGGGGGAAGCACTGACATGGCACCTAGTTCACCCGGTGTTATTGGCTGACATCACGGACGTTGTAGGTGATGTAGCCAATCGTGTCAGTTTCCATAAAAAAAAGGCATCAGCCTCGTAGGTATGTGTGCCCGTTACTCTGATGAAGGAAGAGACCGTGAAGAAATCTGTGCACCATTTATAGTATAGTCAATGTTTCAGGTGATTCTCCCCAAAGATAGGCTATATAGTTAGCAGGACTGATTTCATGATTCCTCCCAATTTAAACTGCCCTGATCGCCGGACTCATGGAATCACTGCCAGTGCTCCCAAATACTGAACTAGAAGCACAAATGAAGCTGTGTATAAGCTTGAAGAAACTACATTTTGCAGTAGGTGGATCATTTTTTACGCAACCCGGTATAGGAGGCTGAATCAGCGGGGCCAGAGGACCAAGCTCAAACCAGCCAATGTCACTTTCGAGAAGATGCCATCCAACACAGAGACTTTCCATTAGATCACTGGGTATACTGCTTCCCTTATTCCTTGCGATCCAACCTATCTTCGCAGCACTCGCCGCAGAGAAACTGGGCACCCTTTTTGTTCTCAAAATCGTTTCTTTGTCGCACCGCTAGGGTGTGGAACTGTCTCCCGGCAAGTGTGTTTCCCGAATCCTTTAACCTGGATGTCTTCAAACGTCGTATCAACAGACTAGCAACAGTCCGCAAATCTGCTGGCATGGCGATTGGCGCCTCACTGAGCGTGGTTTCGCGTGGAGAGGGGTTTTTGGCTCTGTCGACTGTACCATTGGTCCCTCGACACAGCCACCCATGTTGGTTTACATAAAAAAAAAAAAAAATTCTGGACTAGAAAAGAACACAGCCGAAGCTGCTATGCGGCCGTTTCGTCTAGTCCGGTGGTTCCAACCCAGTAGGCTACAATTTAAGCCTACCACCGAGCAAGGAACAAGGGAGCTTTTTACACGGCACATGAGTGTAGAACGTACCTGTTTGTCAAACTTTTCAGGCTGCGCTCTATCCAAAACGAACTTTTCTTCATCTCTCCAATCCATGCTCTGGATCCGATTTGGTCTTTCCCTGGTCCTGGTGCGGTATCTCTCCAGCGTGGACATGGGCGAATGGTCCGGCTCCACAACCATGGCGGACGCGGGCCGATTGATGGTGAGGGCTGGTGGTACGGTGTAGGTGGGGTCCGCTTTGGGTTCCTCTTCGTAGTCGAAGGTGCTGGGAAGCTTGGGTAGAGGGATCACGGCTACTTCGGTGATGACTGCATCGTCTGTGAGAGAACATATTTTAATGTTGACATTACTAAGTACCTTCCTTACTGACAATAAAATTGCATAAGCACATCACAATAGAGGAAGTATGTTTTATAGTACATAGCTGTATTAATTGGATGACTGAGCTTGTGGTTGAATTATTGAGCATTGAAAATCCTGTGCTCGAGATCGAAGCCTCAGGCGCAGCCAATTTCACCTCAGAGGAGATGCCAGTCCGGCTTGGAGGTGGACTAATGTCGCTGTGGTAGTACCAATCTGGTTTATAGGCATTTTATCCGCGGTTTGACGATGCGTGGCTTCCAGAAGCAGAGTAAGATGTTCTCAAAGATCATATGAACAAGATTTGGTTGGCAAGTAGGCACCTGCTACACCCTTTATGTTAGCCCCTATCACCTTGATGAACTAGGTGCTATGTCAATGCTTCCCTTCGGGCCCAAATTGCTCCCTAGTGGCGGTTACGTCTTCTCCCAATTCCCATGCAATATTTTTCGTTCGGGCCACCATGGAACGCCGAAGACAACTACTGACCTTTATTTATTTGGCTCCAACATAGTATATGAATGGTTTACGCTTAAGGAAAAGAAATGTTGTATTTGTGATACATTTTAAGAAATAATGATGACTTGTAGGTACTTTGTCAGCAGTGGCAAACACTTTTGTAAATGTAGACGTAAAGAAACATATCTAGCAAAGTTTTTTTTTATACTGACACGGTTGGCTACATTACCTACAACATCCGTGATGTCAGCCCATAACACCGGGCGTACTAGGTGCCACAACTTGCAAGTTCTTCTTCGCTGTGATAATCGAACTGGCAAAATGCTTAAAATATAACGAATCCGAGTGCAGTGTACTGTGTATGGATGATGAATAAAGAATAAATAATTTAGGTAAAATTCGATAGACATTATATTATTATATTCACCCATAATGTCGAGGTCGGTGACGTTGAGCTCGCGCAGATGGAAGCTGTGCGCGCCCTTCATCACCATCTCGAGGTTGCGCGGGCGGCGGCGCTGCGCGCGCGGAGACTCCTGCGCCGAGTCGCCGCCTCCCCCGCACTCCCCGCCCACCGATACACCCGAGTCTGTTGCTGATCCTGCAACAGTTGGCGCCGTAGAAGATGGTATACTAGACGCGCGCGTTCGTGGCGCACGCTACGAATGCATGCTGAATACTGAATGAGAACTCTGCGAGGGTGTATGCACGTATATGCGTGTGTTTTGAAATGTGTAGGGCGAACGTGCGCTGAGGCGGCAGAGAAAAAGTACGCTTACGCAACGCAGCCTAATTTCTTTGAATAATTTTGGAATTTAATAAAGGAAAAGCCATAATATTTTTTATAATAGCAACATTTTATGAAAAAAAAAAGAAAACAGGTGCAACCTACCTAAGGTAACAATAATATATATTTATGTATAATTATTGAAGTATTTAAGTAGTTATTAAACTGTGAATAATATTATCATATTATATTAAAAAAAAGGTGCCTAAGAAATTTGAATATTGTATCACTATCATAAAAACACAAAGTGAAAAGTAAACTAGATAAATAAACAAAATTATAATAGGTAAGTTTATTTATTACCTTCTCGCGACCCATCTGATGATCCAGAAATCTTCCTCGAGTTGTTGGCAACCTGAAAAAAAATATTACATCACAATGAGAAAAAAATTCTTTAAGTTAATTTATTTTTAACTGGTTTATATTTTCGTTTGTATTTCATAGTTTTTGCTAAGTTAAGAAAATAAAAAAATTTAAAACATAACAATTCACCATTTTGTTTGACAGCACTGTAAGTACACGTGGAAATATTTGTATTGTATGTATGTAAAGCGATTGTTTATATTTAAAGCAGTTAGTAGCTTGTGTTGTGTGTGACGTCCGCCCTACAGTTAGTTTAGTATGAACTGGGCTACTACGGTTAAAATAAAATTATTTGTGCGGTCCGGCCGGTCACCGGTGTGTGTAAATAGATGATCGCTTTACACGGTGTAGCTATCTAGAAATAGATTATCAGAGTTCCGTTTGAAAAGTATTGAAATTTTCTTTCGAAACATTTTTATTATTTGATCGCGTTTTTTAACGTATTCTGCTCGTCGACATTTTAGTTAGTAGGTGTACTGATTGCCAATGCGGTCTTGATTGCGTGTTGAAACAGACGAGAGATCAAAATACTTAGTGTGAATTTTATAATAGTCAAATATAAAGATTATTAAGGTCTAGAAATAAGAAGATATTAAACACAATTTTATAATAACTTAACTGAAATGTGATTTGACAATTATAATCATGCCATTGATTATAGCAATACCGTTATAGTATTTAAAATTAATTTCAGTGAGATCGTCATAACTTTATCCCTTGATGTACAAGTTCAAGTCAAGTAAACTCATTGAGTAAACTTCATCCCAGATGCACAAATGTTTTTTTTATTGAACTGACATGACTGACACCTAAACCCGTGATGGCATCTCATCACACCTTGGTGAACTAGGTGCCATGTCAGTGCTTCCCTTTGATCGTGCCGGCTACACTGGACTGGACGGGAAAACACGAACTATTTACATAGCCTCTTCGACCGACCTTTCATTCAGTACGGTGGTACCAACAAATCCATGTTCTGACCGCGCCCAGGTGTGCTTAAGATCACGAACGGCAGCCGCTCGATCACACTGAGCTACCGTGGCTGACAAAAGATTTCAACGATTTGTTTTTTTTTTACGTAATCCGGTATGGGTGGCTGAGTCGGAGGGGTCAAAGCGCATGCACCGACCAGCATACAGCAGCAGCGGTATGGCACATACCTCCGAGAAGGTAGTGCCATACCGGAGACTTCCCTGGATTGCTGGCTATACTGGACTAGAGGAGAACACAACCGAGGCTGCTATGCGGCCATCTTACATCCAGATTTAAGTATATTTTGATTTTTTTTAGAAGAAGACCATGGTAGTTCGCCTTCCAAGGTTTTCGAAATAACTTATACAAATAGTTACCTATGGAAGGATTTGGGACGATCAATTTGAACGTAACATTTTAAAGATTGTTTGTGAATAATATTCACGTCATCTCGAGACAAATCTCGCAACTGAAGACCGCGTGGAGCGCGCAGGGGATGCATCTTTGCACCGTCTCGTATTTTTACAGTGAGCTGGCAACTAAACGCGGCTACACTAGAAATAGAACGGCGTTAGCTCCCACTGTCCCACTTTCACGTCTCACAGGAATTTCGACCCAGTTGAAGGACGACGAGGTGTTATTTTAGATTGGCTGCGAAAATTATTTGGCAGTTAAGAGTTAACTGGCCTGGTGACGAAATCAAACGTAAAAATAACTGCGCGAAAGAAAAAGGAAAACATGTTGGGTGGTAAGTGCCAAAAAAATTATTATTATTATTTTTTATGTAATCCGGTATGGGTGGCTGAGTCGGAGGGGCTAAAGCACATGCTCAGACCAGTCAATATCACCTCCGAGAAGGTAGACGTGGCGGCTCTGGCCAATGAATTTTAGTGAGGCACCACCTACATAATAGCATTTTATTAATGCTGTATTGCAGTTTTCATTTCGAGGACAGGACATGCCCAAAGTCTAGCAATAAATAAACATCCATGTTGATTTTTTTTTCTTTACCTTCAAGATAATTAAGTTAGGCGGCGTGAGGCGGCGTGAGGCGGCGCCTCACTTGCTTCACCTGGGGAACCGGCCACACTTCCCTGGATTGCTGGCTATACTGGACTAGAGGAGAACACAACCAAGGCTGCTATGCGGCCATCTTACATCCAGTACTGTGATACCAACCAACCCAGTCGGCTACAATTTGAGCCTTATACAGCCAATACAGAAACCATAGTTTCCACACCTGTTTAGCACTCTTCGTGTCGAGCATCTTCACGGCGGGGTACTGAGGCCTGGGCAGCTGGTTGCACTGGAAGGTGTACTTCCCGCCGGACCGCGCGGCGTCGTACTGGGCGCGACTCGCTGAACTGCTGCGCGGGTTGCTGTGGCTGTCGATCTGCCGTCCCACCACGTTGTTGCCGACGCTACGGTGCGATGGGTAGGCGGGCTGGGAGTATATCTGCGGCGTGAAAATACTGTAGTTATTGTTTTTTTTAAGCGAAGCTTTTTAACGCATGTCTGTGATGGGGACCTAACTCAAAAAAAGTGAAACGTCATGAAAGTTATAAAGAAAGGCGGGACGCCTTGGTGTCGCCCACCAGTCGCACGGCACGATGCTAGATTGAGTCTGAATTGAAAGTTTAGAGTTATGTGTAGTTAGTATGTCAGCTTCGGTAGCTCGCTCGAGTGGATCGGCGTGCGATCTTGAACACTAAGCATACGCGGGCGTTGTCAGAACTCGGATGGGTGACCGTACGACCGTTGAGACTGGCCGTGATTCGGATTCCACGTAAAACTGAAAGTCCCTTCCCTTTCCTTTACTAGACGATAGCGTTTAATCTGACCGCATTGGTACCACCGCATTGAATGAATGGAAGGCCGGTCGTAGCGGCTATGTAAATATGTAGTTCGTGTTTTCTGGGTCCAGTCCAGTGTAGCCGGCACGACCAAGGGGAAGCACTGACATGGCACCTAGCTCGCTAAGATGTTACGGGCTGACATCACGGGTTAGGTGACGTGATCAACCATGTCAGGTTGTTTAAACAATGTTCATACCTGCTGGGGCTGGTAGGTGAGTATGACAGTCTGCTTGGTGACAGTCTTGGGTACTCCGGCGGCGCCGACCACCGTGGCGGCGCCCGTGGAGGACACCTGAGTCGGCATGAACAATGTTCATACCTGCTGGGGCTGGTAGGTGAGTATGACAGTCTGCTTGGTGACAGTCTTGGGTACTCCGGCGGCGCCGACCACCGTGGCGGCGCCCGTGGAGGACACCTGAGTCGGCATGAACAATGTTCATACCTGCTGGGGCTGGTAGGTGAGTATGACAGTCTGCTTGGTGACAGTCTTGGGTACTCCGGCGGCGCCCACCACCGTGGCGGCGCCCGTGGAGTACACCTGAGTCGGCATGAACAATCCTCATACCTGCTGGGGCTGGTAGGTGAGTATGACAGTCTGCTTGGTGACAGTCTTGGGTACTCCGGCGGCGCCCACCACCGTGGCGGCGCCGGTGGAGGACACCTGAGTCGGCATGAACAATGTTCATACCTGCTGGGGCTGGTAGGTGAGTATGACAGTCTGCTTGGTGACAGTCTTGGGTACTCCGGCGGCGCCCGTGGAGGACACCTGAGTCGGCATGAACAATGTTCATACCTGCTGGGGCTGGTAGGTGAGTATGACAGTCTGCTTGGTGACAGTCTTGGGTACTCCGGCGGCGCCGACCACCGTGGCGGCGCCCGTGGAGGCCACCTGAGTCGGCATGAACGGCGCGCTCGCCTCTCGGTTTGTACTTGCTTTATCTGAAAAAACGTTAGTCACAGAGGACTGCACGATTAATAAATTACAAATAAAAAAAAACCCGCGATCTAGATAGAAACGGTGTTGAAGCTCTGCGTTTGCTCCGCCAAAAGGAATATGACTATTTAAGCGGCGGGTGGCCGAGTGGTTTGGGCATCGGCTTCTCATGCGAGAGGTCCGAGGTTCGAATCCGTTCGGCGTGTACCAATGAGTTTTTTCTAACGAAAAAATTTACGTGCACCTACCCTAATCACGAGATTACGATTACTACGCTACGCACGCTACGCCGTGTTCTCCGCATCATTTTGTATGGAGAAACGGAGCAGCGCCTCTAGTGATAGATTTGCGGACTTCGTTTCTCCATACAAAATGATGCGGAGAACACGGCGTAGCGTGCGTAGCGTAGTAGGTGAAATCTCGTGATTATAGCACTGCTGCTTCACCGTTCGGAACCGGTGTAAGACTGTAGGTCCCTTCCCTTGCCCCTTACTAGGTGGTAGGCTCAAATTGTAGCCGACTGGGTTGGTACCACCGTACTGGATGTAAGATGGCCGCATAGCAGCCTTGGCTGTGTTCTCCTCTAGTCCAGTATAGCCAGCAATCCAGGGAAGTCTCCGGTATGGCACCTACCTTCTCGGAGGTGAAATTGGCTGGTCGGAGCATGCGCTTTGGCTGACACGGTTAGCTACATCACCTACAACATCCGTGATGTCAGCCCATAAAACCGGCTGAACTAGGCTCCATGTCAGTGCTTCCCTTCATTTCATGTCGGCTACACTGAACTGGAGGAAAACACGAACTATTTACATAGCCGTTTCGACCGACGTTTCGTTCAGTGCGGTGGTACCAACCCAGTCGGGATAAACCCTGCCCCCTAGTAAGGTAAGAAGGAAAGGGAACTACAGTTTTACATACCATCTCGCTAAATAGCCTTAGGGCTGAGGAGTATCAAATAAAGCATAGTATGAAAGGAATTTAGTGCCGGATGAAGAGGGGAAAGAAGGCCGGAGGGCAGGGTGGCGCGTGAAGGGTAGGAGTGGGGGGGGGGGGGGGGGGGGGAGGGAGAGAATATGAGAGAAACGATCGTTTATTATCATTATTTGCGTTTAAATCAGATTTGCTATTAAACCGAGTTTACCGCGAGCGAAGCCACGGGCAAAAGCTAGTAATAGATAAAAATACAGTCCCTCAACAAAGAAACAAAATAGGTAAGTAGGTACATAAGAAGATAATATTATGGAACTTACCGATAGCATTATTATTATAAGTGCATTGCTTAAAATCCTTAGTAGTAACACTAAAAGCTTGCTCGGCCGTCACGTTTACATCGCTCACTTTGGCTGTCTTACTGCTAGTAGGCTGGCGGAAGCCGAACCTGAAACACAGATCGAACATTATACGATTATATTTTGCACTCTCACATCCTATCGTAGCGCTGTATTCATAATTATTTTGTTGATGTGCTCGCTTGCATATAAATAAATCGAAAGACATAACAGTGACGGTAGTTTGAAAGATAAGTATAAAATTGTAAGCAGAGCCATCTACATTCAGACTTACGCACTAACAACGAACGCTGAGACTAACAACGCACTAACAACAACAGATGGCGCACTTGTTTGAGAAATCCGATGGAGAAAGCACACCACCTTGTTCCTTGGATGAATGAATGACAAGGAACTATATCGACAGACACAGATGGCTATACTTATCTCTTTTACAGGGCCGTCTCAAGGGCGGGGCGAGCGGGGCGGGGCGCCCCGGGAGCCCTGCGTTAGAGGGGCGCCGCAGGCGCCCCTATTGTTAGGCCACGCAGGCTTTCCGCCGCCTCCTCCGCCTAAGCTTTCTCTAAAATTACGCCGCCAAAGCTTTCCCGCAAGAAAGACACAGACGCAAAAAAGACACAGGATCATGCAGCGCAAGTGTGCGTTCTTCAGTATTGGCCATAAGTATATTGCGCGGTCTGGTCTAAATTTGGGCGACTCCGACAAATGTTAGTGGGATTTTGGGCTACTTCAGAAATTGATTTGCGCGGGGAGCGTCTAGCGGGTCCACGCGCGGCGAGCGGCGGCAGCAGCGAGCGGGGGTGGCTTGTTTTTGCCCCGGGCACATATTACTCCAGAGATGGGCCTGCTCTTCTATACTAATATTATAAAGAGGTAAAGTTTGTAAGATTGTAAGTTTGGACGTAGGAGGTAGGTAATCAATCACTAATCAGTAATCAATCAATCACCGAAAATACACATTAATTTTTTTTTTAAATTTGCCAATATTTGGAAGGATGGACATAAGCTATGCGAGCGAAGCGGCAGGCAAAAGCTAGTCTTTGATAAAGCTGAGGGTTGGCTGAGTTTTGGTGAATTTATAGGCGAAGAACCTAGAATACTTTATTGCATAGCGAATAATATAATGCACAACAAGAATGCTTATTATTTATTATACATTTTGTCAGCCTCGATAGCTCAGTGGTGCAGATAGTCAACTGTCGCTATTGAATGTTAAGCAATGCTGGGTGCGGTCAGTACTTGGATGGGTGACCGTTGACCGTTGGAGGCTGACCGAGGTTCGGATTCCTCGTAAAACTGTAGGTCCCTTCCCTCCTAATCTTACTTGGTGGTAGGGTTTAACCCGCCCGGGTTGGTAGCACCGCACTGAATGAAACGTCGGTCCAAACGGCTATGTAAATAGTTTGTGTTTTCCGACCAGTTCAGTGTAGCCGGCACGATCAAAGGGGGAAGCACTGACATGGCACCTAGTTCACCCGGTGTTATGGGCTGACATCACGGACGTTGTAGGTGATCTAGCCAACCGTGTCAGTTTCCATAAAAAAAAAAAACAAAAATACAACAAAGTATGGACTATTTGCAATTTTGTTTTAATAAAAAAAAAATCTTTACAAGTTATTAGGTAGGTAAATAAACTATATACCTAGTATATATTATTTAAAATAAACATTTCAATGAGAATATAGATAGTACTATTTACCCGTTATATTTCAGATTCAGCAACGAATACCAAAATTAAGGTTTGTTCTGGAGCTCACTCAAACGAACAAGTTGTATTTTTTTTTTCAAAATCTCAACATTTATTTTATGACATTTTTATTATGGTAATTTCTAAATACGTATAGCATCAATTTTAATTTCATAAAATTTTTTTTAGAGAAGAGAGAGGTAGAGAGGTAGAGAGGGTAGAGAGGTAGAGAGATAGAGATAGACTGACCTATTTGTACGTAAAGGTACTCCTGCGGACTCCTTGCGCGGCCGCGCGAGCGGTGTCGACCGCCCCGACAGCACGTCCGCACCAGTGTACAACTCCTCCGTTGATCCTGTTCAATGTAGCCAACGAGTTATGACAATAGCTACTTCGTCGCTCTTGTAGAGGATTCGAATAGACAAGGAGCTTTTCTACAGCATTTTCTACTGCTCTTTCCTTGATTCCTTCATTTTTATTAGGTTTCCGTATCCCGTACGGAAGCCTATTACTAAGCCTCCGCTGTCTGTCTGTCTGTCCGTCCGTCTGTCCGTCCGTCCGTCCGTCCGTCCGTCCGTCTGTCTGTCCGAGGGCTGTATCTCTTGAACCGTAATAGGTAGCCCGTTGAAATTTTCACAGAATATGTGTTACTATGGCGGATATAGGTAACAACAAATAATTAAAAAATAAGAAAATGTTAAAAATTAAGGGGGCGCCCATACAAAAAACGTGCGAAAAATCCATTAGTCGCGCTACTGAATAATAGATGGCGCCACAGGCTTTTATACATTGCATTGTTGAAAGACAAAAGATAGGCGGATAATAGCGGATAGATACGGAATCCTCCGTGCGCGAGTAAAACTCGCACTTATTAACAGATTTTTTATAAGCAGTCGGGTTTTTGCGGAAATTCACTTCTTATCAAGCTCGGATTGTACAGGTCGACGGATTCAAATCCATTCTCCTACAAAACGAGAAAACGAGACTCAACCTTTGCCAAAAGTCTAATAATAAGTGGCGGGTGGCCGAGTTGTCTGGGTGTCGGCTTTTCTTGCGAGAGGTCCGAGGTTCGAATACGGTAGGCGTGTACCAATGTATTTTTTCTGATGGAAAAATTTACATGCATACCTAAACCTGCTGCTTCGCCGTTGGGAACGGGTGTAAAATTGTAGGTCCCTTCCCTTGCCCCTCACTAGGTGGTAGGCTCAAATTGAGATTGGGTTGATACCACCGTATTGGATGAAAGATGGCCTGTATTTTCCTGTAGTCCAGTATAGCCAGCAATCAAAAGGGAAACCTCCGTTATGGTCTCTACCTTCTCGGAGGTGATATTGGAGCGGTCGGAGCATGTGCTTTGGTCGCTCCGACTCAGCCACCCATACCGGATTACATAAAAAAAGGTAGACAGGGCCAGAATAATTACAATAAAAAATAAATGACGGCGCCGCCGCGACGTGAATGAGAGCGATGCAATCAGAGTAGAGGATGCATTTTCACGGAGAATCCAATGCTATTCATTCGCGTCCGTAGGCCGTGTAGCAGTCACAGTTTGGGAGTTAAAGAACTTGAAAGTCATCGAAATAGATTGTATTGTGATGTACAATTGAATAACTGGAGGAGGCGTATTGGGAAAGAATCGTAACACCATGGAAAGAATCGTAACAAGTGGTTGGAGTGAGTGCGTGAAATAGACGAAACTCCATGTCTTGTGTGGAACAGACAAGGCTCGTATGGAGTCTTGTGTGAAACAGGCGATGATGTCTTTTGTAGAATAGAATAACTTAAATGTCTTGTGTGGAACCAGTGATATGCTAAACGTTAGTAATATATGTATAAGTCAATGTGTGGAACAGATGAACTTCCATGTCTTGTGAATGAATCATTATCTTTCTATGACCAGAGACATAAGTACACTTACAAGCTGGACTAGCACCGGCTCTGAGGTGAAATTGGCTGTGCCTAAGTCACCATCCAACCTCAAGCGCCATCATTTTAGTGAGGTTTTTCTAAAACTAACAATCGTATAGTTCTCAATGGATCTGTGAAGACTCTGGTTATAGTCGGCACCTTCAGACTAATTTGTTGGATGTATGGATGTTTCTATGTATCGTTGTTTGAATATATGGATGCTTGGCTTAAAGTGACGATTACCTTAATAAAAAAAAAAAAAAATTTTTTAACATTAATAAATAGTTTTTATGTGTAGACTAGCGCTGTTAGAGACAGGTTTGTGAATAATGTGAAATTGTAGTTGAACTAACGTTGTGAAAAAAATAAGATTTTAAAAATTAAGGTAATCGTCACTTTTTATTGCAGTGACTTTGTACAAATGATGTTAATTTTGAATATGTTACAATTATTACACCACTACAATTTTTGGTCTGGAGAATTGTGATATGTATAGGTAGTTTTTAAGGGCATGGGCAAATCTCCGGTAGTACTTTTTTTTTTCACAGTGATTTTTAAAAAATTCATCAGTTTTAATGTAATCTGAACAAAAATTCACTGAAAGGGCTATAGAAACAGTACAGTCTAGGAGTAACCTTAAAACTATTCATTACGTACTAGCTACATGTCTCCTCTACTTCCATACCAATTTTCATTCGATTTTGTGGAATAGATATCCAACTAGAGCGATTAATGTTCTAAAATAGAGAAATTTGAAAAAAAGTTAAAAAAAATCATAACTTCTAAACTATTGATTTTCGCGGAACTAATGTTGTTTTTAAATGAGTCAACATGATGTCCTACATCTAAAAAAAATTTTTGGACTACTATAACTGGGTCTAAATTTTTAACATAAATAACGAAGCACCTTATACAGGATAAGGTGCTTCGCTTGTGCTTTATGTTAAAAATTTCGGGAGGGTTACATAGCCACACAAATAAACACGTTACGCAAAAAAAAAATTATGTTTTTAGCCTCGTTTTTAGCATTACTTTTCGACAAATTTAACAAAACATGTTTGCTACATCAGTAGGTAACTTGCATTTAACGGGGTCAATGACCGTACTATGTTCAAACGCAGAACAGCTGTTTGTTGTAAGTAAGTCACAAGGTTTTTAGTAAAAACCGTAGCAGTAAAAACTTTTTACACATACTTATTTGATTTAATTTTTTTGTTAGGGGAAAAAATGCTCCTATAAACATATGTTTTTTTCTTACGTAAAGTGTTTATTTTAGTGCGTATGTAACCCTACCGAAATTTTTTATATAAATAACGAAGCACCTTATATAATAAACTAGCTGTTGCCCGCGGCTTCGCTCGCGTGAAATTCGTATTTCAAAGAAGAATCTAAGTAACTAAGGGCGAGGCCGAAGGCCGAGCTGCGTTCAGGTAAACGATAAATCTTCTCAAATAAAGTAAGCAACTAACGGCGAGGCCGAAGGCCCAGCTGCATCCTGGAAGACAATAAACCTTCACGAAGAAAGTAAGTAACATAAGGGCGAGGCCGAAGGCCGAGCTGCGTTCAGGAAGACGATAAACCTTCTCGAAGAAAGTAAGTAACTAAGGGCGAGGCCGAAGGCCGAGCTGCGTTCAGGTAAACCAAAAACCCTCTTCTGCCTTCGGGCCTCGCCTTAAATGACTTCCTTTCTTCGATAGCATATAATATCGTTTACTCCATCTATTTATTTAATAAAATATATAAAAAAGTAATATTAATAACTAAATAATTAAAACATACCTAACAAACATTAAAATAACTATCATAAAAGGGGCGTTTTCAAATGTTCCTAGAACACTTGCGGCATTACCCCGCTGGATGGCAAAGCTTACCGTTTGAATGAAGTAGGCCCTTGATTGCGGGACACCAGTTGCGTCCACCAGCAGAGACCCAAGCCTCTTTTGGCTTCAATGACTGCTCCACGGACCGAGGGTTTCAACCGCAAACGCAACAAATTCGAAATCTTGAATTATATATCTATAATATTTATTGCGTTTGAGGCTGTCCGCCCAGGCCTCGGCCGCGCCGGCCGGTCTTGAAGATGCCCGAACGTGACTTGGAGCCAATGTGAGAACACAAATGGCGTCCCACATCAAAGACCTACCCTTGGCCCATGGAACTAAGGTGATACCATCGGGCCTCTTGCCATCCAGCCGGGAATAACCGCAAGGTTTTAGGATGCACGGTATGTTTGCCGTCAGAAGCGTGGACTTTATAATAAAATTTAAATTAATTTAACTCAATCTTAATATCGCTTAGTTACCTACTTTATTCGAAATGGTTTAGCTTCATCCAGAACGCAGCTCGGCCTTCGGCCTCGCCTTAGTTACTTACTTTCTTCAAGAAGGTTTACCTTCTTCCTGAACGCAGCTCGGCCTTCGACCTAGCCCTTAGTTACTTGCTTTCTTCGAGATGGTTTAGCTTCTTCCCGAATGCAGCTCGGCCTTCGGCCTCGCCCTTATTTACTTGCTTTCTTCAAGATGCTTTATTATTTATCAGAATGTAGCTCGGCCTTCGGCCTCGCCTTAGTTACTCACTTTCTTCAAGATGGTTTAGCTTTTTCCTGAACGTAGCTCGGCCCTCGGCCTCGCCCTTAGTTACTTCCTTTCTTCGAGATGGTTTATTATTTATCAGAACGAAGCTCGGCCTTCGGCCTCGCCCTTAGTTAATTGCTTTCTTCGATATGGTTTATTATTTATCAGAATGTAGCGCGGCCTTCCGCCTCGCCCTTAGTTACTTTCATCGAGAAAGAATATCGTTTACGTGAGCGCAGATCCGCCTTCGGCTCCGCCCTTAGTTACTTACTTTTTTTGAAGTACGAATTTCACGCTAGCGAAGCCGCGGGCAACAGAAATATAAATTGCACCAATGACAGCGACATAAGTTCGACTTAAATTTTTTTTATTTTTTATTTATCAAACATTTTGTCACCGGCCAGCTCACGTCGAGATGACAGTTCTCCGTTGACAACTTTTTTTTTAATACGAATTTCACGCTAGCGAAGCCGCGGGCAACAGAAATATAAATTGCACCAATGACAGCGACATAAGTTCGACTTCAATTTTTTTATTTTTTATTTATCAAACATTTTGTCACCGGCCAGCTCACGTCGAGATGACAGTTCTCCGTTGTCAACTTGTCATTTAAATTTTATAATAATTTTAATTTTTATTATATTTTTTTGTTTATTATGTTAATCCGGGATATACACTGTCACAATACAAAGTTTCGTCAAATTCCTTTCAGTGGTTTTTGCGTGATGCGCGTACAGACAAAGAGAGATTATTAATTTAACGATTTTATTATATGTATATAATATAATATAATATATAATATATAAAAAATATAAATAAATAAATGGTGTACGATTGGATGAATGGAAGTTTGCCCTTTCGGATGTACGTTAAGTATGGATGTTTGGATGTAATTGTTTGAATGAATTGATTTTTCCTCTGGATGCTTACCGCCATTTCCGTTGCTGTCCAGCGGCTGGTGACGCAGGTTGTCATCTGCGCGCGAACTGGACGCCGGGCGCCGACGGAACCCGAACGATGTCGCCACACCCTTGCTCGTCTTGACTCCACTCTTCTTTTTGGCACCTTTCGAATCGGACTGGCCCTGGGGAAGAACTAGCACAATTAATTACAACTCCAGATCGGGGGGGCCGAAAGCAAAGGAGGCAAACAGTCTGGTATGTTCGCCGAGAACATAATCGATGACTTCTTGATGATGACTTGGAGTGCTGCGCAAGCAGAAGGCAGCATTTTTTGGTCGCGTCATGACCAGCGAGCAAAATTTAATTATTGAAAATGTTAGCATGTACATACATTATTATGAATTTTTAAAATAAATAAATTATTATTAGGTATAATTACTTACTCTCTTTTTCAAATAGAATTTTTTTTATTTTTCAAATAGAAAATTGGCCGCGGGCAAAAGCTAGTACTAAATATAAAAGTATTCATCTCATTAAGTAGGTACAATAAGAACTACCTAATAAACATAATAAAAAAGCTCCTATATAGTTCGGCATGTCGGGAATGTGCCCATAATGCTCGCAGTCGCAGCATTCCCTCTCTGCACAGCGAAGCTTATTCTCACTTAAAAACTTTTCCGAATTTTGAACGCTGGTTGTTTCCCCAATTTTTTTACCTAAAATATGCACAAGTGATTTTGAAGCCTTGCACCACGGGCCGTAGGTTTCGAAAGCTAGCGGAATAAACAAATAGTTATGGTTGATAATGCTTTGGTACTTGTTTATCTTCAGACGGGCAGCGGCCTCAGAAGCAGAACCAGCTTCTCTCAAAGACTTGGTGACGTGTGATGGAGCCAGGGTCTCTACGCAAGTCACATCCCAGACGAGAGTTTTACCTTCTGACCATGGTATTAATGTCATCCCGTCTGCGCGTTTTCCGTCGTCTCGGCTGATATTAGGCTCTAAAACAGCTGGTACACCAGCAGATGCAAATGCCCGTCTGAAGATGTCATTAAGCATGCTATGACGCGGAATGCGGCCGGCGCCGGCGCTTCTATTACAGTGTAATCCGTGTCTGCCATTTCACTCTACTCTAGACCCACAAACGCATGTATGCTGTTGAACTATGTCGCACGCAACCAAGTCGAATAATAGGTATAATTTGTCTTTGTAAAGACTATTTTATTATTTTATTTTTATAAGTATTAGTAAGTGTTGACAGTTTTACGTATGACTGAAGATGCATTTTTTATTTTAATTAATTTAATTTGTATTTATTTTAATCTTTTTATATGTATTGTTACTATTATATTGTATTTAAATTTGTTGTGTGTGCAATGGGACAAGTGCCTGAATGAAAAAAAAGTGAGTATAGAATATGTTTCATGTAAACATCCTTCCTTACCTATAATAAAATCCAACGTCTGCTTCTGTCTGTCTGAGTGTCTGTCTGTCCGCTTATAACTCGAGAACCACTGAACCGATTTTAATAGAACAAAATTCTACGGATAGCTTGATTCTTCCCATCAACTATAGGCTACTTACTATCACGCTAAATAGCTTATGAGGTTAGCAGTGAAGTGAAATATGAGAGCGGGCGGAGCCGCGGGCACAGCTTGTTCCGTATATAAAAATGCGACAGAGAGACATACGTATTTGTAATTTTCACCATTTCATGCACCTCTTCGCGAAGTTCTGCAATGTATGTTTATTACTTCCATGGTTATTCACTGACCACAATGCGAGGTTGCGCCTGCGACTAATACCTTTGCTATGCGCGCTCACGCTGCGCTGGCTGGAAGTGGCATCACATTTTGTGGTCAGTCGTCAGTTAGTTTCCGCAATGAAACCAAAGACCCAAGAACGTTGAATAGGTAAGGACGTCGGACCTTCCCCGAGCCAGCGTAACACCATATTTGTAAAAACGTACAAATAACACTCGTTACCAGCCAATCAGAGCGTGATACCACCCGATACCACCCAATCAGAGCGCGCGCTGTACCCTCCGCTACCCGCGGAGCTCGGCGACGCTGGTTCTCATATAAGCATTGGACAGTGCGACGTTCAATCTATTCAACGAAACTAGGTAAACGCCATGCTCGATAAGTATTTTCTCGACAATCATGCTCCAAAACTCCGGCATCCCCTCTCCCTTGCTTGCAATGCCGACAACAATCCCTTGCCCCTTACTAGGCGGTAGGCTCAAATAGTAGCCGACTGGGTTGGTACCACCATACTGTATGTAAGATGGCCGCATAGCAGCCGCGGCTGTGTTCTCCTCTAGTCCAGTATAGCCAGCAATCCCGGGAAGTCTCCGGCATGGCACCTACCTTCTCGGAGGTGATATTGGCTGGTCGCAGCAAGCGCTTTGGCCCCTCTGACTCAGCCACCCATACCGGATTACATAAAAAAAATATCCTCGTAGAGCGGAGAAAGACGGCGAGAAAACTATTTGTCTCTTTTTGACACATTAGGGCGTTATATCCGCTCGCTTGGGCGCGCTAGGCCAATCATATTCCTTTGTATGTTCATATTCCTTTTTGGCGGATCAAGCGCAGAGCCGCAGCACTGCGTCTATCTAGTTTGGTACGGTCTTTGAATGAATCATCAAAGCATACATGCATAACAGAACGGAGCCAGGTGCAGGAAATAATCATCCATCATTCATCATTTTTAGGTTTCCGTATCCCGTACGGAAGCCTATTACTTTAGCCTACGCCGCCGCCGCCGTCTGTCTGTCTGTCTGTCCTACTGCTGTAACTTTGGAACCTTTATAGGTAGCCGGTTGAAATTTTCACAGAATATGTGATATTATGGCGGATATGGGACGACGACATTAAGTACGTCGGCGGAGAGCATGTGGTTCCGTACCGCTGAAGGCCGGGAGGACTGGAGGAAAATTGGAGAGGCGTATGTCCAGCAGTGGACGCTTACACGCTGACTGACATGGCGGACATAACAACAAATAATAAAAAATTTAAAAAGTAAAAAATTTTGGGGGTTCCCACAAAAGAAGCGTGTTTTTATTTCAATGTTTTTTTTTTTTGTGGTGCGGGAACCTCGGTGCGTGCGCGAGTCCGAGTCGCACTTTGCCGGTTTTTATACACACCTCCCTAGTTCTTATTTTTGATTATTTTACGTATTCCGGTCTGGGTGGCTGAGTCAGAGGGGCCAAACAACATGCTCCGACTAGCCAATATCACCTTCGAGGAGGTAGGTACCATACCGGAGATTTCCTTTGGAGTGCTGGCTGGAGAAGAACACAGTCGAGTTGTTATAATCTATAATGTGCAAAGTGCAAACACATATAGCACGCTGTATCCCGATAATCGAGATAAGCAGAGTAATCGGTGTTGTGCTGTAATACAGTCAATCAGCGTGTATTACACTGTTGCACATACACCTCTTTAATGTTCCTCCATTTCTCCCGGCCTTCAGCGGTACGGAGCCACTGCTTTCCGCCGACGTACTTGATGTCGTCGTCCCACTTGGCCGGTGTAGGACACGGTTACCCCAACGGTCGCTGTTTCTTCGGCTGACGTGCCCAGCCCATTGCCACTTGAGCTTAGCCACCCGGTGTCCAATATCGACTACTTTGGAGTGTCGGCGGATTGCCTCGTTACGCACCATATCACGTAGCGATATGCCTAGCATGACTCGCTCCATTGCTGGCTGGGCAATCTTCAACCTTTGGACAACAGCGAATGTCAGAGTCCACGTTTCACACCCTTACGTTTTCTCGGTGCCCGTACGTCATAACCGGGAAGACACACTGGCGACACTGGTGTAAGGGTCTTTAAATTGTGATGCAAAGCCTCTGGTAAATTACAGCACAACACTGACCGCCACGTCGCCAATCTCGCTCGAGCAGAGCCATCCAGATCGGAGGCAAAAAGAGTAATATCTAAAACAGAATATTATTATTATGTACAAGGTATGTAGCTAGGTCAATCATAGTTCCCCAAGTCTACAATGAGAAACGAAAGTATTTGTACTACGTACTGGTAGTTACGTCCTTTCTAACCCATTATCTGAATAGGCCAAAGTTAGCCGTGACCGCGAGATAATCGTGGCATTGCGTGACCTGCCCTGACATTCAAAAACCTCTCTGTACGTAAGATATAATTTTCCAATCACGAAAGATAAATACTGTAAGGACGCATTTACCTGTCACTATTCCACAAAAGATTAATTTGAAAGTAAAAATAGAAGTTATAAGAATATTTTTTTTTATGTAAACTAACATGGGTGGCTGTGCCGAGAGACCAATGGTGCAGTCGACAGAGCCAAAAAACTATCTACCTGAACCACAATCCCAGGCATAACTGCTTTTTGGCTGAGAGAATGCCTTTAGGCTTTAAGTCCGCCATTTGTCTTATTTAAAAAAAAATCATTTTTACTTTACTTTGCTAACTTCTTGAAGTTCTTATTTGGGCAATAATTAAAGTATATTTTCATTTAATTTAATTTCAACAATCTGGTGACATAAAACACGATGATAGGTAAACGTATCCTTGAACACACATATGTCTCCACAATGTAGGTGTATATAATCCAAAGTATATAGCCGTGAAATCTACATAAGACCTATTGAAAGTTGCCTTTTAGAATAGAATAACAATTCGGGCTTTTTATAACTACAAGATAAGTTTGAAAGTGACCACTAAGAAGTTCAGAAGGAGATGAAATTCACGACAATATTTTATTCCGAATCATTGATTTTATAACCAATGTTCCGAAATTGAACATGGGTACTTGTAATTTGGAAGATCTTACCAAAAGAGAGTTCTCTTTTTTGTCGTCGAGGATACGTTGACCTTCAAGTCAAAGTTATTTTGAAAAAAAAATCTCCAATGACAAGAATCCGATTTTCACTTTCAAATAAAATCGCTCAAATTATTTTGTGTTATGCTTCGTTAGGTGAATGAAAGATTTCCAATTTCTATGTTTTATAAAAAAAATGTTTTGCTGTTATGCACGTTTTACATAAATTTCCGAAGGGACATTTCCCCAGGGTGTGATTGTCCGCCGCACCTATTTGACCGAACCAAAAACAGAAACCTTCTAACTCCTCAGAGACAGTATAGTCCACAAGAATCGAAACAGGAAATCCTGAAATTGTTAATTAGCAACTCAGTAAGGCAGACCACCCACATGCATTGTTCGTTGGTCTAGTAGTCATAGAAAGAAGAGTAGGGTGTGCTGTGAATCAGTAATGTGAGTAATATCACTCCGAAGAACGAGCTCAGTCCATTTTTTGCTAAAATGAATTATTGATGCAGTTTTGTAGGCAATTTCGAGTACTATCCTTATGGCGATAAAATGGCCCAGTCCGCCACAATCGGCGTGGGAAAAAACCTTATACAGGGGAATGAGGAGCTTTGTCCACAATTTATTAAGCGCGAATGGCAAGATTCTTTTATTTTTAACACTGGCAACTAAATAATGAATTGTCATTTCGTACTGTCACTTGCTTCAAAATCAGCTGTTATTTGTGGATGCGGTTTGTGAAAGTATTTTCTCAGCATTTCCAGGAAAATAGAAAATAATATGAATCTGGTTCAAGATACTATGAAGACTTCCAGGATATAAGTAAATATTGTCATAATTGGTAGTAGCTTTAATTTCTATAATAAAAATTTATGGAAATATAAACAAACTTTTAATTTCATATCCCTTTACACCCGAGTTTATACGATCGTGAGTTTTGACTTTGAAAAATTCTACACCTTACTTCAGACTAATTTTGCGAACGCAACCGCCGTCGATCGATCGTGAGTCTATCTAGGAGCGCGCCAAATCATGCTTTATATATAACTATGGGTATAGTGTTGATGCTGTCAGTATCCCAGAGAGCGCACGAGGGATGGCTGCGTTTTTCGACACTAGCGCCCGCTCACGTAAGTACTTCACATTAATTATTTAAAACTGATTTATAGTAAACTTTTTATGTATATTGTTTGTTTATAAGTTGTTTCGGAAGAACAGTGGTGATTTTTGTGTGTAATGCTATTAGTTTGTCAAAAATTCTCTTCCAAATTTTAACTCGCACGATCGTGGCACATCGGTTGTACTGTGTGAACTTATTATGTATTATTGTTGTGTGTTTTGTTTTTTATTTGGGGTCCTGTGGTATTTAAAATGTTTTATTTTTTTATTTTTAGGGGCTACTATTACGGACAGCATAATAAGTGACCTCTTACACGACGGCAATAATTCTGAAATTGAAGATTTTGATGAGGACGACTTCGAATTTGATTCTAATGTTCTATTCGGACAAACTGGAGAAGACAATATTTTCGAAGAAGAGAATGATGATGAAGTAATTGTGGAAACGTCGCCTTTGGCCTCGCCATCACCTTCTCTGGTGATGCAGCCTCCTCCTCCCCCCTTGCCGATACCAAGAGCCGCTGCCCGAGCATCAAGGCGTTCACGTCGAGGGAGGTCAGTTTCCATATCAACTGAGAGTTCGAGATCCCCTACGAGTATTCGAGGAAGAACATCTACACGAGGAAGAACATCTACACGAGGAAGAGCATCTACTCGAGGACGAGCATCTACTCGAGGAACAGCATCAGCTCCAGTACCCAGGAAACGAATATGGAAGCAGGAAACTTTCAACGACAAACTGCATGACTATCCTGCCTTGCCTACAAAGCCGGTAAGACGTCCAATAGAGTACTTTAATGATTATATTGATAGCGAGTTTTTAAACAAGATCTCTCAATGTACTAATATGTATTACTTACGTACTACTGGCCGAGAACTAAAATCTACAAGCGCTGAAATTGCAAAGCTCTTTGCAATTTCAGGCTCGTATCCAATTTCTCTTTGGATACGAGCACTATCCTATCAGCGACAACATAAAGGCGCCCCGATCTTGTCGAATGGAACAATGTGGCAGTCGTTCTAAAATTAGATGTCAAAAATGTGATGCTTATTTGTGTCTTTCCCGAGACAAAAATTGTTTCAAGTCATATCATATTAAATAAATAGTACTTCTACAACTCGTTTCTATGATGATTATTTCAATAATTATAGTTCCTACATTACTTACAAAAATAATAACTAATTCATTTATAATATTCCATTTTAAACTACATTAATTGGAGTGAAATAAATCAATAAACATACACTCTCACGATCGTGCGACTTACAAATAATTCCTGAAACTCACGATCGTGAGGGTCTGATTGCTGGAGATCAGCTACAATAAGAATTTTTTCAGTATTTTTCTCATGTTCTGTAGATATTAAGAATAGCAGAGAATAATATTTTAGCAATCTAATAAAGTATTATTCTTCTCGGGTGTAAAGGGATATAAATCAACTTCAATTTACAGGGGATAAACAGGTTTTGTCCAGGGACTTAGCCTGTTTTTTCCCAAAAAGTTAAGGAGTTAAGGTACACAAAATTTGTTTCTACTAAACCATAAAGAATAATTCCAAATCTATAATGAAATTTAAAACTAGATTTGACTACGTGACCAAATATTAAGTATGTAATTCAAACGCTTGATTTTTTATTACCGTTTCAATCCTTTAAAACGCTCTCCTGTAAACTTTACTTTTTGTGACTGAGCTCGTTCTTCCCCTGTGCCCTTCAAATTTATAAAGTGCCATTTGTCCTACATCGTCCACAACGTAACTTAGAGAAGCACTAGCATAACAATGGCATCTAGTTCGCCGAGGTGTTATTTATTCTATATTCATCATCATCCATAGACACAGTTACTACTGCTCTCGGATTCGTCATATTTTAACATTAAACATTATTAATGCTATGTTCAGTGTCGCCGGCACGACCGGACGGAAGAACTGACTTGGGAGTTGGGACCTAGTTCACCCGGTGTTATGGGCTGACATTATAGATGTAGTAGGTGATGTAGCCAACCGTGTTAGTTTCCATAAAAAAAAATTATATTCATACCTATTGTTATGGGCTAATCAAATAATATTTGTGGCTAATACACCCGTGACGGGTGTAGCGTTAGATTGTTCCACGAAAAAAGTATCACAAAAAAAACAATTGCTTGCTACGAAAGTTTAAAATTTATTCGGACCTAAAAAGAAAGTCTTGCTATATCCCACAGAGTATGCTGGACCTACTTGACAGGGAGCCGCGCCGCTACCTCACTCTGTTAACCCTTAGACCCCTGCATTTGATCTCGGGAACTAGCAGAGCAACCTTTATGAAAATTAGTACGTACACTTTTTGTAAACATTAGATGTACTTGATTTTTTTCAGTCTTCTATTTTCATAGATTTCAGGTTTTTCAGGTGGGATGACATAGATCCCAGTAGTGGTTTATGGGTTGGGTTTTTATATGCCAGCAGTAGTGTATGAATAAAATAATTATGTTGGGTAATCTATAAATAAAAGGCAAAATGACACACAGAAGTAAAATTAAATTAAATTAATTAAATTTACGAAAAAGTAACAACGCGTGCGTCCTTAGTCACTTTGATGGCCGAATGATGTGTAAAGTTAGGTGCAGATCATGCTACCAACACTCCAATATGATAGCATTGTTCATAAACTACGGAATGGCTTAAATTTCATAGAGATTGGGTACATACAGTGGAATTTCTTTTAACTTGTTGGGATATAAAATTACCCCCTAGGGGTCTAAGGGTTAATGATGTATCCGGCTCGAAGGACCATGTGGCGGGCTGAAGCCGCCACATGGTCACCGAATAGCGTAACATATATATGCTGTGGTAACATGGTCCGTCGAGGCTTTTAGAGTTCCGAACGGAAAAGATTGTCTTATGCACAGAGCATCAAATACCTACCGCGCGCGCCCCCTACTAGAGGCGCCCTAAGCGATAATATTTGAAACCCAAAAACTACACGCAGTGCTGCTAGCGCTTCGTATGTGTATGTGTGTGCTAGTATCGACACTACACACAAAGAGGAGCAAGTAAGGCACACGCACAAAACAAATGCACACGCACAACACACATATATGTAAGTCATAGGCCACGCACACAGGCTTAAACGGTGTTGTAGGGAAATCGCGCTCAGGGCGCCTCTAGGAGGGGCGGGCGCGCGCATTTGATGCTCTCTGGCCTTATGTAATAAAACTAATAAATAAGCCTATTGTAACAGTATTAGTAAGCAATAAAGGATATTATTAGTTAATAAAAAATATAATAAATTAACACGAACGCATAACATTATATTATTAGTGTTATTTATAAATTTCATTACTATCAAATTCTCGATGATACCGATGATAATACCTCATACTTTATTTAACATTGATAGAATATCAATAGGCCGCCTCGATGCCGTCATCGCTAAAGTATTGTGTTTGCTTCGGAGATTTGGACAGCTGTGTGAAGATGTGACTCTTGTGGAGGCTTCTCTTGCGATGACTAATAAATGCAGGTTGGCTGTCATGCAGGAAATTAGCTCATAATATGTTTTCAAGTTTCCGTAACAAAAATGTTATAAACCCTTATTGCGAGATTTCTGTCTGGTTTTAACTGTCAGCCTCCTCGGTAGCTCAGTGGCGAGGTCAATCGACTGGCGCGCAACGCTGAGCGCGCTCAGTACTTGGATGGGTGACCGCTCGACCGTTAGAGGCTAACCGCGGTTCGGATTCCACGTAAAATTGTAGGTCCCTTCCCTTCTTACCTTACTAGGTGGTAGGGTTTATCCCGCCCGGGTTGATACCACCGCACTGAATGAAACGTCGGTCGAAACGGCTATGTAAATAGTTCGTGTTTTCCGTCCAGTTCAGTGTAGATGACATGACATGACATGAAGAGAAACACTGACATGGCACCTAGTTCACCCGGTGATATGGGCTGACATCACGGATGTTGTAGGTGACGTAGCCAACCGTGTCAGTTTCCATAAAAAAAAAATCCCGCCGCAAAAAGAGGAATGTTATTTCTGGTAAATTAAATTATAATAAGTAAAAACCAGGAAGGTTTTAAAAATCTTTGTTTAAGGGTTTTAGAGATGAATCTGGCAAAGATATACCAAAAGTTCCTACACATAATTACAAAAAAATGTGTAGAGCTTTTGATGGAACGTCATATGTCGTAAAAAACGTTATTAAAATGAAAATTCGTTTCAAATTCCTTCATTCTTCCAAATAAACTAATAATGAAACATATCTATCTAGCATATCGGCTAGGTGGACAGATGACCTAAAAAAGGTAGCCGGGAGTGGATGGATGAGAAGAGCGTAAGACCGCGTGTGGTGGCGTGCCTTGGGAGAGGCATATGTCCAGCAGTGGACCGATACAGGCTGATGATGATGATGATGATGATGATGATGAAACATATCTGGCTCTGGCCACAGAAGAGAGATATAAGGCTAACGCCCAGAAGCGACTTTGGCTTACAATACAATATTACAGCTAAACTAGTAGTACGTCCAATATAACAGCTAAACAGACAATAATTATACTTTGAAAGCATATCCAATTATGTTTTTTTATGTTATCCGGTATGGGTGGCTGAGTCCGAGGGGCCACAGCCTCTCGGAGGTGATATGCCCCGACCAGCCAATATCACCTCCGAGAAGGTAGGTATCATACTGGAGACTTCCCTGGATTGCTGGCTATGCTGGACTAAAGGAGAACACAACAGAGGCTGCTATGCGGCCATCTTACATTCAATCCATCCAACTTACAATAATGTAGTGTTTGTTCCCACGAAACCTTAATTCATCACGGTAATTTGAGCGAATATCGTATTTCTTTCACAAATTGATAAATCAACAGACGCGAAGATTGATGGTCATGTGAAAAAAAAAACCAATTGAAAACAAATTGAACGAAGAAGCTGAAGTTAACAACATCACTAACGAAGAACTCGATAGAGGCCGCGTCGTCGTAAGAGAATTGAAAAATAAATTAGATTTTGCTGAGAAAATGGAGGGTTATATCTATCCTATACGACAACCGTATTAGGTCCCTTGTAATAACATTTTCTTGTCTTCGTATAAAAATCTGATACAGTCCTCGTTATTTCTAATACCTACATCAATACTAATAATAAATCTGTAAGGGATGGTCGTCGTGGAGTAGGTAAGTAAATTTGTTTTATGAGATATTACGATTTTATTATATCTATAGATTGCGGTTGTAGGCTCTATGTATGATATTAAAACTAAATTGACATTTTTTTGAAATCTTTTCTCTATATATGTATGTTGTTCCTCCATAACTCTTAAATCGATCATCCGAACTCGATAGTTCCGGTTTCGCTAAGATGTGGCTCTCATACAAACCGAATTGTTTCGCGCGCGGAAATAAAGGTACGGTAGTGGGCTTACTTACTTTCTTCTTGTCAAATAGAAATTTCACGCGAGCGAAGCCGCGGGCAAAAGCTAGTTATAACTAAATCCCTTTGTCATTTGATATTCTGAATGTATTTTTTATGTAGCGCAGTATGGGTGGCCGAGTCGAAGGGGCCAGAGCACATGCCAATATCAGCTCCGAAAAGGTGCCGTACCAGACACTTTGGACTTTTTTTTATGGAAACTGACACGGTTGGCTACATTACCTACAACATCCGTGATGCCAGCCCATAACACCGGGTAAACTAGGCTAGGTGCCATGTCAGTGATTCCCTTCGGTCGTGCCGGCTACACTGAACTGGACGGAAAAAACAAACTATTTACATAGCCGTTTCGACCGACGTTTCATTCAGTGCGGTGGTACCAACCCGGGCGGGTTGAACCTTACCACCTAGTAAGGTAAGAAGGGAAGGGTCAGTTTTACGTGAAATCCGAACCACGGTCAGCCTCCAACGGTCGAGCGGTCACTCATCCAAGTACTGACCGCGTCCAGCGTTGCTTAACAACCAATAGCGACAGGCGACTTTCTGAACCACAGAACAATCGAGGCGGACAGTACTGCTGGCTATATTGGATTAGAAGATACCACAGCCTGCTGCCATCATTCATCAGTTCGGTGGTAACAATCCAGTGGGACATGAAAAGATAAGGGCGGTTTGAAGGCCAAAACTTCCCCATCGGCTCGACTATGTGCAGGTACTGGTAACAGGCTAAGTCCTCCGCGAAGGCCACCGTGAAGACAAGGCCAGGGTGTCTGCGGAGTATCTCCCTACGGTGCTTATCAATATCAAGTGCACACTGCACACGCATGACATCGTAACGGCAGACGCTCAACCGTGGCTTAACCTCTCACAAAGTGTCACAATGTTGTAAACTCTGCACTGGCGAAGTATTTTAATTAACGACTGTTTTATGATGGAATCTAAAATTACTTAGTAATTTTATTATAATTACAAATCTTTAATTATTATTATATTTTTTTATAATTTCACAAAATTAAATTGTATTCTACTATTACATTAATTTTTAAAAATAAAAAATAAATTGTCTTATAATATTTTATTTAAGTATTTTTAATTTATTTTATGAAATGATCATACTACATGTAATTATTATAATCTTTAAATTCCGTCTTGTTGCTCTTTTCTTTCACCTCCTCGACAAATTATCTCTTCTACTCATGTTCCCCGCTATACCCATCCAGCCTTCGTCGTTGTCTACAAAGTTCGCAGAAGCCTCCATAAACCCGTCCAAAGAGGCTGTATCCTCTAAAGTCTAAATCATGGACCAATTTATAAACCGCTAGGCGGCGGCGGCGGGGCGGCGTGAGTGAGGCGGAGGCGGAGGTGGCTTACAGTCGAAGCAGCGGAGAACCAATTTGCGGGTTCTCTAACTGGAGTAGCGCAGTAACCAGAGGCGTAGGTAGATAATTTATACCCCTGGCTACGTTTTCCTTGCTATTTGTCATTATAACAGGGGTTACAGAAAATTTGGTCGTTTATCGGTGAGGAGGGGGGAAAGTAGGAGGGAGAATGTTATGGAAACCGCTAGCCACAGCACGAAATAAAAAACCGGCAAATTGCGAGTCGAACTCGCGCACCGAGGGTTCCGTACACGTGGTTCCGTATCGCCATATCATGGTCAGCGCCACTCACGCCATCTATGACGTGTTTAGGAAATGCTTCATATTACTTAAAGTTCATGATTAGTTAAAATGCTTCATTCCCTTTTCGGGAGATGGCGCGCGCGCATACACTTTTTAGTTTCTTCTATGGGAACCTCCGTGAATTGTTTACTGTTTCTTATTTTTATTATTTGTTGTTATATCGGCCATAAATTTAAATTCTAAAACTCATGCTAGGTCTTTATGGCGAACCCTTTTCGATACGCATTGCAGGCCCCTGATATTTTTTTATTTTTTTTTTATTGTAAACTCGATATATGGCGCTGAGGCACCCATGAAATATATATTCGGTGCCCATGAGGTGTCTAACGGGCCGTTAGTAACGGCGCCCACGGACATTCTGATATATCTACCCTACAGCTACGACACTGTCAAATACCTCTAGCTAGAAGTCTTCCATGGGTTAACGTCTCTAGCCATTTACTATGAGGTATATAATGTTCAGTTAGACCAAGATACTGTGGAAGACGAAATACAGTAATGGTATGTCAGGCAAACAGAAATCATGAATAATGTCTCTAAGCAAAGCAGGTGTTTTAACATTCATGAATACATGTTTCAAAGGAGTTTGTATTCCTAAGGCATCTGGATCTTGCGAATTCCCAATTTAAGATTTTGGTAAACAGCGAAATCCTAAGTTTCTCTCTTGATCAACATTTATGTAAAAGGTTCTCGACAATACGGTTGAGTTTCTTTAAGTAATCCGGTATGAATTGCTCGTCAAGGGGGACTCCTTGATTTAATTTAATAATTTTTTTATGGAAAGCCATACCGGAGACTTCCCTCTGGATGCTAGACAAATTACTTTAAGATTTACTCTTAAAACCTAAATATTGTAGGTAAATTCTTCAGCCAATTTCACGATCCGCATACATTTTTCGAAATAGCTGCCACAAATATTTATGGAGAAGATGAAAATCTATGAGGATGAAATGATTTTTGGGGTTTTAAAAAAAATTACCAAGATCAAAGTTGTTATTTTGAGCTCCAGAATCACAGAATCAGCCCTTAAAATTTTGATTGCCATTGCTGAATCATCCTGCATACTCCAATACATGTGATGCATGTTGTGAGTGATGTAAAGAGGAATGATTTAGCTTTAAAATTTTAATAAAGAACAAATTTCAGCTAATTGGTTTGAGTGACTCAAAGCAATTAGCAATAAAAGATTTTAATATTGATTGCTTCTAAGACGCAACCTTCGATCGGTACCGTAATATAACCTCTAACATAATAAAACCTGTTGGAACAGTAGGTTCACCCGTGCCGTGATCCTCACATACCGTTACCTAAAGAGCACGAACCCTACGCGCCGCACTACCGGGTTCAGTCTAGTCTAGGATTGCCATAAAGGTGCAGGTACTAACCGGGACACTATATTATCAAAACGTAAGAAAACTTGGTTGTCTTTGAGCGGGGAAATGCAGCACCTGTTCTATGAATATTAAATTGATAGATAGATATGATAGGCATCTTTTACATTTAATCTTTAATATTAAATTAAATTTAGATCATAGGTATCTTACTCAGGATGCAATCCATCTCGGCGAAATTTTTTTTCGAATTCTGTTCAGCGGTTTAGGCGTGAAAAGGTAACAGACAGACAACAGAGTTACTTTCGAATTTATAATATTAGTATGGATAAAACTAACTAGCTTTTGGTTCCGGACCGGGAATTTGGTGGTTAGGCGGGACGACCGGGACTGAGATTCACAACCGGTGACAAGTCCCGGTGTACCGGGACGAATGGCAACCCTAGTCTAGTCTAGTCTGATTTCATACGTCTTCGTGCCAAACTAGACTAGATACTAGACCAGATGTGGTTATGTCTGATAGAGAAAACCTACGCCGCAGGTCGAGCCACAGGTGTCGGGGGGGCTGGAACGTTTCCTGACTTGGCCTGGGGTTTTTTTTTAATATTGTTTTTTTAATAGATTCATTTTGATAAAATTATTTTTTCTATTTCTTACAAGGATCACACTCCACTCTCACATATTTTTGATACTTACGTGAATTTTGAACAGTTCATTGTATTCAGTCATTTTTTTTCTATGCAAGAATGTTCATGTATGTAAGACTAGATCAGATATTTGAAAAAACCAAGTTCGTCTATTTTTCACTATTATTTCCAAATTATTCTTCAATTTTCATATTCCACGATATTTTCAACACCATTTTATACTTAAAATGGCAGAACCTCTCCAGTCACGTAAGATTCTATTTAGAGGAGAAGGAAAGCTCGTGTTCGCTACTCAACTCGTGCGTAGGCAGTAGATACCTAATACTAGTAGTAGGATTACTGCCTACGGAATTGCTTGAAACGCCCTGTCAATAGGCCAGACAGCCAAGCGACATGGCATCTCACTGAGCGTAGTTTCGCGAGGAGATTTGAGATGACTGCATCATTGGTCCCACGGCACAGTCACCCATGCTGGTTTTCATCAAAAACAATAATTGTGGTAGTAGTAGTAGTAGTAATGGTGGCACTGATGGCCTGAGAACTAGCTAACCTCAAGCGCACAAAGAACAATATAGAAATAACTGTGAACAATGCACCTGTGAGACCTGTACCTTTGAACTATGGAACAGGTCAGGAAGAAGGAAAAACAATAGATAGCTGTAACTACGTTTTTATTGTAACCTTTGGTGGCTAAACTTGAGGTCGGAGTCGCAGCCACAGCCAACACCCTCAAAGAGGCGTCAATATAGGTTGTATGTGGGCACTTTCTAGTACCGGGGAAAGCCCTTTTACCCGCGAGTTAAAGATGCCTGGATTGTAGGAGTAGGGAACAATATTCAAAGGAAGCCTACGCCACTAACTTGCAGTGCAATATGGCTCAATTAGCTCCGCTTCCATCAACAGAATAACTATTAAAATAACACATGGGCTAACAATATTAAGAAAAATAAGTCAAAACCAAACCATAGAAAAGGAAAAAAAACAATACAAAATAGTATTAAAAACAAAACAGCGAAACTTAATCAATCATCAATTGGACACCGAACTGTGCAATTGGAGACAACAAAACATTAAATATCTGTAATCCCCGATTTGTACAAGCAAATCACATTAATATTATCATAACAAACGATACCTATGAATGATAAAATAAGTATAACAAATCGAATGCTAAAGATACCAATAAGATTCCGCATAACGAATGCTCAGGACTATGTTGACTTACAAAAACTAAACCAATCAGAAAGGCAATCGACAACTAATAAAGAAATAAGTAAAAGCAAAACATTCATGTAGAAAACATTTCTACTATAAGCAACTAGATTTGCAAAAAATGCCGATAGTGCATTGCAGGTTGTTGGACTCTTACAAGGTTCGAGGCAACTTCGTTGCGCTTATTGCAAACGACGCAGAAAATGATAGCCATCAAGCATTTTATGGGACACTCATTAAATTTGCAATGCAACTAAGTACCGAGGAGTATACAGACACGGCTTGTGTACTGTTGAGGTTATTCTAAAACATTAACGATGCTTGCTTGAAATGTTTCTCAAGTCATTCCAAAGTTTTTATTCCATAACAACTATTTTAAATTCATTAGATTGTTCTGATTGATTACTCATTATTCACTTCTTTCAATTACTTTCAGCTTTTAAAGTACTAAAAAGTGCAGTTCTACAATCATAGTTCAGGTGTTGACGTCTTCATACATTCTTTCAAATTATTTAATCCCACAACCACCATCTAGCAATTCGCTCGCAATTCAAAATGTCTTGAACTGGTGTAAAAATCCCTGCGTCTAAACTGTAAGTCCATTACTGAATGGGTGTTATACGAGTAGTAAGTAATGCCAAGAATATTTAATGCGTGTTGCTTGCTGGCTATCTCATTCTCTACAACATTGAATAGATACATCCGGCCTCCAGACTGTTCCTAGATAGACTCGAGATAGCGCCAGTTTATGAGGTCGTTTGTGGTGAGTGGTGGCGGTCGGAGTTTATGCCAATTTGTTGGCAAGGAATAGTTTACCCTCATTACATGTAGGATTAAATGTATATTATAGACGTCCGTTGTCTCTGTCTATTCCATCTAGTAAGCAGTTGCAACCTCATGTATGTACTAACTGTAACAGTCATTTTTTATATTCACGAAAGTCTTTCATTCAATTAATTTTATTTTTGAATACCTTGCTTACTCTTTGCTGGTAATGTTGTAATCATCTCCGGCTATCGTATTGTTCTGTCCATCGCCGTTCATTGTTTCATTATTGAGAGGCGATACTTATAATGAATTGACCGAGTCATCGCTTTTTGTGGCAGCAAGAATGAATGCCGTAAATTACACTTGGTTTCGTTCTGTCAGGTGCATCGGTCTCGCGTGGAGTACTTAGTACCGTCAAATATCGATCAAGCACTTTTGCTTGATCGATATGTAACTCTTTGATCGTTCTAGGACTCAAAGATATGGATATGTTATACACTTCCGTATTAGATTATTAGCCTTTAGGCGGCGTGTGGTCGGCGCGGTCTTGACTTCGACTCTTGGTCTTAGGGTCCGAGATACGAATCCGGCTGACAAGGACCTATGAGTTTTTTTCGGACGGAAAAAATTACGTGCATACGTACGCCTGCTCCTTCACTGTTCGGAACCGGTGTAAAACTGTAGGTCCCTTCTCTTGCCCCTTACCCCAGACTGGGTTGATACCGCCTCACTTGATACCAAACTCGGCTGTGTTCTCTTTTAGTTCAGTATAGCAATTTAATGTCTCCGGTTTGGCATCTTCTAGGAGGTGCCGTAACGGAGGAGTCCTTCTAGTCGGAGTATGTCTAGCCCCTCTGACACAGCCACCCATACCGGATTACATAAAAAAAGATAGGGAGCTCCTTAAAGTAGATGATCATAGCATTGTGGTGTTATCGGTAAAACAGGCTGAATGATCCAACAATATTTATTACTGTAGCCTTTATTTTCATGAAATATACAAAGTAATACTAATAACTAGAACACTTGCGGCATTACCCCGCTGGATGGCAAGGCTGGATGGCAACCCTTTGATTGAAGTAGGTCCATGATTCTTAATAAAACTTAATACTTTAGTCACTGGACCGAATTGATTGCAATTGAGATGGTCGTACTGTGTATGGGCCGGTACTGTTTCTTTATAGCTTTCGAACTGGGTGGCTGTGCCCGAGGTCAGAAGCCTCAGGCGCAGCCAATTTCACCGCCGGGGAGGTGCCAGTCCGGCTTGGACTGACGGACTAATATCGCTGGCATAGCCGCTGGGGAAAGAGCAAGTCGTAATAGAACATGTGGTAGGTTAGATATGCCGATGCATTGTTGTGTGGTGCATGGTTAGCCGGCAGCCAATAGCAGTCGCCACTTTCAGACATGGTGGTGAAATATCCCGCCCTGTCGCCGTCGCGCTCAGCTGACTGTGTGATTACGTTTCACAAGTCTAACATCCATCGCGGTTGCAGCAAGATGTTATTGTCAGAAATGACGCAGGAAGTCGACAGCTTGCGGTTAATTTGATAGACGTGTGTGATACTGAGTCTGAATGCTATATACTTTGATTCACTGATACGAACAATTTGAAGCCCGCATGTCGATGGGCGTCGTTAGACACCTTACATGTGTATGGCTCGATCGGCGCCACATATATTTTTTTTATAGAAACTGACACGGTTGGCAACATCACCTACAACATCCGTGATGTCAGCCCATAACACCGGGTGAACTAGGTGCCGTGTCAGTGCTTCCCTTCATTTCATGTCGGCTATACTGGACGGAAAACACGAACTATTTACATACCTAGCCGTTTCGACCGACGTTTAATTTAGTGCGGTCGTATCAATCCGGGCGGGATAAACCCTACCACCACCTAGTAAGGGTAAGGTAAGAAGGGAAGGGACATACAGTTTTAGGTGGAATCCAAACCACGGTCACGGTCAAAATACGGTTTCTTGAGGCTCATATATACCATCACGCTAAATAGCCTTAGGGCTGAGCAGTATTAAAGAATGTATAGTATGTACGGGAGAGAAAGAGAGAATAAAAAACCAGCCAAGTGCGAGTCGAACTCGCGCACCGATGGTCCCGTATAGCCAAGCCATGTCATGGTCAGCGCCACTCACGCCATCTATGGCGTGTTTTATGAAATGGTTTATATTAGTTAAAATTCTTGATTAGTTAAAATTCTTCATACTGTTTTCGGTAGATGGCGCGCATACACTTTTTAGTTTCTTGTATGGGGGCGCCCGTTATTTTTTTACTTTTTATTATTATTATTATGTGTTGTTATATCGGCCATAATATCAGATATTCTGTGAAAATTTCAACGGGCTACCTATTACGGTTCAAGAGATACAGCCCTCGGACAGACGGACAGACAGACAGACGGCATAGGCTTAGTAATAGGGTCACGTACGACGGATACGGAACCCTAATAAGAGAAGCGATTGCTTATTATCATCTTCTCTATCTCTATCTCTACTTCTTATAAAAGGGAACGTCTGTCTGTATATTTTTATTTTTTTATTTTATTTTATTTTATTTTATTGTATTGGGAAAACATACAGTCATAGTAAAAAGGAGTAAGTACTAACATTAATTACACAGAGACCAGTAAAGTTTTCTACATAAAGTTATCCGTATTAAGTGCGTTCATGATTAATAAATTAACCTAAAAGAAAGAAAACATCAAAAACTAACTAATACCAACACACGAAAATCAACCAATTACTTAACCATGTATGTATGTATCTTTGAGGTAAACTCCGAAACCACTGAACATATTTTGATGCGGTTCGCAACAATGGAAAGACTATTTCATATTTATGTTCTATACGCCAATAAATAAATAAATAAACCGAGCCCACCGCCGGCAAAAGCTAGATTCAGATTCAGATTCAGATATTTATTTCGCCATAAAGAACACACAACAATACAATATTTCATTGAGACATATGCATATTCAGTATGGTTCGTCATCATTTTTTATGATGTCCCGTTCAGTAGTGCAATCTATAAGGAAGAATCGGGTAAGACACCTTACAGAGATTTTTTTAAATATAACTTACATACATACTAAGTCAAAAATATACCCATTACAAAAGATAATAAAATACATCTATATAAGATATAATGTTATGTATGAGTATGCTACGAGGTATATGCTACCCGTGTTATTTATTGTGATGAAATAATAACTATTAATTACTAAATAGAGTTCATTCAATTAAGCAATTAAAATATACACGTGAAATACGTTTCATATACAACTTTTTATGTTGGCAGAATTGAATATTCACGCTCTGGCAACTCTGTTATCTCATTATCACGACGAGGGCGCAGCGGCGCGTGAGTCGTCGTGACATAATGTGAACGATGCTCTGGCTGTTACGTTATGTTATAAACAGAAAGAGGAAATAAAATTACAAATTTAAAAAAAAAACCCGACCCTAAAAAGAAAAAAATAATTTCCGTTTACTTACGTAAAGAAGAGTAAATACCCGCTCATCTTTGAGTTTTTAAATTTTATTTACTTAGCGGTCCCCGACTCCTTTAAGTAGGTAAACGGAAATTATTTTTGACTATTTAAGGGTCGGGGTTTTCAAAATTTTTAATTTAACTTTTATTTTAAGCTTTAAAAAAAACGCAACCAAATCGGTCAAATTTTTAAGAGAATTATTTTTTTGATTACTTAATTACTTGATCAGTGATCAACTGATCACAAACATAGCCAAGAACCATCACGATTAAACCAGCTTTCTAATGAAAAAAAAAAAACACATCCAAATCGGTCCATCCGTTTGGGAGCTACAATGCCAACGATGACACCTATACACATACACACACCATACACCCATACACACACAAACTTTAAACTTATAATAACACCCCTCTTTTTCGTCGGGGGTTAAAAATAACAACATTCAACATCACTTATCAAATCTATTCATCTATCCATTTGTTAGCCGTCAGTCAATTTAATAACAACAATACGAGCGTATTGAAACGAAACGCAGTAAGTAAAAAGTGAATCTAAATTTAACAAAAAACTCGAACACGACAGAGGGAAAAGTGAACTCACTTCAAAAGAGAAATACAAACTCTTGACATTCTCAATTAATCAATCGAAAGGCCGAAACCAGGTCTTCATACAATCAATAACAATCTGTATGCAATGTTCGATTCTACGCCGACGCATAGGTATATACTGATCGAAGAATCGTGCGCAGGGATCGAAAAGCAATTACAGATCTTCTATTTGTACTGAGGCACCGCCGCCGCCCCGCCTTTTGGAAAAGACAGTCGTGGAAAAAAGGAGAAATTATCACGTAGAACTCTGTCCCACGTTCGCTATCTTAAATTGTGTGGTACTTATAAAGGCTGATAGAAAACAGTTGAATGTAACAAGGTTTTATACGATGACCAGATGCTCAGAGACTCCATTGTGTTGAGACACTCCTGAGCTAAGGCATAGATACTATCAGAGTCTCAGAGCATTGGAGATGCTAGAGCGACAAAAAGGAGTTACACAAAAAAGCACCAGTGTAATCTTTGTCGAAGACAAGGTAAGATTTTACAATAAATTTACTCTGGATTAAGTATACGAAGTTACTTAATGAACGATTGTACCTAGTAATAAAAAAAAACTCCCCACATCCCAAAATGCAAGCAAACTCAATAGTATTGAACTCATAAATGTTGTGGAAGAGCGCTACACTACACCGGAGAACACAATACAGATAAATGGCAATGCATTTTGTGCAATACAAGATAGAAATAATTGTATGATTTAGATTTCCGGCAATCGAAAAATTATTGAGCAGTGGTTCAGTATCGACATAGTTTAGGTTTCTTAACCACTAACACACGCAATTTACATTCCTGATGATAATGCATTAGGTATTTCCCGTGCGCTTGAAAGATAGCTTTTCCAAGTGTACCGAGAAGTAGTCAGTCGCAGTTGCGAACATCTTGAATACCACCCGCTGTTCCGTCATCTGTATTCTGCCCACGAGATCATTATACTTCTTCGCAATCGCTATAATATTTATTCTTCGCCAACAACCATGACTACGCATTGTTACTATAATGGACTTATTGCCCAGCCCGGCTACATTGAGTTGGTAATTGGTCGCTTAAGCGCAATTATGCGGTAATGGACCAATTCGAAACACATGACATTGTTATTGGCTTTTGGCTGATTAACATGCTGCACTGAAGATAAGGTAATAATAACAAAGGAATGTGCTGGTAACCTTGGCGAAAACAAAAAATCGCCTGTTCGTGATTTAACACAGTTATGTAATAAACTCGTGTGGCCTACAAGCTACCTTCACATTTTTTCTCAACGAGTCCGAATTTCTTGGCCTTTTTCCAGAGTAGTTCATCTACAGGCCGGTCTGGCATCTAGAGGGTTAGAAATTGGCTGTGCCTGAGACTCCGGACTCGACTCCAGCCACCCAAACCGATTACAATAAAAAAGCAAATTCAATGACACGTAAAACGCCATCAACACACATCAAGAGTAAACAATACAATAAGAATACTTCCATCAAGAAATGAAAACAAAAGAAAAAACAAAACTCTAAATGGACGAGAGAATTACGAAAGAAGACGATCACGCACTGGTAATTGCAGTGCAGCTGCCACAATCGGCTTGAAGTCTGTTTCTCCGTGGCTTGAGTACTCACCATTTCACACTGAGCTTCCGTGTCGTCATATAGTATGTTACTACAGTCGTCCATTCCTCCGCGGGTGTCGCACGAAGGCCACTCGGCCTCTAAATGTCGATAGTGCCGCCGGGAACCACCGCACTGGGACAGCTGTGGCGATCACTCATCAACTCAAGACGTGGCGCCGGCATTCGACTTTACTTCTTCGGAACACGCACGCCAAGGTACGACGTATAGGTCAGGGTGCACTGTGCTGAATTTAGGGAAGACTGATCACGTACTCGCAATTCGAAGCGTATGCTCTCGGACAGACGACGGAACGACGTGTTTTTCGGGACAGAGATCGCAACGAGTTCAGCGCTCAGGAAGCGAGAAGCGCGTAGGTGCAGTTAACGAGATGAATGGGCGATGAGACAGTGACACCGCCGCGACACGGCCACTCGTCATTCACTGCTGGTATCAGACGCCGCACCTGACTGGGTCGCAGGCGCCTTGTCTCCTCTACCGGAACGACCGAGAATAGAGCCAGTTCCGTTCAAGGGCACGCGGCTCGCGATCCGATGTCCGGCAAGAATTTTCCCGTAACTGCGTATAAGGTTTGCACGGCTAGATTTCCGAGGGTGCACGGCGGGGGTGGGTGCGCGCGCACGGGGCGGGCGGTCGGCCGGGGAGGCCGATTGATCGGTGTCTCCGCTGCGCATGTGCCGGGCGGCAGGCGCAGGCTCTACCGCCGAATTTGACATTTACAATGTCATCGCGAGACACGCACACACATTGTATATGCTCGCTCTTAAAATAGACCTTTGAAGAAAGCCGCACGAGTACCGTCGAGCAAGAGCGATGGCTAGCTGCCTTTTGTTTTTATACCCTGCAATTTTTCTCACACATCTCTCCTCGGTCGGATGCAATGAGGCAATTGCATATGCCGTATGCATCAAACGCGCACGCCAGAGAGATAAAGAAAACTCATTAGCAGACGTCGTTAGCGATGAATGCAGTCGGCCCGGAGAGCCTTACACGAGATCAACCCACTCCCATGCTTGAGGTGTCGGCTCGAAGCAGCTACATCACAGCACCATGCGAGTCTCGTGCCTCGTGAACTAATGAGCAATACAAAACGACGACGATGCGTAGAAGCAGATATAATTCCACTGGTTGTCGTAGTAATATGCCGACGCATTTAACTTCAAGCGGTCTAACGGATCCCGACACACGCAGGCCGTGGGATAGCACTGGCTATTACGCTGTCTTTAATATAATAGCATAAATAAAATAAGATGCAGTCACTTGGGAACGTCGCTATGAGAACATCCGCGCTTGTGATTAATGAGATTTTCAAATATATTCTTAATCACGCAGCTGTTACGCTATTTTCTTGCTGATGAAAACTTGAAAATATTGAAATAACAGATATTGTAGAAACTAATGAAATGAAGGTAACGCACACAATTGAGATCGAGGAAAAGAAAAAACAAAAAAGATCACGTTGGGAGCAAAAAAAGATGAAGATACGTTTGATTGAGCTGAGCATGAGATAAACAAAAGAGAAGTGGAATAGACCACAGCTAATCCAAGATCAAGGTGAACATAGCTGTGAGTCATTTAGATGCATTCGTAATGTGACTATTTTATTTTTCTCTTCTATACACTATGTAATAGACATTGCGTTATAATTACGAATCTGAATTTCTAAAAGCTGACAGGGAATATAATTAGTATTCATTCATACACGAGAGACAACCAAATAACACGGAACAAATGTGTTGTAGGGGGTCAGTCAACCACAGATATGTCATCACAGCGTGTAACAACATACACAACTAGACGGATGATATGAGATTCAAATAGGATTACACGAAAGCTCGACTATGAAAATATAAATTTTGATAATTGAACTACTAATTCTTCCATATTAAAATAGGAATATATAATGCAACTTGTCATATAGTTATCGAACTTTACATAATTTACGACGAAATACATTTTTCTATACAGAATAGGAATATAACAAATCAACAGGCATAGTGATTAATTGATAACTTGATAAGGCAACGGAAAAATGATTTGAAACGAACTTTCCATGAATTTGGAAATTGCGATGAAATTATTATTCACAACAACAACGTACAAAACATTTAATTGTATTCCCTGCGAGATCACGAAGGCAATCAAATTTAACGTCTGTAGACGCGCACAGCACACTTAGATAATAAAGTAAAACGATATACAAAGCGTCCTGCTATACCAATCGCAAAAATAAAACAGGAACAGGCTTAGGAATTCGGAAATAGACAATCAATCAAACAATCAGAAAATCAATAAAGCCTTGCAGTAAAGTTTATACTTCCGCGTTCGTACTTCTATGAAAAGAAAATGCCTCATGTTCAATACATTTTGCAAACTACGTTACAAGATTACCTCTTGGTATTCTTTCGATTATTATAACTCTGTTTTCAATGTCGATCTACAGTGGTCCATGCCTATGGAGTGTGTGTCTGGCGAAGACGATACTAAAAGGGAAAACTCTCTTCAACATTGTTTCATAAGAGACTTGGTATGTATAACATGCGAATAATCATTTTCGTTTGCGATTAGTCTGCCAATGCTTTTGACCCAAATTTTTGTGTTCACAGACGCAGACAACAATTTGGGAACAACGTGACACTGTACTCGCTATTGTGCATAAAAACACAATTACATTAACAATTGTAAAGTATTTTGTACATGGTACATTGTAAGAAACAGCAAATTTGTGTAATTACTGCTCCTTCAGTTTTCCAACGAACTTGTCGACCTAAAGTCCCCAAGTTGCCTCCCTGGCGCACACAAAAGGACGCTGGCCCTGTCCCGCAGTACTTGTACGCAAGCCAGTCGGGAAACGAGTTATGGCAGGCTGGTTTCATAATCAACGAGATGAGAGTTGAGTTGAGACGCGGTCGACAAACCGACAGCCATTGTTACAAGCCTAGACGCGGCGTTGAGAGAATGGCATGCGTGAAGCAATGGCGTGGAAAAAAACCTTATCGAAATTGAATATCAATGCGGCGAGCGGAGCCTATGACGAAAAGCCTGGCCCAACTACAACACGACAAAACAACGAGATGAAGAAAACAGAACGAAGCAATAACAACGGAACAGTTGATGGAGAGGTGAAATATGAGTAGGAAATTGAAATACGCATTAGTTCCAGTGTTTTTTGATTAAATTCATTAAATTGTCCAGTTGTTTACTTAAGCGGTCAAGCATCAAGTAAGCTTTTAAAATTTATTCTATATACAAATATTTGGTTTCAAGATCCATTTTAAATTTCCTATCATAGATACTTAATAAATCAATATTGGTGGCCAGCCAGAGTAAGGTATAAATTCATTAAATATTTTCGGAAGCTCGTCGCAAAAGTTAGTTTGATCCTCCAAAAGCCCAAGAAGTTTGCAAATTACTTTGTAAATTACACGTTAAAGTTGAAGAAAAGGTCCTCAATATACGTCATTTCAATTAGTACATATATACATTTTGAAGAAATAATGCAAACCAATGACATAATACATTAATCGCATTAATATTCACATGCAGGAATTCTACCCACACAAATCCAAGGTGTTCTAAACCCACTCAAATAAAGAAGAAGACTATTTGCATTCTGCACAAGTATGCCTGAAGTGGTTTAGACATTAGCAAAATACTACAGAGAAGGTTGTGCTGCTAGGCGATCGTTGTCCAATGAACTCTTGAAATGTCAAGGCGTTAGAGAGGTAAACTGCGAAAGATGCAGCCAAGATCCCTTTGTTTTGTAAAACCAATAACTGGGCCGCTACCACCATACTGGATGTAAGGTGACCGCATAGCAGCCTCGGCTGTGTTCTCCTCTAGTCCCGTATAGCTAATAGCTAGCAATCCAGAGGGAGTCTCCGGTATGGCACCTACCTTCTCAGAGCAGAGGTGATATTGGCAGGACGGAGCATGTGCTATGGCTCAAATAAATTTATTACACATACAATTACATAAAAAATTAAACGTAATGAGGAATGACTAAATACCAAACAAACGAATAACAGTTGCTGTTAATAAAACTTGACAATGTTTTCAATTCGTCTAGTACCTATTAGAAGAATTTTATAAGTTAAAAACAAATTAACATATTTGTCAACGGAATACCGGTTCTTGGACTTTCTTAATAATACTTTCACACCGGACAGCGCAGTGCAGTGATACAATTTATACATAATGCAAATGTGCCTGAACTGTCGATTCGAATTTCGAATATTCTCGACCGCAGCAGGAACGTGATAGACAGACTTTATGCAGATTGTGAATGTCGAGGAATTAATATATGTAGAGGGGGCGTCAACTTGTTGAGGTTAAAAGTCATTAGATGAAAAAAATTGGCCAAGTGCAAGTCTGACTCGCACACCAAGGGTTCCGTACCACCACGTAAATGATCGGTTTTTATTATTTGTTGTTTTACTTTAGAGTAAACACAAGAGCAAAACACGTTAAAAAAATTTCGTGTCTTGTATGGAAACCAACTACATTTTTTAGTTTTTTTTTATGATTTGTTAGAATATCCGCTCTAATATTTGCCTCCTCTCAGAGAGATTACCAACTATGGTACGTTCAAACGTAAAGTGAGAAAATATATATTTGCCCAGCAGTTAAACATGTAATCTAGGTATATAAAATGTTATTCGAAATTATGGCCTTATGCCCCTAAAATTGTTAATTGGACATGCAGACAGACAGACGGACGGACGAATGTATTGTGTATGTTGTGTTGTGTGCGTTTTATAACTGCGTTTATAACTGTTGTTATTTATTACTGTACTTATTTATTATCCTTGCTTCTGCTTACTGTGGTTAGTTTATTGTTATAGTTTGTTGTTATTTATTGTTAGTCGGTTTAGTTTAGTTAGTGTATTGCGTACCTGGGCCTGACTTAAAATCAGCGTCCCTCTCATCAGCTCCAGGGCTCGGTGGGGAGGGACCAAGGCTGTGTCAGGTCCAATTTTTCTTGTCTATTATTGTTATAATATGTGTTATAGGTATACTCGTGTGTGTTAAACAAGAAAAAAAAAAATAAAAAAAAAATAAATAAATAAATATCACATATTCTGTCAAAATTTCAACCGGTTTCAATTCAAAACGATATGACAGAGAGACAGACGGCGGCGTAGGCTTAGTACGGTACGGTACGGTGTAGGGTAAAGTACGGAACCCTAAAAATACACAATTTCAGTTCAGTTGGTTATAACAATATAATATCAATATTCAAAAGTTAAGTAATAAATAAATTTGGACACATCAAATATAATTGTTATAAACGCCCATTCTATTACACGCACGGTGAATAAGAACGGGCAAGAAAACTGCACTGCAATCACTATTTTGTTTATTTACATTTATTTTGATATACACTCAAATAAACACGTTACGCAAAACAAAATTATATGTTTTTAGCAATACTTTTCGAGAAATTTAACAAAACATGTTTGCTACCTAAACTTTAACCTTTGTGTAACAGTAGGTAACTTGCATTGTACGAGGTCAATGACCGTACTATGTTCAAACGCAGAACAGCTGTTTGTTGTAAGTAAGTCACAAGGTCACTATGATTGGTTTTTACAGCTACTTATTTGATTTTATTTTTTTGTTAGGAGAAAAAATGCTCCTATAAACATATGTTTTTTTCTTACTTAAAGTGTTTGAGTGCGTATTTAACCCTCCCGAAGTTATTGACATGAATAACGAAGCACCTTATACATATACTTTACACCAAATTTAGCAATGTAAAATGCTGCTGCATACAGATTATAAATAAACCTACTTCTGTCTATCTCTGTTACACACTTGCTTACTCACGTACAATACAAAATGCAAATGGAGTGCGCATGCTTTCTGATCAAATGTTGATAGCGATCTAGAATGTATGCAATGGCTTCTCTGTGGTATAGATTTCTTTGGTGAATGTGTAATCCAATCGTAATGTCGCCAATACAATCGAAAATTCGAAAAGACCAGAGCGGTTTTAAAATGGATATGCCAATATTTGACCACTTTTAAAATGTTTATTGCAACGAAACTTTAGGCGGGTTTATTGTTTAGTTTCTATTCTATGTATGTCAATATTGCTTTAAAATTGTATGTTATTTTAAGCATTTTTCGATAGATCTAGAAAGTATAGAATCTAGATTTATAATGTATGGCATTGAATATTAGCAGGCTGTATTTTTTTAAAATCCATCTGCATAAACCTTTTTATTGACCAAAGAAACTGTCACGACCACCAAGGTAAAAAAATCAAGATAAAAAAGATTATATAATGAAGGTGCATTATGATAACAACTTTGCCTAAAATTTAATGTACCTACTTATAGAAAGATAGATAGATAGATAGAAATACTTTATTGCTCCAAAAAAACATTTAACATAAACAAACAATAAAAAATTTACATGAGGGGCAAAGGCGGACTTATCCCTTACAGGGATTTCTCCCAGTCAACCTTTGGATGTTTGAGAGTCGTATGTTGCGAGATATAAGTAGGTAGTAGCAAAAGACTTGAGTGTGGGAATGTAAAATATAATATAAGGAAAATAACTATAATATACTATAATATACACTACATAAAAGTACATACTAGTTAATTAAACGTATAAATTACTATTTATAGATTAAATTAAATACATATGAATTACAATTTATATAATACATAACACCTAAATATATACATACATACTTGTCCATTCAGAAAGGATTTTTTAGCTTTTGACTTCACACTGACGGAGATAGTACAACTTATAGCATTGACTTATAGTTGTTTTTTTTTGCCTCTACACAACCTGATTCAGTAATAACCACAGAACAACGATCGGGCCACACCGCCCGCGCCCAGACAGTCTGGTTCAAAGCTCCTTGAGTAATAAATAACTATACTTACCAACTTTTTATGCTTGATTCTGCAGGCGATATGAAAAATTTTATAATTTGTAATTTTTCGTAATCTTGAAAAAAATTCACGATCTTCATCATTTGTGTGTTAATTCGAAAAATGGGTATCATAAATTTTTTTTCGAGAATTTGATAAAAATAAAAATCATAGAGCATTTTTTTTATGGAGACTGACACTGTTGGCTGCATCACCTACTACATCCCAGCCCATAACACATTGGTAAACTAGGTGCCATATCAGTGCTTCCCTTCATTTAATATCGGCTACACTGAACTGGACGGAAAACACGAACTATATTTACATAGCCGTTTCGACCGACACGTTTCGTTCAGTGCGCTGGTATCAACCCGGGCGGGTTGAACCCTACCATCTAGTAAGGTAAGAAGGGAAGGAACCTACAGTTTTACGTGGAATCCGAACCACGGTCAGCCTTCAACGGTCGAGCGGTCACCCATCCAAGTACTGACCGCGCCCAGCGTTGCTTAACAATATTTTATATTTGAATTTAATAGCTCTATTTAAAACACATTCTTAATCGTAGGTAATCCCACAGAATGAATAAAAAATTTAAAGCTTAAGCAAATGTTTAGTTTATATTCTTACCGGGACCGACCGTACCACTGAGCTACCGAGGCTGACAATAAATAAAAAGGCTGTAATAAAATAAATGTATTGTTATCCAATTACATTATACCTACTATTTGAAACATAATTACATTCTTCGTCGTGCTCATTAATTTGGATTAGGTACCTACCTACCACAGAGCATGAAATGCGCGCGCCCGCCCCTACTAGAGGCGCCGTGAGCGCGATTTCTCTACAACGCCGTTGAAGCCTGTGGGCGTGGCCTATGACTTACATATGTGTGTTGTGCGTGTGCATTTGTTTTGTGCGTGTGCCTAACTTGCTCCTCTTTGTGTGTAGTGTCGATACTAGCACACACACACACACACATACGAAGCGCTAGCAGCTCAGCGTACGGTCAGGCCTTCGTCACTCGCTCAAGGTCGCGAGTTAAATGCCTACCGCTTGGCGTAGCGGCTAATCTACAATTAACAGTGGGCTGCCGCTATCCAGCCAGACCGGGCGCGTGGCGCTTTCGAATTTAGAAAATGTCGAAATCACATAAATATTGTGCAGTGGACGGGTGCAAAAGTCAACAGACAAATGAAAACTTGTCTTTTTTTTCATTGCCGAGAGACGAAGAAAGGTAAGTGTTTTGTTTAGTAGCATTTTGATTTAGTTCTAGTAATTTATTTATTCATATAGTAGGAGGTCATTGATTTAAAATGATATTATTATATTGCCAATAACATTAGTTAGATAACGCCGAACAGCGTGGTGTGTATGGCCTAATTCGTATAAGGATAATAGGTACATTGTAGATGATCATTGATCATTAAATTTATTGATCAAACAAAACTATCACTGGAAGGTTGCACGCAATGCACGCTTCGATGTGAGAAACTAATTGTGACGCTAACGCATGCATGAATTTGTTCGCATGAATTTGCCGTAGCTAAATATCATATCGTTGGTAGCTAGAACGATAAAAGTTGGTAGGTATCATCTTCATTTTATTCCTCACAATAAGACAGCACAAAGACACAGCCCTTAACGCGCTGAACGACGCGCTTTCGAGATAGAGTTACACGACAGAAAGAGAAGCGAAATGTAGGCGGTTATCGTGGTTAGGCATGCAGCTCTGTGCGAGTCAATTTGTACTTTATCGCGTCGTCGCAGAGTAGCTATTTCTTTGTGAGTGTTTGTACAGATCAGCTTCTGTACGGAATACTCTTTTCTATTCTGTGGTACGGTTATTGGGTTTCGAGTATCATCGCTTAGGGCGCCTCAAGTAGGGGGCGCGGGCGGTAGGTATTTGATGCTCTGTGCTACCTACCTACCCAAAGAGTTTGTATTACGTCGCTGATGCTGATACCAACCTATTAAGTATTCTGTGCTGATACAAACTCTTTGTGTATACACCAATGTATTAACCCCTCACGTTTATAATATGTACTTTCTTCTCCTAGTCAGTAACACCTATGTGGGTGAATGCCCATGGAGTGTCATTATTGAAATTTCGGCCTTATTGCTTAGAAAATAGAGGTTAAAATGGCTCAGTCCGCCGCCGCCGCCGCGCCGGGCTGGTAGGTTTCGTAACAGGATATCGGGGAATGTGTGATGGTGATGCAAATTACGAGTGCGGCGACCGCGAGCGCGGCATTCGGCAACAGGTTACATCGCACCGCACCGCCCCGCCTCCGCCGCCGCACCGCCCCGCCTCCGCCGCCGCCGCCGCACCGCCGCCGCCGCGGTCTTTTCTTTCTTTCAAGACAATTTTGTTGAGATATGTATATATATTTTTGTACCGTGTGGGGTCGGTACTTAAAAAGAATAGCCCCACTGCATCTCTCCCCGTCGCATGTCGTAAAAGTCGACTAAGGGATCGTCAGCCTCGGCAACTTAATGGTGCGGTCAGTTATTGGATGGATGACCGCCCGACTGTTGGAGGCTGACCGTGGTTCGGATACCACGTTAAACTGTAGGTCCCTTCCCTTCTTACCTTACTAGGTGGTAGGGTTTATCCCAGCCGGGTTGGTACCACCGCACTGAGCGAAACGTCGGTCGAAACGGCTATGTAAATAGTTCGTGTTTTCCGTCCAGTTCAGTGTAGCCGGCGCGAAATGAAGGGAAGCACTGACATGGCACCTAGTTCACCCGGTGTTATGGGCTTACATCACGGATGTTGTACATCATGGGTGTACGGGTGTACAGGTTTTACAGGTGTACACACGGTATAAAACTTGGTATAAAAGTTCTACTCTACGGATTTTAAGTTCCATAGGTGCACAGCTTCTTTCTACAGGTGTGCGTACAAATTGTATACACAGTATACAGGTTCTATTTTTTTTATTTGGTATACAATAAAAAAAAATTAATTATTTGTTTGAATTCTACGGATGTACGCGCTCTACAGCGGTGTATATGTTCTACAGATGGACACCTTCTAGCTAGAGCGTTCAAAATGTTTAGTCGACTGTACCGCGTGGGGCCGGTACTATAAAAAGAATAGCCCCACTGCATCTCTCCCCGCGTATGTCGCAAAAGGCGACTAAGGGATATGAGTCCCTTCTTATATTACTAGGTGGTAGGGTTTAACCCACCCGGGTTGGTACCACCACACTGAATGAAAGGTCGGTCGAAACGGGTATGTAAATAGTTTGGTTTTCCGTCCAGTTCAGTGTAGCCGGCACGACCGAAGGGAAGGCTGACGTGGCACCAAGTTCACCCGGTGTTACGGGCTGACATCACGGATGTTGTAGGTGATGTAGCCAACCGTGTCAGTTTCCATAAAAAAAAATACTGTACATGACTGTACCCAGCAGGTGGCGCTCGCGATAAGGCGGCCTCAGAGTGCCGCGGGCCCCCCGCGAGGCACCGCAGAGCTTGTTGCGGTCACTTCCTGCGTCACTGCAGCAGTAGACCCGCCCCCACCATTACCTCCTGCCTGCCGCATTCCCGAACGCTCATTCAACGTATCGAGAACTCATAACCAATCACATCAAGGGAAGTAATGACATGGAACCTAAGACAAGTAAATAAATATATAAGGTGCTTCGTTATTTATGCCAATAATTTCGGGAGGGTTACATAGAAACTGCAACAAACACGTTACGCAAAAAAAATTTACGCAAAAATTCAGCGGTACGGAACCACTGCTTACCGCCGACGTACTTGATGTCGTCGTCCCACCTGGCGGGGGTTTCCCACGCTCCGTTTTCCTGTCCATGACCGCCAGTGTAGGTATAGGACACGTTTACTCCGACGGTCGTCGTCTCGTCGGCTAACGTGCCGAGCCCACTGCCACTTGAGCTTAGCCACACGTTGTCCAATATCGAATACTTTGATGCGTCAGCGGATTGCCTCGTTACGCACTATATCACGTAGCGATATTCCCAGCATGGCTCGCTCCATTGCTCGCTGGGCAAGCCTATATAGGGTGTTACGATGACCATGTCATTAACTTCGGGAGGGTTACATAGACACTCAAATAAACACGTTACGCAAAAAAAAAAATGTTTTTAGCATTACTTTTCGAGAAATTTAACAAAACATGTTTGCTACCTAAACGAAGTAACTATTAAGTAATCTGTGCCTAAACATTAACCTGTGTGTAACAGTAGGTAACTTGCATTACGTACGGGGTCAATGACCGTACTATGTTCAAACGCAGAACAGCTGTTTGTTGTAAGTAAGTCACAAGGTCACTATGATTGGTTTTTACAGCTACTTATTTGATTTTATTTTTTTGTTAGGAAAAAAAATGCTCCTATAAATAAACATATGTTTTTTTCTTACGTAAAGTGTTTATTTGAATGCGTATGTAACCCTCCCGAAATTTTTGACATAAATAACGAAGCCCCTTATATACATGTATCATATTTATTTTTTATTTTATTTTATTTACTTTATTCGGGAAATAGACAGCCTAGCCGAAACAACATTACAAAAAACATAAGTCAAGTATTACGCCTATAAACATATTTCCACTAAAACATCTAAGATTATAATAACGTAGAAAAAATTTACAGAATATTAGGTATTTAGTCGTATAAAAGTGGTGAGGGCGGGGTGGGGGAAATGGGGAAGGGGTAGGGGGATTATATCACCAACCAAGCCAACTTAAGAGCAGACAGAGTTAGTTAATTAGCCACGTGACAACATATGTTAGGTATTTGGCTGTCTCTGTTCACCACGCGCACTCCCCACTAACGCAAGAGGGACAGCTGCACACTCTCAGCTAATTTACCTACAAATTAGGTCAATATTGTCTTTCGGGGCTTATGTTTTGCCGACCCCTAGAAACCTTATCCGATTTTTGTTGTAATAAGGACAGTTAAATCTACGTTCAATTATTTTTTATTTTTTTGAAATACTAAGTAGGTAAGGTAAGTATAATGTTTGTTAGGTATAGGTTTTAATTCTTTAATTATTTATTAGTATTACTTTTTTATATTTTATGAAAATAAATGTTTACGATTCAATAAAGCTTAATGAACTTCGTTCGGGATCGGGACATCAACAAATTAAGAATTCTTTTTTTGGTTAAAAAAGGGATTTTAAGCTCTGGCGTCGTATATTTAATTTAAAAATCTAAAAAACACAGGTACGTAGATTCGACTGTCCTAATTACAAGAAACAATAATTATAAAAATCGGTCAATGTTTTAGGGGCTGGGAAAACATAAGCCCCGAAAGACGGATTTTGTATGGAGAAAAAATAGAAAAAAAAATAGTCACGTGACTAAACACTGTCGCCTCTTAGCATCACCTGTAAAACAAGCCGATCCATAATCGCGCTGTTCTTCACGAATTCGACCGAGTGCTCGGGTCACGTCACGTCACGCGCGATTCATTTCTTCAGAACCGACACGACGACGACGCATTGGCGCATCATTGGCGGGACGAGCGAGAATCGTGCAGTGCTTGCCGTATCTGAACCGAACTCATACGCAACCGGTGCGCGCTTCGAGTATTTGTTACGGTAATCACGACGAGACGTATTTGGTGGTGAAGGTGTTTTCGTCCGACCGACGCGACCGAATGCAGAATGCGAAGAATATTAAGGGAGGTACATACATATTATGTGTGTGATATCGTGGTTTGGATTCCACATAAAGCTGTAGAGGAGGTACCTTCCCTTCTTACCTTACTAGGTGGTAGCAGGTAGGGTTTAACCCTCCCGGGTTGTTCCAAACGCTGTCATCCGTTAGGTTAGGTAGTTGGAGGAAACAAGATGAAAACGTCTATGAAGATAATTCAAACCTTGACAACGGCGGGTGGCTTAGTGGTTTGGGCATCGGCTTCTCGTGCGAGAGGTCCAAAGTTCGAATCCAGTCGGCGTGTACCAATGAGTTTTTTTCTGACGAAAAATATTGCGTGTAAAACTGTAGGTCTCTTCCCTTGCCCCTTACTAGGTGATAGGCTCAAATTGTAGCCGACTAGGTTGGTACCACCCACTGGATGTAAGATGGCCGTATAGCAGCCTCGGGTGTGGTCTCCTCTAGTCCAGTATTAGTCAGCAATCCAGGGAAGTCGAATAGGTATGTCACCTACCTTATCGGAGGTGATATTGGCTGGTCGGAGCATATGCTTTGGTTGGCCCCTCCGACTCAGCCACCCACATCGGATAACATAAAAAACCAATAATAAAAAAACATAGCTTGAGTTGTTGAGACCACCCACGTGTATAATAAATTTTCTCGTATAAAATTGCCGGTATAAACTTTACCACATCAATGGAAGTTCTCGCTTACTGCAAATAAACCACTAGTTGCCAACATTCTAGAATATATCCATGAAAAGCCTTTTACCATTCGGCAGTTAAAATAACGTGAAGGAATAACGCAATAAAATAACTTTGGACAATATTTTGCAGATAGTCGTGCGGGCTGAGAAAGTCGAGGTTGCGTTTTCTACAGAGTACGACAGATTTATAGACCGGGGCTGGAAAGGCGATAGAGAAATAGAGGACTTTGATGAATGCGTTCACGAATGTGAAAGGGTCTTCTGGGACGATAAATTTCCACCATATTCTAAGATATGCTGCAATTTGCGAGACCACGAAAGTAGTCCCATTGGAAGAGCTGTTCCTCTTGCGTTGGTTTATGTTTATATCCATCTTTCTGTAAGGCCTCCTAGGCTAGGTTAATAATTCCTCTTTTAAAATATATATATATATATACATACATACCACACGCTGTATCCCGACAATCGGGATAAGCAGAGTAATCGGAGTTGTGCTGCAGGTACTCTAGTAAATTACAGCACAACCCCGATCACTACGTTTAGCAACATCGCAAAGTATTCGCACAAGAAAACCTATCAAACAACAAGTAAGGCACGAAGACCCACCCGCTGCATGACTAGGTGGAAGGACCGTGCCAAGGTGAGAGGTGGCTAGCCTGTAGCCTTTTACCACGGCATCTTGTCCTTATCCCTTAGTCGCCTTTTACTATATGCACGGGGAGAGATGCAGTGGGACTATAAGTACCAGTACCTACACGGTACATGTTTGAACTAGTTGTTAAATTGTGGAGAAGAAAGACAATGAAAAAAAAACATTTATGGAGATGCGTTGGCGCATAAAAACGAGGCAACGTCTCAACCGTTTATCCTTTCTTATGTCGCAATTGTAAGCAGAGTTGGATGGGAACAATAAAATACAATAGTGCATTGATCGAAGCATATCTGGGAGAAAGTCTCACACGCACGGGGTTTCATCTAAGCTGAGGCATTGGGCTTAGAGATGCGACCTTAGAAATAAATGCTTGTAAAAAAAAAGATGCGACGAATCGACTATGACAAAGCTTCGTTTTCATAACGGGGTTAGCTGGAAATTGGCGAAAATTGGACTATCTATGGAATTATTTTCCCGAACAAAAAATTGAATAAATATTTAACAGACTGTGTGGCATTTTTTTTTTGTTATTTATTTAGGAACACAAAATATAAAATGACTAATGAAATCAGTGAAATTAGAGATTTTAAACAAAACAAACAACTTAAATATAAAGTACACTACAAAGAAGTGGATTAGTGGATTTTACTTACTACATAATAAATAACACATAACGATCAAGTATTAGTATTGAGTATCGAGTATTAGTACGATCAAAGGGGGAAGCACTGACATGGCACCTAGTTCACCCGGTGTTATGGGCTGACATCACGGACGTTGTAGGTGATGTAGCCAACCGTGTCAGTTTCCATAAAAAAAAAAAAAAAAAAATTGTATCGAATATAAGTAATCGATTCCACAATATATTCGTTTCATCGCATCGCTACCACAAAAGTGCTGTTACTAGTGGGGCTGGGAGTGGAAGCGTGCCCTATGTATATTTAAACTTGCTATCTTCAAAGTATGCTGGGTAGCTTAGCTTAGTCACGATGCATGCATCTTGACTTGACTTGCCCGAGTTCACTTTTACATTTTCTTTCTAGAAATAATGTATATAATAAGTTAGGAAAGGAAGCTGACTTTCTACTAATTGTGGGGTCGTTACAGACCGGTTTACATCTGCCCTTTATTAAGTGAAAACTATCTATAGACCTGTAGCGCTAGGATTTTTGGTTTCAAAAATATTAAAGTTGTATAATGTCGCATATAGTTTCCGAACCATTTGCCCAACCTAATATATTAGTTTGTGTCATCCTAGGAATTTGCATACGTAGAAATTTAGGTATTTGTCTTTTAGATCAGTATTGGACGAAAAGAAAATTAGAAAAGAAAATTTTACTTTCATGATAATATTGAAGTAGTAACCGATGTGCAAAAACATTTTGTGCCATCTCTGTTCACGGAAATCCTTAAATTTAACCAGTACCTAATACATCGCGCAAATAGCTCTAAAAGAATATTAGAAAAGGTTAAATAGGTGTTACGCGTTTTAGAGTACTGATATCTGTTGTTCAAAATATTTTGTGTCGAATTCATCCACGACATTTAATATTTTTATTACAACAACCTCTAAAAGCCACAAAAGAAAATACGGGTTGTTAGAGTTTACGTCTTTTTGATTATTATGGAGTAACAAAACACTATTCATAATTTGTGTCGTTTTTATCCACGGAATTTTATTATTTGAAAAAAAAAAACAAATTTAATAATAATAGAATACGTAAGGATAGGGTAGGTACCACACACAACGAAATATAAACCTCAATGCAAAGAGAATATAACCACTACCCTCAACAGAACAGGTGTCAAAATGAAACGAACATGTCATCCCACCTCCGCAGCCGACAGTGTAATCAATATAGACCTTGTATGCCACCTCATATAACCCGAAATCTAAGATGTATTTCTATGTCATAAATTCGGCAAGAATTATATATTCAGGTGGGACGACGACATCAAGTACGTCGGCGGAAAGCAGTGGTTCCGTACCGCTGAAGGCCGGGAGGACCGGAGGAAAATTGGAGAGGCGTATGTCCAGCAGTGGACGCTTACACGCTGACTGACTGACTGACTGACTATATATCGTAAAGGTAAGGGGGTGGTGGTGAGAATGATGTGAGAATATCCTCCATATTTGATCGGAAATCGACCCCTCCAACGATCCCTCCTTTACATTAAAAAATGTATGCACGCATGTATTTAAATAAACATTTCCAAAAGGTAAACTTTATTTTAACTAGAGTGAAATTTCATTCACACGTTTCTCGTGAAAGCATAAGATAAGAAAACTTATTTATAAACTATTTCTTTGAGAGGTACCAACATATATACTATTTTAGGGTTCCGTATCCGTCATACGGGACCTTATTACTAAGCTTACGCCGTCTGTCTGTCCGTCTGTCTGTCCGAGGGTTGTATCTCTTGAACCGTAATAGGTAGCCCGTTGAAATGTTCACAAAATATGCGTTACTTATTATGGCTGATATAACAACAAATAATAAAAATAAGAAAAAGTAAAAAAATTCACGGGGGTCCCCATACAAGAAACTAAAAAATGTATGCGCGCCATCTACCGAAAACAGTATGAAGCAGCGCTGAATATGACATGGCGATACTGAACCCTCGGTGCGCGAGTTCGACTCGCACTTGGCCGGTTTTTTAAAACGTATCTTCCGCTAAGTACCTAGGTATCTACAACTTGTGCAGACGATAATAACTTAATTCGTTATCTTGGGAATAGCGGCAAAAAATTCAAGTATACTTATCCAAATTAAAATAATTACATATTGTTTCAAGTTTCAAGCTCTTCTCTTGTACTTTCACCGTGTAATTTATTATAGGTACCTATAATAATAACTAGCTAGGTAGGCCTCGGTAGCTCAGTGGTACGGTCGGTCGACTGTCGGTCGTGATCATAAGCACACCTGGGTGCAGTACTTGAATGGGTGACCGCTAAACCGTTGGAAGCTGAACGTGGTTCGGAATCCACGTAAAACTGTAGGTCCCTTACCTTCTTACGTTGCTGGTTGGTAGGGTATAACTCGCCCGGGTTTACACCACCGCACTGAACGAAATGTCAGCTAAAAAGGCTATGTAAATAAGTAGTTCGTGTTTTCCGTCAAGTTCAGTGTAGCCGGCACGACCGAAGGGAAGCACTGACATGGCACCTAGTACACGCCGTGTTATGGGCTGACATCACGGATATAGTAGGTGATAAAGCCAACCGTGTCAGTTTCCATAAAAATATGTTATTATAATTTATACAACTGAAATGATGAAAATCTTACTTAGAAAAAAATTCTAAGTAAGATTTTCATCGCAAAACACTTTTACAGACAAAGGTTGAGGCATGTTCTCGGTTCAACTTTCATCTCTATTCGTCCTAATGTACATACTTATATAAAAACCCAACACATTTTTTGAAAAATTAACTATTGGTGTGCAATTGGGGAGCCCCTGAAAATCAGCTTCGCTATCTCGGATAGTGAGTCAGCTGAGTGGGCTCCCTTTTCGTCACATGTTATATGTTTCTTTGTATTTGTAATTATTTGTGTTGTTATGTGTGACGAAATAAATCATTTCATTTCATTTCATTTCATTTCAATGCAAAAATTCCCGAAACAGGTGGTTTTAACCTTAACCACTCCTTTGTTATGTCTTCCTTCCTGCCAACATTAGGTCCTCTCTACCATAGAGAAATAATATACGGGGGTATTCCTTTATAGTCTATGAACTCTGCCTATTCCGATCCCTGGTTATTACATCCATAGATCGAATTACTATGCCTTTCTCCAGCGACCTTACTCCGCCTACAGGCCGGACTGACACCTCCTCGGGACGATTCCTTCATCGCAGGAGAGCTTTGACGCAGCTGCTGTGGTAGCAGCCAAACTGCACTATGGGAATTTATCAAAAACGACATGCACCGCCTCAACATTAGGTTAGGGTTAAATTAAAGAAGATGCGATGACGCATCTTCTTTAATTTAACCCTGGTTTTTTTTTAAACCACCAAAACAGGTTAATAATCTCTGTTTGGGGAGAAAACTCGCATAGTGCCGGCCGTCACAGCTGCAGCAAAACTCTCCTGCGATGAAGGACTCGTCTCCTCGGGGGTAAAATTGGATGTGCCTGAGGAGTCTCTGGTACATCAACATCACCCACAGTAGCGTATTCTATGTCAAAACATCCAGCTCACTTCACTTATGTCGTACCTAGCAATATTTTATGCTTGTAGTTTTCTGTTTACAGCTTAAAAGACCTGGTAAAAAGAAAAAAAAAACGGCCAAGTGCGAGTTGAACTCGCGCACCGAGGGTCCGTATCGCCATGTTATGGTCAGCACTGCTTCATACTGTTTTCGGTAGATGGCACGCATACACTTTTAGTTTCTTTTATCTTATTTTTTACTTTTTCTTATTTTTATTATTTGTTGTTATATAGGCCATAAAATAACACATATTCTGTGAAAATTTCAACGAGATACCTATAACGGTTCAAGAGATACAGCCCTCGGAAAGACGGACGGGCGGACGGACGGACAGACAGACGGCGTAGGCTTAGTAATAGGGTCCCGTACCTAGGGAACCCTAAAAACTAACTCGTACAAAACTAAGAAATACTTAGAGAAAAGCCCAAACATAAGATACTCCATTGAACCGTCTAGTCGTCAACGACCTCGTCGTCGCGTCTCGTACAAAGAGAATATAACGTCGTATCGTGACGTTTTAGGCATTTAAGGTGTGCGTCGTGCGGGCTCAAAACGTGACTGTTTTGTTGTCGACTATTCGTAAATTTGAGGCCCACGGTGCTGACTGGCGCCTCTTTAATGTATTTAGAAATAATTCAGAAGCATAGCAGGCTAGACCCTAGACTCATACATATTTGTACTCGACAAAATTTTTACTAGGCATGGTGGGCTATAATTCCATCGAGTTCAGAAGGGACTTAGCCCTCATGCATGTCCTACATTTTCCAAACATTTAGGAAAATCAGTAACCCGGTTTTCCTACAGTTGTTTAATTTATATGTTCCGAATAACTATCTTAGGGCCAGGACACATGTTCTTCTCCAACCAGCTCCTGCAAGATCAAATCTACAGAAGTGCTCTCCTCTAAACAGAGCTATTCATAATATGCTGAACGAGCTAAATAAGGAGGCAGAGTTTTATGTTTTTAATAATAGCCTAGGTACATATAAGAGATAGTTATAAGTTATCTAAATAAATAAATGATCCATTATGTTGCGTCAAAACATCTCAAATCCATTTTATTGGAAATTTCCACTTGGACCCCCTGCCGAGACCCCCTGGGGGGGGGGGGGGGGGGGGGGGTCCACGGATACTTTCTATTCCACCTAGATCCTCTGGGTGGTCCATGGAAACTTTGTATTCCACCTGGAGCGCCAGAACATAAAATAAAAAAAAATAGGATGCCTAGCAATCTTAACATAATAGCTCACATATTTATTATTTATATATTTTTTTTATAGTTATGCCCATTAGCTATTGGACGATTTGGAAATTGGGACAGAACTCCATATGTACTGTATATTGACCAAGATATATTTTTTACTCCATGTTTTTTACAAGTTTTTAGGGTCCCGTCGCAAAATGCGAAAAAAGGGACCCTTATGGGATCGCTCTTGTGTCTGTCTGTCCGTCTGTCGGTCACACGCAGATATCTCCGGACCTGCTGAACCGATTTCGATGAAACTGACGTCTAATTACGTGTTATTTTTGCCGCTAGATATATTATAGATGAGTTTATCTAATAGTCCTGTGGAAAGTACATGGTACCCCAAAATGTAAACGAAAAAAAAAATTTGTTTTTTTAAATAAATCAAATGTCATGTCATTCTATAGGTATTGTTAAGCCAATTTCAAAAATATATAACTTTTCTATAAACAATAAGTTTACTTTAACAAATATTTCGTTTAAAAGTTGACAAAAAACTGCACTTTTGTCGCCGAACTTTGACCTATTAAGGGTTGTTTAAAAATTCTGAAAAAAATAAACATTATAGGTACTCTTATGTAGTTGTGCACAAAACTATTCATTTTCCTCAAAATGTCATAAATTTGGAGATAAAGTTAAATGTCTGAACAGCCAAAATTTAAATTTTTCGCGTGACTTTTTGGTCACAGCTCAAGCCACCGATAACCTCGTCTTCCTGAACGCAGCTCGGCCTTCGGCCTCGCCCTCAGTTACTTGCTTTCTTCGAGAAGGTTTATCGACTTCCTGAACGCAGCTCGGCCTTCGGCCTCGCCCATAGTTCTTCTTTGAAATACGAATTTCACGCGAACGGAGCCGCGGGCTCAGCTAGTATGTACATAAAGGGATGAAACTATAGTTTCAAGTGGAATCCGAACCACAGCCAGCCGAACCACGGTCGTACGGCTACCCATCCAAAGCCTGACCGCACCCAGGTAGAAAAACCCAGGTAGATGAAAACGAAGCAGTGCGGTTACGGGACCCTCGGCACGTGAACGAGGTTCACTTGACCACTTTTTTTATTCTAAGCGCGACATGTGGCGCCTAGCCGCCCATAACTTGTCTAGCGACGCCCGTGGACGTTCGGTCGTATGCTGGGGTTGCGAATGCCATGCCGGCCTGACGGTGCCCATTCAAGCCTCTCTTGGAAGGACCCGAGACTGTACTTGGGGGAAAATATTAGAGCGTTCCAGAGTTTACTTTAATAAATTAAAAATTTCCAGTTCGGTGGCACTGAGACCATCTATACCTACCTTGCATAGATTTCGGCGTCTCTTTTGAGGAAATCGAACAGTTCGGAGGCAGTCGTGGTGGCTGTGGTCATTACTGCATTTGCTTCGCAGTCGGAGGCACGGTATTCATCCGAAACGTGCCTGTTCTGTAGGCGAAGAGTTTGAAAGAAACAGAACAGCTGTAGGTACAAGTACATTGCACACCACCTAGTAAAGGTAAGAATGGAAGCGACCTACCAAGGAGGGACCTACAGTTTTAAGTGGAATCTGAACCACGGTCGAACCTATTCGAGTTCTGACCGCGTCGTGTGCTTTAACATCACGAACGGCGGTCGATCGATCGCACCACTGAGCCAGCGAGCATGCACTTGGTACTATATCAATTCTATTCTTTTGAAATCTTTGTAGGTGAAAGATACCCACGTATCTGTGATTTTCTGGGAGTCTATAGCGTAGACGGAAAAATATACCTATCGCTCGCTATGAAGTTATTGTGCTGAATAAATGACAAGAATTGAAGAATTGAGGTGTGAAATTGAATCAGTTGAAGAAATACGCGAGACACTTGGCGCCGCCGGCCGCCGGCCGTCGTCAGCGTGGATTTTTGAATTTTTGAGCCGACGACGTCCAAAAGCATTCGGTTTAGAACGGGGGCTGCGAATGCCGTGCCGGCGTGACAGATGCCTTTTTACGCTTCTCTTGAAAGATTCTAAGTCATAGGTAGGTACACTGAGGAAACACTGTATGCGCGCGCGCCATCTACCAAATAGAGTATGAAGCATTTTAACTAATCATGAATTTTAACTAATATGAAGCATTTCATAACACGCCACAGATGGCGTAAGTGGCGCTAACCATGACATTAGGCCAGGAAACGAATGATTGTAGCCGGAAAGCTCGAAAGCAGAAAGTTCGACTTCGGAGCCTTGTTCTGACTAGTTAGGAGGTAAACATACTAAAAGTCACCACCACTTGGGGGCACAAAGAAGGTCCCATTTTTCGGTTTTTCGCTTATATCTCGAAAACGGTGCATCATTGAAAAAACTCTTCAATTACGGAATAAGAGGTCATAAAATCTACAACTTTGTTATTATACACTTTTTACCAATTCTCAATCGTTGTCGAGATATACGGTCCGAAAAAAGGCCGATTTTTGCAAATAAAAGCAATGTATGACAAAAAACGAGAGGTAAAAACTCATTTTTGAAAATCGGCCCCAAATACATCCCATTTACGTCAATGCGACTACGACCGTGACTACGACGATGATTACGAACTACCGAACCGACGTAAAATCAAAACCGCAACAAAACAAAACGCGAGCGTGCGTGCACTGGCGTGCATGGCAACCACATGCATGTCAACAATTTTATTCTTAGAGCATTAAGCTAAGCAATAATTACACCAACGAAAGTGTCTCAACAGTGACACTTTCGTCTATGAGGTAATTAAAATAGTCCCACATACACGCGATTTTAAATTCCTCATCGCTCAACAATCTGTTGCCATCGTGAAGGTAGGTACGAAAATGTCGCGGCGATATTTTCACGAGGAATTAAATATAATTTAACGTCGGTGTTGCGATTGTGCAATTGATACGGCACGGCAGCACCCGCTTATTGCCGTTCTGAATATAAAACAGCATAATAAAAGGATTTGTTCTTAAATGAGTAAAAATACGCCCTCCAGTGCCGTCTAGACACATTTTTGGGTTTTTTGTTTCTCTAGGGTGCAAATGTGTATTTTACGGGAAACATCTTGGAACATGCCGGGGGGTACCCTGAAAACACCCCGCAACATGTTCCGCGGCACGTAAATAGGTATCATGTTGAAGGCAACTTTCGCGCAACGTTGCACGTTGCGTTGAAATGAAATGAAAAAATATACTTTATTGCACAAAAAGTGACAAAAGGCGCACTTAAAGCCTAAGGGAATTATCTAAGGGCTTTATCAAATAATTGTAGCCGGCACGATCGAAGGGAATCACTGACATGGTGTCATGCAACGTCCAATGTTGACATGATATGGCACTTCGTTCACATGATGGATGTAAAACGATGTAGCCAGCCAACCGTTTATTCTGCCTGTACCACCACCGCATACCAACTGCCCTGTCCACACGGATATCTGTTTCATTCGAAGGAGAAAGTACTGGGTGTCCAGTGTCCAGTATCTTCCGCGATCCATGATGCGATATGTCGACGAGCTGCGCGCATGGAGAAATCACGCGTCTGTCTGTCTGTCTGTACCACCACCGCAACGATCGCTATTAGCATCGGTAGCGCGACCGCGCCGCTCGTGAAACATTTTTACTCTATTTCATTTCACTTACGAGCAGTGGCGGCTGGTGACCTATGGGACTGGGTGTGCGCACAGCACACCATTCCCATAGGTACCTAGCGCACAGTGTGCGCTAACTTACTCGTAGTACTAAACCCAAACGTGAATCTAATGGATACCGAGACGTGATTTTTTATTTTATTTTCATTTCTGAGTTAATTGCCCAAATTATGTAAAAGTATTCTCACTCAACAGATACATAGTTGAAAGACAAAATAAGGTAAGGATAAAAGTGATAAAATTATTAAAATGTAAGTAATAAAAATGTACTCACTTTTAGATTGAAATATCTAGGTATGGTGTTTTGAAGAATTGAATTGAAGAGAAGAGTTGCCAGCGAATTTATGAAAATTATGAAGAAATCAGTCACACACACACACACCACACACACTACAGTTTGATTGGGTAGGTCTAATATTGTTCTATTTATTTCGTTTTTAATATAGTCAACACTGAATCCACTCATTTTTATAACGCACTAGAAACACAACCAGAGTCCTAATTGCTCGAAGAACCAAAGCGACACTTCACTGCGCAGTGGCCACCGAGCACCGAGCCGCGCGGCCGCCGGGGCGCCTCCGCGCGCGAGGCGTGGCCGGCGCGCGCGCCCGCGCCCGTCGGCCAGCCTTGCCGCGCCGGGCAATGAAGAAAACTTCACAATGTACTGTTAACTGACGAAAAGTCGTTCAAACTGCTAAAAAACTGATTTGCAAAACATCCCGGCGCGGCAAAGATACATTACGTACAATATTTCATCTAAGCGGTGGCGGCGCGGCGGCGCGGAACGGCCATCATCGGTCGACGCGACGACGACGGGTCTCGCCCCGAACTGAGATGGCGCGGCGCGGCGAGCGATCGTTCGGATGATCGCGCGACCAACAACGCGAAAATAGCGAAATATGCAGTATCATTAATGTTTGTCGTAACATTCGAATATTTTATAAATTACCATTCGAATATGTATCAAATCGATATTCGAATAATTCAAATTATTCAATTGCAAACTCGATCTGTTATATAAATATAAGAAACACCCATATTCCAAAAATGGACTCGCCTGTCGGTTCGTGCTACAGCGTATGTGTAGGTACTTAGCGCTTGTGTGTGTGTGACTTCGACCCAGAGTTTGGATCGCCCCCGCCGCGCCCGCGCGACCGCGCCCCCCGCCCGCGCGTGCCTTCGGTCGGGTTTACGATCTCGGCTTACTTCGGCTCATCGTCGGCTGGCTCGGTCGCGACGTGTCGCACGCGCGTCTATCCACAATATACTGTCCTTCTTTTTCCGTCGTGTGTCACACGCAGAAGGCCACACATAATCGTATGAATAGTGTTTTGTTTCACGCGGCGGGGCAGCGGCGTTTGACATTTTCTCATAGTAAACGTTCGCGGTGTTTTGTACTGCACTCGGCGCGGCGAGCTCGGCGGCTATACGTAGTATGTAGTACGTATTACGTACAGCAAAATCGTGCCTTGTTGTCTAGGAAATAGGATCGAATTCAGTTTGATATTTTTACTTCGATCGGTTTCATGGAGAATGTTTAATATTTTAATTTATTTCTTTCTTTCGGGTGAAGGCGTTATGTTTTGTGGTAGTGCGGCGCACGAACGCACTTAAGGGCCAGCCGCCACTGCTTACGAGAATGAAAACCTATAGGTAGCAAAATTTTTTGCAACAATTTGTAACATATATGTACTTTAATATTTTCCAATACACGGCTAGTTGAAATCCTTTCGCAAATGCAGGTCTAGGAACTAGTAGTAAAAGTGATATTCGACATACTCAGGTGTAGCGTTAGCACAATATAAACTTGATCCGACACTAAGAAATGAAATGAAATGTTTATTTATTTTTCATAAGTAGGTAGGTTTGCAACATACACATAACAGTTGTACATGCCGGCACTTCACTTGGCTTGGCGTATTCGTGATTGTTGCAAACATTTTAGTTTTATCTCGCTCTAAACAAGCCGTTAAAGGGAGACGAAACGGAAATTTTTGCCAAATATTTGTGTGCATACAGCCAAGTGTGGTGCAGTGCCAGCATAATAAAAAATAACATACCTAATACTATGAAAAATAGGGTCTGGCTGCAGCGCATGATACTGAGCCGAGACGACCCAGCATCGCTGATTTTAAGCCCAGCCTCCAGAATATCCTATTTGACAGCTGTATTAAAATTTATTTACATAAATAAATAGACAGAATTTAATCATAAAATCAATAATAAAAAAGGCTAATTAAATTAAATATAAAATAAATAAAATATAAATAAATAAATATGCTTCTATGATATAATATAAGGTCTTTCAAAATTATTAGTTCATAGTACGCTAAGGGGGGGTTCTGTATCGGAAATAGATCACTTTTCAAGGACAAAGAATTTTTTTTTACAAATAATTTTTTTTTGCTTAATCGTTTCAGTTTCATGCCAGGAACAAAAGTCTTCCAACACGTAGATCTCTTTCTTTCAGAAATGGTGAAAACCACAATTTTAGTTTTATTAGTATGGAATAGAAAGAATTAGATTTTTTTTACTAACTTACACGTGTTACATTATAATGGTCATGAAGACTTTTTTGTTACTGTTATGAAACTGAATCGATTAGGCTATAAAAATCAACCACCTATTTTTTTTATTTAAATACATAAAAAAAAAATTACATAAAAAAAAAACCCAAGGTCCAAAAAATTTTATATAGGTTTTACTCCCTATATGATACAGAACCCCACCTTAGCTTACTATGAACTAATTTTGAAAGACCTTTTAGATGTTTCTATAATAAATATGACACTATACGCAGTGTGTTGTGAACCTCTACCACCCTAGTCTGCTCTTCATCGAGTATCCTCGCTTTTTATTTCTCAATCTGTGTGGGTGTAGTTTGATAATATGATCTTTTAAGACTCATTTAGCGTATTTTTGAGCCTATTAGCATTACCTATTAGGGACACGAAATTATACCGCACTGCGGTGAAACTGAAATCGGCAAGCAATTAATACGAGTATAGTATAATAGTATGAACAATTTTGTGCCGCATCCCTCTCCGCTGATGTGTAGTTCCGGGAAAAAATTAAAAAGTGTCTTTCCATACTTATCCAACCTCTTAAGTTTAGGTAAATATGTATCAGATGGTTATGAAAAGCCATACGCAAGAGCCTAGGTGATCTGCACATACAATTACCACGCTCGACGACTGGAAACTTTTACTAAAGCGAAATTGGTTGCGATGGCGTCGTCGGCGCCTGTCGTGGAAATCGATAGGTAATTTCTAGTGATGGGCCGACTATGGTATTTGACGACTAGCCGACTAGCCGACTAATCGGTTTTCAAATTGCCGAATAGTCGGCCGACTAGTCGGCAATGCCGATTATTCGAATACTCGTCTTTCGGAGGTCTTCGGGCACCCCGGGTTTATAAAGTTATTAAGGTCTTGTGTTATGTTATGTGAAATATTTTCTTGATTCATGAATAATGAAATACTGAATTACTGACTGATTCCTAAGTTCCTATTATGTTACCTTACTGTTTCTTTGAACATATTTTCAGACTGCAACTTTAGATACTTTTGATTGAATACTTTTTAGAAATAAAAATAATGAAATAGGCATAAATTGTTGGGGTTATTTCATTTATTATAAACCGATTATAATCGGCATAATTTGCCGATTAGTCACCGACTAGTCGCCGACTACAAAAGTTGCCGAATAGTCGGCTTTCCCGACTAGTCGGCGACTAGTCGGCCCATCCCTAGTAATTCCATATTTCAGCCGATTATAAGAAATCCAACGAGGCACTTCTCGGAAATGACGTGTTGTCTTGTAAGTTGGATGTATATGTTATACAAATAATTAAATTACGTTGCATACAACCATTGCAACTCCGCAGGGTGTTTTTTTTTTGTGGAAACTGACACGGTTGGCTTGGCTACATCACCTACAACGTCCGTGATGTCAGCCCATAACACCGGGTGAACTTGGTGCCAAGTCAGTGCTTCCCTTCGGTCGTTCCGGCTACACTGAACTGAACGGAAAACACAAACTATTTACATAGCCGTTTCGAACGACCTTTCATTCAGTGCGGTGGTACCAACCCGGGCTGGTTAAACCCTACCACCTAGTAATATAAGAAGGTAGTCATATCCCTTAGTCGCCTTTTACGACATACACGGGAGACATACAACAGTCCGATGTCGGCTCCAAAATGTATGTGTAATCGCTAATTCCGTGGGTTTTGAGTGGGTGCTCGGAGGAGCAGTTTAACGCGATCCCACCGTCCCGTTTCCACCTCCGCACCAACGCGCAGTGGGAAGGGATTGTATCCATTCACGATTGACTTACCGCGACAATAAAGGCGGCGGCATCAATCCGGGCGCGGGGGTAGCCTCTGTCAGTCAGCCAGTCAGTCGGTCAGTGTTTATGCATCCACTGCTGAACATACGCCTCTAAACTTTTTCTCCAGTCCGCCGCCAGGAGGAACAATTCAGCGGTACGTAGCCACGGAAAATAAGACTCTACCCAATAACGAATAAGCATCTAAATCCTCTGAAGTCTTCCGTCCACGACAAGCCGTATGAACTTTAAGACTTAAGGAAGTTCAGAAAGTACACATTTCATATCACAAAGTGCCACAATGAGTATTTAAATAAAACGAGAAATGCGATAAAATGAGAAATGCGCGCGCACTGGTAAAGAAAGTGTAGCAGGTGGAACAATGAGTTGGGGTATGAGTGAGGGGGCAGTGCACTCGCTATTCGCCATTGTTCGCCTCTTCCTGTTAGATTGCAGCGATTAGAGAAAACGGGCTCCAAGCTCCGCGGGTCCAATGCCTGCGATAATTTTCATTATATATATTTGTATAGGTAAGTACAAGTAGTACCTAACAAACAAATTAAAATAGAAATATTCATCAACGATTGCCGCAATCCAATATGTAGGTACCAATATATAATTTTTTAACCGACTTCAAAAAATTATGGATGAAAGAAAACACGAGTGGATGGATATCCTTTTGTGCTTTTGTGTAGCCTTCTTTTGCACCGCGTTCAACTCAAATATCAATTTCATATTGTCCGAATATGAATCACAATATCGATTCATATATTTCAATACCTACAATGACAGAGAAAATTTCAAAATATTATGTAATACCTACTTTTTAGTTGTATTTTTTTTTTAAGTTTTTAAGTTTTTTAAGCAGTCGCGGATACAAGGGGGGGAGGAAGGGGGGGCAAAAGGGACAATCCCCCCCCCCCCCCCCCCCCCCCTCAGCCATGACGAACGTTTTTATTTGCAATGGACGTAAATTTTTTTCAATTTCATTTCGCTAAAACCGGCCTTATTTTAACATTTAACTTCAAAGCATATGCTTTAGATACATTTATTTATAAGCTATCTTGTCTTTTAGTGCTGGTAGCACTGCACTACTTTTTAATAATATTTTTGATTAAATTGTTTTTCATGACTTTATCGTTTACCTGAACCCAGCTCGCCCTTAGTTACTTACTTTCTTCCTTTGAAATACAAATTTCACGCGAGCGAAGCCGCGGGCAAAAGCTAGTTTATAAATATAGATAATCGGAGCATTATTAAAATGCGATACCAAATTAAAACAAATTATGGGTATAAAAAGACTTCTGTATTAGAAACATTTTTGGGAGATCGGTGTCGCCCAAAGATTGCCCCCCACTCAACCTCAACGGATGTTGTAGGTGATGTAGCCAAACGTGTCAGTTTCCATGAAAAAAAAACCGGCCAAGTGCGAGTCGAACTCGCGCACCGGGGGTTCCGTATCGCCATGTCATGGTTAGCGCCACTCACGCCATCTACGCCATCTATGGCGTGTTATGAAATCCTTCATATTAGTTAAAAATCATGATTAGTTAAAATGCTTCATGCTCTATTCGGTAGATGGCGCGCGCGCATACACTTTTTGGTATCTTCTATGGGAAACCCCATTAATTTTTTACTTTTTCTTATTTTTAATATTTGTTGATAGTTTAGTTTAAAAAATAAGAAAAAAAAGTCCTTAATGTGAAAGTATTTATCCCTTAATTTCCCACCCTTAGTGGTGGCATTCTTTCAAAAAAATTATCAAAGGACCACCCCTGAGATATATCCTACTCATGAAAAAAAATCCAAATCGGTTTAGAATTGGCGGAGAAATCGAGTAACATACAGACGAATTGAGAACCTCCTCCTTTTTGGCAAGTCGGTGGAAAAGCTTTTTTTTATTAGGTTTTCACTTCACTCTGTCAGTTTTTCAGGTAACTATCCAAGTTTGTCTCTAGAGCAGTGGTGCCCAAACGGTCGATCGCAATCGACCGGTCGATAGCAAGGGGCTTTTAGGTCGATCGCTGAAAATATGTAGAGCAAGAAGTGACTCGTAGAAACATCGAAGAATTCATAATATTTGATGTGACTAACATTTTCCGGGTGGTGTTGTCTTCCACAAGGACCGCAATAGTAACAAATATAAAGGATGTAATGAACATAGTTTTCAATTCAAACAAAAATTACTACAAATTATTGATCAACGAAAACCTTTGGTTACAAGACTTAGTGTCGATATCACTACCTTTAATTATTTAACTATACATATACTAGGCAGCCGCCTGGGTGGGTGGGTGCCTAGTATAATATTTTTTTTTATTGCTTTCGAACTGGGTGGCTCTGCCCGAGGTCGAAGCCTCAGGCGCAGCCAATTTCACCGCCGAGGAGGTGCCAGTCCGGTTTGGAGGTGGACTAATGTTGCTGGGGAAAGGCTAATAACCCGCGATTTGAAGATCCGTGGGTTGTAGGAGCGGGGAAAGATATTCCCTGGGAGCCCGTTTCACACCTTTGCAGTACGGCACAAGAACGATTTAGAGAATCGTGCAGTTCGAAGAACTTTCTGTCGACTACAAAGGGATGTTCCGCGAGCGATAGTATGGCGGGTTTGGCGAAGGCGAACAGGAGGAGGAGGGATAAGGGAAGAGTTCGTCAGAGCAGCGGCCATAGTAGTACCGATAAAACAGGCTCAGTATGACGCTCAGGACACTGCTCTGTGGAACTAGAATCCCTTATTCCCTGCCACCCGTCCTATCTCCGCATGACTCGTCGCAGAGAGACTCAGCACCCTTTTGTTGTTGACATTGGGCCCATCCATCGATTCTCTAAATCGTTTCTTTGTCGCACCGCTAGAGTGTGGAACTGTCTTCCGGCGAGTGTATTTCCTGAATCCTTTAACCTGGGTGTCTTCAAGCGTCGCATTAACGGGGTAGACAGCCTAGCAACAGTCCGCAAATCTGCTGGCATGGCACCTAACTGAGCGTGGTTTCGCGAGGAGAGGTGATTTTGGCTATGTCGACTGCACCATTGGTCTCTCGGCACAGCCACCCATGCTGGTTTACATAAAAAAAAGTATGTCGGTTGGTGAAAATGTCCTTTTGAAATTGTTGATTATAATAAAATAAACAAGGGTCGACTTACCCTCCAGCCATTGCGTTGAGTATGATGTACTCGTATACTGCCGCCGCCGGACTCGTGGCGTCGGATGAGGGCGTACCGACCGGCGCTGCCGCGTGACACACATTGCCCCATAAGACTAAGTGGTGGCACCACTTAGTCTTGCAACGCGTTTTTTGGCATTAGGTACACAATGCCGAGTACACAATCTTCATTTACACTTTCAGTAATGCACTTCTGTTCTCAGGTGCGGTTTTCGGTGGGTTTTCGGTTTGTACCGGTGTTGTATGTACCTACGTCCGAACAGCTTCGGTGGGTGGATCAACTTTTTCTTGTTTTTGGTAGTATCTATTTTTTTAAATATTGGTTACCCTGAGGACAACCCCTTTTTTCCATACAAAACTGGGGACAAACTTGTCCCCTGGGTCACCCATAAAAATTTGCAAAATTTTTTAAATAGTTCTCTACTTTTTTTTCAATTGCCTATAAACCTAAGTATTTTATACTTATTGATTTTCAACTAAGTAATAAATTGCAATAACCATTTTTTTTTATTTGACTGCAGCTGGTTTTTACATTACAAGAAAAAGTTGATCCACCAGGATACATAATATATTAAATACAGTCTTCAGTACAGTTTAGGCAGAGCCGCAGGCGAGGACTACAGTTTAGGACTATGGACAAACGGGATGTTGGTGGAATTTGTCCCGTGATATATGTTACGAGGGCGAGGCGAGCATATGCCACAGTGTGTGGATTTCGGGGGATACATCCCGCCTATTTTATTTACTTAGCGGTCCCCCGACTCCTTTAAATAAGTAAATGGAAATAATTTTTCACTTTTAAGGGTCGGGGGTTTTTTAATTTTTTAATAACTTTTAGTTCAAGCTTTTTAAAAAAAGGTAAAAAACCGCAGGCTAATATATACTTTTTAAGATAAAAATTTTTTTTATTAGTTAATTACTTGATTACTTAATTACAAACATAGCTAAGAGCAATTCTAATAAAAAGACCCGCATCCAAATCGGTCCATCCGTTTGAGAGCTACGATGCTACAGTACAGGCATACACAAAAGCAACATCTCATCTGTGCCAAAAGTGCGATTTTGTAAGACAAATTTTCTACAACATGAAAACATAATTAAACTGCTATTTAAATAGGTCGTGTTTTCCGTTCTGTGTAGCCGGCACGATCGAAGGGAAGCACTGACATGGCACCTAGTTCACCAAGGTGTTATGGGCTGACATCACGGTGATGTAGTCATTCGTGTCAGTTCCCATAAAATAAAATATCACTTAACCAAAACTTCGCAATGTTATAATATCCGATCAGGTTACGTAAGTAGATAGCTACCATAATTTTTTTTTTATGGAATCTGTCACTGTTGGCTACATCACCTACAACGTCCGTGATGTCAGCCCATAACACCGGGTGAACTAGGTGCCATGTCAGTGCTTCCCCATTTGATCGTGCCGGCTACACTGAACTGGTCGGAAAACACAAACTATTTACATAGCCGTTTCGACCGATGTTTCATTCAGTGCGGTGGTACATACCCGGGCGGGTTAAACCCTACCACCAAGTAAGATTAGGAGGGAAGGGACCTACAGTTTTACGAGGAATCCGAACCTCGGTCAGCCTCTAACGGTCAGCGGTCACCCATCCAAGTACTGACCGCACCCAGCGTTGCTTAACATCCAATAGCGACAGTTGACTGTCTGCACCACTGAGCTATCGAGACTGACAAATAATATATATTTTTTTATTACACACGTAATGTAAAATTATTTCTTCCTGGGCCCTTGCCACAATAAACGTCACTACACCAACGACAACTAGTTTTATTGGCTTAGACCCATTGTCCTCAATGGGAGCTGGTCCGAATGATTTATGGCTAGAAACACTGAATTCAGTGGCTAGAAAGCTTAGGACGGTTTAACTTACTCTACGTACTTTAGATCTAACTAAATAATGAATATTGAAATTATGGCTGCATTGTGCTATGAAGTCATCAACGAGTGATGAGATGATGCTTCTATTTACGTTAAGACCTCCTACAAAACCTATTTACTCTTCCATATTTGTGAACACAATGATGCAAATAAATTGGTTGGAAGTATAGGCAAAAAATGATTGATAAAACAAACAATAAACGTGCTGGGGAATAATTCAGGCAGAGAGTCACCTTGGCGATCCAGCGCGTACACGGATGACGGGTTGGAGGAGATATTTTATATTCTTTAGGCATGTATGTATATATTTAATTATTATTACAAGTTATAATTATTATTACAGTTTATTTTTTCAACATTATTACAAGTTATTCTTTCCGCCCCCTAGTGGAGTGACCCCGCAACTAATCAACGTCAGGCAACATTACTTAGTAGGTACTTTTTGATCTAAAATGAACAACATTTTCGAGACCTCGTGTCCTATTATGACGAACTTAGTTAGTCATCTTAACTCCATTCTTGAAGATGTCATTTGAGGAGTCACTATGTTTTACAATAATAATTTTTGTGCAATATGTTCAGTTCAACGAGTCGGTAATCAAACAGAACAACACCCAGTTTTATGTAGTTGTGGGATATCAACGTTCGATCGTCGAAAGCACACCGGACCGTACGCGGTCGGTATTTAAATGTATGACCGTCTGGCAGTTGGGGCTGGCCCCTGGTGCGGACTCCATGTAAAATTGTAGGTCCCTTACCTTACTTACTAGGTGCTAGGAGTTAACCCGTCCGGAGTGGTACTACCGCACTGAATGAAGTTCGCCGGTCGGTCGAAACGAGTTTCCGTCCAGTTCAGCGTAGCCGATACGACCGAAGGGAAGCACTAACATGGAACCTACTTCACCAAGGTATGATGGGTTGAAACCACACGTGTTGTGGTTAATCATCATTTTAGGTTCTATTAAACATTTCGATAATTAGTAGGTTTTGTTCCATAAAAACAAACGAAAAAGAAAAGTTAAACCAAATGGTGTAAGTTTTTTTAGGGTTCCGTACCTCAAATGAGGAAAAAAACGAAACCCTTATTTATAGGACCACTCTGGTCATCCTATAAGGGTTTGATTTCCGTCTGACACAGCGTATTTCTCCGAATCTACTGGACGGAAAAAGTAGAATTTTGTACATATACCTATTAGAGTTTGATGACCCAATCACGGATGTGTGTGGGGGTAAATTTTGGGGAACAAATAGAAATGATTTTTTTTTTCAAGTGCATCACGTGATATATCAATGAAAAGAGCTCGTTATTTAAGGAATACAAATATTTATACTTTTAAAAGATATTGAAAATATACAAAAATCAAGCTTCCCAATCTGCAATACTACTAAGTCTAAAATTTCGAACAAAAACTATTTAAAAAAATATAAAAACCGCCTTCAAAAAAGTATGAAATAAAAAAATAAAAATCGAACCCTAGAGTTGAAGGCGGTCGGTTATTTTTGCTTGCTTTAGCACCACCGCCTTCAACTCTAGGGTTCGATTTTTATTTTTTTATTTCATAAATTTTTGAAGGCGGTTTTTATATTTTTTTAAATAGTTTTTGTTTATTTTTTTAATTATTTTTATGTTATGTTTATTGTGCTATGGTGTATCTTTTATTGAATTTGACTTTGTGAACATTAGATTTTATTTAATATGCTTTCAATTTGAATGTAAAACTACCTATCACATTTAACAAAGACAATATATTTTACAGATTTAAAAAAAAAAAAATTTAATGTTTTAATTAATTTATTCAATTTCATTGTTAAATGTTAATCTTAATTTGTAATCATTTATCTTAATTGTGCAATTTGCATTTAACTGATTTTACATTTACATTGTTTTATTATTCAATTTCATTGTTAATTTTATCCTAAATTGTAATAGTTATTCTTATTGTGCAATTCACATTTAGCTGATTTTACATTTTGACTAGTAATTTTTATATAGGTATATCAATTGACTATTGTTTTGATGTTTTTATTTTTCTTTAGTTTTATTATTCAATTTCATTTAAAAAAAAAAAAATTACTTATATTTTTATTATTTTGCTAATACGTAATTTGCAATGTTTGTATTGTACGTGTACTAGTGCTAATAGGATCGTCATGCCTGTTTGTGTGTTACCGACGAATTTTAATAAATAAATAAATAAAGGCGGTTTTTATATTTTTTTGAATAGTTTTTTATTTCACAGTTTTGCTATTAATGTACGTTGCTATTAATGTACGAATTGCTCGGCCTTCGGCCTCGCGATTCCGCCTCGCTTTCCAATCCGATCTTGACCAAAAAAAAATGGGACCACCTTGGAGCTAGACTGAACCGAACACAAAAAGAATCATCGAAATCGGTTCACAATTGGGGAAGATATTGCTGAACATACATAAAAATAAAAAATACATACAGCCGAACATAGAACCTCCTCCTTTTTTGAAGTCGGTTAAAAATGGGAATATAATGCTTCTCTTATAGTTTACAGGAAAACCCTCGGGAAAACCTAAACGATAATGCTAAGTCTTAAAGCTCTCACGGAAAAGGGAATGGTACGGAATCCCCTCCACGCGAGTTCGAGACCTCTCCTCGCTTGGCCGCTTTTTTTATGTCTTTCCCCTTATATTACACACAAGCTGTGCCCGCGGCTCCGCCCGCTCTCATATTTCACTTCACTGCTAACCTCATAAGCTATTTAGCGTGATAGTAAGTAGCCTATAGTTGATGGGAAGAATCAAGCTATCCGTAGAATTTTGTTTTATTAAAATCGGTTCAATGGTTCTCGAGTTATAAGCGGACAGACAGACACTCAGACAGACAGAAAGCAGACGTTGGATTTTATTATGGAGAGACGTTGGATATTATAGGTAAGGAAGGAAAGGAAGCTTACAAAGAAGTGCTTACAAATTATTTTAAAATGTTTAAATATTTTGGATCAAGTCTAAATATTTAGATCATTCAAGATTTTGATGTCAAAGATTTGATGTCAAACCTATACTTACTTTGATATTATTTTTTTATTGAAAGCGCGACATATGACGCCGAGCCCCAATAAGGTGTCTAACGGCACCCATCGACATTCGATCGTATGCGGGGGTTGCGAATGCCGTGCCGACCTGACAAGTGCCCATTCACACCTCTCTCGAAGGATCCGAGACTGTTGGGGGGAAATATATAAGCAGGGAGAGCGTTTCAGAGTTTACCAGTTCTGTAGAGGAAATATTTTTCATTGCTGCAAACTATGTTTTCTCCCACCTAACTTTTCCAGTTACGCTATCGCTTTAGATAACTTTCAGATATTATGCGAGGCTCTCATACGCCATCGTATAATTTGTGATCGTCGGCGCGCGAACGCGTTCACTGCTTTCATCACGAAATTCGCGCTACAGATGAAGATTGTATTAATTAAGACTTCATACTTTATAATTGTAGTTTCTGCTTACGCAATTGTATAATATCTAGGAAATTCACGTACCACAGAAACGTCATAATACATTTGATCTTGTTACCAACGTTGGGGAGGCTGCAGTCCATTTGCATCAAAAATGCATCAAATGATATCATTTAACTATGTGTACGCGAATCCACAAATCTGAGATTTTTTTTTTTTTTATTGAAACTGACACGGTTGGCTACATCACCTACAACATCCGTGATGTCAGCCCATAACACCGGGTGAACTTGGTGCCACGTCAGTGCTTCCCTTCGGTCGTGCCGGCTACACTGAACTGGACTGAAAACACAAACTATTTACATAGCCGTTTCGACCGACCTTTCATTCAGTGCGGTGGTACCAACCCGGGCGGGTTAAACCCTACCACCTAGTGATATAAGAAGGGAGTCATATCCCTTAGTCGCCTTTTACGACATACACGAGGAGAGATGCAGTGGGGCTATTCTTTTAAAGTACCGGCAGTTTTGTCAGCCTCGATAGCTCAGTGGAGCAGACAGTCAACTGTCGCTATTGAATGTTAAGCAACGCTGGGTGCGGTCAGTACTTGGATGGGTGACCGCTGACCGTTGGAGGCTGACCGAGGTTCGGATTCCTCGTAAAACTGTAGGTCCCTTCCCTCCTAATCTTACCTGGTGGTAGGGTTTAACCCGCCCGGGTTGGTACCACCGCACTGAATGAAACGTCGGTCTAAACGGCTATGTAAATAGTTTGTGTTTTCCGACCAGTTCAGTGTAGCCGGCACGATCAAAGGGGGAAGCACTGACATGGCACCTAGTTCACCCGGTGTTATGGGCTGACATCACGGATGTTGTAGGTGATGTAGCCAACCGTGTCAGTTTCCAAAAAAAAAAAAAAAAAACCGGCCCCACACGGTACAAAGATAGTTAGATTCCTTGCCATCCAACCTATCTTCGAAGCCAAGAACATTTCGCAGCACTCGCCGCAGAGAGACTGAGCACCCTTTTGTTGTTGACATTGGGCATTTCTTTGTCGCACCGCTAGGGTGTGGAACTTGTCTCCCGGCGAGTGTGTTTCCCGAATCCTTTAACCTGGGTGTCTTCAAACGTCGTATCAACGGGCTAGACAGCCTGGAAACTGTCCGCTAATCTGCTGGCATGGCGCTTCACTGAGCGTGTTTTCGCGAGGAGAGGGGTTTTTAGCTCTGCCGACTGTACCATTGGTACCTCGACACAGCCACCCATGTTGGTTTACATAAAAAAACAGTTAGTCAGACATATATTTTTTTTATGAGCTCTCACATGGTTGGCTGCCTCACCTGCTGCACGTGGTACCTAGGTGACGTGTGAGTGCTTCGCCTTTGGTCGCGCCGGCTACACTGAACTGTACGGAAAACGCGATCTATTTTCATATCCATTTCGACCGCCCTTCATTCACTTCGCTGATACCAATCCGGAACGGTTAAATTAGGAAAAGGGGGACCCACGTGGAATCAGAACCACGGCAAGCCTGCTTCCTATATTTCCTTCTCCTCTTGTATATGCACAGTGATTTTGTCTTAGTACAATTTTCTTTTTCACCTTGTAGACAAGTTGATAACGTTTCCATTTGTTTAATTCTTTGTACAATATTAATTCGGGCTTTGTTCTTGTGGAGTTTAATAAGATTCGGATGAAATTCTATTATAACTATTACGTATCAAGTTGGTCTGCTTAAATTTCAACTACCTATATTTTAGTATTCCAGATTCCAGACGCTCTGGACGAGGTGGTCATGATGTGATGCATCCGAAAATTTGAGTGAAAATGGTTTCTAGATTTTATTTTCATAACATGTTAGGAGATTTTTTTTAGATGTATGTAGGTAGTTTTCACTGTATATTAATAGTTGAATAATATTTCGAAACACAATTTTAAGTGGTGAATGCTTATGTAATACCTATCAAGTTTCGTCTTTTTTTTTCATCTTTTTTTTTTACAATAAATAACATTTTTATTCAAAAAAAGATAACATAAAAAATGTATTATGTATTAAATTAAGTTTGGTGGTTTAATAGTAAATTAGATTCGGCCACGTGAAGCAGTGCCAAATACACCTCAGTGTAATCAAAATAAAGTAAATCTAATTCATAGGAAAAATCAAGTACCTACCTAGGTTCTTTTAAATTTGAGTATAAAACAATTTCAGTTTGTACTGTTTTTTAAATTGAAGGATATAATAACATACATTTATAGTAGCAACTACGTAAAGCTATGTCATCATCATCATCATCATCAGCCTGTATCGGTCCACTGCTGGACATAGGCCTCTCCCAAGGCACGCCACCACACGCGGTCTTCCGCTCTTCTCATCCATCCACTCCCGGCTACCTTTTTTAGGTAAAGCTATGTACTACTAAATAAGTCCTTGGCAAAGCCTAACAATACCAAACATTTATCCTCGGATTTATCTATCTATACACAAGTAAGATTCTAATAAGATTCTAACACAGAACACTTTTCTGTAATTTTATGGTTTTTATGAAGTAAAACAATTCAGCTGAAATACAGACCAAAAGTGGTTCCTTCTCATTGGTCTTTCCAACACTTTGTCTATCAGTATTCACATAATTTACATATATAATCTTGTTTGGCCTTACCAAGGGTCTTACGAAAATTGTGAAAATATGTCCAATGGAAAAATTGTAACAACCCATGAGTGAATGAGAATTGCTTCCGTTTTCTTACGATTTATTAATACGTAGTTTTAAGTTTATTTTTATCTTTTATAAATATTCCAATGAAAAATGAACTTAGCAATAATTACTTCGTAAGGATATAATATTTAACGAATTAGCGTAATACCACAATAATGTTACAGGCACAAGTTTAACACTACACTGTCATATAAACTAAAATATTTTGTACGTAAGACTATTTACAATGATGTACTTTATAATATAAAATGCACGACGCGCGCTGCTAGCCATGCGCGCGCGCTGGTTCGTAGCGCGCGTTGAACCGAGGTGCGGCCGCGCCGACCGGCTTGCTAAGCACAACTAACTTGACTTGAAACAGCCATACGGCCTGCGAGCACGCGCACGTAGCAGGTTGCTTGTCTTGTTGTCGCTTGTTCAGGTTCATCAGCCACCCCAACGTAGCCGTGATGTTGGGAACTAAACATTAAGCCAAGCCTTATAGATTCACTAGGCGGCAAATGTCGCGGGTCGTTGGTTCACGTCTTTTTTTTTTATGGAAACTGACACGGTTGTCTACATCACCTACAACATCCGTGATGTCAGCCCATAACACCGAATGAACTTGGTGCCACGTCAGTGCTTCCCTTCGGTCGTGCCGGCTACACTGAACTGGACGGAAAACACAAACTATTTACATAGCCGTTTCGACCGACGACCTTTCATTCAGTGCGGCGGTACCAACCCGGGCGGGTAAACCCTACCACATAGTAATATAAGAAGGGAGTCATATCCCTTAGTCGCCTTTTACGACATACACGGGGAGAGATGCAACGGAGCTATTCTTTTAAAGTACCGGCCCCACACGGTACGGACGGTCTAAGGTGTATTATGTGGGGGATATCTTGGGTGGAAGGAACATGCCGCATGGACATGTTCTCTGTACAAAGCAGCACCTATACTATACACAGTGCGGGCGATATGTCGCCCGCAACATGTCCCGCGGCAAGTAAGGTTGCACGCAGCACGTATGGCACATGGCGAGGGTATTTGCCCCCTATAGTGAATCCGAAGGCTTCAATATGTTGTTTCAGTACTTCAATTTTACTTTCAATATGGTTTAGGGAGGCCCCAGCAGCAGCGTGATGCTCGTGAAAATCGAAGCTGGCTGCTTTGCATAGAAAAAGGTCGTATCGTAAATCGGTGTTGTTTTTTAATTTTAATAAATTAATGGTAATAAAATTTAAAAACCCACAACAATAGAGTTCTGTGCTTGTGGTTTACTTATTTACCAGTGCAATAAAAATTTCGTTTTATTCATTCACTTTTGCGTCAGGTGAAAAAAAATATTTAATTTCGATTTTTTTCATCTGACGCAAAAGTGAATGAATAAAACGATTTTTTTATTGCGCTGATAAATAACTAAACCACAAGCACAGAACTCTATTGTTGTAGATTTTTAAATTTTATTACCATTAATTTTTTTTAAATTAAAATAACAACACCGACTTACGATCTTTTTCTATGCAAAGCAGCCAGCTATGGGTATCGTCTTAATGTTCGGGAACAACTTTCCAAGTCGTTGTACTTCCTCCGACTCTACTAAGTAGAGGTACGGCCGGATATTGCATTCTGGACGTGCCTTCATAGGCTGCTTCAGAAGTTTGCTGGTTGATGTGGCATTCGAAAGAGCATTCTGATAATCGATGCTCGTGAACGGGTGCTGTTTGTGGAGACTGGCTTGCTGCAATCGGCATAATATATTTTGAAAAGGAAAGTTTTTTTTATGTAATCCGGTATGGGTGGCTGAGTCGGAGGGGCCAAAGCGCATGCTCCGACCAGCCAATATCACCTCCGAGAAGGTAGGTGCCATACCGGAGGAGAAGGTACAATAGAGCCCTGGGCTTCTGTCTAGAAGATATTTCTTGTAACTTTTCGGATCAAGTTTGTATTGTGCTAACGCAGCCGCTACACCTTATCATGAGTATGTCGAATATCACTTTTACTACTAGCATCTACTAGTTCCTAGACCTGCATTTGTGAAACTGCAGCTGAAAGGATTTCAACTAGCCATGCATTGGCGAATATTTAAGTAGGTAGGCACCTACTTAGTTGCAAATTCTTGCAACACATTTTGGTACATACCTATGTATAGGTTTTCATTCTTGTAATTCGTGTCAGCTTGTAGGTAGCTCAGTAGTGCGGTCGGTCGGATCATAAGCAAACCTGAGCGCGGTAATTGGATGGATGAGTGGGTGACCGGTTGACAGTGGTTCGGATTCCACTGAAATCTGTATAGGTCCCGTTCCTTCTTACCTGACTAGGTGCTAACATCTAGTATTAGTGTTTAACCCGCCCGGGTCGGTAGGTACCACCGCACTGAACGAAAGGTCGGACGAAACGGCTATTTAAATAGTTCTTGTTTTCCTTCCAGTTCTGTGTAGCCGGCACGACCGAAGGGAAGCACTGACATGGCACTTAGACAAGTGCCATGTCAGTGGCTACTAACAACTAAGTGACTTAGTTCACCAAGGTGTTATGGGCTGACGTCACGGAAGTAGTAGGTGATGTTTGATGTAGCCAACCATGTCAGTTTACATAAAAATACCTACTTAAGATATATATATAGTTTTTTAATTACAGTAAGTATGTAATTATTTAGTTTTTATTATTTATTACGTTAATTTTATTTAATTAATTTTACTGTGTCAAGTTGTATTTTGTTTTACTGTTTTAAAGCTAATAACATTAAAATTAAGAAGTTAAAAATCTTTATTAGGCGAAAAATTATCGCATTATACACGGTGTTGCAACCCCAACCGTGATTCTGTACTCTTCTGAAAGGGGGTGATTCTGTACGTGAAATAGAACTTTTGTTCTACGACTTTTTAATTTGAAGGAAAACAATTTTTTTTTCTCCATACATTTTGAGAATAGTTAGGTATTTAAAACTTGTATGGAAAAAATATTTTTATTTTTGTTTAAAAAAAAAAATCGCCACAGAAGTTGTTTAGTTTCACATATAGAATAACCCCCTTATGTCAGCTAAATATATTACGGGGGCAACTGCAACACCGTGTAGATTGCGGTAGACAGTGGACACTGGACACCCAGTACTTTCTCCTTCGGTGCCAATTCACACTCCTCTTGAAGTATCTATAACATAATGTGGGTGGGTGAGGATTTCCTTGGATATATAGGTGAAGGAATTAAAAAATATAAGCAGGTACTCGACATTTTTACTTTATTTATCATCTAAGTTTATATTTATATCACAATATTTTGTGGAGACTTATTAACTAACAGAAATAATGTAACTACGAAAGACAGATTGCAAGTAGTTGTAAAATAATAATAAAAAATAAAACATTGTGGAGACTGACCTGCTCCAATTGGCAGCATCTGAATGGTATACCTATGTATATGCTACTTACAAAGAATGCATTTAGTTAACGCTTGACTAGGTATGATTAGTACCTCAATTTTATTAACCCATTGACAAATTGTTTGTAGTACCTATAAAAGTTTGCCAAAAGCTTTTTACACCTGATACATTTAATAAGTCTTTGCAGTCACAACTCTCAGTTCAATTGTTAATATTGCTCTGTTTTCGTATACTTTATGAAAAAAAAAAAATACCCTGCAAAGTTTCTTGCCGGTTCTTCTTCGCGGATGTAATCGAAACGGATAGGACAAATTGTGACAAGTTAGTTCGAATGCAGTCTAACTGCCATATGAATTATCAATCAATACTAGTAATAAATCACAATAAATGTAATAAATCTTACAGTGATGGTCATAGTTCCTTTGTCTTATTATGAGATACTGAGTTTATAAACTCTATGTATGATACTGAAACTCAGCTAAAACTAAATTGACGATTTTTAGATATATTTTTCTGTATGTATGTATGTTCCTCCATAACTCTTAAACCGATCGTCCGAATTAGATGAAACTTAGTACAAGCACATTTAACTATACAGGATAGGCTAACCAAATAGCGTAACCGGAGCTGAAATAAAATTCAGTTCCGGTTACGCTAAAATGTGGCTCTCATACAAACCGAATTGTTCGTGCGCCGAAATAAAGATAGCGCAGGAACGCAGCGCAGCCTTCTTTCTTACATACTTTCTTCTTTTTTATTTACTCACAACAAGAGCATTAAAATTTACAGCATAGACGTCAATACTCAAGGATCTGATGACTTTGCCTATTTACATTAACGTAGCGGCACCAGTTATGGACACGGATACGCCTGCAAACAATCTTGGGCCTCATTGTAAAAAGATAAAATGGTGTCAATAGCCTAAATATTATTAAATCTTCACTGAAAATTCAGCAGATTTTGGCAATCTGAGAGCAAAGTTTTTAGAGATTTAGTAAAAGTGAGGTTTTGGTACAATGGATACTAAAATTGAGAGAGCTCCGTTTTCCAGTTACTAAAGATCAAATTGCTAGATAGCGTTCAAAAAATTATTCTCGACCAAAAAAGACCAAACCCATTCAGCGAAAATAGACCTGGAAAGAAATGGTATCATTCATTTTTAAAAAGACATACTGAAATTGCTGTTCGAACGTCTCAAAATTTAACAACACAAAGAAATGAAGTTAAGGAACATCACATCAAGAGCCGGCTCAATGAAGTTGATGAGTATGTGGAGAAAAAAGGTTTTGTTATGAATGACCCACGAAGAATTTATAATACAGACGAAAGTGCCTTTTTCTTGAACCCTAAACCTGGTTTTCTACTTGCAAAGAAAGGGGAAAAACATGTGTATAGTCTCTCTGGAGATGACAAGGAAGCCCTTAACTGTCCTGATATGTGCCAATGCCGCTGGAAACATGATACCTCCCATGATTATTTATGACTACGAACGAGTCCCGTCGTATATTTCTAATAGTGTGCCAAAACACTGGGGCATAGGTAAATCAGAATCTGGATGGATGTGCTCGAGTACCTTTTATGAGTATATATCAAATATTTTTCATACATGAATTATACAAAATAACATAACCAAGCCAGTTATACTCTTTCTGGATGGGAATTCTGCTCATTTAACTGTGCATTTGTGAAATTTTTGCTCTGCCAATGGGATTGAAGTCATATCCCTCTATCCAAATTCCACACATTTAATACAACCGATGGACCTTTCAGTATTTCGTCCATTGAAAAGTGCGTGGAAAAAAGAAGTCCCTAACTGGAAGGTTAAAAACTATATGGAAAAGGTAAAAAAAGAACATTTCGCACCTGTATTCAAATGCGCACTGGACTCCGTTTCAGAAGATTGTATTAAAAACGGCTTTAGGGCTTGTGGCCTTTTCCCTTTTGAGCCAGACTTTGCAGACTTTATTAAAGCTACAAAATCCACACAAAAAAATACTGACACAGCGCAAAGGGCCAACAACTTTCTGAATTATTTAGAAACAGAAATCGTCAAGACCTTTTCTTTAGAAAAGTTAACCTTATTCAAAGAACTATACTACAAAGACAGAAATACTCTCGAAAATTGTATTCCGGAAGAAGACCAATCTCTAGACGTAATATGGGCAAATAACAAACACAAGGCCACTGAAGCTAATATGATAAACATTGAAGAAATTTTTGTTGCGACAACATCTAATGTGACAGAGGATGTGGTGGCACCAGAACTCCACCAACAAAGAGCGGCACCACATTCCGAAAATAGACTAACACCCATTCAGGAAACACCGGCTGCGTTGCTCGATCTGGCAACAGAAGAGGTTCCAGTAGCACTCAATTGGCAACGAATTCCACCACATGGCCCAAACACCATATCCCCCAAAGTGACAACTCTTGCTGATGTGACAACAGAGAAAGAACCAGAAGTATTCAATCAGCAATGCACAACAGTACATGCTCCAAATTCTTTACCGCCCGGACTGACAACACTTGCTGAGATACCTGATGTGACAACAGAGAAAGTTCCAGAAGTACTAAATCAGCAATGCACCACAGTACGTGTTCCAAATTCTTTACCGCCCGGACTGACAACAGTTGCTGAGATACCTGATGTGACAACAGAGGACATTTCAGTAGCGCTTAATCAGCAAAGTACCCCACTACATGGCCCAAACACTTTACTGCACGGACTGACAACACCTGCTGAGATACCTGATGTGACAACAGAGAAAGTTCCAGAAGTACTAAATCAGCAATGCACCACAGTACATGCTCCAAATTCTTTACCACCCGGACTGACAACACTTGCTGAGATACCTGATGTGACAACAGAGGACATTTCAGTAGCTCTTAATCAGCAAAGTACCCCACTACATGGCCCAAACACTTTACTGCACGGACTGACAACACCTGCTGAGATACCTGATGTGACAACAGAGAAAGTTCCAGAAGTACTAAATCAGCAATGCACCACAGTACATGCTCCAAATTCTTTACCGCCCGGACTGACAACACTTGCTGAGATACCTAATGTGACAACAGAGGACATTTCAGTAGCTCTTAATCAGCAAAGTACCCCACGACATGGTCCAAACACTTCACTGCGCAGACTGTCAACATTTGCTGAGATACCTGATGTGACAACAGATGACATTTAAGTAGCGCTTAATCAGCAAAGTACCCCCCTCGGAGCATGCGCTTTGGCCCCTCCAACTCAAGACACCCATACCGGACATACATTATTACCATACATCGGAATCCGCGGGGCACGAATGATTCAAGGTTGTTTAGTGATGGGACAATGTATCCACAAATATCGAAAATCGATCGTTATTTTAGAATAATATGAAATAATGTCGATTATTAAAACTAAGAGTATTTCTATAGAAAATAAGATATAATAAACAAATGTTGTATTTACTTTGTAGGTACAATACAAATCTGTTCAAACCACAATATTAGTTTTATTAGTATGGAATAGAAAGAATTAGATTTTTTTACCAACTTACACGTGTTACATCATAATGATATTAAAGACTTTTTTGTTACTGTTATGAAACTGAATCGATTAGGCTAAAAAAATCAACCACCTATTTTTTTATTTAAACACATAAAAAAATATTTTACATACAAAAAAGGCCAAGGTCCAAAAAAATAGGTCTTACAAAATTAGTTCATAGTAAGCTAAGGGGGGGTTCTGTATCGGAAATAGATCACTTTTGAAGAAGAAAGAATTATTTTTTTACAAAAAATTTTTTAAATGTAAAAAAAATTTTTTCTTAATCGTTTCGGTTTCGTGCTAGGAACAAAAAAGTCTTCCAACACGTATATCTCTTTCTTTCAGAAATTGTGAAAAACCACAATTTTAGTTTTATTAGTATGGAATAGAAAAAATTTAATTATTTTTACCAACTTACACGTGTTACATCGTAATGGTCATGAAGACTTTTTTGTTACTGTTATGAAACTGAATCGATTAAGTTATAAAAATCAACCACGTATTTTTTTATTTAAATACCTACATAAAAAAATTTTTTACTTAAAAAAAGCCCAAGGTCCAAAAATTTTTATATAGGTTTTACTCCCTATATGATACAGAACCCCCCCTTAGCGTACTATGAACTAATTTTGAAAGACCTTATATAAATATGTATTATAATTATTTACTTAATCGTTAACATAAAGTATACATGTTTATATAAGTACTGTAGGTATATAAGTATTCAGGTCTGAAATATGACATGAATAAAATACAATAAACAAATAAATATGAGTATCGATAACAGTGTCGATTGTTTATTGATCGCCGTAGTCAATCCCTAACAAGGTCGTATTCGTGCCCCGCGGATTCCGATGTCTGATTATTACATTTGAAGGCGAAATACCCTGTGCAAGAAGCAGTGACTCTGAAGGCGAACAGTTTTGGAGTGAGGACAACTCATTCTCGGAGTTGGAATCTGATGGTGCTAGCAGCATTGACACTGATAATATCACTATTGGAGACTGGGTGATTGTGAACTTAGTTTCAAATAAAAATAAAACACATCAATATGTTGGACAAATAATTCAAAAAACTACTCAAGGCTTTATTGTGAAATTTGCAAAAAAAAAAGGAATAACACCACTTTCAAATGGCCGGAAAAGGAAGACATTCAACAAATAATAAAAAATATATCTTTTCCCTGTTTCAAGCGCTGTAGTAAGCGCATTGGCAACTTTGTTTTTAAGAAATCGTTTAGCATAGATTTTTAAAACTGTTCTGTCTTAATTTTGGTTGTAATAAGTATAAGTCTGTGTGAATTTCTTGTGTATTAAGACGTTTTAGTATTGATGTTTACTACTCGTATTGATCTTTAAAAACTTGGAGCTTGTAACTGTTTGTTCTGTCTTAATTTCGGTTGTAATAAGTATAAGACTGTGTGAATTTCTTGTGTATTAAGATGTGTTAGTATTGATCTTTAAAAATTTATGTAGATCTTGTTTAGAACTTTCTGTCTTATTTTGTGCTCTAATATTATCTCGCGATAATTTGTACAACAAAGTACTTTTTTGTAAAAATTCTCGCGTAGTTTACTAGAGTATAATCTTATCATTGCTGTTTGGAACTTTCGTCATTGTTATATACCCCTTTATTTAAGAGTTTTTTTGTCATATTTTTCTTGCTTTAAGATGCTTTATCGTTTATATTTAAAGTTTAGTTGAAGTTCTTAATTTTTTTCCTGAAATAAAATTCCTTTATTTTGAAATTTTTGTGTGTTTAATTCCTTTCATATAGGTAACATGTGTTATCTTTTTTTTTTTTTTTTATGGAACACATGTTCCTACTATACTTGCCAAAAGAAATGCCCATAATTACAGTGTTCATTGCTGGAGGCATGTCCATTACAGGCTGTCTGTTAATAGTAATGTGTCCTTTGATGGTTGGTAAACATCGGAGGTTGGTATGTCCATGACTAGGTTTTACACTTAATCACAGTTTTTAAATAGTAATTTCCTAAATACAATAAATATTGCGCTAAAACCCTTAATAAGTGTTCTATAACCTCAATAGAACTGCATTGTTAAAACAAAATACATTCTCAAACTTTACTGAACATTTATTCATTAGTATAAGTTTATTATAAAAATAAATGTAATAGTAATAACTAATAAAAAGTCATATTAAAATCTAAAGATACAAAGTGTATCCAATTGTCAAAGTTTTATGTAAAAATTTTATGTAATAGTGACTACTGTTTTTTCTACTAACAAAGTGGAAAAAACAGTAGTCACTATTACATAAAATTATGGTCAGCGCTACTGCATCCCGAACAGTGTAATAACTATTTTCAATTAACATTAGTTTAATTCGTCATTTTAAATTATTCTCATCAAATTTTTTTATGTTTGAATAAAGTTTATTATGAAAAGTACCACTATTACAAATCAAGTTTTGAAGTTTTAAAGAATCTATGTCTTATTAATTTGTACATTATTCTTACATCGTGTATCATAATATTATGTTATGATTGTCAGAATTAAGAGAGTTTTGAAGTTTTAAAGAATCTATGTCTTATTAATTGTACATTATTCTTACATCGTGTATCATAATATGTTATGATTGTCAGAATTAAGAGAGGAATCATGAATATATTTTCTGGCATAGCATATAATGTTCTGGTACACATATGCACTTGGTAAAGTCATGATTCCTATCTCCCCGAACGCTGTTCTATAAGTACCTATCTGTAGTTTTCATATTTAAGATGTACCGCAAGGCCCTTTTCTGTAATAACAATATTATATTTGAATCTGCTGCATTTCCGCCAAAACATGATATTTACCTCATATTTACGAAAACAAACAATAAATGTAATAAAAATAAATCAAAACCAAGACAAGAACATTTAGTGTAGACTGTAGAACCATAGAGGTTTCAATATTTTGCTAAAAACAAAATGGAAATTACACAAAACATTGTACGCCGGCCGACTCAGGAACCTGCAAACACACTACACAGTTATACACGCCTATGAACACATTTCAGTTTGTAAAGAAACACCGCAGTCTTGGAACTAGTGTGAATGCCAGCCATATAGGGTGAGATCGAAAATGGTGATGGTGAAGGAAAACACAAAGACAAACCTCAACGAACTTGTCTGGTCGCTCATATTCTCAGCAAGACGTTTTTTTATGATGAAAAAATTTACGTGCATACCTACATCTGCTGCTTCACCGTTCGGAAGCGCTGTAAAACTGTAGGTCCCTTGCCTTAAACGTTAATAGGTGGTAGGCTCAAACTGTAGCCGACTGGGTTGGTAACACCGTACTGGATGTAAACACACAAAACATAGACCGGCAAGCATTCAGTATCGCGCGGTTCCAATCACGACCAAAACAGACAGGAAGGCGACAAATCTGAACGGTGTTCGTACGAAACAGTGATAGGAACACATCTAGGAAAACCTACATATTCCACGCTTCCACACAAAGCTGCAAATAGAAGGACACAGATAAAACATGTATGGAACCTTTGACTGAAGAATCAGACGCATATGAACCTCTGATAGAAATCCACAGTGTACTCAGGTTGTAGATAAGGAAAACTTTAGAGGAAACACATGTTGGACCTTCTGTTTTCAGTGCTAGGAAAACATTAGAGGAAACACATGTCGGACCTTCTGTTTTCAGTGCTAGGAAAACATTAGAGGGAATAACTCACAGCAAAGATAACTGGTAAAATAAAATTTAAAAAATAATGTTGTTTAAGAAAACATTTGTGGAAACACATGTTGGACCTTCTGTTTTCAGTGCTAGGAAAACATTAGAGGAAACACATGTCGGACCTTCTGTTTTCAGTGCTAGGAAAACATTAGAGGAAACAACTCACAGCAAAGATTACTTGGTAAAATAAAATCTCAAAAAAAAATGATGGTGTAGGAAAACACAATAAAAACGTTGAGGCGTAAGTGTGGTGTAAGGAAAACTTTTTTTTTGTGGAAGCTGACACGGTTGGCTACATCACATACTACATATCCGTGATGTTAGCCCATAACATCGGGTGAACTAGGTGTCATGCCAGTGCTTCCCTTCATTTCATGTCGGCTACACTGAACTGGTACTTCTAAAGAAAAACCTTATCGCACTGTGTGAAATTTGACAAAACACTCCTCCAAGCACAAAGGTATTTTACATACTGAGCACTCGTACACAGTTTTTGATTGTTTAATCTCTCTCTTTGCGCACCAGACGCAGCGCGCCCTACCTTTGGCTGACCTGTTGTAACCATACGTTCGACGACCTCTTTCGGGTTCACCCTCAATTTCCCTACGCTTCGGGTAATGAAATGCTTCCCTTTTGGTCAGCACGCGTCCGTTTGGAAAGACCGAATCGAAAACTCGAACGGCTAGCAGAGCTCTTGGACGAAGCGGTACCAAGTGTAGGTGATTTTGCATAAGTTGCTTGACCAGTTCCATGCGAAACTGAAACTGCGGAATTGGTGTCCTACTTCTGTCTGATTGTTGAACCAGTATCCTGCTGTTTATTATTGAAACGTTCACCAGTCTTTTGAAAAGTTTTTTAAACCAATAAGTACACTGTTTTCTTTCTATCATAAAGGGTTCAAGCATCTGATCCTTCCTGTCTACGCCACCCATTCCAACATTGTAATCTGCCACACAAGCAAATCGGTATTGGGATGTCTCTTTTGCCACAGTTTGAATTTGCTCCGTACCATGGTGCGTAGAAACCATAAGCAGTGGCCTTCTGTCATGTATCGACACCACCATCACATCGTCCGCATGTCGAGCCATGTAGGAGCCTTGGTGAAGCGTTAGATTTGCAAGAGTAGGTGGAATATGTTTACGACTCCAACTGAGTGTGCCCACACAATCTGTTTTGTTCCGTTTTAAGAACCGTGCGAGCAGCGGGGAGTTGAACCAGTTGTCCATGAACAACTGGTGTCCTTTCTGTAACAGAGGGCGGATTAGCTTCAGAACTGTCTCAGCTGTTTTATTCAGATGTGTCGTTTCAAAATTTATCGTCGCCCCTGTGTAGACGAGAAAGGACCACAGATATCCCGTGGACGACTCGCACAACTCGAAGCTTTTAATACCGTATTTGGCTGCCTTGGTCTTTATGTATTGACGAAATGACGTGTCACCCTTCCACAAAGTCAAAGACTCGTCAATACATATGTTTTGTGATGGTGTATAGTACTGCTTGAATTTCTCATTCAAGATACTAACGATTGGGCTAATGTGGCCCAGCTTGTCCGGATTCTCTGCCGAAGTCTGGTTCGGAGCGAACCGCAGAGCCTTGTTAAGCATCCAGTACCGGCCCTTCGTGAACAAATTGCGGTAGACATACGTCTTCAGCAAGGGGTCTGTGGAGAAGCATGAGTTGATTGATGGCATTCGAACGATACCCAACATCATCCAAAACACGATCAACATCAGAATCTCGTGCTCATTCGTGTCATACCAATGAGCACGAAATTCTTCGTTGGTATTTGAGATGGATGCAGCATACGAGTTGGTTTGGTCAGCAATGTAGCTTGTTGCTGCAACATCCCAAATGGCACGAAATGCTTCGTACGCGGTTTGGAAGATGCGGGTAGGCCCAGTTTCTTTAACTCGGAAGTGTTCCTTTGCGCTCTGAAAAGAGTTCATAGGCTTCCACTCAAACCTTGAGGCATGGTCATCGGCACAGAACCACTCATAATCCTGCATAATATCATCGCTCGGACCGGCCACATACTCCTCATTCACTTCGTCACCTTCAACCTCTTCCTCCCGTCTCGCTGGCTCTGGCATCTGTCGCACAAACCTTGCTCTCAGTTCAGGGGGAATGTCGTCGTCTGTGGGAAAAACTTCAAACAATTTTTCCCCCCTGACCCAGCCACCATTACCAACTGCACCCCGATGACCACGGCTCTGATGGCCACGGTTCCCACCACGGCCACGTCTCTGGCCCTGTCCCCGGCCGCGGCCGAGCGTGCGGATGCGATCGCGGCCGCGCCCGCGGCCATTAACAATAGCATAGCTGTGGTCACCGATCCTTTCATCGGGCAGCCACTCAACATCATCCAAGGCACCTGGGTCAACCTCGTCCTCATCCGTCGCGTCCAAGTCGCCAAGGACGTCGAAGTCGCCGTGGTGTCCGTCGTCTTCAGCATGAACAGACAACGTGTCGACATCCATGAAGTGTGGCTGCAGCGAAGATGGTCCGGCAACACTTAAGCAAAAGGAAGGAAGGTGTGGATCTAAGCTTACGATGGCTTCACCGAACATATCCGGGCCCATCGGCAGTAGAGGAGGGTATTAATCGAGGCCGGGACTAGCGAGTGGCCACTCTAAATTTCCCGCGCATGCTTCACGTTTCGGCTCGCTGCAAGCCCTCGTCAGCTAGTCTGCGTTGACTAGGACGCGGGAATGTACAGAAATGAGAAAATTATTTACGTAGTTTAGATGGATACCAACGCAGAGCAGGAACGACCAAAGGGAAGCACTGACATGGCACCTAGTTCAGTAAGGTGTTATGGGCTGACATCGTGGGTGTTGTGATGTAGCCAACCATGTTAGTTTCCATCAAAAAAGGAAATTTATAAGTAAGTATGAATGACAAGAATACACTTACGCGTTCACGCCATCCAACACCACATGCTCAACCTCTTCAATGTTAACTGAGTATATTATTTGCTGACCGATGTCCAAGTCCTGCGAAAAAGGTTCCATATAGTGGTCAACATTTTCAACCGACTTCAAAAAAAAAGGAGGTCATCAATTCGACACGTATGTATGTAATATTATTGGAACTGCAATATATATGATAATCTATTAGGGCAAGGCTGCCCAACCTTTTTAACAGTCGGGCAAAACGGATGATTCAAAAATAACAGGCGGGCCACTGATCACTGACAGTTCGTATTTTCAACCGACTTCACAAAAGGAGGAGGTTCTCAATTCGACTGTATGTGTCGACTAGAGATGTGGGGTGGATTAAAAAGTGCCCAAAAATCGATGACGTCATTTATGCACGTCGCCTTAGTGGAAACAGAGAGAAGGTTCGGTAAGCGTCTCAGAGAACGCGCAAAACACTTTACAACTGACCATATTTACCCGAAGGAAGGAGAGGGAGGCACTGAATGAAACTTCGGTCTAAACGGCTATGTAAATAGTTTGTGTTTTCCGACCAGTTCAGTGTAGCTGGCACGATCAAAGGGGGAAGCACTGACATGGCACCTAGTTCACCCGGTGTTATGGGCTGACATCACGGACGTTGTAGGTGATGTAGACAACCGTGTCAGTTTCCATACAAAAAAAAATAAAAAATTGCTCCATGATACCCAGGTTTTTTGTTCATAAAACATCTGGAAAACGTTTTCTTTGAAAATTATACCAGTTTTATTTCCATGCAAGGGAGATCTGACAAACAAACTTCGCAAGTCGTGATTGTATTACCTCAACCAGAGCGTCAAAAAACTCTTCCTCCGCCGGCTCGTCCTCCACATCAAACAACCGGACTTGCACGTTGACGCCTTCGTCGGTCTCCTCCTTGAAACCATCTTGGCAGATGAGCTCTTCTTCTTCGCTGTCTTGAAACTGATCATCGGACAAGATCTCCACGAGCTCCGTCGGGTCCTCCTCATTAATGGGGTTCCGGCCGCGGCGGGGATTGAGCGACATCTGTTCAATATGTACATAGGTATGAGCTTCATACAAGGCAAAAAAAAAAAAAAATTATTGTGTTTTACATTTTTTTTTGTTCTGGTCCCTTAGATTGGCCACAAGTATTTCTTCTCCCCTCACCCTGCTCCCTTACCTAGATCATAGTTTAAACAGACTAGTTAACCATCTTCATACAAGCGCGCCGATTTCGCACTCACACAAGCGCGCGCCACCTTGCACGCTGTATGCACGCTTTCCGTACACAACCACTACTTACATTCTCACTTTCCTCGCTTGCAGTCAGTCAGCCACCCCGCGCTCGGTCACGCACATGTGCCGGCCTCTCCCTCCCCCTCTCCCCCCCAAAAATCATTTACGTGAACGCAGCTCGGCCTTCAGTCTCGCTCGCCCTTGGTGTCTTTCTTTGTCTTTTTCCAATTTCATGTGAGCGAAGGTGTCGGCTAAAGCTAGTCTAGTAGTAGCCTATAGCCTAGATCAAGGGTCTTCAACCCGCAACTTGCACGGTTCCATATTGAACCTTCGCCTATGCACTCTTCGCAAAAATTGTATGTATGTTATATTCTTTATTGAACACCAATTTATCAAAATTAGGTACAACAGGCGAGCTTAATGCCGCGAGGCATTCTATTCTAACTGACCTTTGGGATGTGGGAGAAGTACATGCAGGTGAACAAAATTATGCGACATCATGCATGAAGGTGCAATAGGATCGAAAATTTTGAGATAATACGTCACGGCCCGGTTGCGTAGTTGGCAGCTCAAGCCAGAGACCCAGGTTCGAATCCTGGTCGGGATGTATTTTTTCCAATGATTTTCGATTTGCATTTTTCTAATTAATGATATCATTTTAGACCTTTTTTTACTTTCATTGTTTTTATTTATTTATTTATGAATGGGATTCAAGTGCCACGTACATATGTTGTTCGGCACCTTAGTGGCAGTGTTCTTCACCTACAAATTGTATGTGAATTGTCAATTATAGGTTAGAAAAGATTCGGAAAAAATGTCGGCAGTGTTTTATTTTTCCTGGAATTCAAAAAAATCCAACTGTGTTTCTAAATAAGTGAATCCTCACTTCTTTTACATCGCTTTGTGGGTAATTTTACTGGCTTTAAGTGAGAATAAAGTTTGTTGATCCAATTTCATTATTTTACGAAATATTCGCGCGCGTACCGCGCGGGTAGCCCGGGAGTCAGCGGAGGTAAGCCAATGAGTGTTGTAATTAAACCAGAGTTTACCAGAGGTATATTTAGAGCCTGATAGTCAGGGGGACCCAAAAGAAGGTAAGAGGAATATTTATCTAAGGGTCATAGGTGGCGTGGTATAATACGTACGGCGCGGCGTCGAGCGAGCAAACGAGACTTGCGAAACACGCAAAAGTGGACTTTTATTGCTAATCATCATCGTATTATATTTAAAAAAAAAACACATATAAATATGACAATTTACTCACCTTTTTTCTGGATTTCTCGTTGCAAAACAAACCACAATTTAACCTACGTCGAGCGATCACGCACAGATACGCAAGCAACAGCAAGAACAGCAAGTAAAGTAAGTAAAGCCAGCCAAGCACGCGCTTTTTATTTAACCGTCGTATTCAATTCAAACCAACAACTCTTTGGAGCTTGGAAAGCACGTGAAGTGTGAACCCAATAAAGTAACTTATAATGTGAAGTGTGAACCACAGCAGCCACAGATTGTTGTTGTTATTGTTTTCGCCTTAAAGGCTGGTCCGCCACCTGATAGCTCAGGCGGCTCCTGCGGATCTTGCGGAAACTCCTTACGGAAACACTCGGCTCGAAGGAGTGACGAGTCCTTCATCGCAGGAGAGTTTTGCTGCAGCTGCGACGGACAGCACTATGCGAGTTTTCTCCCCAAACAGAGATTATTAAACTGTTTTGGTGGTTAAAAAAAAAAATAACCAGGGTTAAATTACAGAACATGCGTCGCTAGTCGCTACGCGACGCATCTTCTTTATTTTAACCCTAACCTAATGTTGAGGCGGTGCATGTCGTTTGTGTTAAACTCCCGTAGTGCAGTTTGGCTGCTACCACAGCAGCTCCGTCAAAGCTCTCCTGCGATGAAGGAATCGTTCTTTGAAGTTGTGCTTTGTATAATGCGCGGGGCGGATCTCGGCGTGTCGCTGCCGCAGCGGTTCGTCAGTGTTCTCCCTCGCACACGCACCGTACTTGTATAGTGTATTCGCGTGGCGGGTCGCCCGCTGCGGCGACGACACGCCGAGATCCGTCCCGCGCATTATAGTAAGCACCTGACAGCTGACGCTGCTGAAAAAAATAAACATGCTTTCCTTGCCTTGCCACGTACAACGCATATATTGCAACGAAATTCGAGAAGCGAAGCAAATTCGTCGTTCATCGTATAGATAAGGTGTGTGTTGACAACATTTGAAAGGGCAATGGAGGTAATTAACATACTTTACGGAAAAACTAAATCCAATGCCCCGACATAACCTGTTAGTGTGGCTATTCCCTAGAGTGTTTTTATAAGCCGGAGGCGCGGAGGGAGTGCAGCCCCCGTCCGCCGTAACAAAGCGCAGGCACCCGTGTGAGCCGGAGCGGCTGAGGCTGGTCGCCGAAGGTGACCAAAAAGCCGAAGCTGCGGAGGCGAGTATGTATATTCCTATGACTTCGTTCCGGCTCTATCATCAGGACCTTGGAAGTACTTGCGAAGACAAATCCAACGAGCCCAAACATGGTGGATTTATCATGTGTAGTTTAGGAGTTCCTATGGCTTCCTTCCGGCTCCATACATTAATAACTTGCCCATACAATTTCTTCGATTCCTCGAAAAATCTCGCATGTCTAATCGCCATAAACGGCAAACGAGGTGATATTAATCGCTCGCTTATGGGGTATAGTGCGGGTAGATTTGCCTCTTTCGGGTAGACGATCATTCATACACGTGCCGCAAACCTTGAATCCACTTATAGTCGGATCATATCCGATATTACAAAATGACTCCACGCGCCGGAGTATCTTCCTTCACACAGCGCAACTTATTATTCCACCATATTCTATCACACACATGACAATATGAATATAACGTACCTACTGGAATAAAAATTATTATCCATATATTTTTTGAAATTCTTCAAGCGATTCTTGCGCAACGAACGAGAAGTTAAAGTATTAACTGTTTCATTCACTTGAAAGTTTACGTTATTGTCAATGTCCTGAACACTATGTCTATTAGTTTCAATTCAACATATTCTCTCATTTTTTATATTCGACCGGCCACCTTACGGCGGCGCCTACACCGCTCCGAACAGATTAGTCCGCGCGCCGCACATACAATTGTACCTGCCGCGGTATTCAAAATTCCGCCGCATAAAGGATAAGCTAAAGCCTAGACCGTGAGAGATAGCGAGGTCCCGTTTTTTGCAAATTGTAGCCCAACTCAATACCCCGCGGGCTTTCTTTCATTTTTTCGATATCGTTTTTCGTTTTTGTGAAATCGCCGGTTCAATGAGAGAAGACACCAAAAAATCACGTCTTTTTTCGACATTTTTTTATCTTTTGAAAAAACTTTTTACTTTTCCAAATTACAAATAAGCCATATTGTAGCCCTCGCCGAGACGCATCTTTTGACACCCCAATCATCTACGTAGCTGTAAAATTCACGACACCAGGGCGATGTCGCACTTTTCCTTGAAATGGGTGCCCTACCAACGCGATCGAAAAAACATTTTCAATGTTAAAAAAGTTAACTGTCAGGTGCATACTACAAAGAGACGCTCGTATTTTTGACAGATATACAGTGGAGCCAACATAACGGCGAAGGGAACTTCTACTATCCCGGCATTTCACTTGGCTTAGCGTATTCGTGTATTTGGCAAAAATTTCCGTTTCGTCTCCCTTTAATGGCTTGTTTAGAGCGAGATAAAACTAAAATGTTTGCAACAAACACGAATACGCTAAGCCAAGTGAAGTGCCGGCATCAAATGAATGAAACGCTCCTAGTATTATCTAGTACTATCTGGATCCATGGTTAAAAACTTAATTCTCTCAGATTCACGAAGTTCCCTTCAATCAATTGCTCAAAATCCTTTCAAAACTAAGACTCATAATCCTCTTATTCTACAAATCAGGGAACTTCTGTTTCAATTTCATTTAAACAAAATTGAAGTTGTTCTTGCATGGATCCCTGCTCACTGTGGCATTATGGGTAATGAACGTGCTGATGAGTGTGCTAAAGATGCAGTGATCCATGGTGACCGATCAAACTTTAGAAACTATTGTCATGACTTAATTTGTTTGCCTCAGGGTTATCAACAAAAATCTTGGTCTAAGGCTTGGCATAGGACAAGTAAATATAAAGGAGCATTTTATGCTAATATCCAGCCTGAGATCCCATCCAAGCCATGGTTTTTCAAATTAAATGTGAATAAAACAGTTGCTTCAGTAATATGTAGGCTTCGAATTGGTCATGTTTGTTCTCCTTTTCACCTAGCTAAATTGCATATTAAGGACTCTTCGCTATGTGAGTGTGGTCTGGACGAGGGTACAGTCGAGCATATTCTACTTGCTTGCCGGCTGCATACGCCTCCTCTTTATGATTCTCTCCCTAGGCTTAAGGTTCCTCTTCCCACTAATGTTTCATCCCTTCTTTGTTCAAATAATTTCAAAATTCTTAAACTATTAGCCTCTTTTATTAGAACTCATGATATTAAGTTATAAACTTACTGATTTAGATCTATTTGTATAATTATATATATTCTTTGTATTTGATATAGTGAATATAAAAGTATATACATTTTCCCTTTTAATTTTCTCCTTCATCTGAGTGCAAATTATTCATTGTTTATATCAAAATTATTTGTTTTCTCTATGTGAGAAGTAGTACTTATTTATTACCGTGGATCTTTCAAGACTTGATATTGGCGCAATAAGTCGAACGTATATCGGCTAATCGCCAGAAATAAAAAGAAGAAGAAGAAGAAGATTGAAATTTGAAATTAAAACACTCTTTGCTCTTTGCTTTTCAAGACGGACGATACATTTTTGAAATTCCTGAACTGCTCTCACAATTTTAGTGCAGTTTTTGCGATTTGGAAATTGGGTGTATCTTGCGCGCGGCACTGAGGATGCTGACCCGCGCGCGCGGCTTGGCGACGCAAACGCTGAGTGTTGTCAACAACGTTGCTAAGCAACAGTTCACCGTATCGGTTCCCGGTGGTGAGTAGGTTTTCTAAGTTTTCTCAAAATCCAGGCTCTAAGCCTAAGCTATTTGCCCCATTTAACGTCTACATTTCATTTTTTATTTCAGTGATATATACCTACTTCATTTCGTTCTTCATGAATTTTTTCTTTACAGTTAGTCAACAGTCAATTGTGGTATTTGCTTTCAGCTGTTGCCCACCTCGATTACGAAGAGAGTGGAAAGAACATTAAGTTCATCTACACAAGTGTCCCTGAGGCGTTTCAAGGACGAGGTGTCGGAAAGTTACTCGCCAAGGTTGAAGGCTTGTTTACATTATAAATTACGTATTATCTTTATTAGGAACACAGCACAATAACGGCATGGGAACATTAACGGCATGGGAACATTACACGACAAAATTTCATGATAATAATGTATGGAAATTATCCCAAACCCAACCCGGCAGAATAAAAACAAAATAAAAAAATAAAAATAATCTAAATAATTTTTATATTTACATTTTATCGAATCTTAATTAACCCTAGGTATTTATTTTTAATGTTGATATTTTTTTATTGAAGTTGTATTAGGTGTAACAGAGGATCGTGCGAAGCAACGTGAGGTGTTACAGACTCAGAACTACATAGATTTTATGTATTACATTTTTTTATTTTACAGAATGCATTCGACTACGCCGCCGATAACAAACTAGACGTGATATGTCAATGCCACTTTCTCGCTAAATACTACGAAAACAACAAGTCTCAATTTCCCGGACTAAAGGTCACTTTGGCTTGACTGTGGAAGAATAATTCAAAATGGATGAAATTTGGTTTAAGTGCAACATACACTATTACTGCAGAGAAAAATACTACAATCGCATGTACAAAGTAGCTAAAAATGCATCATCAAAATACATCGACCATGTTGAATATCCGTACTACTGTGGCATCGCCTTGATCTTGGAAGGCCAGGTGCAAAGAGCAGTTCAGGAATTAACTCCCCTTCAATCTAATAGAGACGTACAACTTGGTGTAATTCTAGCTCTCATTTTTGGTAACAAAAAAGGTAGTTCTGTTGACCGAGAAGTGCACCATAACCTGGACTCAAAGCTGAAAGAAGAAAGAAAACACAGCACTGCTTTGTCCCTGTACTACGCAGCCCTGTTTCTTTCACTCGCTGAGAAATATGAGAAAGCGGCAGATTACATAGCTAAATCATTGAAGAAGGACGCAAACTATTTGAATGCTATAATTTTAAAAGGTTGGAACGAATTGTTTATTACCAACGAAACGCCAGTCTCGGCGTCAGACTGTTTCGATTTTGCCCTGAGTAAGAGTGAGAGGCACGTAGAGGCCAGCTTGGGTCTAGCGAAATGCCGATATTTTGCCCGTAATCACGATGGGTCTAACCTCCTTCTTGACCAAATAATAGTAAACAGTGTTACCCAAGTGGTGCCCTTAGTGGAGAAAATGAGGAACGATTTCGCACTGAAAAGATGGGAGTCCGTTTCGGATACTATGGAAAGAATATTCACTATGGATCCGGATAACATAGAAGCTTTGAAAACTCGCCTTTTCTTTGCGCTATGCAAAACGGCAGATTATATTGATGCAGCTGACCAGCTAAATAAATTCTACGTATGCTTGGAGACCGAGGAGCCCTACAATGGATATAAATTCTTCGAGACATCTCAGTTATTTTCTCGCATCTGCGGAAAGTCTAGCACGGTGCTGACGCAAGTCTATCGCTTCGTTCAGCGTGCCTCCGAGTTGTACCCGACTAACGTCGAATATTTGAGCGAAATAGGCCACCATTGTCTGCTTCAGGGTAAATCTAAAGACGCTCACAACTTTTTCAAGGCGGCCAGCAAGATCGACAGCAATTCTATAAGCGCCCTGTGCGGTCTCACTATCTGCCAGATGGCCGACAGCAGTCCGATCGAACAAATCGAGCAACAAGTCGAGCTATTACTCGAAATGCAGGGTCCAGTTAAGCTGCCTATTTTACTCTTGTTGTCTGCAAAATTATCGAGAAAAGACATACCGAGAGCAACATCCTATTTGGACGAAGCATGGAACTTAAAAATACAGCAAGTGAGTAAACAACCATACAGTCTGAAGTATGTAAGTGACCTCGATCCTGACTTTTTACTAGACGTATACAAGGAATATCAACAACATCTACCGAAGAAGCCCTTTGTATTCGTCGGCTACTTGACTTACAATGAAGACACTTCGAATGAGTCCATTAAAAGTTGCTTCAAAATTCTAGAAACGGTTGTCGAAGCATGTCCCGGTCTAATAGCCGCCGCATTTGAGTTGGCTAAGTTAAAATTTCTCTTTGGCTTCGCAGCCGAAGCTCAGAAGCTAGTCCAACAGGTGCTAGAACTTGACAATACGCATGCAGGCAGCTGCATATTAATGGCTCAGATCTACATCCAGAAGCAGCTGTTCGCAAAAGCGGCCCAGAGCTTAGAAATATGCTTGAGCTATAACTTCAAGGTGCGGGACAGCGCAATGTATCATTTGATCAACGGGATAATACAAAAGAGCACTAACGATGACCAGGAAGCTTTGTCGAGTTTCACGATGAGTTTGCAGATATTGCACGCACTGAAAAGCACGAGCGCCTCTCAGAGGACGTTCGATCCGGAGCTGAACATCACGGATAAGGCGACTCTGTACCTGCAGCTTATAGAAGTGAGGACTAATCTGGGGCAATTTGCCGAAGCGGGGAAATTAATGCAGGTATCGAATGCATGTTGTCTCGTTTTCAACATAGACCGTGCTTGTATGTTATGGTGCCTAAAATGTTCCTAGTGGAACCTAAGGGGTCAGGAAGAAAAGTACTACCTATCTGGCTGATATTAACAAATGTGTAATTGTTTAGTAGAGCCCTAAAATTTAATAAACAAAACAGTATTTTACCAAACAGGTATAGCTGTTATCACAACACACAACACACTGATGATAAAACCAAGTATGTACACTCTAAGACTGGCATCACAAGACACAGATTTCTCGACTTGTGGTTGTTGTTGTTGTTGTTTTGGTTTAGGGTTGGCTCTAGGCCTGCAAACTAATCCCGCTTGGTTGGGGACCTTCGTGCAAAACCCCGCAGTCTCCAGCTACCCCAGCCAGCCTATGTCTTCCATGGAAGCCATAAGTCGACCGGGGTGTCTGCAGGCCGCTTATGTCGACTTGTGGTGGCAAAAGCTTTAAAAAGCTTAGCATACAACCCCGTGAGTTTCCCCATTTATTATTCTACCTTATGGTTCTCCCGAATGAAGTGATATACTACAAAATAATATATTCTAATTTGTTTTTAAAACTCTTTTAGGAAGCAATCCAAGAGTTTTCCTTCACAACAGAGGAAGGACGCCTGGTTCTCGCTAAAGCCGAGCTAGCCCTCAGGAATGGTGACGTGGATCGATCCATAGATCTTCTAAGCGAGGTGAAGTTCGGCCAGCCTTACTACTTCCAAGCGCATACCAAGATGGCGCACATCTACCTGAAGGAGAAGAAAGATAGGGCGATGTTCACGAGTTGCTTCCGTGATGTCGTCAGCAATCATCCGATGGCCGATTCTCATGCGATGATGGGTGACGCGTATATGTCGATAAATGGTTAGTTTAAATACTAACACAGGTCTACTAAACATATTGTTGGGTCATTGAGCCTGTTTTATCAGTACTACTATGGCCGCTGCTCAACGAACTTGCTTCCCTTATCCCTCCTCCTCCTGTTCGCGTTCGCCAAACTCGCCATACTTTCGCGGAACACCCCTTTGTAGTCGACAGAAGAGTTCTTCGAACTGTACGATTCTCTAAATTGTTCTTGTGCCGCACTGCAAAGGTGTGGAACGGGGAAATAACAAATGCAGCAATAATTTAAAGAATCGTCCCAACCTTGAAAACCTGGCAACGGCAAGTTGCATATAAAAAGCAAAAATTTTTTATTTTTCTATGGCTAACATTTCAGAACCTGCACTCGGGGTGGAGGCCTACGAAAGCGCCCTAGCGACCAACCCTCGGAGCATCTCACTCATCAAGAAGATGGCCATCTCTCTGGTGAAGACGCATCAGTTCAACAGAGCCACAGAACTGTATGAGGACTCCATTAAAACTATGACCGATGATGACTTGAAGTTTGAATACGTGGAACTACTTATTAAGGTTAGATTTTTCACATTCTTTAGGCTTTTTAAGTTCCATTGAAGTATTTCGGACTTATTGAGAATGGTCTTTTGATTCTTGCATACTTACATACCACACACTATATCCTGACAATCGGGGTAAGCAAAATAATCGGTGTTGTGCTGCAAGGAATCTGGTAAATACAGCACAACACTGACCACCACGTCGAACAAAGCATTCGGACACGTTAACACTTTCAAACAGTAAGTAAGAGACAAGGACCCACCTGCTGCATGACTTGGTGGATTCTAATGGCATTAAACCTGCCTTTTCTGTCACATGTATGTAATTGCATGAAATTAAAAATATGAATTGAGTCTTGCGAATGTCTTGCATTCAGAAGTCAACCCAAAAACGCTAATTGAATAAAAAAATATTTTTTAAGAGCGTTCCGTGCAAAATGACAGGTCGCTCGCGACGTGTCGCACGCGCGGCTATTCACGATATAGCGTCCTTGTTTGGCGCTCGTGCGCCGCACGCAGAACTCCATTTCGGTCCATACTATTTCTATGAAGTATCTTTTGTCTCACGCGCCAGCGGTGTATTGCCGATCCCCATACATTCAGTATGGGAGACCCGCGTGCGCGGTTCGATTGCGCACGGGGCGCGCATTTACTCACAAAAAAGTGCCTTGTGATCTATAAAATAAGGTCGAATTCACATTCTTATTTATTTGGAGTACGATCTTTATGGTTTTAATGTAGGTATGTTGTAAGATATTATTTATTTTGAGTGAAGTGAAGACTTCTCGTGGTACGGTAGTGCGGCGCACGAGCGCACTTTAGGACCAGCCGCCAGTGTTCACAGCACTGAATTTGTATTTTTATTGTGGAACTTCCTCTACCAAAGGATAACACAAATTTTCCGCAAATTTGTAAAAATAATTGATGCACACCTGGGATTGAAACCTCCAACCTCTCACATGAGAGGCCAATGTCTTAAGCTGTCCCTTCACATGGTGGTATCAAAGTTTAAACTCATATACAATATATCTGTTAAAGTCATACATAATTCATAATAAGGTGAAATCTTTCTTATTATTATTTTATCTTTAATTCTCATGTTCAACTCTATTGCTACTATGTACTTACATTGCACTTTAATCTAATCTCAGTCAAACATCCAAGGTTGACTGTAAGAAATCTCTGTAAGAGATAATTCCGCCTTTGCCCCGGCTTGCTTGTATCCGGTCTCCAAAATAATAAAAAAACCGGACATCAAAACGTCCGGTTTTTCTTCATATAACGCAAATGTTAACTTTTTTTCAGAGCATTTTAATACTATCTTACTGCGTTCTTTGATTTTACAATCAGTTCGATCAGTTCAACCCTGTTATTTATTACTATTATTAGTTTATTACTCTCTCCAAATTATCTCCCATTAATTTTCAAAAGTAAAAGCCATGAAACATTTTGTAGGTACTTAAAATGAAATCCTCCCTTTCATTTTTTATAATATACAAGCTGTGCCCGCGGCTCCGCCCGCTCTCATATTTCACTTCACTGCTGACTTCATAAGCTATTTAGCGTGATAGTAAGTAGCCTATAGTTCATGGGAAGAATCAAGCTATCCGTAGATTTTTTTTTTATTAAAATCGGTTCAGTGGTTCTCGAGTTATAAGCGGACAGACAGACACTCAGACAGACAGAAAGCAGACGTTGGATTTTATTATAGGTAAGGATTATGTAACTGAAAATCAAAGGCCCTTTGATGAAAAATGTCCGGTTTTTTCAACTGAACTAACTGGCAACCCTGTTTGCTCCTTATGTAAATGTTCTAATGTGCTTGTCACTCTTCAGTGTTTCTTTTTCTATTCTATTGTAAATGTTTTTATTCCAGTTGAAACAGTACGACAAAGCCGATACCTTCACTGCCGCCGAGCTCGAATCCCCGCACAACCGAGGGAAGGACATCTCCGCTCTAAAGCGGAGGCTGCGTCATCTGCTGCTTCAGGCGAAAGCCCGGGAGCTGAAGAGCCCCGACAACAATAACATCTCGCTTGTGCTGATGGAGGCGAGGGAGATACAGACCGGCATCGTGAGGAGGATCGAGATCGACTCTAGAGGTCAGTCGGTCTTGTTTTGTGAATATGTTCGCAGTCCCCGTAGAAACATTTTTAACATCCTGATTTGTCCAATACACTTTATTGCAGTAATTTTACAGTTTTGGGACATTATGGAAAGTTTATACTCTCCTATATGTATAATATAGAAAAGTAGCTGAAATCAGAGATATTGCTGTGTAGCAACTTCGTTACACTGGCAACATTCTGGTACACAGGCGGTACATTTAGGATTTATTCTATTCCAGAGATCCAGGTGCGAATCCTGGTCAGAATGTATTTTTTTTTTCTTTATGTTCGAAAAATTAAAGAAATGTATAGTAGGCACTGGCGGCTGGCCCTTAAGTGCACTCGTGCGCCGCACCGCCACCAAACATAGCGGCTTCACCCATCATAAGAAATAAATAACTTTAAGTATTAAATTCTACATGATTCTGACCGATCGAAAGTAAAAATATCAAACTGACTTAGTTTCTATTTTCTAGAACACAAGGCACGGTTTTGCGTGTACGTATCGCCGCCGCCATGCGGATTTTAAAACGCACGGGAGTCTCTCATAGTGATACTATGAACAACTGTCAAACGCCGCTGGCGCGTGAAACAAAATACTCTCCATACAATTTGTATGGGCCAACGTTGCATTCTACGTGCGGCGCACGAATGAGAAACAAAGACGCTATATTGTGCGTAGACACGCGTGCGACACGTAGCGACCGTTTCACCAATCATGACATCTGTTTTACATAATTTGGGCAATTAACTCAGACATGAAAATAAAATAAAAAATCACGTCTCGGTATCCATTAGATTCACGTTTGGGTTTAGTACTACGAGTAAATATCTAGCGCACGCTGTGCGCTAGGCACCTATGGGACTGGGTACGCCGCACACCCAGTCCCATAGGTCACCAGCCGCCACTGATAGTAGGTACACTTAATTTTGTCTTTTTCATACATTAATTCTCCCATTATCTTCACCAGGAGACCTTCAAGAGGAGAAGCAGCTTCTCTCAACCGTGCTGAGCTGGCTGGCGCGAGTGAAGAGCCTGCGTGAGCCGGCCGGCGCTGCCAACTTGTACGCGGAGGCTCTCATCAACGTCCCGCGCGATCCGGCTACGCTGCTCGCTTTGGCCAAGCTGTACGCACAGGTGTGGATCATCTATGTAGACTTTACTACGCTGTTCATGCTGCCCTACTTGCACCGCTCCCACACCCTAAAGCTAGATCTACATATGTATCAAAGCGGCGTATCATGTCAGGCATATTGTATCAAATTTATTATACAGGTTGTCCCGAAATTCACCTTCAAGCGGGAACCAGGGGGTGGGCCAGTTTATGACTACCCAGGGAAAAATAAGAAATAAAGAAATTGGATAGGTAATTTTTTTTATTATATAAAATATCTAATCTGCAGCTCGTCTAGGCACTGAAGGCCATTTTCACTGAGTAAAAGTATTATTTTAAGTTTGCTCTTGTCTTTTTTTTTATGGATTTATATATGTATTTTTGAAGTGTCAAACAAAACTAAAAATAATTATCTCTCAAAATTTTAAGAAAAAATTTCAACTGCATTTTTTTTTTGTGGTAAAACTACAGCAATTCTTCTTTTATTTGGGATAGTGATCAATAGCAGATTTATTTAGGCTACTAACACAAACATTTTAACAGTCATATTTGCAAATTTGTATTCAAAGTGCCTCGAAAAGTTTTACGAGATGTCCATTTTCAATGTTTTTCTATAAAATGTTTATATCATAAAAGAAAATTACTCTGATTTGTTTTCTTATTTTTTCCAGGGTAGTCATAAACTGACCCACTCCCTCGTTCCCGCTTGACTTTGGGACAACGTGTATACAAAATTATTGTTTCCAGATGAACAACACGGATAAGTGTGAACAGACGTGTGCGATCCTACTCAGCACAGACCCTAACAACGAGTCTGCGGCAGTCATGATGGCTGATTTGGCTTTCCGTAAGGTAAATAGTTGTAACGATCAGGGGTTCCCAACATTTGTTAGACTTTGTCTCCCTAAAAATGTATTCCTTACCTACGCTATGATACCTTAGCTACGGACAGAGTCTCAAAGCGCTAAACCTGCCCTCTCTAGAAGCTCGACGCCAGAGAGGGGGGACCTATTATTGTTTATTGTTTATTGATCATTCATATGGCAGTAAAACTGCACTCGAACTTGTCACTATTTCTTCTACCCGGTTCGATGACACCCACAAAGAGGTGTAGGTACAAAATTATCACCTCTAAATACATAAAATTGCCTTGACCTCATTCAGATCTTCACATTTGCAAACATTTTGGTTCAATACCAAAATTGATCTGAAAATAGATAGAAAATTTGGAGATAATATGCAACGGCCCGGTGGTGTAGTTGGTTATCGCGTTGGCGGGTCAAGCCAGAGACCCAGGTTCTAATCCTGGTCGGAATGTATCTTTTCCGATGATTTTGGATTTGCATTTTTCTAATTTAAAATATATATAAAGCGAGGACGTGCTTAGTACTATCATAAACCTAAAATATCAATACCAAAATCTTTATCTTCGATTTCACAGCATAAAACCGTAATAACCCACTTAGTGCCAAGCAAAGCAAAAATACATATAAGGTACCTAACAAAAATAGATAGAAAACCCAACCAATAAAAATAATTCCTAAGAAAGTGTGCTCAAGAAAAATATGTAAATAAATTAAAAAAAAAATAAAGTGCCACGGTTCCGTACCACTGCGTAATTGGCCAGTTTTTATTATTTATTGTCCTAGTGTGTGTTCCCCCAATCCTTCAACCTGACTTAGTAATAGGGTATGTACATATGTGTTGTAATAATGCCTTTAATGTAGAGTTGTGCGACTTTGATCAGGTTTGTGAAGATCCTTACTTTTCGCTACAAATTTTCAGCGCAAATTTTTTTTACTTTGGTAGCCTCTAGTTTTGTAGACCCATATTGTGTATTACACTACAGTACACATTTAACCGTTGGCCACGGGACCCTAAAATTCACTGACATTATCAATGATGTGAGGATAAACCAATTGTGTCATAAAAATGTGATGAAATCTAACTACAGTCTCATTAAATGACCTGCAGGTGGACTTTGAAACGGCACAGCGTCACCTCAGTCAGATCCTGTCTGTAAAGCCAACGAGCTGGGAGGCGCTGGCGCAGCTGATGGAGGTGCAATGGCGCCGCGGCAAGCTGCCCGAGGCCGAGCTGGCTCTCGAGACTGCCAAGGCAGAGCTCGGCGATCAGGAGGATGCGGGTATGCACCTTCATAAACTCCGGCTGAACATCACCTTGACACACTCCAGCCGAACATCACCTCGACATACTCCAGCTGAACGTCACCTCGACACACTCCGGCTGACATAATTTTGACACACTGACTGAATGTTACCTTGACACACTCCAGCTGAACATTACCTTGAGACACTCTGGCTATCATCACCTTGACACACTTTGGCTATAATCACGCACTCTGGCTATCATCACCCTGACACTCCGGATCTACGTCACCTCGACACACTCCGGCTAAACATTACCGTAACAGGCTCCGGCTGAACATTACCTTAACACACTCCGGCTGAACATTACCTTGACACACTCTGGCTTTCATCACCCTGACACACTCCAGCTGAACATCACCTTGACACGCTCAAGCTGAACACACTCTGGCTAAACATTACCTTGAGACACTCCTGCTAAACATCACTTGACACACTCCGGCTGAACTTCACCTTGACATATTCTTGATTTTTTATCTTTAATTTTGGCTTAACATCTAATTGAAATGTCCATATCTCCCTCAGGATACTGGTACTGCGCCGGCATAGCGTCCACTTACAGCGGGCGCCCCAACGCCGCGCTACGCCTGCTCAACCAGTGCCGACGCTCGCCGCGCTGGGGGCGGGACGCGGCGCGGCGCATGGTGCTGCTCTGTCTCTCCCAGGACTCCGGTCAGCACAACGCGCTGGCCGAGACGCTGCTACCGGAGTCGGACACGGGGTGCATTTAAAATTTTACATTTTTTAATTTTTAATTTTTTCTTGCTCCCATTTGTTGTTTTCGTTTGATCTGGTTGTAGTCGGTCGGTCGGGAGTTTGTTGCAGTCAGTCAGTAAGGAAATTATTATAATCTGTGTTCTTTTTTTTATGGAACCTGACTTTTTATTTTGAGAATTCTTTTTATTTTCAATTTTTTCATACAAAGGTGCTAAAAATTGCAAATGCTTACATTAAAAAAAATAATAAGTCGAAAATATTCTTTTTCATATACAGTAGAGCCGCTCTAATTAATAATTTTAATAATAATTTAAATAATTTTAAATTTTAATAATAAGTTAATTTGACGCTCTACTAGAGCGTCAAATTAAATACTAACTAAGACATTGGTGTTAGGAGAATCGATTTTTTCAGATAATTAACTTCTATACATCTATGAATAAAACGCTTTGTAAAGTACAAACAAAATATTTGTGTGTTTAAAATTAAGTTTTATTATGTTACAATATATATTTATGACATATAAAGTCAGTAGCGACTCCTGGTGCTGAATATTGGGTTGGCTCTGGTTAAGGATTTTTTTTTTCATAATTTCATAACTTACGCGTTAATTTATTTCTACCACAATGAGTTCAAAAACTGAAAGACCATAACCTATTCCCTTTTGCTGTCTTTATGTACAGACTTCAAATTCAACAAACTTGGGCAAGGGGGACCGTTTTGAACAATTAAAAGTTTTTTTCAGAAAATGTCCTCGTTGAGAATGGTTTTTCAAAAAGATCTTCTACGAGTATTGTAGATTTTGCACTGGAGTTTGCCATATTACCAATAAATAATCACTTAAAAAAAACACCGCACAAGATTCATCCATAACAGGTCCATACCTACAAAACGGAATATAATGCAGCATCAACTTGCGAGATTTTGTTTACAAAGCAATCACGCATACACTTCCGCAGCAGCGCGCACACACAACGCACCTAGCCTAGCTCGCTAGTCGCTAAATGCGGCTCCCCGCTGCGCCAACTCGAAAGGCTTATCAGCGGGTGCGCTCGGGACGGGGGACATCGGCCGCTTGTATGGAATACGATGGCGCTTCAAATGTAGCCAACCGGCCAATGAATGCCTTGATGTGTCGTCATTCGTCGCCCGCGTGTGACGCACACGAAATTTCAAATTATGTAACGGGATTTACGTTTTAGCTTATTCATCGTGGGTTATATAATAAAAATAATATAACCCCGATATTTTTTCACATTTGTTTTTGCATTAAGCAAAAACAGATGTGGTGAACGTCGATATAATGAACTTCGATATTAATGCTGGCATTCATTTTATTTGGTTTGGCGGCGCCAACCTAGCCAACTTAAAGGAATCGCCGCTGTATAAAGTGCATTTAATTTTATTCATACATATGTACATTCTATGTAGTACTATTTAAACTTGCTTGAAGAAATGCTTGATCTTAGTCTGCCAAAGTAAGCCTCCGCGTTTACGAGCAGCCAGGTTGCTCATATCTCACTAAATCCATCATGGATCTGGCGAAGGGATCTTCTGAGAACGAACCAGTTTTTAGGCTGTTCGGATAATCGGCGTTCTACTGTACATACAGAATCAGTTTTCAGTGACATATCCCAAAAAGTGACATATCCAAAAAATGGCGCTGCTCTGACGAACTTGCTTCCCTTATCCCTTCTCCTCGTGTTCGCCTTCACCAAACCCGCCATACTCTTGCGGAACACCCCTTTGTAGTCGACAGAAGAGTTCTTCGAACTGCACGATTCTCTAAATCGTTCTTGTGCCGCACTGCAAAGGTGTGGAACGGGCTCCCAGGGAATATCTTTCCCCACTCCTACAATCCACGAATCTACAAATCGCGGGTTAATAGCCTTTCCCCAGCGACATTAGTCCACCTCCAAGCCGGACTGGCACCTCCTCGGCGGTGAAATTGGCTGCGCGTGAGATTGCGACCTCGGGCAGAACCACCCAGTTCGGAAGCAATATAAAAAAAAAAAGTGCCACTCAAAATGTAACGTCACGTCCGCCTCGATAGCTCAGTGGTGCAGACAGTCGACTGGCGCTATTGATGGTTAAGCAACGCTGGGCGCGGTCAGTACTTGGATGGGTGACCGCTCGACCGTTGGAGGCTGACCGTGGTTCGGATTCCACGTAAAACTGTAACTGAAAGTTGACAAAACTGCAGTTATATAAAAAAAAGTGCCACTCAAAATGTAACGGCACGAATATCCTCAATTTTTTTTTTATGTAATCCGGTATGGGTGGCTGAGTCGGAGTGGCCAAAGCGCATGCTTCGACTAGCCAATATCACCTCCGAGAAGGTAGGTGCCATACCGGAGACTTCCCTGTATTGCTGGCTATACTGGCCTAGAGGAGGACACAACCGAGGCTGCTATGCGGCCATCATACATCCAGTACGGTGGTACCAACACAGTCGGCTACAATTTGAGCCTACCACCTGGTAAAGGGCAAGGGAAGGGACCTACAGTTTTACACCGGTTCCAAACGGTGAAGCAGTAGGTGTAGGTATGCACGTAAACTCATTGGTACACGCCGACCGGATTCGAACCGCGGACCTCTCGCATGAGAAGCCGATGCCCAAACCGCTCGGCCACCCGCCGCTTCAATGTGCTCAGAGACACTCGCGTGCTGGCTATCCGCACGGCGGAGAAGCTGCTCTCGGAGGTGACACCGCGCGACCGGCGGCCGCTGCAGGCCCTGCTCACCCTCGCCGGGCGGAGCAAGCCGCAGGCCGAGCGGGTCCTGCAGGATATACTGCCGCTGGCCACCGACGACGCCTACTGTATAACCTCAATGTGCACAGAGACACTCGCGTGCTGGCTATCCGCACGGCGGAGAAGCTGCTCTCGGAGGTGACACCGCGCGACCGGCGGCCGCTGCAGGCCCTGCTCACCCTCGCCGGGCGGAGCAAGCCGCAGGCCGAGCGGGTCCTGCAGGATATACTGCCGCTGGCCACCGACGACGCCTACGCGGACGATCCTTACGTCATCCTCGCGATGGCTAATGCGTGAGTCTCGTCCTACTTAACATTTATATCCTTACCTTTAATAACATCCAACGTCTGCTTTCTGTCTGTCTGTCTGTCCGCTTATAACTTGAGAACCACTGAACCGATTTTAATACAGTTTGCTTCTACGGATAGCTTGGTAATTCCCATCGAAGGTGTGGATCTAAGCTTACGATGGCTTCACCGAACATATCCGGGCCCATCGGCAGTAGAGGAGGGTATCAATCGAGGCCGGGACTAGCGAGTGGCCACTCTAAATTTCCCGCGCATGCTTCACGTTTCGGCTCGCATCAAGCCCTCGTCAGCTAGTCTGCGTTGACTAGGACGCGGGGAAACCACCAGTCCCGCTCTCGACCTCCCTCTCTCTACCTATCCATATTCTGTAGGATGCTTCCAGTGACGTTTTCGAAGCTCTCTCCATATATGAGCTTAGCGTCGATCTTGGGAGCCCTAGATTCTTGAAGAGACTGTAGAGCGACTTCGCTGGTAGTCCTCTTGCTCCGACTTCCACAGCGAAGAGATCAGTCTTGAATCCGTTTCTCACAATCCGGTCTACTAAGTTGCAGTACTTGTTAAGCTTGATGTTGTGGTCCTTCGGTATGTTACTTTCCCATGGAACTGTAAGTTCAACAAGTACTACATGCTTTGTCGCTTTTGAGAATATGAGTATATCCGGCCTTAATGCTGTGGTACAGATTTCCGAAGGCATTTGGTAATGCTTCTCATGTGTGTCCATCAACAATTCCCAATCCTTTGCTGCTCCCAAAATTGAAGAGGGTTTAGTCCTATCTTTGGGCAGCTTATTGGCTCCAGGTTTTACAAAGTTGACCTTCTGGAAGCCGCTACTGGTTTGCCCTTTCCTGGTCCGTGCAATTGACAGGTTGATGGCCTCTCTGATGATTTGGAGGACTTTATCATGACGGTAGGAATACTGGCCTCGCTCAAGTAGTATTTTGCATCCGCATAACAAATGTTTGGCCGTGCCTACGAACTCCTTACATGATATATGTTACATGATATATTATAGGCTACTTTTCATCACGTTAAATAGCTTATGAGGTTAGCAGAGAAGTCAAATATGAGAGCGGGCGGAGCCGAGGGCACAGCTAGTGTTCTTATATGAATACTTTGCGAAATGTGGTGGGCGGTGTTGAGCTGTAATTCCTTGCAGCACAGCACCGACTACTCTGCTTACCCCGATTGTAGGTATACAGAGTGTGGTATGTATGTTTTATTTTACTTCAAATTGCTAATTATTACCTTAGTAATTTTTCACTACAAACGTCTCTCAAATATCCAATGCTTGGCTGGAAGAAATCTCTTAAGGGCTAAGTCCGCCTTTGCACCTAATGTAATCTTTTGTATTGTGTATTACTGTATAAAGTAGGTAGGTATGACGCAATCTCCGGCCTTCAGTCAACTTGCACGATTCAATATTGAATCTTATAATAAACAACAACAAAAATACAATAATAAACCCCCTTTTTTTATTTATTTTTTCTTAGATAAATAAATTTTTTTTCTATAAATCTATCTCTTTCTGTCTGGATACTACTACAACTATTTTACTTCCGTGCTAGGTTTGAGCAATATCCCTCAGAACTGGATCTTAATGCGTCTCGTTTCCTCTTGTTCACTCTTCACCATCTTGTCTTCTACGAGAAACTTCATGACATATACATATTTGTGGAGACTGGCCTGCTCCAATTGGCAGCATATTATCTGAATGGTATACTTATGTATATGCTACTTACCTGACTGCATAATTAGATCTCTTGACTAGGTACCATTAGTACCTCAATTTTATAAACCCATTGACAACTTGATACTTCAAGTATCTTAAATATTCATATATTTTTATTTTTTTATTTTTGATAATAAAATTATACTACATTGTAGTTTAATATACTAACATAATTATGTTGATACAAATTACGTTTCAAAGTTTGCCAAAGGTTCTTTACACCTGATTCACTTAATTAATAAGTCTTCGTAGTCAGAACTCTCAGCAAAATTGTTAATCTTGCTCTCAAGCTGTGTTTTAGATAGACTATGGGCAGTGTTATTATGTGGCTAGTCACTAAATACTTGTAAAAATATGTTTAAAAAAATACCCTGCAAAGTTTCTTGTCGGTTCTTCTTCGTGGGTGTAATCAAACCGGATAGAACAAATTGTGACAAGTTCGGGCGCAGTCTAACTGCCATATGAATGATCAATAAACAATACAATACAATACAATGAGCCAGTGCTTTCGCCCACATACCATTTGCAAAATAGTTTATCGTACTATATTTCGTTTTACAGGTACAACATACTCAAGCAACCGACCAGAGCTAAGAACGTTCTCAAGCGAACAATATCCTCGATTGTGTGGACTCCTGAGAGGGCCGACGGATTGGAGAGGTGAGTTGTGGCGAATCATAGATGAATTTTTTCTCATTCGATGTGTGATAGCCTAGCACAACAACGAATCATCATCATCATCATCAGCCTGTATCGGTCCACTGCTGGACATAGGCCTCTCCCAAGGCACGCCACCACACGCGGTCTTCCGCTCTTCTCATCCATCCACTCCCGGCTACCTTTTTTAGGTCATCTGTCCACCTAACAACGAATACTCTGCTTTAATTGTCGTGATATAGGAAGGTGTGGAACTAAGCTTGCGATGGCTTCACCGAACATATCCGGGCCCATCGGCAGTAGAGTAGGGTGCTAATCGAGGTCGGGACTAGCGAGTTGCCACTCTAAATTTCCCGCGCATGCTTCACGTTTCGGCTCGCATCAAGCCCTCGTCAGCTAGTCTGCGTTGACTAGGACGCATATACCATACATACATGCAATAACATACATGACGTATGTAAAACTGAAGGTGAACTTTAAAACTTAGTACCCAACCAGGATTTGAGCACCAGCGCGTTACCAACTTTGCCGCCGGGCTAATGGCGTACCACTTTAAATCTCGTAGCGTTGCTTCTGCAATATTGTGTTACGTACACACACATGCCCCTGCGTTCTATCAACTTGCAAGATTTTATATTGTTATGATTTCGTCACTGGAGTCGTATTTGGTGTCTGATATGAGAAAGTTTACTTGAGATTTCATAATATTGTTTGTCGGATTACGATTTGAGGCACACACAAACATTGTGCGTGTGCATCTACACTCACAATTCAAAACAACCTACCTGCGTGACATAAAACAAGCGGTGGGTGGCCGAGTGGTCTGGGAGTCGGCTTCTCGTGCGGAGGTCCGAGGTTCGATTCCGGTCGGCGTGTACCAATGAGTTTTTTCTGATTAAAAAACTTACATGCATACCTACACCTGCTGCTTCACCGTTCGGAACCGCTGTAAAACTGTAGGTCCCTTCCCTGCCTCTTACTAGGTGGTAGGTTCAAATTGTAGCCGACTGGGTTGGTACCACTGTACTGGATGTAAGATGACCGCATAGCAACCTCGGTTGTGTTGTTCTTTAGTTCAGTATAGCCAGTAATCCATCGAAGTTTCCGGTATGGCACCTACCTTCTCGGAGGTAATATTGGCTGGTCGAAGCTTGTGCTGTGGCCCCTCTGATTAAGCCACCCATACCGGATTACATAAAAAAACTGGCCAAGTGCGAGTCGAACTCGCGCACCGAGGGTTCCGTATCGCCATGTCATGGTCAATGCTACTCACGCCATCTATGGCGTGTTTAATGAAATGGTTCATATTAGTTAAAATGCTTACTTAAATGTAAACTTTTTAGTTTCTTGTATAGGGACCCGTGTGAATTTTTTACTTTTTCTTATTTTTATTATTTGTTGTTATATCAGCCATAATAAATAACACATATATTCTGTGAAAATTTCAACAGGTTACCTATTACGGTTCAAGAGATACAGCCCACGGACAGACGGACAGACAGACAGGCAGACAGACAGATGGCGTAGGCTTAGTAATAGAGTCCCGTACGATGGATACGGAACCCTAAAAAAACAATTTTACCTGCATGCTTGTGCAAATCTAGCCTTGCACAAGCATGCAGGACTCCAGCAACCGATTCGCCACGAACGCGCGTGGTTCCAGTTTGTCGCTTTAGATAAGGATTGTGTTGGTGTTGCTTCTTTCTTCTTCTTCTTGATGGGCATCTTCCGCATGTAGGTCGCTCTTCTTGGACCCGTTGTGCGTATCACGCCGGCTGCTACTCCATCCAGCCCAGCTCCTTCCAGAAGTCCTGCAGGCTGCCGACGTCCTTGCAGGCCTCTTGGTGTGTCCTCGGGTTTTTGAGGATGTTTGCCCGCTCGTTTGCCACCCCCTCGCACTGTAGCAGCACGTGCGATGGCGTTTCTTCAGCCCCCATGCAACCCCTGCACAAGGGGCTGTCTGTTTTACCTATAATGAATAAGTGCTTATTTAGTGGGTAGTGAGTGACCAGTTAAAGTTCCCAACACCAATCTGATTTTAGCTTTGTTCAGTTGTATTATACCACAGAGCATGGAATACCGCGCGCCGCGCCTCCTAGAGGCGAAAGTAATAATAATAATATTTGAAACCCAATAATCGTATGCAGAGCTGCTAGCGCTTCGTATGTGTGTGTGTGTGTGTGTGTTAGTATCGACACTACACACAAAGAGGAGCAAGTTAGGCACACGCACAAAACAAATGCACACGCACAACACACATATGTAAGTCATAGGCCACGCCCACAGGCTTCAACGGCGTTGTTGGGTAATCGCGCTCAGGGTGTGTCTAGGAGGGGGCGCGCGCGGTATTCCATGCTCTGTGTATTATACCCATACTGAGCTTGCTGTTGATGACTGGCACCGCCGCTCTGGCTTGTCTACAGTCTTTTGTTTTTGGCCATTGTTGCTGATGCTGGCGTTGGTGTTGGTTGTCGGCAGGTGCTGGCTGGAGGTGGCGGACCAGCAGGTGGGCGCGGGGCGGGCGGAGGCGGCGCGCGACCTGCTGCAACGCATCGTGCAGCACAACAACTCCTGCGGCCAGGCCTACCAGTACCTCGGTATATTCACATTCCCTCACATACGGAACATCACATCCAGAATAAAGTCCTGCGCACGGTATCAGGCGCACCATGGTTCGCTCGTAACGCAGAAATCCTTGAATACCTCGAGATGGCAACGGTGAAAGAAGAAGCACAAAACTACTGCAAAAAGTATCACTCACGATTAATCAATCATGTAAACACACTTGCTGTCGCTTTGACCGACACCGAACATGACATAAGGAGACTGAAACGTCAAACAATAGCAGACCTGCGCAATGGTTACAAAAATAGCCATCTTCAGTAAAGGGGGGAATATTCAAGGGATGACCCAGCCCACATGCCATTAAACGGTAACATCACTGAATCTGCTAGAGGTGCAAGCACCCTCGCATGGTGGACACTAAATAATAAAAAAAAACGTAACATATGAACCGGTCTCGCATATCAATCAATCAATTTCTGACAAAGGCTCTGTACACCTGATTTAATTTATACTTTTACTTATAATTTTTATTTTATGTGGTCAGAAATATCAAGCTTAAATAATTATAGTTATTCTAGCTCTCAAACTGTATCTTAAAACTGTAATTGTAACGGTGTCTATTGTGTAGCTAGTCACACACAATGTATTGTAATCGAAGACGTTGAAAAAAAAAAACCTGCAGAGTTTCTTGCCGGCTCTTCTTTGTGAGTGTAATTGTTTATTGTTTATTGTATAATTTCATCCACAGGTAGGTAACCTACGCTTGGACATGTCGAAAATTCCGCCAGTTCTAAATTCAATGCGAAGAAGAACTGACAAACAAACTTCGCAAGTCACAATGTTTTGTTAGTACCTTAAAAGTATTATATTATAGTAACTTACAAATAATTAACCCATACTACCGCTCACAAGAGCATTAATATTTACAGCATAAACATGAATACTGAAGAATCTGACCACACTGCCTATTTAAATTACCTATATCTGGTGTATAGTGCCATCGTCAATTTTGATATTTCATATTATATCAAGTCAAATAAAACAATTAGTTTACGTTTATTACAAAGAAATGTAATAAATCATATTAAAAATCAAATGATACAAAGTGTATCGAATTGTCAAAATTTGTTAGTGGGAAAAATAGTAGTCAGACTCTTAGATAAAATTACGGTCAGTTAATGCATCCTTAATACTGTAATAACTCTTTTCAATTAACATTATTTTAATCCGTCGTTTAAAATTATTGTCATCTAATTGTTTTATGTTAGGAGACAGTTTATTATAAAATCTAACACTATTACAAATAAAGCTTTTTGTAGTTTTAGCTAATCTATGTCTTATTAGTTGTACATTATTCTTACCCCGTGTGTCATAGTTATGATTGTCGGAATTGAGAGAGGAATCATGAATGTATTTTCTGGCATAGCATATGTTCTGGTAAACATATGCACTTGGTAAAGTCATGATTCCTATCTCTCCGAACGCTGTCCTACAATTATCTCTAGTTTTCATATTTAGGATGTACCTCAAGGCCCTCTTCTGTAATAAAAATATTCTATTTGAGTCTGCTGCATTTCCCCAAAACATTAGGCCATATGACATGATGCTCTCAAAATAAGCATGATAAACCGTTTTTGCAGCATGGGTCCCGCCTAGCTCTTTAATTTTTTTGATAGCATAACATGCGGAACTCAGCTTACCAGCTAAAGAGTTTATGTGGGCTTTCCAAGTAAAACTTTTATCAAATATTACCCCAAGAAAAGTTAGTTCATTAGCAAGGTTTAATGACAAGTTATCTGCAGTTTTTAATATGCTATCATTGTTATTACGTCTATGAGTCCCAAGAGCAAAGTGCATAATATTAGTTTTGTTGACATTTAGCAATAGATTGTTGCACTCAAACCAAGATTTTAGAGATTCTAGTACAGTTAAAAAGGATTCTCTCAGTTTACTTATATCATTGTTTTTCAGTACAACTGAGATATCATCTGCAAACATTACCATCTCTATATCGTCTGTTATACAGCTCGAGATGTCGTTAACATATATTAGAAACAATAATGGTCCCAGGATAGAACCCTGCGGCACACCCATTGTGATTGATTCTACATTCGATTTTAAGCCATTGACGTCACATATTTGAGCTCTATTTTCTAAATATGATTGAAATATACGCAATTCATTGTCTCTTATGCCATAATGTTCCAGCTTCATTAATAATATTTCACACAGTGATTTACACAGTCAAAGGCTTTGGATAGGTCACAAAAAATGCCATAAGTATGCTGAGAGTTGTCTAGAGAAGTTAATATTGATTTTACCATAGAAGCTATAGCATCACCCGTTGAGAGTCCTTTCCGAAATCCAAATTGTTTACAATTTAAAAGTTCATTATCTGTAAGGAATTTAATTAGCCGTTTTTCCAAAATTTTTTCAAAAACCTTACTGAAAACTGGCAATATAGAAACAGGACGATAGTTCTCAACATTGTTATGGCATCCCTTTTTATACAAAGGTGTAACTTTGGCTACTTTTAATGAATCTGGGAATATGCCATTTTCTAGACAGTCATTTACAATATCTGTTAGCGGGCCGATGACACTTGTTACAGATTTCAATAATACAGGTGATAGACTCCACAGGTCTAGGGAACGTTTAGATTTCAGGTCTTTTATTACTCTCTCAGTCTCTAGGTATGTGACAGATGCAAATTTCGCTGATTCAGAATTCCGAGGGATAAATGATTTGAGGTAGTTTAACGATACTTCTTTACTAGCCTTTAGACTTTGAGTAGTATTATGGGCTATTGTGGAAAAAAAATTATTCACATGATTGGCAATCGCTGTATTATCTGAAATAATTTCTGATCCAATTTTTAACTCTAGCTTGGTGTTACAGTCTTTAGATTTGCCAGTTTCTTCTTTAATTATGTTCCAGGCCATTTTGATTTTATTATCTGAATTCATAATTTTGTTTTTAAGGAACAGTTGCTTGGCTTTAATGGTAACTTGTTTAAAGATTTTGCTGTAACGTGTAACATAAGATCTAAGATCTGGGTTATTGTTAACTTTTAGGAGGTCGTATAAATGAAATAATTTGTCTTTAGAAATAACAATAGCTGGAGTAGCCCAGTCGGCAAATGTTTTTTTATTATTTACACATATACGTTTTAATGGCAGATGCTTGTCTAGGTATCTTATAAATATATTAAAGAAGTCTTTAAAACTATAAATATTATTACCCTGGAATTCAGATTGTAAGTCTAAGTTTAACGCGTTTATCTGGCCCTTGTTTGATATTCGTTTCATCCTGCCCGAGACAGTATTCTTACTTGTTGAGTAATTTATAGAAATTAACTGCGCATAATGATCTGACAATATTCCAGAAAATACTTTTGAATCTAGTAATTTACAATCAGTAAAAATATTATCAATGCAGGATGAACACGAATCTGTCACTCTAGTGGAGTGTCACTCTAATCGAACCGGATTGTAGGAAGGTGTGGATCTAAGCTTGCGATGGCTTCACCGAACATATCCGGGCCCATCGGCAGTAGAGGAGGGTATTAATCGAGGCCGGGACTAGCGAGTGGCCACTCTAAATATCCCGCGCATGCTTCACGTTTCGGCTCGCTTCAAGCCCTCGTCAGCTAGTCTGCGTTGACAAGGACGCGGGGAAACCACCAGTCCCGCTCTCGACCTCCCTCTCTCTACCTATACATATCCATATTCTGTTCCAGTGACGTTTTCGAAGCTCTCTCCATATATGAGCTTAGCGTCGATCTTGGGAGCCCTAGATTCTTGAAGAGACTGTAGAGCGACTTCGCTGGTAGTCCTCTTGCTCCGACTTCCACAGCGAAGAGATCAGTCTTGAATCCGTTTCTCACAATCCGGTCTACTAAGTTGCAGTACTTGTTAAGTTTGATGTTGTGGTCCTTCGGTATATTACTTTCCCATGGAACTGTAAGTTCAACAAGTACTACATGCTTTGTCGCTTTTGAGAATATGAGTATATCCGGTCTTAATGCTTCGGTACAGATTTCCGAAGGCATTTGGTAATGCTTCTCATGTGTGTCCATCAACAATTCCCAATCCTTTGCTGCTCCCAAAATTGAAGAAGGTTTAGTCCTATCTTTGGGCAGCTTATTGGCTCCAGGTTTCACAAAGTTGACCTTCTGGAAGCCGCTACTGGTTTGCCCTTTCCTGGTCCGTGCAATTGACAGACATTTTGATGGCCTCTCTAATGATTTGGAGGACTTTATCATGACGGTAGGAATACTGGCCTCGCTCAAGTAGTATTTTGCATCCGCATAACAAATGTTTGGCCGTGCCTACGAACTCCTTACATGACGGGCATAGTCTATTTGTAGATTTCCCCCATCTAACTAGGTTACTCGGGTCGGGGAGAGTAAGCTGGAATGCATTTAAGTAGAACTTAAGCAGCTCAGGGGACCAGTTGTATATTATGGATTTCCACTTCAATGCAGGAGGGATGCAGAAGTCGCCCACTGTTAACCAATCATTCTGCATTTCTAGGTTTAAGGCGTAAACTTTGAAGCCTTGTTCCATGTCCTCCTGAGCAAAACCTTTCAGTATTTCTTTGTCAGACTTTGCTGTTTCTATGCCCAATCCAGATCTATTGGTACCAACTTGGAATGATTTGTAGAAGTCGAGTCTCGATTCCAGTTCATCTGATAGTGATGTGTTGGGTAAGGCTTGAATAGCGCTATCATTGGAGTCTTTGAGTATACATCGTTTGGCTATTATCGCCTTTTGATAAAATATCGACAGTTTCTTAATGTTCAGTCCAAAGTTATTGTGAGATCTGTACAGCGTTGACGAGTCAGCCGGGTGAGCCAGTCCAAACCATGATTTCAGGAATCTGGTCACATACGAGTCTAATTTAGTCAGGTTTTGCTTTGTGAAGTCGTAGACGAGAAATGGCTATGAGAGTTTTGATGTCAGGTAGTTATCGTAAATCCATGCCTTTTGTGTACGCAGGAGGGGAAGATTGTCAGTTTGGCGGAGGCTCTCTTCGAAAAGTTGGACAGGACAAATTCAAGCGTAGTGTACTACCATACGAATGATGAATAAAGAATAAACAATAAAGAATCATCAATCAATCAATCAATCATCAATCAATACTAATAATAAATCTGTAAGGGATGGTCATGGAGTAAGTTACTTTGTTTTATGAGATAATGCGTTTGTAGACTCTGTGTATGATACTAAAACTAAATTTACGATTTTTAGAAATCATTTCTGTATGTATGTATGTATGTTCCTCCATAACTCTTAAACCGATTATCCGAATTCGATGAAACTTAGTACAAGCACATTTGATTATACGGGACACAGGATAGGCTAAATAAAATTCAGTTCCGGTTACGCTAAAATATGTGGTTCTCATACAAACCGAATTGTTCAGCGTGCCAAAATAAAGGTACGGTAGCGGACTTACTTACTTTCTTCTTATTAAATACGAATTTCACGCGAGTGAAGCGGTTTGGTTTAGTTTAATTATTTTAGAGATAGCAGCATGCACGCTGGCTGATATCAAACCGACTGTCTCTTGTGAACGGGGCCGGTTGCCTCTTGGCCAAATCAACACTTAACAGAATTGTACGGCGATTCCAGGTTACCTGAGCGAGAAGGAACAGAACCACAAGACGGCCGCCGCTCACTACGAAAGCGCTTGGATCAACAGCGGAAAAACAAACTTCACCGTCGGTTACAAACTCGCACATTGCCACCTCAAGCTCAAGAAGTACCCAGAAGCGATCATCATATGCCGACACATCCTGAAGACCAATCCGGACTACCCCAAGATCAGGAAGGACATTATGGAGAAAGCTAAAACCAACCTGAGGACATAGACCGTGGCGACAGTTAAAGTTAGAGGTAGGTGTGATAAGTTTGAAGGTGAATTTTCAATGTAAAATGACTTATTGTTTATTGTTTATTGTATAATTTCATCCATAGGTAGGTAACCTACACTTGGATATGTCGAAAATTCCGCCAGTTCTAAATTCAGTGCGAAGAAGAACTGACAAACAAACTTCGCAAGTCACAATGTTTTGTTAGTGCTTAGTTAGTACTTACGTGTACTTTTATGAGTAGTAGGTAACCTTATAATGTGGTATGGTAACCTGGTAGATTCCATGAGTGGATGGTAGGTACCAGTAGGTAGATACCGAAATAATGAAGCATTTCATTCAGGTTGATTCTATGCACGCCTGGCATTTTTTCCGAATTTTTCTAACGTAAAATTGCCGAATTAACCTTTGCGAATCATATATCGACGTGTAGAACATGAAATTAACTAGTCAAATAACGCATTCTAAATAACGTTCGACTAGAAACCAGTTTACCATCCTGTTAGAGATTACGTAGGTATAAAAAAAAAATTGACAGCAGTCGAAATAATTGTTTTATTAAGACCTGGGAACATTTTAAAAGTGTGTTCTATAGGAAATGCAAAGCTTTTAATCCGTATAGCCAGTCCTTCTCATTCGTTCTCGTAAGAAAAATTCATAGAAATCACAATTAGCAATTTTTTTTATGGGGCCGGCCAGCCTCCGGATGCCAAGAGGTTAATATAGGTAGTAGATGATTTAATATTGCCACTATCACAACATATTTTGTAATCAATATTGTTTTTAGAAACAGAACAATATAGTTTTTATTTCAGAACTGTTTAATAAATATGAATTAAAATCATCACCAAATATGTATTATTTACTAAAACATAATGATAAATAAAAAAATCACAAAGCACTAAAACACTATGAATACGCTCTTTACAATCAGTCTAGTCCTCGTCTTCTTCATGTTCTTCACGATTCAAGATGGTGGTGAACGAGAACGGTTGGAAGATGTAGCCCTGGCCGGAGAAAAACTTACTCATGAACTCCACCCTGCGGAGAAACGGCCCTCATGTACAAACTTCGAAAGAGAAATAAAGTGGTGCGCGGCGACGCGGATCGAACCTATGACATTCCTCTTGACTGAATGTCGCCTGCGCGATATATAAGGTGCTTCGTTATTTATGTCAAAAATTTCGGGAGGGTTACATAGACACTCAAATAAACACGTAACGCAAAAAAAAATTATATGTTTTTAGCATGACTTTTCGAGAAATTTGACAAAACATGTTTGCTACTTAAACATTAACCTGTGTGTAACAGTAGGTATCTTGCATTGTACGGGGTCAATGGCCGTACTATGTTCAAACGCAGAACAGCTGTTTGTTGTAAGTAAGTCGCAAGGTCACTATGATTGGTTTTTACAGCTACTTATTTGATTTTATTTTTTTGTTAGGAGAAAAAATGCTCCTATAAACATATGTTTTTTTCTTACGTAAAGTGTTTATTTGAGTGCGTATGTAACCCTCCCGAAATTTTTGACATAAATAATGAAGCACCTTATATATGTATTAAAAGAGCAGATTAGTTGCGCTACACACCACACGCTGTATCATTAAATCGGAATAAGCAGAGTAATCGGTGTTGCACTGCAAGGACTCTGGTAAATTGACGCACAACACCGACCGCCACTTTTCGCAAAGTATTCGGGCAAGATAACCATCAAGCAGCAAGCGAGTAAGGCACGAAGACCCACCTGCTGCATGACTCGGTGGAGGGACCGTGCGAAGGTGAGTCGTGACTAGCCTGTCCCTCTTATGCACATCATCTTGTCCTTATCCCTTAGTCGCCTTTTACGACATGCACGGGGAGAGATGCAGTGAGGCTATTCTTTTTAAGTAACGGTTATACTGCTGTTATACCTATCTAGCCTTTATCGTTCAGACGATATGCGCAAATGTATCTTAGCCTTGGGTATCACTTAGTCGCCTTTTAAGACATGCACGGGGAGAGATGCAGTGGGGCTATTCTTTTGAAGTACAGGCCCCACACGGTACAGATTGGTTGGGGCGGAAATATATGGGCACGGAGAGCGTTCTAGATAGTGTCCGACCGAATATTCGGTTTCGGCTTTCGGCTTTCGGCCTTTCGGCCAATATTTGCAACATTCGGCAAACTTACGGTTTCGGCCGAAAGTAGTGGTCACTTTCGGCCCAACCGAAAGTTGTTAGACAGACAAACCGACCGACCGCGCGCACGCGACGCGACGCGAACGCCGCGACGCGATTACGCGATTGGCGGATTTGGCGGCCGGCGCGCAGGCACACACTGCCTTAATACTTAAATACCATACATACTTTCGGCTACGGCTTTCGGTTTCGGCTTCGGCTTTCGGCTTTCTGCCGAAAGTAGAATTTTGCCGAAATTCGGCTACGGCTTTCGGCCGAAAGTGAAAGTACACTTTCGGTCGGACACTAGTTCTAGAGTTTACCGGTTCAGTAAAATGGAGTTAAAATTTCTTAAGCTATTTAAATTATTTCGCTATTTCATTTCAAAACAATTTCTCTGTTAGCTTAGCTCAGTGGTTCCCAAATAGTGGTACGCGTACCCCCAGGGGTACGTAGGCTCAAGAGGAGGGGTACGCGTGGGCGCACTCAATGGCCACGTGTACCTCTATAAAGTAAAAAGAACTTATCTCATTAGTGAAAATTATCTCCACTCATGAATGGTTGATCGGGACCTATTTCATATTATATTGTGATTACTAAGTAGATATTAGAATCAAACAAATGACTACAAATGGATAAACAGCTTTATTACAAATTTTAAATAAGCAACACAGACTTTTTGCAGAGATTTAAGCTTTACTCACCAGACAATTACTTAAGAGCAAGAACCCACGACCTAATGCAACCAATTCCCTCGAGGACCAACTTGCAGTTGTATTCTCCTCTGAATAGAGCTATAAATATAATAAATAAAATTAATTCGACAGAACCAGAGTTCGACCTATTTAGCAATAGTTTGAATAAATACAAGAGTTATATAGTAATATACTTAAATAAGGAATTTGCATAAATACATACATATTATGTATAAGACGTAAGCTATGGAACGCATTAGGTTAAGCCTGTAATGTTTCTTAGATTTAAAATAAAGTAAATAATTAAATACATTAATAAATAAATAAATAAATAACAAAATTACGTATGTAAAAATAACAACCATACGAAATTTTTTTCATTCAAGCATTTTACTCAGGGGTACTTGGGTTTCAGAAAATATGTTAAGGGGTACCGATTAAAATATAATTGGGAACCACTGGCTTAGCTTAATTCTTTTAACTAACCAATGAAGTCGCAGGGTATGCAGAAAGGCCGACAGTCCCTCCATCAAAACCAAAATGGCGAGAGTGAACATCGCCCAGCTTGCAAACGAAAGGTACAGCTTTATTGCTCCAACGCACGAATTGGCGCTTAGGCCGTGCCTCAGTACCATCGTCCATAGCACCTCGGATAATTCTAAATGTGAAACAAAATCATTATGGCTTAATCTAATTACAGTTGTCAGCCTTGGTAGCTCAGCGGTGAGGTCGGTCGACTGTTATTAAGCAGATCTGAGCGCGGTCAGTACTTGGATGGGTGACCGCTCGACAGTTGGAGGCTGACTGTGGTTCGGATTCCACGTAAAACTGTAGGAAAGGGTTCGTTCTTACCTTACTAGGTGGTAGGGTTTAACCCGCCTGGGTTGATACCACCGCACTGAATGAAACGTCGTCGGTCGAAACGGCTATGTAAATAGTCCGTGTTTTCCGCCCAGTTCGGTGTAGGCGATTTCAAATGAATGGAAGCACTGACACGGCACCTAGTTCACCCGGTGTTATGGGCTGACATCACGGATGTCGTAGGTGATGTAGCCAATCGTGTCAGTTGGCATTAAAAAAAGTTTTTTTTACGGAACCTCACATGCTTGGATACATCCTACGCCTGTGATATGACAGTACATTACACCGTGCTCCTGTCAGTTGGTACCATGTCTTCCACGATCCTGTCAGTGATTTCCTTTGGTCGTGTCGGCTACACCGCACTGGATAGAAAAATGCGAACTTTTTTTCATAGCCACTTTGGGCAACTTCATTTAGTACAGTGATACTAATTCAGACTAGCTGGTACAGAGGTTTTATCTCACGAAGTCCGTATGGCTCTGGTTGTAGTAGTGACGTGTGTGTTGTGTGCGTGCACCGTGTCGCGATCGTGACTGTGCGCTCTAGAGGTTACGCACACTAAAGCAATGTGCATGTGTACGCCTGACACAATCATAGCCAAACGGACTTCGTGAGATAGAATATCTGTAGTGAGGCAAGGGAAAGCTGCTTAAAGTCATTATGGACTTGGCTAAAAAGCGTATTTTTTTTTAGTTAAATATATAGTTTAGTAAAATATACACACGGTTTTGTTGTACATGGTCCTTCGAGCCGGATCATAAAAAATACTATGTGAAACAAACATCATTATGAGTGAGGAAGATATGTTGCAGTTGACCCGTTGCACCTGGAGATTTATTGTGTCTGCCTACCCTATTAGAAAACAGGCTGTACATTATGTAATGTATAAGTATATTGTATTCTCTTGGCCCTTACTAGGTGGTAGGCTCAAAATGCAGCCGACTGATTTGGTACCACCGTAATGGACGAAAGATGGTCGGATAGCAGCCTCGGCTGTTTTATCTAGTTCAGTATAGCCAGCAATTCAAAGGGAAGTCTCCGATATGGCACACATTCTCTTATAAACAAGAAATAATACATACCGGCGTGAGCGAGTGAGAGTGCCCAGAGCCGCAGGTAGGAGGCGGTGTGCGAGATGGTGCTGAGCACGTATTCTATCGTGTGGATCCCCTGGTGGATCATGATCTCGCTGAACGGCTCCTCCTCTTCGTTGTGACCGCCGGACGACGGGCGCTTCTTCGCCGGCACGGGCGGCTCCTCACCCACCGGTATCCGCTCGTCGGTACGCATTATTGCACCTACCGCGTAGCTGTAAGTAGGTGCAGTCTCTTGCTTTTGTTGCTGTAATCAAAATTAATCGCTAAACATATTGTCTTAACTATTTGTTCGTAATGCCATGAAGTTACAAGTAGTAAGCATATCCACACATTGGCCAAACATGGCGAACAATTTCGTTTCATCTCCCTTCGATGGGGGTTAAATGAGTGTTGGTTGGCCAATAGTTGGGGCCACTGTTTTTTTTTATTATTTAAAGCGCGACATGTGGCATCGTTTCACTTATGAGTAGGTGACTTACGATGCCCATGGACATTCTGTGATGCACGGGAATTGCGAATGTCATGACGGCTTGACAAGATGCTTTTCACGACCCTTTTGAAAAACCCCAGGCCGTACTTCTTGTCTAGAGAACTGTTATCTCTACATTTCAGCCTATTTCAGAAGTTATAATCATGTATGGGTCGATGACTATGCATGTGGTCAATTTGCAGCTGCGTGTATTTTCGTATCTGTTTCTGTCTTGTATAATCTATGATCTCAAAGAACAAGTCATACAATATTTTCTAATTCTCTGTTGAAAACAAGCATAAGATGGCTTCACACCCAAACATTCGAAAATAATTTACTATGGGGAGCATGATTTCCTACATCCTGATGGGAAGTTACGAAGAGTAACGGCTAACGCAGAGTATTATATTCTTCGGACTAACGACAGCTAGGTATTGGCTGACAGTTCGGGAGGTGGACCCCACCGCACAGTGTCGCCATCTATTGAGCGCTTGAACGTTAGCCTTTATTGCTTAGTTAGAGCGACATGAAACTAAAATGTTCGCCTGTTTCGGATTTTTCGGAATTAAACTGTCTGTCAATGCAATTGGAACATTCGCTTTCAAAACAGAAATAGGTCTACCTTTGCTTTTTTCTTTCTTTGAGATAATATATAAAGTGGTTTTCCGAGCAGCATAACAGGTATGCATAGCAAAGCGCAAACGACAAAGATACGCTGCATCATCCCTTGCCACTCGAACATGAACTCCTTGCAGCCCGCTGGAGGCTCTGAGTTCGAGAACAGCATCATGTTGATGAAGAGAATCAGTACAGATGGGGCGCAGCCTTGCTTATAGGCCTCGTCTGAAATATTATTTTAATCTGCTCAAAGAAGTAAAGAACGCAATTGCTTATAAAATTGGTAATTCAAGTCGGATTGTAAATTTTTGAGGCAAAAATAGTAAAATATTCGGTAATAAATCTCTCGTGTGCGACAGAGAAGACGAACGCTATTGCTTAAAAATTGGTCCTTCGAGTGGGATTGTAAATTTTTTGGGCAAAAATAGTAAAATATTCGGTACCTAATAAATAACTCTCTGGTGTGCGACCGAAAAGACAGTTGAGCGTGAGACAAGCAAAGTTGGAGTCGGTACAAGCTTTCTAAGGGATTTTTTTTTACATATGAAGTTAATGAGAAGTTTTTAATGGAACATCAAACCTTCAGAATCACAGCTGTAGGCGATCCACTTGAAAAACATCATGAACACCATGTACAGAAAGAGTAGCATCAGGAACATTATTTGGGGCAGGAACTCCAAGTAGTTGGACGAGCGATGATCGAAATTGCTGAAATTTAACTTATTGTCATCCTTCATAGACATTTCTGAATAGTTGTATCTATCTAACCATTCAGAAATGTCTATTCAACTTACTTGTAGTTAACGACGCTCATACAAACACCAAACATCATGTGCACGACACCGAATATAATGGACAACTTCATTTTGTACGAGTTCAGGAAAATTATTTTGTTCTGCGCTAGCTGAAACAAATATTTTTTCTACTGAAATGCATCTATATTCTTCTGTATTTCATAAAGAATTCAACATTGTGAAATGTTTAAGCTGTTACCTGCCAAATTGGATCCATACCAATTAAGTACGGTTCACCGATATACGCATCTATAGGATCTAGAGTAAAAGTGTTTAGCCCATGCAATGTTTCATAATCGTATGGATTTCTCCAACTCGAACCGAACATATTCACTGCTTTACAAAATAAATCGTTGTACACCAGTCCTGTGTACATCGAGAATAATCCCATTAGCATAATGATATATCTTCCACCGAAGAGTATGTTCCAGATTTCGTTGGTGGATTTCTTCTTCATGAGTTTCTTCTCACTGGTGACCATCCAGATGCCGCCCAGCGACATGATGAGGCCGTGGCCGAGGTCTCCGAACATCACCGCGAACAGGAAAGGGAATGTGATTATGGTGTAAAGCGCTGAAATTATAAATTGTTTTAGATATACAACGTGGGCCAAAAGTAATCACCCTATTGGACGACGCTATAACTTTTCAAAATGGCGGCAAATGTAAATTCTGTTTTGACATTTGTGAAGTAAACAGATGCAGAATACACGTCAATAAGCCATGGAACGCTATTCTCCTCAAGAACGCGGAATAATTGAATCCATTTTTTTGCGCAATAATTCGTCTGTGGTATTGACGCAGCGTGAATTTCGTCGAAGATTTCCAAATTCGGCCAGATCACCCGATTTGACCGCTCCAGACTATTTTTTGTGGGGTTACTTAAAGTCCCGGGTTTATGTAAATAATCCTCGGACTCTTGAAGCACTTAAAGAACCTATCTAATGATGAACCTAGGCTACTGATTAATGCGTCGACTGACCGGCCGACTGCACCTGGCTACCTGAAACCTTCTCAGAATAAAAACGCAAAACTAACTCCAGACGCAGCGTCGCACGCGCCGTTATGGTTTTTAGATGACTTTCGCATACACCTATGACTCACAAACACAACCTTGTGTCCTGTGTAAAGAAGAGTAAATAACCGTTGCGAGAGCGAGAAACCGCTCGGCATTAGTTCCTAGGATGAACTGAGTATAGATGTTTTGGTCGGCCAAGTGGTCTGGGCAGCGGCTTCTCATGCGAGAGGTCCGAAGTTCGAATCCGGGCGGCGTGCACCAATGAGTTTTTTCTAATGAAAAAAATTTACGTGCATACCTACACCTGCTGCTTCACCGTTCGGAACCGGTGTAAAACTATAGGGCCCTTCCCTAGCCCCATTATACTAGGCGGTAGGCTCAAATATTGTAGTCGATTGGGTTTCTATACCACCGCACTGGATGTAAGATGGCCGCATGGCTGGCAGCCTCGGTTGTGTTCTCCTCTAGTCCAGTATAGCCGGCAATCCAAAGTCGCCGATATGGCATGGCACCTACCTTCTCGGAGGTGATATTGGCTGGTAGGAGCATACGCTTTCGCCCCTTCGACTCAGCCACCCATACCGGATTACATAAAAAGAATACTACATATTACATACAAAAATATTACATACTTAAAAGAGTACTTAAAAAGAATAACCCCACTGCATCTCTCCCCATGCATGTCGTAAAAGGCGACTAAGGGATAAGGACAAGATGCCGTGCTAAAGGGCGACAGGATCGCCACCTCTCACCTTGGCACGGTACCTACTTCCACCGAGTCATGCAGCAGGTGGGTCTTTGTGCCTTGCTTGCTGCTTGACCGATTGAATCTTGTTCGAATACTTTGCGAAACGTGGTGGTCGGTGTTGTGCTGTAATTTACCAGAGTCCTTACAGCACAATACCGATTACTCTGCTTACCCCGATTGTCGGGATTCAGCGTGCGTGATGATATGTATGTAATGCAAAAGAAGTACAATTAAATACAGTCCACTTTATCGCAGACTTAAAAGTAAAACATACATACATACATACATATCACACACGCTGAATTCCGACAATCGGGGTAAGCAGAGTAATCGGTGTTGTGCTGCAAGAACTCTGGTAAACTACAGCACAACACCAACCGCCACGTTTCGCAAAGTATTCGAACAAGATTCATTTAAATGTAAAACCTACCTGGGTTAGCCTCCCTGTATGACGAAATGCCATACGCATCGATCAAGGTCTGAAAGCCTCTTGTGAAACGATTTATTCTATTGAATGTCGGCGGAGCTTCTGTGGTCTCGATCTTGTTCAGAAACGATGGCACATATGACGCTTCCTTATGCCCTCTAAAGTATGCACTCTCCATCTGAAATGGGCATTCTTATTGTTATACTAGCTTTTGCCCGCGGCTTCGCTCGCGTGAAATTCGTATTTGAAAAGAAGAAAGCAAGAAGTAAGCCCGCGGAACAATTCGGTTTGTATGACAGCCACATCTTAGCGTAACCGGAACTGTATCTTGTGTCCCGCATAGTTAAATTGTGCTAGTACAAAGTTTCATTGAATTCGAATGATCGGTTTAAGATTTATGAAGGAACATACATACATACCATACATTTTGTACCGTGTGGGGCCGGTACTTTAAAAGAATAGCCCCACTGCATCTCTCCCCGTGTATGTCGTAAAAGGCGACTAAGGGATATGACTCCCTTCTTATATTACTAGGTGGTAGGGTTTAACCCGCCCGGGTTGGTACCACCACACTCAATGAAAGGTCGGTCGAAACGGCTATGCAAATGGTTTGTGTTTTCCGTCCAGTTCATTGTAGCTGGCACGACCGAAGGAAAGGCTGACGTGGCACCAAGTTCACCGTGTTATGGGCTGACATCACGGATGTTGTGGGTGATGTAGCCAACCGTGTCAGTATCCATAAAAAAAAAAAAAAAAACATACATACATACAGAAAAGATTTCTAAAAATCGTCAATTTAACTTTCGTATTTATACCTGCATACATAGAGTATGCAAGCTCAAACGCAGTATCTCATAAAACAAAGTTACTTACTCCATGACCATCCCTTACTGATTTATTATTAGTATATTTTTTTATAACTTTATTAACACATTTTCTTTTCAAAACAATTTGAAATTTTTTTATAAGCTAAAAATTCAAATCTAAAATTGGTATTAAAAACAAATGGAGTATCCACCACCGGCGGGCGGGGCGGACCCAGGCTACCGATCGCGATGGTCGGGTCCTAAAGAGAGAAACCTCCGGACGATGCGTGCAGTGTCGAGCAGAGCTGCCTTCTGGATCTGGCCCTTGAACCAACCACAGCTTAAGTAATACCCAACCGCACTCAGCGAGGCTCTTAGCTATCATGCGACTATGGGCACATATACATACATATATATATATATTTTTATGGAAACTGACACGGTTGGCTACATCACCTACAACATCCGTGATGTCAGCCCATAGCACCGGGTGAACTTGGTGCCACGTCAGTGCTTCCCCCTTTGATCGTGCCGGCTACACTGAACTGGTCGGAAAACACAAACTATTTACATAGCCGTAATTAATTGTTATGGAACCGGATATATCGTGAGCTGTATCATCTGCTACGACTGTGATTGATGTCAGTTCATTACACATTATTCTCGTCGGTACTGGGTGCCAGTGCTGCTAAACAATACATGATTAGAAAACATAAAGTTTTAAAATACTTTTTTAAAATTATGGAAACTGACACGGCTGGCTACACCACCTACTACATACGCGATGTCAGACCATAACACCTTGCTGAACTAGGTGCAGTGTCAGTGCTTCCCTTCGGTCATGCCGGCTACACTGAAGTGTACGGAAAACACCAACTATTTAAATAGCCGTTTCAACCGACCTTTCATTCAGTGCGGCGGTACCAACCCGGGCGGGTTAAACCCTACCACCTAGTAATATTAGAAGGGAGTCATATCCCTTAGTCGCCTTTCACGACATACACGGGGAGAGATGCAGTGGGGCTATTCTTTTAAAGTACCGACCCCACACGGTACAATTTTGGTTATACTCACAAACACGGTGTTGAGTGCCTCCTGCACCTCCGCGAGGTCGGATGTTGGTACCCAGCATTCGGCGATGAAGGCTTTATTGGTCACATCGACGTTGAACAGATTCAGTGTGTGATAGATGGCCTTCGTCTTCTTGGCTTTGATGTGCCAGATGGGAACGTCCATTGCTATTTCTATTAGTTTTCTGTGCGTGTGTGCCGTTGTGTGAGTCAACACCTTTAGAATAGAATAATTAAAAAGCGGTCAAGAGCTATGGTCAGGCATGAACAAATTATGGTTTCATTCTAAAAAAAAAAACATGCTTTTTCCCCGAAAATATTACATTGTCGAAAAAAAACTGCAGTTTTCGTTATAATCTATGGCTTATTATCTACTAACCCTAGAAATATTGTCGAAAATGTCGAGATATTAGCTTTAGAAACCTAGGAGAAGGGGGCCGGCGGAGGGGGGGGCGGTAATTTTTTGCACATTTTTAGCTATATCATTAAGACCACTGAACTTAAAATTGTATTTTAGAATCCTAGCTCTTTCAAATGATACCCCACACAATATGTTTGTTTAATTTTTAGGGTTCCGTATCCGTCGTACGGGACCCTATTACTAAGCCTACGCCGTCTGTCTGTCTGTCTGTCCGAGGGCTATATCTCTTGAGCCGTAATAGGTATCATGTTGAAATTTTCACAGAATATGTGTTATTAATTTATTATGGCCGATATAACAACAAATAATAAAAATAAGTAAAAGTTAAAAAATCACGGGGGTCCCAATACAAGAAACTATCGCCATCTACCAAAAAAAGTATGAAAATTTTAACTAATCATGAATATTAACTTAATTTGAAACATTTCATAAAACACGCCATAGATGGCGTGTGTGGCGCTGACCATGACATGGCGATACGGAACACTCGCTGCGCGAGTTCGACTCGCACTTGGCCGGTATTTTTTTATTGGTATCTAATTGGCCCCCCATATTAGTTTAATGTAAAATAAAATTTAGTTTTTGACGAGCGATATATAAGGTGTTTCGTTAGTCAAGTCATTAACTTCGGGAGGGTTACATACACACTCAAATAAACACTTTACGTAAGAAAAAAAACATATGTTTATAGGAGCATTTTTTCTCCTAACAAAAAAATAAAATCAAATAAGTAGCTGTAAAAACCAATCATAGTGACCTTGTTACTTACAACAAACAGCTGTTCTGCGTTTGAACATAGTACGGTCATTGACCCCGTACAATGCAAGTTACCTACTGTTACACACAGGTTAATGTTTAGGTAGCAAACATATTTTGTTAAATTTCTCGAAAAGTAATGCTAAAAACATATAATTTTTTTTGCGTAACGTGTTTATTTGAGTGTGTATGTAACCCTCCCGAAATTAATGACATGACTAACGAAACATCTTATATGTGCGCGTCATCATTAACTATCATTTTGCCTTTCAAGAGTGTGACAGTGTGACAGTAGACGGACGGACACCAGAGTGATTATAATGGTTACGGAACCATAAAAACGTTCCTTCAAAACATTGTACGCATAGAAACTCAGTAGAATAGAAAAACCGGCCCAGTGCGAGTCGGACTCGCGCACCTGGGTTTCCGAAGCACAAAAAAAACTTTGAAAAAAAACACGTTTCTTGTATGGGGACCCCCCTTAAACTTTGACAATTTATTTTTTATGTAATCCGGTACTTAGGTGGCTGAGACCATTGATATCTATTTTATAGATTCGCCCATCCCATACATCACTCCCGAACAAATATGTTCTCGACGAGAACCGCATATAATGCAGATTTCACGGACAGCCGCTTCATACGGCGTGTGCGGCGCGTGTTGAACGCACGCATGTCTGTATCGAGTCGGTGACGCGTGTGTGCAGCATGCCCGGTTGCTGTTATTAAGAGTGACAGTGACAATTCCAATTTTCACGGATTGGATCGTGTGACGGTGCGGTGGTATCGCGTTCTCGTTCTCGCTTGCCTGCTGGTGATGAGAGTGGGCGGAAAGACGGCAAACGCGCCGCATGACGTCTTTCTCGCTCTTTCTTGTCATCTGTGGGCGGGTGGGGGCGAACGCACGATAGTATCGTCGTAGGGATCGTGTCACGTATCAAAATACTGCGTGTGTGTGCACGCACACTTGTACCGACGTCTAGCACAGGTTGCATCGTACGACGTCCGATCTATAAAATAGATGTCGATGGCTGAGACAGACTGGGCCCGACCGCACGCTCCGACCAGCCAGTCAGTCGAGAAGATAAATTATATAATTGGAAAGTGGATTAGTACTTATTCAAATCATTAAAGGTAAACGTCATACATAAGTAATGTCCCTACTTGAAGGTGCCCGCTCTGGGCTTGATAGAAATAGATTAAGTAGCTCTTAAGGCAAGTTAGACACCACTGCCTTCCTTACCTTTAATACAATCCAACGTCTGCTTTCTGTATGTATGTCTGTCCGCTTATAACTCCAGAACCACTGAACCGATTTTAATAAAAAAAATCTACGGATAGCATGATTCTTCCCATCAACTATAGGCTACTTACTATCACGCTAAATGGCTTATGAGGTTAGCAGTGAAGTGAAATATGAGAGCGGGCGGAGCCGCGGGCACAGCTAGTATATCCTAATGCTTAACTAAGCACAATTCAAAGCTAATCCTATAGCTGAAATTTAAAGAGTTTTAGCTGAGCCCTAGAAGGTTGTTAAGGGCAACGTCACAACGACGACGTTACCTTCACGGACGGTGCTCTGCGGAACTAGCATCCCTTATTCCCTGCCACCCGTCCTATCTCCGCATGACTCGTCGCAGAGAGACTCAGCACCCTTTTGTTGTTGACATTGGGCTTTTGAGAACCCAATCGGTTCTCTAAATCGTTTCTTTGTCGCACCGCTAGAGTGTGGAACTGTCTTCCGGCGAGTGTATTTCCTGAATCCTTTAACCTGGGTGTCTTCAATCGTCGTATTAACGGGCTAGACAGCCTAGCAACAGTCCGCAAATCTGCTGGCATGGCACCTAACTGAGCGTGGTTTCGCGAGGAGAGGTGATTTTGGCTCTGTCGACTGCACCATTGGTCCCTCGGCACAGCCGCCCATGCTGGATTACATAAAAAAAAACCTTCGTCGCCGGCCAGTAAGAAAAATTGGCGACAAACAATTAAATGCTCACAGTATCTAGGTCATCCAGCTCCTTATTCACGCCTAGGAGGTTCTGCTCGCGCTGCGCGTGCGACTCGGGGCACGGATAGAGCTTGGCGTGGAACCCGGTACAGATCTTCAGTACCCTCTTCTTCAACTCCTCACCCTGGAAGAATGCTACAAAGGCCGTCATCAGCCTTTTCACGCCCTGGCAACAAGTATATGCTTTAAAAAAAAAGGTTACAGTTTCATTTAAGAGTGAAAATAAAACACAAAAATGTGATGGACATAACACGAAAAGACGAGGCATACAACACAATCATGTCATGAGTCATTTTGAACTCAGCTTACAAGCTGATTTGTTCGTTAACATGTTTTTTTGAAAGGCTAATCTAGTCTAGTTCTTGTATAAATAAGCCCTGCAAATTCATAATACGCTGGAACCTTGTCAAATTAACGCCAATGTGACGTCAGCTGACACTAAAATACACAGTCTTCAATGATAAATTACACATACAGCGTACATTATGTACGAAGTTGCCAATAGTTGCTTAGTTTTCTAAATTTCATATGCTTTCTGTATAAATGTGGTGTACCGTCAAATTTTCGTAGATGATAAACTATTAAAAAAAAAAATTAAAACCGCCTTCAAAAATGTATGAAATAAAAAAAAAATCGAACCCTAGAGTTGAAGGCGGTGTTTTCTTTCATGCATCATTTTTGCTTGCTTTAGCACCGCCTATAACTCTAGGGTTCGATTTCTTTTTTATTTCATACATTTTTGAAGGCGGTTTATATATTTTTTTTAAATAGTTTTTTATTTCACAGTTTTTTTTTAGTAATTCTTTCCTATTAAGTACTCGGCGGAATCGCTCCGCCTTCGGCCTCGCGATTCCGCCTCGCTTTCCAATCTGATCTTGACCAAATTGAAATGGGACCACACGGGAAGCACCAGCTTTCAAATAAAAAAGAATCATCAAAATCGGTTCACCCAGTCGAAAGTTGTGAGGGGACAAACATAAAAAAAAACAGTCGAATTGAGAACCTCCTCCTTTTTATTATTAAATTATTAAATTAAACGGTTTTATTATTATTATTATATTATCCATTTATTTACACATTCCTTTTTATATAAATTTTACATCTTTTTAACAATTAAAATCTAAAATTAATATAAAAATAAACGGAGTTTCCACCACCGGCAGCGGGGCGAACCCAAGCTACCGATGGTCGGGCCCCAGGGAGAGAAACCTCCGGACGATGCGTGCAGTGTCGAGCAGGGCTGCCTTCTGGATCTGGCCCTTGACCCAACCACTCAGCGAGAGCCTCTCAAGGTGATCGTCGAGGCTCTTCGCTATCAGCCCATGCGCCGATACGACTATGGGCACAACGATCGTCGAGGCGACGGGCCACATTTTGGTAACCTCGTGCTGCAGATCCAGATACTTTAACATCTTCTCTGCTTCCTTACTGACGAGGTTACCATCATGCGGCACGGCGATATCGACGAGCGTTGCGCGCCTTGCCTCCCGGTCCTCTATCACAATATCAGGTCTGTTCGCAGTAGAGTGTTCCCAGTAGAGTGTGACATGACCGTTCTCGAGAACTGGCGGCGGATTGTACTTATAGTAAGGCACTTCGGTACCTACAAGGTTGAACTTTAAGGCAAGTTGCTGGTGGATAATCCTGGCTACTAGGTTGTGTCTATGCAAATACTCGGTGTTGGCAAGCTGCGAACAACCGGAAATCACATGTCTGAGGGACTCGCCAGGTTGGTGGCAGGCGCGGCAGATGTCAATGGTCCCGTCCTTCATTATGTGTTTCCTATAGTTGTTCGTCTTGACAACCTCATCTTGTATTGCAAAGACAAACCCTTCGGTTTCCCCGAAGAGGTCCCCGAAGCGTAGCCAGTGCACGGAAGCAAGTTGGTCTACATCCGGTCCCGTGAGAGACCGGAAGTACCTATACCGTGCAGCTCCTTGCCTTTCCATACTTCCATGCGGTCCTCGGTGCTTAGTACAACCGGCTTCCGCCAGTTCTCTTTTCCCATGCTCAGCGGGGTAAGACCTTTATCGCTGGTGACGACATCGCGATGCATCTCATAAACATCAGTCTTTTCCAAAAGTACTGACGGAGATTGCATACCTCGCGGTTGTGCAGGTTCTTGGCATTTAACATACCTCGACCCCCACACTTCCGCGGGATATACAACCTCATGACCGATGATCGTGGGTGATGCATACGGGATTTCGTCATCAGCGTCCTGACCTTTCTGTCCAGCGAGTCCAATTCGGTCTGAGTCCATCTGAGAATACCGAAAGTATATACGAGCACAGGCATGACCCAACCGTTATAGGCACGAATTTTATTGCCGCCTGACAAAAGGCTATTTAGTACTTTTGTAAGACGACGAAAAAACTTTTCCTTAACTGATTGTTTCATGTCCGTATCCCGTATGTTGAGAGCCTCCGATATTCCCAGATACTTATAAGTTTCGTCTTCGGAGAGAGCTCGAACATTCATGGACTCCGACAACTGTATGCCGCCGGAGTTCACGATCACACCACGTTCCACATGGATGGTCCCACATTTTTCCAAGCCGAACTCCATTCCAATGTCGTTGCTGAAGCCTTCAGTTATCTTCATCATCGACATTAGTTCGGTGTCCGACTTGGCAAACAGTTTGTGGTCATCCATATAAAATAAGTGCGATATTCGAGAGCCTCCTCTTCGAAGACAGTAGCCCAGCTCTGAGTCCTCAAGCAGAGTGCTAAGAGGGTTCAGAGCCAGACAAAACCAAAGCGGACTCAGACTGTCTCCCTGGAAGATCCCCCGCCGTATGGGAATCCGGTCGTCTGCAACCGAAGTCCGTTCGCCACCTGGTACACGAAGGATAGTACTCCATTGTTCCATACATGCGCCAAGGAATTGACAGATATTCGTGTCAGTTTTGTATAGTTCTAGTATCCTTAGCAACCACGTATGGGGCACAGAGTCAAAAGCCTTCTTGTAGTCTATCCAGGCAGCAGACAGGTTCTTTCGATTGCGTCGGACCTGCTGACAAACGGTCATGTCTATGAGGAGCAGCTCCTTAGTACCGCGGGACCCAGCCCGACATCCATTCTGAGCAACGGACAAGATGTTATTGTCCTTTATGTGAATTGATATTTTGTGCGTCAGAATGGATGTCAGGAGCTTGTAGATGGTAGGCAAGCAAGTGATAGGTTTATAATTTTTAGGTTCCGCAGTACTACCAGATTTATGGAGCAGGTGGGTGACACCAGTAGTCATGAACTCTGGGAGAACCCGATGGTCGAGGGCATCTTGGAATTGAACAGCCAAGCGGGAGTGGCAGCTTCTGAACCATTTCAGCCAGAAGTTCTGCAATCCGTCCGGCCCTGGAGATTTCCAGTTCAGTGCCTGGCGGATTGCAGAACCTACATCCTCTTCGCTGATATTTATGGCGGACATTGGTTCTAACAACTGACACACCCGCTGGACAACTCTCATCCATTCACCCTCGACGTGACAGACAGGATCCGACCAGATGTTTTTCCAAAATAAAGCATTTTCTTGCTCAGTCGGTCGGATCGTGTCTGTCGGTCGTTGGTTCGGGTGCTCCCAGTTCCGGTATACCCACCTTTGGTCACTCTGGAATCGACGATTCTGGTGATAACGGTCGACACGCGCTTCCTATAGCGACGGATACGTCGGGCCCACGCGCTAATTTGCTGCTTCAGGTCATCTATGCGCTCCGTGACTAGTGAGTGAGTATTATTATTATTTTTTTATTTTTATTTTTTATTTATTATTTAGCTTGACTCCGTATATTTCTTTGTTTGTTTCTATCTTTGTTTCAAATCTTGCGACAACTTTTTAAACTACTTCTACTGAACCGATTTTTATGAAACTTTGCACACACATTGAGTTCTCGTGACAATACAATATTATGATAATTTCAACTTGGTAACGAGGGTCTGATGATGGAGTCAGGAGGTGGACAGTGGAACTCTTCAACCGTTACTAGTAACCCCCTCGACTTTGGGCTCATTTGGTTGGTTTGGACGAGTGTCCCATACTTCTACCAATACACTTGGTGACGAGTGGTTTGGACGAGTGTCCCATACTTCTACCAATACACTTGGTGACGAGGGTCTGATGATGGAGTCAGGAGATGGACAATGGAACTCGTCAACCGTTACTAGTAACCCCGTGGAGTTTGGGCTCATTTGGTTTGTTTGGACGAGTGTCCCATACGGTGACGAGGGTCTGATTATGGAGTCAGGAGGTGGACAGTGGAACTCTTCAACCGTTACTAGTAACCCCCTCGAGTTTGGGCTCATATGGTTGGTTTGGACGAGTGTCCCATACTTCTACCAATACACTTGGTGACGAGGGTCTGATGATGGAGTCAGGAGGTGGACAGTAGAACTCTTCAACCGTTACTAGTAACCCCTTCGAGTTTGGGCTCATTTGGTTGGTTTGGACGAGTGTCCCATACTTCTACCAATACACTTGGTGACGAGGGTCTGATGATGGAGTCAGGAGGTGGACAGTGGAACTCTTCAACCGTTACTAGTAAGTAACCCCCTCGAGTTTGGGCTCATTTGGTTGGTTTGTACGAGTGTCCCATACTTCTACCAATACACGTGGTGACGAGGATCAGATTATGGAGGCAGGAGGTGGACTGTTGAACTTAAATAAAACAAAAATAATGATCAGGATATTTGTTTGAATCCACCCATGTTAAGATTTCTGTATTGTGCCGAGAACTGTGTGGCGTTAGGGTGGCTAAAAATGATACGTCGTTAGCGATACACAACCCAAGTCAACGTTTGAAACGTGCCGAGGACTGTGGGCAGGTGGCATATGAGTAAATATAAAAACGCGGGGCGTATAATATGCGTAATAACATGCGCCCCACCCCACGTTTTTATATTAGTCTGTTATATGTCTCAATTTATTATTTATTCTGCTGACGCAGCGACACAAAGTGCCCTTTGGCATCCGACATGAGAAGACAGCACGCTAGTATTGCACGATTTCTTACCCAGACGTAAAATCTTATGAAGGCCCAGGTTTGTGTCCTTATTATTTTTTACTTTTTTGTTGATGTTTTTTTTTCTAGTTTTTTGTACAGCTGATGTTTTTTAATAAAACCGTTTAACTTAAAAGCTTTTTTACCTATTTTTTTTAAGTCGGTTAAAAATGGTTGAAAAAGCCTGGGCTTACAGTATAAGGATTAGTGATGGGCGTGTCTAGATCGGTTCGCCGCAGGTATACATTGCCGCGAGACACACGCCATATCATGCGCTCGAAGGCTGGAATGCGTTGCCTCCTGATCACTCCGGCCACGAAGGTGAGTTTACCCCGGTCCGAAACGTCGCGGACGTCTTTCGGTTCCCTGATTCAGATTCAGATATTTATTTCGCCATAAAGAACACACAACAATAACAATATTTCATTGAGACATATTATGCATAGCATATGTATGGTCCTAGCCGACTATCATTGGTCTCCCTTTACGGAGACCAAGCCATGCGGCATCGTCATAGCCCCACTGCGACGTTGCTATCGCTTACTCGCTCTCGCTTGCCTGCCTGTGACAGGAGTGAGAGAGAAACACGAAGAGGGAGACAATGATAGTCGGCTATGGTATGGATTGTCATAATTGTTTTTGTCCTGTCCCGTTCAGCTGTGCAATCTATAAGGAAGAACCGGGTAAGAAACCTTATAGAGGTTTTTTTAAATATAACTTACATACTAAGTTTTAATTATTATGTTAAATCTAACATAGTATATTAAGCAAAAAATAAAAAATATTAGGTCAAGATATACGCATTAAAAAGATAATAAAATACAAAACAAAGAACATAGGTGAACAGTGGAATAGACTTTCTTTCATAAACACGGTTCACATTCTGTCATGGTTCCTTTAACTTACTAGTCAGCCTCGGGTAGCTCAGTGGTGCGGTCGGTCGACTCTCGTAAGCACACCTGGGCGCGGTCAGTGGATCGATGGGTGGCCGATCGTCGCTTGCAACGACGCATGGCATACATGCATACATACATACCACACACGCTGTATCCCGACTATCAGGGTAAGCAGAGTAATCGGTGTTGTGCTGCAAGAACTCTGGAAAATTGCAACACAACATCGATCACCACGTTTGGCAAAGTATTCGTACAAGATAAGGACGAGATGCCTTGCTAAAGGGCGACCGGATTGCCACCTCTCTCTCACCTTGGCACGGTCCTTCCACCGAGTCGTGCAGCAGGTGGGTCTTTATGCCTTACTTGCTGCTTGATAGTTATCTTGTCCGAATATTTTGCTAAACGTGGTGGTCGATGTTGTGTTGCAAATTTCCAGAATACTTTGCAACGTATTCGGTATAAAGTGAAATTCAGCTCGCACAGCGCTGCTTGCAAAAAAATATATGCACCTACAACACGCTTCCCTTTCGATAGCGTAACTCTATCTCTCTCTTCTGACTCGGCACGTTTCATTGAATTGGCCTGTCAAGCCGGGCCCGCCGGCTACTTATAATTGTAGCGCCTGGCCTGGCTATATTGAACTAGAGAAACGAGCGAGCCTTCTAAGCGGCTAGCAGGCTAGCTAGAGAAATAGAAGCAGAAGCATTATTTAAAATTTGCAAAAAAATATGAATGAAATTACACTGAAAATCAACCTTCTTTTGTGAAGACACTTTTGGGAAATAATGTGCTTATTACATTTCGAAGGGCTCCAAGTCTCTGGCTTCCTGAAAGAACTCCTCAGTTTTTTCCAAGACGTGCTTCAGTTCGGTGAGTGCGTTGAAGTTTTTCTTCAACTGGACTTCATTTTCAGTGAGCTGTGATATTTCCCTATGGGTTTTGTCGATCAAGTTCTGAAAAAAATATCTAACGCTCGGGTCATCTGTACCGTAGGATTGATGCAGACATATGAAAAGTTAAAGATATGTATAGGGAATGTTCTAGGTTTTCAATCTACAGAATTATCTTTAGTGAGTCCAAACTCCAAACACATTTTTTTCATTCTTTAGTGAAGCGCGATTTGAAAAATTCAGAAAGCTCAAATTTTTCATGCTCATTAAAATAAAAACGATTTGCGCGCTATTCCCATTCGCTTTATTTTATCGTAAGCGCCTTGTGGCGATTCCATCCCGCTCTAGTAAAGAGGAAACGGGAGGGGGGAGGGGGCGGGGGGGGGGGGGGGCTGTCCCCGCTCCCCATCGATCGCTCAATAAGAGCGTCGTCTGTTCGGCACCTCCGGATAGTTCTCTCTAGATAGTTTTTCAATAATAAAGGACACCTCCAAAGCAGGAATATCCTCTCGGAGCGGAGCGCGAGGTACGTCTTCCACTTCGGGTATTGGAATGCCTGCTTTCGTCATTTGAGCTTCGATGAACCTCAGCTGGCGTTCCATCTCGTCGCAGCGTCGCACTTCACTTACAAATCTGCGCTGGAACGCGGTCACTCCTTCGTTCAGCTGAAATCGTTGCAAGAATTCTCTGATCAATATTTGTGTTTTTTTATGTATACCAGCATGGTTGGCTGTGCCGAGAGACCAATGGCGCAGTCGACAGAGCCAAAATCACATCTCCTCGCGAAACCACGCTCAGTTAGGTGCCATTCCACATACGACGGGTGGCAGGGAATAGGCGATGCTAGTTCCACGGAGCAGCGCCCGTGATAGTATCTGTAAAACTGACTAAGCGAACCTACAAATCGTCTCTGACTCAGAGACTCCAGACCGTCTGTAAATTTCGGGCCACCAAGACGATTGTTCGCCGCTATATCGAGTCCGAGGACGCAAGCAGATATTGGGGACTAGCCTCCAAGATGTGACTGCAGTACTCCATCACCCGAATTCGAAATTCCATCACCGGCCTTATCTGTACAACAGGAATAGTTGTGTCGGGGAGAAGAACCGCCGATTTCGGAAAAGTATTCCCAGTTTTCTGGATGCAGGTCCTACAATCAGTCCGCTAGGTAGGTACTCTAGCAAACACAATGTACCGATTAGAAATTGTCAAATAATTAGATTTCCAGGACAATTTGGATACATCTAAACTTTAAAAAAATGTGAACTAACATCTCTGAACTGCACAGTGCCTTCTTCTCCTAGTTCAGAGACAGTTTCATAAGCAGCTTCTGATTGCATGAACATCTGAACCAGTACCATTTCTTCGCTTCGGAACATTGACCCCATGATGCCGACGTTAAAGTCCGTGTGTTACTCCTGCTTCATAATACTTTTAATAAGGAATGCTTACTTAAACCAATTTGAATGTCCGGTTGTTTAGATCACAAGGTTTACCACATTGGCATCAGGAGAGATTGACAGATGTCAATCACAATGTAGACAGAATAGTTTCCTTTGGGTTTTCGTGACATTATCTGATTTGTATGGCCAATGGTACTTTTCCGTGTGCTTTCGAGACCCTATTACAAAGCCTACGCCGCCGTCTGTCCTACCTTTAAAGGGATGCTATGCGACCGTCCAGATACGATGTTCAACCATTACTAACTGGTCGGCTACAGTTTGAGCTTTTGTTCCTCCCAATTATTTTCCAATCTCAAAACTGTTGAAAAAAATGCTGTCAAGCGCGTCGAACTCCCGTGGAGACGGTTTTTTTTTATGGAAACTGACACGGTTGGCTACATCACCTACAACGTCCGTGATGTCAGCCCATAACACCGGGTGAACTAGGTGCCATGTCAGTGCTTCCCCCTTTGATCGTGCCGGCTACACTGAACTGGTCGGAAAACACAAACTATTTACATAGCCGTTTAGACCGACGTTTCATTCAGTGCGGTGGTACCAACCCGGGCGGGTTAAACCCTACCACCAAGTAAGATTAGGAGGGAAGGGACCTACAGTTTTACGAGGAATCCGAACCTCGGTCAGCCTCCAACGGTCTGAACGGTTCTGTACCATTCCGTTTTTCGTGAGAACTTTAAGACTTGGGATTTTCGTTTAGGTTTGTTGTATAAGGTGTTTCGTTAGTCATGTCATTAACTTACATACACACTCAAATAAACACTTTACGTAAGAAAAAAACATATGTTTATAGTAGCATTTTTTCTCCTAACAAAAAAATTAAATCAAATAAGTAGCTGTAAAAAGCAATCATTCATAGTGACCTTGTGACTTACAACAAACAGCTGTTCTGCGTTTGAACATAGTACGGTCATTGACCCCGTACAATGCAAGTTACCTACTGTTACACACAGGAAAATGTTTAGGTAGCAAACATGTTTTGTTAAATTTCTCGAAAAGTAATACTATCCTTCCTTACCTATAATAAAATCCAACGTCTGCTTTCTGTCTGAGTGTCTGAGTGAATGTCTGTCTGTCCGCTTATAACTCGAGAACCACTGAACCGATTTTAATAAAACAAAATTCTACGGATAGCTTGATTCTTCCCATCAACTATAGGCTACTTACTATCACGCTAAATAGCTTATGAGGTTAGCAGTGAAGTGAAATATGAGAGCGGGCGGAGCCGCGGGCACAGCTTGTAAACATATAATTTTTTTTTTGCGTAACGTGTTTATTTGAGTGTGTATGTAACCCTCCCGAAGTTAATGACATGACTAACGAAACACCTTATATTTTCTTTAAACTATGCATTATAAAATTACAAAAAACGGAACCCTTAAAGATAACTTTCGTGTCTGTATGTCTATCTGTCTGTCGGTCTGTCACAGCTGATTTTCTCCGAATCTACTGGACGAAAAAAGTAGAAATTTCTTGCGAATGCTGTCTATTTCCCTATGCTTCATATTATGGTCTGGAAACTGAAGACCGCATGGTGGTTGGTAGGTAGGTAGATGCAATAAGTTCTCCAATAAACATCATAATAAAACACACAGATCTTAAATTCAATTCAATTTATATACATGTTGTTATATAGAACCTCATCAGAGGCTCCGTCAAAAGCTTCAAAATCAGCTAAACAGTTAAATTTTACTACAAACTACAGTCGGTATCTCGTTTCTTGTTCTGAAGTACATTAAAAATGTCGTTTGTGCATTGTTTACTCGTCCGCAGAGTCCTCTGCCTCTAGAATGGTCTTGAAGCAGAACGGCTGGAAGGCGTAACCGAGCCCCGAGAAGAACTTGCTCATGAACTCCACCCTGAGAATACAAACAAATGCATTATTAAAGGAAGTTTGGTAGATAAACGGTGTTAAATAAGACGAAAGAATGTTATCTTTATTCAACATGGGCAACCACAGTTACGAACAGGCTCATACGACGCAGCAGTGGGATGTTTTGCTGTGTGCAACATTGGTAACCGTGGTAGCTAAACAATCCGCCGGTTGTAACGACGCATACGGTAGAAAAGTCTCACGAAAAGAAAAAAAATATTGTATTTATTTTCAGTAACAATATAAGTTATGCAAGTAAAAAAACCTATATTAATATGTGTAAAAAAATCTTATGTATCTAAACCTAAAAAGAAAACCGTCCAGGGGCAGACGAGCCGGAATTGCAGCGGTGCCGGGAGCCACCAACGAGACGTCGCACACAGGGGTATTTGTCTATTTTAACTGGCCAAAATTAGTTTTGTGTGATTATGGATTCAAAATAATGAGTTTCATGTATTTAAAGTCTAAACTAATGAAATTACATATTAAGTAGTGTAAAAATCTTTATTACGTAAAAAAAAATCAACAATTTATTTGCGATCCCATAATATCGTACATCTCTGCGAATTTTGAAGGACATGACATGCATTTGTTACGGAACCCTACATCCATTTTGAAATAAATGTTAAATTTAGTAGAACGGACAGACATGCATTGGTTACGGAACCCTACATTCATTTTGCAGAACTTAGTAGAATGGACAGACATAAACGTGTTACGGAACCCTCCTTTTATTATAAAATAACCGTCGGAGGACCTTGGTTGAAAATTATAAAATTTAGTAGAACGGACAGACATGCATTTGTTACGGAACCCTACATTCATTTTGAAATAAATGTTAAATTTAGTAGAACGGACAGACATGTATTTGTTACGGAACCCTACATTCATTTTGCAGAACTTAGTAGAATGGACAGACATAAACGTGTTACGGAACCCTACTTAACAGTTGCACTCCGGGAATGCCGGCAGATCCCGTGCCACTCGTAACTTGACCCTTAATGCAATGACTTAAGGTTACATTTCGCTTTTCGAGATCTAACAATGACGCGATGACGCGAACAGAATTGATCCCGTGCCACTGTAACTTAACCCTTAATGCAATGAATTAAGGTTACATTTCGCTTTTCGAGATCTGACGAGGACGCGATGACGCCAGTTTAAAATTTTTTACCCAAGCGCCGCTAAAGAAGTTTTCACTTCAAAAATATAAATGAAACATTAACTTTATCTGTGAATTATCACGAGTACGACTTTAAAGTTTTAAATTATATAATTATATTACTTCCGCAAAAATCGCACTCCGGTTTTTAGGTATTTAACAAGGGTAATAGTACTACTTTTTATTGATATATGAATAGACACCCAGAAGTACCCAGAAGTACAACAAAAACCTTAGAATTCCTTTTAAATAAATGAAAATTTAACACAATAAACCTTCTGTAATCATTGTACTGCCAAATTTTTTTAATGTATGCATTAATTAATGTATACATTAAAAAAAATTTAATGTATGCATTGCAATTTAATTAAAAATAACTAATACACATTCGTAAATACCTGCTTTGCAACTGTCCATCTTTTTTTTTTTTTTCCACACTCAACAAACTAAAATAGGCCCATTAAACTCTTAACACTCTGATAGCAAAACGATAAACATTACGTGCGCAGGCACCGACATCAATATTGCACACTAAGTGGCGGGCGGGATAAGAGGTGCAGGGTGGCGGTAAGTGTCAAATGTCGTTGTTTGGTTTGTGGAGAATAGGTTATGTGATACAATACTGGATAGGAACAGTTTGATGAAATTGAATATTGGCCAGTTAAAATAGACAAATACCCGTATGTGCGTCGGTGCCCATTAAACGAGATAGAAAATCTCATCCATGAGCACCGACATGGCAGAAAGGCCACCATAACGCTAGCAGCGTTCCCCCTCTGCACGGCTAAACTGACGCGCTGTAGGAGCAACGAGCCGGCAAAGAAAAAATAGTTTCGTACCGCAGAAGGTCGGAGGCTTGGAGAGTGAACACAACATGCTGATTGACAATACTAATGAAATCAGTGGCGGGGCAAGACCTAAATTTGATGTGGGCATGATACATTTTTCGAGGCCCTCTCTGGTGGCATTAGAGGATGGATTTTATGGATTTTCACTGTCGAAATGGGTTTCCGCTGCATGAGCTTTCGAGGCGCGAGGCCCCTTGGGCCGCGAGGCCGTGGGCGGTCGCCCACGTCGCCCACACCTTGCGCCGCCTCTGAATGAAATAATGTAATAAAATGTACTATAGAACTGACCAGTGCAGACGTAGTGTATGCAGGAAGGCAGACAGCCCCTCCATCATGACGAGAATGGCGAGAGTGAACAGCGCCCAGAAGGTGAACGCCACGTACAGCTTCACCGCTCCCACGTAGCTGTGGTCCTTCAGACCCATCGTCAGCACCATGTTCCACAGTACCTCCGACAGCTCTGCAAGCGTTACAAACATATGTTACTACGGTTGTCTTGTTGGAATAAGACATTGGAATAGATTACTCGCGACAACCCAGATTTGATGGGTCTTGTCTTTACTCCGAAGTATGTGGGTCCTAAATAGGATGCTCTCCAACCGAAGAGACGGTACATTGAACTTAACGTGTTATTTGACAAAATATTTATGAAAATATATTTTTATTGTTTCCAAGTTTAAGGGCCTTTCACAAGACTATATTATTGTCGATCTGAAGAATAATCAATCATCATCAATCATCAATCAATACTAATAATAAATCTGTAAGGGATGGTCATGGAGTAAGTTACTTTGTTTTAGGAAATATTGAGTTTGTAGCCTCTATGTATGATACTAAAGCTAAATTGACGATTTTTAGAAATCTTTTCTGTATGTATGTATGTATGTATGTATGTATGTTCCTCCATAACTCTTAAAGCCATAATCCGAATTTGATGAAACTTAGTACAAACCCATTTTACTATACGGGACACAGGATAGGCTTACTAAAATTCACTTCCGGATACGCTAAGATGTGGCTTCCATACAAATCGAATTGTTCCAAGCGCCGAAATAATGGGCGGCGCGGCGCGGCGGGGGTTAGTAGCGCGTCTCGCGGAGACTGGCAGCCCGGCGGCGGCGAAGGCGCGGGACGCGGCGCGGGGTGCGGTCTATTCGGTGGTCTGGCGGAGCGCGGTGTGTGTGTGTATGCATTGTCTCGGCAGAGTTTCTTATATTTTAATTCGATTCATAATATTATGTAGGTTAACTTCGTTAGGTATCTATTTGATTAATTTTAGGTGCAAACCTATGTAAGTGTTTTGCGAGTCGATGTTAGCGGATATTTATTTAACTGAAGTTCCTATTTGATTTAAGTTAATTGATAGTATGTATTATATTGTACGTAGTGTAGTATGCGCGGTATATTAGCGAAGAGATTCTTATTTTTACCCGATTACGGCGAAGCGAAAAGGAGAGTTATGTTTTTGACCGGTATGTATGTATGTATGTATGTTCAACTGTTCCCTCATAATAACTTCAACACTACTTATCATAATTTGACAAATGAGGTATCGTTGGATGCGTCTTGACCGTACGCTGGTCGTCAAGACGCATCCAACGTCTATAGGCTATAGGATATGGCGCCCTCTAGAGGACATAAGTAATGAAAAAAAATTGCCCGCGGCTTCGCTCGCGTGAAATTCGTATTTCAAAGGAAAAAAGTAAGTAACTAAGGGCGAGCTGGGTTCAGGTAAACGATAAACCGTCTCGAAGAAAGTGAGTAACTTTTTGAGGCCGAAGGCGAAGTTGCGTTCAGGAAGACGATAAACCTTCTCGAAGACAGTAAGTAACTATGGGCGAGGCCGAAGGCCGAGCTGCGTTCAGGAAGAGGATAACCTTTTCGAAGAAAGTAAGTAATTATGGGCGAGGCCGAAGGCCGAACTGCGTTCCGGATGAGGGTAAACTTTTCGAAGAAAGTAAGTAACAGAGGGCGAGGCTGATGGCGGAGCTGCGTTCAGGAAAACGATAAACCTTCTCGAAGACAGTAACTATGGGCGAGGCCGAAGGCCGAGCTGCGTTCAGGAAGAGGATAACCTTTTCGAAGAAAGTAAGTAACAGAGGGCGAGGCCGAAGGCCGAGCTGCGTTCAGGAAGACGATAAACCTTTTCGAAGACAGTAAGTAACTATGGGCGAGGCCGAAGGCCGAGCTGCATTCAGCATGCGGGTAAACTTTTCGAAGAAAGTAAGTAACAGAGGGCGAGGCCGAAGGCCGAGCTGCGTTCAGGAAAACGATAAACCTTCTCGAAGACAGTAAGTAACTATGGGCGAGGCCGAAGGCCGAGCTGCGTTCAGGAAGAGGATGACCTGTTCGAAGAAAGTAAGTAACAGAGGGCGAGGCCGAAGGCCGAGCTTCGTTCAGGAAGACGATAAACCTTTTCGATGACAGTAAGTAACTATAGGCGAGGCCGAAGGCCGAGCTGCGTTCAGGAAGACGATAAATTCTCGAAGACAGTAAGTAACTATGGGCAAGGCCGAAGGCCGAGATGTGTTCAGGAAGAGGATAAACCTTTTCGAAGAAAGAAAGTAACAAAGAAGTTACTTTCTTCGAGAAGATTTATGGTCTTCCTGAACGCAGCTCGGCCTTCGGACTCGCCCTCGGTTACTTACATTCTTCGAAAAGGTTATCCTCTTCCTGAACGCAACTCGGCCTTCGGCCTCGCCCTTTGTTACTTACTTCTTAAAGATGGTTTATCCTCTTCCTGAACGCAGCTCGGCCTTCGGCCTCGCCCATAGTTACTTACTATTTTCGAAAAGGTTTATCGTCTTCCTGAACGCAGCTCGGCCTTCGGCCTCGCCCCCTGTTACTTACTTTCTTAGAAAATGTTATCCTCTTCCTGAACGCAGCTCGGCCTTCGGCCTCGCCCATAGTTACTTACTGTCTTCGAGAAGGTTCAGTTTTCCTGAACGCAGCTCGGCCTTCGGCCTCGACCTCTGTTACTTACTTTCTTCGAAAAGTTTACCCTCATCCTGAACGAAGCTCGGCCTTCGGCCTCGCCCATAGTTACTTACTTTCTTCGAAAAGGTTATCCTCTTCCTGAACGCAGCTCGGCCTTCGGCCTCGCCCTTTGTTACTTACTTTCTTATAGATGGTTTGTCCTCTTCTTGAACGCAGCTCGGCCTTCGGCCTCGCCCATAGTTACTTACTGTCTTCGAGAAGGTTTATCGTCTTCCTGAACGCAACTCCGCCTTCGGCCTCAAAAAGTTACTCACTTTCTTCGAGATGGTTTATCGTTTACCTGAACCCAGCTCGCCCTAAGTTACTTACTTTCTTCCTTTGAAATACAAATTTCACGCGAGCTAAGCCGCGGGCAAAAGCTAGTCAGCAATAAGATTGTGAATAAATGTTATATTGCATGCTCAGTGACAATTTTTTTAAGTTTACATGAAATGTCTACATGTGCCCTCAAAATGTTGACCATGAGTTGAATATACGAGTACATGCATAATTTTGGAATACATGGTCCTTCGAGCCGGATTAAAAAATACAAACCGGCGTGAGCGAGTGAGAGGGCCCAGAGCCGTAGGTAGGAGGCGGTGTGCGAGATGGTGCTGAGCACGTATTCTATCGTGTGGATCCCCTGGTGGATCATGATCTCGCTGAACGGCTCCTCCTCTTCGTGGTGAGCGCCGGACGACGGCGAGGGCTTCGGCGCGGGCTTGGGCGGCTCCTGAGACTCCTGACCCTCCGGTATTTCCGTTTGCGTCATCTCGATGGACTGGTTCACGTCGCCGTTTTGAGGCTCCGGCTGGCGAAACAATTTGTTTTTTTGTAGTTCAGTTTGACACAACATGTAGGGTCAAACTATCCTTTGCTTTGACCAATTCAGATGAATTGGTTCTATCAATATTTAAATTAAACCAGTAACTTTTTTTTATGGATAGCGCGACATGTGGCATCGTTTCACCTACAAGCAGGTGTCTAACGATGCCCATGGACATTCTGTGATGCACGGGGATTGCGAATGCCATGCCGACCTCACAGGAGCCTTTTCACGCCCCTTTTGAAAAACCCCAGGCTGTAGGTACTTGGGCGATCTGTCTAACTGTCTAATATCACAGTTGTAACTATCTCCAAAGGAATAGAAGGTGATAAAATTAAATATCACCTTCTTTTTACTACCTAAACCTATACCTAGAGTACCTGTATTATTAGACTAATTTCACACACACAAGGACTTGGCTAGACTAGACAAGGAGACTCGTATACCTTCTTATCCTTCTTCTGCGACATGAGTATGTAAAGCGGTTTGCCGAGCAGCATAACCGGGATGCACAAGAGCGCAATGATGACGAAGTAGCGTTGCATGGCACCCTGGCTGTCCCACATGAACTCCTTACAGCCCTCCTCGGGTTGGTTGGACGAGAACAGCATCATGTTGATGAAGAGGATGAGCACTGACGGCGCGCACCCTTGCTTGTACGCCTCAACTGCCGATAACATCGTCATTGTTAAAATCTTTATAGATTTACACAATAGAATAGAATAACGTTTATTTCCTCTTTCATAAGAGATATACAGAACATAAAACGAGGAGGAAAAGAGAGCCTCGGTAGCTCAGTGGTGCAGTCGGTCGACTGTTGTTAAGCACACCTGCCGAACTGGGTGGCTGTACTCGAGGTAGGAGCCTCAGGCGCAGCCAATATCACCCCCGAGGAGGTGTCAGTCCGGCTTGAAGGCGGACTAAAGTCGCTTGGCTATTAACCCGCTATTTAAAGATCCGTGGATTTTTGGAAAAGGGAACGATATTTCGTGGAAGCCCACTCCACACCTTTGCACTGTGATAAACAATTTACGTAATCATGCAGTTCGAAGAACTTTTCTGTAGACCACAAAGGGGTGTTCCGCGAGAGTATGGCGGGCGAACAGGAGGAGGAGCGATGAAGGAAGCGAGTTCGTCAGAGCAGCAAATTATTGATTTATTAATTCTGTAAAGGTTTTCACCATAGATAGAGGAAGAAACCCTAGTAAGTTTCTTTGGCTAACTGTGCACGAATATGTTTGGCAGGCCAACAAAATGCCTAAAAATTTTGGAGAGGGAGAAAGAGAGATAACCTTCCGAAGTAGTGCTGTAGGCGACCCATTTGAAGAACATCATGAAGACCATGTACAAGAAGAGCAGCATCAGGAAGACGACTTGTGGCAGAAACTCTAGCAGGATGGATGCACGACGACCGAAGAAACTGGAAAATTGAGTTTAATTTAGTACATCTCTTCGTATACACACAGAAACAAGGTGTGTACGTGTTTGCCTTCACACCCTCCCCCAACGCGCACTCGCACCCATAGGTAAACTGGAATAATTTGTATGTTTTGATCAGAGGATAAGCCATCAGAAGTGGGTCTCTATATTGGTCCTTCGAGTCAGGATATGCGATAAATTGTACGAACCACACTGTCATAATAGCATTAAGGTAGAGTTGTAAAATTGGTTTAATGAAGAAAGAACACTTACAATGGACTTACCTTTTCATAATAGAAAATTATAAGTTCTTCAGGATAAAAAGATACAAGTATGTAGGTACTCACTTGTAATTAACAACGCTCATGCAGACTCCGAAGATCATGTGTACCACACCGAATATAATAGATAGCTTCATTTTGTATGAGTTAAGGAAGATAATTTTGTTGTCTGCCATCTGAAACGAAATATTAAATGGTTTAGTTAGTGAATCCGTAAGCGTGTTTTATGGTCTGCAGAGTGATAGATTGGGAAATGATATCATAGCCTAATTTATATCCGCCCCATTATGAAGACATAAATACATAACATCACGTCTGTTTCCCAGTGAGGTAGGCAGTTATCCTGCTCTCATGCTTCGTCTGCCATGCCCAACTTTCACTACCGTATATTACTGCATTCCACAATGGACAGCTAAACGTGCCTTAGCGGACATATTTTGTCTATCATACATAATAGCGTGCAACGCCCCATTCATTTGATTACTAGCTTTCACCCTCTTTTCCACATGCTCACATTTTCCATCCAGCGTTAACATACTCCCTAAACATAGGAATTCGTTCACCTGCTCCAGCATCTCATCCCGAATTATTACATTGCATTCGGACGCTATTTCATTCGTCTTTAATACACTAATTTAGTTAGTCTTGTTTACATTTAATTTCATTATCTCCCTCTTAACTTCCTCTGACTCGTTCACCGGCGATGCCAGTATCACTTGATCTTCAGCGCACAAGAGACATTTCACAACTCACATCCATTCTTAACCCACAATCATATTCTTTCAGATCAGCCAAGTAACTATCCATGAAAGATTTAACAGCCAAGGTGACGTCAGTCGTCACACACCCCTGTCAAACCAGTCGGAGTATGCCCGTTTATCCTGACGCACACTTAGGATTTGCCAGGCTATAGAGATGTATTTCCACTTTTAGATAAGACTGTATAATACACTGGCTGTGCATGTTTGAAGTATCCTCACCTGCCAGATAGGATCAATTCCAATGAAGTACGGTTCGTTCTGGTAGGATTCGCTCGGGCTCAGGGTCAAAGCGGGGTTCTCGAGGAGGGTGGATTCATTGTAGGGGCTTCTCCACTTCGAGCCGAAGATGTTCATCGACTTAGAGAAGATATCGTTGTAGACGAAGCCGGTGTACATTGAGAAGAAACCCATGAGCATGATGATGTAACGACCGGCGAAGAAAATGTTCCAGATTTCGTTGTTAGATTTCTTTTGGGCGAGTTTCTTCTCGCTGGCGACCATCCAGACGCCGAACAGTGCCATGATGAAGCCGTGGCCGAGGTCTCCGAACATCACCGCGAACAGGAAGGGGAATGTGATGATCGTGTAGAGCGCTGAAAGAAAAAATACCATTGACAGTTCCAACTGGACGAACAGTTCTAACCTACAGTCTTTTGATCATTCGTTACATTACACATATAAATTAAGAAAAGTGTTCTCCTCTTTATTGGTTCAGCTTCTTGTTTACTGCCATAAAGATATGTAAGTTACTATATGTAAGGCTATACTGGACAACCAAATGTCACGCGGTTTGTGATACCGTGAAAAATTACAAAAGGTGTTTTTGACTAGGTAGTTTGATTTTAAAAGGATAAGGACTAAAATTTACAAAATATACAATCTCATGAAGATTACGATAGACGAGATCGGTTACCCACCAGGGTTGGCCTCCCTGTAAGTGCCGATGCCGTATGAGTCGATGAGGTTCTGGAAGCCGCGCGTGAAGCGGTTCGTGCGGTTGAACGTGGGCGGCGGCTCCGACGTCTCGATGCAGTTGAGGAACGACGGGATGGAACTGCCGCAGGCGTTCTGAAAATGTTTAATTAGTGTTTAAAACTTATTCACAGCCGATTAGTACCTATCGAATTGAAGGAAGGTGTTGAACTCAGCTTGCGATGGCTTCACCGAACATATCTGGGCCCATTCGCAGTAGAGCAGGGTGTCAATCGAGGTCGGGACTAGCGAGTGGCCGCTTCACGTTTCGGCTCGCATCAAGCGTTCGTCAGCTAGTCTGCGGCGCGTTGACTAGGACGCGGGGAAACCACCAGTCCCGCTCTCGACCTCCCTCTCTCTACCTATCCATATTCTGTAGGATGCTTCCAGTGACGTTTTCGAAGCTCTCTCCATATATGTAAGAGCTTAGCGTCGATCTTGGCAGCCCTAGATTCTTGAAGAGACTGTACAGCGACTTCGCTGGTAGTCCTCTTGCTCCGACTTCCACAGGGAAGAGATCAGTCTTTCCTTGGCACTTACGTAACGCTTTCTCTACATTTTTTTAAATTCAGTCATAGGTGTGATTGCTAACGTAACCTGGCACGAGATAAAAAAATTTAAGAACATTTTCAAGTTTTTTTTTAATGTAATTCGATATTGGCGGCTGAGTGGAGGGGCCAATGCAAATCCTCCGACCAGCCAATATCACCTCCGAGAAGGTAGGTGCCATACCGGACCGGAGACATCCCTGGATTGCTGGCTATACTGGACAAGAGGAGAACACAACCGTGGCTGCTATGCGGCCATCTTACATCCAGTACGGTGGTAGCAACCCAGTCGGCTCCAATTTGAGCCTACTGCACCTAGTTAGGGGCAAGCGTAGGGACTTACAGTTTTACACAGTTTCGAACTGTGAAGCGGCAGGTGTAGGTTAGCATGTAAATTTTTTCGTCAGAAAAAACTCATTGGTACACGCCGACCGGATTCGAACCTCGGCCCTCTCGCATGAGTAGCCGATGCCCAAACGCACTCGGCCACCCGCCGCTAAAATCTGCCCAGGCTTGTATTTCGCGGAAATATATTCTTGTTGTAATTGTAAATTACATCGTGGTTACGATGTTAGAAAATCAATACACTTAAATAAATCTTGCTCTAAATAGTGCGCGGGATCGAAGCGTAAATCACTTTGATCCTTTATAAATCAACCGTTACTTGGTGTTTCAGTGTTGAGAATGTTCCGACGCTAAAAGTGTTTAAGTGCTAAAAATAATTAACTACTTCAGTTCTGGTTTCTGAAAGCATAACGATTTGTTTATGGGCGTAAAGAATGGAAGTTGTGTTGTAATCTGTTGGTAAGACGCCAACCTCTTTTATGATGAGAGGAATGTGGTTAAAATTATTATCGAAGGGTTAAAAACGTATAACTCCTTTTGATTCGCGCAATTGGGTAACAATGTATTCTAGCTGCTGTTCTTGTGAAGCAAATATCGTAATAACAATTTTTAGAAAATATTTTAGTAAAATTTGCTAAATAGATTACTTAAGACGCGTTGACACAATCAAAGTCCACGTGGACAAAGTAATTTTGATTAAAGTTCACTTTGATAACGTGTTGACACATGTGTATGATAGTCCACTAGGATCAATTTGTTCATTTATATGTTGTATGTACCTGCATATTATTACTTCCAAGGCGATTGGTCTCTGTGGGAGTAGATGACTGAGCTCAAAATTGAAATTGATTGATTGAGAAACAGAATTGATAATTTATTATGATGATTATGATGACGACGATTACTCTCGAGTCTCGATGATGAAAATTACATGATGACAATTAGTTGTTATTTGTACACGTATTGTTCATTATTTAACATTATATTAACCAAGGCCGCATAGCAGCCTCGATTGTGTTCTCCTCTAGTTCAATATAGCCAGCAATCCAGGGAAGTCCCCGGTATGACACCTATTTCTCGGAGGTGATATTGGCTGGTCGGAGCATGTGCTTTGGCCCCTCCGACCCTCCGACTCACCCATACATACTGGATTATATAAAAAAATATTACAATTTATGCCGTAAGGCTGGACTTATTGTCTTATATATGGAGCTATGCGGGTTGACTGGAGCTATTTCCTCCAGTCAACCCGGTGGATCTACATTTTTTATATGGGGCGTCCGAGCCATGGAGCAGCTGGTGAAAGAAAGTTAAATATACTCACAGAGCCATCGACCAAAGCCTTCTGCACATTGGGCAGGTCAGCCGTTGGGACCCAGCACTCTCCGATGAGGCACTTCTTAGTGACGTCCATGTTGAACAGATTGAGGGTGTGGTAGATGGCCTTCATCTTGCGGACCATGATGGTCCAGCTGGCCAGCTCCTTGGCCACGCTGGCCAGCACGCGCTGCCTGTGGTCGTGAGTTTGATTTAGCACCTGGGAACATATGTGAATAAAAATGAATAAAGAGTGAAATAAAAATGGCCATAGACAAAAAGGGGTTGAATGCAAATTACTACTGGGTGGGTGCATCCACACGTCGAGGAATTTAACAGTTCTTCCTCAGCCAGTTTGTAGAATGTCTCCTTAACGTCGGAATGAAATACGTTTTGTCTTAGATTTTCAAGATAAAGATAGAATTGTATTTCAATCCGGCTCGAAGGACCAAAACTGATCCCACTTCTGCTGAGCCACAAGCTCAACGAATAATTGTCTGTATTCTCACCATGTTAAGGTCCTCGAGGCGAGTGCGGACGCCTTTCACCATGTCCTGGCGCTCAGCATGAGAAGGAGGGCACGGATAGAGCGAGGCGTGGAATCCGGCGCACACTTTCTTGATACGCGACTTAAGTTGCTCGCCTTGGAAGAACGCCACGAACACGGTCTTGAAAAGCTGGTTACCCTGTTGGATGCGTCATCATGTGAGAGGGGGTCATGCTCTTTTAGTAACCTGCGTTTCTGTATGATATAGGTAAGTACCATGTTCTTCTAGGTCTAATATCAAAAGGTTCCTTTCTCCCTCTGTAGCTCTTTGCTGGGATACAAATTACGGGTATAGAGTACCGCACTCCGCTCGCCTGTATTAATGGCACAGCAGTATTTTTACCCAGTTCTGTGGCGGTCGGACAGAATACAAGACTCACTTGAAGGTGTCATGTCATACCTTGCAATTCAGACAGAACTAATGCAATGAAAACAAATCAGTGTAAATCTATAGATAGGACTTCTCATATTATAGAAATTGAAACGTTATCATTAATTACATCTTTGTACATAGTGATTATTATGGTTCGGATTGAAGGAACAAATGCGTGTCTCACGGTGGTTGGGTCCTCGAGCGGTTGGTCGAGTTCTGCGCGGCGCAGGAAGACATTTCCGCGCGATATGCGCCACAGCATGCGCTCGAATGCTGGCACTCTCTCGCGCTGCACCACACCGGCGACAAAACCGAGCCGACCGCGCGTCGCCTGCGGCTGGTTCGGGTCCTCGGGGATCAGGGCCCTTAGAATATAATCGAGAAACCTTAACATGGTGCGAATAGACACGAATAGGCGCTGAACCAGCCGATGACATCAGAAGTGGGATAATTGGTCTATCGAGCCGGATCATAACAGTAAGGACTGGAATCAGCATGTTTCTCCAATTTCGCTTAGAATCTAGCGCCTAATAGAGCTCTCGATCTATTTGCCTGCTTAAACCAATTTCGCTTAGAATATAGGCGTTTAATGGAGCTCTCGAACTTATTGCCTGCTTAAAGTACAGTGGCCATAGAATATTTTTAACGCCATATTTTAACCTATTTACTTACATATCCTCAAATCGGCTGGACCGATGTACTTATCTATCCTTGCAATGTCAAAGTAATGTGGAAGTAGACGTGTTAATTAGACCGTTTCCATCCTTGTTCTATACATTAAATTTATCAATCAGTACTGTTTTGGTCCAGCGATTTGGCAAACTTAAAAGGTTACCAAAAATCACAAGCTCACCTAGTCAATGAGTCCATGCCGTTGGCTTCCTCCTGAGCGCTGAAGAACACTTCAGTTTTCTCCAGCACGTGTTTCAACTCCGTGAGCTCGACGAAGTTGGACTTGAGGTTGACGGCGTTGTGGGACAACTCCAGGATTTCATTCTCCGTCTTCTCAAGGTGAGCCTGGTGGTACAAACGTTGAGCTTACGACACAGTGATCAAACACTCGACAGGCCTATGGACATATAAGGCCATATGAATGGTAAACGTTGCTTGAGGGAACTAGATGAGTGAGACCATGGAATGTGTATCGTACCTAAGACATCGCAAGGCATTGGTAGACTTTCAGGTACATTGGTATGTAAATTGATTTAGAATGGTTCATATAACTATGGAATTACTGCTATACTTAGTAAGCTAGATGATATAACGAAACGACTATTGCGTGAGGTCAGACAAAATCGGAAGTACTTTCGTATTCTATCCGCGTATGTTGTTGGTGCATTATTTTCCTCATTGTAAGTCAGACGAGGCAGCTTCACTTTGCTTGAGAGGTCAACCTACGTCCTTTACACTGTTTACATGCACCGGAAACTTTTCCCGATGATCCGGAAAATCGGATAACCCATATCGCTTCACTGCAAAACGTTTGTCGGATTAGCGATATTTCATTCTTCTGACTTCTGATTTTTCGGGTATATTTTGAAAATTGAACTTTATATTTAAATTTAATTATTAGATAGACAAATTCTGCAAACAAATTTGGTAGTAAACATACCATTCCTATGCACAGTTTTGAGTTTCAGTGTCTCAAACATTTCAATTCTTAAAAACTGCTCTCCTGAACAATTGCTAATACCTGTAGTTAGTACGTCTGCCTACTAGACCATCGATATGACAAATCCTATTACTTTAAGTGAGCTAAACTTGTATATATATATATATATATACAATTGGTTTCTCGGAAACGGCTCTAACGATTTGGATGAAATTTAGTATATAGATAATGTAATTTTTTTAAAGTTTACATCCTGTATAAATATACAGGATGTAAAAACGGCGAGTACATTAAATTTAGGAAATGATTATTGGGATCAAGAGTACCAAAAAAATCAAATAACTTTTTCCTACAAAGTTTTCATACAAACTAATTGATTATTTTAGTGTAAAAATGATTTAATGGTAACAGGGCGGCGCGTAGGGGGGAAGAGCGGGTGAGACGTGAGCGCCTCAGACGGAGGTGTTGGCGGGAGGGGCGGGGGTTAGCTTTGTGAGTGGAGGACTGGAGGTCGGCAGGCGGAGGGTGCGGAGCGGCAACAACGCGTTAAATTACACTAGACGAAAACATACATTTAAAAAAATCATATCTCGAAAACTAGACACTTTGGAGAAAAACTTTATTTGATTTTTTGTCTAGGAAAAACATGAGGATTGCGCTGGCGAAATTAATGTACTCGCCGTTTTAACACCCTGTATAGGTGTAGACGCCGAGCGAAGCTCGGTCGCCCAGGTGCTATTATTTATGGAAGAAGCGTCAGGCGCCCACACCGCCTTGAAACGCGAAGATTTGTTGTCTCTGCCTACTCCATTGGGACGCAGCTGTGACGATATGTCTGTACATACCTCTAGATCGATGATCTCCCTAGGATTGGGAGCGCGCGGCGCCTCACGCACGTCCGGTACGGTAACACCGTCCTTGTGCACCTCGGCTTCGATATAGCGAAGCTTGCGCTCCATTTCGTCGCATCGTCGAACCTCATTGACGAACTTGCGTTGGAACGCGTTCACCTCTGCGTTCAGCTGAAAACGCACAATATAATTTACTGTTTGTCACCCGTTCGGCGACTTCAATATTTTTAGGAAGCAAAAGGAAAAAAACTGAACTCTTATAGGATCACTTTGTTGTGCGTCCGTCCGTTCGTCTGTCCGTCTGTCGAGAACATTGTTCTCAGGAACGGGTAGAGGTATCAAGTTGAAATTATATCAAATACCTAGACAGCACCTCCCCATACTCACTGTACATAGAGTTTTTATAATAATTTCCAATTTTTGTATGAAAAAAAAAATACGAAATTTCGATTTGAGTGATAAGGATTTTTTTCTTCTAATAATGAGTACTTTCTATTCCTGAAGTTTCTCAAGCCTATCCTGAAACACCCTATAGGGTACATTCCGTTGACCAAGAATCATAAAATTTTACAAGAAGCAAGGTCTCACAGCACAACTTACATCAAAGACCGCACCAAACAAGACGCGGTTCTTGATAAGTATTTTCTCAGCAATTGTTCCAAAACTCCGGTACCCCCTCTCCCTTCCACCACGCAGTGAGGACGCCTTGTCGAGGCGTGGTGGCTTGCGAGTGCTAAGCTGTTTAACCTTTCATGACCAGATCTGGTGACTGACTCGTGAGAGAGTAACGTAGCTAACACTTCACCAAGATCTTCTCCCGCGAGCATTGTAATGGGCACCAAGGCCGTGGTCTGAAACCAGCCCATCCTCAAAATCCCAGTATATGACCCTCACCAGCTACCTATCAAACCACATATCCATCCTGTCCTATCCCAATAAGTGGGGTGACGACCACTTTTTTTTTTTTTTTTTTTTTTTTTTTTCCCCTCCGTCACCCGCGTGTTTGTGCCGTGCGTGGAGACCCGTAAGGGGGGAGATGGGGATCCTGGTAGCTGAGCATCTCCGCGAGGTGCAACACGCTGCTTTGGCCTCAGATTCATCCCAAAACGGGCGGTCGCAATGTAGCCGCATTGCGATCAATCGGCTGTGGCATCACGGTAAGACGGATGTCGGCTAGCGCCCCTAGGATGGCCTGTCTGCAGCGGGCCGGAGCGCTTTGGGACGGCACCGTGGCTGGGTCGGCCCGATCGTGACCGTAACCTGCTCGTAGATGGACCATCCTAAGAGTGAACCTATTGAACTGGCAGTTGATGGGTGGCGGACTCACAGAGGGAGGGTGTGTGTGGCTGACACTCATCAAGGGCTGGACAATATGTTCCGGGTGCTATATCCCCCAGCTAACCTGGTGCCCAAACGGGCATCCCCAATTTTGAGGACTCGGTGGTGGGTGGGATGCTTGGGGGACGAAGCAACAAACGGAAGAAGAGTATGGATTCTAATAAAGACACAGTAATACAGCCACCGACGCAAGGAGAAAGGACGACACCACCACCGATTGCGGCTGCGGCCGAACCGGTGGCACGGGACAGTCGTGACGAGCCGTGGACTCAGGTAAAGAGGGGTAAAAATGCAAGACACCGCCTTAACAAGCGGCGTCGTGCGCATTTTAACCGCATGCTTGAGTCCACGGGGCAGTACCAACCCACGGGCGCAGCCGGGGAAACGGGTCGTGAGGACCCCTTCACCAACACCCGTGGGAGAGGAGCCATTGGGCCATTCAGAGCCGGGCATCGTGGACGAGGGGGTGGGGCACGCGGGACCATGCCGGTCAGACCCCCCCTAAGGGGATCTGGGCACGGCCACCGCGGGCCATCGCGATCATCACCAGCGGCCCCGTCCACAAGTTTGCCCGACTCTGGAAAGGACCAGGCCGACGCACCGACCTGCTCACACCAGAAGAGGGGCCGACCAGGGGTGTCAGGCATGACCCCATCTGAGAAAAGGCCGAGGGTAGAGGGCCTCACGTACGCTGCTGCAGCAACAGCTAAATATACGGAGATGGCCATTGTCAAGGCTGACAGAGCCCCCCTGACCAAGGACGAAGCAGAGTCGATCCGCGAGACGCTGGAGAACGTCCTGTGGAAGATGGTGACGGATGCACCTCTTCCGGATGATGAGGAAGACGACGACGACAGCACACCGACGGGACCCAATTTCCAGGGATTCCCTACTTTTAAAGTAGGGGCCCTGAATCTTAGGTGTTCCAACGACTTCACTAGAAACTGGCTGGAACAGAAGGTGGCAGAACTATCCCTCACAGGGATTAAAGTCGCCGTGATTCCAGCCAGCGAGGTGCAAAAATTGGTACGGTGTTTCTGTAAGGTGCCCGGGGTCCCAGCCGACATCAGCGTCAAGGCTGTCATGGACCGCTTTAGGGTGCAGAACAAACACCTGAAAATAGGCAGGTGGACAGTGCTGAACTCCACACGAGATCAAGGTAGCCTGCTCATCACTCTCGGCATACCCGAGACAGAGATGGGCACGCTACTGAGCCACCACCGGCGGATTGGACACGGGCTGTCCAACGTATACGTCCACGTGCCCGACGCAGGTATACCAAAGCGAATCCTGCACTACCTCCAGCAGCAGCTACTGCAGCAGCTGAGGGAACGAAAGCGGTCGGGACGGTTCAACCGACGACAGAGACTCCGACACCGTCACCGCCATCTTACATGGTGCCGGTACTGACGACAGGACCTATGGTGACTACACCACCCCATGGTAAGTCACCACTTACAAATCCTTTCTCGTGCTTCACGAGGAAGGATGACGCGACGGACCACGGTGTTAAAGAGAAGCGCCAGTGGTACAGGGACGGCGGGCATCTGCCCGTGGGAGCGAGGGAGTGCTCCATTGCGTCAAGTGAAGAAGCGGCTCCAGTCTACGGACTGGAACCGCTTCCGAGCATGCCGGGGACCCTCTCGCTTGACTCTGCCTACGCAGACCTGGCGTTAAGGGGCCCACACGGCCTGGGCATGGAGGGATCGCTTGACCCACTACAGGTAATGGCAGAATCCCTGTGCCTAGATATTGACGAGGAGCAACTCCTCGCTGCCTCGGGTGAGGAGTCCGTGTGATCCTTGGGAATGGCAGTCTCACACAGTCCGAGCATCAAAGTTATTCAGGCCAATCTCCAGCACTCGCAAATGGCTTCTGCAACCTTACACGGTAAGCTTGAGACATGTTGTGAAACCGTAGCTCTGCTGCAGGAGCCATGGGTTCGTGGGGGCAGGGTCTGTGGCCTGGGTAACCTACGCGGTAAACTCTATCTTGACACCGCATCTAACAGGACCAGAACTTGTATATTTGTTCCGAGTCTTTTTACAGCAACGCTGCTCAACCAGTTTACTGACTGTGACCACACCGTCATCCGGCTCCTTGGAGTCGAGGGAGCGGGCACGAAGGGCATCATCCTGGCGTCCTGCTACCTGGACTGTAGAGAGCCGGCTCCATCGAGCAAGATGGAAGAACTGGCGCGCTTCTGCGAGGACAATGACGAGCACCTCATCATAGGGTGCGACTCCAACGCACACCACCAGGTTTGGGGGAACGCACGTAACAATGACAGAGGTAACTCACTATACGAATACCTACTAACCACTAAAATGCAAATTCTTAACAAGGGGTCGGAGCCCACTTTTGTAACAACCAGGTTTGAGACAGTCATTGACATAACACTGGCGACAGACAAAACTGTCAACATGGTGCGCGGGTGGTATGTCTCTAGAGAAATGTCATGCTCCGATCATAGGTGGCTTTGTTTTGAAATTACAGCAAACATCACGAAGAGGGAGATACGAAGAAACCCAAGGAAAACCAACAAGGCCCATTACAGGAGCTTGGTTGAGGGTAAGCTTGGGTGCTTCGACATCCCCGAAGTCGTACATACAATCAACGATCTTGAGTTATCTGTGGAAAAGTTAACTTCAGAACTAACCCAAAGTTTCGAGGAAGCCTGTCCGCTTGCAGAAGCAAATGACGGCCCCGGAAAGGGAGGGAAACAATGGTGCCCAGTACTGGAGAATCTCCGAAGGAAACTAAGACGACTCCAGAACAGGGCGCGGTATACTAAAGAAAACTCGGACCTAGCGAACTACAAAGAGGCCCTGAACCACTTCAAGAAAAGGGTAAGGGCCAAAAGAAGGGATGCCTGGAGGAGGTTCTGCAGCAGTATAGAGACCACCACACAGGCAGCCAGAATCAAGAAACTACTCTCAGGAGAGCCAGATCAGCAGATGGGAAGCCTGAGGAAACCAGATGGTACATACACCAACACCGTACCGGAAATGTGTAAAGTCCTGCTCGACACACACTTCCCCGAGTGCAGTATAGCCGACCAGATCAACTGGGTTGAAACCACAGGGAGTCAACCGACCAACGTAGACTGGGACACGGCTCAACGCGTAGTATCGCATGAAAAGGTAGTTTGGGCCATAGAGAGCTTTCTCCCTTATAAATCACCTGGGCTAGATGGCATTTATCCGGCGCAATTGCAGTGGTGCTCAAAGATCCTGGTCCCAATACTGGTGAGGATCTTCAGAGCCTGCATTGCCCATAAGTACGTCCCCAGGGGATGGCGTGAGGTTAAAGTGATCTTTATCCCAAAACCTGGCAGGAGCGAGTACTCACTTGCCAAGTCGTACCGGCCGATTAGCCTGACCTCGTTTTTACTTAAAACACTGGAAAGGCTTTGTGACCGTGAAATTAGGGATGTGACGCTGAAACATCATCCGTTACACAAGCAGCAACATGCATACATGCCAGGCCGCTCAACAGAATCTGCACTACATGCAGTAGTGCACAAAATTGAGCAGGCTCTAGAAAACAAAATGTCAACCCTAGGCGTTTTTATCGACATAGAGGGCGCGTTCGATAAAACGACCTTTGGAAGTATTGGGCAGGCTCTGACACAGTATGGTGTTGATTCCACAATCAGTGGCTGGATAGACAACATGCTGAAGCTCAGAGCGGTTCAAGTGACGGTGGCAGACACAACGAGGGCTCTAGTCGCTAGAGGCTGCCCACAGGGAGGGGTGTTGTCACCGCTGTTGTGGGACTTTGTGGTGGACGGCCTCTTAAGGCGCCTAAACGAGGCCGGGTACTACACGGTCGGCTATGCGGATGACATTGCCATCCTCATAAATGGGAGCTTCGAAACGATACTGTGTGAAGTGATGCAAGGGGCTCTCAAGATCATTGAGGACTGGTGCAAGGAACAATCTCTGTCGGTGAACGCGAAGAAGACAGAGATGGTTCTCTTCACGAACAAAAGAAAGCTCGGGAACCTTAGATACCCGACGCTTAATGGGACAATGCTAACAATGTCAGAGCAAGTCAAGTATCTGGGCATTATTCTTGACAATAAACTCAACTGGAGTAGGCACTTGGACCAAAAAATACAAAAAGCAACTGTCTCATTCTGGCAGTGTCGCAGGCTGCTGGGAAAAACATGGGGTGTAACCCCCAAAATTACTCAGTGGATGTACACTGCCATAGTGAGACCGATGCTATCTTACGGAGCCGTGGTCTGGTGGCCCAGATTCAAACTGCAGACCACAACGATGCAATTAAGAAGCTGCAGAGGCTTGCCTGCATAGGCATTACGGGTTGTATGCGCACAACACCCACGGCCGCCATTGAAGCCATGCTCTGTCTGACGCCGCTGGACCTATTTGTCAGACAGGAGGCAGCGGCGTCCGCACTAAGGCTCAATGCGCTAGGATTATGGAAAGGGGACGAACCGGTAAAGCACACAAGTGTCCTGAACACGATGTGCAATGAACTACCCCTATTAAGGGCAGGTTCCGATCGGATACCCACCACCCACGTCTTCGAAAAACATTTCGAGGTCATAATAGGACCAAGAACCCCTGGCCCATCTATTGAGACGGAACTCAGAATCTTTACAGACGGGTCACGGACAAGCAGCGGAACCGGTGCGGGCATTTTCTCACTGGAGCTGAACATTAACAGATCAGTACCACTTGGTGCACACTCAACCGTTTTCCAAACGGAAGTAATCGGGGTGCTACAAGCGGCAACCGCTGTGACTGAGATGGGCGTATCAGGGTACATTATCAAGATACTCTCAGATAGCGCAGCGACACTTATGGCACTGAAGAGCAAGAGGTGTACCTCAGGCCTAGTGCTACAATGCCGTGGGGCCCTGGAGAAGGTTGCAGGTAATAATAACTGGGTGATCCTCCAGTGGATAAAAGGCCACAACGAAGACGACGGAAATGACAGTGCTGATGACCTCGCCCGAAGAGGATCCAGAACTATACCTATAGGAGCGGAACCCGTGATAATGCCGTCAGCCAGCACACAGAGATCTTGGTTGCACGCGTGGACATCACGGAAACACAGGGACAGATGGAAGGGTCTCTCAGAGTGCAGACAGTCGAGAGCTGCCCTTCCTAAACCAGACCGAAGGCTGGCTCGGAAGCTTATCAACCTGGCCCGGGCTAAGCTAAGAATAGCCGTTGGTCTGATGAGCGGCCACTGCTAACTAAATAAACATCTACACACGATGGGTATTACGGATAGTCCACTATGCAGAGGATGCTTGGCGACGGATGAAACGGCCGAGCATGTTTTGTTGGAGTGCAGTGTGCTTGACAACCAACGAAGGGACATACTCCGCTCCCCATCTTCCGTTGCGGCGGTCTGCAGACACCCCGGTCGACTTGTGGCTTTCATGGAAGACATAGGCTGGCTGGGATAGCTGGAGACTGCGGGGTTTTGCACGAAGGTCCCCAACCAAGCGGGATTAGTTTGCAGGCCTAGAGCCAACCCCAAACCTAACAACAACAACAACAACAACAACAACCCCCTCTCCCTTGCTTGCAATGCCGACAATCCTCGTAGAGCGGAGAAAGACGGTGAGAAAACCGCCTCGTTTGTGCGCGCTAGGCCGATCATATTCCTTTATAAGTTCATATTCCTTTTGGCGGAGCAAGTGCAGAGGCTCAACTGTGGCCTCAACACCGCGTCTATCTAATTTGTTACGGTCTTTGACTTACATTACATAACAACAACAAAATTTTTTTTGCGATTATTTAATTTTTTCGCTATCGTAAAAACGGAATACATACAAGCATCAACGTAGTGTGATTGATTATAGTGCAAACTCTAAAGTAAAACCACACATAATAAATAATAGCCAATGTTAAGCAACGCTGGGTGCGGTCAGTACTTGGATGGGTGACCGCTGACCGTTGGATGTTGACCGAGGTTCGGATTCCTCGTAAAACTGTAGGTCCCTTCCCTCCTAATCTTACTTGGTGGTAGGGTTTAACCCGCCCGAGATAGTACCACCGCACTGAATGAAACGTCGGTCTAAACGGCTATGTAAATAGTTTGTGTTTTCCGACCAGTTCAGTGTAGCCGGCACGATCAAAGGGGGAAGCACTGACATGGCACCTAGTTCACCCGGTGTTATGGGCTCACATCACGGACGTTGTAGGTGATGTAGCGAAACGTGTCAGTTTCCATAAAAAAAAAAATTGTCCGCTTACTCGGTAATACGGAACCCTTGGTGCGCGAGTCCGACTCGCACTTGACCGGTTTTATTATTAGTAGAGAAGATCGGGTCGCCTCCCACCCTAGGTTTTCTCAAATATGGTTGAGGGAGGCGATGGCTGGCCCTGACGTGATGCTCGCGAACGGGTGCTGTTTGTGGAGACTGGCCTGCTCCAATTGGCTCCAACGTGCTATATGATGTATTTGTGATACATTTTCAGAAATAGTGATGGATGACTCGTACTATGTAGGCAGTGGCAAACATTATTGTAAATGTAGACTAAGTGGACGTAAAAAAAAGTATCCAGCGAAGTTTCTTGCCAGTTCTTCTTCGCTGTGATAATCGAACTGGCAAAATGGTAAATTTTAAATGTTAAAATATGACGAATCCGAGTGCAGTGTACTGTCTATGGATGATGAATAAAGAATAAAATAATCTGTCACTCCGCTGAAGGAAAACATCACCATCCATACTCCGTTTACCATTGATAACACGCTAATGAGGATACCTACCTACTCACCTTACGGAAACAATTGACCAAGACATCACATCACTCGTAAGAAATAAATTAATGGTTATGTCATTCCTAATACTCCTACTTACAAGTTACATACGAGTCAGTCAGAAGCGATACGGAGTTCTACGAACCAAGATAAAGACTTGTGAATGTCGAGTGTCGAGTCGACACACAGGGTACGCACGTGTATGTACCACTACCACTGCACTGAATTGGTACTGGCATTCGCAGTTTGCGTGTTATATTGGCGGAGAAAACGAATTCTGAAGTAGGTATTAGGATGAATAAGAATACCAATCGTTGTTGCATTTCTCTGTTATGAAAATGGACCGCAACTTAGTAGTTAGTTGGGGATATCACCCACGTTCCCGCTTTGGTCGTGCCGGCTACACTGAACTGGACGGCAAACACGAACTATTTAGATAGCCGTTTCGACCGACCTTTCATTCAGTGCGGTGGTAGCAACCCGGGCGGGATAAACCCTACCAACTAGTTAGGTAAGAAGGGAAGGGACCTGCAGTTTTACGTGGAATCCGAACCGAGATCCGAACCGCGGTCAGCCTCCAACGGTCGAGCGGTCGCCCATCCAAGTACTGACCGCGCTCAGGGTTGCTTAACAACAGTCGACTGGCGGATGATGGAGTTTACCCAAGAGATGTGGTGGTTGTACCGTGTACGTAAGTGTCCGTAAGGTGCCCGTACGTGCACGTAACGTGTACGGGCACCTTATTTTTACGCCTAGGACAAGGTTACAACGTGGTTACAACCACCCAACCCACTGCCTCCACAAAATTGTACGCGCGCCGCGACGTGAAACGATATGCAAACAACAAACAGTTCATAACACGGGGTAGGGGAGACAGTTTTGTCCTAACCCTTCTTTATTTGGGGGCATTCTTTTATTTTTAGCCGCAACTAGACCACGGCTGAGCGGCGGATGGCCGAGTTGTTCAGGCATCGGCTTCTCACGCGAGAGGTCCGATGTTCGAATCCGGTCGGCGTGTACCAATGAGTTTTTTCTGGCGAAAAAATTTATATGCATACTTAATATACCTGCTGTTTCACCGTTCGGAACCGGTGTAAAACTGTAGGTCCCTCTTCCCTTGCCACTTACTAGGTGGTAGGCTCAAATTGTAGCCGACTGGGTTGATACAACCGTACTGGATGTAAGATCACCGCATAGCAACCTCGGCTGTGTTCTCCTCTAGTCCAGTATAGCCAGCAATCCAGGGAAGTCTCCGGTATGGCACCTACCTTCTCTGAGGTTATATTGGCTGGTCGGAGCATGTGTTTTAGCCCCTTCGTCGCCTCCAACTCAGCCACCGGCCACCAATACCGGACTCATAAAAAAACATTCGGGGAGATTCCAAGAGGACATTTTTGTGTGCACCAATGTTTGCATAAACACAGTAAACATCTAATAGCATTCTGAGATGTAGGTACTATGGCGGCTCGGTACTTGAAAATAATAGGCCCACTGCATCTCTCCCCGCGCATGTCGTAAAGGGCGACTAAAGGATAAGGAAAGATGCCGTGCTAAAGTGCGAAAGGTTAGCCACCTCTAACCTTGGCACGGCCCTCCACAGTCATGCTTGTCTATTATTTTGTCAGTCTTATCCTAATATTTTGCTAAACGTGGTAGTCGTGGTGTTAGAAATGCTCTGAACAATGATTTAAGGCGGACCGATTAAAATGTTTATTTTTTGATATTTACAGGGCATTAGGTGAGCCCCTGATGGAAAAATGCAAAATACTAACTACATTTTTCCAAGCATCTCTAGCCCTCAGAGCTAGAGATCGTTTGGTGAATTGTTTATTAGTTACGATGGTGCTGGCATAGTCGTTAGGCGGCTAAAGCCCTATTTTTAAGGTGATGTGAGACTGGTGATGAGTACCGTGTGGTGCCGGTACTTAAAAAGAATAGCCCCACTGCATCTCTCCCCGTGCATGTCGTAAAAGGCGACTAAAGGATAAGGACAAGATATCGTGCTAAAGGGCGACGAGGCTCGCCACCTCTCACCTTGGCACGGTACTTCCACCGAGTCATGCAGCAGGTGGGTCTACGTGCCTTACTTGCTGCTTGATCGATTTAATCTTGTTCGAATACTTTGCGAAACGTGGCAGTCGGTGTTGTGCTGTAATTTACTAGAGTACTTGCAGCACAACACCTATTACTCTGCTTACCCCGATTGTCGGGATTCAGCGTGTGTGATATGATGATGATATGTGAGACTGCTTCTGACTCGAATTTCAAGAAGTTCACCACCAATATTACTCACCTGACAGATTCAGTTTTAATATAATATGTAATACTTCATCTATCAGCGCAGATCGATAGCTTATTGAAAACTCGATTTGATTAACTTCGCTCGATAGAAAAGAATCATGAACATGCCTCTGAATTTATTTATAAGCAACGTGACCAAATCGAGGCTTTGGAAAAAAAAATTATTTCGATCCGTAGTTTTGGAATAAAAAAATTAAAAACCTAATTTTTGATTGATTGTGTGAGCGAAAGCGGCGCCTAGAAGGAGGAGTAATAGAGAAAATAAAATCTAGCACATTTTTATTTCAAAACTCTATGGCCAGGCCGAGGGTCAGGCCATATTTTTTTTTTTTTTTTTTTTTTTTTTTTTTTATACTAAGCGAGACATGTGGCGCCGAGTCACCCATAAGGTGTCTAGCGACGCCCATGGACATTCGGACGCAGGCGGGGGCTGCGAATGCCATGCCGGCCTGACAGGTGCCCATTCACGCCTCTCTTGAAGGATAATAATAATATTGGATAATAAGCCTCATTCATAATGTAGCGTCATACGTAAATGCAAGGCTTGTTGCCTAAAGGGTTTCATTAAGGTCTAGGTGATCCGATCAGCTAAATGTGTGTAGTGCCTACTCAGAATTTGGTAATACTACATACAGAGTTAAAATTAATGGGCAGGTTTCTTCTTTTAGTAAGTCATTAACTCATTACAAAAAAAAAATTTCAGCAATAACTACCAACATTTGAAGGGATAATTCTGGAGCTCAAATCGAGGCTCAAATCAATACTACAATCCACAGAAATCCTAAGTAATACTTCTCTGATCTGTGCTACAATCTGTAAGGGATGGTCATGGAGTAAGTTACTATGTTTTATTATGTATGAGATACTGCGTTTGTAGACTCTATGTATATGATACTAAAACTAAACTGACGATTTTTAGAAATCTTTTCTGTATGTAGGTATTTATGTTCCTCCATAACTCTTAAACCGATCATCCGAATTCGATTCTTACTTACTTACTTTCTTCTTTTTAAATACGAATTTCACGCGAGCGAAGCCACGGGCAAAAACTAGTGAACAATAAATAAAATAAAATAAATAAATAAAAAATTGGACTGTCCTTAAGACATACCTAATTTTTTTTTGTAAAAATAGGATAAGGTTTAGGTACGGGGCTAGAAAACATAAATGGCGAAAGACGATTTTGTATGGAGAAAGTTAACTTCCGTCTCGTGGGATCGCTGATTATGCGGATACTTAGCGCGGCGTTGAAATGAAAGTAACAGTTTAATTAGTTTGGAAAAGTTAAGATAAAAATGTTTAACCTCCTCAAAAACGGCTACAATATTAATTGACGGTACTAAACTATCCATTAGGGACTCTGGGCCCTAAGTGATAAAGAAGATGTGTAATATGGGGCTGATATTAACAAATCTTAAAAAAACCCTATCAAAAAATAAAAAAAAGCTGACGGTTGCCATTTTCAACAATTTGGCAAATAAGAATAGTGCAATTTATTGTTTATTGTATAATTTCATCCATAGGTAGGTAACCTACGCTTGGACATGTCGAAAATTCCGCCAGTTCTAAATTCAATGCAAGAAGAACTGACAAACAAACTTCGCAAGTCGCAATGTTTTGTTAGACCTTATAAGTATTATACATATTCGTCTTATAGCAACCCCGTTATGGGGACTAGGCTTTGTAAAATTGTAATAAGTTTGTATTTCAGGTGCAAAACGAGCAAAAACCCAAATTCCAAGCATAAACAAAACATTTCAGCAACAACAGTGTCGATTTGCACTGAGCATATATCACATCTCATCATCAGCAACCGCTGAATATGAATACAATCAACAATATGAATGAGGTGATTTGCTTTGATACAATTGGAATGTTATTATATTAATATGCATAGGATATATGATTCACGGGTCACCGGAGGAGGCAGCCAAAAGTCAGGTCAATGAACTCTGTGCCGTATGCTGCGTGTGACTACATTCCAAGAGATGAGGGAGGATTGCTTAGTGGAGAACATTTCTTCGTGAATTCTAGATTGTTTGCGATTGAAGGATAGTTCACATCATCTTTATAACCTATAGGATAATTTAATTATTTGTATTTTGTGTTTAATGAATGACATACATACCTACCTACTTTTCTAACGTTCTTGCATAGGTAGTTACTCGATTTACGTATATTTTCTTTAATATCTTTTAAACGACCTACGCATTTTAAAATTATAAAAAAAAATTTATACTTATAACAAGTCCTTTCATTTGATTTTTGACGTGATGACGTCACGTCTTATAAATTGATGAACACCGGCTGCACGCACGAAAAAATGTCACGTTCCATCTGAGCCTGTGTGTGCAAGCGAGAGCGCGTAACAAGCGATAGAGAGGCACAATCGGTATAGTCAAAGTTACCATGGAAACGTCTTAAGAAGTAAAACTGTCAAGATCAGACAACAGAAGTTTATTGATGGCCAGTCACAAGATGAACAATCTTTCTACTGGAAATATAATTACTTATCTTTGCTCTATGTACTACGATTATTCCACGTCATCACGTAAAACTATCGTCCGTAAACCGATTTTACAGACAACAAATTTTTTTTTATAACAAAATTCAGAGGCATGTTCATGATTTTTTTCTATCGAGCGAAGTTAATCAACAAAAAGCTATCGATCTGCGCTGATAGATGAAGTATTACATAGTATATTAAAACTTAATCTGTCAGGTGAGTAATATTGGTAGTAAACTTCTTGAAATTCGAGTCAGACGCAGCCTCACATCACCAACAAACTCTACAAGTTTAATAAATAATTCATAAACTTCATTGATAAGAAGTCACGGACGAACGTCAGTCCTGCTGACAACACATCTCCGAAATAATCGCCTCTCTACCAGTTAAACACTGACGACCAATCCTATCAGTCTGACTGAATTGCATCACCGATTTATTTTTAGAACGAGTTAACGCTCCTTTGAAGAACTTAGCACATGATTAGGTATCTAAACGATTTCAAACTTCAAATATGGTAATTAATAATTATCTAACAAACATTTATCGTCAAAGGCGTTTGGTAAACTAACGACTTGGTTCACACACAATAGAGTAGGTAGATAATGATTTCTCTGATCATAATATCTTTTTCAATCTTGTTCTCGTAGAGTGTCATATTCATTATCATTACATTTATTATTTTTTATTTTACTTTTCAGTTTGAACTATAGTCACACCGCATGTATGTAACACCAACTTTGATGCTTGTATGCATTGCCGTTTTTATGATAGAGCAAAACCAAAAGACCTCTTAGGCCCACTTGCACCAACACAAATTTAATATATAAACCAGTTTAACTCGCTAAACCAGTTTAAGCTAGCACCCTTTGACTGTGGGAACCGCGTTTAAATCCATAACTCGCTACTTAACTTTAAACTCGTGTTGGTGCAAGTGGGCCTTAGACCCCTGCATTTGATCTCGGGAACTAGCAGAGCAACCTTTATGAAAATTTGTACACTTTTTGTAGACATAAAAATAGATGCACTTGATTTTTTTCAGTCTTCTATTTTCATAGATTTCAGGTTTTTCAGGTGGGATGACATAGATCCCAGTAGTGGTTTATGGGTTGCATTTTTATATGCCAGCAGTAGTTTATGAATAAAATAATAATTTTTTAACACAATGATTATATTTTTTTTGTATTGGGTAATCTATAAATCAGGGTAAGCAGATTAATCGGTGTTGTGCTTCAAGGACTCCGGCAAATTACAGCATAACTCCGACCACCACGTTTAGCAGAGTATTAGGACAACATGGAAGCACGAAAACCCACCTGCTGCATGACACGTTCGAAGGACCGTACTAAGGTGAGAGGTGGCTAGCCTGTAGCCCTTTAGCACGGCATCATTATCACTTAGTCACTTCTTACGACATACACGGGAAGAGATGCAGTGGTCATATTCTTTTTAAGTACCGGCCGCACACTGAACCCCCTTAATTTTATACTTTTTATATATTTTTATTATTTGTTGTTATATCCACCATAATAAATAACACATATTCTGTGAAAATTTCAACCGGCTACCTATTACTTTTCAAAAGATACAGCAATAGGACAGACAGACAGACAGACAGACAGACGGCGGCGTAGGTTTAGTAATAGGCTTCCGTACGGGATACGGAAACCTAAAAAGCACACTTACATCTCGAAACTGAACGCTGCCCGCCTCCCCGAGCTCCGATACCGAGGTGTAGGCGGCCTCCGGCTGTATGAATAACTGGCACAAGGCCATCTCCTCGCTGCGGAACATGGCCCCCATGATGGCCGCTGCTTACTCCGCCTGCACCTGTTGGCCGAGAGACACACATGCATTGCAACTCTTACTCAAGGTGATCCACTGCCTACAGTCGCTGAGAGAACGTTGACTTCTGCCTGTTGGTCGTCATCGGCGATCGTGGCTGGCTAAACAGTACCCTAATCACGAGATTTAACCTACACCGCGTACCTACTACGCTACGCCGTGTTCTCCGCATCAATTTGTATGGAGAAACGAAGTTCGCAAATCTATCACTAGAGGCGCTGCTCCGTTTCTCCATACAAAATGATGCGGAGAACACGGCGCGCGTCTCGGCGCGCGTAGCGTAGCAGCAAGCAGGTTAAATCTCGTGATTAGGTTACTGTACCCTAATACGCTACGCCCCGTGTTCTCCGCATCATTTTGTATAGAGAAACGAAGTTCGCAAATCTATCACTAGAGGCGCTGCTCCGTTTCTCCATACAAAATGATGCAGAGAACACGGTGTAGCGTAGCGTAGCGCAGTACGCGGTGTAGGTTGAATCTCGTGATTAGGGTACTGCCGTGCCAGCCGTTGATGCATTGAGGCAGGCAGTGGAGGACTTTTCATATTACATATTACACCGGATTGTCAGCCTCGATAGCTCAGTGGTGCAGACAGTCGACTGTCGCTATTGATGGTTAAGCAACGCTGGGCCGGTCAGTACTTAGATGGGTGACCGCTCGACCGTGGTTCGGATTCCACGTAAAACTGTAGGTCCCATCCCTTCTTACCTTTTTTGGTGGTAGGGTTCAACCCGCCGGGGTTGGTACCACCGCACTGAATGAAACGTCGGTCGAAACGGCTGTGTAAATCGTTTGTGTTTTCCGTCCAGTTCAGTGACACGGCACCTAGTTCACCCGGTGTTATGGGCTAATATCACGGATTTTGTATTGATTTTGTACATGATTTAACCAACCGTGTCAGTTTCCATAAAAAAAAACCTACCTGCTGTCTATCATCCATCACCATCATCATGATAATCGTATCGGTCCACTGCTGGATATAGCCCTCTCCCAAGGTACACCACCACACGCGGTCTTCCGCTCTTCTCATCCATCCATGCTTAACTGCTATGCTGCCTGATGCAGCGTTCAGTCAGGAAACGGTCTGTGACTAATTGGTTTTCTTAGGTTTTCGGACATTAGCTTCTTCTGATACCTTGTGAGTGAACATTAGATTTTTTAACGAGTCCAAAATCAAAAGATGCTTCTCTGGGATTGGCGTATCGTCTCCCCTCGACAATGAGAATATTTTGGTTTTCTCTTTGACGATTTATAGAACCAAATCCAGAGTTTCCTGAAGCGAAGTGGGAAACAGGAACGAATATTGTTTCATGCTATTATTTTGCTAACAAACAAAAACAACTGTGGGATGGCTCAGCTAAATACCACCTTGCGCCTTTGGATTCGATCCAGCGTCGAGCCGTGCTATTAGTGGGTGACCCCGACGTGTCCCGTGGTCTAGAACCACTGCAACTTCGCAGGGATGTCGGGTCTCTAAGTGTGATCTATCGCTTATTCCATGGGGAGTGCTCGGAGGAGCTGCTTAACGCGATCCCACCGTCCCCTTTCCATCTCCGCACAACGCGTACTGGGCAGGGATTGCATCCCTATACACTTGACTTACCACGGACGCATACCAATCGGTTCTGCAGATCTTTCCTCCACAGAACTGTTACACTCTGGAACGCTCTCCTATATTTCCCCCCAAGTGCAGTCTCGGGTCCTTCAAGATGGGGGTGAATGGGCACCTGTCAGGCCGGCATAGCATTCGCAACCCCCGCATACGAGCGAATGTCCATGGACGCCGTTAGACACCTTAGGGGTGGCTCGGCGCCATATGTTGCGATTTTAATAAAAAAAAAACTTGTCATATCTCATCCTCAAAAAAGAATCGGATAAAATGTAAACTAAAACACATGAAAGGAAAAAAATCGAAATAAAACTCGAGTTTCTTGATCCGTGATGATTACCTCGTAATAAAATAACGCTGCATATATTCATTATTATATATACGGGTATCGGACAAATAATGTATTATTATTCGTACAGTATCCGTACGAATAATTTTATTTTATTAATCCGGTAATTAAAAAAATCTGTCAAGTGCGAGTTTTACTCGCGTAAATTATTTATCCAGTACCCGTATAAATAGTCACTGCGATAAAATAAACGACTAAGCGCGTCTTGCACCAACACGAGTTTAAAGTTAAGTAGCGAGTTATGGATTTAAACGCGGTTCACACATACAACGGGTGCTAGTTTAACGAGTTAAACTGGTTTATATATTAAATTTGTGTTGGTGCAAGTGGGCCTTACTGTTTACTGTTTATTTAAATAAAACACTAAAAGAGATCAGACAATAGGAACAAATGTACCTGTATAATGAATTCGTTAACACATTTCCGACAGTTCGAATGAATAGCCTCGTTTAGCGGATAATTATGGATGTGTTTGCGTTTGACGTAGGAGTAGGTACCTATTTGGTTAAATTTTAACACAGATGGTTCTGAAGCTATTTTCTACTTGTTTATTATTTATTGTATAATTTCATCCATAGGTAGGTAACCTAGGCTTGCACATGTCGAAAATACCGCCAGTTCTAAATTCAATGCGAAGAAGAGAACTGACAAACAAACTTCGCAAGTCACAATGTTTTGTTAGTACCTAAGTACCTATCTTATAAGTATCTACCAATTACCTATACCTAAGTAACTTACAATAATTAATTAATCTTGTGCATCACCGCTGCTCCTGTTTCCCCGCGGCGCGCATAGTACAAGATTCGCACTTGACCAGTCACGCAAATGACCATACCTATTCTCAATTTGTAAATGAGCAGTAGATACGCAAATGACCGTAATGTTCCGAATTCGCAAATGACCATATTCTCAATTCCTAAATCACCATGTAAGCAAATGACCAGATACGTGAGGCGTTTCTATGCTCAGAAAAAATAATTTTTTTCCATACTGTGACATAAACTTTAAAATTGTTTTCATGGCGTAAGAACTAAATTGACTATTTCATCATTATTATTTTTTGTATTTACTAAGCATTTTGCTTTGGAATTATCGCCTCAAAATACCCCTCGTGAAACAATTAAAATGTTTAAAATCGGTCAATTACACTTGCGTACAAATGATTTATTTAAACAGTTTTATTTTTCACAAAAGATAAAGTGTTGTTCTTTTTGAAGAAAAAAAATACTGTTTTGTTCCAACCCTGTCCGGTGAATGTGTTCTACTACTTATAACCTGGAGATCTTCAAAAGGCGTCGACCTTTTTGTCCGCCTTGTAGCTAGCTGGCATGGCACGGCTTCTCTGAGAGTGGTTTCGCGAGGAGTAGCGTTATTGGTTGTGTCTGATTTTTCATTGATATTTTTGAGCACAGCAACCCTGTGCCGGCTGAACATGAAAAAATACAAATAAAAAATAAAAGAATCATCCTAAATCACTCTGGATAGTTAAAATTTCTTCACGGGATAGGTAGGCAGGTCTAGGTAATAACTATAATTACCGTCAAGAGCAATTTCGTAAAATGACGCACTTAAAACCAAATTTTAAAATGTATTCAAATTGTAATAACATTTAAATTACCATACGAATAGTTTGTAGCAACATATTATCATTATTGCCTCTCTGCTTGCAACTAGACGTATTATGAATATTAGCTCACTGGCGCTGCTGTATTGTGTTGTGTTGTGTACTGTTTAGCTCACCAGGGTTGCCAGAATGGTAAAAGGGTGTGGCAGAAAATACTGTAGGGAAGGCAGGGCCGTCTTAAGTAACGCAGGGGCCCTTGTCCAAATTTGGGACCCTTTTCGAAAGTAAAAAAATGTCTGAATGAAACATGTATTTTTTATGGAAACTGACACGGTTACCTACATCACCTACAGCATTCCATAACACCGGGTGAACTAGGTGCTATGTCAGTGCTTCCCTTCCTTAGTACTTTTATTTAGTGACTTGAATATTTTAAATTTATTTAAATTAAAAGTATAATTTTATATAATTAAGAAATTTTAAGCTAAGTATGTATATTTAAAATGTTCTTGTATAGATTTAGTAAAATTTAAATACATAAAAAAATTGAGCTCCTTTTTGTCGGTGTAAACCATCGATGGTGTAAACGACGACGCGCGACGTCGGGACTTTGGGGCCCTCATCGAGCCCGGGGGCCCTGGGCTCGTGCCCATGTGCCCTTATGGAAAATACTTCCCTGAGGGAAGGTTATAGGAAGGTCAGTCAGCGTGTATGCGTCTCGTGCTGGACATACGCCTCTCCAATTTTACTCCACAGTCTTCCCGGCCTTCAGCGGCACTGAACCACTGCTTTCCGCCGGCGTAATTGATGCCGTGTCGTCGTCCCACCTGGCGGGTGGTCTTCCCACGCTCCGTTTTCCTGTCCACGGCCGTCAGTGTAGGACACGGTTACTCCAACATGTAGTACACGGTTACTCCAACGGTCGTCGTCTCTTCGGCTAACGCAAGGGAAAACATACATAAACGTGTATTATTGAATACGTAGGTATTACATAATATGTTTGTGTTTTATGGAATTCCAATAATGTGAAAGTTATCTGTGCTAGGGTATCATAAAGTGAAACTCGTCGCCTCGTCGTCGTCGTCGCGTGGTTCGGTTCAGTTGTAGATCTGTCAGTATGTAAATCAGTTCTGTCGTTTACGAGTTTACCCGTTACATACCACACGCTGTATCCCGACAGGGTCAGCAAAGTAATCGGTGTTGTGCTGCACAAGGACTCTGGTAAATTACAGCACAGCACCGACCATCACGTTTCGCAAAGTATTCGGACAACATCAAGCAGCAATTGGAGGCACGAAGACCCACCTCATGCACGCCTCAGTCAGGCCTCACGCACTCTATGTACTTGCGCGCGCTAACTACCTACCGCCCGACGGGCCGCCGGCGCGGCGGCGGCGGTCTAATTCAGTGGAAATTCGTCAGCCGTGCGAAGTATACATAGACGCTCGCCCACGCAACTGCGCGCAGCTGCAAAGCAATAACCACTTTACACTCGATCGTTAAGGTACATTTTCGCACGCAGCGATTGGCGACGTGAAACAGTAGGCTATTAAAGCCCGAAGGCAGGCCTCACGCACTCTATGTACTTGCGCGCGCTAACTACCTATCGCCCGACGGGCCGCCGGCGGTCTTTTTCAGTACAAATTCGTCAGCCGCGCGAAGTATACATAGACGCTCGCCCACGCAACTGCGCGCAGCTGCAAAGCAATAAACACTTTACACTCGATCGTTAAGGTACATTTTCGCACGCAGCGATTGGCGATGTGAAACAGTAGGCTATTAAAGCCCGAAGGTAGGAACATTTTCTATGGAGTGATTTATCTGTTACGAAGTAACTATTAAGTAATCTGTGCCGAAGGTAGGAACATTTTCTATGGAGTGATTTATCTGTTACGAAGTAACTATTAAGTAATCTGTGCCTCGGTGCATGTAAGGACCGCGCCAAGGTGTCCTTATCCCTTAGTCGCCTTTTAACGACATGTACGGGGAGAGATGCAGTGGGGCTATTCTTTTACGTACCTGTCCCACACGGTACAGACAGATTCTCACCCAGATAAATGTCAATCTCGGTGATACGCGAAAGGTCGCGTGCGGACTGGGGGATTGTTTCCGCTCTAGAGCGGTCGCCATCGAACCTTGAAGCGTTAATTAGCATTTCGATAATCGTCGTCGACCGTGAGAGCCTCCGTCACACCCGGCGGGCTCCGAGCAGGGTTGTCTGTCGAATCTGATTGATAGTCTTCTTTCGATTGTGGGGCATTCGTTTATTTATTCCCTCGTAACTCCAAAACGGCTGTATGTATTTTGATGAATGAAGTGTTCAAACGTTTCGTTGTCTAGCTCTAAGGCCCACTTGCACCAACACGAGTTTAAAGTTAAGTAGCGAGTTATGGATTTAAACGCGGTTCCCACAGTCAACGGGTGCTAGCTTAACGAGTTAAACTGGTTTATATATTAAATTTGTGTTGGTGCAAGTGGGCCTAAGTAGAGCAAAAAGTATTAAATACAAATTTTAAAACCCGCTGCTACTTAATAAAATTTCATTCGGGCGTGTGGAAGGATTCAAATAGACAAGGAGCCCGACTACAGCATTTTATACTACGCTTTCTATGTTTCCGTAATTTTTATTAGCAGTCGACTTTTTATTAAAACCATTTTTTTTCTAAGAACAATTTCGTATTCATTTTTAATATATATATATATATTAATAGCGTTTGCCCGTGGTTTCGCTTCGCGTGACTTTTTGCTTATAGCCTCAAACCATATTGATAAGTGACAGAATGTGACAGTGAAACCCGTATGTAAATCGATAAAGTGATTCTCGAGTTATAAGCACATTCATATATTGACGTACCAACGTCACGGTCGGTCGCCGATCGTCGGTAGAAACTTCACTTTATTTTCAACCGACTTCCAAAAAGGAGGAGGTTCTCAATTCGTCTGTGTTTTTTTTGTGTGTATGTTACTTACTTGATTTCTCCGCCAATAAAATTCTAAACCGATTTTGATGATTATTTGTTTTATAGTAGGATATATCTCAGGGGTGGTCCTTTCATAATTTTTTTAAAAAAATACCACCCCTAAATGTGGGAAATTAAGGGATGAATACTTTCATACTAATGAATTTTTTCAATCACCTACCTACTTCCCGTCAACAATATTATGTGATATTACTAAAAATAGTGAAATAAAAAAACTGTTTTAAAAAAACATTGAACCGACTTCCCTAAAGAGTATTAAATCATATTTTGATCTTGAGTAGAAGGCGGTACAAAGGCACACCTGAAAATTTATAGATGGACCATTTTGTGCTTTTGTACCGCCTTCTACTCAAGATCAAAATATTATTTAATACTGTTTAGGGAAGTCGGCTTAATGTTTTTTAAAACAGTTTTTTTTTTCATATATGAATACGAAAGTAGCAGTTGCCAATCCAACTAATGCACGTCGGCAAACGCTGTACCGGAAGTCGGAAGACACTACGCATCGCTTGTCCCCGCGTGGAAGCCAGGATGTGTCCCACAGAACAGCCCCTCCGCGGCTTACCCCCGGCCACGAGTCAGTCCCCCGGCCCTTAAAATCGTAGATACTCTTGCGGCTGCCTGAAGATCCCCAGCATCCTCGACTGGAACTGGAGCCCCCCGGAATTTATGATTGACCCCTTTATCCTGGTCGTGTGTTAGTGTCACTGATTGAATCTGACTAGTAAATTGAGTAAAAAAAAATTTATTTTCATAAAATATAAACAAGTATGTAATACTAATAACTAAAGAATTAAAACCTACCTAAGAAGCATTGAATTAAAATAACTATATATATAACGTCAGCCTCGATAGCTCAGTGGTGCAGACAGTCAACTGTCGCTATTGAATGTTAGGCAACGCTGGGTGCGGTCAGTACTTGGATGGGTGACCGCTGACCGTTGGAGGCTGACCGAGGTTCGGATTCCTCGTAAAACTGTAGGTCCCTTCACTCCTAATCTTACTTGGTAGTAGGGTTTAACCCGCTCGGGTTGATACCACCGCACTGAATGAAACGTCGCGTCGGTCGAAACGGCTATGGAAATAGTTTGTGTTTTCCGACCAGTTCAGTGTAGCCGGCACGATCATAGGGGGAAGCACTGACATGGCACCTAGTTCACGCGGTGTTATGGGCTGACAGCACGGACGTTGTGACATTATGCTCTTTTCTATTTCTAACATGCAAAATTATTAGTTTGTTACCTCGCCGATTCGCTATGAAATTTGACTAAGTTATTCTTTATATGCTTTCAGATTGTTTATTCTCTTTGCGTCAGATTTGATTTATAATCAAATCTAGTCGTTCAAACTCCACATTGCCCACCAAGCACGACGGGGACGTTCAGCTTGAATGTTTGGTGCCTAAAACTACCATGCGCATATCATTAAACCTATGTTAATCTATTACTTAGAGCTAATCTAGTATGCTTAATCTAACGGTAGGCGATCGACTCAAAGGAATTCAGTTTTTCAACTTTCCTCGTGGAAAATCAACCTAGAACGACCTCCAGGAAATGACAATGCTACCAAGTGAGAACAGGGTGCAAAGCACTCCCCTTTACGTAAAAGTCGCAGTTAATTCCCCCCAAGTAGGTTTAAAACATCTTCCGAATCCACAGACCTTCTATTTTAGCTTATTATACTTAAACCTAAACCGTGCATTTAATGTAAATGGGTTCTCCTTTGCGTGATACACTTTCCAGGTGAGTTACAGATAACAAAGAATACAGTGCTATCTTTCACTACGACCTGTCGTGTTTACGCTGGTTGTGAGAAATTCCTGAGCTCGTTCCGATGGTGGAAATTCTTTACAGCTGCATGGTAACGATGGTGATGTATCCTTTACCGCTGCGCAGCAATGTTGGTGATATATGTCGCACGCCACGGCGATTCCTTGAAGTCCGTGAAACACTCAGCCAGATGATTTGCAGTGGTTCCTGTAATCATACGTCTAGGCCGCCGACGGCTTTGAGCTAATTTCGCGCGCCGTTTTTGAGCAAAGTTTACGCTGTCCCTCGCTGTTAAGTTTGGTAACGCGCCGAGAACAATAGTACGCAACCGAGTAATTGTCTTACGTTCGCGGATTAATAAATTGGCCTCCGAAATAAATTGACGCTTCGGTGGAAAACCGCACGCAATCGCGATCCTCGGAAGTGATGAGTCTCGATGGAATATTTTTACTTAAAACATGCAACTTAGCTGACAAACTCCTTTCGTTCCGCTCCCAGCTCACACGATCCTGCCAGGCAACCGCTCCTGTGATGTCTGCACACAGCCTCACACACTTAACCATCACTTCTATAAAAGGTCCACTCCTTCGCGAGTAACACAGTTAGAGGAGAACCGGCCTCAACTCTGCGAACTGTAAAACTGCGATTTTGTTGATTAAATAAAAAAATAAAACCCGACTTATTCGTTCGCCCGCCCGGTCTTCATTCCTCGAAGACAACCGATCAATCCTACTGCACGATCCTGACTGACCTCCTGTCCTCCCCGCCTCTCCATCATCAGCTTGATGATAACACCTCCTCTTCCCTTCTTGCAAATATGGCCGCAACAGGTCACCACCTGATTCGTAGGACGTATCTAAGCCCCTCCCTCAGTTGTCCGCCATTTTTCGTGTTCATAATTTTTTCTATCAGTCCTAAACAGCCATTTTGAAATTCGAAGGTTTTTTGTACTGTTGTTTTTTTTTGAGATTGTGAGATTTTAAGAAATAACACTCAAAATTAGCCCATTTCTGAAAAGGGTCCATAATTTTTGTTATAGACGACATTTATTGCCAAGAGTATCAGATTACAGAATCCTGACGCCAAGGGAATTATTTGCACGTGTGTGAACCGTGTGAATTTAAAATTCGAAAATATTTTAGATAAGAGGGAACAAATATTATAATTTTATATGAGAAGTGTGCGTATGGTGCAAATACACTTTGTATCAGGCGAACACATCTCAGAGCACCGCCAGATTTTAGATGGCGAAATACATTCGAATGTATTTTGAGGGAAAAAATCTTAATAACACAATAAGCACAATGACTGCACTACTGTAACACCCCTATCTGCAGAAAGACGAAGGAAACCATCACTCGCTATCGACGAACGCAAATCCTCGATTTTGGCCGCCCCGCGATTGCTTCGAAAGCTTCTCAGAGCAAGAAAATATCTGCTGACTGAATAACCCCCCCATGTGTTCGCACCGCTCGTCTCCTAGAAATTAAATAAATTCGAAAAAACGTATTCGACGAAAACAAATATTGAATAACACCATGCCTAAATTGGAAAGAAAGAGAAAAGAAAGAGAAAAATGTACGTATAAGGAACACTACAATCATTTCTAAGTGTAATGAATTTATTTATTTATTTACAGTATCTACATACAAGGAGTTAGGTATTACCGTGTATAATCCACGCAATTCTAGAACGTAAAAGTTTTCTTTCAGTTTCCCCTAAGCCACTCAGCATAATGTACTGATTAAACTGTAGACATATGCTTCCCCAAACCTTTACTTACTCAACCTGTATTCGCGGTCAAGTATAACATTGCTTTGCCAACCAGAAAGAGATGGTTGCATGGTACATTGAGTTTTCCATTAGCCCAGTATAGTCAAAATACAGAGACAAGTCTCTGTTATGGCACCGCCAGAGTAAAAGACAGTACTATGGATTCAGACACCCACAGCATATCGCATAAACTAAACTCAATTATACCAAAAAAAAAACGTTGCCGACATGACTATTCCAACTACTGTAATCGAATTCTAATTGGAATTAGGATTCCGTGCTATCTTACGTTGCGACGAAGTCGAATATTTTTAATCTTGAGTGTACTAGAGACCTTGGAATATATTCCTCTGTCAGCCTCCTTTAGTCCAGACTCCAGTGTCTGTCTCCTGTGCCTACACACAACAAAACGATAGCGAAATTATATCATCCGCCTAACCGTGCCCTAATTATGTAATATTACGAATGCAAGGTTCCGCACCACCAGATAATTTGAAACAGGGACTCGAACCCATTACTATTGGATTTTGTGTTTATGTTTGCCTATACACTATAGACAAACAATGTAAATAATAGCGTTCTGAATATGAAGAATTAATAATTGCGCGAATAATCTAATTACATTGAAGTAAGACACCTGCTTGTACGTCGCCTAAACTCGTAGAGAAGTGGGCCTTTGACAATGAAACAATTTCGATGTGTAGGTCCATTTTCCCTTTAGATTGATCACGAATAAATACAATACAATACAAATAGTATAGAACAATTTGCGACAGGTTCGATGCAGACTGACTGCCATGCCATATGAATAGTCAATAACCAATAAACATACATACAACCATTTGATACAACACATAGGATTTAAACTATAAAACAGCGCTAATCTATCGTGATCGTCACCTAACGGCAGAGACAAATGAAACTTACTAGAACACCAATCAGCTGATAATAAAGTGAATATAAAGGACCAACCGAGTAGTGTACCTACCTAGATAAGAATAAAGATCTCCTTTAACCTTGGAACAACGACGACATATATGGCAGAAAAAAACCAACCCCTAGCCCATCTGTTACTATAACTCAAGCTTACAATGACGCGATGCAACTGAAGCTACCCTTACATTGTTTCTATGGCGCAACCAAGATACTTCTAACGGAATTCATCCAGCCCGTGTTTATTTTGTCGATGTTTTAGTTCAATATTATTATCAGCAAATTATTATTTTGTTTAGAGATAACGTTTGAACTGCAGAGATGCCATTGCTATGCTAGTTGAATATTTTGTTTTTTTTTTTTTTTTTGTGTTTTTTTTTTGTAGATGGTTAAGATTAAATGTGTCATGATTTATTTATGCCTACGCTGTAAGTTTTGAATATATAAGATTACGTTTGGAGATTTAGAAATTTATCTTTGGTTTAAGGCGATTTTAGGCCGAATTTAGTTTTGCGCGTATTAGTTTATTTTATGAACCTTTTAAAGAGAGATATGGCGATAGTAAACTTTAATACGTAGCGATACTGAAACAGAAAGTGAAGATAATTAGACAATAGCGATCAGCTGATCCTTCGCGTCGGCTTGACCCAGTGATGGCACAAAAAATTATCGGCCGGACAACATGCGGGTTCTTTTGTTTATGCGAACAAAAGCTCATGCCCTCGACTAACACGTTTGTTTGTAAACAAATCCACAGTTGACTCGTTATCAAAAAATATTACCTATTCTGTTCGGAGAGGCCGAGACGTATTGTTATTTTTCTTTTCTGTTTTAGACAATTTTAGACCGAATCCCTTCTTACGCGTGTTATACTGTTTTACGACATTTTAAAGAGCGATAATAAAAGTGTAATTGACAAAACAGCTGAAACAGAAAGTTGAGATTAACAATAATTTTACGACCGTGCGCAACCGATGGTAGCTTGCACCGCCGGCCTCGACTCACAGAAAAAAAAGGTATCTGCCGGCATGCGACGACTCTATTGTTTGGAGAACAAAGCTTCTGCACTCGTCCCTAGTATTGGTAAACGAAGTACAGCTGTTTTGGACTCTTATCAAATCTGACACAATATTTTGAACAATCTGAAGCATTTGAATTTATAAAACCAATTCGATTTAAGTTTGACCCATACGTTATGTGATATGTAGTAACCTCGGTTCTTTAAATGAGTCTAGGTGTGCTTTATTAATTAATTTGTAAGACACGCCTATTTTTTACTCATCTCGGCTCACGGCACCATTTGTGACATTATGCTCTTTTCTATTTCTAACATGCAAAATTATTAGTTTGTTACCTCGCCGATTCGCTATGAAATTTGACTAAGTTATTCTTTATATGCTTTCAGATTGTTTATTCTCTTTGCGTCAGATTTGATTTATAATCAAATCTAGTCGTTCAAACTCCACATTGCCCACCAAGCACGACGGGGACGTTCAGCTTGAATGTTTGGTGCCTAAAACTACCATGCGCATATCATTAAACCTATGTTAATCTATTACTTAGAGCTAATCTAGTATGCTTAATCTAACGGTAGGCGATCGACTCAAAGGAATTCAGTTTTTCAACTTTCCTCGTGGAAAATCAACCTAGAACGACCTCCAGGAAATGACAATGCTACCAAGTGAGAACAGGGTGCAAAGCACTCCCCTTTACGTAAAAGTCGCAGTTAATTCCCCCCAAGTAGGTTTAAAACATCTTCCGAATCCACAGACCTTCTATTTTAGCTTATTATACTTAAACCTAAACCGTGCATTTAATGTAAATGGGTTCTCCTTTGCGTGATACACTTTCCAGGTGAGTTACAGATAACAAAGAATACAGTGCTATCTTTCACTACGACCTGTCGTGTTTACGCTGGTTGTGAGAAATTCCTGAGCTCGTTCCGATGGTGGAAATTCTTTACAGCTGCATGGTAACGATGGTGATGTATCCTTTACCGCTGCGCAGCAATGTTGGTGATATATGTCGCACGCCACGGCGATTCCTTGAAGTCCGTGAAACACTCAGCCAGATGATTTGCAGTGGTTCCTGTAATCATACGTCTAGGCCGCCGACGGCTTTGAGCTAATTTCGCGCGCCGTTTTTGAGCAAAGTTTACGCTGTCCCTCGCTGTTAAGTTTGGTAACGCGCCGAGAACAATAGTACGCAACCGAGTAATTGTCTTACGTTCGCGGATTAATAAATTGGCCTCCGAAATAAATTGACGCTTCGGTGGAAAACCGCACGCAATCGCGATCCTCGGAAGTGATGAGTCTCGATGGAATATTTTTACTTAAAACATGCAACTTAGCTGACAAACTCCTTTCGTTCCGCTCCCAGCTCACACGATCCTGCCAGGCAACCGCTCCTGTGATGTCTGCACACAGCCTCACACACTTAACCATCACTTCTATAAAAGGTCCACTCCTTCGCGAGTAACACAGTTAGAGGAGAACCGGCCTCAACTCTGCGAACTGTAAAACTGCGATTTTGTTGATTAAATAAAAAAATAAAACCCGACTTATTCGTTCGCCCGCCCGGTCTTCATTCCTCGAAGACAACCGATCAATCCTACTGCACGATCCTGACTGACCTCCTGTCCTCCCCGCCTCTCCATCATCAGCTTGATGATAACACCTCCTCTTCCCTTCTTGCAAATATGGCCGCAACAGGTCACCACCTGATTCGTAGGACGTATCTAAGCCCCTCCCTCAGTTGTCCGCCATTTTTCGTGTTCATAATTTTTTCTATCAGTCCTAAACAGCCATTTTGAAATTCGAAGGTTTTTTGTACTGTTGTTTTTTTTTGAGATTGTGAGATTTTAAGAAATAACACTCAAAATTAGCCCATTTCTGAAAAGGGTCCATAATTTTTGTTATAGACGACATTTATTGCCAAGAGTATCAGATTACAGAATCCTGACGCCAAGGGAATTATTTGCACGTGTGTGAACCGTGTGAATTTAAAATTCGAAAATATTTTAGATAAGAGGGAACAAATATTATAATTTTATATGAGAAGTGTGCGTATGGTGCAAATACACTTTGTATCAGGCGAACACATCTCAACGTTGTAGGTGATGTAGCCAACCGTGTCAGTTTTCATAAAAAAAAACTATCAAAAGGGGCGTTTTCAAATGTTCCTAGAACACTTGCATTACCCCGCTGGATGGCAAGGCTTTACCTTTGAATGAAGTAGGCCCTTGATTGCGTGACACCCAGGCGTCCACCAGCTGAGGCCCAAGCCTCTTCAAGAAGCTTTTGGCTTCACTGCTCCACGGACCGAGGTTTAAATTGTTATTTTTATTTTTCTAAGAACAATTTCGTAGTATTCATCTTTATAGTACTGCCAACGTTACTCGGTCGTCGGGCGCCGATAGAAACTTCTCTTACACCAGACTTAACTACTTAGATTTAGGTTAATATGTATTCAAATGTATTATATGACTGGTGCATATTTGTGTGCAAGTCACAAAGTGTAAAATAGTAATGTGGTGTGGTGACCCTGCATATCGCGCGTGCGCGGCGCGACCGCGACTCGACTGCGCGGGCGCCGCGGCTTGTGTCACAGCCGTCACGCAGCACGGGATGTTACGTATGAGTAACCGTGAACAAATGCAAACATCACGACAATTCTGTTTATATTTTCAATCAGTACCTATTCCTTATCTTGAAATTGGTTTACTTTTTATGTTATAGAATTTTCCATCCAGTTGAGAGTTGAGAGTGCTTTCGTGGGATGGGATAATGTGTTGGTGTGGGATAGTGTGGTTATTGGCCGTGTCTGATTGTCTTCACTGTAGGACTAATTGCGTACAGCAGCCATACTCAAAGTGTTCCCCACAGAGGCTCCGCAAGAATACGAGAAAAAAAAATCTAAAATACACCTCTCCTCCCTCTCTGGCTCGATTCAGCTCGATCCATTAGATATTTAATTATTGTTTTTCTATTTTTATTATAATATTATGTAAGTAACTGTTACTTTATTAGTATGATTATTAATAAAGAACGCACAAAAACTAATTTTTGTTTATTTTATGGCTCCGTCAAATATTTCGCTTTTCAAAAGGGTTCCGTCACCAAAAAAGTTTGAGAACCGCTGGCGTACAGCAATCTATTTATGTTTCCGATATAAGTAGGTACTACACACAGAAATCCACTACACTACAACTTGACAAATGTTCTATACACCTGATACACTAACACTTAAATCTCTTTGTTGTCAGAGATCTTTCAGTAAAATTGTTAATCTTGCTCTCAAGCTGTTTTCGATAGACTGTTAGGCGATGTACCTGTACCTGGACCAGATCGGGCATGTGCTCGAAAAGGGTCAGGTGCGTAGGACCCGTAACCGACGAGCATGTATGAAGAACATTATGAGAGTGGAAGAGGCGGCAAAAGTGTGTCAGGATCGTGGCGTTTGGAGGTTGGGTTGTTTGCGTGGGTTGGGTCTGTTGTCTTTGCCTGCCCCACTGGGAGGCAGGCAGGCGTGACGTTATGTATGTGTATGTATGTATGAACTTATAGCACAACACCGATTACTCTGCTTACCCTGATTGTCGGGATACAAAAGCGTGAGTTATGTATGTATGTATGTATGTATGTATGTTAGGCGATGTTGTTATTATGTGGCTAGTCACTAAAATACTTGAAAAAATAACCCTGCGAAGTTTCTTGCCGGGTCTTCTTCGTGGGTGTTACAAATTGTGACAAATTCTAAGATCAATGAATGATCAATAAACAATAAAATGCCATGGCACCTAGTCGTGGCGTACGACAAATCCGCAGCGTCCGGAAGTGGCAGACCGGAAACCGCTCTAGTTCTGCTCTATTACCACCCATTGTTTAATGTACTTGCCTATCTATAACTTAAATACTCGCGAACAATAGGTACATATGACATAATTAAGTAGCACATAAAACCACACACCGACCTTGCTGCTGTTTTGTTCAACTTGATTAGTTTATTTAGAATCGTTCACTTTTACCTTGTGGTATTTTTCGAGGTATTTTTTTTTGTATGTGATCCGGTATGTGTGGCTGAGTCGCAGGCCAAGAGCGCATGCTCCGACCAGCCAATATCACCTCCGAGAAGGTAGGTGCCATACCGGAGACTTCCCTTTGGATTGCTGGCTATACTGGACTAGAGGAGAACACAGCTGAGGCTGCTATGCGGTCATCTCACATACAGTACGGTGGTACCAACCCAGTCGGCTACAATTTGAGGCCAAGGGAATGATACGGGACCCTTTTCAATTCGTAATAGGTTGTTCTTCTCAGCGGCAGAACTATTATGGGAACGTGACCCCGGACCCCCCCCCCCTCTGACCATGTGTGGTATCTTGACTAGCAAGTTGTCACGTGATAGATATTTCAAAACTTTCTGTTTTTCAATTTCATGTGGATTAAGCATAATGTTACAGTTGTACAACTGACTTTGCCATTTTATCCATGGAATTAGTCTACAACGAATGTGTATTTTAATATTATTTCAATGGTTGTTCCTACCTATGTTTGAATGTATGCGAATCGAATAGTTTTTAGTTCTTGGGCAAAATTAGCGACAAAGAAACAATGAATATTGAAATGTTATTTTTAATGAACCGTTTATTTTTGTAATTAGCAATTAATTTTGAAATACCACTTGACAGTTTGAATAATACTCCCCTCCACCCTTTGACCCAGCCAGCGTGGTATTTTAATAGCCCCCCTCCACTCAAATCGGTCACTGTACTGTTGAACAAACCGCAGGTTAGGACTTAGGCTGGTGATGTAGTACCTACTGTAGCCACAACTGGGAGGGAAGGTAGTCCCAGTCCTAGTGTTGCCATATTTTTTTACAGCATGGCGGGACAAACTCAAATATTAGAGGAAAAAAACGGGATTTCAAAATAAAAGCCGGGACATAAAAAAATCACATAGTTTTTTATCGTTTTGCATTATATTTCGCGGAAGATTTAACTTGCTTAAGTATGTCTTTTTTTGTTTTTAACATAATGGAAGAAATCAATAAAATTCAGCTTGGAATTGTTAATCCAATATTAGAAAAGGAAACGACTGCGGGCAATACCGCAATACAGGCAGCCAATCCAAATGAAAACAAACTAACTGCCTCTGACTGAGCGAGCGAGACGCAGTAATTAGCGCCAGAGCAAAAATAAAAGAGATCGCTATTGTTTACTTACGCCTTACTATTTATTATATTATACACAGACAACATCATATCTCGCTCTCGCGCGACCGCGCGTCGCTTACTTTTCTGCGAGTTGTTTTCTTTTCTTAGTTGCCTCCACTGCATTTGGAGGGAAAATACGAATTCATAGAAAAAACGGGACACAGGCCGTCCCGATCGGGACTCTTCCTGATTTACCCAAAAAACGGGACGTCCCGCTAAAAACGGAACGTCTGGCAACGCTACCCAGTCCCCACATATCAGAGAAGCTGTGGTAGTCCCCAATATCTGCTTGCGTCCTTCCTTGGACATCTTGGCTCCGAACCATCCGTCTTGTTGGTGAGTTGGTGACCCGTAACTTGCAGATGGTCTGGAGTCTCTTAGTCACAGACGATTTGTAGGTTCGCTTAAGAGTCCTTAGCCTTGGACTCTTTTAAGGTGGGTGGAATCTATTGGGTGGAAGGGCCGTGCCAAGGTGAGAGTTGGCGATCCTGTCGCCATTTAGCGCGGCATTTTTTCAAGTATACCTATACATATATATTATTTACAATGTTTATAAGTCTAAATTTTTTCCTACATAGGTGCATACATCACCTAACATCCCCTTGGCGTGAAAGATAAGAAGAGAACACACCCTCGAAATCCGTCTATCGCAGTCAGAATTTATGTTTAACTAGCTTTTGCCCGCGGCTTCGCTCGCGTGAAATTCGTATTTTAAAGGAAGAAAGTAAGTAACTAAGGCCGATCTGCGTTTAGGTAAACAATAAACCTTCTCAACTAAAGTAAGTAACTAACGGCGAGGCTTCAGGCTGAGCTGCATTCTGGAAGACAATAAACCTTCTCGAAGAAAGTAAGTAACTGAGGGCGAGGCCGAAGGCCGAGCTGCTTTCAGTAAGACGATAACCTTTTCGAAGGAAGAAAGTAACAGAGGGCGAGGCCGAAGGCCGAGCTGCGTTCAGGAAGACCATAAACCTTCTCGAACAAAGTAAGTAACTAAGGGCGAGGCCGAAGGCCGAGCTGCGTTCAGGAAGACTATAAAACTTCTCGACGAAATTAAGTAATTGATGGCAAGGCCGAAGGCCGAGCTGCGTTCAGGAAGACTATAAACCTTCTTGATGAAATTAAGTAACTGAGGGCGAGGCCGAAGGCCGTGTTGCGGTCAGGAAGACGATAACCTTTTCGAAGAAAGTAAGTAACATAGGGCGAGGCCGAAGGCCGAGCTGCGTTCAGGAAGACCATAAACCTTCTCGAAGAAAGCAAGTAACTAAGGGCGAGGCCGAAGGCCGAGCTGCGTTCAGGAAGACTAAACCTTCTTGATGAAAGTAAGTTACTGAGGGCGAGGCCGAAGGCCGAGCTGCGTTCATGAAGACGATAACCTTTTCGAAGAAAGTAAGTAACAGAGGGCGAGGCCGAAGGCCGAGCTGCGTTCAAGAAGACCATAAACCTTCTCGAAGAAAGTATGTAAGTAATTAAGGGCGAGGCCGAAGGCCGAGCTGCGTTCAGGAAGACTATAAACCGTCTTCAAGAAAGTATGTAACTATCGCCCATAGTTACTTACTGTCAGTGTCTTCCAGGATACAGCTCGGCCTTCGGCCACGCCCTTAGTTACTTACTTTTTTAATTATTTTTTTTCTGGAAACTGCCACGGTTGGCTACATTACCTACAACATCCGTGATGTCAGCCCATAACACCGGATGAACTTGGTGCCACGTCAGTGCTTCTCTTTGAGAAGGTTTATGGTCTTCCTGAACGCAGCTCGGCCTTCGGCCTCGCCCTCTGTTACTTACTTTCTTCGAAAAGGTTATTGTCTTCCTGAAAGCAGCTCGGCCTTCGGCCTCGTATACCATACATTATCTTCGTTTAACTCTAACGGTTTATGCAGCGCACGCCGAGATGCTCTCAGATGGCAGGATTTTTTCCGACTTACTTGACATTTATCGATATACCTATTTGGGCCAATTTACACAATGTCTTAATAAGTTATAGCCTATATGTTATATTGATGTACTGTAAAGGCTCATCAAAATCTGTTCAGTAGTTTTTGCGTGAAAGAAGAACAGAGATCCATTCTATCATATTGCGGCTATTCAGTTCGCTCGCCGTGCCTCCTCCGCGCCCGCGCCGCAGCCGCCGCCACGCCGGCGCCGCCGCCAGCTGCCGGCCGCCCGCTCGGTAAATACCTATACCCTATAGTACTACGGCGCCTACGGAACATATCGGTTTGTATGGGAGCCACATCTTAGCGTAACCGGAAGTGAATTTTATTTAGCCTATCCTGTGTCCCGTGTAGGTAAATGTACTTGTACGAAGTTTCATCGAATTCAGATGATCGGTTTAAGAGTTATGGTGGAACATACATACATACAGAAATGATTTCTAAAAATCGTAAATTTAGTTTTAGTATCATACACAGAGTCTACAAACCAAATATCTCAAAAATCAAAGCAACTTACTCCATGACCATCCCTTACAGATTTATTATTAGTATTGATATTGATGATTGATTGATAAAAAGCGGATACCTACTCTCACTTAATGTTCTGGAACCATACAATTACTCGCTATTAAATGGATTAGTTAAGAGTCTAATGTTAGTTTTCTTTGTATATTTTATTCGTTTATATTATATTTGTATGTATTTATGTATTTTTATCAATTTATTTAAATTTATGTTGTAGGGTATAACTTATTGAAATTGTAAATCTACATCATTCTTATTTATTCTCTGCCACTCAACACTCATTCATGTCATGATCATGATAGATAAGATAACCCAAAGGTTGGCTGGAGGAGAAAGTCTACGGCGTTAAGCTGTACCTGTTGCAAATGTTTAAAAGTGGAATAAACATATTTTGATTTGATTTGATTTCACTCAGTTCTTGGTATGTCGGTCGGCAGAACCAGGTCGCAAGTACACCACATACTATCATCCACTGGCGGCCGGTCCTAAAGTGCGCCCGTGCGCCGCACTACCATACCACGAGAAGTCTTCACTTCACTCAAACTAAATAATATCTCACAATACAACATACAAACATTAAAACCATAAAGATCGTACTCCAAATAAATACGAATGTGAATTCGACCTTATTTTATAGATCGCAAGGCACGTTTTTGCGAGTAAACCCGCGCCCCGTGCGGAATCGAATAACGCACGCGGGTCTCCCATCTGAATGTACGGGGATCGGCAAAACACCGCTGGCGCGTGAGACAAAAGATACTTCATAGAAACAGTATGGGCCGAAATGGAGTTCTGCGTGCGGCGCACGAGCGCCAAACAAGGGCGCTATATCGTGAATAGCCGCGCGTGCGACACGTCGCGAGCGATTCCTTTGCACGAGTCCGTCTGCCTAGAGTCAGCGCGCTGTCATGTGATGTGATGTCACATACCCGTTAGCGCGCGAATATTTAAAATGGGATATGGTTAGGTTTTGTGCTTTCTGTCACGTGATACTGTGAATTAAGTGGTGCCGATATTTGCCTAAGAGTTGGTTAAAGGTAAGGCTTTACAATCAGGTGATCCCGGGTTCAATTCCTACTTTTCAAATATTTTTTTTATACGTAAATTTTTTATGTATTTTTGGGACATTGCTATTGTTTTCTTTTTGGAAGCTGCAGTAGTGTTGTGTCCTAATGGGTGTGTTCGTAAAGGTACTATAAATGAGTTAAAAAACTTGTTTGGATTTTTTTTCTTGTTTTTTGCAACTCATTGAGTGTCTTGAGAATATTCATACTAGGTACGTACATAATACAACGCAGGCGTTTAAAAAATTCGGAAGTCGCGATCTTAAAATAACATGACGGGAATGTGTTGGGAAATTTGGTATTTAAGAGGTACTTAGGTACTTAGCGCACTACCGGTCACTGAAGTCACCAGCCGCCACTGCTATCATCCATCTGTGTCGGTACCGTCGAGCAGCGAGCTACATTAAATGATGACCCCCCTCAATTGACTCTAAAGACGCAGGGGTCGCTTTAGTACCGACCGCCTATTCCGCCTAAATGAATGGGCGCTATTACGTTACTGGTAGGGACAGATGACACAAAAAAAAAACCGGCCAAGTGCGAGTCGGAATCGCGCGCAGAGGTTTACGCAATACAAAAAAAAAACGTTGAAAAAACACGTCTCTTGTATGGGAATTCCCCTTAATTTTTCACTTTTTCGTTTATTTTCTCAAATTTTCACGTATTCTTTGAAAATTTCAACCGGCTAGCTTTTACGGTTCCAATGATACAGCCATATCGGACGGACGGACGGACGGACCGACGGACAGGCTTCCGTACGGGAGGGGGGTACGAAAACCTAAAAAGTATAGCACACCTTACTACTGAAACGACGTGCAGGGCCGGTCACTCATTCTGTTCTAAAGGACCTAACATGGACGCTGCTCGGAGGAACTTGCATCCCTTATTCCTTGCTATCCAACCTACCTCCGCGGCACTCGTCGCAGAGAAACTGACCACCATTTTGTTGTTGACAACCTGTTGGCTTTTGTTGTGCTTGGTTGGTATGTACTATGTACCAAAGACATTAGAATGGTCATGTCATGATACGAGTAGCTAAACCACACCACACCCTTCCCATCCATTTAATGTTGCCGCCCCCCACCCTTCCCCCCCTCCCCCCTAGTCCTTGCCAAACCATTCGCCCCATACTGGCCGGCTATTTCACGTATGGACGCCTCTTTCAAATGGGATATTGAAATGATACCCCACACAATATGTTTGTTTAATTTTTAGGGTTCCGTATCCTTCGTACGGGACCCTATTACTAAGCCTACGCCGTCTGTCTGTCTGTCCAAGGGCCGTATCTCTTGAACCGTAATAGGTAGCCCGTTTTCACAGAATATGTGTTATTTATGGCGGATATAACAACAAAATAATAAAAAATAGAAAAAGTAAAAAATTTAGGGGGGTTCCCATACAAGAAACGTGTTTTTTTCAATGTTTTTTTTCGGTGGTATGTTTTTACTACTTGCAACTGTGCGTTAATTTACCTACGCCAAATTTTCAGATTGTCTGAGGATGATAAGAGTAACTTCAGACAGTGGAAATATACTGAAAATAAAAAAAAAATTTAGGTACTTAGTGTAGGTACGATTGCTACTACTTTTAAGTACTTACCTAAGTACCTACTTACATTTTCACCTATCAATTTCATTTTATTAATCTATTCTCAAACATCCAAAGGTTCACTGGAAGAAATATCTTTAAAGAAATATCTTTAAGAAATATCTTTAGATATCTTTTATCGATAAGTCCGCCTTTGCATCTCACGTAAATATTAGATAATACCTCAGTCAGTCAGTCAGTCAGCGTGTAAGCGTCCACTGCTGGACATACGCCTCCAATTTTCCTCCAGTCCTCCCGGCCTTCAGCGATACGGAACCACTGATTTCCGCCGACGTCCTTGATGTTGTCGTCCCACCTGGCGGGTGGTCTTCCCGCACTCCGTTTTCCTGTCCACGGCCGCCAGTGTAGGACACGGTTACTCCAACGGTCGTCGTCTCTTCTTCGGCTAACGTCTGCGGTATAAGGTGCCCAGATTCTTCTGATTCTGATTTCCACTTAACTACTTGTTTATAAACATATTTTTTTGAGCAATAAATTATTTTCTATCTATATCTCTTCTCCGTAATACACCTACTACCTACTTAAGTATCGAAAGATCGAAGCCAAGGGTCGACCGATGATAGCTTGTGGCTAAAGAGCGATAATTTTCAGCGATGTATGACTCATAAAATTCAGAAGGTGTCGAAAGATGAAACGCTGCTACGTTTACTTCTGCGGATAATAATAAACTTTAAGGCAAATTGTTTAAAGTATTCGTTCAGATTCAGGTAACCGAGATAGCTGGCTTGGTATGGTTGACGTAGTAAATAGGTACCGCATTCTTACTATCGTATACATGTGCATTCTTACATATTATATTACACTAGACTAGGGTTGCTATTCGTCCCGACTCCCGGTACACCGGGACTTATCACCGGTTTAGAATCTCAGTCCCGGTCGTCCCGCCGGACCACCAAATGACCCGGTTACCAAAAGATTATAAAAAAAATATTTAAAGGGTTTAGTGCATACATATCACACACGCTGAATCCCGACAATCGGGGTAAGCAGAGTAATCGGTGTTGTGCTGCAAGAACTCTGGTAAATTACAGCACAACACCGACCACCACGTTTCGCAGAGTATTCGAACAAGATTCAATCGATCAAGCAGCAAGTAAGGCACGAAGACCCACCTGCTGCATGACTCGGTGGAAGTACCATGCCAAGGTGAGAGGTGGCGAGCCCGTCGCCCTTTAGCACGGCATCTTGTCCTTATCCCTTAGTCGCCTTTTACGACATCCACGGGGAGAGATGCAGTGGGGCTATTATTTTTAAGTACCGGGCCCACACGGTACTTTACGTTTTAGTGTTTCTTCTTATTTCCTAACACTCCTTACAGACCGTTTCAGGCATCTTAAGTCCGCATATTTCAGTCGCATATGTCAAATATATGCCAGACTCCAATTCACCAGGCGCTGGCCGCATTCAACCGAATATTGGTAATGTTTCCGGATCTAGACGTCTTCAACTGCAATACTAAAGTCTTTCAAAAGTACGCGGTGAGATACGTTGAGCTAACTTTGAAATATATTCTACATTGTAAAATTTTGGGGCTTGCTCTGTAGTAACAATGTGATATATAAATACATAAATCAATAACATTTGTAGTGCATTGAAATTTGATTAAAATGCCGGTTTAGTCTAAAGTACAAATTAATTACGTAGCTAACTGTACTTTTTCTCCATACAAATTTACGGTGGTCCGTAATGGGACTGAAAATGTGCAATATTAAATAATTTCCCGTTACGTCTCACCCAGGTGGGACGAAACGAGAATTCAAAATAAATAAAAGTGGTCCCTAACGGGAATTTTAGTAGGTGGGACATTCAAAGTGAGACCTAATGGGCCGAGACCGACTTTTGGCTCACTACCTGTGAGCTTACAGAGCTGCGTGGATCATTCTGAATCGGACACTTTTCTGGGGCCTATAATTTATTGGCTATGCGGGCATATAAAACCATTGCCTACCTAATTATCTTTTTTTTTTTTTTTTTTTTTTTTATGGAAACTGACACGGTTGGCTACATCACCTACAACATCCGTGATGTCAGCCCATAACACCGGGTGAACTAGGTGCTATGTCAGTGATTCCCTTCATTTCGCGCCGGCTACACTGAACTGGACGGAAAACACGAACTATTTACATAGCCGTTTCGACCGACGTATCGCTCAGTGCGGTGGTACCAACCCGGCCGGGATAAACCCTACCACCCAGTGAGGTAAGAAGGGAAGGGACCTACAGTTTAACGTGGAATCCGAACCACGGTCAGCCTCCAACGGTCGGGCGGTCACCCATCCAATAACTGACCGCACCACTGAGCTGCCGAGGCTGACGATCCCTTAGTCGACTTTTACGACATGCGACGGGGAGAGATGCAGTGGGGCTATTCTTTTTAAGTACCGACCCCACACGGTACAAATCTAATACAATTTTATGCATAATTTATCCTTAAATGTAATATATACCTATCATCTAAAATTTAATTTAATATTCATAGAGCAGGGGCTGCATTTCCCCGCTCAAAGACAACCAACTTTTCTTAGGTTTTGATATAGTGTCCCTACTGTCCCTGTACATATAAGTCGGTGATTGAGACCCTACTCTACTGCCAATGGGCCCGGATATGTTCGGTGAAGCTATCGCAAGCTCAGTTCCACACCTCCCCTAAGGAAAGATGTAGAGAGGTATTACATAATTATGTAGGTAATACTACCATTGCAGGCACGCACTTTTTCCATTATTATTTTATAATAAGGTAGGTAGCTATTCAGTTCTGTCAAATTGCTTAGCGAAATATCTAAAATTTCATTAATATAACTAATCTCTAGCCTGAATTGAGTCTCTGTCGTAACTTCAGCATTATTTCTAATCATTTTATTCGAAGGTGTTGAAATTTGCTCTAAAACGCGTTAGAATAATTTGAAATTTGATCACATAGGTACCCGAAAGTTCTGTGCATAGAATAGAATAAGTCAAGAAGTTTCCGTCGTTTCTATGTTAGTTATCCCGTGACAACGTTGTTGGTTAGTGTAACTTCCGGATTTGTTCGCGGCTTTTTGCATAGACGGTAAGTAGGTAGCGCCATCTGCGATCGAGCGAAACACGTGATGGCGGCAAGCGTCACGTGACTTGAGCGAACATTCGGATTCAAATTTAGAATATTTTCAATTCCTTGACAGACTGAAGGGGCATCGATTCTACGAGCGGGTGCCCAGAGTACCAGAACATAGTGAAATGTCATTCATTACAAATTGTGCGACACAAAGACATTGGCGTATCTAGGGTTATTTTCCAGGGTGGGCCTGGCCCCTGAAAAGCGATGGCCGATGAAGCCGAAACCCGATGTAGGTACCTATACGCAATAAAAGTAGGTAATTTGAGCTTGAAGTGTAGAGCCGTTTTTCGTCGACCATTGATTTCGGAAAGTTTCTTTACTTTCCTAAATAAAATTAAACAAAAACCTTTTTTTTAAGTGTTTATTTTGATTACCTGGATGTAAATGGAATTTTATGTTGATTCCCCTCAGCTGTAGATTATTTAAGTGTTTTTGTGTGAAATTATTTAAGTGCCCACCCTAGAATTTTAGGTTGGCAACCCAACATCCTGGGGTGGGCACCAGACACTTCTGGAGTGGGCCGTGCCCACCCGGCCCCCCCTCTATATACGCCAATGCACAAAGATGGAACTGAACTATGGTATTACAAAATATACCTAGTTACCCATAATAAGTCTCAGTAGAACTTGTGGACTCACGTGTCTTTATAAACATGTGCGATTTATTTTATGTAATCCGGTATGGGTGGTTGAGTCAGAGCGGCCAGTGCTCATGCTCCGCTCGGCCAATATCACTTCCATCCAAGAAGATGGTGCCATACTGGAGACTTACTATGGATTGATGGCTATACTGGACTAGAGGAGAACATAGCCGAGGGTTCTATGCGGCCATCGGTGTGTTAGGTAGGTACCAGCCCAGTCGGCTGTATATATGTAATTTGATTCTACCACCTAGAAGCAGCAGGTAGGTAGCAAATAATGCGTATCCATGCGTATCGAGATTTAGAAAGAGACAATCCGGTTTTAAAGCGTTGTCCCTGTCGCACAGAGACGTGAGATTTCGCAAGTAATGTTTTTTTTTGTACCTACGTAAATTTTTACGTCAAGTAAAAAACTTATTGGTGCATTTACCGGATTCGAACCTCGAACCCTGAGAGCAAGAGTCGAAGCCATAACCGCGCCGAACATCCGCCACCGCTTGCGCTTTCGAGAGGTATGAAGCAAATTGAATGAAATGGTCGAAAAATTTCGATCAAAGGGTAGCACTGCCATGGCACCTAGTTCACCAAGGTGATAAGGGCTGACATCACGGATGTTGTAGGTCATGTATCCAACCGTGTCAAGTTTCCATAAAGAAAGAAATCATGTAAGTTTCCATACAAAAAAACAACATATTTGAAATACTAGTAAGGAGTAGGGTTGCCAGGTGCCCGGGATTTCCGGGATTGTCCCGGGCAAGACTCCAATGTCCCGTGTCCCGCCCGGGCGAGTAATCATTTTGTCCCGGAGAGTGCAATTTGTCCCGGGAAGAAATGTCTGTACATACGACTTGACGTCGCGCAAAGAAGCCGGCGAACAGAAATCCAGATGCTATTAAATTACTCAAATTAGCAACTCACAAAAAATATGAATAATTAATGTAAAAGAAGATTCTACTTTCATTTTAGTGTAGTGTTGCTTACTAAAGTCGTTTGCTATAAAAAAAAACACTCTAAAAGTTCGCCGTAAAAATTATTAACAGAAAAATATTGTCATACATTTCTACACCTTAGTTATTTGTGAAGGACTGCAGGTAATAGGTATGTCCCGGGAAGGCTAACGTCAGATCTGGCAAGCCTAGTAAGGAGGTAGGTACCAAGTAAGTAAACTATGTCTGTGACTATGTCTTTCATGTTTGTTTAGTGCGCGATAAAACTCGAAAGAAATGTTTGAACAAGCCAATCCCTCTCGTAATCATTGTTTCAAAAATGTTGTTTGGATAATAGATAAAGTATTCTAGCCTACTTGGCAGTAAACTTCGTTGTGAAATAGTTTTAACGATAACACGTTCAAGAATGAACATAGCTATATTTCATTACATTTTAAACGTAAGCACACCGAGTTCTTTTATTTTTAACCCCCGACGAAAAAAACAGAGGGGTGTTATAAGTTTGACGTGTGTGTGTGTGTGTGTGTGTGTGTGTGTGTGTGTGTGTCTGTCTGTGGCATCGTAGCTCCCAAACGGATGGACCGATTTGGATGCGGTTTTTTTTATTAGGAAGCCTGTTTAATCGGGATGGTTCTTAGCTATGTTTGTAATCAAGTAATAAAGTAATTAAGTAATAAAAAAAATAATTATCTTAAAAAGTGGACCGATTTGCATGCGGTTTTTTTTAAAAAGCTTCAAATAAAAGTTAAATTACAAATTTAAAAAACCCCCGACTCTTAAAAAGTCTAAAATAATTTCCGTTTACTTACTTAAAGGAGTCGGGGGACCGCTAAGTAAATTAAATATAAAGACTCAAAAGTTGGCGGGAATTTACTTAGCGGTTTACCGACTCCTTTAAGTAAGTAAACGGAAATTATTTTAGACTTTTTTTACTTAAAAATGCTCCGGTGAACGAACCAACTTATGCATAAAAGCCTACAGAACGCACAATAAGTGTTTCGCAGAAAGCTAGGTACTTAGTTAATTTACATTAACCTATGGACAGTGAAGCAACCCCTAACTAAGCCAAGCGAAGCGTGACAAACAAAATAGATAGATAGGCAGGTGTAGGTACCGACGACCGTGCATACCTTACTGGGTAGAGTCTGTCAAACAAGTTTGTGCAAACGAAATAACGAACTACCTCCTACTAAAATAATTGTTTACTAAAAGAATGCAATCTCCAGCAAACTGCAATAATAACGATATTTAAGTTTTAATTTGTACCTACTCTATTTTAATCTGTAATATTCTTACCTGATAAAACTACACACGAGCACGGCACAATTAGTGATACTAACAAAACAAACTTAATAAAAGAACGCACCACTTATAAAAAAAAAAATCTCGGAAGTCGAACGGACGAACGCGACACGAAGAACGTCAATGCGCGAGCGACGCGCGGGAACTAACAGACCGACTTGAAGTTGCAGCGAGACGTTGGCATGTGACCGCGCTCTGGGTACACGGTGGCTCGAACAACGTTCCGCCTGCGGTTTTCATGGAATGAATGGAATTTAGATGACTGTGAATGTAAAGGACGGTACATATTAATTTGTAGATATAATAAAACTGTGCACGTTTGTTTATTGTTTTCAGGGCGGTTTTCCCTTGACAACCACATAACATTTCGAAAGGGTCGTAGTAAAAAAAATATATAAAAACTTGACTAACGAAAAACTAAGGAAATAAGAATAACATTTTATCGAAAATGCTGTAGTCGGGTACGTGTCTATTCGAATCCTTTTACGGGTGTGTAGAAGGATTCGAATATATATACTATAGCATTTTCAATATTTGTTATTTCCTTCATCTTACAAAATTTATGAATTACCTATGTTTTATTGAATTCCTTTTAAAAGTATTTTTGAAATCAATTATAGAACGGTTTGTAGAAAAAAAAGGCTGCCTGGCGCCTGGAGCTATTTAAAAAAATATATAATATTCATATATATATATTTTTTTTTTATAGGCTACCGGCACGGGTGACTGTGCCCAAAAGTTCAAAGAACGATTAAGACACAGACAATAACCCCACTCCTCGCGAAACCACGCCTCGCGAAGGCGCCATGCCAGCTACAAGGCGGACAAAGAGGTTGTTGTCTAATTTATTAACACGCCTTTTGAAGATTCCCAGGTTATAGGTGGTGGGGAACACACTCGCCGGATATGCCTCATAAGTTGAGTCGGTTAAGTAATTTACGGTCTATGATGGAACAAACATACAGTGCCCGGCCGTAAGTAATGAACATCGAGCTTTAAAAAGAGACAATCCGGTTGTAGAGCTTCGTCTCTGCCGCACAGAGCGGGCGAGTTCATGCGACAGAGACGACGCTCTACATCCGCGTTTGTCTCTTTCTAAAGCACTATGTTCATTACTTACAGCCAGGAACTGTACAAACATATATATTTCCAAATTCGACCACTTCCGTCGTTACTAATCCGCTTTTATATGTATATACTTATAGGTACATTTATATATATTTATACATACACATCACACGCTGTATCCCGACAATCGGGGTAAGTAGAGTAATCGGTGTTGTGCTGCAAGTACTCTTTTAAATTGCAGCACAACACCAACCACCACATTTAGCAAAGTATTAGGACAAGTTAACTATGTCTATGACCGTGCCAAGGTGAGAGGTGGCTAGCCATCGTCAATTATGATACTGAATATATCAAGTCAAATGAACAATAAGTAGTATAAGTTTATTACAAAGAAATGTAATATGTATAAGGGATATAACTCCCTTCTTATATCACTAGGTGGTAGGGTTTAACCCGCCCGGGTTGGTACCACCGCACTGAATGAAAGTTCGGTCGAAACGGCTATGTAAATAGTTTGTGTTTTCCGTCCAGTTCAGTGTAGCCGGCACGACCGAAGGGAAGCACTGACGTGGCACCAAAGTCACCCGGTGTAATGGGCTGACATCACGGATGTTGTAGGTGATGTAGACAACAGTGTCAGTTTCCATAAAAAAAAAAAAATGTAATAAGTCTATTAAAAATCTAAAGATACAAAGTCAAAATTCGAAAATTGAACAGACAGACAGAAGACATTGTGTTATAATATGTAGGTAGATGACCCACTGACATTTACCGCGCCGTGAGTCAACTTCCCGCCATGCGTGACTTAGAGCCGCTGAGGGTGGCTATTCACCTGGGAATTAACCTAATGTTGCGGTGACCCAAATACGGTTAGGGTGCATTTAGTGCTACGGACGCACAGTTCCGTTTACTTGACAGGTTTATGGTGTTTCACGCTCCGTGAAATAGGATTTATATAGAGCAATAGGATATGGATGGAGTGGATTCACACCTCCCTTTCAAGAAAAGTGGTAGGTATTAAGCGGCTGACAGCCAGGAACTGTACAAACATATATATTTCCAAATTCGACCACTTCCGTCGTTACTAATCCGCTTTTATTTATATGTATATACTTATAGGTACATTTATATATATTTATACATACACATCACACGCTGTATCCCGACAATCGGGGTAAGTAGAGTAATCGGTGTTGTGCTGCAAGTACTCTTTTAAATTGCAGCACAACACCAACCACCACATTTAGCAAAGTATTAGGACAAGTTAACTATGAAGCAGCAAGTGAGGCACGAAGACATACACATGCTACAAGACCCGGTGGAAATACCGTGCCAAGGTGAGAGGTGGCTAGCCATCGTCAATTATGATGCTGAATATATCAAGTCAAATGAACAATAAGTAGTATAAGTTTATTACAAAGAAATGTAATAAGTCTATTAAAAATCTAAAGATACAAAGTCAAAATTCGAAAATTGAACAGACAGACAGAAGACATTGTGTTATATATAATATGTAGGTAGATGACCCACTGACATTTACCGCGCCGTGAGTCAACTTCCCGCCATGCGTGACTTAGAGCCGCTGAGGGTGGCTATTCACCTGGGAATTAACCTAATGTTGCGGTGACCCAAATACGGTTAGGGTGCATTTAGTGCTACGGACGCACAGTTCCGTTTATTTGACAGGTTTATGGTGTTTCACGCCCCGTGAAATAGGATTTATATAGAGCAATAGGATATGGATGGAGTGGATTCACACCTCCCTTTCAAGAAAAGTGGTAGGTATTAAGCGGCTGAAGGTAATTTTTATAAGGTAAATAAACTGGTCTGTACACGTAATTTCGCATATTTCTTACACTTGACCACTTTGGCTTCTTGTGATATTTATCTCGATAGTTAATAGATTACAATCTACGGGAAGAATTAAGTTCAATAGCAGAAAAAAAAACAGATTATAAGAGACCTTAAGCAGACATCATTCTAAATTTTATAAAATGTAGAGATAGAGAAAATAAGAAAAAAAAATTCATGTATCCTACTACCTACCGTAGCGCGCGTAGATTGAATATCGTCCCTCCCATGATAAAACGACGAATGTGCAAAAAAGTAATTCTGAGATAATAGTTGTCAAAGTTGTGTGCTAAAATAACCAATGTTACAAATTCGTGACTATAGCATGGCTAAAATTCAAGAACTTCTAAATTATTCTAAATTATCATACATATATTTCACGAATAATAAACATTAGTGTGTTTGGCACAGTAAAATCGAAAAAAGCCACATTCGTTATTATTCTATACAACAAAATATCTCTGAGTACGTTTAATTTAGAGATTCGTGATTTTGGCATTGCAAAGATTTTATAAAAATTTATGAAACTACATCAAAAGGTCATTTTCGCCAAAATTGCACATTCGTCGTTTTAGCATTGGAGGGACGATATAGTTACAATCCAACATAGCTACTTTTGTTTTAGCAGGGAAGTTTGACGCTTGGTATTACCGTTTTTACGATAGAGCAAAAAAAGTAGAAAAAGACATGGTCATTTTATGGGGACCCCACTTAATTTTTTACTTTTAGTTTTTTTTTATTATTTTTAGATTACACGCCATAATAAGATATATCCGGTGCAAATTTTAACCGGCGACCTATTACGGTTCAAAAGGTACAGCTAGATATAAATCTATAGGCAGGACGGACGGACAGACAGACGACGTAGTCCATGTAATAGGCCTCCGTACCTACACGGTACAGAACCCTAAAAACAACAAACACAATCATTATCACTCATCTTCAATTTAAAATTCTGATTAAGTATTTCAAGTTTTCTAAATTCCGAGTACCTTCAAAATGTACGCGCAAGTTTCAGCCACCCTATATCTCTCATCAGCTGATGATGCGCGAGAACAAATCTTGTCTCGTGATCAGTCGGTTAGGTTGGTAGCACTGCCGGAGTAATCCTTTGAACATGGTACTATCACACTATGCATCACTTATATAAAAGCACTTGGTACTTACCAAATGTGTGTTTACTGAGAATAATAGGCGTGTCCGTATCATAGTCCTTATGTACATTTTAAGAAATATTTAGAAATCTAAAATACCTACAAGGGAATATCTAAGTTTGAACGATCTTACACAGAGTAGGCACCAACCGGTTCTGTAGATCTTTTATTCACTTAACCGGGAAATATTGGAACGCAATCCCTGCCCATCTATTTCCACCCAAGTACAGCCTGGGGGTTTTCAAAAGGGGCGTGAAAGGCTCCTGTCAGGCCGGCATGGCATTCGCAATCTCCGTGCATCACAGAATGTCCATGGGCATCGTTAGACACCTACTTGTAGGTGAAATGATGCCATATGTCGCGCTATCAATAAAAAAAAAGGTAAGCGCTTGATTGAGGTGATTAAGATTATGAAGACGGCTTTGTATACATACACGTTAGAATCCTATTGGCAAGCAATGGCAAGTGTTATTGTTATTACTATGGATGGGGTGGTTTATAAGCGGCGCCGGGTGGCCGAATAGCGTCGGCTTCTCTGTCGAGAGGTCTGGGGTTCGAATCTGGTCGGCGTGTACCAATGAGATTTTCTGATGGAAAAAAATTGGTGCATACTTATACCTGCTGCTTCGCCGACTCGCCGTTCGGAACCGGTGTAAAACTGTAGTTCCCTTCCCTTGCCTCTTACTAGCTGGTAGGCTCAAATTGTAGCCAACTGCGTTGGTACCACCGTACTGGATGTAAAATGGCTTTTATCACTGGGTGATCCTGAGGCCTTTTCTCGCGTTAATGATACGATAACATGACAAGAATTGTAACCACCCGGGGCCGATAAACTCAACTTTACCATATATTATTTATTCAAAGAGTGATTGTTACAGTATTGTTGATACAATAGGATGGTGCGAAGCAATGTGGGGTATTATGTACATCCGGAAGCTGCGCACGGAAAACCGGCTAAGTGCGAGTCGAACTCGCGCACCGAGGGTTCCGTATCGCCATGTCATGGTCAGCGTCACTCACGCCATCTATGTATTAGGTAAAATGCTTTATACTCTTTTCGGCAGATGGCGCGCATACACTTTTTAGTTTCTTGTGCGCGGGCGTACCTATGGGGACCGCAGTGAATTATGTACTTTTTCTTATTTTTCTTATTTGTTGTTATATCGGCCATAATACTGTGCAAATTTTAACGGGCTACCTATTACGGTTCAAGAGATACAGCCCTCGGGACCTCGGACGGACAGAAGGATAGAGAGGGCGTAGGCTTAGTAATAGGGTCGATCCAAGGTTGCCAGATGTCCGGTTTTGGACCGGACGGTTCGGTTTTTGAGGCTTGTGTCCGGTCTCCAAAATGATGAAAAACCGGACACCAAAACGTCCGGTTTTTTTTCTTTATATAACGCAAATATTTACTTTTTCAGAACATTTTAATACTACTCTTAGTGTGTTCTTCGATTTTGCAGTAAGTTCGATCAATTCAACCCTTTTATTTATTACTCTATCTCCCATTTATTTTCAAAAGTAAAGGTCATGAAACATTTTGTACATAATCAACTTTCATTTGGTGCCTGAAAATCAAAGGCCTTTTGATTAAATATGTCCGGTTTTTTCACCTGAACCATCTGGCAACCCTGGGTCGATCCCGTACGACGGATACAGAACCCTAAAAATCAAGAATATAAAAAAACTAATGTTGTGTTTATTGCAACTAATTTTATTGTGTACTGCGTTTACCTATTACTTTGACCACTGCATTAAATCATCGCCAAAAACAAACTAAAACAATTCTCACGCTCAACTCTTTGCTACTACTACCTGGTTATTTAAAGAAAGGCATTGAAAATGGCGGCGCTCCTATTTGCCTCTCGCTCACACAGTATTGCCGTCTAAAGAAAATAAAGCAAAGGTTCCAAGACAAAAATTAGAACATAAAAAAAATTATTATGCAAAAAAAAATATTTGCATGCCGACTGTAGGTACAGCTGTAAAACGCAGCCATTTTCAATCCCTTTCTTAAAATAACCAGGTTATACCTACTTACATTCCAGTAATTCGAATCTCAAACATTGTAGGTCCCTTCCCTCCTCATCTTACTTGGTGGTAGGGTTTAACCCGCCCGGGTTGGTACCACCGCACTGAGTGAAACGTCGGTCTAAACGGCTATGTAAATAGTTTGTGTTTTCCGACCAGTTCAGTGTAGCCGGCACGATCAAAGGGGGAAGCACTGACATGGCACCTAGTTCACCCGGTGTTATGGTCTGACATCACGGACGTTGTAGGTGATGTAGCCAACCGTGTCAGTTTCCATAAAAAAAAATTTCAAAGGGTGACTGTAAGAAATCTCTGTAAGGGATAAGTCCGCCTTTGCACCTTATGTAAATGTTCCAATGTGCTTATTATACTGTGGAATGTTTCTTGGAGCAATGAAGAATTTTCTATCTAACATAATATTGAAAATCAAAAACCTTACTACAAACTACAGTTGGCATCTCGTTTCTCGCTCTGAAGGACATGAAATGGCGTTGTTCGTTGTTTATCCGTCCGCAGAGTCCTCTGCCTCTAGAATGGTCTTGAAGCAGAACGGCTGGAAGGCGTAACCAAGCCCCGAGAAGAACTTACTCATGAACTCCACCCTGAAAATATAAGGAAACGCAATATTATAGAAGTTTGTTGGGCCAAGGAACTCGCTTCATTCATCCCACCTGATCGCATTCGTCAAACCCCCTACACACTCTCGGAACAACCCTTTGTAGTAGATAGAAGTTGTATAGATCTTGGAATGGAACAATTGCTTTTTTTTAATGGAAACTGACACGGTTGGCTACATCACCTACAACACAACATCCGTGATGTTAGCCCATAACACCGGGTGAACTTGGTGCCACGTCATAGTGCTTTCCTTCGGTCGTGCCGGCTACACTGAATAGGAGATACGTTTAAAAGCGGAATTAATTCAATGTACACTTATATGACAAGATGTGGTTGGCGGCCTGGATTAGGATTAGGAAAATTTGAGTCTGGTGTTATGAAACCGGTCGAGTGCGTCGCTACCTGCAAAGAATTCAATATAATCGAGGTGGGGTTTCAATATACTGAGCAACCATTATGATCAGGGACGGAAAACAAAAACCATTTGTACATAGCCGTTTCGACCGACCTTTAATTCAGTGCGGTGTGGTACCAATCCGGGCGGGTTAAACCCTACCACCTAGTAATATAAGGAAGGGAGTCATATCCCTTAGTCGCCTTTTACGACATACACGGGGAAAAATGCAGTGGAGCTATTCTTTAAAAGTACCGGCCTCACACGGTTTCGCTTCTTCCGGTTCTCCCCACACACATTCGATTATTGTGTCGGAATAGAAGGTGGAACGGAAATAAATGGCCTTTTCACGGAAACTCTAGTCTGTCTACAAGCCGGAGTGGCGCCTCCCGAGAGCCCCGAGAGGTGAAGTTGGCTGTGCCTGCGAGGCCCCGACTTCGAGCGCAGACAGTGCATTAAAAAAGACAAACTAAATTAATAGACGTTCGAACATTTTAATTTTAATTTGGTTGGATATATTTATATACAATTTTAATTGTTGGATGTTGATTTAGCTGGATTCACAATATTACCTCTGTGATACTTGAATAACCAAAATTACGAACTTTATTCTGTATTCAACATCCATAGACAGTACACTGCAATCGGCTTCGGTATATTTTAATATTAAACATTTAGCATTTAGCCAGTTCATGACAGATGCAAAAATGTATTACAAGTCCAATAGTTCTTTTCCATAAGCGTAAACCATTCATTTAACATGTTGGCAATTGGAGCAGGCCAGTCTCCACAAACAGCACCCGTTCACGATCATCACGCCAGGACCAGCCAATATCCCACATCCATATTTGAGGGTGAGAGGCGACCCGGACCAAGCGTCACCCACCGTAAGCAAAGAACTTAAAGCGATCAGGTTCACACACACCAGTGGGTTGTTTCGGTGCATTCAATGTACTATAGAACTAACCAGTGTAGACGTAGTGTATGCAAGAAGGCAGACAGCCCTTCCATCATGACGAGAATGGCGAGAGTGAACAGCGCCCAGAAGGTGAACGCCACGTACAGCTTCACCGCTCCCACGTAGCTGTGGTCCTTCAGACCCATCGTCAGCACCATGCTCCACAGCACTTCCGACAGCTCTGCAAGTGTTACAGACTGTGCTACTGCGGTTGTCTTGTTGAAATAATACATAGGAATAGATTACTCGCGATAACCCAGATTTGATGGGTAAAGCCTTTCTTTACTCCGAAGTATGTGGATCCGAAATAGTCAGTTAGCGTGTAAGCGCCCACTGCTGGACATACGGCTCTCCAATTTTCCTCCAGTCCTCCCGGCGTTCAGCGATACGGAACCACTGCTTTCCCCGCCGACGTACTTGATTTCGTCTTCCCACTTGACGGGTGGTCTTCCCACGGTCCCAACGGTCATCGTCTCTTCGGCTAACGTGCACAGTCCACTGCCACTTGATCTAAGTCACCCGGTGTCCAATTCCAATATCGACTACTTTCGTGAGAGGTTGCTACCGAAATAGGATGATCTCCAATAGACGGTATATCGACAAATGTTCTACATGTGCCCTGAAAATGTTGACCATCAGTTGAATATAGGAGTATGCACAATTTTGGAATACATGGTCCTTCGAGCCGGATTAAAAAAATAAATACAAACCGGCGTGAGCGAGTGAGAGGGCCCAGAGCCGCAGGTAGGAGGCGGTGTGCGAGATGGTGCTGAGCACGTATTCTATCGTGTGGATCGCCTGGTGGATCATGATCTCGCTGAACGGCTCCTCCTCTTCGTGGTGAGCGCCCGACGACGAGGGCTTCGGCGCAGGTTTAGGTGGCTCCTGACCCTCCGGTATTTCCGTCTGCGTCACGTTGCCGTTGTGAGGCTCCGGCTGGTGAAATATTTTTGTAGTCAGTTTAACAGAACATATAAAGCTGATACCGCACTATGCGGCAGCGAAGCCGCACAAATTGATTGCGGCGGCGCGGCGGCGGCGCGGCGTCGCGCAGCGCCGTTGCCAAAAGATGTGGTTTATTTTATAAAGCTTAAGTATACAACGAAAATTACTAATACTATTTCGACGCGCCTATGCCGCGCCGCTTCGCGGCAGCCTACGGCTGCCGCGCAGTATCGCGAGAGTTTGGTGCCACCATATACGTGAAATTTGTCTGTAAATTTGTTTTTGATGAATCCAAACAAATTGGATGTACCAATATTAAACTTACACCCATAAATTTATGTAGACCTGATTTAATCAAAATATGGTGCTTTTGTAAATTAAATACGAGGCCAACAGCGCAAAACCCTCCTTCATTCTCAGCTGAGACCTAAAACACGAATTTAAAACAAACAAGGACAGGATATACTCGTATACCTTCTTATCCTTCTTCTGCGACATGAGTATGTAAAGCGGTTTGCCGAGCAGCATAACCGGGATGCACAAGAGCGCAATGATGACGAAGTAGCGTTGCATGGCGCCCTGGCTGTCCCACATGAACTCCTTGCAGCCCTCCTCGGGCTCGTTGGACGAGAACAGCATCATGTTGATGAAGAGGATCAACACTGACGGCGCGCACCCTTCTTTGTACGCCTCAACTGCCGATAACATAGTCATTTTTAGAATCTAAGCCTGCGTGGTGCATAATGTGATAGCTAGATAAATTAAACCAAGGTATTATTTTACAAAACCGTTATGTTGTGAACACACAACAGTGACAATAGTTTTACTATAAGTAATTTAAACGTTGTACTTAAAACTTTGCCGTAGTCTGTGTTTTGTGAGGTTTAAAATGTTCTTCAGTCATCTCAGTGTGTTCTACAGGTACTATGTACTATGTAGCAGGTACTATGTCAGTAGGAGCACGTGTTAGGAAACAGCACGAGGAAACAACCCTATAGAGGTGAAACTACTCGTATATTCATTTTCGCGGGATAGCCGTTAGGCCCAACAAAATGCCTTCTAATTTTGACACTAGGGAAAGGAGAGAGAGAGAGATATACCTTCCGAAGTAGTGCTGTAGGCCACCCACTTGAAGAACATCATGAAGACCATGTACAGGAAGAGCAGCATCAGGAAGACGACTTGCGGCAGGAACTCCAGGAAGATGGACGAGCGACGGCTGAAGAAACTGGAAAATTGAGATTAACTTATTACATCCTTTCGCATTAGCACAAATATAGGATGTGTATGCATATTGTGTGTATGTGTTTCCGCATCCTCGGAGTCTCATAGACATAAACTAGAATAAGTTGTATGTTTCTAATTAAGGCGTTAAGCCATCAGAAGTAGGATTGTTATTGGTCCTTCGCGTCAGAATATTTAATAGATTCTAAAAACAAGTTCTTTAATAACTAACAAGACCTTTAAGATAGAGCTGTAGTTTAATGAAGAAGGAAGAATTAATATTAAATTTTAAATTAAGATCGCATAGTTTAAAAAAAATATTCAGTTCATCTGAATAAAGAGAGACAATACTCACTTGTAGTTAACGACGCTCATGCATACTCCGAAGATCATGTGTACCACACCGAAGATAATGGATAACTTCATTTTGTATGAGTTTAGGAAGATAATTTTGTTTTCAGCCATCTGAAACCAAAATATTTCCAATGGTTTTAGACATTAAACATTATTTCAGGCAACCCATGTTCGGAGATATAGGTACGCCCAAAAAGTGGGCCAGCACTGGAATATACAGCGATGGAATTCGACGGGTGTCCTCCGGACACTCCGATCCATTCAACTAACTGGTACTCGTGTAAGTTTTTATTTTCTTTAATAAAAATGTATTGTTTACAATTTAAATAAATTGTTTCCACTCTAGCTATATTTGGTAGTAGATAAGGCATTACTATTGACATTCCTAGAATTTGAAAATGATACCATACTCTTTTCTATCCACGCCATTACTTAGCTATGACGGATTGTAGAGATGTATTTAATATGATGTATATGACCTATCCTTTCTTAGACCATATACTACAAATACACTGTTTGCGCCCATAAATGAAAAATATCTCACCTGCCAGATAGGATCAACCCCAATGAAGTACGGTTCGTTCTGGTAGGATTCACTCGGGCTCAGGCTCAAAGCGGGGTTCTCGATCAGGGTGGATTCGTTGTAAGGGTTTCTCCAGCTCGAGCCGAAGATGTTCATCGACTTGGAGAAGATGTCGTTGTAGACGAAACCGGTGTACATTGAGAAGAAACCCATGAGCATGATGATGTATCGGCCAGCGAAGAAGATATTCCAGATTTCGTTGTTAGATTTCTTTTGGGCGAGTTTCTTCTCGCAGGCGACCATCCAGACGCCGAACAGTGCCATGATGAAGCCGTGGCCGAGGTCTCCGAACATCACCGCGAACAGGAAGGGGAATGTGATGATCGTATAGAGCGCTGTAAAAAAGAATACATTTGACCGTTCGAACCGGATGAACAGTTCCCTTCTATTTTGTCTTCAGTCACATTATTTGATAGTTAGATATATAACTTAAGAAAATAGTGATCCCAAGAGTGAATCAAAAGATCTCTTTGTTTACTGTCACAAAGATAACTTGTATTGCCTTACTAAATGTCACGCGGTTTGTGATAAGTACCGTGAAAAAGTACAAAAGGTGTTTTTGACTAGTTTGATTTTAAAAGGAAAGGACTACAAAACATACGATCTCATGAAGATTACGATAGATGAGATCGGTTACCGACCAGGGTTGGCCTCCCTGTAAGTGCCGATGCCATAGGAGTCGATGAGGTTCTGGAAGCCGCGCGTGAAGCGATTCGTGCGGTTGAACGTGGGCGGCGGCTCCGATGTCTCGATGCAGTTGAGGAACGACGGGATGGAACTGCCGCAGGCGTTCTGATATGATTGAATTATTGTCAAAACTGATTATACTATATAGTATATTGTCCTTTTGACCTGTGAAACACTTCTATCTTCTGTATATTTTTGGACAAATACTAGATCAAAGAACGCCGCATAGCAGCCTCGGCTGTGTTCTCCTCTAGTCCAGTATAGCCCAACTATAAAGGGAAGTCTTCGGTATGACAACTTTTCGGAGGTGTTTCGCTGTTATAAGCACGTGCTCTGGCCTGGCACCACTGGCCAATTTAGCAAACTGGATAAAAAAATAATAATTTAGCTAACACAGATTCCAAGACGATTGGTCTATGTGGGACATTTAAACATGGACGGGATGTAGGACAGATTATAATGATAATGATGACGATGACGAAGATTTTACTAGACGGTAGGGTTAAAACTGTCCGAAATATACTCCATGTTTTTAATCCAGTTCTGTGTAAGTTCAAAGGGACGTAGCGGCCTCTGCCTTGGTACCTAGTTCACACAGGGAACTAAGGGCTGATATTATGGGCGTAGCAAGTTAGTTAGCCAACCATGTCAAGTCCCGCAAAAAATGGATGATGTGATTATTACCATGATGATAAGATATGACGATTTTGGCTATGGTGATGAGGACAAAAGTTAAAGGTACTCACAGAGCCATCGACTAAAGCCTTCTGCACATTGGGTAGGTCGGCCGTTGGGACCCAGCACTCGCCGATGAGGCACTTCTTAGTGACGTCCATGTTGAACAGATTGAGGGTGTGGTAGATGGCCTTCATCTTGCGGACCATGATGATCCAGCTGGCCAACTCCTTGGCCACGCTGGCCAGCACGCGCTGCCTGTGGTCGTTGGTTTGATTCAGCACCTGAGACATACAACACAAATGGTGTTAACAAGCAGTGAGTAAAAAGCCCGAAAGGGAACGAAAGTAAAACAGTAAATGAAATTGCGCGAGTAACCCAGCACAAATTTCTCATACTGAGAGATCTTGGTGCTCAAAGCTTGGTAGGCACCAAAGATAAATTGTTTTCTGAACTCCTGGTCTGGGAACTTGATGGAACTGCCTGGCCGCTTGGTAGGTTCTTAAAACCGCATAGGCTGGTTGAGGTATTAGGGAGGGACTTCGTTGCACCGCAAGCACAGCAATTTGCACCGACCGATCTAAATGACGAGATTTTGTATGAACAGTAGTCGATTGCAGCCAGTTGGTTAGTTTTGTGTTTGCGTCGTCGGACTGAAATTCATGCCTTCGATGTGTTTCATATATGGTTTCATACAGTTGAATAGAAGTCCGCTCCAATCCGACTCGAATGACCAACAAAGATCACACTTTTGATATGCCATAAGATCAAAATATAATGTAATGTTCTCTATTCTTACCATGTTTAGGTCCTCGAGGCGTGTACGAACGCCTTTCACCATGTCCTGGCGCTCAGCATGAGAAGGAGGGCACGGATAGAGCGAGGCGTGGAAACCGGCGCACACTTTCTTGATACGCGACTTGATTTGCTCGCCTTGGAAGAACGCCACGAACACGGTCTTGAACAGCTGGTTACCCTGTTGAATTGTTGTGGTGCGAAAGATAATCAAGATTGTGAGGCATACATCAATCGATATTCTTGTAATATGGTACTGTTCTTCTATGGTCTAATCTCAAACTAACCAAACCTTCATAATGTCATAATAATGTCCGAAGACAAAATCAATATGAAACGTTGGTATTATCAGCATCTTAGCAATATCTATATTGGCATCACCAAACTCATTATCAATAAGGTGATCACACAGGCCTTTAAGCTTGTGACCGAGAATATATTTATTATTAAATATCCTATTACCACTGTAATGATATTTTATTACTATAAACATAGTGGTATATGATCCGGAATGTGGCAGCAAATGCGTTTCTCACGGTGGTTGGGTCCTCAATGGGTTGGTCAAGCTCGGCGCGGCGCAGGAATATGTTTCCGCGCGCTATGCGCCACAGCATGCGCTCGAAGGCCGGGACTCTCTCGCGCTGCACCACACCGGCGACAAACCCGAGCCGCCCGCGCGCCACCGTTGGCTGGTTCGGGTCCTCTGGGCTCAGGGTCCTGGGAATAAAATTGAACACCTTAACGTGGTGGAACGCGAGCTCGTCCCATCAGAAGTGGAATCTGGTAACCAGATTCCACTTCTGATGGAACCAGTTGTTGGTCCTTCGAGCCGGATTTGAATAAGATCCAGAACAGGCATGCCGAACATGCGGCTCAATGCGAACTCAATAATTTTTTTTACAAAAACCATCTATAAATTAGTTAATTTCACATTTGCATACATGCCTTTCAATCAGTATCTCCTGATCTAGATGACAAATGTCTTGTAGGACCACAATCGTTATGAACATAAAATATACAGCCGTTTTGATAGGTGATAGTTTATAGCATTATGAACTTAAATGAATCTTAATTAATAAGGGTGATATGAACTGTATTGAAACTGAGGGAATAAGTAATATAATTAATTAACGAAATCCAATATGTTTTTAATTCTTCTATTTTAGCCCCTGGGGTGATTTGAGTTTTACATGCCTGATCCAGAATGACCTTGGTTATCTAAATTTTGAATGACTTGATGTGTCGCACCTCCACATAGAATGGTTACGAAAGCAATGTTATAACCACCTCCTAGACTACTCTACTCTAGGTTTTAAAAATGATAGGTAGGTATACTTACATAGTCAAGGGGTCCATGCCATTGGATTCCTCCTGAGCGCTAAAGAACACCGCAGTTTTTTCCAGCACATGCTTCAACTCCGTGAGCTCGACGAAGTTGGACTTGAGGTTGACGGCGTTGTGGGACAACTCCAGGATTTCATTCTCCGTCTTCTCAAGGTGGGCCTGGTGGTGGTACAAACGTGGAAATTAGTCAACAGGATATATTGACTTCATCAATATCGGAGGCAGTGATCAGGCATTCCACATGCTCATGGTTATGTAAGACGTATGGGTATGAATAGTGAAATTCGCTTCCATATTGGGAAATGTATAAATTGCAGTGTGTTGTACGTATCACACAACACAACACAACATCGGTCAACTTTTAGATAGGTACCTAATATAGAAGAGTCGGATGAGTATTTTCGGAGATTACCTACGGCCTTCTAAATCCAAACTAATACCTCGCACCTACCTCGTCGGAGGTCATATATTGGCTGGTCGGTGCGTGTGCTAAGGCTCTTTTGACTGACGCAAATTTAAAATTTTCGGATTGTTCTCAGTCATGCATGATCCATCATGGATCTGGCCAAGGGATCTTCTGAGAACGAACCACCCACTCATACGGGATGACAGAAAAAAATTGTCCTACCTATTACATTACTAAAGGTGGTGGTCGGTGTTGTGCGGCAATTCATCCCAGTCCTTGCAGCATAACACTCTGCGTACTCTGATCGTCGGTATACAGCGTCATGATATGTATGAATCAGGATTTGTGAAGTTACCTCTAGATCGATGATCTCCCTAGGATTGGGAGCGCGCGGCGCTTCACGGACGTCTGGTATGGCAACTCTGTCCTTGTGCACCTCGGCTTCGATGTAGCGAAGCTTGCGCTCCATCTCGTCGCATCGTCGAACCTCGCTAACGAACTTACGCTGGAACGCGTTCACCTCTGCGTTCAGCTGAAAACGCACAATATAGGTACTTTAACTTCGGTGGTCTGTGGTACTTTTCACAGATCAACTTCGGTGTTCTGTGGTACTTTAACTTATGCTCGAGCACTTATCGATTCGGCATCGCAATGTTTAATTTATATCTGAAGAATTAGCATCGCGCTTAATACTTACTCGTAGTCAGACTAAAATACCCATCAGTGGCGCAGGAAATGCGGAGAATCGCTCTCGCTCGAGGATCGGTAATATTTTCAAATTATCATGTTCCCGGCGGTATCGATTTGCTGATCGGAGCTGAGCTATTGGGTGAGATCTTGTTGTCGGGCAGACTGTCAGGAATGCCTACAGCTTTAGAAAGTGTTTTTGGGTGAATACTTTTAAGCCATCACAATATTACTTAATTTAAGATTTTTTGAAATGAAAATCAGCACGAATGGCTGTGCCGAAGGAGCTATGGTGAAATCGACAGAGCGAAATTCACTTCACCTTGCGAAATCACGCTCCATGATAGCAGATTTTGATTTATTTATTCAGGAAACACAAACAGTTACATACATAGGCTGTTCCGAAAATTGTTAGTGAAATGAAAAATTGTTAGAATATGAAAAAAAATTATTTACAGCTTTTCAAAATATTTCCCTCCAATCCCTATGCACTTATGCATTCGGGTGAACCAGGTTTGAAAACATTTAAAAAACGTATCTTGCGGGAGGTCGAAAAATAACCGCCGAAATATCTTCGACGGCCTCGTCTGCAGTGTTGAATTTTCGCCCGCGAAGCATTTTTTTTACCGTGGGAAATAAAAAAAAATCGCATGGAGCTAAATCTGGGCTGTACTGAGGATAGGATAACCTTTGTACCCCCGAAGTTGTCAAATAGTCCATGTTTTTACCGGTGTGTGAGCGGGCGCGTTATCTTGGTGAAAAAGAATGCCACGGACGCCGCTCCTTGGGCGCTCGCTATTCAACTCCCCGAAAGCTTGAGGCAGACAAACTTCGCAATACCAATCGTCAGCTCAGCCTGAATCTCCCGATGTGTAATGTGTCTATTCTCCCGCAATAGCCACTCTACCTGATGACATTTTCATGAGTGACTGCAGTTGATGGTCGGCCGGGTCTGGGGTCATCGTTTAGGTTCTCTCGACCACGTTTAAATTCACGAAACCAATAAGTAACTGTTGCTAACGCATGAGCAGGCTCCCCAAAAGCAGCTTGCAAATTTTCGTGAGATTCCTTGAAGGTTAACCCTAGTTTATAAGCATAGAAAATCATAGCACGAAAAGCTTCTCGCGAGACGTCCATTGTTGCAAATAAAATATGAGTGACGGATAACCGTTAAAAATATTTCAAAAAAGAACTACACATAGGGGGCCAAAAATTTTCATCAAGGAGATTTGTATTTAAATTAGCCGTCAAATCAAAATAGTTTCAGGAAAAAAAAAATTGTATTTATTCTGTGGCTAACAATTTTCGGAACAGCCCACGTACATGTAGTTGTTATAAAGAGTAAATAATTTAAGTTAATTATGTATGTAACCAGCGACGTATTTCACAAGTAGTAAGTATAAGGATCAGGCGGATATATACACACGAATGTGTATAAAATTTACAATATTTGTGAAGCAATACCTACGTTAGTGACGCACAAGTATTGGTCAAGTTATCAAAGAAGAGAAAAAAAAGACATTAGACATATCAGAGCACAAACAAATTTTAATACAGATTTGTTTGCGGACTATTGCTGCGCGGTCTAGCCTACTGATACATGCGAAGTTTGAAGACCCACATGTTGAAGGATTCAGGAACACACTCACCAGAAGGCAGTTCTACACCTTAGCGGTGCGACAAGGGTTTTGAGAAACAGTGTGTTCTCAAAAGTCCAATAAAATCAAAAGGGTTCTGAGCGTGTCTGCGACGAGTGTTGTGGAGATAAGATGGATGGCAGGGAATATGGGATGCTAGTTCCTCAGACTAGCGCCCATGATAGTTTGATAGTACATGTAAAACAGACCCTGTTAGTTAAGTGTTAAGTCCCCATGATAGTACATACATGTAAAACAGACTCTGTTAAGTGTTAAGTCCCCATGATAGTACATGTAAAACAGACCCTGTTAAGTGTTGAGTCCCCATGATATTACATGTAAAACAGACCCTGTTAAGTGTTAAGTCCCCATGATAGTACATGTAAAACAGACCCTGTTAAGTGTTGAGTCCCCATGATATTACATGTAAAACAGACCCTGTTAAGTGTTAAGTCCCCATGATAGTACATGTAAAACAGACCCTGTTAAGTGTTGAGTCCCCATGATATTACATGTAAAACAGACCCTGTTAAGAGAATATGAAAGCACTTACATCCTGAAACTGAACGCTGCCCGCCTCTCCGAGCTCCGATACCGAGGTGTAGGCGGCCTCCGGCTGTATGAATAACTGGCACAAGGCCATCTCCTCGCTGCGGAACATGGCCCCCATGATGGCCGCTGCTTACTCCGCCTGCACCTGTTGGCCGAGAGACACACATGCATTGCACCTCTTAGGTAGGTGCTCAAGCGTTAAAGTCGCCAACGGGAATTACACTCAGCGTCCCAACAAACACAAATTTCACTTATACAGTTGTGTGCCTGTATAACGCTGGTGTGTAAATACTGTGTAGAATGCTACACAGCAGTTATATCTCCAGAATGGGCCCCAATTATAGTGCACGTTGTTCCATAACGACTGTTTAAGGTTCTGTGTAAATATTGTGTAAACGTTTAACCAGCTAGTACTATACAGCACCTAGTGGTGTTGTAGCTACTTATACAATATTTAACGAGCTGTCTGCTCCGTATTTAATGTGTAATGCTTCTATAACTAATACTATACAGCACCTGGTGATGTTGTAGCTACATATACAATACAATATTTAGCAGTCAGGACCGGTTATTATTTAGGAAGTGGTATAGATCGCGTTGTGTTCGCTAGCGGTCGAAAAGCGACTCTCAAAAATGTAACTCTATATCTCCATGACATGACAACATATATTAGCCCAAACTTGCAGTGGTTTCGCCGTTCTTGGTTACATTTTCCGTGGGAAGACCACTTTGTTGACAATATAGGTATGGTTTCACACTTCAGTTTCAATGGGCCCCCATAATTCACATTATTTAAAATAAAAATATGCGCTGGAGTGTAAAACATAACCTATAATAATAACCTAAGTGTGATTTATTCACCATTTAAGTGGAATATTTAAACTAATATTATAATATCGACCGGCATACACATATTTTAAGGCGAATTCTTTGCAAAAATGTATCCAAAATTATTTAAAATACAATATTTATGACATAAAATGGCGACCTTACTTATACAGCTATTGCAACTATTACCGAGCACCTACACAACACCTAGCTGTGAAACAGCGCGGTGGAAGTTCTTATTTCAAATGTTGCTCTCAATAACAATGTTATACAACTCAAACAGTAATACTGGATATGTAAGTTCGTAAGGGTTTCGTGATTCGTCTTTAAAAAAGTTTAATTACAAATTTAAAAAACCCCGGCCCTTAAAAAGTCTAAAATAATTTCCGTTGACTTACTTAAAGGAGTCGGTGGACCGCTAAGAAATTTCCGAAGCAGCTATGAGTTTTTATATTTTATTTACTTCTTTTTGATTTTATTTCACAATAGAAGAAAGTAGTTTTTTTGCTTCTAGCAAGGGAAATGGCGAGAAAAGTTTTAGAGATGTGCAAGAACGACATTCAGATAAATCATTTTTAAGGCTATATTTTCCCCATTTATTCCTTTCAAATACCAGGTCATTGTTTAAAATTAATGGTGTCAGTAAAGTAGCCCAAAAATCCCACAAAAATTTGTCAAAGTCGCCCAAATTGAGACAGTCGCAAAATACGTAAAACAAGTCGCAATTTCGGTTGTGCTGTGAGGTAGCCCAAATTGCGTGCGACATATCACCCAATCTGCCTTGGCCACGTTCCGCCACCACTGCCACCGCCCCGTCGCACATTAGGCTGAATTTCGAGTTTCATAGACATTCAAAAAAATTTTTTTAAATCCTCTTTTTTTATTGAAAATGTTTTGAAAGACCTACTGTAGGTCTTTACTGTAGGTCTTGCCTAAATATGTTTATCGAGACCATATAAAAGGTCTACTACAAAGTTATGATTTTTTGTCGAAAAAATTGTATGGAAATTACATAAAAAAATTCAATATCTCCTAAATCGCTCGGTTGCGCGTTATTTCTTCGCACAGTGTGATTCCGCTATTATTTTTACTTATTTTGGCATACTTAGAATTTCGCGCACAACTGCGATTTATTTTTTAATTAATTCAAGAAAAATTTTTATACTCCGCATATCAACCGCTTGCTAAGAAACTGAATATCTTGATAACTATCTGTGCGTGAGTATGTTAAAGAACCATGCAGTTTACAGTTCAGTAGGTATTTGCTATTTGTGTACCTATAGGTGTAGTGTAGCTCGCACGCGTTCACGCTCACGCTAAACTCATGCGTCCCGCCCGCACGCGGGCGCAACGCGGCCTGAAGCGTCCCTCCCTCCCTACCTACCTACCCTTGCCTGCGCAGTGCGCAGTCGCAGTCTGGCATTGGGCCCAGTGTGACCAGATTCAGTATTTTAATACTTTTTCAGTATATTTTGACGATTTTTTTGACCATCAGTATTTTTATAGGTATATTATTAAAAGTTAGTATTTTTTGGTATATTTAGCATAAAATTACATTTTCATGGTAAACACTGGACGGAATCGTCCCCACGAACTTTGCTTCTATCTTCTGCCGCGAACATCGGCATTATGGGAGGGAATTTCCCGAAAATTGTTTCACTTTGTGTAGTCATAGAGCAACATAGGTAAGTTCCCGTCCCGATCCCGATCCTTTGTTATCGATTATATAGATTAAAGAGCCCTAAAACTTGATCGCACAGTAAATCATTTGTTACAATCCTCAAGTATGTACTGGCTCACCCCGTTCTTGTGAGCAATTTTGGGTGGAAGTTGGAAAATTTTCTAACAGTGATGGAACTGTTATTTATACCCGTGTCCAAAGCTGCATGCGGGCGCATATTCTCAAAGATAAATTTAATAATTGTTAGATCTGTTTCTTTGCTCGGTTATTATTAATAACCGAGCAAAGAAACAGATCTAACAATAAAAATTTATCGGCAGTTTTAAAAACAAAGCAAGATGAAGGATGTTGTTTAAATTCGTGTGTTGTTTAATCCTTCGAAAATAATGTTAAAGTAAAATTCGAATATTTATAATGATGATGATGAGTAAAACATTTTATGAAAATCGGTATTTTTATTGGTATATTTGACCTGTCATAGAAAGTATATTTTAGTATTTTTTCAAGGTGGCAACGGTATTTTCGTAAAATTTAATCTGGTCACACTGATTGGGCCTCGCTCGGGCAGGACGTGTCATTCTTTGTACACTCCACACATCGAGCGTGCTAGTTTCGAATAGAGTTTAGACGTGCCATTCTTTGTACACTCCACACATCGCTCGTACTAGTTTCGAATAGAGTTTAGACGTGCCATTCTTTGTACACTCCACACATCGAGCGTGCTATTTTCGAATAGAGTTTAGACGTGTCATTCTTTGTACACTCCACACATCGCTCGTGCTAGTTTCGAATAGAGTTTAGACGTGCCATTATTTGTACACTCCACACATCGAGCGTGCTAGTTTCGAATAGAGTTTAGACGTGTCATTCTTTGTACACTCCACACATCGAGCGTGCTAGTTTCGAATAGAGTTTAGACGTGTCATTCTTTGTACACTCCACACATCGCTCGTGCTAGTTTCGAATAGAGTTTAGACGTGCCATTATTTGTACACTCCACACATCGAGCGTGCTAGTTTCGAATAGAGTTTAGACGTGTCATTCTTTGTACACTCCACACATCGAGCGTGCTAGTTTCGAATAGAGTTTAGACGTGTCATTCTTTGTACACTCCACACATCGCTCGTGCTAGTTTCGAATAGAGTTTAGCGTAAACATTACACGAGCGTTAAAAACACTAAGTTGTATGCTCTGTGTCATATTACACCTTGGCGCGGTTTGCGTGAACAATTTGAGTTATGCAGACGACATGGTGCTGCTGTGCCCCTCTGTGAAGGGACTGAGAAGGCTGATAGGTATCTGTGAGCAATACGCTGCCGGACACGGACTGACTTACAACGTAAAAAAGACCGAATTGATGGTCTTCCGACACGGCAGCGGTCCCGAAAATGTGCCACCAGTAACTTTGCGCGGTTTTCCTCTGAAAACCGTTACAAAGTTAAAGTATCTCGGTCACATTATAACGGAGAAACTGAAGGACGATGAAGACATGGAGCGCCAGCGAAGAGTAATTGCCATGAAGAGTAACATGCTCGCCAGACGGTTTGCGCGGTGCTCGAGGGAGGTCAAGATCACACTGTTAAAGGCCTACTGTCAGGCGCTCTACACCGGGCATTTGTGGTGCAACTACACGCAGCGAGCGTTTAACTCGCTGCGTGTACAATATAACAATGCACTGCGGTGCATGCTGGGTTTGCCGTGGCGGTGTAGTGCGTCGGGCATGTTCGCCGAGAACAGGATCGATGACTTCTTTGGAGTGCTGCGCAAGCAGAAGGCAGCATTTCTTGGTCGCGTCATGACCAGCGAAAATTTAATTATTGAAAATGTTGGCATGTATATATATTATTATGAATTTTTAAAATGAATAAATTATTAAGTATTAGGTATTTTATTTATTAAAGACAATTTTATTATTTTATTTTATTTTTGTAAGTATTAGTAAGTGTAGACAATTTGTATTTTTATTTTTTTATTTTGATGACTGAAGACGCATTTTTTTATTCTTTATTATTTTATTTCAATTAATTCAATTCATTTAATTTGTATTTATTTTAATACGTTAATATTTATTGTTTACTGAATGCTGTATTTGAATTTGTTGTGTGTGCGATGGGACAAGTTCCTGAACAAATAAACGATTTGATTTGATTTGATTACATAAAAGCAAAAGGAGCGAATGATGAGTCGTGCCGAACTGTACTGTCTTTATTAATTTCTCTGCTCTTTAGTGAAACTTTAATTACGAAAAATGGAAAGCTTGACTACTAACCTGGATTTGTTCATAATTATGAAAAATGCTGATTCTTTAATGCCCCTAGCATTAACGAATCAGCTCGAATGCAGTATGGCCAAAGAATATCTGCCTCAAGCCAGTCTCCATAATCCTTTTTGAAGATTTCAAATTTTCGATGAGTATTTTGCCATCTCTTCATTGCAGTAGCCAATGAAACGTCGACAAAATTCTCTTAAGGTCGAACTTTCTTCATTAGAAAGGGTGTAGTTCAATCGGGATACGACTGCCTTAAATAATTTTAGATTAACATTTTTCTTATCTGCATTTTTATAATATGAACAAATCCAGTTTAGTAGTCAAGCTTTCCATTTTTCAACCGACTTCAAAAGGAGGAGGTTCTCAATTCGACTGTATGTTTTTTTTTTTTGTATGTTTGTTACTACGTCAATTGTACGCGATTACTACGGCCGATTTTAAAAATTCTTTTTTTGTTCGGTAGGTCATACTTCAGAAGTGCTCCCATATAAATTTTATTGAAATTCATTCCGCTGTTTAAAAAAAAATCAACAAAAAACTATGGTTTGTGGTTACGTTCAGCAAAACTTTTGATGTGGACTTTTTCAGCAATAAAAACATAAGCAATTCGATACCTCAGCACGTCGATATACTGAAACACGCTCAAAATTTTGCAGTTTGACACATGGCGAATAATTCTGTACCACTTCAACCGATTTCGATTATTCTTTTTTATGTAAAGAATGAAATTAACGCGATTCCGCCGAGTACACTAATAGCAAAGAATTACTAAAAAAAAACTGTGAAATAAAAAACTATTTATAAAAAATATAAAAACCGACTTGAAAAATGTATGAAATAAAAAAAATCGAACCCTAGAGTTGAAGGCGGTGTTAGCAAGCAAAAATGATGGATGAAAGAAAACATGAGTGGATGATATCCTTTTGTGATTTTGTGTAGCCTTCTTTTGCACCGCCTTCAACTTTAGGGTTAAATTTTCTTTTATTTCATACATTTTTGAAGTCGGTTTTCATATTTTTTATACTCGTAATTAAAGTTTCACTAAAGAGCAGATAAATTACTAAAGACAGTACAGTTCGGCACGACTCATCCTTCGCTCCTTTTGTTTTTAAGTAATATGACACAGAGCATACAACTTAGTGTTTTTAACGCACGTGTAATGTTTACGCTAAACTCTATTCGAAACTAGCACGAGCGATGTCTAAATTGTGTGATTTTCCAACACCAGAATATATGCCATTAACGAATGGTGTCATGTTGGGTTTTTCGTATATGTTACACAAAATTGGCCAAAGTTCATGTTTGGAACTTTTATATATTGGCAAGCCGTCGATATTCACATTGAGTGAAACGCTGTCTGGTAAACTGGTAAAAAAATTCAATCGTGATTCCAGGGGCTCTGTTATTCCAGGATGCTAGTACTCTCCATTATCTAATGGAATAGTCTGAATTTTTCTTGAAGTTCTCAAAAGTGTTCGTGGATCAATTGGCAAGGTGCACTTCATAGTTTTATTTGAAATACAAAACAAATCTTTTAAAGCAGCGTGACTTATGTTGTGATTATTAGCCCATTTTTTTATGTCATCTCGAAAGTTGCTGTTCTTCTCATACTCATCTGTGATATCATTTCCATCTTCTTCTGAATCATGTTTTCTGATACATTCCTCATTTTCCGATTCATCCACAAACTCCACGGAACCCTGCGCATCTTGACACGTTGTATGTGTTTGTGACGACGACGACTGATTATGGCGTTGTTTTTTAAATTCTGCTCCACACATTTCCTTGTAATATTTAATAACTTTTCTTTTAAAACCTCCAGTTCGCTTCATTTTCTTATTTTTTGCGAGATCCATGATTAATTCTTAGCACGCTCTTTTAGGATCAGTTATAGAGAACATAACACTATAACTGAACTATATCACACTTATTCAACATCAACTCAGCTCTGTGTGATGTAATGATGTAATTTTCACCTTTATATCACAAACACTTGTATATATATCCGCTTAAAGCTGAATAAATGCTGTATAAGTGCTCTCATAACACTATAACTCAACTATATCACACTTATTCAACATTAACTCAGCTCTGTGTCATGTAATAATTTATATCACAAACACTTTATAGTGCTTAAAGCTGAATAAATGCTGTATAAGTGCTCTCATAACACTATAACTCAACTATATCACACTTATTCAACATTAACTCAGCTCTGTGTGATATAATGATGTAATTTTCACCTTTATATCACAAACACTTGTATAATACCCCGCTTAAAGCTGAATAAATGCTGTATAAGTGCTCTCATAACACTATAACTCAACTATATCACACTTATTCAACATTAACTCAGCTCTGTGTGATGTAATAATGTAATTTTCACCTTTATATCACAAACACTTGTATAATACATTCAAAATCAGCTTAAAGCTGAATAAATGCTGTATAAGTGCTCTTTTAAGAGATGCTCTATTGTGACTGTATAAGAAGGAATAATGTACTATTACACAACTCATTTTTAAGGTATCGAGTAATAGTCATTAAGGGAGCACTTATACAGCTGTTAATGATTTCGGAAGCTCTTACACAATATTTTTACAATTACTTTTTAAGTTATCGGGTAATAGTCGTTACGGAAGCACTTATACAGCTGTTAATGATTTCGGAAGCTCTTACACAATATTTTTACAATTACTTTTTAAGTTATCGGGTAATAGTCGTTACGGAAACACTTATACAGCTGATAATGATATCTGAAGCACTTATAGAATATTTTTACAGCTTTCTTCTCTATAACCCGGCCGTATACAACCATTTTGCCGGTTGGGGTTGACCTCGGTCCTTATCCGCTTCGATACTGGCAGCGAACATTGACTAGTGCTGATCTGGTGCTAAACTAGATATTAGTAAAACGGTAAACTCTGGAACGCTCTCCCTGCTCATATATACTCCCCCCCTCCCCCCAAGTACAGTCTCGGATCCTTCAAGAGGGGCGTGAATGGGCACCTGTCAGGCCGGCATGGCATTCGCAACCCCCGCATACGACCGAATGTCCATGGGCGTCGTTAGACACCTTATGGGTGGCTCGGCGCCAGTATCGCGCTTTGAATAAAATAAAATAAAAAAAATTACAATACGGAGGGGTCATACGTATGGACTATAACCATCACTGGCTGGCAGGGTTGCCAGATGGTTTAGTTGAAAAAACCGGACATTTTTCATCATAGGGTATTTGATTTTTCAAGTTCAAAATTAAAGTTGATTTTATGTACAAAATGTTTCATGACCTTTACTTTTGAAAATGGATGGGAGATAGAGTAATAAACAAAAGAGTTGAGTTGATCGAATTTACGGCAATATCGAAGAACACATCAAGATTACTATTAAAATATTCTGAAAAACTAAATATTTGCATTACATGAAGAAAAAACCGGACGTTTTGGTGTCCGGTTTTTCATTATTTTGGAGACTGGACACAAGCCTCAAAAACCGGACTGTCCGGTCCAAAACCGGACATCTGGCAACCCTGCTGGCTGGTCGCCAAGGACTTAAAGTAGGTAGTGGCTGTGCTTTCGTGTTATCGCTCTGTGTCTTGTCTGTGTGGTGTTTGGAGCAAGAGTTTTTTTACCTGTCATGGTTAGCTAACCATTAGCTATCTTTTTTTTTTTTATGGAAACTGACACGATTGGCTAAATCACCTACAACGTCCGTGATGTCAGCCCATAACACCGGGTGAGCTAGGTGCCATGTCAGTGCTTCCCCCTTTTGATCGTGCCGGCTACACTGAACTGATCGGAAAACACAAACTATTTACATAGCCGTTTCGACCGACGTTTCATTCAGTGCGGTGGTACCAACCCGGGCGGGTTAAACCCTACCACCAGCCACCAAGTAAGATTAGGAGGGAAGGGACCTACAGTTTTACGAGGAATCCGAGCCTCGGTCAGCATCCAACGGTCAGCGGTCACCCATCCAAATACTGACCGCACCCAGCTGTCTGCACCACTGAGCTATCGAGGCTGACAAGCTTAACTAGCCTAATCCTCATACGTGATTCTTGTCACCCCATAACACATTGCTGAACTAGGTGCTATGTCTGTGCTTCCCTCTCGTCGTGCCGTGTACACTAAACTGTACGGAAAACACGAGCAATTTACATAACCGCTTCTGTCGACCTTTTATTCAGTGCGGTGTTACCAATCCGGTCGGGTCTATGCATAGAGAACCTAGTCAAGAACCTTTCCGTCGTTTCTAATGTTTTATTTCACGTGACAAAATTGTCTGCGTAACGTCGTGTCGTGTATGTAGATTCCATAGAGAAATTTCGGATTTGTTCGCGACTTTTGAGTATGATGATATTGATGATTGATGACAACTGCAGCGCCCTCTGCGGCCGAGCGGACCCCGTGACTTACTGACTCGTGGTGACCGCGATGGCGGCAAATGTCACGTGACTTGAACGAGCAGTTGGATTCAAATCATAACTAAAGCGGAAATTGTCTTATAAATATAAAAGTCGTGAACTAGGTACTCAATAAATTATTCACAATAGGGTGTTTTCACTGATCTTTTTGGCAAATGTCTTATTTGCAAAAAAAAAGAAGAAGGTTGTTTTTTTATTAAGGAAACTGACACGGTTGGGTGCATCACCTACAACATCTGTGATGTCCATAAATAACACCGGGTGAACTAGGTGCCATGTCAGTGCTTACCTTTATTTCAGGTCGGCTACACTGAACTGGACGGAAAACACGAACTATTTGCATAGCCGTTTCGACCGACATTTCATTCAGTGCGGTGGTACCAACCCGGGAGGTTTAAACCCTAACACTTGTAAGGTAAGAAGGGAAGGGACCTACAGTTTTACGTGGAATCCGAACCACGGTCAGGCTCCAAAACGGTCGAGCGGGCACCCATCCAAGAACGGCACCACTGAGCTACCGAAGCTGACAAAGCTATTTAGAACATCAATTCTTTGATCAAGAGAATTGCAGGGGGGCATCAAAGCAGGTAAAAAGTTATTATAAATTTCGTTACGTTACAAAAAAAAAACACTATCTATCACATAACCAAACTAATAATATAAAATAAAATAACGCACCAATAAAACAATTATCGCAAGTCGAACAGTCGAACGCGTAACGTCAATGCGCGAGGTACGCGCGGGAACGTCTGACCGATTTGAAGTTACAGCGAGACGCCGAACGCGGGCATGTGAACCTGCTGAGAACACGGTGACCCGAATAAAATATTTTCCTGGCGTTTTCATGGAACTTAATTGCAGCACAACACCGATTACTCTGCTTACCCCGATTGTCGGGATAAGCAGCGTGTGGTATGTGTTAATAAAATTGTGAATGTAGATGGATTAATAAAACACTAATTTGCAGAAGTAATAAATGTTTACAAATAGTTTTTTCGTGGATAAGACATGCACTCTTCTTTGTTAGAAAGGCACCGTTCACTATATACTTACAAATTAATTATGAATGAGAAATAGAACTAATTTATAAATAATTAGGCAAAATAGCGGATGTTCGGCGTCTTATTGACGTTGAACTCTTGATATCACCGGCCGAGGTTCAAATCCGGCCGATAATGGCGTGCACCAATTAGTACTTCTTCTACAAATGTAAATCGATGCTGTACTTAATGAATGACCCACCATCCATTTATTTGTTTTCGTTTTAAGCCAACCGCATCGTGCTTTGGGTAAATATAAACATTGATAATTATTTTAAATATTATTATAATTACCTATATCAGAGCGACGACGACAGTGGCGCCCAGCCAAATATGGTTTCTAACGACGAAGTTTTTACCCATGGTTTCATTTCTGAGTAAACTATCTTCGGCAAGTTTCAGCCACACTATACATCTCATCAGATGATGATGCGAAAGAGCAAATCTTGTCTCGTGATCTCGATACTTGATCTCGCTAGGTTGGCAGCAATGCCGAGTAATCTTTTGAACATGGTACCTACACACTATACGCATGACTTTAGGGGCAGGCTTCAGACAAACTCTTTGTTGTCACCATCTTGAACACGAGTACCTCCATGTTCGGATTTCACGTAGAGTTTTTAAAATGGTAACTGACTGACTGACACGGTTGGCTACATCACCTACTTACATCCGTGATGTCAGCCCACAACACCTTGGTGAGCTAGGTGCCGTGTCAGTGCTTTCCTTCGTTCGTGCCGGCTACACTTAACTAGACGGAAAAGACGAACTATTTACATAGCCGTTTCAACCGACCTTTCATTCGCACTGTGGTATCAACCCGGGCGGGTTAAACCCTACCACCTAGCAAGGTAAGAAGGGAAGAGAGTTTGTAGGTTACTTCACCTTATACTGGGCGTAGGGTTTAACCCGACAGGATTGGTACCGCCGCACTGAAGGTAGAGCGCGAGCGGTGCGAAATCGTTACAGAAATAGATAGTGTTTTTCGCCCAGTTTGTATCCGGCACACGACCCAAGTAAAGCGCTGACATGGCACCTAGTTCAACCAGGTGTGATGTACTGACATCACGGTTACAACAAGTAGGCATTAAGCAGTTATGTCAGGTTTCATAAAAAAAAAATTGTGTTTATGAAAACCACACACAAATCTGTTGAGTCAGTCTCGAGTTATAAGCGACTAGCTTTTGCCCGCGGCTTCGCTCGCGTAGCCTACGTCCATCCTGAAGGTCCATTCTAAATATTGGTCAAAGATTTTTTTAAATCGGATGAGTATATTCGGAGCTTCGCGGCTCCGCCCGCTCTCATATTTGACTTCTCTGCTAACTTCATAAGCCATTTAACGTGATGAAAAGTAACCTATAAATTGATGGGAATAACCAAGCTATCCGTAGAACTTTTTTTTATTAAAATCGGTTCAGTGGTTCTCGAGTTATAAACGGACAGACAGACATACAGACAGAAAGAAAGCAGACGTTGGATTTTATTAAAGGCAAAGGATAAGGAAGGATAGTGTAGAATACCGCAGGAGTTGTATTTTTAGTACATATTTAGGAAATGGATGTAGAATAAAAACAGCGCTCAATTCTTACGACTAATTACGATTAGTACCTCAACTTTATTAACCCATTGACAACTTGATACTTCAAGTATCTTAAATATTCATATATTTTGATTTTTTATTTTTGACAATACAATTATACTACATTGTAGTTTAATATACTAACATAGTTATGTTGATACAAATTACGTATCAAAGTTTGACAAAGGCTCTTTACACCTGATTCACTTAATTAATAAGTCTTTGTAGTCAGAACTCTCAGCAAAATTGTTAATCTTGCTCTCAAGCTGTGTTTTAGATAGACTATGGGCGGTGTTATTATGTGGCTAGTCACTAAATTCTTGTAAAAATATGTTTAAAAAATACCCTGCGAAGTTTCTTGTCGGTTCTTCTTCGTGGGTGTAATCGAACCGGATAGAACAAATTGTGACAAGTTCGAGAGCAGTCTAACTGCCATATGAATGATCAATAAACAATACAACAACAATACAACACAATAATAATTTTTTATTGAAAAATGAAAATTCACAATATTTTTTGCGCAATAGGAATAGGTATTAGGTAGGTAGCTTCGTCTCGACTTGGTTTATCTCGTCGAAGAGATAAACCAATATAGATTTGAGAGTAACATAAGAAGTGATATTAAACTGTCATAGCTTTCAGATAAGTAGATAAATCAGTCAGTCAATGTTTCTGCATGTACTGCTGGACATATGCCTCTCTCATATCTCCAGTCCTCCGGCCTTCAGCGGTGCGGAACACTGATTTCCTCCGAAGTGCTTGATGTCGTCGTCCCAGGCAATCCGCCGACGCACCAAAGTAGTAGATAATGGACACCGCGTGACTAAGCTCAATTGGCAGCGGGCTGGGCACGTCAGCCGAAAAGACGACGACCGTTGGAGTCAGTCAGCGTGTATGCGTCCACTGCTGTACATACGCCTCCCTATCAATTTTTCCTCCAGTCCTCCCGGCTTTCAGCGGTACGGAACCACTGCTTTCCGCCGACGTTCTTGATGTCGTCGTCCCACCTGGCGGGTGGTCTTCCCATCCTCAGTTTTATTGTCAACGGGCGCTAGTGTAGGACACGGTGGAGTAACCGTGTCCAAATAGATAAACATACATTTCTATATGTATTTTAAGAAAGGTTGACTGGATGAAAACACTAATATTGACGGTCTTCCGGTGAGTGTGTTCCCCACCTGGGAATCTTCAAAAGGCGTGTCAATAAATTAGACGACAACCTTTTTGTCCGCCTCATAGCCGGCATGGCGCCTCTCTGAGCGTGGTTTCGCGAGGAATGGTGTTATTGGCTGTGTCTGATCTTCGGCCACAGCCTATAAAAAAAAAAAAAGTCCGTTTTTTTACACTCGTGAATATGTTCAACATACATACATTTATATACATACATACGTAGAACATACTCAAGTCTTGCAAGCTCTTAATATGATTAGGTACTCATATTTCACAACATACGCCACTCAAACATTCAAAGGTTGACTGAAAAAAATATCTGCAAAGGATAAGTCCGCCTTTGCACCTCATGTAAAATACTTGTGTACCGTGTGGGGCCGGTACTTAAAAAGAATAGCCCCACTGCATCTCTCCCCGTGCATGTCGTAAAAGGCGACTAAGGGATAAGGACATGATGCCGTGGGAAATGCAATGGGACTATCGGATAGTAGACTTAAAAAAGGATAGTCACTATCCTTTTTTAAGTACCTAGGTGCACACTCAACCTTAGTAGTACCTATATTTCCATTCAGATAACCACAAATTTGAACAAAATTATGTTTAAGCAACTCCATTCTCAAGACATCCAAGCTAAGGTCTAAGTTTTTTTTTAAATGAAAACTGACACGGTTGCCTACATCACCGACAACATCTGTGATGTCAGCCCATAACACCTTGCTTGGTGAACTAAGCGCCATTTCAGTGCTTCCCTTCGGTCGTGCCGGTTACACTGTAGTGGACGGAAAACACGAACTATTTATATAGCCCTCTCGACGGACCTCTCATTCAGTGCGGTGGTACCAACCCGGGCGGGTTAAATCCTACCACTTAGTAAGGTAAGAAGACAAGGGACCTACAGTTTTATGTGGAATTCGAACCACGGCCAGCCTCCAACGGTTGAGTGGTCACCCATCCAAGTATTGACCGCGCCCAGGTGTGCTTATGATCACGAACAACAGTCGGCCATTTGCACCACTGAGCTACCGAATAGAACTACCAAACTACCAACAGTAGAAATAAATGGTAGGGTAATACCCCACTGACTTTCTCGCTTGTTTGGCGAACTGAACGTTTTTATGTTCGAAATTCAAAATGTACTGACAGGACAGTTCCGTTGAATTAGTTAGGCGCTCGCAACAAACATTTTGTCAAAGAGTTTGTATTACGTCGCTGCGCAGCGACGTAATACAAACTCTTTGCATTTTGTATGCAACATTTAATAGAAAGAAAACTTCGTTTGTATGGCAGCCACCTTTTTTTGAGTTTTCCTGAAAAAACAGATAACGGTATCTTTTTAGACTAGTAATAGGGTTTCTATGTGGAAAATATAATAAAAATCGTTAGAGCCATTTTTGAGAAAATCAACCTTATCGAAATCATTTGTATGACAGCTACCCTTATTTTTTCGAATTAAAAAAAAATAAAAAAGGTACCCCTAGATAATCGTTTCAAACTACTAAATACGAATTTTGAACGAAATCGCTTGAGCGGTTGAGGTGCAAGGTCGCTGGACACACACACACATACATGTTTTTCAAAACCACTTTTTTGGGACCTTTGACAGATATATAGCCCAAATCAATCGAAATCTCAACTTCGAAATTTTGGACGATCACAATACTTCCTTTCTCCTTACAGTCGCTCGAAAGTAAAAAGAAAATGCTTGTGTTTATTGGAATACATTTTATTATGCACTTTGGTCATTACTTAGAATACTTAGATCATAATTAACTTAAATTAAGAAACATATACATACATATACATATTTTAAACTAAAATACATTTAAACATAACAGGAATATTTTGTCATTTTGGCTTGTTCTAACATATTTTGAGACAAAAATTAAGTAACTAGTAGTAAGTATTTGAAAATATAGAAATTATCAAAAATTTGTATAAGTACCTACCATCTAATAACAATAAAAACATCTAACTGTTATGAGGCCATCTTACATCCATTACGGTGGTGTCAACCCAGCCGGCTACAATTTGAGCCTACCACCTAGTAAGGGCCAACGGAAGGAACCTACAGCTTTTACACCGGTCACCAACAACAGTGAAGCAGCAGGTGTAAGTATGCACGTAAATTTTTTCATCAGAAAAAACTCATTGGTACACGCCGACCGGATTCGAACCTCGGACCTCTCGCATGAGATGCCGATGCCCAAACAACTTGGCCACCCGCCGAGTTTTTACACCGGTTACCAACGGTGGAGCAGCAGGTGTAGGTACGCACATAAAATTTTCCGTCACAGAGGAAGGTGTGGAACTAAGCTTGCGATGGCTTCACCGAACATATCCGGGCCCATCGGCAGTAGAGGAGGGTATTAATCGAGGTCGGGACTAGCGAGTGGCCACTCTAAATTTCCCGCGTATGCTTCACGTTTTGGCTCGCATCAAGCCCTCGTCAGCTAGTCTGCGTTGACTAGGACGCGGGGAAACCACCAGAGTAATTGATGCATGTCGGACGAACTTGAGAACAACAGTCCAAGCCAAGAGCGCGCCACAGGGCGAGGGCATTACATTTCTACAATGCATTACTCTTCCTCAGAGCACGCGGGCATCAGAAAGGAATGGGACAAGAGCGGCTCGATGCTCATGGACCACAGGAGCTGTTGGCTGCATTTGATCTCGACTGCTGGCGAGCCGTCGTAAGTGTTAGACGTGCTGACTAGAGCTCCAAACTTCAACGGTCTGTTCTCTGCAATGCATAGAACAGTTTTATAATTTAGACCGGTGGCGTCCAACTTATTTCGCCTTAAGAGGGGGTACTAGGCAAAAGCACTTCGTATTTCCCTAACCATACCCTTATTTCAAGTGATTTAACTATAATATATATGCCTATAGTTAGGTAAAGATTCAAGGTATAATGTGAATACATTATTTTTCATTTAATTTTATAAATTCCTTTTAAAATATGTGGTTGAAAAGTGGTAAAATCGTTAAAAAATGCCTTTGCTATTTCCCTCGCCATTTTTTACAAATGCATCTAATACGAAAAATGCTTCATTGAGCTTAGAGTCAATAAGACTAAGAATCATCTAAATAAACTCAAACGCTTACAGAATAAATGGTTTTTCACTGAACTATCTTTGAACATTCTAAATTTTGGGCCGTTGCCGTGCGCGAGCGTTTTTTGTATGGACGTATTTGTGACGAAATAGCAAATGCATTTTCGAACGTTTTTACCACTTTTCACCCACTTATTTTTCAGAGAATTTACAAGATTAAATTACAATAATCTATCACACATTATACCTTGAACCTTTACCTAACTATAAGCATATAAATTATAGTTATATCTATTGAAATATGGCTATAGTTAGGATAATATGATGTGATGTTTTGCCTAGTAGATGTTGACCCGAGTGGTAGAGGCTTAAGGGGGGGTCCCCTTAAGCCTCTACCACTCGGGTCATCTGTACCGTAGGATTGATGCAGACATATGAAAAGTTAAAAATAAGTATAGGGAATGTTCTAGGTTTTCAATCTAAAGGATTATCTTTAGTGAACCTCGATGGTGAAACAGCAAGTTTTTTAACTTCGCTCGATAGAAAAAAAAATCCAAACAGTCCTCTATTTTTGCGGCAATTTCTATAGTTTTTTTTTTTCATTCAGTGCAGTGGTACCAATCCGGGCGGGTTAAACCCTACCACCTAGTGAGGTAAGAAGGGAAGGGACCCACAGTTTTACGTGGAATTCGAACCACGGTCAGTCTCCAACGGCCGAGCGGTCACCAATCCATTCATGCGCCCCAGGTATGCTTATGATCCGACCGACCACACCACCGAACTACCGAGGCTGACGAAATTTAATGTATGTAATCTTTTAAAAAGTTTAATAATTTAATGTATATAATTATCAGCCTCGGTAGCTCAGTGGTGCAGTCGGTCGACTGTTGTTATTCAACCCTGAGCGCGGTCAATACTTGGATGGGTGACCGCTCGACCGTTTGAGGCTGACCGTGGTTCGGATTCCACGTAAAACTGTAGGTCCCTTCCCTTCTTACCTTACTAAGTGGTAGGATTTAATCCGTCCGGGTTGGACCACCGCACTGAATGAAACGTCGGTCGAAACTGCTATGTAAATAGTTCGTGTTTTCCATCCAGTTCAGTGTAGCCGACATGAAATGAAGGGAACCAGACATTGCACCTATTTCACCAAGGTGGGCTGACATCACGGATGTTGTAGGTGATGTAGATAGATAGATAGATAGATAGAAATACTTTATTGCTCCAAAAAACATTTAACATAAACACACAATAAGAAATTTACATGAGGGGCAAAGGCGGACTTATCCCTTACAGGGATTTCTCCCAGTCAACCTTTGGATGTTTGAGAGTCGTATGTTGCGAGATATAAGTAGGTAGTAGCAAAAGACTTGAGTGTGGGAATGTAAAATATAATATAAGGAAAATAACTATAATATACTATAATATACACTACATATACTCGTTAAGTACAAACTAGTTAATTAAACGTATATTAACGAATAATTAAATTAACGATGTAGCCAACCGTGTCAGTAGGCATAAAAAAATTATTGTTTTTTTCAAAATAAAGACCAAAAACATACATACATACATACATATCACACACGCTGAATCCCGACAATCGGGGTAAGCAGAGTAATCGGTGTTGTGCTGCAAGAACTCTGGTAAATTACAACACAAGACCGTCCACCACGTTTCGCAAGGTATTCCGACAAGATTCAATCGATCAAGCAGCAAGAGTAAGGCACGAAGACCCACCTGCTGCATGACTCGTTGGAAGTACCGTGCCAAGGTGAGAGGTGGCGAGCCTGTCGCCCTTTAGCACGTTATCTAATCCTTATCTCTTAGTCGCCTTTTACGACATGCACGGGGAGGGATGCAGTGCGGCTATTCTTTTTAAGTACCGGCCCCACACCAAAAACACCCACCCAAATTCCACTTAAGCCCCGTCGTAGTGACGTCGCTGCATTCTTCACCGACAGGTATCATCGCGCACCACGACTCCTCGAGCCTCAACCTCTCCGGAATGTTCAGCACGTGCTCCCCGCTGCCCAGCAGCCACGATACCGAGTCGTTGGACATCAGGAACACTTTCGTGTCGTGAATCTCTTTTTGGCACACAAACAGTGTGTTTATGGAGGCCATTATGTGATCCATTCGGCCGGACGTCTCCGATATCACCATGATGGAATCTAACTGTAAAGAGAGAAACCATTCATTCGCAGAGCTGTTTTTTCTTTTCGACGGATTCAAGACTGCTCTCTTTGCTGTGGAAGTCGGAGCAAGAGGACTACCAGCGCAGTCGCTCTACAGTCTCTTCAAGAATCTAGGGCTGCCAAGATCGACGCTAAGCTCATACATGGAGAGAGCTTCGAAAACGTCACTGGAAGCATCCTACAGAATATGGATAGGTAGAGAGAGAGAGGTCGAGACCGGGACTGGTGTTTCCCCGCGTCGTAGTCAACGCATACTAGCTGACGAGGGCTTGATGCGAGCCGAAACGTGAAGCATGCGCGGGAAATTTAGAGTGGCCACTCGCTAGACCCGACCTCGATTAACACCCTCCTCTACTGCCGATGGGCCCGGATATGTTCGGTGAAGCCATCGTAAGCTTAGTTCCACACCTTCCTTCTAACATGGTTGGCTACATCACCTACAACATCCGTGATGTCAGCCCATACCGCCGGGCGAACTGGGTGCCGTGTCAGTGCTTCCTTTCATTTCATGTCGGCTACACTGAAATGGACAGAAAGCGCTAACTATTTGCATAGCCGTTTCGGCCGATGTTTCATTCAGTGCGGTGGTACCAACGCGGCGGCAGCAGTTTTATTTTGAAAATTTTAAAATAATAATAGGTAATAATGTTTTATTTTGCTCTCTGACGACGACTTATAAAAGTCGAAATATAATATATTATATAATATAAAATACACTTTTTAATTAATTGTGTATACAAAATATATATAAAACACCAACCTAAAACTAATATTGGTGTGAATGAAAATATTTAATTAAAAATATTAAAACTGACACTATGAATGAATACATACATACATACCACACGCTGTATTCCGACAATCAAGGCAAGCAATAAGTAATCGGATCCTTCAAGAGAAGCGCGAATAGACACCTGTCAGGCCGGCATGGCATTCGCAAACCCCGCGTACGACCGAATGTCTATGGGCGTCGTTAGACACCTTATAGGGTGGCTCGGCGCCACCTGTCGCACTTCCTATAAAAAAACAGAGTAATCGGTCTTGTGCTGCAAGGACTCTGGTAAATTACAGCGCGGTTCGAATCCAGTCGGCGTGTACCAATGAGTTTTTTCTGACGAAAAAATTTACGTGCATACCTACACCTGCCGCTTCACCGTTCGGAACCGGTGTAAAACTGCAGGTCCCTTCCCTTGCCCCTTACCAGGTGGTAAGCTCAAATTGTAGGCGACTGGGTTGGTACCACCGTACTGGATGTAAGATGGCCGCATAGCAGCCTCGGTTGTGTTCTCCTCTAGTCCAGTATAGCCAGCAATCCAGGGAAGTCTCCGGTATGGCACCTACCTTCTCGGAGGTGATATTGGCTGGTCGGAGCATGCGCTTTGACCCCTCCGACTTAGCCACCCACACCGGCTTACATAAAAAAATACAGTACAGTGCAATACAGGTATCTAATGATTTGGCAATCAAGCTCTAATTAAATTTCAATGTAGGCTCTACATAAATCTCGCTAGACATGTAGGCTCACGTCAGCTAGTCTGCGTTGACTGGGACGTCAACTAGAGAAGTTGAGTTATCGCACGCTGCACTTTTGTAAAGTATGAACAAAAATAAAAAATGTATTTCATACGTACAAATACGTACCGAAATCTGTTTTTCATGGCAATATACGCTCATTTCCATTACAGCCTTTGTGAAATCCGTTGCGTCTTGGTTTGGAGTGTGGACAATCTGAAAATGTTAGGGTCATTGTACCAATTTTTTACGAATATTTTTTTTTGTATTATCAACAATTTTTTTTTCATATTCTATCTGCGATCAGTTTAGGTTTTTTACTTTTAGCAGTTTTTTTTAAATATCTCTTGGGGCTTTCAGAGTCTTGATACAAGTGGGTGAACCTCTTCGTATCGGTAGCGGTTCTTCTATCTACTTGGATAGGTCCACTATGCATCGTATTTTAAGTCTCCTTAATTCAGGTTTTTCGGTGATTTGTTCCGCCAGTTTGCTGAGGTGGTGCTGAGGTCGATTCATGTAGCTTTTGCTGATAGATTGGATCTCCTCGCTGACTGTAGGGAGGTTGAGAAGCTGGTGAATTTCATTGTTTCTCATAAACCAGGGGCTTGCTTCTGTTATATGACATCTTTAACCCCCAATGTGAAAAGAGGGGTGTTATAAATTAATGTGTGTGTATGGGTGTGTCTGTCTGTGGCATCGTAGCACCCAAACAGATGGACCAATTTGGATGAGGTTTTTTTTATTAGAAAGCCGGTTTAATCGGGATGGTTTTTAGCTATGTTTGTAATCAAGTAATTAAGTAATCAAAAAAATTATTATCTTAAAAATGGGACCGATTTGCATGCGGTTTTTTTAAAAAAGCTCGAAATAAAATTTAAGCGGAGGACCGCTAAGTAAATAAACTATAAAAACTCAGAGCTGCGCGGGTATTTATAATTTTGTAGTAGTTGGATTATGTTCATATTGGACATACTGGCACTACCCCAAAGCTGGATCACGTAGGTCCACATGAAACTGATGACTGTTTTGAATGCAAGTATTTTGTTTTCCAGAGACAGTTTTGAGTTTAATTTCGTCCTAAGAGCCACAGTAGGTTTCGATATCTGATATTGCCTTGATGTCTTTTGCACTTTCAACAATTAGTGACACAAGAATTATGTGGACCACGAGGGGCGTGCACAGGCACCTGTCAGGCCGGCATGGCATTTTTAACCCCGCCGCATGGCCGAATGCCAATGGACCGAATCTCCATAGGCATCCTGTGTATCCATTATGTGCATCCATTTTATAAGTTACTTAAGTGGTTTTTTTTTTCTTACTGTAAATAAAAATTCTGCTGACTTTGATAATTATTCTAATTGTTTATTTGCATAAACTCTAATATTATTAATAACTTGACTGAACCCTACGTTCTTTGTTTAGTATTTTATTATCTTTTTTTATGGGTATATCTTGACTTGATATTTTAAATTTTTTGCTTAGATACAGTATTTAACATAATGAAAACTTAGTATGTAAGTTATATTTAAAAAAAAAGCTCTATAAGGTTTCTTACCCGGTTCTTCCTTATAGATTGCACAGCTGAACGGGACATGACAAAAAAAAAAAAATGATGACGTACCATACTGAATATGTCTCAATGAAATATTGTTGTGTGTTCTTTATGACGAAATAAATATCTGAATCTGAATCTGAATCTGTGGTTCCATGCCCGAGAGTAGAATAAACTATCCCCGCCTTGTAAGGAATGACAATAATGTATTTCATTACCTTACTACCTAGACTCCTGTACCGTTCCAAAGTGCTCGTCTTGATCGAGTCAAAGTCGCCGGTGACCAGATCGGGAGGCTTCAGCGACTGCCGTGTCGCCTCATCCAGCTCCTGAAGGAATGTGTCCCAGCGTTCAGTTCCACCGTCAGCGGTTAACGTTACTTTAGCTGGAGAACATTTAAAAACATCTATTTTAAGTAGATAACACGCATCTGCTAACTATCACGCCGTATTCCGACATTCGGCGTAAGCAGAGTGATCGGTGTTGTGCTACAAGAACTCGGGTAAATTACAGCACAACACCGACCACCATGTTTAGCAAAATATTAAGACAAGATAATTATCAATTAACATCAAGTAGCCACAAAGACCAATAGATAGTACCAAGGTAAAAGGGTGTAAAACCAGATTTAAAAAAAAAATTCATCAAGACCGCGGTTTAGTGATCTTAGTTGGCGAACACTAATCGAAAAAAAAATGTACGTGCATACCTACACCTGCTGCTTCAGCCTTCGGAACCAGTGTAAAACTGCAGGTCCCTTCCTTGCTCCTTACGAGGGGGTAGGCTCAAATTGTAACCGACTGGGTTGGTACCACTGTTCTGGATGTAAGATGACCGCATAGCAGCCTCGGTTGTGTTCTCCTCTAGTCCAGTATAGCCAGCAATCCAAAGGGAAAGTCCGGTATGGCACCTACCTTCTCGGCAGTGGCGTGGCGTTCATACAATCCGATTCCCGCGGGCTTCCCTTTTAATACTATGCACCCAGTCAGTACGCACACTATTATATCTAACCTACACCTCCGGCTTCCCTCAGTCAAATTTTCACGCCACACCACTGCTTCTCGGTGGTGATATTGGATGGTTGGAGCATTTTGTCAGCCTCAATAGCTCAGTGGTGCAGACAGTCAACAGTCGCTATTGAATGTTAAGCAACGCTGGGTGCGGTCAGTACTTGGATGGATGACCGCTGACCGTTGGAGGCTGACCGAGGTTCGGATTCCTCATAAAACTGTAGGTCCCTTCCCTCCTAATCTCACTTGGTGGTAGGGTTTAACCCGCCCGGGTTGGTACCACCGCACTGAATGAAACGTCGGTCTAAACGGCTATGTAAATAGTTTGTGTTTTCCGACCAGTTCAGTGTAGCCGGCACGATCAAAGGGGGAAGCACTGACATGGCACCTAGTTCAGCCGGTGTTATGGGCTGACATCACGGACGTTGTAGGTAATGTAGCCAACCGTGTCAGTTTCCATAAAAAAAAATAAAAAAAATGTGCTTTGGCCCCTCCGACTCAGTCACCCATACCGGATTTCATAAAAAAAATCTGCAAACACAATAGCATTAAACCGTATCAAAATACAATTTGCCACTTTCGCAATGGATATTATTGATTGCATTGTGTGTAAACAAAAATTACCCTTGGCCCCACCGGTGGGTGACGGGTCACCTCTCAAACGTACGTAGGTATAAAATGTATATCGTAGACCAGGCATGGGCAACCTTTTTGGTCCAGGGCCACATCATTGTTTTGCCGTCGAGTCGCGGGTCACATTAAGTCTACATTTCTAAAATGTGTACCCGACCTACATGCATTGATGCCTATTTATAATAATAAGTAAACGTGAAAGTAAGTCCTAAATAACACACTATTAAATATTACAATAAAATTTCCAGTCAGAAATTGCGCACAGCAAGCAAACCGAGCGTCGTCGTCGTCGTACTAGCTGGCTGACCTGCAACTGAACTGAACTGAACGAAGTGAAGCGACTGCTGCGCTCGCCGCAAAAGCGCAGCAGCCCGACGCGGCGCAATTTTTGAATGAATATTTCGGCTAGTCGGGCCGGACCCAAATAATTCACAGGAAAGGATCGCGGGCCGGACAAAAAGACCTCGCGGGCCATAGGTTGTGCCATTCCTGTCGTAAACGATATGATAAATTTTACGATCAATGCGGTAACATTTTCGCCAGTTTTGAATAAAAGATAAGGAGAATGATAAATCTCACCGTTTTTCCATAAATGTACGAGGTAGATTTGGTTGTGTGAAATCGGCCTATTGAGCACTATGATTCCATAGTCGGGAGTGTATTCCTGCTCCAGGTTCAACATGTGTGTGATGCTCCATTCCTCTAGATTTATCTAAAATCAAAGAATAAACACACAATTTACAGCCTGATATGTCTAAATACTTCGGTAGATTAGAATATTTCAACCATTTACTGAAAATTAACAAATATATTAATTTTTAAGGTGCGTAGTGACACCAACGTCGTAGCTCATCGGTCGTATGCACATATTGCAGCATCTTTTTCATAAAGGTTTTTTTTTCATAAATTGTGATCCTTCGCATATTAGAACTTTGAAAGGCATTTGATCGATAGATATAACAAATGGCGTCATTTTGCTATAAAAATTACATTCAAATTTTCTTTAGCTTCTGAGATCATGTCTTCTAAGTTCACGCGGAAAAAAAAATAGACATTTGGTTTACCGTATAGCATGTATAGAAAATGATAAAATTTTACAAGAAAAAAACCCGTGATCGATAGACAAAGCACTGTTCTTTATTTTTTTTAATTAAATTATTTATAGTAAATTAAAAATAATAAATAATATAAATTTTATATTTTTTTATTAATTTAATTCTAATTATAAAAATTTATTTTAAAACTTATCTCTTAAAATATTTTATTATATTTTGCAGTAGTTTTTAGGCTTTAGATGGGTCTAGTTATCACGGGCTACTTCTTCAAAAATACACATGTGGTATTTTACTACGAACCTTAACCCATGGAGTCTCAACTCGACCTACGTAGGAGATGAAAATATGGCTAATACCTACTTCAATTAATTTGTCATGGTAAAACGCGCTAGGCAACTTGTGGTACCGTGTGGGGCCGGTACTTAATAAAAAGAATAGCCTCACTGCATCTCTCCCCGTGCATGTCGTAAAAGGCGACTAAGGCAGCGGTTCTCAAACTTTTTTGGTGACGGAACCCTTTTGGAAAGAGAAATATTTGACGGAGCCCTAAAATAAACAAAAATTAGTTTTTGTTAAATTACAATGTTTGTGTAAAATTACAATGTAACTTACATAATATTATAATAAAAGAGAAAAAACAATAATTAAACATCTAATGGGAGGTATGAAACTGTTTCTTATTTTTCATCAATTGGTTGATATCAGGTTTGATAGAAGAGAGTTGCGTTGAGTTCGTCTGCGCAGCCGAGCTGAATCGAGCCAGAGAGGAGAGGTGTATTTTTGTTTTTTTTTTCTCGTATTCCCGCGGAGCCCCCACAGAGGCTCCACGGAGCCCTAGGGCTCCGCGGAGCACTTTGAGTATGGCTGGACTAAGGGATAAGGACAAGATGCTGTGCTAAAGGGCGACAGGCTCGCCACCTCTCAGTACCGTGTGGGGCCGGTACTTAATAAAAATAATAGCCTCACTGCATCTCTCCTCGTGCATGTCGTAAAAGGCGACTAAGGGATAAGGACAAGATGCCGTGCTAAAGGGCGACAGGATCGCCACCTCTCACCTTGGCATGGTACTTCCACCGAGTCATGCAGCAGGTGGGTCTTCGTGCCTTACTTGCTGCTTGATCGATTGAATCTTGTTCGAATAATTTGCGAAACGTGGTGGTCGGTGTTGTGTCCTGTCCTTTTTTCTCTTCTCTTTTAGTTTTTGTACCGTTGTTATTCCCTTTGGCTCCCAGAAGACCCGGCCGGGTCTTATGACGCGCCAATCTGATAACTCCCAGAAGACCCGGCCGGGTCTCGGCGCGGCGCGGCTCCCTATTTAATTCATAACTAATTCTACCAATTTCCTATCAAACAACTGATTACTGGTATACATTCTTGGTTAAATTTACTAATAACTATTATCAAACATGACTGGGCAACACATCACCTTCACACAGAAAATATTTTTTGAAAATGTAAAAAAAAAAGGCTCCCATGACGACTGACATTCCCACAGACACTGGAATACACAGATCTTGTACCGTATTTCGAGTACCCGTATTCTAGAGTACGTTTCAATATCTATATTTTGATGGGCGACTTGTGGGAATAAATTATACAGTTTCGGTCAGAAAAAACCAAAAAAAAATGTCGAGTGTGTTTTGTTTTGCCTGGAGTTCAAAAAATCGGTCTGTGCTTCTAAATAAGTGAATCCTGAAGTGTTCGGTATGACTGAATGCGCAATTTCAGTACAAATCAGACTGAATACAGATCATTGATGAATCAATCGATTGAGGCGGGATATTCGAATTTGTGCGGGAGCGCGCGCGCCAAAATTTTGGGTTTTTGCGCGTGGCGAAAAGGGCTGGGAGTCAACGGTACGTAAGTTTATTAAAATCGTGGGAGCTGAAGGGTTAAGGATTAATTAAGAGAAAATAAAAATAATTTCTTTCTTTCTTTCTTTCTTGTGCTGTAATTTACCAGAGTTCTTGCAGCACAACACCGATTACTCTGCTTACCCCGATTGTCGGGATTCAGCGTGTGTGATATGTATGCATGCAACTTATGGTTAAAATTTATGGCACTTCGCCTTCACACTCAAAAAAAAATTTCTTCAAAAGAAGATTCCTTGTTTTTCTATTGGTATTTATTTGTGTTTTGGATTCAAGTCCCACGTACATACATTTTGTGGCCTTTTAGAGGCAGCATTCTTCACCTACACATTGATATATGATTTGTATGGGGGGAAATTTTCAATTTTAGGTTAGAAAAATTCAGACACCAGTGAATGCTCACTTGATTCAGATAGCTTAATTTCATTGTCTAACAAACAGAGAATATTGATGTGACTTCATTATTTTACGAAATATTTGAATTTATATGCGAAAAGGGCACGGAAGAAAGGGTGGATAGAACTATTTGGGTTAACTTACCCTTGTGTGGTTTGTAAGACGTTTCAGAAAATCCGGGCTGTACTTCTTAATTGTCTCACACATTACAAAATATACTTACAAACAAGACGGGGAGCAAGCAGGTTAATTTTTAATGGATACACAAATTTTTCAACGCAACCAAAAATAAAATAAATAAACAAAACCACGAAACTCGGAATAAATGACAACTGACTGCTGACACATGCGTTCTTCTGATTAGCAATAGGTACGACCGGTACGAGAAGAAAACAACATACATTAGAAGTACCTACAACAGAAAAGGCTTATTAGTTTTGCCTGTCCCGAAAAGGGACGCATATAAAAAAATAAAAAATTGAAAAAACCATTGATTTGAAAAATCAGTGATTGTTGTTATTTTGGTTGTTGTTATTGTGTTTTTGGTGGCTGATGATGATGGCTCCCACTGGAAGCAAATTCACGTCAAAAAGAGAGAAATAAAATTGGCTCCAAAGGACATTGCATCCAGAACGGATACATCGGCATCGTGCCGACGATACATTAAGGCCCGTTTACATTTATCACTTTGGAGGTACAACCCGGATGAATCATCCAAAGTGATAAGTGTAAATTGAGTTTCAATGCGAGTTCAACCAGAGTGAACATCCAAGTTGAACGATGAACGAAGTAGACCCTCTTCCTACTTTTGTTGAAAGCAATCTTCATCGAACGGATGATTCAACGATAGTGACAGTGCGGGACAAGTCTAAACAGACCAGCCTCATTTTAGTGAATGCGCAGGACAACTGTTGAAACTTGAAAAAAAATCTTTCAAGTGGCAAAATAAACACATGCCAATATTTTTAGGGTTCTACCATCGATAAGAGTGTTTGTGGAACACAAATTGTTAGGAATACTCAAAAAGTATCGAAAGGGGGAAGCCTAAAAACTTTGTTTTTTTTAAATAATTTTATTACATTCATCTAACAATCCTTGACAAATTATATGTATTCCAGCACGCACGAATTCATTACGAACCCGCGACATTTTTACTACAGAATGGATGTTCATCCACAATGAAAATTGAACATGTGTAAACAAACAAACGTTCAATGTTCATCTTCACTTTGGATGATTCACTATGGATGTACATCTATAGTGACATAATGTAAACGGCGCTTTAGTACTTAAAAAAAAAAAGGCAGGCAGACAGTCAGACATTCAGACAGGCAAAAAAGATGGCGGACGGCGGAAGTTTGTCGCGTCGTCGTTGTAATTAAAAAAATATATTTTTGTGGTTCTCGCGGGCCGAGAATTTATACAACAGACGTTAAAGCTACAAAAGAAATGGCTGTATACTCTAATGAGTTTTGCCTGTTTCGGGAGGAAACGAATTAATCTAAAAAAAAAAACAGACAGAATCGCGACGCGACTGACAGATCACATATATAAAGATTCGCAATTCGCAATCATTTCCACTCCAAGCATAAACACATTTTGATTTTGTATCTATTTCCGTGTGTGTTGCAAACCACCCACCCTGCAACAATGAATCGCATCTTCGGCCGAGGCAAGCCCAAGGAGCCGGGTCCTAGCATGACCGATATAATAACCAACGTGAGTACACCCAGCTAAATTTGCTCTGACAATGAATCATCCATGCGATACTTTCCGCTTCATCACAACAATAGAGAGGCTGATACGAAAGAGCTAGAGCTATGCATTTCTTTTCTTCATATTTACTATCTCTCTTAGTCTGAAGCCTTCGCAGATGCCCAAAATGTTTCCTCGCAAGACCTTGTAAATTCATAAATTTTATAGGTAATTGACCAAAGAGATTAAAAGGGGCTATAGAGAGGACATTGCGAATATTTCCATATAAACTTTTTGAGCTCAAGATTATAATACGCCATCTAGCTTTGAATAGCAAAAACATGATGTAATATAGAACACATAATTAGAACACATTTCATCTATCGGTCGATAGATGAAGCCAATAGTCTAATAGGACGAGAGCCAACGACCAAAATGATAGTTGATTTTATATGAGCGATAAAATCGTTAAATTTAATTTACTATTCCGTTTTGATCAATTGACCCAAATTCACTTGTAAAAATGATTTTGAGACTGTTTGAGCTATAATATTAGGTGCTGAAATTGAAAATGAAATTGCCGTTTCTACAAACTGACCACTTGTATGTCAGCCTCGATAGCTCAGTGGTGCAGACAGTCAACTGTCGCTATTGAATGTTAAGCAACGCTGAGCGCGGTCAGTGATTGGATGGGTGACCGCTCGACCGTTGGAGGCTGACCGTGGTTCGGATTCCACGTTAAACTGTAGGTCCCTTCCCTTCTTACCTTACTAGGTGGTAGGGTTTATCTCGGCCGGGTTGGTACCACCGCACTGAACGAAACGTCGGTCGAAACGGCTATGTAAATAGTTCGTGTTTTCCGACCAGTTCAGTGTAGCCGGCACGATCAAAGGGGGAAGCACTGACATGGCACCTAGTTCACCCGGTGCTATGGGCTGACATCACGGACGTTGTAGGTGATGTAGCCAACCGTGTCAGTTTCCATAAAAAAAATAAAAATAAAAATAAAACTTTGAAAGTGGCTACCTTTTTTTTGCGTAGGAATTCCAATTTCAAATATTTTCTGTTATAAAGGCAAATTATTCTTTTTTCCAAATCAGTTGTTCATTTGTTTTCCCACCGTTCGGGTTTTTTTACATCGCTGGTTCTGTGACCATGGAAAAATCTAAATTGCGCGTTATTTTCGAATATGAATCCCGTCGCAGCACCAACGCAGCACAGACGGCATGCAATATCATCGACGTGTATGGACCAGACAAGTGAACGTACTGACTGTGCGTTTTTGGTTTGATCGCTTCCGTTCTGGAAATTTTCATCTCAATGATGAGCCCCGTGGCCGACCGGAGACGAGAGTCGATAACAATGAATTTAAAGCCATAGTTGAAGCAGATTAATCACAAACCACGTCGGAATTAGCAGCAGCCTTCAATGTAAGTTATAAAACGATACTGATTCATTTACGTCAAATTGAAAAGATAAAAAAGCTCGGAAATTGGTTACTGTATGAACTCACTGAAAAACAACAACAAAATCGCGTCGAAGCTTGTCTTAACTTTTTGAATAAGCACAGAAATGGGGGGATTCTGAATCGGATTGTCACTTGTGATAAAAAGTGGATCCTGTATGACAATCGAAAACGTCCGTCGCACTGGTTGGACACAGGGGAGGCAGCCAAACCATGTCCCAAACGCAAATTGAGTCATAAGAAGTTGCTTGTCAGTGTATGGTGGACCTGTGCCGGGATTATTCATTACAGCTTCTTGCACGTCTGGTCAGTGATGGTGGCAGGGACCGCGGGTTCGAGGCTCGCAAAAGACGGAGAAATATATTTTGTATTTTCAACTATTGTATATGCCTCTCTATCGCGCTCTCGCTTGCACACACAGGTCTCTATTGCGCTCTCGCTTGCACACACAGGTTTAGATGGAACGTTACACTTCTTCGTGCGTGCAGCCGGTGTTCATCAATTTATAAGACGTGACATCATCACGTCAAAACATCCGACGAGGCAGTGAAAAACGCCTTTAAAGAGTTCATCGATTCCCATCCCCAGGATTTCTATAGTAGAGGCATCAATGAACTTCCAGTAAAATGGCAAAAGTGCATTGATAATAATGGCCAATACTTCGATTAAACAAATATATATTTTTCATAAAAAAAAAATTTTTATTTTTTCTATATAGGTAAAACGGCAATTTCATAGGCAAGGACCTAATATTTGTTTTGCCTCATTTGGCATTTTTGTAAAGGTTGGTACGCGCACCGCTACTGACGTCTGAAAAACATGTTCTGGTTATCTTAGATCGGTAATTCAGCAACATTCCGAAAATCAAACGGAATACCATGACAGGGTTCGGTCAAATTGGTTGCCATTTTTAAAAAATACTGTCAGGAGACGCTACACGAAAAACATTTAGTATCGGGTTGAGGACAATTGAACGAAATACTATGAGACAAAAATATTGGTTGTGGGATCTCGTACTATAATAGTAGTAAAGCTACTGTATAAGAGAGGGCGCTTTTTATTTTTTCAATATGGCCTAGTTGATCATTGTTCTAGAATAATCTATGGAAATTATGTATTATATTCAAATATTGAATAAATATACACAATACTTATGAAAATAAACTGATTACATGTTCAGTCGTATTTTTATATCGAGATTTGCAATACCGCAATGCGCAACTCGGCATATTTTCTTAGATTTTCTTCTTTCTCTAGCACACGAATACGACCTCACATGCGGACTGCTGGCGCTAGACTGAACGACTTTGTACCACTAGGATCTAAGTAGTAGATTACGATTTTGTTCTTGTTGTCCGGTCTATATGGAAGAGGGTGAGTTTAATGTCTTTGTAATTGACTGACCAAGAACGACGACGTTACAATGACATGTCAAGAGACATCATCCTTCTTCCTTCATTGTGTCGTATTGCGACCGCACCTGTCCTGTCATCCAACCAAAACAAACAATTTAAAGAAGAAGGAGACAGTGTCTTCTGTTGTTGTTCTGTATAGGGCTGCGATCTCTAAAATCTAAAGTATGAGACTCAACTGGTTAGGTTAGACTCAATGGGCTAACCCGTTGAGTCTCAGACTTTAAAAACATGCTACTTCCCTTGATTCCCGTGCCATTTTTGCCGCGTGGAGATTCGGTGCCGCGCGCCGCACTTAAACTCAAATATTTCGTAAACTAATGAAGTTAGACAATAAATTCTTATTTAATACTTATAGCCAATGAAATTATCCACAAAACTATATAAAACAAGTGAGATGAAGAAGCACAGATGGATTTTTTGGACTCCAGGAAAACAAAAGATGACTAACATTTTTTCCGAAGTTTTTCTAACCTAAAATTGACAATTCTTCTAGACATATCATATACCAAATTTTAGGTGAAAAACGCTGTCACTAAAATGCCGTACGTACGAGGCCATTGAATCTTATACACAAAAAATAAAGGATAACACATTGTTTCTTAAAATCGGTTTGTCCTTTGTCGCACAGCTAGGGCGCGGAACTCTCTTTCGGCGAGTGTTTTCCGAATCCTTTAACCTTGAAACGATTATCAATAGGCTAGAAAGTCCAGCAACGGTCTGCAAAAAAATTAAGCAGCGGGTGGCCGAGTTGTTTCGGCATCGGCTTCTCAGGTGATAGCTCCGAGGTTCGAATCCGGTCGGCGTGTAGGTACCAATGAGTTTATTCTGAAGAAGAAATTTACGTGCATACCATACGTGCTACTTCACCTTTCGGAACCATTGTAAAACTGTAGCTCCCTTCCCTTGCCCCTTACTAGGTGGTAGGCTCAAATTGTAGCCGACTGGGTTGGTACCACCGTACTGGATGTAAGATGGCCGCATAGCAGCCTCGGTTGTGTTCTCCTCTAGTCCAGTATAGCCAGCAATCGAAAGGGAAGTCTAGTACATTTCACACCTACGTTTCGCGGATGACATAGTCGTGATAGGCGAATCGCTGGAGGAGCTGAATCACATGCACATAGCAATTGTAGCCGACTGGGTTGGTACCACCGTACTGGATGTAAGATGGCCGCATAGCAGCCTCGGTTGTGTTCTCCTCCAATCCTGTATAGCCAGCAATCCAGGGAAGTCTCCGGTATGGCACCTACCTTCTCGGAGGCGATATTGGCTGGTCGGAGCATGTGCTTTGTCCCCTCCGATGCAGCCGCTCATACGGGATAACATAAAAAAAAAATTTGCTGACATATGGCATCACACATGGTTTCGCGAGGACCACTTAAAAAAATTAACCCGAACGCCCCCGGATGCATTTAAAACTAGGACGGCGGATTCTTAAAAAATATATATTTTTAACTACTATTATTTTTCTATTGAAGAATGTATTCGTAAATTCGGTCAGAAGAAAACAAATCATTTTTAGAAGGAGACTGTCTTTCCTAAAAAATTGGTTGTTTTCTTCTGTCATTTTCTCATTAAATCTCAGTTTGCAAAACGATTTGTCTGGGTTTATGAATGAAATGTTTAGAACTTGTGTTTATGTTTAGAACCGAGAACAGAAATTGTAATGGGCCTGAGACTACGATCTGGACACATTCCAACAAATAAGACAATGTACCTTATGAAGATAGCACAATCACCCAACTGTAGCATATGTGGGATAGAAGAGGACCTACTCCATATACTGTTGGAATGTGCCCGGAACCAAGAACTGAGGCAGAAGCGATTGAGAGACTTAAGAACTGACAGACTTAACCTGTTTTTTAAAGTACATGAAGCCTTGGGGCGAGCTCAGGGGGAGGAGTTTGAATTCATACTAAGTTTTTTTGTAAAGTCACAGGCGTTGAATCGTGCTGAAGTACAATAAAAATCAATGGGGCTGGCATAGCCAGGAATGGCTAAAGCCCTAAACAAAATAAAGATTAAAAAAAAAAAAAAAAAAAAAAAAAGAACTTGTGTTTCAGGTGGACGGACGTGCGGATAACGTCGAGAAGAAGATCCAGAAGTTGGATCAGGAGCTGCGCAAGTACAAGGATCAGATGGCGAAGATGCGCGAGGGTCCCGCCAAGAACTCCGTCAAGCAGAAGGCCATGCGTGTACTCAAGCAGAAGAAGATGTAAGACTTTCGGGCCGTTTGATCTATCAATCGGTCTCGATCAGATTTTTATTTTTATAAATAAATTTATTTTTATCTAGCTTTTGCCCGTGGCTTCGCTCGCGTGAAATTCGTATTTAAAAAGAAGAAATTAAGTAAGCCCGCTACCGTACCTTTATTTCGGCGCGCGGAACAATTCGGTTTGTATGAGAGACACAGCGTAACCGGAGCTGAATGAAGGTGTGGAACTCAGCTTGCGATGGCTTCACTGAACATATCCGGGCCCATCGGCAGTAGAGGAGTAATTTTTAGTCGAGGTCGGGACTAGCGAGTGGCCACTCTAAATTTCCCGCGCATGCTTCACGTTTCGGCTCGCATCAAGCCCTCGTCAGCTAGTCTGCGTTGACTAGGACGCGGGGAAACACCAGTCCCGCTCTCGACCTCCCTCTCTCTACCTATCCATATTCTGTAGGATGCTTCCAGTGACGTTTTCGAAGCTCTCTCCGTATATAAGCTTTGCGTCGATCTTGGCAGCCCTAGATTCTTGAAGAGACTGTAGAGCGACTTCGCTGGTAGTCCTCTTGCTCCGACTTCCACAGCGAAGAGTTCAGTCTTGAATCCGTTTCTCACAATCCGGTCTACTAAGTTGCAGTACTTGTTAAGTTTGATGTTGTGGTCCTTCGGTATGTTACTTTCCCATGGAACTGTAAGTTCAACAAGTACTACATGCTTTGTCGCTTTTGAGAATATGAGTATATCCAGTCTTAATGCTGTGGTACAGATTTCCGAAGGCATTTCGTAATGCTTCTCATGTGTGTCCATCAACAATTCCCAATCCATTGCTGCTCCCAAAATTGAAGAAGGTTTAGTCCTATCTTTGGTCAGCTTATTGGCTCCAGGTTTCACAAAGTTGACCTTCTGGAAGCCGTTACTGGTTTGCCCTTTCCTGGTCCGTGCAATTGACAGGTTGATGGCCTCTCTGATGATTTGGAGGACTTTATCATGACGGTAGGAATACTGGCCTCGGTCAAGTAGTATTTTGCATCCGCATAAAAAATGTTTGGCCGTGCCTACGAACTCCTTACATGACGGGCATAGTCTATTTGTAGATTTCCCCCATCTAACTAGGTTACTCGGGTCTGGGAGAGTAAGCTGGAATGCATTTAAGTAGAACTTGAGCAGCTCAGGGGACCAGTTGTATATTATGAATTTCCACTTCAATGCAGGAGGGATGCAGAAGTCGCCCACTGTTAGCCAATCATTCTGCATTTCTAGGTTTAAGGCACGAAGTTTGAAACCTTGTTCCATGTCCTGAGCAAAACCTTTCAGTATTTCTTTATCAGACTTTGCTGTTTCTATGCCCAGTCCAGATCTATTGGTGCGTGTACCAACTTGGAATGATTTGTAGAAATCGAGTAACGATTCCAGTTCATCTGATAGCGATGTGTTGGGTAAGGCTTGAATAGCGCTATCATTGGAGTCTTTGAGTATACATCGTTTGGCTATTCTCGCCTTTTGATAAAATATCGACGGTTTCTTAATGTTCAGTCCAAAGTTATTGTGAGCCTATGCTGTGTCCCGTATAGTAAAATGTGCTTGTACTAAGTTTCATCGAATTCGGATGATCGGTTTAAGAGTTATGGAGAAACATACATACATACATACAGAAAAGATTTCTAAAAATCGTCAATTTAATTTTAGTATCATACATAGAGTCTACAAATGCAGTAGGTATCTCATAAAACAAAGTACCTTACTCCATGACCATCCCTTACAGATTTATTATTAGTATTGATTCCTTTATTTCACATATTTAAAATTTTATATTAATTTTACATATTATACAAAAAATTAAGTAATAAAAATACACAAAATTAAATAAAAAAATTATAATTAGTATTGATTTCATTTATTATTACATTCACATATTTACATTAATTTTAAATATACAGATTATAAAAATACACCACATATACTCAAAATTAATATAAAAATAATAAACGGAATACCGACGGCGGCGGGAGGCAAGCCTCCAAGCACGCCGGCGGGTGCAGGCCGTGGCTACGGAGCTCTCCGAGACGACGCGAGGCAAGCTACGAGCGATAGGTGGTGGTACTGATTGATGGTAGTATTGATTATTATTAGTATTGATTGATGACAATATTATGTATAGTACTTTTAACTTATCTATATATAAAATATGTATGTTTAGTTTATCTTTACAATATTATAATAAGTAGTAAATATGACTTAAGACATACATACATGCATCTAGATACATAACTACCTACATACATAACAGAAGGTTAAGAAAACAGTGTTAGTAGTAGTAGTACCGTGTGGGGCCGGTACTTTAAAAGAATAGCCCCACTGCATCTCTCCCCATGCATGTCGTAAAAGGCGACTAAGGGATGTGACTCCCTTCTTATATAACTAGGTGGTAGGGTTTAACCCGCCCGGGTTGGTACCACCGCACTGAATGAAAGGTCGGTCGAAACGGCTATGTAAATAGTTTGTGTTTTCCGTCCAGTTCAGTGTAGCCGGCACGACCGAAGGGAAGCACTGACGTGGCACCAAGTTCACCCGGTGTTATGGGCTGACATCACGGATGTTGTAGGTGATGTAACCAACCGTGTCAGTTTCAATAAAAAAAAAAAAAAAAAATTCTTCATACTAGTGTAGTTGCAGTCAACCTCCGTGTATACAGTGATAAACCTGCACTCAGGTACGAACAGCAGGCGGAGAATCTCCGCGGACAGTCATTCAACATGGAGCAGGCCAACTACGCCACGCAGACGCTGAAGGACACTCAGGCGACCGTGGCCGCCATGAAGGACGGTGTCACCTCCATGAAGAAGGAGTTTAAGAAGATCAACATCGATCAGATTGAGGTTGGCAATATATTCAGAACGTAGCTCTTTGCTTATTTTATTCCTCATGTATAGTCCAGTCGATAGATCCCATCAATACCAGTTGTTGTTGTTGTTGTTGTTGTTTGCTGCCTCTTGCCTCTTGCCTCTTGGGAAGGCTGGTGGGCCATTCTCCGCACTGAGACCTCAAGACGGTCCGTTGTATGTTGGCGCCCGGGTAGTGCACTCCCGCCACCTGTGTTCTTTCATGAAATGGAGCACTCTTCTCGGTCGCTTCCACACTCCATGGGCAGTTCCCACGTTCCCAACTGCAGTCGTTCTTCCGCCACCACCGGGCACTACAAGAGCACGTGGGTGGCTGTTTCGTCCTCCGCCATGCAGCCATTTATTTTTATTTATTTAATATGCTTTATTGTTTAATATAAATTCTATATAGCAAATGGTGGACTTATTATCTGCCGGTCAACCTTATTACAACTTTTTTTTTTTATTTTTTTTTATGGAAACTGACACTGTTGGCTACATCACCTACAACATCCGTGATGTCAGCCCATAACACCGGGTGAACTTGGTGCTACGTCAGTGCTTCCCGGCTGCCGGCTACACTGAACTGGACGGAAAACACAAACTATTTACATAGCCGTTTCGACCGACCTTTCATTCAGTGCGGTGGTACTAACCCGGGCGGGTTAAACCCTACCACCTAGTAATATAAGAAGGGAGTCATATCCCTTAGGTATTTAAAGAAACAACACTTAACTAAAAACATATTAATAAATTAATGAAAAAAAAACAACAAAAAGACAACTTGAACGCCTAAAATAACACTATAATACCTATTATATACATACATGAACATAGATTTAAAAAAAAAGAAGCCATCAATACCAGTTTCATTTATTCTTTCTATAGTAGTATCAAATGGTCCTGGTAGGTCGGGCAATAAAGGTATGACATAGGGTTTTTATTATTTATCTGATTTAATAATATTATTCAAGGTATTTATTTATAATAGGGACCTATTTCACACAATCAAGACCTTCCTTGTAATATTTATTCATTGTTTGTTTAATCGAACCTATTTTAAAATTCGTACATAGTACTACAATTAAAAAAAAAATTTTTATGATTTGTTAGAGATATCTGCCAGAATAACGCATATTCTGTGAAAATTTCAACCGGTCACCTTTTACGGAACGTAAGGAAACCTAAAAAAGTGAAGACCGCGATTCATTGTCTGTACTAGACTCATTGTCTCTGCCTACAGCACTGCGAGCGAGGTGTGATGTTATCTGTGTTGTCGGCAGGACGTTAACGACGAGCTGGCGGACATGCTGGAGCAGGCGGACGAGGTGCAGGACGCGCTGGGCCGGCAGTACGGCGCGCCAGAGATCGACGACGACGAGCTGGCCGCGGAGCTCGACGCGTTGGGTACTGAGATAGTTAAATATTTAATTGGTTATAATGTGTACTGAAATGAACTGAAATGAAAATATACTTTATTGCACAAAAAGTGACAAAAGGCGGACTTAAAGCCTAAGGGCATTATCTGCCAGTCATACCTGGGATTGTGAGTAGGGTGAGTAGGGGAAAATTAAATGAGAGTTTTTTTTAAGAGTATATAAATAAACAATAAAACATAGATAATAGTAATAAATAACATACAACTAAATACATTTGTAACATACATACATACAAGTTCAAAAGTACATACATATACACAACACAATTTTTTTTATTTTTTTTATGGAAACTGACACGGTTGGCTACGTCACCTACAACATCCGTGATGTCAGCCCATAACACTGGGTGAACTAGGTGCTATGTCAGTGCTTCCCTTCATTTCGCGCCGGCTACACTGAACTGGACGGAAAACACGAACTATTTACATAGCCGTTTCGACCGACGTTTCGCTCAGTGCGGTGGTACCAACCCGACCGGGATAAACCCTACCACCTAGTAAGGTAAGAAGGGAAGGGACCTACAGTTTAACGTGGAATCCGAACCACGGTCAGCCTCCAACGGTCGGGCGGTCACCCATCCAATAACTGACCGCACCACTGAGCTGCCGAGGCTGACGATCCCTTAGTCGACTTTTACGACATGCGACGGGGAGAGATGCAGTGGGGCTATTCTTTTTAAGTACCGACCCCACACGGTACAGTACAATATAAACAAATACAAATACATAAATACATACCTAATGCAGTTTCTAAACAAGCGATAGCACACATGGAGACATTATGGCCCCACTGTGTGGGGCCGGTACTTAATAAGAATAGCCCCGCTGCATTTCTCCCCGTGCATCTCGTAAAAGGCGACTAAGGGATAAGGACAAGATGCCGTGCATAAGGGCGACAGGCTATCCACCTCTCACCTTGGTGCGGTCTTTCCACCGAGCCATGCAGCAGGTGGGCGTTCGTGCCTTACTTGCTGCCTGATAGTTATCTTGTCTGAATACTTTGCAATACGTGGTGGTCGGTGTTGTGCTGTGATTTATGAGAGTACTTGCAGCACAACATCGATTACTCTGCTTACCCCGATTGTCGTGATACGGCGTGTGGTGTGTTTGTTTGTTTGTTTGTAGGTTATAGAGCGGGCGTTGGGAACATTTTCATACAAAAAACTTTGATCTCGAACGTCAATGCGTCGTGCATCGAACGGCGTGAAGAATTAGATTATGTTTTTGTTCGGTTTGTCCGGTCTAGTAGGTAAAAATTTGTCAGCCTCGGTAGCTCAGTGGTGCGGTCGGTCGACTGTCGGTCGGATCATAAGCACACCTGGGCGCGGTCAGTGGGTGGATGGTGACCGCTCGACAGTTGGAGGCTGACCGTGGTTCTGATTCCACGTAAAACTGTAGGTCCCTTCCCTTCTTGATTTTTTTTTTTTTTTTATGGAAACTGATACGGTTGGCTTACATCACCTACAACATCCATGATGTCAGCCCATAACACCGGGTGAACTTGGTGCCACGTCAGTGCCTCCCCTCGGTCGTGCCGGCTACACTGAACTGGACGGAAAACACAAACTATTTACATAGCCGTTTCGACCGACCTTTCATTCAGTGCGGTGGTACCAACCCGGGCGGGTTAAACCCTACCACCTAGTAATATAAGAAGGGAGTCATATCCCTTAGTCGCCTTTTACGACATACACGGGGAGAGATGCAGTGGGGCTATTCTTTTAAAGTACCGGCCCCACACGGTACAAAGGTGATACTAGGTGGTAGGGTTTAATCCTCCCAGGTTGGTACCACCGCACTGAATGAAAGGTCGGTTGGCACCAAGGTGTTATGGGTTGACAGCATGGATGTAGCAGGTTTCCATAAAAAAAAAAGATTTTGTTCGGTTTGTCCGATCTGTCAGTCAGTCAGTCAGCGTGTAAGCGTCCACTGCTGGACATAGGCCTCTCCAATTTTCCTCCAGTCCTCCCGGCCTTCAGCGGTACGGAACCACGGCTTTCCGCCGACGTACTTGATGTCGTCGTCCCACCTGGCGGGTGGTTTTCCCACACTCCGTTTTCCTGTCCACGGCCGCCAGTGTAGGACACGGTTACTCCAACGGTCGTGGTCTCTTCGGCTGACGTGCCCAGCCCATTAAAATAATATATTTTTTAAATATGCCTCTCAATTGCAGGTGACGAGATAGCCCTCGACGATGACTCCTCCTACCTCGACGACGTCGTGAAGGCCCCGGAGGCTCCCAGCAAGGAGCCCGGCGCGGACAGCGTGCGCAGCAAAGACGGCGTCCTACTGGACGAGTTCGGATTGCCGCAAGTGCCCAGCTCGGCGCAGAGGACCATGCACTGAGGAGGCCTGCCTTGAAAGTGTTACTTACTGATCCTAAGAATGTGGCAAGATCGAAAAAAAGATCTTCAAAATGATTACTTTTTTTTAGGGTTCCGTATCCGGTACGGGACCCTGTTACTAAGCCTACGCCGTCTGTGTCTGTCTGTCTGTCCGTCCGTTCGTCTGTCTGTCTGTCTGTCCGAAGGCTGTATCCCTTGAACCGTAATAGGTAGCCCGTTGAAATTTTCACAGAAAATGTGTTATTAATATTATGTCCGATATAACAACAAATAATAATAAAAATAAGAAAAAGTAAAAAATTCACAGGGGTTCCCATAGAAGAAACCAAAAAGTGTGTGCACGCCATCTACCCAATAGATTATGCAGCATTTTAACTAATCATGACATTTAACTAATATGAAGCACTTCATAACACGCCATCTAGATGGCGTGAGTGGCGCTAGCCATGAAATGGCGATACGGAACCCTCGGTGCGCGAGTTCGACTCGCACTTGGCCGGTTTTTTATTTTATTTTACTTTGGTGAACTAAGCTGATCTTTTTTTAAAAGTTACCGTTGTATCAATATGTGATATGACACGACGTCTGTAGATGTTCCCAAATCTTGTGTGAACAGATGTGGTGTCATACATTGTACACTCACTTCAAATGTACCGCCGCTGAATGTGTTAAGCATCTAACCACGTGCAATGCAGAATCAGTATAAAAATAAAGCATAATCATTGTAGAGCCAAAGTTGCCTGAGACGAAAGTTATCCATGTGCGCCAGCACTTAGGTATAAGCATCAGTAAGTAACATTCCCTAACATATAAGTTTCCCTAACATATAAGTATACTTACCATCCGATTTGTATGCAATTATAGTAATGGAGAGACCATTACCTCAGAGAATTAATACTTTTTCAGCCTCGGTAGCTCAGTGGTGCGGTCGGCCGACTGTTGTTAAGCAACGCTGAGCGCGGTCATTACTTGGATGGGTGACTACTCGACAGTTGGAGGCTGACCGTGGTTCGGATTCCACGTTAAACTGTAGGTCCCTTCCCTTCTTACCTTACTAGGTGGTAGGGTTTATCCCGGCCAGGTTGGTACCAACGAACTGAGCGAAACGTCGGTCGAAACGGCTATGTGAATAGTTCGTGTTTTCCGTCCAGTTCAGTGTAGCCGGCATGAAATGAAGGGAAGCACTGACATGGCACCAAGTTCACTCGGTGCTATGGGCTGATATCACGGATGTTGGAGGTGATGTAGCCAACCGTGTCAGTATCCATAAAAAAAACTTATTCTGGAATTAAGCTGGTGTTACATTGAAATAAAGGTGAGATCGCACCACACAGCAGCTAGCAATTCGTATGGACAATTTTGTACTGCGCCGCGCCACCGCTCCTCTGCTGCGTAGTGTGGCCTCACCTTTACTGAGAAGGAAGGGTATTATACTCCACTGTACTGTATTGCTTTCACATAATTCAGAGTAATACAAGAGGTTCATACATTATCGTTACATCACCGAATTTTATAATTTCAGCATAGGAAGTGTTAATAATTGTATAATAACCAGCGATCGGAATAGGTAGATTATAAATACCTAATTTTTGCGAGAAGACATAACATCATCATCATCATCAGCCGGTATCGGTCCACTGCTGGACATAGGCCTCTCCCAAGGCACGCCACCACACGCGGTCTTCCGCTCTTCTCATCCATCCACTCCCGGCTACCTTTTTTAGGTCATCTGTCCACCTAGCCGGGGGGCGTCCCACGCTATGTAAACGGCTTTCGGGGGGCGTCCCACGCTACGTTTGCTTGTACGTTTTTTTTTTTTTATGGAAGCTGACACGGTTGGCTACGTCACCTACAACATCCGTGATGTCAGCCCATAACACCGGGTGAACTTGGTGCCACGTCAGTGCTTCCCTTCGGTCGTGCCGGCTACACTGAACTGGACGGAAAACACAAACTATTTACATAGACGTTTCGACCGACCTTTCATTCAGTGCGGTGTTACCAACCCGGGCGGGTTAAACCCTACCACCTAGTAATATAAGAAGGGAGTCATATCCCTTAGTCGCCTTTTACGACATACACGGGGAGAGATGCAGTGGGGCTATTCTTTTAAAGTACCGGCCCCACACGGTACGTGTACGTGGCCTCCATTCCAGCACCCGTTTACCCCATTGGTTGTTGGGGCTACGACAGATGTGCCCAGCCCACTGCCACTTCAGCTTGCTTATTTTCTCAGCAATGTCAAGACATAACATGGAGTGGTCAAATCCACTTCTTTGAAAAGTTCCCAGGAATTCCGAAAAATATTTCCTGGTAGTGATATAGGTAGTCAGTAACTTTTGACACTTGTAACATTTGAAAATATGAATATGAATGAATGAATCTACTCACCAACATTAGGTATTTATAATGTACCTTTTCCGATCCCTGATAATAACTTAAGAAATTATTGTAAATATTTTTGTAACACACCTTGCATGTTTTGTATCGCACATAAACGAATTGGAGAGCAAATGTAACATTTGATAGGAAAATGTGCACCGATTAATGTGGTGACTAATTTATGTTTCTAAGTAATAATAATGATTCAGATAGTTTGTACTGACAGGACATTTCTTAAATACTTCGGAACCTGAACACTTATGGCACTATACTACCGGTGGTGACTGGGAAAGTGTGCCGGCGATCGTGAGAGAGACTGGTGACGCTGGAAAGACGAGACGGGACGAATGGCTTAGCAAGCGGTGCCAGGAATCAATTGGTACGATGCAAAAAGGATAGCCTAGATCGGCGATTAGCGGCGGGTGGCCGAGTGGTTTGGGCATCGGCTTCTCATGCGAGAGGTCCGAGGTTCGAGATCAATGAGTTTTTTCTGACGAAAAAAATGAAATGAAATGAAATGATTTATTTCGTCACACATAACAACACAAATAATTACAAATACAAGGAAACATATAACATGTGACGAAAAGGGAGCCCACTCAGCTGACTCACTATCCGAGATAGCGAAGCTGATTTTCAGGGGCTCCCTCACTTTTCTTTTCGTCCAGAGCGCAACCGGGCACTACAATCTATTCCAATCTGTTAGGGTCGTGTCAGAAACACAGATTTGGCATTATCCCCGGTTAATATATATAAGTACTTGGTGGCAGGACTGACGGGGTCAGTCTGGCCATCAGGTCCACAGGTTGTGACTATATCGCCTATATCCCGGAGGGGGTGGAAGAATTACATATTGCCGTCGTCTACTCCCTGCTCATGGTGTTCCAGTCTGCCCGTATTCGCTGCATACTCCAATAATTTCTTCCAGTCGATTCCTCGGAAGTTCTTTCCTAGTGTCTTCCATCTCGGTCCTGCATACATGGTGCACTGCTTTTTGCCTCCCTACACTAAGCGCACAGTGGGTCATCAATAAGGCCTATTATGTGGAGATGTCTTTTGAGACAGTTGTACCCAGTAACTATATCTGTGATTTTGAGTACATTTTGTCGAATCAATCCCAGCAGCCATCTTGTTCTTTTACCATTGATTGACTCTATCCCCACATTGAGGGCACAGTGGGTCGTCACTAAGGCCCATTATGTGGAGATGTCTTTTGAGACAGTTTACCCAGTAACTATATCTGTGATTTTGAGTACATTTTGTCGAATCAATCCCAGCAGCCATCTTGTTCTTTTACCATTGATTGACTCTATCCCCACATTGAGGGCACAGTGGGTCGTCACTAAGGCCCATTATGTGGAGATGTCTTTTGAGACAGTTGTGCCCAGTAACTATATCTGTGATTTTGAGTACATTTTGTTGGCTCAATCCCAGCAGCCATCGTGTTCTTTTGCCATTGATTGACTCTATAAATAGCTTGGATTGTCGACGTCCCTCTTGGGAGTTCCATCTAATTTTACTTTTTTCCCTTGCCCAAACGTTAATGGATTCTAGGATTGCTCTTTCCGGGATAGGAATTCCCGGGTCCGGGCCAATGAAGGCCGTGTCTGACCTTTTTCTGGCGAGTTCATCTGCCATCTGTCACTGACATGTCAAAACTTGATGTTGTCATGTCCCGTGGAGGGTGTTCTTCCCGCACTCCGTTTTCCTGTCCACGGCCGCCAGTGTAGCACGCGATACTCCAACGGTCATCATCTCTTCGGCTGGGCGGCCCAGCCCACTGCCACTTGAGCTTTGCCACCCGATGGCAATATCGACTACTTTGGAGCGTCGGCCGATTGCCTCGTTACGCACCACATCACGTAGCGATATTCCAAACATGGCTCGCTCCATTGCTCGCTGGGCATCTTTCGACCTTTGGACAACAGCGACCGTCAAGAGTCCACGTTTCACACCCGTACGTCCTAACCGGGAGGTCTTTAAATTTCCGTTGTAGTAACAGCATCCTACACTGGCGGTCATGCACCACCCGCCAGGTGGGACGACGACATCAAGTACGTCGGCGGAAAGCAGTGGTTCCGTACCGCTGAAGGCCGGGGGAGGACTGGAGGAGAATTGGAAAGGAGTATGTTCAGCAGTGGACGCTTACACACTGACTGAATGACTGACATGTCGATATGTATTATGCAAAATCTGTGCAACACAAATTTTTATCCCTGATATGGCGCTGACGATAATAATAAGTGGTTATATACATACCTTTAGCCGGAGTTAGTTATGGTTTTTTCATGCTATTGTCAATGTTAAAAAATAATTTAATGTCTTGAGTATGTGAGTGGACCTGAGTTGTAAAGATATAATATATAGGGTGTTGTAACGGCCAGTACATTAATTTCGCCAGCGCAATCCTAATGTCTTTCAGAAACAAAAAAGTAAATAAAGTTTTTCTCTAAAGGGTCTAGTTTTGGAGATATTAATTTTGGAAATTTATGTTTTCGTCAAGTGTAATTTGACGTGCGCGCGGGTAGGGTGCTGGCGCGGGAACGGTCTGGGTCGAAGAACTCACTCCACGCCTCCGCCGCATATCTCCTCTCTCCGCGCACTCGTCCCTGCTCGCTCACTCACCGTGCGCCTTTCATTCCCACATTCGTGCGGAACATTAGATCCTTTTACACTAAATAAATCAATTAGTTTGTATGAAAACTGTAACTTTTTATTAAAGGGAATTCACAAAAAAGTTATTTGACTTTTTTGTTAGTGTTGATCCCAATAATCATGTCTTAAATTTAATGTAGTGGCCGTTACAACACCCTGGATATTATACAGGTGTATCCGGATAGGAAACTTCAGGAATAGAAAGTACTCATTATTAGAAGAAAAAAATCCTTATCACTCAAATCGAAATTCCATTGTTTTTTTTGTCATACAAAAGTTGGAAATTGTAATAAAAACTCGATGGACAGTGAGACTGGAGAGTGCAGTGAACTAATTCAGTCCTCTTTTTCTTTTGAGGTCATTGAACTTTCAGTGTTTGGAATTTACCTACACGCAGTTCAATTGTACTAGTTATGTATGCAACCTACCCATTTTTATTCATGAGTTAGAATTTATTTTTTATTTCATAAATGCGGACTTTAACCATCCACCAAATCTTGAAGAATAGATTTTCACCAAAAAGTACTGTAAAATGATGGAATCTGGAAAAAAGTTTCAGAGCTTTTCGTCTTCAAATATGGGCCCCTTTCGAACCCTGAAGTTTCGAAAACCTATCCTCATAGACCCTGTATATTATCATGGCATACGGAGGTCCCTTTCTATACAGATGTGTTGATTTAGTTTTATTGTGATAGTAATATGATTAATAAAATATGTTATGCGCTTTTTACATGTGTCTTTAAATTCATTACACTCAACGCAACCTGCGATATGATATGAAGGGCAAAAAAGTAAAACACTTGAGTAAATTATTTTAAAATATTTAATAAATTAACAGCATCAATACAATTCATTCACAACGGTAGGTACCTAACTTAATACTGGATTGCAGTACATTCTAATGAGCAATATCAAATACTGGCTAATCACGCTGGCTTACTCAACTAGGCTCGTGCATTAAATTACTGAATATTTATATTTATAATAAATATATTTATCTTACTTATATTTACAAATTGACAAGAGGTCGGGTCTTTCTTTCAAAAATAATATCCCTCAGGGGCCTGGCCCACACTGGGTGATTCTACTGTAGACCGACAAGGCTTTAAGCCACTAGTATAGGTTCAACACTTTGGTTAGTTTAAGTCTGCAATCGATGAATATATCAGGATTGGATTCCCAAATAATCGATAAATGAGTCGGGACTGCAATTCCAAACCATTATATGGGGACCACAAGACCCCATTAACAATTAACATATCGGGGCTATGGCATTACGGGATCGGTAAAGGCTCCCCCACACAGATGCGTTATTAACGGTCGATAATAGCAATGCGATATTGCGTTAATGCGTTACGCGTTCTTTCCGCACAGCTGCGTTTTTTTTTATCGTCCGATATTTCACTACTCCTACCAGCGTTATTAACGCAGCTGTGTGCAAGATCGTATGCGTCCTAATACAAAATGTACTAAGAAAAAATATCGCAATAACGCTGCGTTTCGTCGATATTACCGGAGCAGTGTCTAATATCCTCCACACACGATAAGTTGGATTACGGCCAGTTGATTCGCGGCGTCATGGATTTTGGAATGATTGGAAATCCAAATTATTTCGTGACTCCACGCAATCCAAGTGAGATTTCACACACACGCGGTGATTTTTCTTGCTTTTTTTGGCGTCAATGATGTGGAGTGGAGTCTCCGTGTGTGGCAGACTTGAGATTGCATGCGTCCACATACAATATGTACTGAAAACAGATATCGCAATAACGCATTGCGATAATATCCACCGTTATATATATAACGCACCTATGTGGGGGAGCCTTAATACTTGTGGTAATATTATCGATAAATAAATCGTGATCACTACCATCAATGAATTTATTGGAATCACAAGCGCAGATCATCGATAAATGCATCGGGATTGCAATTCCAAATCATCGATGAATATATTTTATATCGGGGTTGCAATTCCATGTCATCGATATTATACCGGGAATCGATCCACGATCATCATATTGCAAAAATGGCATGGACTTGGGTGGTCCAAAGAGTTGATTTCATTGGCTGTTCGCCCTGCGAGACATTCACTTATCCATTATGTCACCATGTGAAGTCTATAGCTACGCGGATAGGACGACACTTTGTAATAGTATTCGGTGTAACGACCAGGCTTTATGGCTTAGTCGAGCGCCTCTTGTCCCGTCTTTGGCAGGAAGAAACATAGGAACGCAGCCACTGGAACAAAGAACAAATCTGTAAGGGATGGTCATGAGACACTGCGTTTGTAGACTTTAAGTATGATACCTAGGTACTAAGACTAGGTAAATTGACTACTTTCAGAAATCTTTTCTGTTTGTCAGCCTCGATAGCTCAGTGGTGCAGACAGTTAACTGTCTCTATTGAATGTTAAGCAACGCTGGGCGCGGTCAGTATTTGGATGGGTGACCGCTGACCGTTGGAGGCTGACCAAGGTTCGGATTCCTCGTAAAACTGTAGGTCCCTTCCCTCCTAATCTTACTATTGGTGGTAGGGTTTAACCCGCCCGGGTTGGTACCACCGCACTGAATGAAACGGCTATGTAAATAGTTTGTGTTTTCCGACCAGTTCAGTGTAGCCGGCACGATCAAAGGGGGAAGCACTAACATGGCACCTAGTTCACCCGGTGTTATGGGCTGACATCACGGGCGTTGTAGGTGATGTAGCCAACCGTGTCAGTTTCCATAAAAAAAAAATTTATGCTCCTCCATAACTCTTATACCGACCATCAGAATTCGATGAAACTTAGTACAAGCACATTTGTGACACAGGATAGGCTATATCAGCTATGTCTGTGTTGGGGGTTTTTTTAACTTTTATTTAAAGCTTTTAAAAAGAAAGATCGCATGCAAATCGGTCCACTTTTTAAGATAATACATTTTTTTTATTACTTAATATTACTTGATTGCTTCATTACAAACATAGCTAAGAACCATCTCGATTAAACCAATATGCTTTCTAATAAAAAAAACCGCATCCAAATTGGCCCATCCGTTTGGGAGCTACGACACACACACGCACACGTTAAACTTATACACCCGTCTTTTTGCGTCGGGGGTGAAAAATTAAATAATTTAACACAAAATAACATTAACATTACAGAAATACTCACAGAAGAGTAGGGCTCCGAAGAGCACTATGGGTATCACACAGTTGAGGTCGATGAGGAAACCAAAGCCCAGGTTGCCCAAGAGACCGCCGCCTCGTCCCGCTGTAAGCGACAGTGCTGCCGCCATCACCCTGAGAGAAATAACACCGTTTTATATTTACTCTAGGCGACAAGACATTTTCAACACCTTGGTCGTGCCGGCTACACTGAACTGGACGGAAAATACGAACTACTATTTACATTAGCCGTTTCGACCGACCTTTCATTCAGTGCGGTGGTATCAATCCGGGCGGGTTAAAACCTACCACGAAGTAGATACCACTGAGCTATCGAGACTGACAGAACAGATAGGTAGTACTTATCTAGGCGACTAGACATCTCAACACTTTTTAGACACACACGTTAGCAGGAATACCTACCTTCATTGCGTCTATACTCGTGTGGGATGGATGATAACCCGTTTGGATTGATACCACCGCACTGAATGAAATGTCGATCTAAGCGGCTATATAAATAGCTCACGTTTTTCTTCCAATCCAGTGTACGTGTCGTGCCGGCACGACCAAAGTGAAGCACTGACACGGAACTTGGTGTTATGGGCTGAAATCGTGGTTCCACTACTTCAGGTGTCTTTTTTTTTTTTTTTGTTTTTTTTTTATTTTTTTTTTATTGAAACTGACACGGTTGGCTACATCACCTACAACATCCGTGATGTCAGCCCATAACACCGGGTGAACTTGGTGCCACGTCAGCCTTCCCTTCGGTCGTGCCGGCTACACTGAACTGGACGGAAAACACAAACTATTTACATAGCCGTTTCGACCGACCTTTCATTCAGTGCGGTGGTACCAACCCGGGCGGGTTAAACCCTACCACCTAGTAATATAAGGGAGTCATATCCCTTAGTCGCCTTTTACGACATACACGGGGAGAGATGAAGTGGGGCTATTCTTTTAAAGTACCGGCCCCACACGGTACAAAACGTCTTAAACAAATGATCCTAAACGCATTGCCGGTCGGACGCGAGTCTTCCTTACTATGTGGGTCCAATCAAGACAATCATACTGTCCAGCAACTATCCACGCAGGTCTTCAGACTCACCTAAGATTAGTGGGGAATAGGTCGACCAGGACGCAGAAGACCAAACTGATGGCCAGAGACGTGAGCGCTTCGAAGATGCAGGACAGCACCAGATTCTGGACAGAGTTCTGCACGAAGTATAGCCCAAATGTGACGACGCCGGCGAAACTCAAGCTGAAAACTGAAAGCAGAATACCCAATTAACATGATGGTGTTAAGACAGGCGTTATAAGAGCTGTTTAATAGAGGCACATTCTTATACAGGTTCTTTAGTGACTTTACTTTACAATAGCGATAATAAGTGCTATAAGGATGGGACAAGAGCTATACAGTAGTGACGCGTTATATTAATCCAATATACAACTTTAAGATCTAAAAAACCTGCCGTTAGCACCAATTTGTTTGTTGGGTAGGATCGCTTAGTGTTCGAATGTACCTACGTGATGGCTAGATAGGTTTACGTCTTAGACAGACGGCTAGTTCATCCTTCTTTAGCACAACAATTTACTTTAAAACATTGCACAGTAAGTTATCTGGTTTGAAGATTATGCCGCCGTGGCCGCTTGGATGCCCTAAGGCAGTGGTTCCCAATTATATTTTCATTGGGGGTTAAGAAAACAAAGTACCCCTGGGTAAAATTTGTAAATACCATTTTCGTATGATCATTTATTATTTTTATTTTCACACTAGCTGAGCCCGCGGCTCCGCTCGCGTGAAATTCGTATTCCAAAGAAGAATGTAAGTAACTAAGGGTGAGGCCGAAGGCCGAGCTGCGTTCAGGTAATCGATAAACCTTCTTAAAGAAAGTAACTAACTAAGGGCGAGGCCGAAGGCCGAGCTGCTTTCAGGTAAACGATAAATCTTTCTCAAATAAAGGAAGTAAGTAAGGGCGAGGCCGAAGGCCGAGCTGCGTTCAGGAAGACGTTAAACCTTCTGGAAGAAAGGAAGGAACTAAGTGCGAGGCCGAAGGCCGAGCTCCGTTCAGGTAAACCAAAAACCCTCTTCCGCCTTCGGGCCTCGCCCTTAAAGACTTCCTTTCTTCGATAGAATATAATATCGTTTACTCAATCTATTTATTTCATAAAAATACAAAAGTAATATTAATAACTAAAGAATTAAACCTACCTAACAAACATTAAAATAACTATCAAAACGGGCATTTTCAAATGTTCTTAGAGCACTTGCGGCATTACCCCGCTGGATGGCAAGGCTTACCCTTTGAATCAAGTACATAAGCCCTTGATGACGGGACACCAGTTGCGTCAACCAGCTCAAGCCTCTTTTGGCTTCACTGCTCCACGGACCGAGGGTTTCAACCGCAAACGCAACAGATTCGAAATCTTGAATTATATTTCTATATTTGCTGCGTTTGAGGCTCTCCGCCCCAGCCTCGGCCGCGCCAGCCGCTCTTGAAGATGTCCTAACGTGACTTGGAGCCAATGAGAACAAAAGTGGCGTCCCACATCAAAGAACTACCCTTAGTCCATGGCACTAAGGTGATAGCATCGGGCCTCTTTCCATCCAGCCGGGAATAACCGCGAGGTTCTAGGATGCACGGTATATTTGCCGTTAGAAGCGTGGACTTTATAATAAAATTTAAATTAAATTAACTCAATTTTAATATTAATTAACTTTATTCGAGATGGTTTAGCTTCTTCCTGAACGCAGCTCGGCCTTCGGCCTCGCCCTTAGTTGCTTGCTTTCTTCGAGATGGTTTATCATTTGTCAGAACGTAGCTCGGCCTTCGGCCTCGCCTTAGTTGCTTACTTTCTTCAAGATGGTTTAGCTTCTTCCTGAACGCAGCTCGGCCTTCGGCCTCGCCCTTAGTTACTTGCTTTCTTCGAGATGGTTTTTCAATTATCCGAACGTAGCTCGGCCTTCGGCCTCGCCTTAGTTACTTACTTTCTTCAAGATGGTTTAGCTTCTTCCTGAACGCAGCTCGGCCTGCGGCCTCGCCCATAGTTACTTACTTTCTTCGAGAAGGTTTATGGTCTTCCAGAATAGAGCTCGGCCTTCGGCCTCGCCCTTAGTTACTTACTTTCTTCAAAAATGTTTTTCTTCTTCCTGAACTCAGCTCCGCCTTCCGCCTCGCCCTTAGTTACTTTCATCGAGAAAGAATATCGTTTACGTGAGCGCAGATCCGCCTTCGGGCCCGCCTTTAGTTACTTACTTTCTTTTTTTTAAATACGAATTTCACGCGAGCGAAGCCGCGGGCAACAGATATATAAATTTTATTGCACCAATGACAGCGACATAACTTCGACTTTCAATTATTATTTTTATTTATCAAACAATTTGTCACCGGCCAGCTCACGTCGAGATGACAGTTCTCCGTTGTCAACATGACATTTAAAATAGTTTTTTACCTTTACTTTGGATTACGTGATTTTTATTATATTTTTTAATTATTATGTTCATCCGGGATATACACTGTCACTATAAAAAGTTTCGTCAAATTCCGTTCAGTGGTTTTTGCGAGATGCGCGTACAAATAGACATTTTTGCATTTACGATTTTATGATATGTATAGAAAGAATAGATATGTATAGACTATTGTGTTCAAGTTATAAAAAAGAAGAACTGTCATTTTCGTTGTATCTACTTATTTTTAAATTTCGAATGAATATTTTATTCAAATTGTATTTGCTGACAGTTCTCAAGATATAATTATGCACTTTGGACTACGTGATTTTAAACGCGCAATAATGTTTATAATTGTTAATTTTTTTTTTATTTTTGTTATTTTTTTTTACGTATTATGTTAACCCGGCATATAAACTGCCACTATACAAAGTTTCGTCTAATTCCGTTCAGTGGTTTTTGCGTGATGCGCGTACAGACAAACAAACAAACAAACAAAAATTTTAAAAACTGTTCTAACATGTTCAGTATCTCATTTTAAGCCACCCTGGTTAGTTTTTTTCCGAATACATTCAATGTACAGACTTTCTTACCTCTACGATTTTATTATATGTATAGATCTATCTATAGTATTAATTGATTCAATATTAGGTTCATCTACTTAAAATATAATAAGAAATGGGTTACTAATCAATCAATCAGTAAAATAGTAAAACGTAGCCGCAAATCCCGCCCACGCGTACCCCTTCTCTTGGCCCTGGATACCCCTGGGGGTACGTGTACCACTATTTAGGAACCGCTGCCCTAGTCAAATATTATGCTCTTGGACCTCGTCTTGGACGATGCAGTTCGCAACAGCCTTAAACGTTAGTGTCAGTCAGGCCAGTAGTGGGGTCGTGAGTCTGAGTGCCAGTGAAGTCAAAGTAGGTGGCACACTATTTCGGAGTAAGGCTGTGCTGATAGATGAAGTGCGACCCTCTCTTATCATATACAACTTAAGTATGTTGATGTTGACGATTTCCACAATGGATTTTAAATAACTAAAAACAGCGGTAAGGTTACTTACTCAGGAAGAACTTAGCTCCCAGCTTGTGCACGCACAAGGGCAGCCAGAGACTGGTGGGAATGCAGGCGAGACCGACGATCAGAGTGTGAAGGAAGACGCTGGGCTGGATGACCTCGCCGCAACCGAAGGGGTTGGAGGCATCTTCTTCGACCACCACGCCGGAGACGTCGCACACGGAGGCGGTCGTGTTGGGGAACTGGGTCTCGAACTCCTCGTAACGATTGAACAGCTCGGGGAACCAGATCATCAGGGTGTAGTAGCTGAAAGTAGCAGAACAATTGCGATGAAGTTTGAATAAAGATATTCCAAGAAGACGTTACCAAGAAGTATGAAACTTGCCTATAAGCTATGGAATGGATTATAAGAACATGAACAGATTATCTAATAATAAAGAGTAAGTATCAGTATGGGAAGCGCGACGTGTGGTGTGGCATCGTTCTATCTACTCGCAGGTGTCCTTGCGATGCCCGTGCGCATTATGTGATGCACGGGGATTGCCCCCACGCCGGGCTGCCGTAAGCCTTTTCAGACTACTTTTGAAAACCCCCAGGTTGTGTGTACTTAGGAGAAATCGAACGAACACTGGTAATAGGTATATAAGTCAATGTATAATATAATAATATAATGTATAAAATAAGTCAAAGTCAGAACCGTGGATGTTGTGATTTTACGTAAGTTTGGCTCACCATAGTCAGTTGGGACCAGAAAGACGGCACACACTAATTATGGAAGCCAATTTTGTTAAAAATTGCATCATAATCGTTCACCGAGCATACCTACGGGAGTGGCAACCGTCGAGCGCTAATATATAGGAAAATTAGCCGCGTGTTAGAGCATTTGCACTAACATATAGCGCTGCTGCGGGATCGACCGTCAGTGCGCTCGCGACTTGGGAACGAAGAACACGTATATGTGCACTACGCAAAATGGCGATTTGTGCAGTTCGTGCGTGTCGAAAGAGCTCAAGATCATCAGGAATGACACAAGATGGCGTAACCTTTCATAATTAGGTCATTTTAATGATAATACAATGCTTAAAGCGTGTAAAATACAAAAATTCCGCGAGCTAGGAGCACGACTGCGCGCCATACTGGGCGCGTACACATGATAGGCAAATTTGACAGACTGGAAAGAAATTTGAAATCAATTATTGTATATGGGTGTTGTTAGTTTTTTTATGGCAATGACATGGATGAATTCAATTTATAATATGTATTGTTATTATTTCTTTAATATTACGTTTTCTATTTTTTATAATTATAAAACAAATATACCTTTAAAAAACTAATATATTATATATTATTATAATAAGTATTATTATTATCAGTGATAGGAATAGGTAGGACTTATTTACCTAAACTTCGAGGAACAGAGTAAAAAATTAGAGACTTCCTTACGACAATATTTTTTTCCGGTTTAATAATACCTATTCATGGTGTTATAATTTCGCGATTTAAAAAAAGTGGCCGCCATTTTGAACTTTTTAGTAACTGGACAGATTGCTTTCAAAATCGACATCTGGGTGTCAGTGTGGACTCTGAATACGAATCTGTAGTCAAAATAAAAAAAAGTGGCCGCCATTTTGAACTTTTTACTTACTGGACCGATTGCTTTCAAAATCGATATCTGGGTGTATGTGTGGGCTCTGAATACGAATGTGTAGTAAAAATTAAAAAAAAGTGGCCGCCATTTTGAACTTTTTAGTTACTGGACCGATTGCTTTCAAAATCGATATCTGGGTGTCTGTGTGGGCTCTGAATACGAATCTGTAGTCAAAATTTAAAAAAAGTGGCCGCCATTTTGAACTTTTAATTTACTGGACCGATTGCTTTCAAAATCGATATCTGGGTGTTTGTTGGCGACAGACACAATAATATTAAGAAATCTGCGAAATTAATGGGGCTAGAACTATAGTTTCATATTCATATTATCGGTAAAGACCTGGGCCCAGGTAATTCATATAGGTAGGTAGAATAATAGAGTAAGTTAGAATGTAAATTATAGGAAATATATGTTATTCTGCCAATCAAAGTTGAAACTGGGGTCAGGATACAGGTATCTACCGCACACACGATGACGAGAGTAGAAACATCTGGAGCATTGTATCCGAAAATAGATTTGTTATGAAGAAATACTAAGTCAAGGTTAGGGACCGCTCGACTAGGAGACGCGAGCTGCGATAGAACAATGGGGTTCATTATTGGCGGGCGTGAGGTCATGCGCGTGGTGACGACTGTCGCGCCGGCCCGGACGCATAATGTAAACATTAGCTGCCCCCGAGACGAACATAGTTTAATTAGGCAGTCCCATTCAGACAGCTCCTCAGAACGGACCGACGACGGTAGAGAAGCTCTCGAACTCACGAAACGTACATGACAGTGACGCTCCAGTGAAAATAATGATTAAAATAGAACCGAGAATAGAACCAAGTAAAGCATAGTGACAGTTGTGTGCAGACAACCGGAAACGACGTTAGAACATACTCGTGATACCTATCGTGAATTGGTAGTGACACCAAACTATTTAAAGTGACAACTAGTGACAAGTGACAACTCAAGCGAATACTTGTTACCTGGCCTTGGGACTAAGATTGGTGGCGGGGCAACCCGTATGCTAGTTTCATTTGTCTCCACAAACTTCCCCAAACATGATTAGTTTGAGAACAAAGAACAGTGCTTAATAAATAATGCATAAATAGTAAAACAGTAACAAGTGATTTGCTTTTAAAGAACCATTGTCAAGTTGAGGTGTGCACAGGAGACGATTGACACTCCCACGATGAACAGTCGAACTGTAGATTGAGTCACGGTTTCGCCGGAGGAGACCGAACCGGCAAAGGGTGAACGCTGACAGCGAATAGGCGAACCTTTATAAGTGTGAACTCTGCCGAATAGGTGAACTTATAAATGGGTGAACTTTTGTCAGTGAGTAAATGAAATGAATCCCTGAAAAGTGTTTTTTAACAGTGGTCCTTCGAGCCGGATCCGCGATGCTGTGGACTCAATTCGGCAGTAAAAAAAGCCGCGATGCATAGTACAGTGACGGAGTCCGAAGCTTGCCTGTGTGCGCGCTTACCTGTGTGTCCGTGTACATCCGTGTGCCCGCGCCGTACCGCTGCGCTTGCGCCCGCGTGCGCGCGCCTCTTTACGCATACACCTGCGTGCCCGCGCCGCCGCCGCGCCCACTCCGCCGCCGCGCCCACTCCGCCGCCGCGCCCGCGCCGCCGCCGCGCCCGCTCCGGCGCTGCGCCCGCGCGCGCGCGCCGCTACACTTGCCTGCCCGCACACACTCGTGTGCCCGCGCCGTACCGCTGCGCTTGCGGCCGCGTGCGCGCGCCTCAGTACACACACGCCTGCGTGCCCACACACGCCTGCGTGCCCGCGCCACCGCTGCGCCCGCGCCGCGTGCTACATCTGCGTGCCCCACACACCTGCGCACCTGCACTTGCGCGCCGCTACACCCACATACTCGCGCCGCTGTACCTGCCCCGCCAAAACCGAGCTGTTGCAACAAGCGTGCGCGCACCGCTGCCTCTGCGTGGCTGCGTAAGTAAATTCACGTATCTGCATACACCTGCCTGCGAGCGCCGCTGCGCTTGCGCCCACATGCGCGTGACACTTTCCCTGCGTGGCCGTACACACCCGCGAGCCTCCACTCCAGAGTGCCCAAGCCAGTGTTGCCTGTGCTGCCAAACCCGAACTGATGCGCCCGGTGCGAACGCCACTGCATCTGCGTGACCGTAAACACCTGTGTACTACTGAGTACTGAGCCTACACGCCCCGCATACCCGAGCCACGTGCATTAATTGTATTTACTACGTACACCGACTCGCTGAAGCAAGAACATATTACTTCGAAATAGCTAAGAAGAACTGGAACTTGTGGAACACCTTCCGTTGCCGAAGCACAATGCTGCCCGCGCTACCACTCTGCAGAAGTCGATCATATGTGACGGTGCGTCCAGAGCACATTCTGCTCGCATCCATAAGCGAGCGGGAGGCAGCGCCCCATCGTGTGAAGCGACCCCGTGTGCACGGTGTTGCAACGTATGGAACCGAAATTCACGTCAAGTTGAAAACCGTGAGTACCACCGTCACGTCGTCGTATCACAATGTAGCCGGCTCCTTCACGGCATGCAAATCAACCGTTATACATCGGCAAGCCCGGAGCACATCCTGTATGCAGCTTTAAGGGAGTAGGAGGCTACGCCTCATCCATCGCATCGTACAGAACAACACGGGATGAACACTGATGTCATGTGCAGTTACTTTGCCAAGCACTATGGAGCGTCATAGACAGTGTCTCGCTGGACGCATTGTAATCCAGTCACACACACACAGCCCACACGAGATAATGTAAATCGGATGTTATGTGACGGCGCGCCCAGAGCGAATCCTGCTCGTACCCGTATGCGAGTAGGAGGCTGCGCCTCACCTGTCGCCTGTCGCCTTGCGCGGAACGACACCGGAAGAGTTAAGTTTGAGTCAATTAATTTGTAGCAGCCTCCACATAGAAGTGCGATACAAGCGCCGCGAGGAGTACGCGCCTTACTCGGTAGCACTGCTGTCGTCTCGAGCATGCATAAATTGGGGACTTACACTGAAAGACATTTCATTCTTTCACATATCGAATATGAAACCGAACTGGTGACCCTCGACAAGAGCAAATATGTAAAACATATATAAAATTCTACTTCACCTCAGAGCGAGTCAACAACATTAACTTGAGGTCCCGCATCCCAGCCTTTTGGCGCGAGCATCTGCGGCTCTGATTTGCTCAGTTCGAGGCCGCAGAAGCAAGGCGACGAAGTTAAATACATGTATCTACGCTAATCTACAACACGTCTAACATCTACAAGACATCTAACAAAATCAGGACATCGGTATATCACCACCTATCACGAACAAATATGCACTGAAGAAAGAACTGACTCTTATCAGATTATGAGGAATCAGAGGAAAGACAGTTCCAGAAGTTAATTCAGAGAAATGGAACTCGGAGACCATCTCAGCTTCTTTGAAGGATGCGAGAGCTAGCGCAGTCCAAGGATTCGGCCACATACCTTGCTCAGCGCGTGAGATGCTCACACAGGAGATCCAGCTGGACGTCCTTTCACGACGTCATTTCAAACGTGAGCGGGCGCTACCGGAGCATATCTAGAGTATCTGTGCAAAGGTCGAGGTTCAGCCAGATTTTTTCGACCCAGTGGAATGCCATAGCTTCGCATAGTGCGACCCGTGCCGCTACACGGAGGGGAGCCATCACGAGTCACCAAAACTTCAACCGACAAGCGTCTTAAGCACCTCTGTGATAGAGTGGGACCACGCCACGTCTATAGGCTGATCAAACAAGACACATCCGTGATGCTTCATAACAAGATCTGAACAAGATTCCCACCCGAGCGAAACCTCTCTGCGGAACGCAGTGAGGTGGTGGGCAAAGAAGGTGGACCCTCCCCTCACCCGAGCGCAACCTCACCGCAGCCGATTGCGATGAGGTGGTGGGCGGAGGCGTCTGAAGAAGTGAGAAATTCCGCCCACCCGAGCGAAACCTCGTCCCGCCGTGGCACGACGAGGTGGTGGGCGGAATTTTAGGAGCTGATTCTCTCCTCACCCGAGCGAAACCTCATCCCGGCGTAGTGCGGCGAGGTGGTGAGTAGAGTTTTTAAAGAACGTTCACTTCCCCACCCGAGCGAAACCTCGTTCCGCCATGAAGCGGCGAGGTGGTGGACATAGTTTCTGAAGAAGGAAGACGAAGATAAGGAAGACGAAGATTAAATAATGAAGACTCTCGTCACACGAGCGAAGCCTCGTCTCCCTATAGTGCGAGGATATGATGGACACAACCTTGAGAAGGAGGAGTCATTGCCCCCTGCCAATCAAAATCTTGCGACATTCACCACACCGACGCATCGACCAGATTGACCCTGCTTCGGTCACTTGCGTTGGGAGATGTAGCAGACATATGAACCAGAGGAGTGTCAAGTCAAAGTCACCCGATGGTGACTCTTCGCGATGCCGAATAAAGGAAGCATACTTTATTACGCCGAAGGAAATCGCTGCCACTAACATAATTGGAATAAAAGGCCCAAAATCAAGGCATGGCTTACTATAAATGAAGTAAAACATACAGAGCCATCCCGCTGATTGTTGCTGAGAAACAGACAAACAAAACTGAGGCGACAGGGCGAAGTGCCCCGTAGAGGCAGTGACGCCGAGCCCTAGAGACCCTTCTGTGTGAAGGACGCAGGCTAACATTATGTTGGCTCACGACAACTGGCCTATGAGAGTAGCCGAAATAAGGGTTCAGTGAACTTGAAGGAAAATCCCGCTGGAGTAACTACACTGCTTCTGCGCGATCACCATTGGCCCTCGCTGTTTCCTATCATAGAACACCACCTTAGACGATTTAAGTCGGTTTGTGATGACAAAAAATGACATCGGGACGTTGAAAATGTTGCAGCCAACAATCGGCACGACCAAGGCAACAAATGGCCACTGACATTCATACACGAAGCACGAAATGAACCGTAACCGATTCAATTGAATGGAGCATACATTCTGACTGTGGGAAGCCTTATTGAGCATAATAAAGAGATATATTTTGTCTTCGGACTGACTGCGACGCACGCACCAAACGATTTGAAATCTGTGGCTGAACGAGCGATAGACCAGCCGCTCTATAGCGCACTCACCGCGTCGAGCTGACGATAAACTTCGACTTACACCAAGTCCCACTGAAAATTACATCGGGCAACCTGAAACCGGCTCAACAACAGCGAATAATAGTTGAGGTCCATCATGCCAATACATATTGATGCCTTTCTTGGGTTTTGAGATCCATTTGGGAGTGCTAGTGAACAACGTTTGTGGAGAAATGTGTTCGCATAGAACGAGAGGTGCACCCGCGAATTCTACACGACATGGACTAGCTGCCACACTAACAAGAATTCGATGCCAATTGCGTTGCCTACATTGCACCGGGTCCTGAGGTGACTACAGAATTATCAGAACAACTCGTACAGTAAAGCTGAGCCATCTGTGGGGTAGGTACTGTTGCACACGTACCACATGTCAATGCCACCTAAGACAGCATTTTGTGTCCAGCGAAACCCAAGTAACCATTTCTACTACCAATGACGATCTGGATGACGCAAAGCTGGGAGAGCAACGGCCTGCAACTCCAATAAATTATATTAGTAATGCTATTCAAATTCATTGAAGCTGGACTGGCATTGAATAACCTACGAGCAGCAACCATATACTGGAGAAAGCCGAAACTGTTTTAGAACTGGACGCATTGCACCACTAAACCACTCGTGGTACACGGCGTAGCGAATAGACGGAAACATGTGAACCCGTATCACTGGCGATATATATAGAAGAATTTGCCGAATTGATCCTTTAAAGCAGAGCTTTGACACGACACTTTGATGGTTTTGGTCTGACGAGACGCAAAACCCAGGGGAGGGGCCTACTAGAAATTCCCTCTACCACAAGATCTACGTTTGGAAACTGAGAAACGAGTTTGCTGTGCGAGCTGCTACACCGCACACCGTACTATCGACACAAGATGATCCTCCAATTTGGGCGTACTTGCACGCACTACAAGCGGTGACCTAGACACGTGTGTGAAAGTGGGTGCCCAAGACTGGAGCAATTTGAAGAAAAGGGTGCGCAACTCTAAAACCGACGCCACTACATCACATTAAGAATCAGATAGACATGGAAGAAACAGCACTGCCCTTCCGCGTCTGATTGCGGCGGAGTGACGAAAGACCACCTGAGTAGTGGGACAAGCTCGGGATGATCCCTCACCCGAGCGCAACCTCACCGCAACGAGTGGTGGTGAGGTGGAAACGGTGATGGCCGAAAGGGGGGAAATTCCCCACACTAGCATGCTAGAGCGAGATAGCCTAAACTAGCGAATAATGGTGACGTTACCTCCACCCGAGCGCAACCTTGCCGCAACAGAGTGCGGTGAGGTGGTGGAGCGGAAGCGTCGGAGCCGCCACGAGGCAATCCTATTGAACCAGCTAACAGATACAATGAGACACGCTTAGCACCTTGACGAATTCGACATGTTACGAAATTACGACTCGCTGGTCAAGCTGTGACGTTCGACTCCGATGTATACACGAGGATGGAAATTCTTGCACACTCTAGTCACATCCGAGTACTCGAGTTGTCATCACGAGAAATATTGCACCGTCTCGTGAATTGCAGTTACTGAAATAATGCGATTGAAGAATACGTCAGCCACTGCAAGAACTGTTAAGTTCAACGACGAAGGCCGTGCATACCGCTATCGGGTAATCTACCGAGCACCCGCTTAGCTCACCACCAACCTTCCGTTCGACGCATTAACCGACACTGGCTGGAGTCTGCTCCATGGACATCGATTTGACATTGCATTGAAAATGCAGTGGAGTCGACTCTCTTCACATCTCTGAGTTAGCCGTAAATTTGGCCGCTGACTCTATGTTGGTCGCATTTCGACGGTTCAACATCACAGCAACGACGCACATTGAATCTGAACCGAAGAAAGTTGGAGACTACCCGCCGACTAGACTGGCTGGGCAAGCTGGCCATCCAGTGGAGCACCATCTCGCCTGCGCGCCAAGAATATATGGAATCGAAGTACGAATGGTCCGCCCAACAAAGACCATCTTCACCATGACACCTCACCGGAGAGACACTTAAGAAGCGAGCTCGCTACACTATTGCTAGAAGAGAATGACGGTACCGTCTCGAGAACTGACATGCTGCGGCTAGTAATGCCGTTACACGAGCTGCTCACAGGCGAGATATTTCCGACGTCGTGATGGAACTATGCAGTTCCTCCGAATTACGCTGTGAGTAAATCGTTTCAATAAACGTTTAGTTTTTTCTTTGTTTTGAAGTTTGAATACATCAGCGATCTAATGCTGTCTACTGATGGGCACAGATCACTACGATAAAAACCAATATCTTCTATCTTAACCTGCAGCACTGACGCCCGCCGGGCTATTGTTATTATTGGACTTTATGGTGGTCTATTTTTTTTTTAAACAGAGCCTCGTCCAAATAAATGATATGTGTTCTATGATGACAGTATTATTGAACCAATGCATTTCTTTTCATGTCACTGCATCACCGACCGAGACCTGGCCAACTGGAGAGGACAGACGATGCGATGAGTCTGCCGCCCCAAAGTTTATGTATGACCGAGACATACGGAGGGGAGACTGTTGGCGACAGACACAATAATATTAAGAAATCTGCGAAATTAATCAGGCTAGAACTATAGTTTCATATTCATATTATCGGTAAAGACCTGGGCCCAGGTAATTCATATAGGTAGGTAGAATAATAGAGTAAGTTAGAATGTAAATTATAGGAAATATATGTTATTCTGCCAATCAAAGTTGAAACTGGGGTCAGGATACAGGTATCTACCGCACACACGATGACGAGAGTAGAAACATCTGGAGCATTGTATCCGAAAATAGATTTGTTATGAAGAAATACTAAGTCAAGGTTAGGGACCGCTCGACTAGGAGACGCGAGCTGCGATAGAACAATGGGGTTCATTATTGGCGGGCGTGAGGTCATGCGCGTGGTGACGACTGTCGCGCCGGCCCGGACGCATAATGTAAACATTAGCTGCCCCCGAGACGAACATAGTTTAATTAGGCAGTCCCATTCAGACAGCTCCTCAGAACGGACCGACGACGGTAGAGAAGCTCTCGAACTCACGAAACGTACATGACAGTGACGCTCCAGTGAAAATAATGATTAAAATAGAACCGAGAATAGAACCAAGTAAAGCATAGTGACAGTTGTGTGCAGACAACCGGAAACGACGTTAGAACATACTCGTGATACCTATCGTGAATTGGTAGTGACACCAAACTATTTAAAGTGACAACTAGTGACAAGTGACAACTCAAGCGAATACTTGTTACCTGGCCTTGGGACTAAGATTGGTGGCGGGGCAACCCGTATGCTAGTTTCATTTGTCTCCACAAACTTCCCCAAACATGATTAGTTTGAGAACAAAGAACAGTGCTTAATAAATAATGCATAAATAGTAAAACAGTAACAAGTGATTTGCTTTTGAAGAACCATTGTCAAGTTGAGGTGTGCACAGGAGACGATTGACACTCCCACGATGAACAGTCGAACTGTAGATTGAGTCACGGTTTCGCCGGAGGAGACCGAACCGGCAAAGGGTGAACGCTGACAGCGAATAGGCGAACCTTTATAAGTGTGAACTCTGCCGAATAGGTGAACTTATAAATGGGTGAACTTTTGTCAGTGAGTAAATGAAATGAATCCCTGAAAAGTGTTTTTTAACAGTGTTTATGTAGGCTCTGAATACGAATCCGTTGTCAAAATTTAAAAAACTGACCGCCATTTTGAACTTTTTAGTTACTGGACCGATTACTTTCAAAATCGATATCTGGGTGTCTGTGTGGGCTCTGAATACGAATCTGTAGTCAAAATAAAAAAAAGTGGCCGCCATTTTGAACTTTTTAGTTACTGGACCGATTGCTTTCAAAATCGATATCTGGGTGTCTGTGTGGGCTCTGAATACGAATCTGTAGTCAAAATTTAAAAAAAGTGGCCGCCATTTTGAACTTTTTAGTTACTGGACCGATTGCTTTCAAAATTGATATCTGGGTGTTTATGTAGGCTCTGAATACGAATCCGTTGTCAAAATTTAAAAAACTGACTGCCATTTTGAACTTTTTAGTTACTGGACCGATTACTTTCAAAATCGATATCTGGGTGTCTGTGTGGGCTCTGAATACGAATCTGTAGTCAAAATAAAAAAAAGTGGCCGCCATTTTGAACTTTTTAGTTACTGGACCGATTGCTTTCAAAATCGATATCTGGGTGTATGTGTGGGCTCTGAATACGAATCTGTAGTAAAAATAAAAAAAAAAGTGGCCGCCATTTTGAACTTTTTAGTTACTGGACCGATTGCTTTCAAAATCGATATCTGGGTGTCTGTGTGGGCTCTGAATACGAATCTGTAGTCAAAATTAAAAAAAAGTGGCCGCCATTTTGAACTTTTTAGTTACTGGATCGATTGCTTTCAAAATCGATATCTGGGTGTTTATGTAGGCTCTGAATACGAATCCGTTGTCAAAATTTAAAAAAGTGACCGCCATTTTGAACTTTTTAGTTACTGGACCGATTGCTTTCAAAATCGATATCTGGGTGTCAGTGTGGGCTCTGAATACGAATCTGTAATCAAAATTTAAAAAAAGTGGCCGCCATTTTGAACTTTTTAGTTACTAGACCGATTGCTTTCAAAATCGATATCTGGGTGTATGTGGGGGCTCTGAATACGAATCTATAGTCAAAATTAAAAAAAAGTGGCCGCCATTTTGAACTTTTTAGTTATTGGACCGATTGCTTTCAAAATCGATATCTGGGTGTCTGTGTGGGCTCTGTTTTGACTACAAATTTTGACTACAGATTCGTATTCAGAGCCCACACATACACCCAGATATCGATTTTGAAAGCAATCGGTCCAGTAACTAAAAAGTTCAAAATGGCGGCCACTTTTTTTAAATTTTACAACGGATTCGTATTCAGAGCCCACACAGACACCCAGATATCGATTTTGAAAGCAATCGGTCCAGTAACTAAAAAGTTCAAAATGGCGGCCACTTTTTTTAAATGTTTACTACAGATTCGTATTCAGAGCCCACACATACACCCAGATATCGATTTTGAAAGCAATCGGTCCAGTAACTAAAAAGTTCAAAATGGCGGTCACTTTTTAAATTTTGACAACGGATTCGTATTCAGAGCCTACATAGACACCCAGATATCGATTTTGAAAGCAATCGGTCCAGTAACTAAAAAGTTCAAAATAGCGGCCACTTCTTTTTTATTTTGACTACAGATTCGTATTCTGAGTCCACACAGACGCCTAGATATCGATTTTGAAAGCAATCGGTCCAGTAACTAAAAAGTTCAAAATGGCGGCTACTTTTTTTAAATTTTGACTATAGATTCGTATCCAGAGTCCACACAGACGCCCATTTATCGATTTTGAAAGAAATCGGTCCAGTAACTAAAAAGTTCAAAATGGCGGTCACTTTTTTAAATTTTTACTACAGATTCGTATTCAGAGCCCACACTGACACCCAGATATCGATTTTGAAAGCAATCGGTCCAGTAACTAAAAAGTTCAAAATGGTGGCCACTTTTTTCAAATCGCGAAATTAAAACACCATGAATATTATTAAACCGGAAAAAAATATTGTCTTAAGGAAGTCTCCAATCTTTTACTCTGTTCCTCGAAATTTAGGTAAATAAGCCCTACTTATTCCTATCACTGATTATTAGTACAACTTTTTAAAAATATTAAAACAACAGTCTTGTTTAATTTTTCAATATTTTTTTCGGATTCAAACAATAATATTCGTTCAGTAAAAACTATTTGAAATAATATTACAAAAACAGTTTAAAAATTCACAAATATACCGCACCATCATTGTCCGTCAGACTGGCATTCGTAGTGATCCCGTCAAGTTGCCGTCAAGCAAGGCTTCCCATTGGTCGGACGGTCGGCTCTTACTACCAGATACCCGAGCCAAGCCAGCGATAACAAACCTGTCGCTCGCCTTGCTCGCTCTGTCTCTCTCCATATCGCGGGGCGCGATATGGGTAACGGAGATAGACAAGTCACGTCATAAAAGATTAAATTGCGATTTCGATTTTCGTAGTAGTAGGGATTTTTGGCTAGCCGTGCTCCGATACAAACGCAGTAGCGTTGCGTCTCCCGTAGGTATTCTCCTTGTCGTTCACTAACCTGGTAGTAAGACCAAACTGGATGATGCAGGTGAGGATAGTGTATTTCCTGTACGGAGGCCGGCAGAGTTGCTTCGTCTGGTCCCAGATCTCCCCGAATAGCCGCTTGAGATCCTTGGGTTTGCGCATGCTGAGACTGCGGACTGACTTCTGGGAGCCCTGGGACACCACGGAAACCGTGCGGGCCTTCTCTTTCAGGCTTTTGATCTGGAAATTGACATTTATGCTTAGTGTGCGATAAATCAATTCGCTTGGACTTAAGAGTGCCTAATATTTGGGAAATTTTATATTTTATTTAAGGTGGTTATTGAGGAAACATTGAATGCTCGTACCAAGAACGTTAGAAGAGGTTGGACGTCGGACTGTCCAATGCTTATATGAGAACCAGCGTCGCCGAGCTCCAGGGGTAGCGGAGGGGGCGGCGCGCGCTCTGATTGGGTGGTATCGGGTGGTATCACGCTCTGATTGGGTGGTAAGGTAACGAATGTTATTGGTACGTTTTTACTAATATCGTGTTACGCTGGCGCGGGGAAGGTCCGACGTCCCTACCTCTAACGTTCTTGGCTCGTACCTACCACCCTAGCATTTCGATACATGCTACATACAATAATGGTGGTGCTGGTGGTACAATTAAGGTGCGGGCCCGTCCTCCTTGGTGCGGGTAAAATGTTGAGTACTGGCAACTTGTGGCTGGCGTCAAGCAACCAGTGTCGGATGAAGCAATTGTAACTCATAATTTCAAAAAATAACTGCATTGAAATCATGATCAGACAGGGGTTTATTGGCAATAATCTCTTTTAGGTCGGCAATAAAACAGAAAATATATTCGTTTTCCAAAGGGTTAATGAAGGCCACAAGGCTTCGGTCACAAGTCTAACGGATCATCACCACAACTGTCGAAGAACTGAAATATCTCAAATTGGTTACATACAAATCTATCTAAGTAGGTAAGTGTAATACAGCCACTATCAATACGATTAAATTTTATTTGCGGTCAATCTTAAAGAGCCAATAAATCAATTCAAAATCAACAAAATTAGGTTGACTGACTAAACCACATCTTTCAATAGACAATGTTTGCTTGAAGAGTATTATTTTGCCACAATCCAATAACTAATAGAACCAAAATTTATAGTAGCTAGGTACACCGACGGATCTAAGATAATTTTGTACCATAATTAATTTGTTCCAGCCATCTTATCGGCGAGAAATTAGACTAAAAGACGACGCAGAACTTAAACATTAAAGGTCGGAGTGGGAGCGCTTTTCCCTGACTGGCGATATTATTAGGACTCTTTCCTGCCATGAGCTCTTTACACCATCATCCTGCAGGAATAGGTGCTGTGTGTATTTGTCATATCGATTTCGACTGAATCTCATTCAGGGGTCAGGCTTTCTCACATGAAATTCCAACGATGGAGGGCCACAGACGATTTATAGGGGTCACTCAGTCCGTTCTACAGGTACTACTATCATGGACGCTGCTCGGAGGAATTTGCTTCCCTTATTCCTTGCCATCCAACCTACGAGTACCTCCACAGCACTCGTTGCAGAACAAACTTTTGTTGTTGACATTGGGCTTTTTCAGGATATATCTTTTCTCAGAATCATTCCTCTGTCGCACCGCTAAGGGTGTGAAATTGTCTACCGGCGAGTGTGTTTCTTGATACTTTCAACCTGCGAGTCTTCAAACGTCGTATTAACAAGCTGGATGCACTTCTATAGTTCGCAAATCTGCCGGTATACTGTCTTAGTGAGCGTGGTTTCGCAGGGCTAGGTGGATTTTGCTGATTAGGGTACATATGGTCCCTTGGCCCAGCCACCCATACTGTTTTAATAAAAAAGGCGTTTGAGTATTCGTAGGGTATACATACACATTTATCAAACCTAGACTACCAATCAATTGCATCTCACAAGAGAACTGAGGACTTTACTAAAGTTTCAAAATATTGTGAAATCTTACTGGGTAGTTCTCTGGATCGTCGCCGGTGTTCTGCCTGTAGACATCCTTCAGGACCTTGAGCGCATCGTCGTAGTCGCCGCACTCCATCATGAACTTGGGGCTCTCTGGGAAGGTGAGGAGCCAGAAACCGAGCAGCACGGAGGGGACCCCGCAAGCCGCCACGAACCAGTTCCAAGAGTCGTAGGAGAAGCCGGTAGTTTCCACGCGGATTCCCTGAATCGGGATGATGCCCCACGCGATCACTGCGGACGAATTATACTTTTAAACCAAAATTCAAGCTTATTAACGTGACCACTGGCCATCGTTGACAAAGTTGGAAAGTATGCTTAACTACATCACCGACTACACTCGTGATGTAACCCCTTTTTAGGTTTCCATATCCCGTACGGAAGCCTATTACTCCGCTGTCTGTCTGTCCGTCCGTCCGTTCGTCCGTCTGTCTGTCCGAGGGCTGTATCTCTTGAACCGTAATAGGTAGTCCGTTGAAATTTTCACAGAATATGTGTTACTATGGCTGATATAACAAATAATAAAAAAAGAAAATGTTAAAGATTAAGGGGGGCTCCCATACAACAAACGTGCGAAAAATCGATTAGTCACGCGACTGAATAGTAGATGGCGCCACAGGCATTGCTGAAAGACAAAAGGCGGATATTATTGATAGCGGATAGATACGGAAACCTCCGTGCGCGAGTAAAACTCTCACTTAACAGATTTTTTTTATGTACAAACTGATAGACTTAGCCACGCATACCGGATTACGGTATGCGTGGCTAAGTCAGAGGGGCCAGACAGAGCACATGCTCTCAAGTTCGGCCTTATTGTGAAGCTAATACTCACGAGGCAGAACGATGACGCCCAGAGTCCAGAACATTTCCATCCAACAGAGGATCTTCTCCCTGTATTTGGTAGGCTGGAACTCGCCGAGGTACGGGAAGCAGATGCCCATGGCTCCGGCGACTCTGTGGCAAATTACATTTTGTTGTTTAATTTGTAGGTTATTTCATGAAAGCACGTGTCTAGACCATAAATCGGGCACGTCCTCAAAATGATTGAAGTGCGTAGTACCCGTAACCGACGCAGCAGGTATGAAGAACATTATGGGAGTGGAAGAGGCAGCAGAGGTGCGTCAGGTCAAGATCGTGGCACGTGGAGATCAGTTGTCTTTGCTCATTGGGAAATAGAATTGCAACCTCTCAAGGTAGCTAAATCGGTTTGAAAGAAAATTGACACTCCTTAAAAAGCCTCCGCCGCGCGCGCCGCCTCCGCAGCTCACAAGAATTGAAATATTGTATATAATACACTTCAAAATATTGTTCATGCCATAAGGACTAATTATTGGACTAATTTATTTATTTTTTAGGTTTCACGGAAGCCTACGACGTCTGTCTGTCCTACTACTGTATCTTTGGAACCATAATTCGTAAGCGGTTGAAATTTTTACAGAATATGTGTTGTTATGGTGGATCTAACAAACAATAATAAAAATAGATAAAAAGGTAAAAAATTAAGGGGGTTCCCCATACAAGAAAAGTGTTTTTCCAACGTTCTTTTTGTGGTGCTGAAACCCCGGTGCGCGATTCCGACTCGTGGACTCGGTGGAAGGACCGTGCCAAGGTGAGACGTGTCGCCCTTTAGCACGGCATCTCGTCATTATCCCTTTCGCCTTTTGCGACATGCACGAGGAGAGATGCAGTGGGACTATTCTTTTTAAGTAGCGGCCTCACACAGTATAAATAAGTATACAGTAGTAAAAACTTAAGCATCTCTTAAAATTGTCAATGGTATCAGTCATTAGGCCTAAACATTGCTGTAGGTTCGAGAGCAGGATTGCCAGATGGTCCAGATAAAAAAGAGGACATTTTTCATCAAAGGGATTTTTCGGGTAAAACTTTTACGAAAAATCTATCCCCCCTTTGTCTTGTCCGCGGGAGTCTAAAACTTTTCCGCGGACAAGACTTCAAAAAAGTGGACTGTCCGCGATAAAAGCGGACACCTGGCAACCCTGTTCGAGAGATCTGCTTTGAAAACTACTTCCTGAACTTACAAGGAAAAACAGCCTTGTACCTATTTAGTGCAAATATTTTGCAACAGCCAATTACAGGTCACTTGACACAGAAAATTATTACCAAGAATGAAATAAATTGATTTCCAGGAAAATATTAAGTAGGCAGTTATCCTTTATGATAAGTGTGTAAACGTTGTGTGAGAGGGTGTGCGTCAAAGCCGCCTTTCCTTGTCAACTTGATCGAAAGATTAAGTTGGCACGGAAAGATTGAAATATAATGTATCTATACATATAATAAAATCGTAGAGGTAAGAAAGTCTGTACATTGAATGTATTCGGAAAAAAACTAACCAGGGTGGCTTAAAATGAGATACTGAACATGTCAGAACAGTTTTTAAAATTTTTGTTTGTTTGTTTGTTTGTTTGTTTGTCTGTACGCGCATCACGCAAAAACCACTGAACGGAATTAGACGAAACTTTGTATAGTGGCAGTTTATATGCCGGGTTAACATAATACGTAAAAAAAATAAAAAAAAAAAAAAAATTAACAATTATAAACATTATTGCGCGTTTAAAATCACGTAGTCCAAAGTACATAATTATATCTTGAGAACTGGCAGCAAATACAATTTGAATAAAATATTCATTCGAAATTTAAAAATAAGTAGATACAAAGAAAATGACAGTTCTTCTTTTTTATAACTTGAACACAATAGTCTATACATATCTATTCTTTCTATACATATCATAAAATCGTAAATGCAAAAATGTCTATTTGTACGCGCATCTCGCAAAAACCACTCAACGGAATTTGACGAAACTTTTTATAGTGACAGTGTATATTCCGGATGAACATAATAATTAAAAAATATAATAAAAATCACATAATCCAAAGTAAAGGTAAAAAACAATTTTAAATGTCATGTTGACAACGGAGAACTGCCATCTCGACGTGAGCTGGCCGGTGACAAATTGTTTGATAAATAAAAATAATAATTGAAAGTCGAAGTTATGTCGCTGTCATTGGTGCAATAAAATTTATATATCTGTTGCCCGCGGCTTCGCTCGCGTGAAATTCGTATTTAAAAAAAAGAAAGTAAGTAACTAAAGGCGGGCCCGAAGGCGGATCTGCGCTCACGTACACGAATAACGTAAACGATATTCTTTCTCGATGAAAGTAACTAAGGGCGAGGCGGAAGGCGGAGCTGAGTTCAGGAAGAAGAAAAACATTCTTGAAGAAAGTAAGTAACTAAGGGCGAGGCCGAAGGCCGAGCTCTATTTTGGAAGACCATAAACCTTCTCGAAGAAAGTAAGTAACTATGGGCGAGGCCGCAGGCCGAGCTGCGTTCAGGAAGAAGCTAAACCATCTCGAAGAAAGAAGTAATTAAGGGCGAGGCCGAAGGCCGAGCTGCGTTCAGGAAGAAGCTAAACCATCTTGAAGAAAGTAAGCAACTAAGGCGAGGCCGAAGGCCGAGCTACGTTCTGACAAATGATAAACCATCTCGAAAAAAGCAAGTAACTAAGGGCGAGACCGAAGGCCGAGCTGCGTTCAGGAAGACGATAAACCTTCTGGAAGAAAGGAAGGGACTAAGTGCGAGGCCGAAGGCCGAGCTGCGTTCAGGTAAACCAAAAACCCTCTTCCGCCTTCGGACCTCGCCCTTAAAGACTTCCTTTCTTCGATAGAATATAATATCGTTTACTCAATCTATTTATTTCATAAAAATAAAAAAGTAATATTAATAACTAAAGAATTAAACCTACTTAACAAACATTAAAATAACTATACTCGGACTTCGGCCTCGCCCTTAGTTACTTACATTCTTCTTTGGAATACGAATTTCACGCGAGCGGAGCCGCGGGCTCAGCTAGTTTATTAATAAAATTGAAATTGTTTCAACATACATACATACTGTGGCGCCAACCAACGCTGGCAGCTTTCATTTTTTGAATATTTGGTTTGACAAGCTGCGCGAAAGAAAATATGTCAAGTTAGACTTCTGATTATTTTCCCGAACTAAAATGAATTTCTTAGTTATTCGCATATTCTTGCTTTTAAAATGTATTATTAAATGTTAAACTTAATCGAGTTTTCTTCATTGATCGAAGTATTCAGTAACCCGATATTGGTGACCCCGAGAAAAAGGGAAATTTGGAAATATATTTCACGAAGTGATGAACAGTGCCAAATGTGAATTTTTGTGACACGGAGACGGCAGCAACTCTGCTTAGATAGTGCTGCACCTCATTGTGCGGCGCGCGGAGACAACAACAACACCGACTACGGATCACATGCGGCACCAGCTGCAACCCAGCACCATCGCTCAAAAGCCACAGCACATACGTATGCACCAACCACACCGCACAACGACGACGACCGCTGCGATTAGTCCGGCCAGTCGTCACTCTTCTAACGCGACGATGCGACGACACCTCCCCGATCCGGCGAAGACAGCGTAGCGACAAAACTTTCCATGTGAAAAATGTATATCTAATCGTCTGCACCTTGCAAGAGGAAGCGACGGCGTTCAACAGCGCACCTTTTTTTTTTTTTATAGCATTATTAAGCAAATAATATGTACTAATAGTAATTAGCACCTACATTTTATTACTTTTTCATTTTTGTTTCTTTAATTGAGATACTTAGCTACTTACCATAACGTGTTGCACTTATTGTTTTGTATTGTATTTTCTGTGTATCCATTCATTAGAGCAATGGAAACAGAATCAGTAGGAGCCACTCCCTCACCCCACGAGATCTTCAAAGTATCCGTTAAACTGCCCCCCTTCTGGCCAGACCGTCCCGCTCTTTGGTTTGCACAAGCGGAGGCGAACTTTGAGATCGCTGGAATAACAAACGACTCTACTAAATACAACTACATCGTAGGGCAAATGACACAAAGTCAGGCAGTGGAAATCGAAGATATAATCATCAACCCACCAGCCGAAGGCAAGTATGTTCTACTTAAATCAGAGCTTATAAAACGGTTGTCTGCTTCGGAGGAGCGTCGAGTACGACAACTGCTGGGCGACGAAGAACTCGGCGATCGCAAACCGTCACAATTCCTCAGGCAACTTCGTTCACTCGCTGGAGGCACCATACGCGACGAGGGGATATTACGACAGCTTTGGCTCCGCAGACTACCAACTCAAATTCAGACAATACTTGCAGCTCAATTAGAGCTTCCTGTAGATAAAATGGCTGACCTAGCTGACCGCATTCTTGATGTAGCACAAATTAGTACGTCAGTAATGTCCACGATAACTGCCCCTCTCCACGAATCTACTGCATCTTCAGTGATTCCTCATGCTCTTCTGTCAACTATGCAGCAGAGTATCAACCAGCTGACGCAACAAGTTGCAGTACTGGTCGCCGGTGACGATGTCAGATCGCGTAGCAGATCTTCTAGCAGAGGTCGGCAGAGTAACAAGGATCCTCAAACAAGCCAAGTTTGTTGGTATCACCGCAGATGGAAGTACCAAGCAAAGCGATGTGTGACACCGTGCGCTTGGAAGCCTAACCAAACAAACTAAGCCGGCAGTCATCAATCGCGGCCACTGACTGCCAACAAACATCGAGCCGCTTATTCATAATTGATCAAAACTCTAAGCACAAATTTCTAATAGACTCGGGCTCCGATTTGTGTTGTTTCCCAAGGAAATTTATTGAACACAGAAACACGAAGGCTACTAATTACGATCTCAACGCAGCTAATGGTAGCAACATTAGAACATACGGTTCATTACCAATGTGCCTAAATTTAGGACTGCGCAGAGATTTTAAATGGACATTCACTATTGCCGACGTCAACGTACCGATCATCGGGGCAGACTTCCTTGCGTATTACAAGCTTATAGTGGATTGCGGTAAGAAACTACTTGTTGACGGCACAACAGGTCTCTCGTCGTTTGCTAAATTTTTCGTTACGGACCAGCTTAGTATAAAAGCTGTGAATATTACCAATCCTAATTCACCTTTCACACAAGTATTGGCTGACTTTCCCGAAATTACACGTCCACCCGGGATACTTCGGGACATTAAACACAACACCGTCCACTACATCAAAACAACTGATGGGCAACCTCTCTCCTGTCGTCCTCGGCGCCTAGGCCCACAGAAGCTACGCACTGCTAAGAAGGAATTTGAAAACATGGTCGAAGCCGGCACTACTAGACCGTCGAAAAGTCCCTGGTCATCACCACTTCACATGGTGCCCAAGAAAGATAGTTCTTGGCGACCGTGTGGAGATTATCGGGCATTAAATGCTCGAACTATTCCTGACCGCTACCCGGTAAGACACATCGGCGATTTCTCTCATAACTTGGCAGGGTGCACCATTTTCAGCACCGTCGATCTTGTCAAAGCATACCAGCAAATTCCTGTAAACCCTGAAGACATTTGTAAAACAGCTATTATCACCCCATTCGGCCTTTTCGAATTTCCGTTTATGTCATTCGGATTACGAAATGCTGGCCAAACGTTTCAACGCTTCATCGATGAGGTCACACAGGGGCTTCCTTTCTGCTTTCCGTACGTCGACGACATATTGATATTTTCAAAAGACGTTTCCGAACACACACAACACCTTCGCATCCTCTTTAAACGCCTCTTGGATTATGGCATGGTAGTCAACACCAACAAATGCGTTTTCGGTGCAAACGAGGTAATTTTCCTAGGATACAGAATATCCGCAAAGGGCACTAGCCCACCCACAGACCGGATCGAAGCTATCAAAAACTTTCAACGTCCGACATCAGCACAAGGTTTGCGAAGGTTTATGGGAATGATAAACTACTATAGACGTTTCCTTCCTCATGCAGCCAAAACTCAAGCGCCTCTTATAGACATGCTGACGGATTCCAAGCTGAAAGGATCAAAACCTGTCCCATGGACACCAGAACTTGAACACTGTTTCGAAGAATGCAAGAACAGTCTATCTCATGCAACACTCGTAGCACATCCAGCCTCCGATGCTCCTCTCGGGCTCTTCACCGACGCGTCTTCAACACACATCGGCGCCTGTCTCCAGCAGAAAGTCGACCACTCTTGGCAGCCACTAGCTTTCTTTAGCAAGAAGTTGACACCACGTCAATCTTCATGGCCTGCTTATTACAGGGAGTTGCTAGCAGTTTATGAAGCAGTTCAACATTTTCGGCACATCCTCGAAGCTCAGCACGCAACGATCTACACAGATCATAAACCACTTATTTATGCATTTTCTCAACGTCGAGAAAAGCTTCCACCGGTACAGCTCAACCAGATGTCCTTCATCTCACAATTCACCACTGACATTGAGTTTATCAAAGGAAAAGAAAACGTCGTTGCTGACACAATGTCACGTGTCGACTCTATTAATCTACAGGACGATTTTGTTCCTCTCGCTAAATCACAAGATGTCGACGAAGACCTTCAACATTTACTAAGCGGTAATACCACATCTCTCAAACTAGAGAAATTTCTATTACCGGGAACAGATGTTCATCTTTGGTGCGATACTTCTACTGGGAAACCACGCCCATATCTAACACCTCCTTATCGTCGTTCATACTTCGACCGACTGCACAACCTAAGTCATCCAGGAGCAAAGGTCACTACACGTCTTGTTTCAGACCATTTCGTCTGGCCAGCCATGAACAAGGACTGTCATGCTTGGACTCGAGCATGTATTTCTTGTCAACGCAGTAAGATTACAAGACACACAATTTCACCTCTTGGAAATTTTGCCAACCCATCTGGTCGTTTTCAACACATTCACATTGACATCATTGGCCCTCTTCCGGTTAACAAAGATTATAAGTACTGTCTCACGGCCACAGACAGGTTCACACGCTGGCCAGAAGCATTTCCAATGAAATCGATCACAGCTGAAGAGGTTGCTGACACCCTTATTCACGGCTGGGTTTCCAGGTTCGCAGTTCCGGTTATCATCACGACAGACCAGGGCAGCCAATTTGAGGCTGGTATTTTTTGCCGTTTGATGCAACGTTGGGCAACAAAACGTGTAAGAACAACAAGCTACCATCCACAATCAAATGGTATGGTTGAGCGGATGCACCGCCAACTTAAAGCAGCACTGATGTGCCACGGTGATTCTTGGCTCAGTGCCTTACCATTAGTACTTCTAGGTTTGAAAGAGGATCTTAGTACTTCAGCTGCAGAGTTGGTCTACGGTGAACCACTACGTTTGCCCGGAGACTTCATTGTCTCTTCCAAACATTCTCAGTGTGTTGAAGACACACAAGACTTCGTTGGAAAATGTTCGTCAAGAATAGCTCATATACGGCCAACTCCAGCCACAAGACATTCAAAACCTGGGACATTCATTTTTAAAGACTGGCCTAATTCAACGCATGCTTTCCTCAGAGTCGACAAAGTTCGAGCATCTTTACAACCGCCGTACCAAGGGCCTTATAAGATCATTAAGAAATGTGACAAAACAGCCACTCTTCACATTAAAGGGAAAGATGTCGTAGTGAGTTTAGATCGTATTAAGCCAGCTTACATAATTGCTGAAGAGGAGCCTTCGTTTCCTCGCACAGACCACCTATGCACCCCAGTAACACCAATACTTGCTAATTCAACCATTCCTCCTTCATCAGACAAAGCTGAACCAAACCCTTCGCCAACGCCTGTGGTGACAACACGGTCTGGTCGTAGGGTACGCTTCAGGGATATATTGGATTTGTAATCATTCTCATTCTTTTCTCTCTCTATCCTTCTTTTCTCCGTGGGGGGGTCATGTGGCGCCAACCAACGCTGGCAGCTTTCATTTTTTGAATATTTGGTTTGACAAGCTGCGCGAAAGAAAATATGTCAAGTTAGACTTCTGATTATTTTCCCGAACTAAAATGAATTCTTAGTTATTCGCATATTCTTGCTTTTAAAATGTATTATTAAATGTTAAACTTAATCGAGTTTTCTTCATTGATCGAAGTATTCAGTAACCCGATAATACCACACGCTGTATCCCGACAATTTGGCAAGCAGAGTAGTCGGTGTTGTGCTGCAAGTACTCTTGTAAATTACAGGACCACACCGACCACCATATTTATCAAAGTATTAGGACAAGATAACTGACAAGCAGCAACTAAGGCACGAAAGACCCACCTGCTACAAGAATCGGTGTAAGGACCGTGCCAAGGTGAGAGGTGACCATCCTGTCGCTCTTATGCACGGCATCTTGTCCTTATCCCTTAGTCGCCTTTTACTACATGCACGAGGAGAGATGCAGTGGAGTATACTCTAATTTAGATCGATTAAACATATTTTCGAGTACCGATTTTTCTTCCATATCTGTGTCTGTGAAGTTTAAGTATAATATTTTTTTTTTATGGAAACTGACACGGTTGGCTGCATCACCTACAACATCCGTGATGTCAGCCCATAACACCGGATGAACTTGGTGCCACGTCAGTGCTTCCCTTCGGTCGTGCCGGCTACACTGACCGACCTTCATTGTGTTGTGTACGCTCTTATGGAACTTTAATCGCTACAGTTGCAGGTACAGTACGCGCGCGATCTCCGAGGAATCGGTGGCTGTGGAAATTAATTTATTACAGTATTTGTATAGAATTTTTATATTCACATTTTGTGATGATTACAATACTACGCTAGTTATATTATACTAATTTATAATGTAAAAATTCTATAATAAATTAATTTCCACAGGTCACACCGATTCCTCGGAGCTCGCGCGCGGGCTATAGGGTAGATACTCACGCAAAGCCGTTGATGAACCTGCAAGCCATGAAGACGTAGAATATCTGAACTCCCGAGGAGAGGATCCCCACGAAGCCGTCCAGCAGCAGCGTCGAGACGAGCACCACCTTGCGGCCCTTCGTGTCCGCCAGGCAGCCCCAGAAGTACGACCCGATCACCATCCCTGCAGAGACGCACTTTTAATAAAAAAAGCTAAACAATGTTTTCGTTTCATTTTATTGTCCATGCATTTTATTTTGGTTATTTTGATAATATGATATTGAGAGAAAAAATATTTTTCGAATCTGTTATTTTGAGAATCTGATATTATGCGAACAAAGGTTCACTGGTGGCTGACGCTAGAACATAAGAGTCTCTAATACGGAATACCTCATATTGCTTCGCATGATCCTATTGTTATACACGGTGTTGCATGCAACCCCAACCGTAAAACCCGAAAGGTGGTGATTCTGTACGTGAAATAGAACAACTTTTGTTCTACGACTTTTTAATTTGAAAAAAAAAAACAATTTTTTTTTCTCCATACATTTTGAGAATAGGTATTTAAAATTTGTATGGAAAAAATATTTTTGTTGTTGTTTAAACATATTTTTTTTCGCCACAGAAGTTGTTTAGTTTCACATATAGAAGTAACCCCCTTAATGTCAGTTAAAAATATTACGGGGGCAAGCAGCTGCAACACCGTGTATCACAATACTGCAACAAATAGGTACCTATATATATGGTAAAGTTAAACACTAATGCTTGGTATTGTGTTTGGCGAAAACATGATTGCGAAGTCATTTCAGAAGTTAGCCAAGATTGTCAGCCACGGTAGCTCAGTGGTGCGGTCGGTCGACTGTTGTTAAGCAACCCTGAGCGCGGTCAGTACTTGGATGGGTGACCGCTCGACCGTTGGAGGCTGATCGTGGTTCGGATTCCACGTTAAACTGTAGGTCCCTTCCCTTCTTACCTTACTAGGTGGTAGGGGTTATCCCGCCCGGGTTGATACCACCGTACTGAATGAAACGTCGGTCGAATCGGCTACCTATGTAAATAGTTCGTGTTTTCCGTCCGACGTTCAGTGTAGCCGACATGAAATGAAGGGAAGCACTGACATGTCACATAGTTCACCCGGTGTTATGGGCTGACTTCACGGATGTTGTAGGTGATGTGATATAGCCAACAGTGTCAGTTAAGAAAAACATTTTGACAATTTCTAGTGCATTTTTACTGTCATATGAATGATCAATAAACAATAAATAACAATAAAATATTAGTGTGAAAAATATGGCCGAAATAAAACAAAAAGTGGTTACCCAGCATGGGCGCCGCGGTAAGCCAGCCCTTGTCCTCCGAGGTCATCTGGAAGTCGCACGTGGCGGCCGGCAGCACGAACGACACGATCGTGATGCCTAAGGCGGTGTTGGAGTAGATCAGCCCCGTGATCGCGAGCAGGCAGAAGTGGAACTTGCCGAACCCTGAACAAACAATATTATCATTATTATATTTTTGAATTATTAATAATTATTATTATAAAGCTGTGTATCCATTAGATCAGCCTCAGGCCGTGCAGCCTCGACTTGAAGCAAACTGAGGCTGCTCACTCTGAGGCATAGTCTCGAGGCACGTTGCGGATCAAGGTGAGGCGTGGACCAAGTGCACGCCTCGGACTGAGGCTCCTTTGAGCGCGGCAAAAAACCGACAAAATATGGCTCGGCCCGAGGCGACGAATTTGCCTCATGGCGCGGCGTGCCTCAGGTTGAGGCAGCGTCTCCACTTGTGCGGCCTCGGGTCGAGCGGCTGCCTGCCTCGCCCCAAGCACCGAATCTGACCGAATCCCCAAGTCTGCCTCTAGTGGATACGCACTAGCTACACATGACAAAATATATTGTCTTGTGTCTAGGTCTTCATTGCCGTTATGTTCGTTTAGGCGTTTACCGCTGATACACATTATCGTAATATTTTCGGTTACGCGGTATACACGGTGTTGCAATTTTGCCCCCGTAATATTTTTAACTGACATCAGGGGGTGGGTCTTTAGGTGAAACTAAATAACTTATGTGGCGAAAAAAACATTTTGAAACAAAAATAAAATTTCTTTTTTCTATACAAAATTTTAATACCTATTCTCAAAATGTATGGAGAAAAAAATTTTTTTTCTTCAAATTAAAAAGTCGTAGGACAAAAGTTCTTCGGTTTCATGTACAGAATGACCCCCTTTCGGGTTTAACGGTTGGGGTTGCAACACCGTGTATATTGTACGTACATTCATCGACGTTTCGTCCCTCGCTCTAGGGACATCATTAGGACTCGCGGAACTGCGGCGACCTAAAGGATACTGGACACCCGACCCGACACGTTACGTTCAGTCACAGAATACATTAATAGTACTAACGTACAGAGCGATCACTCTACAAAGACACAAATAAATAGCTACCCTTGCAACGACGCAACAAAGTGCAAAAAAAAATGTGACATTTTTCATAATTTTCTTTGATTTTTCATGTACAAGTACAAATGTTTCATGACTTTAATTTTGAAAATGAATGGGAGATAGAGTAATAATAAAACCGTTTAAAAAGGGTTAACGTGATTGCAAAATCGAAGAACACAGTAAGATTAGTATTAAAATGTTCTGAAAAAATTAGTATTTGTGTTATATATGTAGAAAAAAAAAACCGGACGTTTTGATGTCCGGTTTTTCATTATTTTGGAGACCGGGCACTGGCCTCAAAAACCGAACTTTCCGGTAGAAAACCGGACATTTGGCAACCCTGACCGTCATGAACAACTCAACTAAACTGTTTAGTTGGTGATACGATACAATCGGCCGTGTAGCCGTGCCCTTAGGCGTAGGTATACTAGAGAAGGCAAAACCCGATGAAACATGTTACCTGTCGGGGAACAAGTGCGTGTGGCTTCACATGTAATTACCATCACGAATACGTTCAAAGGATCGCAAAGCCATCTACATACATACATACATATCACACACGCTGAATCCCGACAATCGGGGTAAGCAGATAAGCAGGTAATCCGTGTTGTGCTGCATTAACTCTGGTAAATTACAGCACAACACCGACCACCACGTTTCGCAAAGTATTCGAACAAGAGTCAATCGATCAAGCAACAAGAAGGGCACGAAGACCCACCTGCTGCATGACTCGGTGGAAGTACCGTGCCAAGGTGAGAGGTGGCGAGCATGTCGCCCTTTAGCACGGCATCTTGTCCTTATCCCTTAGTCGCCTTTTACGATATGCATGGGGAGAGATGCAGTGGGGCTATTTTTTTTAAGTACCGGCCCCACACAAAGCCATCTCATGCTAGAATTATGGTAAACATGAGATGGCACATTACCGACACGTAACAATTTTCATCCCGCTTTGGAGCTTCTAGTGTTTAGTTCGGTGACTTACCGGTGGCAGTGATGGCCTTCTCGAAGTCCGCGCCATGCTCGATGAAGTCTAGACCTGAAACACAATAATAAATATATTAGCATAGCTTTATACAAGAACATTTAGAGAGTTTGGACGTCAGACTGTCCAATGCTTATATGAGAAACAGCGTCGCCGAGCTCCGCGGGTAGCGGAGGGGACGGCGCGCGCTCTGATTGGGTGGTATCGGGCGGTATCGCGCTCTGATTGGGTGGTAACAAATGGAATTTGTACGTTTATACAAACATTGTGTTACGCTGGCGCGGAGAAGGTCTGACGTCCTAATATCATCTACGGTCGTACTCAAGGCGCACAGGTCTTGCTTATTCAGTGAAAAGTCGTGAGTTCGATTCCCATTGACGTGCACAATTTTATTTTTCTCTTTCCGCGTTTCGTACGAGCATTTCTTGAACTGGACAAAACCCTAGCTGGCAGTGCAGCAGCTCTTGGTTTGGATTATAATATGTAAAACTGTAGGTCGCTTCCCCAGGGCTTTGAACATGTCCGTCCAGTGTACCTGTAATAGACCTGCTGATTTGGTCAACCGCACTGAAGTTCGATCAAAACGGCCACGAAAATAGTCCGTTTTTATTTCCGTCCGTCAGTGTAGTCAGCACGCCGCCGAAAGGAAAGCACTGCCGTGGCACCTACAGATCCGACAGGAAAAGATGCAATCGGTTGACATTGCGGTTATCCTATTACTAAGTGAGCTAATCTTATTTATATATATATAATCTTATTTATATATTTAATTGGTTTCTCGGAAACGGCTCTAACGATTTTGATGAAATTTTGAATTTAGAAAAAAACATTTTTTTTCAAGTTTATCTGTATAGGTTTAGACGCCGAGCGAAGCTCGGTCGCGCAGGCACTAGGTAAGTGAAGTAAGTATGTTACTTCACTTACTTCACTTACCTATCATCCATGTCATCAATCAATACTAATAATAAATCTGTAAGGGATAGTCATGGAGTAAGTTGCTTTGTTTTATGAGATATTGCGTTTGTAGACTCTATGTATATTCCTCCATAACTCTTAAACCGATCATCCGAATTCGATGAAACTTGGTACAAGCACATTTAACTATATGGGGCACCGGATAGGCTTCTAAAATTCAGTTCCGGTTACGCTAAGATGTTGAGCCATGCTTTTAGTTGTCACTCACGCGTACGACTCGGACGATACTGAGCGAAGAAAACGAGGCAATAAAAAAAACTAAATGCTAATAATATATGTATTATAGATGGCGCTGACGGCCGCGGAAACGGGGCTCTCATTTTCGTTTGTTTTGACATTCTGCAGGAGGCCACATAGGTCCCGTTCCTTTGAATTTTGTTTACTTTCGATTTTATTACCAGTATTTTTAGCCCATTTCTTCCCGAATAAATCATCTCGTAAATAAATCGTACTCGTAGATTGGACTGTCCATAAGACAACAAAAAAATTTGTAAAAATCTGATAAGATTTAGGGGGCTAGAAAACATAAATGCCGAAAGACGTATTTTGTATGGAGAAAGTTAACTTCCGTCTCATCTTAAATAATATAAAAGAAGTACATACCTCGTATGAAATTGTTTATTTGTTCTGTCGCTCTAATCTCATCTTCAAACAGCTGATATTTTGCAATGTGCCTTCTTATCCTACTAAGGAAGCTGTAATCTATACTTTGCAGGCGTCGGATCATCTCATTGTTACCTTCGGTATTCCTGTCCTTTACTTTTCTACACTTATTTATTAAATATTATTGTTATTATATTTTATTAAATTTGAACTGATATTAAGTAGTTCGTTTTCTGTTAATTTAGGCGACTGATCGATTTGGTGGTGTTTACTAATATTTAGGTAGTCTCCTTTGCCAAACTGTCCCTATTCTATGCAGAAAAGGCATAAGGCAAGGTTCCTTCCGATAGCCTAAACGCGGCCAAACTCCATACCTACTAAATATGCAAACCCATTGAACTGTGGTTTCGCGAGTGTATACGTCTTATTGTCTTTCAGTAAAGTACAATTCTGTTTATATAAAAAAGACACGACCAACGTCACTTAGCAAAGTTTCGTTTTGTAAAAACTGTGCACTATTAATTCTTTAAATGCGACTTTTGTTAAATTTTTTTAAATTAAATATAATGCATTTAGTAAATATTTAGATTTGCCGTATAATAAATAAAATCACAATGTTAAAAACTTAAAATAATCGGCTTTAAGCCGTTTCTTTGTTTACATAATAAAATAATTTATAATAACTACGCGAAACTCGTGGGTAGGAAAAAATATTAGTAAACTTTCGGATGCGTTCCCCTGTCCATCAATACATATTCTAGGCTAACTAACTAGCGTAATTTGGGCACTTTAAAACATGACGTTAGATTTCAGAGAATACCTACTTGTCAGCTCAGATTACATACGTAAAGATTATTAAACTAATTGCAATAATAAAAAAATAGGAGCGGGGAGTCTGAGGTAAGGTCACCGGCGAGCGGGCGGTGTGCGTGCATAGGATTGCGACGTGAACCATTCGCATCGAACCAATCGAATGAAGCATTTCATAACACGCCATAGATGGCGTGAGTGGCGCTAACCATGACATGGCGATGCGGAACCCTCGGTGCGCGAGTTCGACTCGCACTTGGCCGGTTTTCTTGTATGATATTGACGACTTCTACGGGCTTCTTAAATCGTTACAGAAACCATTTAATTTCGTATACGGCCAGTCCAACATATTACAATACAATGGTTGAAGTTCCCACCTCTGAACCTCTGTGACAAATTTTGTTGACTTGATATATTTATGTATTTATTGAAGATGTTTCCACCATATGTAGGTATTGTAAGTAGGCAGACTGGTTAGATTCTTATGTATCCACCTTTATGTTGTAACTAATAATGGCCTTATGAGCGGTAGTATGGGTTAATTAATCAAATCAAATCATTTATTAATTCAGGCACTTGTCCCATTGCACACACAACAAATTCAAAATACACTAGGATTACATACACACATTAATTATTAAATACACAATAATTATAAAAATATTAAAAACAAATACGAATTTAATTAATTAAAATAAAAACAATAAAAAAATGCATCTTCAGTCATACGTAAAATTGTCCTAATACTTACAAAAATAAAATGAAATAAAATAATAAAATTGTCCTTAATAAAAATAAAACTAAATTAATAAAACAAAATTAAATAATTATACCTAATGCCTAATAATTAATAATTTATTTTAAAAATTCATAATAATTTATGTACATACTAACATTCTCAATAATTACATTTTGCTCGCTGGTTATGACACGACCAAGAAATGCTGCATTGGCAACAAGCAAACAAAATTATTTTTATGTAACTTATAATAAGATACTTACAAAGATTGTGACTTGCGAAGTTTGTTTGTCAGTTCTTATTCGCATTGAAATAGAACTGGCGGAATATCGACGTAGGCGCCTCGAGTAGGTTACCTAACTATGGATAAAATTATACAGTCGCTATCAATATATTATATTCAGCCTCCGTTTGTGTACGTATGTATGGTCGCGTATATCTCCAGAACGGCCCAACCTATTCGCTTGCGCTTTTTGCCTATGAAATGCGACACCCAGTTTATACGTCTATGGCGGCGTCATGACATGACATCACCATTATTCACATGAGCTGAGCAGTGGGTTCGAAAGTGAAGGCAGTCGGGAATAAGGCCGCCAATTCCGTTAGCTTTCATGTGGTTTACTCGAAAACTACTCAACCGATTTACGTAGAGTTTTTACCGACTTTACCGCGAGTGGAGCCGCGGGCACAGCTAGTGAACAATAAACAAGAGATCGGTGCTAGGTTAACGGTTACTTCTATGACATGATTTCTACATAATATTCTATAAAAATATGAATACGTTTTTGAATAGGTGCATCGCCCTCACACTAGAATCGCAGCCACGACAGTAGTTCGTTGGTTGGACACCGTGAACTCGCATGAATTACATAGATTGACGTGTCGTGCCGATTAGGAAGGGAACCTAATCGAGGCTGGGCTGTTGGCTATCTTTTATTTGGTGGTAAATTGACTGCCATTCTATACTTAGTTGTGCAGGCGGGCTTCTAGGCCCAAACCTAGAAAATGGCCTAGGAAATTGTACCTCTGAACTGGAACGATAAACTAATCTGAACTGATGAAATTAATCATACTTTTAGAGTACACAGCTTGTTTACATGCTTACAGTTCGAACGGTGGATTAATCGAACTAATAGCCTGTTAAGTGGGAACGTTGTACACACGCAGACAGAGGGCTCCGTAGCCATTACATTCTTGCACGCAAGGCGAGTGCGATGCGCGGTTGCTTGGTGCCCCGCACGCACCGCACAAGCTCCTCAACTGCTCACTCCGCGAGCCCTATGCATCTATCGTAAAAAACGTCCAAGTGCGAGTCGGACTCGCGCACCCAACGACATTCTACTTTCTGGACAGTCCCTCGTTATATATTTTACCGGTAGAAAGGTGCGATTGGAGTTCTTCTATATATTGCCAATATTTAAAACAGCGTAAGTGCCCGAGCGCCTCATACATCACGTTACGTTTCCGCTCTGTGAACGTCGATAGAGTAAGACTGTTAAATGAAAATTTGATACGTATAAGGGAGACAACGATTGGAGAGTGTGCTGAATGCTCACAAATAGCGCGCCTCAATTCGGTGCGTTGTATGCCACTTCCCGATAATTTTAATTCGTTGCGCGCACCGAGGTTTCCGCACCACAAAAAAAAATACATAAAAAAACACGTTTTTTGTATGGGGGTTCCCATACAAAAAACGTGTTTTTTTTTATTTACAAATAATAATACAAATAAGTAATAATTTAATTTACAAGTAGGAACCCAGCGCGGTGGCGCTGCAAGTGATGGATTCGGGGTTGTCGCTCTCGCTCTCCCACTAAAGACAAATTGAGAGCAGAAAATACATTTTAAGATGGTGCGTTTAGTTACGGTGTTGGCCGGGTGCCTAGTATGGCGGTCTGTACTTGTCAGATATTTCATACAAAGATTATTAATATCGTTGCCAACAAAATTTAATGTTCGAATATGGCTTAATTTTTTATTGTTGGTGTTTTGCTTGGTGTATGGCTTACCATGGTTGGAATTCGCGGTCACTAATGGAATGGCCGACGTTTCGGACTGGTGCGTGACTTCAAACCATGGTAAGCCGAACACCAGCAATATAAATAAGTCTTATATATATATATATTTTTTTTTATGTAAACCAGCATGCGTGGCTGTGCCGAGGGACCAATGGTGCAGTCGACAGAGCCAAAATCACCTCTCCTCGCGAAACCACGCTCAGTTAGGTGCCATGCCAGCAGATTTGCGGACTGTTGCTAGGCTGTCTAGCCCGTTAATACAACGCTTGAAGACACCCAGGTTAAAGGATTCAGGAAATACACTCGCCGGAAGACAGTTCCACACTCTAGCGGTGCGACAAAGAAACGATTTAGAAAACCGATGGGTTCTCAAAAGCCCAATTATTTTTATTTTTATTTATTTTTTTAATTAAAAATTTAACGACTCTGGATGCAATGTCCTTCGGACCCAATCTTATATGTTTTTTCTATTCTCTTTATATTTTACCTATTGTGTTTTTAATAAAATTGGTAATAATAATAAAACGGTTCATACAATTTTGTGTTCGATAAAATATCTTAAATTTTTGTAGGCTCTATAATTTTGGTCGTCTCCAGAAATGCACCTTAAGGCGACGATTTTGACAACGTTCTACAGACTTGTCTCCTCTTTTGTTGCCAACTGTACCTTTGATTGTCCACGCTTTTAGGCCGGGCGTTCATTCAGCCGGAAGGGAAAATTACGCAATCCCTTTGATGGAAACAAAATTCGTAGGAAACAGAATAGAATGATGATATTAATTTGTAAAGGGCAAATCAATGATCGCTCGTGCGGTTAGTAGAAGAACAAGAAGATGTAAAATAGTGTGCGTGTGCGGTGTGTGATTTTGGAAAAAAAATTATTAAAAACCGGGTGAACTAGGTGCCATTTTAGTGCTTACCACGGTAAGCCTCCAACGGTCGAACGGTCACCCATCCAAGTAAAAGATAAAATAGAGGTAAAAGAAAATGTGAGGTGCCTAGCAAACCTAGCAACCACTAGCAACAGTGCGCAAATCATTCTTCATTACATGCTCGTTGAAATTCCTTACTTCATTACATCTTTCTTCAACACTACGAACTACGAACGATGCATTCATGTTGATACTATATTTAGTCAGCCCGGGCACGCTGTGGCACACACATATAAATTCCTTCCGCTCTTCATACACCAAATATGATTTAGATTTTTAGGGTTCCGTATCCGTCTGTCTGTCTGTCTGTCCGTCTGTCCGAGGGCTGTATCTCTTAAACCGTAATAGGTAGTCCGTTGAAATTTTCACAGAATATAGATATGTTATTGTGGCCGATATAACAACGAATAATAAAAAAAATATAAAAACCGACTTCAAAAATTAGTTCGATCTTTTTTTATTTCATACATTTTGAAGTCGGTTTTTATATTTTTTATAAATAGATTTTTATTTCAGTTTTTTTTTTGTAATTTTTTCTATTGTGTACTCGGCGGAATCGCTCGGCCAAGAACGTTATAAGATCGGCCTTCGGTCTCGCGATTCCGCCTCGCTTTTATTTCATTCTTTTCAGTAATATTACATAAAAAAGAATAATCGAAATCGAATAATCGAAATCGGTTGAAGTGCTACAGAATTATGGGCCGTGTGTCAAACTGAAATGTGCTGAAAAATTCCACATCGCAAAAGTTTTGCTGAAGGTACCCAAAAAGCATAGTTTTTTGTTTATTTTTCAAAAACCGATGCATCATTTTCGATAAAATTTATACGGGACCACGTCTGAAGAATCTACGAATATAAACCTACGAATCAAAAAAATAATTTTCAAAATCGGCCCACAATTGACGGAGTAATCGCGTAACAAACATACAAGAAAAAACATACAGTCGAATTGAGAACCTCCTCCTTTTGGGAAGTCGGTTGAAAATAAGAAAAAGTAAAAAATTCACTTAACTATATGCAGCATTTAATCAAACACGCCATAGATGGCGTGGGTGGCGCTGACCATGATATATGGCGATACGGAACCCTCGGTGCGCGAGTTCGACTCGCACTTGGCCGGGTTTTTTTTAAGTTGACATATTTAGTTACATCACCACTACATTCGGGAACTGGATGCCGCGTCAGCGTTTCCCCATGGATCGCGCCGGTTACACTGAACTAATCGGAAAACTAACTATTTAAATAGTAGCTTCGACCGACCTGTTGTTCAGTGCGGTGGTAGCAATCCGGACGGATGTAAACCCTACCTAGTAAGCGTAGGAACCCACAGTTTTACGCGAAATCTTGGAAATATATAATTTGAAAAAAAACTTATACCATACCTAATACATTTACCTATGGCAGCCATCTGCAAACGGTGAGCGAACACTTTCACACGTTTGAACCCAACAATTACGAGAATAATAATAAACAAATAAAAAAAACAATAACAATAAACACTACAAAACGAACACAACACGTACTTATGTAGTTCGCGCAATACTGATGTAGAAATAAAGTTGGCACCGAGTCTACACTGCATCTGTCTCGGAAATAATTCGTGGCCAAAAGTAGGTAGGTATGCGTTGAACGATGCGCTTTTCACTTCAGTTGTTTAGCTCGTTGACAACACGATACGTTTCTGCCGTCGGACGGTAAAACGATGTATGAGCACATACAGCGTTTTTACGTAACACGGCTCAATCGAAAGCTCTTGGCGTGCCCTATCACCCAATATAAATGTTATCTTTGTAGGACCTTCACTGAAGAAGTTATGAAGATCGATATGACGATGTATGTCCAAAAACATACGATTCTGTGCGGTAAAACGATGCATTTTTTTCCAGAACCCTCCATTTAAGGTATGCCACGACGATGTAATATCCAATACATCGTTTCACCATAACACCGCCTAGTTACAGCGTTTAGCCATAACACAAATCCTTCAAACGCGTTTATCTCAAAACAATACTTTTGAACATACATCGTTTTACCGTCCGACGGCAGGTTTGTTCTCGTGGCTGTTCTATCATGTCATGAATTTTCGGCATTCTACCAACGGTTGTTCTAATGTGTGCTGTTGATATAAAGGGAGGGTTTAATTTTTCTTTTTTTATGGAAACTGACACGGTTAGCTACATCGACCAATGGTTAGCTACATCACCTAGAACATCCGTGATGTCAGCCCATAACACCGGGTGAACTAGGTGCCATGTCAGTGCTTCCCTTCATTTCATGTCGGCTACACCGAACTGGACGGAAAACACGAACTATCTACCTACATAGCCGTTTCGACCGACGACGTTTCATTCAGTGCGGTGCGACCTGAGGGTGCTACCAACCTGGGCGGGATAAACCCTACCACCTAGTAAGGTAAGAGGAGAAGGGATCTACAGTTTTACGTGGAGTCCGAACCACGGTCTCTATATTACCTCGTACCTTACTAGGTGGTGGGGTTTATCCCGCCCGGGTTGGTACCACCGCAATGAATGAAACGTCGGTCGAAACGGCTATGTAAATAGTTCCGACCAGTTCAGTCAGAGTAGCCGACATGAAATGAAGGGAAGCACTTACATGGCACCTAGTTCACCCGGTGCTATGGGCTGACATCACGGATGTTGTAGGTGATGTAGGCTGTAGCCAACCGTGTCAGTAACTATCCATAAAAAAAATATAGATATATATTATTCGTCGAAAAAATACTGATCCATACGTAGACCATTATATAACGCAACATACATATATTACCCCCAGACCGGAAGGAGGTTGGCCCGGAAGCACACAAACTCACTCGGAAAGAGATTTAGATATTTGCGTCGCGTTCATTCATACGTCCTTGAATGTGTATATGTATGTGTGTTGTTGTTTAACTTTGTCTCGTATTCATCTGTGTCACATTTAATAAGATAATGACATCGCCGGCTAGCGGGCTAGTAACTATGTCACTGCCACGAGACAACTAATATTGCCTCTAAGGAGGAGCTATATACTGTATGGTTTAATAAAAAAAAAAACAGTTTTAAAAAACATTGCACCGACTTCAAAAAAACAACTAGAACTTAAAAGTGTTAAATAATATTTTGATTCATATTCGGTCGACCCTTGAGTTGAAGGCGGTACAAAAGCACACCTGAAAATTGATAGATGGACCCCGCACAAAGAATGGTCACAATCCGATTAATAGTTTCGGAGAAGTTTGCGTGGACAAACATTACATGCATACAAACATACATACAAACATACATACAAACATACATACATACAATTATGAAATTTGGCACACCTGTAGAAGCCTAACATAGATAGTTAGACTACATAGATAGACTATATTATCTACATAGATAGATAGACTAACATTATACGAATATTGTGATATTCCAACGATATTACATACATACGTGTCGAATTGATAATCTCCTTTTTTTGAAGAAGTCGGTTAAAATAAAAATACGTTCAAGGGCGAGTTTTACTCAATACAAAACTGCCCGTCGTCGCGCCATCTAATTATCGAGTAATGTAAACATAATTGATTGTTAGCACGTTTCTTGTATGGGGACTTCCTTATTTTTTACTTTTTCCTTGCTGTCGAATCCGACATAATAACAGATATTCTGTGAAAATTTCAACCGGCTACCTATTACGGTTCAAAAGATACAGCCCTAGGACGGACGGACGGACGTACAGACAGACAGACAGACGTTTTAGGCTTAGTAATAGACATGGATACGGAACCCTAAAAACCAGTTATGTTATGTATTTGATGTAATATTGTGTGGGGCCGGTACTTAAAAAGAATAGCCCCACTGCATCTCTCCCCGTGCCATGTCGTAAAATGCGACTAACTAACAAGGACAAGGTGCCTTGTATGTATGTTTATGCTGTTTGTATTGTATAAATAGGTATATAAGTTGCATGTACACATTGTACGTATATTCATAAAAATAAAACACGTATTTCCCCTCCCTTTCACTTGCACTACCCATACTTCTTTCTCTGTATGTTATTCCGCATTCACCCAAAGGTTGACTGGAAGAAATCACTTGCAGTGATAAGTCCGCCTTTGCGCACTCCTTGCATTTCTTGTTTCGTGTCGTGTACTGTGTTCTTCTTTCAATTGTGTGCAATAAAGATATTCTATCTATACTATTCTATTCTGTACATAGATAAACACTCGAATAAAAAAATCTCGGACCTATTTACTTCGCTCGAGCTCGGCCTTCTGCCTCGCCCTTAGTTACATACTATTCGAGAAGGCTAAGTTGCGTTCAGGTTAATGATAAATCACCTGAACGCAACTCAGCCTTCGGCCTCGCCCTTAATGACTTACTTTCTTCTTTTGAAATACGAATTTTACGCGAACAAAGCCGCGGGCAAAAGCTAGTGAATTAATAAAAAAACGCTAAAACATCTTGTCACCGAGCAATCCCCTTAAGTTCACAGTAAATAGTCGCTGCCATTCACCGCAGATAAGTTATCGTGGATCTAACGTCTGTTCCAGGTGTTTGGACATGTCAACTGCTACTTATTCTTGAAGTATTTATGGAGGCTTTTGTTCTATCCTCAGTCGGTTGTGTTGACTTTGGCGGAAATAATAACATATCAATGTTGACTTTTGGAGGACATAGGCGAATGCAAATTTATTTATTTTAGTAGCTGGCTGATAAAGATTTCCACACGCACGTGATGATGAATTATACAGGGTGTTGTAACGGCCAGTACATTAATTTCACCAGCGCAATCCTCGTGTTTTTCCAAGACAAAAAAGTAAATGAAGTTGTTCTATAAAATATCTAGTTTTCGAGATATTAATTTTTGAAATTTATGTTTTCGTCAAGTGTAATTGGCGCGCGCGGGGGGAGGGTGCTGGCACGGGAATGGTCGGGGTCGAAAAACACACGCCGCACTGCCTCCGCGCATCTCCTCGCTCCGCGCACTCGTCCTTGCTCGCTAACTCACCGCGCGCCTTTCATTCCGACGTTCGTGCGGAACATTAGATCCTTTTTACACTAAATAAATCTATTAGTTTGTATGTCAAATATATTTTTTCTGAATTCCCTTTAAATAAAAAGTTACAGTTTTCATACAAACTAATTCATTAATTTAGTGTAAAAAGGATCTAATGTTCCAAACGAACGTTGGAATGAAAGGCGCAACGTGAGTGAGCGAGCAAAGACGAGTGCCCGGAGCGAGGAGATGGCACTGCGGGCTGCGGCGGTGGCGGCGGCGGCGCGGCGTGAGTTTTTCGACCCCGACCGTTCCCGCGCCAGCACCCTCCCCCCACGCGCATCGAATTACACTAGACGAAAACATAAATTTCTAAAATAGATATCTCCAGTACTGTACTAGACACGAGAAAAACTTTATTTACTTTTTTATCTCGGAAAAACATGAGGATTGCGCTGGCGAAATTAATGTACTGGCCGTTAGGCTGCAGTTAAACGACGCGAAAGTTCGCTGCGCTCTCGTGTTCAGAAACGGCGAATGTGGACTTTATGTACTACGCACAACATTCAAATTCCTCGCAATCACCTAACCACGCGGACGCCGCGCGGCCGCCGCGCGGCCTCCGCGCGTTGTTCACGCGGTCTCGATGCCGCCACTCCACTACGCCGTCGCCTGCGCATGACCTGAGTGACGTATTAGTATTGTCGTAGTATGAAAGAACCGTGAACCGATGTCGCAATGGCGTCATCGGTGGTGAGAATGCTACTTTAATTTTAAACGTAGCTGCTAAATAAATAGAGCTTATTTTGCTTTAACAACTGGTCCACAGATATGCGCACGCGGTCGACGCGCGGACGCCGCACAGCCACCGCGCGGCGGCCGCGCGCGGAGAACGCGCGGCGGCGGCCGCACGAAATAATTCGTGTCAAATAAACGCGCCCTTACAACACCCTGTATATAGGTATATATTTTTCTTATTGAAAATTAAATATATACACGCAAGCATACCTAGATTATTATTAGATTACAAGCTGTGCCCGCGGCTCCGCCCGCTCTCATATTTCACTTCACTGCTAACCTCATAAGCCATTTAGCGTGATAGTAAGTAGCCTATAGTTGATGGGAAGAATCAAGCTATCCGTAGAATTTTGTTTTATTAAAATCGGTTCAGTGGTTCTCGAGCTATAAGCGGACAGACAGACAGACAGAAAGCAGACGTTGGATTTTATTATAGGTAAGGAAGGATAAGGAAGGAAAAATAAGGAATAAGGAATAAGGAATAAGGAAGGAAGGATTATATAATGTTATAGATATATATTCGTGCCTTACTTGCTGTTAGATAGTTATCTTGTCCCGAATACTTTACTAAACATGGTGGTCGGTTTGTGCTGTAATTTACAAGAGTATTTGCAGCGCAACACCGATTACTCCGCTTACCTCGATGCTCGAGATACAGCGTGTGGTATATGTATGTACATATGTATGTTATAGATATATATATACAATTTATGTTATATATCAGTGGCGTCTATACTTTTTTCTATGAAGATATAACTGCAACAATTAATTTGAAGCTGTGAGATTTCACGTAAAACTGTAGGTCACTTTCCTTCGTGTTCTCACCACACTAGGTGGTAGAGTTGAACCCGCCCGGTTTGATACCACCGCATTGAATGAAGGTCCGAAGCGGCTATGTATGTATATAGTTCGTGTTTTCCTTTCAGTTCAGTTCAGGGTAGCCGGCACGATCAAAGGGAAGCTCTGACATGACATCTAGTTCACCAAGGCGGTATGTGCTAACATCACGGTTGTTGTAGGTGTGACCAAACAATGTCAGTTTCTATTAAACAAAAAGATGGTGCCATGGTGCCAGGGAAAGGCGCTCTTGTGGGACGCTACGTGCGTGGACACCTTGGCCCCGTCCCATGTACTCGACTCCTCCAAATCTGCCCGAGCCGCTGCATCTAAGGCAGCTGCCATCAAATTGTCTAAGTACAGCCCGCTGCGCGACCATGAATTTCAACCTTTCGCCGTAGAAACGTTGGGGCGGTGGTCGCCAGACACCAAAACATTCTCGGATAAATTGGGAAATCTTTTAGTAGATAAATCTGCTGACCGCGCCGTGCCAAAGCTTTCTTTGTTCGGCGAATCGCCATTGAGATTCAGAGGTGTAACGCGGCATGCGTACTTGGCACTTGCACCGGTGCAGCGACTCTGTCAAATTTAAATGAAATATTTTATTTATAGGTAGTTTTAATTTTTATTTATTTATTATTTTTTTAGGTTTAGTTTATAAGTTATTTTAGTTTAGTTTTATCATATTTCTTAATTTTAGTTTAATTTTATTGTATTAGGTTATTTTGAATAAATTAAATAAATAAATAATCATAACAAAAAGACATATATTTATATCTAGGTGGGTATATATGAAATTTTCATATTGTAATATTATTATGTTTTTTTAGTTTTAATTTAAATTAGTTTAATTTAATTTAGTTTTAATCAATAAATCAATATAACGATATGTTTGCCTGTTAGGAATTTCGGTTTACATTAATAATTAATATATTTACAATACATAATATAAATTATGAATGACTACAAATAATTTGGAAGAAATAGTCTTGCTCATATAATATTAAACTGAACTCAATATTCGGACGTATTTATGTATGGTTTTTGTCCTCAAATGTTAATGCCCGTAAGAATTGAGTGTGTCACAATTTCTCGACAGTCAGCTATAGTCAACAGCCTATATTAATAATGACAGCTTCTTTATAAGCCCAAGTACACAGAAGGAGTCGGCATTCTGCAAATATTTACGACTAGTTCTTAGCCCGCGGCTCCGCTCGCGGCATTGTCGGTTTAGGCGAAGGTTTTTGAAGTACGATTAGAGGTAAGATGTGTTTATGTACTTTTTCAAATCATAATGTTAATACAATTTAGAACATGTGTTCCTTGCCATGATTATACTCATACATAATGTAATTTCCTAATTTTTAATGTGTTACTTTACTTTATTTACTTAAAAAAAATACAAGTGCAAAAAAAATAATACAAAAATGGCGGGATTAATGTGCAGGTTGTCGTAATGGCCACTACCTACACTAAATTGAAAGAAATAAAGAAATAAAGTTTTTTTTTATTTTTTACAATAAAATTGGCAATTAACACATACAATAATACAGTAAATAATTCATTTTATTCATTTTTAAGTTTCCGGATTAAAGGTGTAATAAAGACTTGCATAATTCGACTGCGGGAGTCCCGAAGAAGCCCGTGACGTAGCGGGCGAAACGGCAAAGCGACGTAAGCGGTCATCGACTTACCATGCAGCTGAGGCTAGGTGTCGCCACAAACTCAAGGTTCAGAAGTTTCCTAGTTTACCCGTTACATACAGACAGACAGACAGTTAGCAGCTTAATAAAACTAGGTAGAGATTGTCACCGTTGAAGAAGTGGAAATTCCGATAACATAATATTTTTGAAAGTCACGTTTAGTCGTTTCATATGAACGTGCAGACAATCTGAAATAATTTCTATTTGCTTATTAAAATTGTAGTGAAGATAATAACGTCGAATCATCACATCCAGTGATGCAAAAGTTTGATTTATGGGAATTCGTATATGTATTAATGTTACGGGAACGTACGGGTTGATTTTTTTTTGTTATGTAATCCGGTATTGGTGGTGGAGTCAGAGGGACCAAAGCACATGCTCTGACTAGCCAATATCACCTCCGAGAAGGTAGGTTCCATATCGGAGAGAATTAGAATTTGTTCTTTCGCAATCTTTCTTCACTGATTTTCGATGTTTCAATAAATGTATGGACGTTTCTACATAAAAGTATGTCCAAACATCATCAATACTAATAATAAATCTGTAAGGGATGGTCATGGAGTAAGTTACATTGTTTTATGAGATATTGCGTTTGTAGACTCTATGTATGATACTAAAACAAAATTGAGAATTTTTAGAAATATTTTCTGTATGTATGTATGTTCCTCCATAATTTTTAATTTTTTTTTTATGTAATCCGGTATGGGTGGCTGAGTCGGAGGGGCCAAAGCGCATGCTCTAGCCAGCCAATATCACCTCCGAGAAGGTAGGTGCCATACCGGAGACTTCCCTGGATTGCTGGCTATACTGGACTAGAGGAGAACACAACCGAGGTTGCTTGCGGCCATCTTACATCCAGTACGGTGGTATCAACCCAGTCGGCTACAATTTGAGCCTACCACCTAGTAAGGGGCAAGGGAAGGGACCTACAGTTTTACACCGGTTCCGAACGGTGAAGCAGCGGGTGTAGGTATGCACGTAAATTTTTTCGTCAGAAAAAACTCATTGGTACACGCCGACCGGATTCGAACCTCGGACCTCCCGCATGAGAAGCCGATGCCCAAACCACTCGGCCACCCGCCGCTCAATCAACTCTTAAACCTATCATCGGAATTCGATGAAAGTACAAACACATATAATTATACGTGACACAGGATAGGTTACGCTAAGATGTGGCTCCCATACTTACAAACCGAATTGTTCCGCGCGCCGAAATAAAGGCACAGTAGCAGGCATACTTACTTTCTTATTTTTAAATACGAACTTCACGCGAGCGGAGCGGCGGGCAAAAGGTAGTCTGAAATAATTTCAAACGTTTAATGTATAGTGCGAGAAATTTTTGTTCTGCCTTCATCCAGCATTCATTCAGAGGCAGGCGAAAGTGTTTCCATCTACCGCACTGAATGTAGGTCGGTCGAAACGGCTATGAACTATTTAGTCCATCCATTTAGTGTTTTCCCTTCCTGTGCAGATCGTAGCAGGCACGACCCGCGTTGCGGTATGAAAGACTTACGACTAATACCATTTTCATTCGCAGATTCAAGGCACGACCGCACTGCCATGGCACTTAATTCACCAAGGTAGGCATGTGGTCATGCGTCGTTTGTATTATTCTTTGCGTATCAATACTCTTTTATTACGAGCATTTTCCCTTGTTAAATGTCCATTTATATACGATACAATGGATATGTAATATAATAGAGTGATATCCGTCATGTATCTAAACCTTGAACGTGATGCACGATTGCAGTCTTCAAACAATGATACCGGCGGCGGCGGTTATTGAGCGCGCGTGCGCGGGAACATTTTGCACGCACGATGTTGCAGCCTTTCATACGATCTTCCGGCGTTTCAGCCTTTCACACGATCTTTCAGCCTTTCATACGATGTTTTAGCCTTTCATACGATCTTTCAGTTTTTCATACGATGTTTTAGCCTTTCATACGATCTTTCAGTTTTTCATACGATCTTTCAGCCTTTCATACGATCTTTCAGCCTTTCACACGATCTTTCAGCCTTTCATACGATCTTTCAGCCTTTCATACGATCTTTTAGCCTTTCACACGATCTTTCAGCCTTTCACACGATCTTTCAGCCTTTCATACGATCTTTCAGCCTTTCATACGATCTTTTAGCCTTTCATACGATCTTTCAGTTTTTCATACGATCTTTCAGCCTGTCATACGACCTTTCAGCCCTTCATACAGTCTTCATACGCCGAGTACATTAATAGCAAAAAATAAAAAATAAACTGTGAAATAAAAACTATTTAAAAAAAATATATAAACCTCCTTCAAAAAGGTATGAAATAAAAAAAAATCTAACCCTAGAGTTGAAGGCGGTGCTAAAGAAGGCTTCCTTTCGTGCATCATTTTTGCTTGCTTTAGCACCGCACCGCCTTCAACTCTAGGTTTGGATTTTTTTTTATTTCACACCTTTTTGAAGGAGGTTTACATATTTGTTAAATAGTTTTTTTTTTCGCCAAAATCGGCCAAAAGACCGACGGAATTATTTGCAGAAGACCAGCAAATAATATTATTTTTTAACTCAGTTCATTTCACAATACGGGTACCCACCAACCTTGTAGTTAGACATGCAGTTCGCCTTTTGTAAAACATTTTTGTGTAATCAATATCAATCGGATAGAACAAATTGTGACAAGTTCGAGCGCAGTCTAACTGCCATATGAATGATCAATAAACAATACAATACATACATACATACATATCACACACGCTGAATCCCGACAATCGGGGTAAGCAGGGTAATCGGTGTTGTGCTGCAAGAACTCTGGTAAATTACAGCACAACACCGACCACCACGTTTCGCAAAGTATTCGAACAAGATTCAATCGATCAAGCAGCAAGTAAGGCACGAAAACCCACCTGCTGCATGACTCGGTGGAAGTACCATGACAAGGTGAGAGGTGGCGATCCCGTCGCCCTTTAGCACGGCATCTTGTCCTTATTCCTTAGTCGCCTTTTACGACATGCGCGGGGAGATATGCAGTGGGGCTATTCTTTTAAGTACCGGGCCCACACGGTATTTTACGACATGCGCGGGGAGAGATGCAGTGGGGCTATTCTTATTAATACAATACAATACAAAACTAATAATAAATCTCTAAGGAATGGTCCTGGAGTAAGTTAGTTGGTCTATGAGATATTACGTTTGTAGACTCTACGTATGGTTCTTAAACTAAATTGACGATTTGTGGAAATATTTTATGTATGTATGTTCCTCCATAACTCTTAAAACGATTCAGTTCCGGTTACGCTAAGATGTGCCTCTCATACAAACCAAATTGTTCCGCGCGCCGAAATACCTAAAGGTACGATAGCGGGCTTATTTACTTTATGCTTTTTAAATACGAATTTCATGCGAGCGAAGCCGCGGGAAAATGCTAGTATACTATAAATAATCCTATGTCTAATCCTGTAATCCTAATCCGTGGAAGTTAAAGCACTCCGATGGGAAGCACTGACATGGCACCTTGTTCACCAAGGTGTTACGGGCTGATGTAGCCAACCGTGTCAGTTTTCATAAAAAAATATATTTTAATTTTCAATTCGTGTATCATTCGAGACATTTGGGACGTGGTCGGAGGAGGCCAAAGCTTTCGTCCTTGAGGTGGGATCCAGGATGGTGACCGCTACTGGAAACCCGTGTTGCCTCTCGTATCTCCGGCCGGCAACGAGTCAGTCTGGGGATACAGAGGGGCAACTCGGCCGCCATCCTGGGAACTATCCCGGGGACGACGCCCCTAGGAAATTATAAATTTATAAGGTAGTTTTTAGTTGTAGTTTTTAATTGGTTATTTTTGTAGGTAAATTTTATTTGATAGGTAAGTAGTTATGGTTTATCTAATAAGTTAATTATTGCAATTATATTTTGTTAATTCCTATCATTTCGCTCATAATGTTCAATGAAATTATAATAGTTTCCTTAATATAATAATAATGTAATATATAAGGTCTTTCAATAGTAGGTAACGCTACGCTAAGGGGTGTATGTGTATCAGATACTGATCACGTTCCCATAGCAATGTTATTTTTACGATATAGAAAACCTACTTATTAAGGGGAATTAAGCGCACTTCACGTATTAAATTTTAGGAGTGAGTAGGTTATTAATATCGTAAAAAATAATTGGTATGGCTACGTGATCGTATCTGATACACATACACCCCTTAGCGTAAAGTTACCTACTAATGAAAAACCTTATATATATAAATGTATATAAACACAGTAATAATGTAAAGAACCCCCAATAATATCTATGCTATGCCTAACTTGACAGTGCGTAAAGTTTTGTTTGTGAAGCCGGCGCGTGGAGCGGCGCGTGCGCATCAGTGTGACAAATTAAGCGATTTTTTTAATTAATCAGCTAATTGTCTTGCATATGTGCTTAATAAAATTGTTAATTTAATTTTAGCTATAAAAACATCTATAAATTAGATATATATTGTAAAAGTAGTTTATGGGAACTTGATGGTTTAATTGGATGTTATGCAATCACCCATTAATGTTATTAATTAAATAAATATTTTTCTTGAAATATTATATAAAAATTAATTTAATATTATAAATTTAAAAAAAATACACAAATAAATAAATTAATTACGGCATCATCGCACTCACCCATTTTGTCTGTCGCGCACTAAACTTTTATTTCACTAAGTCCTTTATAAACTGCACCGGATGCAGTCCCCAGCTACCACTATTACCGCCGGTGCATCCTCGCGAGCGGCGGACGTGCTTCTAGGACGGTGTCGCGAGAACTGAACCGGTCCGATCACCGCACCCTGACGTACCCACGAGACGCCTTGCAAACACCAGTTGGAGCCTACAATGCCTTCGACAGACAGAAAGCACAGACAGAAGCTACCCGCTAACGAACCGAGGTGCGAATGAGATGAATCCAGTTTCGCGAAGGTTTTTCAGCTGCTGGACGATAAGAGCGATCGCTCATCTCTTATCGGCGCTGGGATCTGAGCGTGCGCCGCCGACAGAAACGCCGTCGATTCGCGAACTGTCGCAAGTAGTGGGAGGACGCACGAGGACGTGAGGGCAGATCGTAAGGTGTGCCAAGAGAAGAGTCCTCTATTAAAGAGAAGATCTTTAAGGAATGGTGATATTGGAAATAATTTTATTCAACATAAAGTCATACAAATTCAGAATGTTACAAACGAAAAATGTAATAAAACGAATGTAAGCTAAATACATAGGTCAGTTCCTCCAACGACACTGGCGTCCCAAAATCGAGGCAGCGTTCCCCTGCTGAATGACTAAGGAAACAATTTCCCATTCTCCTTGAAAATAATGATACCAGAGACCGGCCAAGTGCAATTCGGACTCGCGCACCGAGGGTTCCTTAACACCACGCAATATATTTTTGTGTTATGTATTTACCAAATAAACTGGCTTTTGCCGAAACCATCGGCAAATTGCTAGTGGATAAGTCCGGTGATGTGCGTGCCAAGGCTTTCTTCATACGCCGCATAAGCCTAAAAATTCAAAGAGGGAACGCTATAAGCACACTATGGCTGCCTCGGCTGAACTTGAAGAAATGTTTTATTTACAAGTTCATGTTTAGGTTTATTTTGTTTTTTATGAATTACCGCTAATAATCTAAATAATATATATTTAGGTATTTTAATATATGTATATATAATATACAGGAAAAAGTACTATGTATACTGATATATTATATATTGTAATCATGTATGTATGTTTATTCATACCTATTTATTTAGTTACTATTCTCTCACATTATCTGTGCGCCTACTTATACACATTTACCACATCCCAAAGGTTTGCTCTAACATAATGCAGATCTGCATTCAGCCGACCTTTTTGTATCTTATTTTATCGAAAAATGGTGTACAATAAAAAATAAATACAAAAAAAAAATACAAATAATAATTTTACAGAATGTCCCGAATTAATGGAAATCCAGTACAATTAATAAAATACATACACAATAAATTGTGCTTTTTTTTTTTATTCAGTTCGTGATCCTTAGCGCAAGCCCGACTCGCATTTTGCCGTTTTTTCGATATTTTTTTATGGAAACTGACACGGTTGGCTACATCACCTACAACATTCGTGATGTCAGCCCATAACACCGGGTGAACTAGGTGCCACGTCAGTCCATCCCTTCATTTCATGTCGGCTACACTGAACTGGACGGAAAACACGAACTATCTACATAGCCGTTTCGACCGACGTTTCATTCAGTACGGTGGTAACAACTCGGGCGGGATAAACCCTACGACCTAGTAAGTTAGGAAGGGACCTACTGTTTTACGTGGAATCCGAACCACGGTCAGCCTCCAACGTTCGAGCGGTCACCCGTCCTCATTATTTGTAGTTTTACTTTTAGAGTGTGCACTATAATTAAACCAAGTTGTAACGCTTGTATGTATCACCGTTTTTACGATAGAGAAAAACATCTTTCTTATATGGGGACCCGTTGATTTGTTTCTTTTTGCTATTTTATTATTTGTTAGGATATCCGTTATAATAAATAACACACAGAAGATTTTTTTACACCCTTTAAAGGTAGGACAGACAGACTGACAGACGATGTAGACTTAGTAATACGGAACGCTAAAAACTATCTATTATAACTACGCTAAAAAGCATACAGGGAAGGTACCTATATATTTTAAAGAGAGCGCTACAAGGAAAAGACAACCTCCCACCTAAACTTTGGCTAACCTGCTCTATTTGGATGGATGGAGTACAGCAGGTATATTCTTGTAAATTCTGACAACGGAATCAGCGCTGTTGTGGCGCTGAGAGCCACTTACCAGAATGGCTCTCAGCGCCACGTCAGCGCTGATTCCGCTGTCAGAATTTACAAGAATAGACCTGCTGGTCGGTTGACTAAAGCTGGCACGTACACAGTGCTCACACCAATGCAATTGCCCGCGTGCGAGTGAGACAGATCGGGTTTACGTGATGCGTATGCAGTGCGACGTCTCACTCGCACGCGGGCAATTGCATTGGTGTGAGTACTGTGTACGTGCCAGCTTTAGTTAACCGACCTGTACTGCAGTCACATCTGGGAGGGTAGTCCCCATTATCTGCTTGCTGAGTCCTTGGACTCGATACTGCGCCGAGCCATCAGTCTTGTTTGGTGACCCGAAACTTACAGATGGTCTGGAGTCTCTGAGTCACAGACGATTTGTGGGTTCGCTTAGTGACAGATACCATCACGGACGCTGCTCTGTGGAACTAGCATCCCTTATTCCCTGCCACCCGTCCTATCTCCACATGACTCGTCGCAGAGAGACTCAGCACTGCCACCCTTTTGTTGTTGACATTGGGCTTTTGAGAACCCATCGGTTCTCTAAATCGTTTCTTTGTCGCACTGCCAGAGTGTGGAACTGTCTTCCGGCGAACGTATTTCCTGAATCCTTTAATCTGGGTGTCTTCAAGCGTCGTATTAACGGGCTAGACAGCCTAGCAACAGTCCGCAAATCTGCTGGCATGGCACCTAACTGAGCGTGGTTTCGCGAGGAGAGCTGATTTTGGCTCTGTCAACTGCACCATTGTTCTCTCGGCACAGCCACCCATGCTGGTTTACATAAAAAAAATTGGTAGAGGAGCGAATGCCATACCGATTTCACAGATGCCTTTTTCACGTCCGTTTTAAAATATCAGAACTAAGGATGCTAAGGAAGAAGTAGTGATAGTGCATTCCAAATTTCGGTCTGGTCAGGTCAGTTCGACAACTATCGGACTATAGATTCGTTTAAGGGACGGCTTTGGTTTGGGATGTCACGTGCGCGGATACCCTAGACCCTAGACATATAGGCGGTTCTTTTCAGGTAGCTGGCTATGCCGCGGCAAAGGCGCAGACTGAAAAACACAGTAAATATCGTTATGTCAAACAAAATTACGAGTTTGTTGCTCATGCCGTGGAGACTCTTGGGGTGTGAAGCCCGGACGCCAAAGAACTGGTGAAGCAGTTGGGTAAACTGCTATGGAGGCGCCCGGGGACCGTCGTGCCAGAGCGTTCCTCACGGGAAATATACGGGCAGGGATTGCGTTCCAGAGTTTACCAGTTCCGTTGAGGAACAGATGAACAGGGAGCTTTCTGTTAATCTCCGTCTCTCTTCTTCCATTCGCAAACACCGTATTGGCAGATTTCCTTTTGACCAAAATTTGTTATTGGCGTGCAATAAATATATACAATATATTTAAGCATTTCATTGCCTAACGACGACGCACCAAGAATCACGTAAAGTGTGCAATGTCAACAAACAACGAACGCTGATGGACCGTGAATAACGAAACTGAGTACCAGCAACGTCTCGGTAATGTTAATTCCTGACATAACATTGTGCACGTCAGCTGCTCGTCGAGGTGGTTCGGTGACATCCGTCAATACGCTGTGAATGTTAATGGCCGTGCGGAGGTTTGCGAACATTTCGTTAACCTTGATGAGGCGTGATTGATTGTTGAATTTGGCCGTTTGGTCTCTTTTCGCATTGAGAGACATTTCTTTATGGAAACTGATGGATGACACATGTATGGCTTTTATACATACTAGCATGTACTTATTACGTATTACTAGCTTTTGCCCGGCGGCTTCGCTCGCGTGAAATTCTTTTTCTTTTTATGGAAACTGACACGGTTGGCTACATCACTTACAACATCTGTGATGTCAGCCCATAACACCGGGTGAACTAGGTGCCATGTCAGTGCTTCCCTTCGGTCGTGCCGGCTACACTGAACTGGACGGAAAACACAAACTATCTATATAGCCGTTTAGACCGACGTTTCATTCAGTGCGGTAGTACCAACCCGGGCCGGTCGAGGCTGAAAAATTCGTGTTTGAAAAGAAGAAAGTGAGTAAGCCCGCTACCGTAACTACATTTCGGCGCGCGGAAAAACTCGGTTTGTATGAGAGCCACATCTTAGCGTAACCGGAACTGAATGTTAGTCTCGCGGAGGGGTTGGCGGGGGTTGGGGAGGTGTCGCGTACTTATTTTTTATGGATAGCGCGACATGTGGCATCGCTTCACCTACGAGTAGGTGTCTAACGATGCCCATGGACGTTCTGTGGTGGGATTGCGAATGCCATGCCGGCTAGGAGCCTTTTCACGCCCCTTTTGAAAAACCCCAGGCTGTATGTGTTAGAAAATAGATGGGCAGGGAGTGCGTTTCACATTTTCCCGGTTCTGTGAATAAAAGAGCTACGGAATCGGTTGAACTTAGAGGTGAAGTTTCAGCGTATTTTGAGGACAAAGATAAAATATTTTTTTTAGGGCATAAATAAATTAACTGAGAGATCTGAAAAATTTATTAAATTTAAGGGGGAATATATTGAAGAAAGAAAAATGCAACTGTATTTTTATTTACCCTCCTTATCCTCCTTTCCGCGAATTTAAAAACGTCCCCTCGTACGTAGCGTCACGCCTGTTTCCCAGTGGGGTAGGCAGAGGCAACGGATCTCCACGTGCCACGATGGTGACACACCTCTGCCGCCTATTCCACTCTCATAATGTCCTTCATACGTGCTCGTCGGTTTCGGGTACTGCACACTTGACCCTTTTTTAGCACATGCCCGATCTGGTCTAGGTACGTGCGTTGACCCTATATCACCATAAAATTATATTTGATGTCAGCCCATTAACGTCATTGTGAACTAAGTGCCATACATATGTCTATGTTTCCCTTCGGTCGTGCCGGCTAGACTGAACTGAACGGAAAATACGAACTATTTACCATGGACTTTTAATTCAGTGCGGTGGTATCGACCCGGACTATACGTACTCTGCCGCACAAACAGGGGAAGCACTGACATGGTCGTTCCGACAGGATGGACTGCTTGCTGGATGGACGAGGAAGGTGTAATGGCCTGTCATGACGGAGGATGTAACAAGCTGGCTAACCATGTGTTTTTTTTTTTAATTATCGCGTTTGTGAAACATAATTAAAAGTGTTCGTGGGGTCGGTACTTTTTTTTTTTTTTTTTTTATTGATACGCGAGACACTTGGCGCCGTCAGCATGGATTGTTGAGCCGACGACGCCCAAAAGCATAACCTCACTGCATCTCTCCCTGTGCATGTCGTAAAAGGCCACTAAGGGATAAGGAAAAGATGCCGTGCTGCCACAGGCTAGCTACCTCTCACCTTGGCACGGCCCTTCCAACCAAGTCTTGTAGCAGGTGGGTCTTCGTGTCTTACGCTGATCTTGTCCTAATACTTTGCTAAATGTGATGGTTGGTGTTGTGCTGTCATTTGCAAGAGTACTTGCAGAACAACACCGATTACTCTGCTTACCTCGATTGTCGGAATACAGAGTGTGGTATGTACGTATGTATGTATTAAACATTTTAACGGCTTTACTCAAGTTCGTCTCGGAGCTATGTGGCTCGACGTTTCGGGCCAAATGTATGGCCCATCTTCATGAGCACTCAGCCCGGTTCGACGGTTGACATAGAACTGAGTTCTCTGTCAACCGTCGCAAGATTTGAGTTCTCTGTCAACCGTCGTAAGAATAGAGTTCTCTGTCAATCGTCGCAAGAATTGAGTTCTCTGTCAACCGTCGCAAGAATTGAGTTCTCTGTTAAACGTAGCAAGAATTGAATTTCTCTGTCAACCGTCACAAGAATTGAGTTCTCTGTCAACCGTGGCACCCAGAGTGCTCAAGAATATGGGCCACACGTCGAAACGTCGAGCTGGCCACACGGCCCAAAACGTCGATTTGGGCTAAGCTTTAGTGCAAGAATAGGTCGCAGTCGGGAGCTTTTTCGATTAGTGTAGTTTCATAAGTACTCGTCAGAATAACCTTTCAAATAATTAATGAAATTACATTAACTATCCGAAATTTCTTGAAAATTTCTGAAACGCTGGCGACGTTTACCCTTTTGATGGCTCCGGACTCCGAACTCGGCTGTCGGATGAAATTACCTTTAACTTGCGAACTCCTGAAGACTAGATCAGCGGTCTTCAAACCTCGTACACAGGAGGGCCGCATTGACTTTATCAAAAATATTTGCGGGCCAGAAAACATAAATTATATTTTTTCTATAAACGAAATTTGGTGTTAGTAAATAGATACTGAACTAAAAAATGTGGGTAGCTAAATTACTCGAATAGTGTTAAAATCAGAAAAATAAAACATTTTCGAGAATAAAAAAAAATAAAAAAAATTTGTCGCAAAAGAGGCGCAAGTGCGAAGTATCCGGCCCGCGGGCCGTAGTTTGGAGACCCCTGACCTAGTTCAACAACGAGCACACAGATCAGAGAAATATTTGCCAGATGGACCATTAAATAGCGATCTATAGGAGAACTATTGATTATAAATTTATAATATACTACTCATTGATTATTTGTGTTTTTGATTTTGTACTGTTGTGTACCTATCCTGTTTCTTTTTTGTATTCATCCTTTTTAGGTAGGTTTATGTTTTTGGTTTATGCGTCATTTAAATTATGTCAGTCAATCAGCGTGTAAGCGTTCACTGCTGGACATACGCCTCACCAATTTTCCTCCAGTCCTCCCGGCCTTCAGCAATTTAAATTGATATTTTAAATTGCTGAAGGTCCTTTTATTATTGTTTTCGTGAAGAACTTTGCTAGAAGTGTCCATTTTTTTTTGTTAATAAGTTATATGTTACCTCACGTACATGTCTGTGTGTTTTTCCCATAATAACAAAATAAATAAAATAAAACTATTGAGTACTTGGATGGGTGATCGTTCGACCGTTGGAGGCTGATCGTGGTTTGGATTCCAGTTAAACTGTAGGTCACTTCCCTTCTTACCTTAATAGGTGGTAGGGTTTATCCCGGCCGGGTTGATACCACCCCTGAACGAAACGTCGTTCGAAACGCTGTGTAAATAGTTCGTGTTTTCCGTCCAGTTCAGTGTAGCCGACATGAAATGAAGGGAAGCATTGACATGGCACCTAGTTCACCCGGTGTTATGGGCTGTCATCATGGATGTTCTAGGTGATGTAGCCAACCTTAAAAAAATGTTTTAGTTGCTGTTGGCTACCTCACCGCGTCAGTTAAAGAAAACCTAGAATTTGGCCGTTCGAACTGGCCAAGGACAATACTCGACTATCACGAGGGTTCAGACGCTATCTGACAGTTGAAGAGGAATGTCAGATACTGTCGCGCTCTGGAGCGACACGGCTTGAAGATAAACGAGACGAACGATGCGATAGTGAGCGATTGATAAAAATTACTCGGAGACACAATATTTGTGGGGCCGATACTTGAAAAGAATAGCCCCAGCGCATCTCTCTCCGTGCATGTCGTAAAAGGCGATTAAGGGATAAGAATAGAATAGAATAGTGGATTATTTCATTGAAGCACAGTATAGTAAGCGCGGTCAGTGTAGCCGTCACAGCCGAAGTGAAGCACTGAAATGACACCTGAAGGTGGGTAGATAGGGAGGATTTTAGGGTTCCGTATCCGTCGTACGGGACCCTATTACTAAGCCCACGCCGTCTGTCTGTCTGTCTGTTCTAGGGCTGTATCTCTTGAACCGTATTAGGTAGCACGTTGAAATTTTCACAGTATATTTTTTTATGTAAACCAACACTAGTCGATATATTAATATTCATGTAGTCAAACCAAAAGGTCGACGGAAGCTGCTCGTATAATAATTATGTAGGTACCAACTTCACTGTACCAGTGTCTGGTGGGGAAAGCTGGACTGTGCTCAGATAATGAGAGGGGCGGGGGTAGGTTGGGAGCCCTAAGCGGATTTGTGCCTCCGCCCCCTCACCCCCGCCCCCCGCCGAGGCGCCCCCTCGCCCCTCGCTCCCGGGGGAGCGGTTGGAAGATGTTTTTTAAAAATAATGAAAAACGTAAATTGAGATTTGCGAGATTGCGCCTAATCAGTTTGTAGGGACGCGATGAAACGAAGCTTCGTCAGTTCGGTCGCCCGGGCGCGTCCATTACAAAATGTAGTGTTTTAATGCAGTTTTCTCAGTGTTTTGACTTGGAACCATATTTTTTTTATAGACAGACGGCGCGGGTGTCTGTGCCCAATACTTCAACGGAAGATCAGACATAGCCAATAACACCATTCCTCGCGAAACCACGCTCAGAGAGGCGCCATGCCGGCTATGAGGCGGACAAAAAGGTTGTCGTCTAATTTATTGACACGCCTTTTGAAGATTCCCAGGTTATAGGTGGTGGGGAACACACTCACCGGAAGACCGTTCCATATTTTCGCCGTTCGACACAGGAACGATTTCGAAAAACGATGTGTTCTTAGTAGTTGGGTGTCAACAACATATGGATGTTCCGAGCGAGTCCGGCGGGTGTGGCGCAGACGGATGGGGGCTGGAGGGATGAGGGAAGCCAATTCATCAGAGCAACGTCCATAGTAGTATCTGTAATGTAATGTTTTTTTTTTATGGAAACTGACACGGTTGGCTACATCACCTACAGCATCCGTGATGTCAGCCCATAACACCGGGTGAACTAGGTGCTATGTCAGTGCTTCCCTTCATTTCGCGCCGGCTACACTGAACTGGACGGAAAACACGAACTATTTACATAGCCGTTTCGACCGACGTTTCGCTCAGTGCGGTGGTACCAACCCGGCCGGGATAAACCCTATTACCCAGTAAGGTAAGGTAATGTTCTTACCCGTGCCATTTGCAAAAATCGACCGTCATTTTTAATGTACTTTCGGCATACCACTATCTCACGAACCGCTCAACCAACCCCAGCAAACCAGGTGTCAGGTGATAGAGTCACTCGGCCGCCTTCCACCTATGGCAACGTCAATGATTAATATGAACAACAAGCTTTGCCCGCGGCTCCGCCCGCTCTCATATTTGACTTCTCTGCTAACCTCATAAGCTATTTAGCGTGATAGTAAGTAGCCTATAGTTGATGGGAAGAATCAAGCTATCCGTAGAATTTTGTTTTATTAAAATCGGTTCAGTGGTTCTCGAGTTATAAGCGGACAGACAGACACTCAGACACTCAGACAGAAAGCAGACGTTGGATTTTATTATAGGTAAGGAAATAAGGAAATAAGGAATAAGGAAAGGAAGGATAAGGAAGGAAGGAAGGAAGGATTGATGACGTCATAGCCTTTACAAAGAAGGCTTCGAAAATCAATAAATGCCTATAACTCCTAAACTACTGGTCGGATCAACGTGAAATGTGTTTCCTTACGTAAAAAAAAATTCTCTTTCTGAAATAATGTAACCTCGTTAGCGCCACGTCAGACCATTTGCACTCTATGTACTTGCGCGATTATTATATGTCTGCCCATGATTCCTTCCATGTCTATGTCTACCGGTAGTCCCACGACTACCAGCGCATTTTTTTTTCTTCACCCGATTGACCTGTTCATACTGGATGTCAATCGGATTTGCCTACCACTTCGGAATTCTTCGTTGAATAAGTTAAAAAAAAATCATAATTGTTTTTTTCATATGTACAGACGACAGCACTCATTTCTCACTATTGTGGACTTTGCCCCTTACCCACGTGACCTAAGAAGCCGGAAGGAAAGAGATGAATATATAATAATAATGACAAGACGTATACCTACGAGCCGACGCCAGGTAACTCTCGCTCTTACAAAAAACATTCAAATTGGCGGGAAATAATGTGTGAGGAATGAATGCTGTCGTCTGTGTACCTATATATTTTTCTCTTCATTAAAAGGTCGGTTTCCGATGTTAGATATGGTTTTTCCTAGCGCATAAAACCTAGATTTTTTTATGTAATCCGATATGGGTGGGCGAACCAGCCAATATTATCTCCGCGAAGATAGGTGCCATATCGGGGACTTCCCTTTTTAATTGCTGGCTATACTGAACTAGAGGAGAGGCAGCTATGCGGTCTTACATCCAGTACGGTGGTATCAACCCAGTCGGCTACAACTTGAGCCTACCACCTAGTAAGGGGCAAGGGAAGGGACCTACAAGTTTTGCACCGATTCCGAACAGTGAAGCAACAGGTGTAGGTATGCACGTACATTTTTCCTTCAGAAAAAACTCATTTGTACACACCGACCGGATTCGAACCTCTGACCTCTTGCAAGAGATGCCGACGCCCAGACCACTCGGTCACCCGGCCGCTAATCTCGAAAAATACGAGTAATCAGAAAAAATGCTTCCGTACATTACGGATCCCTAAAAAGAACAAATAACACGTACATAGCATAATTATCAATATTACATAAGTAACATAACATCAGATCTTCATCAACCGCCGATTCATCACGCACGATGGTAACTTCATCACGTCACATATGTCAAGCGGCATACCAGCGGACAATGCGCGCGCAGCAGGTCTCACGCTGCACCAAACTGGGATGTGGATCAACTTGACCCAGCGGCGCGGCCGCCTTGAGCTAGCTGCCGGAAACTTGGATACGTCATCTAGTTATATATGAGGAAAAGTTGACGACTTTTGCACGCGCCTGCGCTGATTTCACCCGTGCGTTGATCGGTTCAAACTTCGAACAATCGGCCATCGCTTCGAACGGTCAGCGTAACAATTAAACGGAAATAATTTTGGACTTTTTAAGGGTCGGGGCTTTTTAAAATTTGTAATAAGAGACAGTCGTACCCGATGAATCATAAGTCTAAATTTAGTAGTATTTTCGGTGTTTGGGATGAAAAAAATTGTTATTTAAAAAATAAAGATAGCAAGTTCAGGAAAATGTGGAACGCATCCCTGCCCATCTATTTCCTCCCAAGTACAGCGCTGGGGTTTTTCAAAAGGGACGTGAAAAGGCTCCTGTCAGGCCGGCATGGCATTTGCAATCCCCGTGCAACACAGAATGTCCATGGGCATCGTTAGATGCCTAATTGTAGGTGAAACGATGCCACATGTCGCACCAAGAACATTGTGTCGCACTATCGATAAATATATATATATATATATAAAACCTATAAAACTACTTTATATTTAAGATCAGTTATTACTATGTAAAGTTTTATGATCTAATTTAAAGTATTTATTGAATAATAGCGGTTTTATAGGTAATTAAAATAATATTAGTAATTGGGTCTCTATTTTTCCTCTTTTGGTGTACGGAACCCAAACAACAAAAATTTTAACTGGAAATAAATACAATTTGATCTTAAATAGTAGTAGAAAATACTTTAGTCGGGTATGGTTCAGTTAAAACGTTGACTGGAATAAATCACTTGCGGTCATAAGTCCACCTTTGTACACTCCTGTATTTCTTGTTGTGTACTATTCTATAAATTGTGTGCAATAAATATTTTCTATTCTATTCTATTCTATTCTGTAGTCAGGTACGTAGAATAATGGAACAGATAAATTATATAATAAGGCAATCCCGTATGGGTGATACGAAGAAAATAGTTTTCTATTTCTACTTAGATCCATTGTTCTTAGGAGTCAGATTTTTTTTCCGAATCTGCCCAAACGAAAACCTATTCTTTAGTTAATTTAAAAACTTTTCCTATCACGCTGTAGCCTGCTTGCTCCCTACGTGTTTTCTGATCACCTAGGTCAGCGGTTCCCAAATAATGTTACGCGTACCCCCAGGGCACCTGGGTAGTTCAAGATAAGGGGTACGCGTGCGTGGGGAAAAGGGGCTTATGTTATTTATTATTAGTGAAAAAAATATATAAAAACCGCCTTCAAAAATGTATGAAATAAAAAAATAAAAATCTAACCCTAGAGTTGAAGGCGGTCGGTTATTATTGCTTGCTTTAGCACCACCGCCTTCAACTCTAGGGTTCGATTTTTATTTTTTTATTTCATACATTTTTGAAGGCGGTTTTTATATTTTTTTAAATAGTTTTTTATTTCACAGTTTTTTTAGTAATTTTTATTTGCTATTAATGTAGGTACTCGGCGGAATCGCTCGGCCTTCGGCCTCGCGATTCCGCCTCGCTTTCCAATCCGATCTTGACCAAAAAAAAAAAAAATGGGACCACCTTGGAGCTAGACTGAACCGAACACAAAAAGAATAATCGAAATCGGTTCACAATTGGGAAAGATATTGCTGAACATACATAAAAAAAAATACATACAGCCGAACATAGAACCTCCTCCTTTTTTGAAGTCGGTTAAAAATTATCTCTACTGATGAATGGTTGATGATCTCCACTGACATAATATTTCGTAGTAAAAATAACAACCATATGAACATTTTTTTTTTATTTTGCTTAGGGGGTACTTGGGTCCCAGAAAACTCGCTAAGGGGATACCGATTAAAATATAATTGGGAACCGTTGACCTAGGTTCATATAATACGAAGATATTAGGTGCAACTACTGGTTCGTGGCCTTCGCCGTCGAAACATTTGGGACGTGGTCGGAGGAGGCCAAGATATATCTCTTCTGTGCCAAGGCCTCCGTCCTTGAGGTGGGTTCCAGGATGGTGACCGCAACTGGAAACCCGTGTTGCCTCTCGTATCTCCGGCAACGAGTTAAGCTAGAAACTCATTGGGCCCACGTACGCCACACACGCGAATCTCGGCGCGTCGGTCTCCATACATTTTATATGGAAGAGTGCAGCACGCAGTTTCATTGCGCCCACGCCACCCTACGCTACGCGACACACTGCGTGCTGCACTCTTCCATATAAAATGTATGGAGACCGACGCGCCCGCGTACGCGTGCGTAGCGTACGTGGGCCCAATGAGTTTCTAGCTTTAGTCTGGGGATACAGAGGGGAAACGCGGCCGCCATCCTGGGAACCATCCCGGGGACGACGAAGCCCCTTGAGGAAATATATAATTTATAAGTTATTTTTTTAGTTTTTAGCTATAGTTTTTTAATTTAGTTATATTTGTCGTTAAATTTTATTTGATAGGTATAGGTAGTTATACTTTATTTAATAATTTTAATTTAAAATTGTGAATATACATATTGTTATAGGCTATTGATTAATAACAATAAATAGTTATATAATATAATATATATAATATTATGGTTCATATTGTGTATATTTATACCTACTAATGTTTTTAAGTTTACTCTGTTATTATTAATTATACTAATTTTTAAGTTTCCGGATTAACAGAGTAGGTTTAAAGACTTACATATTAAGAGTTTGACGGCTGGTACAACGGACACCAGACGTCGTCGGCTCCAGGAACTCCCGCAGTCCCTGAAGAAGCCCGTGACATAGCGGGCGAAACGTCGACTTAAGATGTAAGGGCCAATTGCGCCAACACGAATTTAACGATATAAATCAGGTTAACTCGTTAAGCTAGTACCCGTTGACTGTGGAAAACGGCGTTTAAATCCATAACTCGCTACTTAACTCTAAATGCGTGTTGGCGCAATTGGGCCTTTAAACCTACTCTGTTAATCCGGAAACTTAAAAATGAGTATTTATACCTACGTCGTGAGTACGCATTAAAAGGATAACACGTCAGTCGATTGAAGAAGCGGAAGGGCTTAGAAATGCAATAAAATGTACCTTATTCGACCTAACTACTACTATTAATAGTACTCATCGATTCTTCGCGAGGTTATGCTGAAGAAGTGAGACACATATTAACTACGTAATTTATTTTATTTACTAGCATTTAACCGCGACTAGAAAAGAAGAACAGTCCGCTACCGTACCTTTATTTCGGTTTGTATGACAGCCACATCTTAACGTAACCGGTACCTACAAAATTTTATTTAGCCTATCCTGTGTCTCGTATATCTAAATGTGTTCGTACTAAGTTTAATCGAATTCGGATGATCGTTTTAAGAGTTATGGAGGAACATACATACATACAGATAACATATTTTATAGATTTTTTTTTATAGAAACTTGGCTACATCACCTACAACATCCGTGATGTCAGCCAGCCCATAACACCGGGTGAACTTGGAGCCACGTCAGTGCTTCCCTTCGGTCGTGCCGGCTACACTGAACTGGACGGAAAACACAAACTATATTTACATAGCCGTTTCGACCGACCTTTCATTCGGTGCGGTGGTACCATCCCGGGCGGGTTAAACCCTACCACCTAGTAATATAAGAAGGGAGTCATATCCCTTAGTCGCCTTTTAACTTATACACGGGGAGAGATGCAGTGGGGATATTCTTTTAAAGTACCGGCCCCACACGGTACATACAGACACGTTCCCTTTTATAAGGGATAGAGAAAGAGATAGAGAAGAATCGCCCTCTTTAATGCAGTCACTGCGGAAGCATCCTATATATGCTAACAAAAACAGCAATAAATAGTTTTTCCGCTCACTATGATAGGTAACAACCCTTTCTAATTATATCCACAAATACCGCGTAATAGATAGTCATCACGAGTTCAAGTTAGAGTAAATGAAAGGCTTCAACTATAAATTGTTTCCGTCCGCGTATAGCCAGTTCCAGCGGCGACTGATCGTGGGAAAATTCACAGCTACGCTCGCATGTGTGCGGAAGTCAATCTCGCATACTGTTTTATATAATCATAAACAAACATAACAATGTTCGTTTCCGACTGATCCGGACAGCCGGACAGACGGACAGAGAGTGAGACATTGTCATACGCCCACACACACACGCACGCACCCTCACACACCCTCTAACACGCACACACACGCTCACTCACTCACACCCTATTTCTCTTTTTATCTAATAAATGTTATTCTTCTTTGGTTTTTAAATATTTTATTTTAGCCGAAGAGACGCTGACCGTTGGAGTAACCGTGTCCTACACTGGCGGCCGTGGACAGGAAAACGGAGTCTGGGAAGACCACCCGCCAGGTGGGACGACGACATCAAGTACGTCGGTGCAAAGCAGCGGTTCCGTATCGCTGAAGGCCGGGAGGACTGGAGGAAAATTGGAGAGGCGTATGTCCAGCAGTGGACGCTTACACGCTGACTGACTGACTGACATATTTTATAAGTTCGTAATTTGTAAAGTACATCAACAAACTTCGGTGGGCGATTCTGACACGCACTTGTTTTATTGCTTCCGAACTGGGTAGCTGTGCTCGGGTCGGAGTCCCAGGCGCAGCTAATTTCACCCCGAGGTGGTGTCGGTCGGTTTGTAGGCGGACTAAGGCATGCATGCTAAGCCCGGGTCTGCGAATTGACGATCCGCGGATTGCAGGAGGGAAAGATATTCCACGGAAGCCCATTTCACATCTTTGCAGTGCGACACAAGGACGATTGAGACAATCGTGTAGTTCGAAAAACTATTCTGTCGACTTTCTAGTCGACAGAATAGTTTTTCGAACTACACTACCCTTTTCTAAGGGTGTTCCGCATGGCGGGTTTGGCGAAGGCGAACAGGAGGAGAAGGGAAGCGAGCCTATACGCCACGAACCAGATGACAATTTCTCTATACAGCCTGACAACTGGAGGGAAGCGAGCCTATAAGCCACGAACCAAATGACAATTTCTCTATCCGGCCTTACAACTGGAGGGAAGCGAGCACTGGCGGCTGGTCCTAAAGTGCGCTCGTGCGCCGCACTACCATACCACGAGAAGTCTTCACTTCACTAAAAATAAATAATATCTTACAACATACCTACATTAAAACCATAATGATCGTACTCCAAATAAATACGAATGTGAATTCGGCGTTATTTTATAGACCACAAGGCACTTTTTTGCGTTTAAACGCGCGCCCCGTGCGGAATCGAGTAACGCACGCGGGTCTCCCAAACTGAATGTATGGGGATCGGCAAAACACCGCTGGCGCGTGAGACAAAAGATACTTCATAGAAACAGTATGGGCCGAAATGGAGTGCTGCGTGCGGCGCACGAGCGCCAAACAAGGACGCTATATCGTGAATAGCCCCGCGTGCGACACGTCGCGAGCGATTCGTTTTGCACGAGTCCATCTGCCTAGTCAGCGCGCTGTCATGAGATGTCACATACCCGTTAGCGCGCGAATATTTAAAATGGGATATGGTTAGGTTTGCGCTTTCTGTCACGTGATACTGGAATTGAGTGATGCCGATATTTGACTAAGCGTTGGTTAAAGGTAAGGCTTTACAATCAGGTGATCCCGGGTTCAATTCATACTTTTCAAATGCTTTTATTTATATATATTTTTTTTGAAGTATTTTTGGGACATTACTACTGTTTTCTTTTTGAAAGCTGCAGTTAGTGTTGTGGTCTATGGGTGTGTTCATAAAGGTACTAAAAATGAGTTAAAAAAACTTGTTTGGATTTTTTTTCTTGTTTTTTGTAACTCCTTGAGTGTCTTGAGAATATTCATACTAGGTACGTACATAATAAAACGCAAGCGTTTAAAAAATTCGGAAGTCCCGTTCTTAAAATAACATGACGGGAATGTGTTGGGAAATTTGGTATTTAAGTAGGTACTTAGCGCACTACCGGTCACTGAAGTCACCAGCCGCCACTGGAAGCGAGCCTATATAAGCCACGAACAAAATTACCATTGAGGAGCCATTTGGAAGAAAAAACTTTGTAAAATGGGCATACATGACATTTTTTAAATTACAATTTTCATTTCGATAAGAGCAATTAAAGGTCTTTCAGCATAAGTTACACAATGACCAATAAATTTTATAGGAAAATAAGATATTTGTGTCAGTGGAGTTTGGTTGTTTTTCCCATAATCCACTTCGACATTGGTTGCTCTTCCAATACTACCCGGATTTCTCTGGCTATTTTAACCATGACACTGGTTGTTTTTACTTAGTTTCGTTTCACCAGCCGATAGTCCGACAGATAAGGAATTCATAGAGCGAAAAAAAAAACTGATCGGCCAAAAATTTACATTGGTTGTTTTTCCAAATGACTCCTCAATTTCTCCATCCGGCCTGAAAACGGAGGGAAGCGAGCGCTATATAAGCCACGAACAAAATGACAATTTCTCTATACAGCCTGACAACTGGAGGGAAGCGAACCTATAAGCCACGAACCAAATGACAATTTCTCCATCCGGCCTGACAACTGGAGGGAAGCGAGCCTATAAGCCACGAACCAAATGACAATTTCTCCATCCGGCCTGACAACTGGAGGGAAGCGAACGTATAAGCCACGAACTAAAAAACAATTTCTCCATCCGGCTTCACGACAACTGAAATATCTCAAGTTACGGAGCGCTATGCAAATTTGAGCAGGTCACATGCGCGAGCGACGACGACGACGACGGTTACCTAACATCATGGCCGCACGGAATATCTCACTTGATTGATCGCTGCTATCGTGACAGTGACCTAGCGCCGCGTGCGCATGGGAAATGCCTTAACTTGTGACCTTGTGCAGATAGCTTAGCCTACACAAGGTCACAAATTAAGGCAATGATGGTCCTTAGCTTGGAGCAAGATTTTAATTTTTGTGCGATTGATTCCCGTGTTCTTTTATAGGATGTTTTTAGGGTTCCGTACATCAAAAGAAAAAAAAACGGAACCCTTATAGGATAACTTTTTTGTCCGTCCATCGGTCTGCCAAGACCCGTTTTCTCAGGAACGGGTGGAGGCATCAATTTGAATTTAATATCAGATTCTAAGGTCGACCTTCGGTCCCTTAGAAGTGTAAAGAATGCAAGCTTCAGTTAACGCAATCAAAATACACGGCCATTAAGTAACATATTCGGATACTTGCATACTCACTTATCAAAACCTCCTGCAGTTTCCATATTATAACACTGATATATGGAAACTGCTTCTAGCGACCTAAAGTTTTTCACCTGTTCCGAACTAAAAAAATTCCATCATAAAAAACTCATTGGTACACGCCGACCGGATTCGAACGCCGGACCTCTCGCGAGAAAAGCCGACGACGCCCAGGGCCCAGACCATTCAACCACCCGCCGCCCGCCGCCGCAGAGCAAAATAGTAGTGTACATAATATTAAATGCCGTATATTTACCGACGGATAAAAGTCGGGTTCAGCCGTCGCTATAATATCCTCAATGGCGATACAAGATGAAGCCCTACATGGTTCTATAGAATCCTATTAGAGCAGCGGTGACGAAACGGCGAGCCGGTCTTCCGCCCTACCTAGACTCAATACACGCGTCTTTTTTTTTAACCGACTTCCAAAAAAGGAGGAGGTTCTCAATTCGACTGTATGTTTTTTTTTTGTTTGTTTGTTACGCGATTTCTCCGTCAATTGAGAGCCGATTTAGAAAATTATTTTTTTGTTTGGTAGGTCATACTTCAGAGGTGGTCCGATTTCAATTTTATCGAAATTGATTGAGCGGTTTATGAAAAATCAACATAATACTATGGTGTGTGGTTACCTTCAGCAAAACTTGTGATGTGGTCGTTTTCAGCAATTTTCAGTTTGATAAATTACTATGGTGTGTGGATACCTTCAACAAAACTTTTGTGATGTGGACTTATTCAGCAATTTGCAGTCTGACACATATGGCACGTCTGGCACATGTACCACTTCAATGATTTCGATTATTCGATTTCGATTATTCTTTTTTATGTAATATTACTAAAAAGAATGAAATAAAAACTGTTTTAAAAAATATAAAACCGACTTCCAAAAAAAAAAAAAACTAGAACTAAAAAGTATTAAATACCTAATATTTTGAAATTTTCTCTGTCCTATTGAAATACATGAATTCATATACTAGCGATACATATTCGGACCCTTGTTTCATGAATATTCTAAATTTGAAATTTTTCTTTTCCGACCGGCCAGATAATATCCGACCGGCCGGCTTAATATATTATGGTACGAGTACCATCGTGCTGGTCTGATGATGGAGACGGAAGGTGGCGATAGGAACTCCTAAACTACACATGATAAACACATCGTGTTTGGGCTCGTTGCATTTGTCTTCGCGAGCAATTTACTTTAGACCTAAGAGATTCTCAATTTGCCGGTATGTTTTCTTTTTTTGGATGTGTCTTACGCGATTACACCGTCAATTGTGGGCCGATTTTAAAAATTCTTTTTTTGTTTTGTTTGAAAGGGGATAACCCTGAGGTTTTTTTTATGGAAACTGACACGGTTGGCTACATCACCTACAACGTCCGTGATGTCAGCCCATAACACCGGGTGAACTAAGTGCCATGTCAGTGCTTCCCCCTTTGATCGTGCTGACTACACTGAACTGGTCGGAAAACACAAACTATTTACATAGCCGTTTCGACCGACGTTTCATTCAGTGCGGTGGTATCAACCCGGGCGGGTTAAACCCTACCGCCAAGTAAGATTAGGAGGGAAGTTCGTTGTTTTTTATTTAGGTTTTAATTTCATATATTTTTAAAGGCGGTTTTTATATTTTTTTTTTAAATAGTTTTTTAGTTCTACTTTTTTTAGGAAGTCGGTTTTTTATGTAATCCCATATGGGTGGTTGATTCGGAGGGGCCAAGTCGATACTATCATTTTAAATTCGCTTTCGCTTACGTTTTGTTTATAGACGTCCGGAAATACCAGCCTTCCGGCTATAAAATCCAGACGTCTATCCCTGCACTCTTGCGAGTACAGTGATCATGTATGCCAGATCGAGGCCCCATAGCTGTACCGTTATTCCGAAAAAAATCCATGGCTCCGACCAGCTGTAACGTAACCAGAAAAATATAAATTATAACTTTCCTATAGCGATGCAAGGAACCAATAGTAAAATCTATCAGTTCATATTGTTTACCAACATTAACCAACATTACCCTATGGACCGGGCGAGTGATAGTGAGAAAGTCTTTGTTCAAGTATTATTAAATAACCTAAATTGAACCTTAATATACAGGGTGTAAAAACGGCGAGTACATTAAATTTAGGAAATGATTATTGGGATCAAGAGTAACAAAAAAGTCAAATAACTTTTTTCTGAATTCCCTTTAAATAAAAAGTTACAGTTTTCATAGAAACTAATTGATTATTTTAGTGTAAAAATGATCTAATGGCAACAGGGCGGCGCGGAGGGGGGAAGAGCGGGTGAGACGTGACGTGAGCGCCTCTGACTGAGGTGTTGGCGGGAGGGACGGGGGTTAGCTTTGTGAGTGGAGGACTGGAGGTCGGCAGGCGGAGGGTGCGGAGCGGCAACAACGCGTTAAATTACATACACTAGACGAAAATATAAATTTCAAAAATTCATATATATCTCGAAACTTTAGAGAAAAACTTTATTCACTTTTTTGTCTAGGAAAAACATGAGGATTGCGCTGGCGAAATTAATGTACTCGCCGTTTTAACATCCGTATGTAGTGAGTAAATAAAATAGCGAGATATTGTTAGACACTCAATCCAAATGAGGGCTGGGAAATGTAAATAAGGAAAATGTTGTGGAGATGAAGTTTGGAACCGTAGTTTGGAACTGTTGACAATACGTCAGTTATTCGAATGATATACAAATCAAGTACATTCACTCATCTACAGTTACTTGAAGAGTAGAGTCGTCTAGCTTATTAGCTACGGATCTGGCCTGCCGGTCACCGTCGAGTCTCATCCACTCTGCGGGCGTAGAAAAATGGCATATAGTAGTTAAATTGTTAAGTACAAAGAAATAAAAGTACAAGTTAAGTAAAAGTATAGGAAAAGTGAAAGTCTTTGTGAAAAGTATAATAAAAGTATAATGAGAAGTGAAAGTCTTAAAGAAAAGTAAATGTTTGTAAAAGGTAAAAGAAATAAAAGTGTAATAAAACGTTAAGTCGTAGAAAATAGAGAACGTCAAGAAAATATTATTTAAGAGAATATTAATCCGTATATAATCCGTGTATGTAATCATTTTGTACCGTGTGGGGCCGGTACTTTAAAATAATAGCCCCACTGCATCTCTCCCCGTGTATGTCGTAAAAGGCGACTAAGGGATATGACTCCCTTCTTATATTACTACTGAATGAAAGGTCGGTCGAAACGGCTATGTAAATAGTTTGTGTTTTCCGTCCAGTTCAGTGTAGCCGGCACGACCGAAGGGAAACACTGACGCGGCACCAAGTTCACCCGGTGTTATGGGCTGACATCACGGATGTTGTAGGTGATGTAAGCCAACCGTGTCAGTTTCCATAAAAAAAAATGTAACTCTTATTAAAAACCCTCCACTATAAAACCCGGGACATTACACAGCCAATATCACCTCCGAGAAGGTAGGTGCCATACCGGAGACTTCCCTGGAGTGCTGGCTATACCGGACTAGAGGAGAACACAACCGAGGGTGCTATGTGGCCATCTTACCATCTTAAATCAAGTACGGTGGTACCAACCCAGTCGGCTACAATTTGAGCCTACCACCTAACCTAGTAAGGGGCAAGAGAAGGGACCTACAGTTTTACACCGGTTCCGTGACTTGCAATTAAACCGAGACTACCGCGAGCGAAGCCGCGGAAAAAAGCGATTTAAACTATATAAATCTGTTGTTTCGACTGAATCACGTGCAATTACATTGTGAGAGTAGCCAGCATCCTTATCAGAGGTTATTCTAGTCGCGATAACGCTCAGTTTGTCTAGTTCGTGATTGATAGGTGAGGTTGACTTGTGCAAGGTGGAATTAGCCGTGAATCTGTTTGTCAGTCGGGTGGCAAGGCCGTCGGGCATGTGATGAGTGTTGGGGAACATTATGTAAGGGTTTTGGAGCCGAAATTCAGTGAAGAATCAGCCTCTGTCAGCATCGGTAGCTCTGTGGTGCGGTCGGTCGACTGTCGATCGGATCATAAGCACACCTGCGCGCGGTCAGTGGATGGATGGGTGACCGCTCGACCGTTGGTGGGCGACCGTGGTTCGGATTCCACGTAAAACTGTAGGTTCCTCCCCTTTTTACCTTTCTTACTAGGTGGTAGGGTTTAGCCCGCCCGTGTTGGTACCACCGCACTGAATGTAAGGTCGGTTGAAACGGCTATTTAAATAGTTTGTGTTTTCCGTCCTGTTCAGTGTGGCCGGCATGACCTAAGAGAAGCACTGACATGGCATCTAGTTAACCAGGCAGGGTGTTACGGGCTGCTGCGACCTCACGGATAGTAGGTGATGTAGACGACCGTGTCAGTTTCCATAAAAAAAAAAACAAAAAATCGAAGTATTGTGCATGTCAGACACGGTAGCACGGTGGCGCTATGGATCGACGTCCGTCGTCGACCGACGTCGTTAAGTCGTCGTAAATTAAGCGCATGCGGGCGCGGTCAGAACTTTCACGTGGAATCCGAACCACGGTCAGCCTCCAACAGTTGAGTGGTCACCCATTAAAGTACCTACTGACCGCGCCCAGGTATGCTCATGATCACGACCTACAGTCGACCGACCGCACCGCTGACCTACCGAGGCTGACATACACATACACAAATAAACAATTTCTAGCTACCTAATATAAATACAATTACTTTTTACTCGACTACTGCAAATCCAAAAGGAAGGGTTACGAATTTAGAGTGTATGTACTTATGTATGTAAGGGCGTGTAAATGTATTTATGTATGTATTTATGCATGTATATTATGATCAAGTCTGTAAGAGTTTAATACGACATGTGTTATTTGATTTGTCTCTCGCAAAGAGATTTAAATATTTCATAGTCCACAGAGCGGGCGTTGGGAACATTTTCATACAAAATCTTTGATCTCGAACGTCAGTGCGTCGTGCATCAAACTTCAGGCAGGCGTGGTGTCATACTAGTAAGAGCGACTTGTTACCTATAGGTAACAATTTATGGGACGACGATTTTGTTCTCGTTTTGCGATCTAGTAGAGAGTTTGAATGTATTTGATCTCACGTGAGTGCAATTTATAGGGTAGGTACCGTATTTTTATAAAAATTCTAAATGGCATACGTCTTTAGACACCACTTTGGCAAACTTTGACATTCTTCATTCAATCATCGAGTCATTATATAAGTGACAAGCTATCCGTAGATTTTTTTTTAATTAAAATCGGTTCAGTGGTTCTCGAGTTATAAGCGGACAGACAGACACTCAGACAGAAAGCAGACGTTGGATTTTATTATAGGTAAGGATAGAAACATTTTATAAAACTCTAAATTCGAAAAAACGAAAATATAGTTGATCGTTAAAGAGCACTGGAATAGAGAGTCATGTAGTCTCATAAAATAATTTATTACTGTTCTTTCATATCCTTTCAGCTTTTCTTGTTTGCTTTGTTTTTTCGTAGTCGGGGTTTTATAATTTTTATTTTTTTCCAATAATGATTCACGCTGTCAAACAATGACAGGTTCTTCGCAACCGCAACACTCATAGATAACGTTACGATACATATATCTCTGCAAATACTCAGAGTAAAGTAACGTGGATTTACTATCTTCGGCTATCCGGAAATAAATACGTTCTGATTGTTTGGTTGGAGCCGACAAACACTCGACATGGCGGATTACTGCAGTCAATAGTGAATGGCTGGAGATTAGATCTGACTTGTGTTGCACAGTCTTAGAGGAATTGTGTTTTTCGGTTCATGTAGAAACTTTTATTTATCTCAAAGAACGTTTGCAGAGATAGGCAAATTATTATAAGTTGCGTCTACAAATCAGTTGACATATAAACATTTTAAATTATTAATAAACGAAATTTATTGCACAATAGACAATGCTAATTTTATGATTATATATTCTGAACAGGCCGACAAACAGACAGACATACAGAATTGAAAACAAACGGGTAAATTCTTAAAGCACTGCTGCAATTCCGGCTCGCCTGTCCCTGGACGGCTTTTATTATTTATTTTTGTTTTTTTTTGGTTTAGATTTAAAATTTTAAGACAGTTTAAGATTGATAATTGAATATAATAGGTTTATATTTTATGTATTATAATATAGGGTATTTTTACTTGCAATAAAGAATTACTAACTTAGAGACTTAGAATCAGATAATTAAAGTGTAAAAAAAATCTTCCTAAATGAATAAAAGTTTTTTACCTTCGTAAATGCATCTTATCAATATTTCAATTCTGTGTGTCTGTCTGTCTGTCTGTTGGTCTGTCCGTCTGTTTACTGAATACTTTTGTTTGATTAATTAGCCTTACCAATCATACGTTTAGTACATAAATTTGTTTTACATTACATTATTATAATATGTTTAGTTTGAAATTTAATTTTAAGTTGGTCGGAGCATGCGCTTCGGCCCCTCCGACTCAGACACCCATACGGGATTACATAAAAAAAAAGGTATTTGCTTTTTAACAATTTATAGTAATATATAGGTAATAAAGATTCTTTAAACCGAATTATATTGTCAAATTATTTTTACATAAGTAATTCTAAAGATTGACTTGACTTGAGTTGACTTGACTTGATTTTATATGTATGTATTTACGTAATACTAATTATGTTGCGTTTTGAAGATATTGTTTGACACAAAATTTTTTACTCTTTTGCCATAATTGGTTCCTTTTAGAAAGATCTACTTTGCAAAATAAAAAAATAAAAAAATGCTTAGAACAGCCAAATAGAGGATTCAACATTTTATTTTCCAATAAAAATTCTGGTCAAAGAAGTTCAGAGTACTTTTTAGGATTATTTACCGTATGGGACCTATTACTAAGCCTACGCCGTCCGTCTATCTGTCTTTCCTACCTTTAAAGGGCTGTATATATTCTGTAATCGTGATATGTAGCAATAATAATAATAGTCCACCATCGGTCGGCTTGGGGTCATCGGGACTAGTGTTGTAAATTGACCGTCAATGACCAAAAAGTCCCGTCAATGACCACTAAAAGAGCGGTCAATGACCGTCAACGTCCTAAAAAGTCGTCGCCTCGGCGTCGTCGAGCGACGTTGACCGTTGTCATCAAGACGTTGTCCGCTACCGACGCCGAAATTGAAACGTTGCCGCACTGCTGCTCGGGCAACGTCCATCGACAACTTCTGAGAACAAAATACGTTGTGGAGTCGCAATATTTTAGCGCGCGTATATAAATATAAAATAAGTGTGCTGTATGTAGTTGTATCATTTCATTATTATACTCAACATAGATTAATGTGAATATAAAATTACTTAAGAAATACAAATAGGTAGTGTTATAAAATAAAACTTTAATTAAACAGGACTTATAACTATTTTTTAAAGTTAATGTTAGGAAGTGTACATATCTACTTAGCAGTATTATAAAATGCCCACCTAATAAAATTAATTAACCTTTTAACTAAGAACCTACACTAATAGTATACAATATACTGGATAAGACAGGTGATTTAAATCCTCAGAGCATATAATAAATAATTATTAAATGAAAACTATTTGAAATCAGAAAAACAAAACTACTCGTAGGTACCTTGGAGCAAAATTTTTATTTTAAATTGTATCTAGCAACTCCATGGATGACCAACTCTCATTCCGTTTTCGTGTTCGTTTTAGCGAGCGAGCGGCGTCCTTGCCCGCGCTCCGAACAAAAGTATGCATTGTTTGCCCGGCCGCCGCTCCGCGCGCCGTCACTAACTGCCCGTTAAATAAACAAACAAACGAGTTGTTTGCCCGCCCCTCCGCCGCGCGGCGCGCCGCCGAGACCACTTCAATCGAAAGCGATTAGAGCGATGATTAATGGATACACATACTTGAAGTGTTCTGAGAATTTGTTATTAGTATTCTCAAGAAGGCCGTCGTGTATTTGTTATTGTTACAAATGGAATGATTTATTCGTATTGAGCTGTTGAAACACACGGGGGGAGTGGAGGGGCACTTTTGGCTCTTGTAACATGATATTGAGATTATTACGAAATCGAGATGAGTAACATATGGATGTTTTATGTTTTTTGGGATCGTTATTAGTTGCTTTAACAACAGATAACAACAGATTCATATTACCAGCGTGGATTTAAACGTAAACAACCTCTAAAGTGCGTACAAAATCGAGCACTTAAGTCAAAACACTCAAGTGCTTATTACAAGTGAATATGGTTTGAATTCTATTGACGGCAGGCGGACGGTTTCTAAGAACGAAAGAACGCCTACTATGTAAGGAAGAGACAGAAAATCAAGTGAGATCGATATCTAAATGCGTTTGAGAGGTATAGACATAGTTTCATCATGATGGCTCAAGGGATAAAAATGACCCGAAGTCAATCCATGCACACTTTGAGCTGGGTACAAATCATACCCGAGGGCAAACAACTGTCATTTTTCGCTGGGTACAAATCATACCCGAGGACAAACAACTGACATTTTTGGCTAGGCTAAAATTTAGCCTGAAGTCACTTGAGCGGATAACGCGAACCGTTCAGACGGACAAGTTGACATGCAAGCAAGTGTGCAAGTTACGTGCAGCATGCATGTTACATTATCTTGTTTGATACTTGCATACAATGCGGCCAGCAACATTTTGAATTTTTCCTATCATATCACATTTGAACATCATTTTTTCTTCATTTCACTACCGCAATGGAAATTTAATAAGCAGATAAGTATTGGTGAGTAACGAATGTACTTAAAACTAAAAAACATTCTAAATATTGTAAGCGTAATAAATAAGATCGACGAAGCAATAAACAATATTTTGATAGCAGTCCAGCAAGATAGCTTTCTACTTGCCTTCTCTGTCCACTGGTAGGTATTATGCCAGCAGAACATGCCAGTGGAATGTTTCCTCGGCCACAGAATAGAAACCTCGGCGTTGTCGACCGCGCGCGCGGCGCGCCGCGCCGCCGCACGCACGCGACGACGACGTTGCCGTTTCGCGTCGACACGTGAGACGTGACGTCGCTCGCACTCACTCGTTCGGACTTAAGTAGCCGTTTGCTGCGCACGCACGCTTAGCATTTGCATTGCACCATTTGCACTGCACCACGTGTTAGTCAGCGACTTGTTAGTTGTGTGTGTGTATTCTGTTAGTTCGAAAAAATGCCTGCTTTTGGAGGCAAAAAGCAGGCATTTTTTCGAACTAACAGAATACGATAATTAATTAAAAAAACTAATTAATTAGCAAACTTTTAATATGGAGTGTTTTTAAAATAACGTTACATACCTACTTTTACTATGTGAAATTTTTTGTTTGTTTCTGTTTTAACTTTAAGAGAAAACGAGAAAATAAATTTTCCCAGTATTATAAACAACTTTTGCCAAGAAACTGTGCATCTATTCGTAATGGTTTCCAAGAAAATAATTATTATAAAATTAATAAGGACGGAGCTGCGCGGCGGCGGCGCGGCGCAGAGGTGGGCGCGGGGGGGGGGGGGGGGGGAGGGGGAGGCGGCGCGGGAGCTGCGCGCGCATCTGCCGCGCGCCACCTCCGCTCCCCCGCGCCCATCTCCGCGCCGCGCCGCTCCTTCCGTCCATTTACAATAATATAGTTCATTTTTTAAACAATTTGTCGCCATCGCCAACGATTTGCTTTTAACCCTAACTATATTCATTTGTTTCACTCGTTTGCAATTATTACAGGTAAAAGAGAGACAGCGCACAGCGTACTGCGTGGCGTGATAGCGCGTCGCGCGCGCGGCCGGTGCAGCACAGACATCAAAGCGACGCCAACGGGGCGGCGGCCCTTTGATGTCTGTGCGCCGCGCAGCTGCCTACCTACTTAGCTATGTGTTGCTTGCATGCGTTGCGTCCAATACAGTGCGTAAATAAGTAGGTAAACATCGACATTTTCGTCGTCGTTCAAGGTCGCACGTTGCACACACACGCACGCGCGATGTGTGTTGTGCAGCGCAATATAGTAGGTACCTACCTACAAACGTTGGTTACCTACAACTACGATTCAAATAATCAACCTACCTACACTAAATAAAAGGAGATACGTACAAAGTTTACGCCGCCACTCTGTTCAATTGTCAATCTAGAGCAGTGATTCGCAAACTGGGTGCCGCGGCACCCCGGGGTGCCGCGAACCTATGCCAGGGGTGCCGCGAAAAAGTGGACATTATTTGACCGAGCGAGCGCGAAGCGCGAGCGAAGCGTCTCCGTTTCAGCTTGGGCAAAAATGCGTACGTATGTCCGGATGTCCGGCTGTTTCTCAACAAGTTTTTGGTAATTTGGGTTGAGGTGCGCCGGTGAACATTTATTCAGTTTTAAGCTATGCAAAAACCTCGGCAAAAACAGACTCGCGAGGTCTACAGCTCACAGAGCCACTCACTAGTAGTAAATAATTAAATTCAAAATAAGTATAAAAGTAATGTACCTACCTACATACTTAATCGAAATAATAATGAAACATTTACATTTCGATGCGTAACTTTTACGCATCGTAAAATTGTGTTTTTTATTCCTTTCGAAAATATTACTTGATTTACATATTTGCATGATTCGTTTATCACAGTTCAGATATGATGCCTATGAAAGACACCAACCGAATATTGAAGCGGTGTGCCGCACAATTTCTTGAACGGGTTAAGGGCGCCGTCAGCTAAAAAAGTTTGAGAACCACTGATCTAGAGTCTAGAGTCTAGAGTATTCCATTGCAAGTCCTTTCGGGTTGGGTTGGTTAGGTTAGTTTTATAATAAATTTAATTTAATATTTCCTTATAGAAATACGTGTAGGGTAGACTATTCGCACCGCACTCATGCATGCCCACGAGTGAATTTCCGTGTTATAGGTATGTTGTTAGTGATTGAGTGCTACCAACCCTGTTAGCGCTGGAAAAAGTCCGAGGTAGGTAGGGTAGGTATGATTGATTATATATATATATATATAAGTTATTGGAGTGTAGCCCGCTCTATTTTTTTCAACATAGAATATTACGATTTCTTTTATAGTTTTTTATTTAATCACCTAGGTAGGTACCTACATTATATCAAGAAAAACTAATAAAAATTTAAAAGAAGATCCACCCTTCTGCACACGCGCGGCGCGTCAAGAACGCCTGGCTCACTCCTTATGGAAGGCGTCGCGCGGCGTCGTCGTGCCGGGCTTGCGGCGTCGCATAAGAGCCGTCAATGACCGGTCATTGACGGACGTTTTCCATTTTTTGGAAGTTTTCCGTTTGGTCAACGTCGGTAATTGACGGCCTTTGCATCACTAATCGGGACCTCGCGCCCCGTCTAGTGCCCCCGCTGCCGGTGGTGCAGTGCACCGATGAGGCGACGCGCGCGCGAAGATGAAGACGTTTAAAAGAGCTGCGCGACGACGTCGCCGTGCAGTCCGGCGGATACGGAGCTCTCCGAGATGGGGGTGGTGGTGGCCTACGTGTCTAGTACCACCACCTATCGCTCGTAGCTTGCCTCGCGTCGTCTCGGAGAGCTCCGTAGCCACGGCCTGCACCCGCCGGCGTGCTTGGAGGCTTGCTTCCCGCCGCCGGCGGTATTCCGTTTATTATTTTTATATTAATTTTGAGTATATGTCGTGTATTTTTATAATCTCTATATTTAAAATTAATGTAAATATGTGAATGTGATAATAAATGAATAATAATAAAAAACACATAAAAAAATCAAGGGGGGCTCCTCCTACAAGAAAAGTGTTTTTTTTTCCAGTTTTTGGTTTTTTTCTCTCTATCTCTGTCCGTCCGACCTTTAAAGGGCTGTATATCTTCTGTAATCGCGATATGTAGCAATAATAATAAAAACAAAACAAACATAAAAAAATCAAGGGGGGCTCCTCCTACAAGAAAAGTGTTTTTTTCCAGTTTTTGGTTTTTTTCTCTCTATCTCTGTCCGTCCGACCTTTAAAGGGCTGTATATCTTCTGTAATCGCGATATGTAGCAATAATAATAAAAACAAAACAAACATAAAAAAATCAAGGGGGGCTCCTCCTACAAGAAAAGTGTTTTTTTCCAGTTTTTGGTTTTTTTCTCTCTATCTCTGTCCGTCCTACCTTTAAAGGGCTGTATATCTTCTGTAATCGTGATATGTAGCAATAATAATAATAAAAACAAACATAAAAAAATCAAGGGGGGCTCCTCCTACAAGAAAAGTGATTTTTTCCAGTTTTTGGTTTTTTTCTCTCTATCTCTGTCCGTCCTACCTTTAAAGGGCTGTATATCTTCTGTAATAGTGATATGAAGCAATAATAATAATAAAAAAAACAAACATAAAAAAATCAAGGGGGGCTCCTCCTACAAGAAAAGTGTTTTTTTCCAGTTTTTGGTTTTTTTCTCTCTATCCTAACACGGTAATTAATTCCAAGAAGCGTCAAACTTGGAGTGATTATAGCGCAAACTCTACAGTAAAACAACAAATAAAATAACCTTTCTGCTCGAACTACTCGGTCCCTATAAGTGTTTCGTCATGTTACAACATCACAGATAATATTTATAGAAATCCTATGTTAATTGGTTGTGTGTTTTTATAATTCCGATTCTCGGTCCGGTATCTCAATGGAGAGAAGTCACGTTTACGTGCATTAAAATAATTATTCATGTTTCCTACTAAGCAAATTGTCGTGATCTAGCACATATTGATACTGAGCACAATTGCAGTCGCTACTTATCTCTAACACAGAGCAAAATACTATGACGCAAATAGCTGCAGCGTTGCCGTGTTGAACGTGAAGGGACAAGCTGTCAAACATGTTAGAATAACTAGATTTATAGACAGACAAGCTGTGCCCGCGGCTCCGCCCGCTCTCATATTTCACTTCACTGCTAACCTCATAAGCTATTTAGCGTGATAGTAAGTAGCCTATAGTTGATGGGAAGAATCAAGCTATCCGTAGAATTTTGTTTTATTAAAATCGGTTCAGTGGTTCTCGAGTTATAAGCGGACAGACAGACACTCAGACAGAAAGCAGACGTTGGATTTTATTATAGTTTATTTAGTGCATAATGCAAATGCTATGTACGCTATGTTTTTTTAAATTAATAAATGAGAAAAAAAAAAGATTGGTTAGTACGTATTATACTTTAGATCAGTACATACACACCACTCGCTCTATCCCGATAATCGGGCTAAGCAGAGTAATCTTAAGATGCAACAATTCTTGTCACGGCATTGAACGAAGGGTATATCGAAGAGGCTATCTTTTTTTAAATGTAAACCAACATGGGAGGCTGTGTCGAGGGACCAATGGTACAGTCGCGAAACCACGCTCAGTGAGGGGCCATGCCATCAGATTTGCGGACTGTTGCTAGGCTGTCTATAGCCCGTTGATACGACATTTGAAGACACCCAGGTTAAATGATTCGGGAAACACTCGGCGGTAGACAGTTACAAACCCTAGCGGCGCGACAAAGAAACGATTTTGAGAACCGATGAGTGCTCAAAAGCCCAATGTCAACAACAAAAAGGTGCTCAGTTTCTCTGCGGCGAGTAAATAGTTCGTATTATCCATCCAGTTCAGGGCAGCCGGTACGGCGTAAAGGAAGCGCTGACACGGCACCTAGCTCTCCAAAGTGGGATGAGCTGTCGGGCTGACATCTCGAGTGTGGTAGGTGATGTAGCAAACCGTTTCAGGCTATCACAAAATATAACAAAAAACGGTGCCAAATGGTCCCTCGAAACCAATTCAACACGCGGGATTCTCGTGTTGAATTTTTCTTGTTGATCCGCGGCAACCTTGAAGAGCTAAGCAAACTCCCTATTTCATTCTCGAACTTAGTACCACTAAAAAGAGACTCAATAAGGAACGATTTGCGCATGCAGAAGGCTCAAATCCCGCTATAAACATGCTTTACTCTGCCTGCTTTATTGCTCAGGCGATTTGTAAAAAACAATCAGGGAACATCGGCTCCGAGCTGGCAATAAGCGTAATCCCTGGGGAGATGGTGACGGAGTGCGGGACCAGTCCACCGACGGACATGGGTGATATATTTTTTACGTCCTCGATGTTTCTTTTCTCTTTACTTTTTCTGTTTCTTTCTTCGTTTTTTGTTTGTTTGTAAATCTGGTTCTATTTCTGTTTCTATTTATGGTTCTAGGTCAGTATTGGTTTATGTTTCTATTTTTGGTTTTACATTTGTATCTGTTTCTCTTCTAATTTATGGTCATTGGTAAGTGTCGGGTTCTCTTTCTGCTTCTGGTTCTAGGTCTATATTGGCTTCGGTTTCTATTTCTGGTGCAAGATCTGCAATGCATTCTGTTTGTTTGCTCTGTTTGCGATTCTTGTTTTGTTTTGTTAGTTGTTAACGTTTATGGTTCATGATTTGAATCACTATTTGTGATTCTGTTTCCATTGAGTTCTGTGTCTACTCCTACTGGTTTTGGTTCCATATACATTTCTTCTCTGTTCATATTCTTAACCGATTTCTTCAAAAAAAGGAGGTTATTTTAAATACACATTACCAAATATGACTTACGGCTGTCTCCTTATTACGCTAAACAAATTTTAATTCCGTTTTCACTGATGATACAATCTAAAACACTGGATAGATGTAGGGATGTAAATAAACATTAAATTAGATGTAAATAAATAAATAAATAAAACACTGGATAGATGTAGGGATGGATGCAGACTATGGAAAACTTACGATGCCCACTGGGTTCGGAACCCAGTTCCTCCCATATGAAAGACATTACGGTTTGCTTACACGGCCCTCACTTGCTTACACGCGTGTGTAGCCCGGTACTTGAAAAGAATGGGCCCACTCCATCTCTTACCTTGCAAAACGCAACAAAAGGACAAGATGCCGTCTTAAAGAGTGATAGGCTATCAACCTCGCATCTCGGCCTTTCGCAATCATTTATTAGAAAATATATTTGTGCCTTATTTACTGATTCATAGTTGTCTTGTCCTAATTATCTGCTAAACTTAGTAGTCACCGGTGCTGTAATTTAACCAAGTTCTTGCAGCACAACACCGATTACTCTTATTGATTGATTTTATGTATGTGTGTATGTATGTATTCAGAAGAAAGGTGTGGAACTAAGCTTGCGATGGCTTAACCGAACATATCCGGGCCCATCTGCAGTAGAGGAGGGTGTTAATCAAGGTCGGGCGGGACTAGCGAGTGGCCACTCTAAATTTCCCGCGCATGCTTCAAGTTTCGGCTCGCATCAAGCCCTCGTCAGCTAGTCTGCGTTGACTAGGACGCGGGGAAACACCAGTACCTCCCTCTCTCTACCTACCCATATTCTGTAGGATGCTTCCAATGTATACATGTATGTATGTATGTAAGTATGCATGTATGTAGGTATGTATGTATGTATGTATGTATGCATGTATGTATATATGTATGTATGTATGCATGTACACCCTAGTCTTGCCTTCAAAAAACTCGCATCACAAATAGTGATAAGCTTGTCGGTTGAACTAATCGGATTGTCGACTAGGGCGGATCGGCGCGGTGCGGCGCCGGCGCGTGCGACACAGCCTTCCCGCCCGCCCAGCGCCTCCAGTCGTGTTCCCGCCCGCCCTCGGCTCTAGGCGCAACAAATAACAAGCGGCGGAACCTCATTACGGAGCCTAATCACTTCCGGTGGATTTTTTTTAGGCTTTTTATTGGGAGAATATTATGAGTTTTTATTAGTGCGCGGAGTGATGGTGTTACAATATATGCCATATGTTTGTACTTATTGGTGTTCAATAAATGTGCATAAATATAAAAATATATGTAGCACATGACATGTATATGAGGTGAACTAAATGTTAAATTATAGTGAAGTTTAAGTTAAAAAAGTTATCAATAATTACGACAACACTTTCTCAATAGATATAAAAATACAGTGAGAATGCATTGAAGAGACATTTAAATAGCATCTTAGATGAGAGCGAGCAAGTTGATAGTGAAAATAGGTAAATAGACTAGAGTGTAGGTATATAATATAGAATGGGTATATATAAATAAGGTGATAATATTTAATACAAATTAGGAATATTCTTCATTAAAACTACGAGTACAAGTATGTATGAATGTATAATTTATTATATTATATTTTATGTATTTAGTAATTTATATGTATTAACCCAAGTATGGCTTTTCTTTTAACTGGCATGTACAAACGTATTATTAATAAGTATTTTTATTGTTATTTTATTTTCAATGCGCACGTTCAACTCTTTTGCTACTACCTACTTACATTCCACTAGATTAATCTAATCTCAAACATCCAAAGGTTGACTGTAAGAAATCTCTGTAAGAGATAAGTCCGCCTTTGCACCTCATTTAAGGGTTCTAAATGTGCTTGTTGAATGTTTCTTGAAGAAATAAAGCATTTTCTTTAGTATTTAAAAAAATACAGTGAAGTGCGACACATTAAAACAATGCAAAAAATACCCTAGGTAAACAAAGTTTTCTTCCCTTAAGGGGCCACCTCCCGAAATGGTGCCTCTCACTCCAACAATGCGCGTTTTATTTTATTATGAAGAAATTATACAGCTTATAAAAAAATCCTCTGGGAGAAACATGCATGATAAAATTATTAATATTTTTCAATAAAAATATTTGGTACTCCACATATAATAATAACAAAAAACAAAAAGTTAATACACTTTTAGTTTTTAGGTTTCCGTAGTCAACAAGGAACCCTTATAGTTTCGCCATGTCCGTCCGTCTGTCCGTCTGTCCGTCCGTCTGTCTGTCCGCGGCTTAGCTCAGAGACCCTTAGTACTAGAAATTTGTAAGTTGGTATGGGTATACACATTAATAACGCCGACAAAGTGGTAAAATAAAAATTTTGAAATAATGTTTTCTTAGGGTACCTCCCCTACACGTAGAGTGGGGATGAATTTTTTTTTTTCACGTCTAACCCATCGTGTGGGTTGTAGTTGCATAGGTCTTTGGAAAATATTGCGAGTTTGTGAAAGGCATTTTTCGATTTAGGGATCCGTTTGCGAATTATTAAGCTTTTAAGTGCAAATTTTTGTTGGAGTCAAGTGTCGTCCCCCCCCCCCCTGCCAGCTAAACGGTTGTTATTAGATATGTGAAAAAATTCACAGCAGTAGTATATATATCGAAATGAAAAGGAAAACTATCACAGCTATGTAGGCTGTACAGGTGACGAGTAATAGTCGACCAACTTATAAAATGTACGGACGACAGCCATCATTTCACTGTTGAAGAACTTTTTCAAATTAACATTCATTTATTTCCCCTACAAAATTATACAAATAATGAAATAATTTATTTTGATAGGGTTCCGCAACTACGGAACCCTACACTGCGCGTGGCCCGACACGCACTTAGCCGCTTTTTTTTTTTCAATTATTATATGTGGAGTACCAAATGTTTTTATTGAAAAACATTAATAATTTTATCATGTATGTTTCTCCCAGAGGATTTTTTTCAAGTTAATGTATGAAAAACGGCCAATGTTAGAAAGGGAGGGTAGATTTAGGAAGGAGTCCCCTTAAGCAATCTTCACCCACACAACCTCCAAGATGGTGGACAAACTGCACGAGTACCAGGGTGTGGGCGGCCGGATGCACGATGCCAGGGATCGGTGGAGGCAACGATGGCAAGGATTTCGGGAGGCACACCCGCAAAGCGTCCGCGGATACCTGAAGGAGACCTTCCTTGGAGTTCCCACCGCGGAGGAACAGCCGGAGAGGGTGTATGAGAAGAGCCTGTATTCGGATATATTTCGGTAGGTGTACCTATGGCAATCTCGTCCAGTCAACTTGTCTTAATTGTGAACATATAATATCTGTAATATTTATTTTTATTTTATTGACAGCGCGACATATGGCGCCGAGCCACCCATAAGGTGTCTAACGACGCCCATGGACGCATGCGGGGGTTGCGAATGCCATGCCGGCCTGACAGGTGCCCATTCACGCCCCTCTTGAAGGATCCGAGACTGTACTTGGGGGGAAATATATGGGCAGGGAGAGCGTTCCAGAGTTTATCGGTTCTGTAGAGGAATGATTAACATAAGTAATTAAACCTTAGTAATATGTAAGTTATATTAAAAAAACTCTATAAGGCTTTTTTACCCGGTTCTTCCATACAGATGGCATTTATGAACGGGACATGACAAAAAAAAACGATGACGAACCATACTGAATATGAATATGTCTCAATGAAATATTGTTAATGTTGTATGTTCTTTATCTTTATGTATGTACCGTGTGGGGCCGGTACTGTACCGTGTGGGGACGGTACTGTACCGTGTGGGGCCGGTACTGTACCGTGTGGGGCCGGTACTGTACCGTGTGGGGCCGGTACTGTACCGTGTGGGGCCGGTACTTAAAAAGAATAGCCTCACTGCATCTCTACCCGTGCATGTCGTAAAAGGCGACTAAGGGATAAGGACAAGATGCCGTGCTAAAGGGCGACATGCTCGCCACCTCTCACCTTGGCATGGTACTACCACCGAGTCATGCAGCAGGTGGGTCTTCGTGCCTTACTTGCTGCTTGATCGATTGAATCTTGTTCGAATAATTTGCGAAACGTGGTGGTCGGTGTTGTGCTGTAATTTAACAGAGTTCTTGCAGCACAACACCGATTACTCTGCTTACCCCGATTGTCGGGATTCAGCGTGTGTGATATGTATGTATGTATGTATGTATGTTCTTTATGGCGAAAAAATTTATCTGTATCTGTATCTACTCAAAGGGCTAATGTGTTCGTGACACTGAATAACTTGTTTTGTATAACTATTTACTTTGAAAACATATTTTTAGGTCTCTTTACCCCGTACTGAAGCCTATTACTAAGCCTACTAATAATAAATATTAAAAAAAATATATGTATAAGACATATGGACATTCTTTATTGCACACCACACAATAATAAACAAAAATACATGAAGAAAACATCATCATCATCATCATCAGCCTTTATCGGTCCACTGCTGGACATAGGCCTCTCCCAAGGCACGCCACCACACGCGGTCTTCCGCTCTTCTCATCCATCCACTCCCGGCTACCTTTTTAGGTCATCTGTCCACCTAGCCGGGGGGCGTCCCACGCTACGAAGAAAACATACAGAAGACAAATATATAATATGCAATAATACACAGAGAAACAAAATAACAATAGCGTGCAACGACAGACTTATCACTATAAGTGATTTCTTCCAGTCAACCTTTGAGTGATGAGAGTTAGTGAAGAAGTATATAGGTATAGGTAGTGGAGATATTACGATAGGAAAGTAATGACATGCAAAAGAATAAAGATGAAGAATATTATATATAAAACGTGTCCCAAAAATCGGAGTCATTTGTTTTTTACAATATGAGCATTTTTTGAAAAACGTTGAAAATTGACATCTCGTACAAGATTTTTAGGTACTACGACCAATACGACTACAAATTTTGCAAATATAATTGTGATTTTTTTTTTGTTGGTAGCTCTCTACTATTTCTACGATATCTCTACTATTGATCAGCATCCCAAATAAAACCAAAATGACCATAGTTTTATAAAAAAAAAATATTCAGTAAAATTTTTTTCTGAAAAAACAAATGACTCCGATTTTTTTTTCTCATTTTTCCCTTGGTTACTAACTGGCCTACTCCCTGGTTCCCGCTTGACGTTGAGTTTTGGGACACGTTGTATAAAATAACATACATACGATGAAACCATATGTATACAAATAAATATCAATACGTAAATACGAGTATATAATAAATAAAATAATTACACAATATTTTAAAACAAAAATATACAACGACATTTTATCATTGGAAAATCCATTATGAAATATCTAAGCGATTTATTTGAGAAAAGATAAAATTAATAGCTACATTAAATATGACGCTTAATCAACGAAGCTACCGCAAGCAAATTGGTCTCCTCAATTATTTACCACGACTCCATTCTGTTTGCAAGTGTCTTTCACGACGACAAGAGGCTTGATAAAAACTAAAAAACCACGAAATTGGGTTGCAAATGTATTCTAGAAAGATCTTGTGATTAGTTAATTAAATACTACTATCGTGCCATCGAAGGTAACAAGTCCACGGTGTCATGAGTTTGTATGACATTTTCGTTGTTATCGGTCAGACGGCGGCGCGGCGCGGCGCGGCGGAGCCTGTGAATATATATTTCCTGGTTAGCCTAATTTCTATAATCTTTGCTCTAAGTCAAAACAATGCTTAGCTGCACGAGATGTTATCAGATTTTTGACATAAATTCGAAGAACGTCTTACGTTTGTCCATGATTTTTCCGAAACATACCCCATGTTTCGGAAAAATCATGTAACGAAAATGTTGTACATACGTCGTCTTCGTACGGCTAAACTATATCAGATACTACTTACTTAAATACTACTTATATCACCTGAAAGATACGTTCGGCTACAATACAAAAGTATGCGATTCGATGAATAATATTTATAACCAATGGCGTCATACGCTCCGGAAGATTCATCTGAAAATTTGTCGAGGCGCGGTCGCTGCTCAATAAGAAGCGAACTAAGGACAAAATTACTTATCCGTTTGAAAAAAAAAATTAACTCTATTGCATACACAAGAAGATTATGTAGGTCGGATGGTAAGAGGCCGGACGGAGTCACTCTGTTGCCGTGGGTGCGCGGGAGGGCTTTGGTTTGGGTTGGGATGCGACGTGTGCGGACACCTTCGCCCCCAGTCACATGGTGGGCTCGTCTCGGGTTTTGCTGCAGCAAAGGCCCAATCGGTTAAACATGCCAAATACAACCAACTCAAGAACAACTACGAGTTTGTGGCCTTTGCTTGGGGCATGGAGCCCGGACGCGATCAGTTTTTCCAAGAAATTGGGAAAACTACTCATTGACGCGTCTGGTGACCGCCGTGCCTGGGCGTATTTCAACCAGCGGATCAGCCTGGCGATCCAGAGGGAGAACGCCGCTTCCGTCATGGGGACCATGCCTATGGTCCCTATGGACGACTATTTTTATTTATAGTTAGATTTATTTTTTTATAGTTAATTTAGTTATTTTTAGGTCTAGATTTAATTATTTTTGTTAATGTTGTGTGTTCAATAAAAATCCTTCATGCTCGCTGAAATAAAACAAGAAGATTATTGCCGATATTTTATGATGAATATATATATTTTTTTATTTCATTTATTGCGGTAAACTTACACTGTAACTACTTATATAAAATACAATTCTATTATAACTTACAGGACACCCATTACAAGTTTACCAATTACAATATTAATTGCATTTTAATATGAATGTCGCCAGTAAAAACTTCGCATTATTTATTGTGATACTCACTTTTCCCACAGACATTTAATTTATTTCCAGCTCATACGATTTTGTCGCTTTGCTCATTCATATAGGATAGGGGTATAGAATCAAAGACAGCTATATCAACTTTTGAAAATTTTTGGTAAACCAAAAAAAATGTTTATTTAGATCCAGTTTATTCTAAATGGCCCGTTACTTTGTTAGGATTAATGGAGCTCTCCTATTGGACAGATTTGCTTAGTGCTAGTTTTGAAACTAAACGTATGGATAGTGCTGTTTTTGATTGTTACTGTTAATTTCTGAACTATGTTTTTAATGGAAAGAGCTGCTTTTGAAGCAGTTTTTTATGACAATTCAATGGGCAATTGTATGAAGAAAAATTGTGCATTCATATGTCGTTTCGCCAAAAAGTGGTAAAGAGCTACCTTTGATTCTAAGAGCTACCTTTGATTCTATACCCCTCAATTTATGAACTACATGCTCGACCTATGGCCTCACAGGAGGAAAAGTCGCCTGGAGCTGATGAGGATATCGGCCGCAGTGATGGGCATCGAGTTCTCCTACGCGGGCGAGACGGCCTTCGTCTCCCCCACGCTTCTTCAGATCGGTGTGCAGCATCAGCACATGACTCTGGTGTGGGCGCTGTCGCCCCTCGTGGGCTTCTTCCTCACCCCGATCCTCGGCTCCATCAGCGACGGCTGCACTTCCAGCTTCGGGAGAAGGAGGCCCTTCATTGTGATGATGTCGCTGGGGGTTCTGTTAGGTGAGTTGTGGAAGTGTATGCATTGTTTTTATCAAGAAAGCATTTGACATGTTGAAGATTCATATCTCTCCAAGGAATAACGGTTATTTATTTTATTATTTACAGATAATATGTCTAAGTAGTTTATGTAATTATATATCGAGTATCTATAGTTAGTACATATATATATATATAAGTATGCTTCGATGTATTCTTATTTATTATCCTATGTTAATGTAATACTCGTATGTTCTTTTGTTGTACCTATATAATATGTACATAATATATTATGCAAGGCGTCTGGTTGTTTATTTTATTATCTTTCATTAGTATTAAGTTTGTTTCAGTATTGACTGTTTTGTTGCGATCCTATACTATGTTTATAAATAAGACGCCTTAGGTATTAAGGACACCTTTGGTCCAATTAATATTTGAAAGCAATAAATGATATTTATATTTGTTCTGTTCTATTCTATTCCATTATTTCTATGCGAGTAGGTATTTCTCTTAACTGAGATCCTTTATTAAAACGAATCTTAAGAAAATTCTCAAGCTGGCATGCCGACATTGAGCGGTAAAGTCCTTACTTCTGTTACGAGAAGAAGTCTGACGGATATCTCCGATATGCCACCTTCTCGGAGGGGATATTGGCTGGTCGACCCCGGTGGGCATTGCTTTTCCAAATTTCAGATGCATGCGTGTTTCCGTCAAGTTCTTCGTCAAGTATTCTTTCAAGGTACCGTGTGTGGCCGGTACTTTGAAAGAATAGCCCCACTGCATCTCTCCCCGTGTATGTCGTAAAAGGCGACTAAGGGATACGACCCCCTTCTTATATTATTTGGTGGCAGGGTTTAACCCGCCCGGGTTGGTACCACCGCACTGAATGAAGGTCGGTCGAAACGGCTATGTAAATAGTTCGTGTTTCCCGTCCAGTTCAGTGTAGCCGGCACGACCGAAGGGAAGCACTGAAGTGGCACCAAGTTCACCCGGTGTTATGGGCTCACATCACGGATGTTGTAGGTGATGTAGCCAACCGTGTCAGTTTACATAAAAAAAAAGTTCCGTCATATAATAAAACTGATATAACTGTCATCTAACTGTCATACAAAAAACTGTCATACAATAAAACTGATATAACTGTCATACAAAAAAACTGATCCTGTCTTCATATTAGATAATAGTACGAAAGACAGTGAAAATTATTTCAAAATAATTTCCCAGGTCTGATCCTTGTACCCAACGGCGAGGACCTGGGCTACGCCATGGGAGACCTTCACGACGCCAACCGAACTTCAGTGGCGACGGCTTTGGGTCCCAGAAGTGGTACCCTGGAGAAAGTTATCCCAGGACGTTCACACCCTTGGGGAGTGTTCTTCACGGTCCTAGGAACTGTGTTCTTGGATTTCGACGCAGATGCCTGCCAGAGTCCTGCGAGGGCTTACCTACTGGATGTTACTGTTCCAGGTATGTGTGTGTATTCGCGTGTTTTTTTTTTTGGGTTCCGTATCCGGTTCGGGACCCTATTACTATGTATATGTATGTATATATTCTTTATTGGACACCAATTTATACAAAATAGGCACAATAGGTGAGCTTAATGCCGCGAGGCATTCTATTCTAACCAACCTTTGGGATGTGGAAGAAGTATATGCAGGCGAACAAGAATAGTATGTGGCAATGTATTAAGAAGAGAAGCAATATGATAAACTACAAACGAATACTGTCTGTCTGTCCGAGGGCTGTATCTCTTGAACCGTAATAGGTATCCCGTTGAAATGTTCACAGAATATGTGTTATTTATTATGGCCGATATAAGAACAAATAAGAAAAATAAGAAAAAGTAAAAAATTCACGGGGTTCCCATATAAGAAACTAAAAAGTGTATGCGCGCGCGCCATCTACCGAATAGAGTATGAGGCATTTTAACTAATCATGAATTTTAACTAATATGAAGCATTTCATAAACACGCCATAGATGGCGTGAGTGGCGCTAACCATGAGATGGCGATACGGAACCCTCGGTGCGCGAGTTCGACTCGCACTTGGCCGGTGTTTAATAGAGAGCGCGGCATGTGTCGCCGACCGACCCATAAGGTGTCTAAACGACTTCCACGAATATTCGTGGTTACGATTGCCACGCCGACCTGACGGTGCGGTATGGCAATCAATTCAAACAATCAAGCTAGAAACTCATTGGGCCCACGTACGCCACACACGCGAATCTGAGCGCGTCGGTCTCCATACATTTTATATGGAAGAGTGCAGCACGCAGTTTCCACTACGCTACGCGACACACTGCGTGCTGCACTCTTCCATATAAAATGTATGGAGACCGACGCGCCCACGTACGCGTGCGTAGCGTACGTGGGCCCAATGAGTTTCTAGCTTCATTCACGCCTCTCTTGAAGGACCCGCGACTGCACTTGGAGGGAAATACGTGGGTAGGGAGAGGCGTTCCAGAGTTTATCAGGTCTGTGGAAGAAAGATCTGCACAACTGACTGGTACGCATCCGCGGCGATTCCACCGTGTAGGGATGAAATTACTGCCCAGTACGCGTTGTGCGGAGGCGGAAAGGGGATCGCGTCAAACAGCTCCTCCGAGCACAATAAGCGATAGAAGCTAAGTGTAATCTAAACTAAGTTATTTTATCTTCAATTCTCACGCTCAACTCTTTTGATACTACCTACTTACACTCCACTATGCTAGCGAATCTCAAACATTCAAAGGTTGACTGTAAGAATTCTCTGTAAGAGATAAGTCCGCCTTTGCACCTTATGTAAATGTTCTAATGTACTTGTACTGTTTATAATGTTTACATGTACATACACATGTATATATCACACACGCTGAATCCCGACAATCGGGGTAAGCAGAGTAATCGGTGTTGTGCTGCAAGAACTCTGGTAAATTACAGCACAACACCGACCACCACGTTTCGCAAAGTATTCGAACAAGATTCAATCGATCAAGCAGCAAGTATGGCACGAAGACCCAACTGCTGCATGACTCGGTCGGTCAAGGTGCCGTGCCTACCGTGCCAAGGTGAGAGGTGGCGAGCCTGTCGCCCTTTAGCACGGCATCTTGTCCTCTTTAACGAAATGCACGGGGAGATACGCAGTTGGGCTATTATTTTTAAGTATCGGCCTCACACAAAACATATCCGGGGATATGTTCGGTGAAGCCATAGCAAGCTTAGTTCAACACCTTCCAAGAAGTTTAGCGATTCGAACCCACACCCGGGGAACCGGGAACCGGCTCCTAATTATACATTATATAAATAAATAATCGATTACCTAGGCTTGTAGATTATATTTTTAGAATTTAATTATATTGCGGAATGAGTTTGCCGATTTAGGATACTTTAATGTATGTAACAGCTCTATCGTCTCTACTCTCTACTTCTTATAAAAGGAACGACTGTCTGTATGTATGTATGTTTGAGGTAAACTCCGGAAGCACTGAACAGATTTTGATGCGAATAGTGTCCGATGGAGAGGGCTGACTGGAAGGACGGAGGGAAGGGGGGAGCGAGAGAGAGAGAGAGAGAGAGAGAGAGAGAGAGAGAGAGAGAGAGAGAGAGAGAGAGAGAGAGAGAGAGAGAGAGAGAGAGAGAGAGAGAGAGAGAGAGAGAGAGAGAGAGAGAGAGAGAGAGAGAGAGAGAGAGAGAGAGAGAGAGAGAGAGAGAGAGAGAGAGAGAGAGAGAGAGAGAGAATAAGAGGAGCGATCAGGTTGCGTTTAAATCGGATTTGCTATTAAACCGAGTTTACCGCGAGCAAAGCCGCGGGCAAAGTTTTAATACAAACACAATGAATGGCGGGTGGCGTGTTAATTAGTGTTTTGTTTATGTATACCCGATGGCGAAATGGTAACGCGCTGCCGGCTCGAGCCGGAGTTCCAGGTTCGAATCCTTATCGGGGTTTTTTATAGTTAGAATTTTTCTATATCTTCACAAACAAAATATAATCAGAGTCTTATTTAAAAGTCAAGACTTTATAAGTTGGCTCAAATCCAACAAAACACACGGCAACGCAGACTATCAAATATTTACATTTCTTTTTATAATTTATTTTTATTGAAATTGAGCACGTTCGAGAAGATTGAAACTGGCTTCACCGCCTAGCAACTATGCCGACGGCAACAGAAGTGAGCCTAGGAGTATTAAAATAGAACTTTGCCACACACTACACGACAGGCATTAAGCTGATTATAGTAGCGTATCATCCCTTTATCGATCGCACTATGTAGCTGATATGAGAGACCTTGGCGGATCTAACACCTTGTGTTTAAGGGGAAAGCGAGGGGGAAAGTATAGAGAGGGGCATAGGCATTCCGAGGGGAGTAGGGGATGGGGGTTGCCCCCTCCTCATCAAACCATAAAACTAGCTTGGGAAGTGTATTTTTCTTAAACTTCAATATTTATTATAAATTTTTTGCACACATGACTAGGGATTCAGTGATTCCACCACCTAAAAAATTTTCTAGTTGTTCCAGTTTTGGAATTTCCTTTGATCAAATCTGAACCCCCGAAAAAACAAACCCCCAAACCAAAAACCTGCGCACGCCCGTGGAGAGGTGCATTTCTGATCCGCTGCCTGGATTTTGTTGATGATGCCTACAAATATTATAATACAAACATAATATAACAATACAAAGGAATCATGTATACTCGTAGATATGAAAATAATGACACACAACATTTCAATGCTTACACGCATGCATTTATGAAATTAAATTAACCTTCAGGCCGGCATGGCATTCGCAACCCCCGCATACGACGGAATGTCCTTGGGCGTCGTTAGTGACCTTATGGGTGGCTCGGCGCCATATGTCGTGCTTTCAATAAAAACTCAGTAAATTAATTAAAAATATTATCTATTGCACAATACAAAAAGTGGCAAAAGGTGGACATAAAGCCTAAACGCATTTCCAATAAAATCCCAGCCACGACTGGTAGAGGGCTTTAAGTTTTAGGCTTTAAGTCCACCTTCTGTCACTTCTTTTGTGCAATAAAATATATTTTAATTTTTATTTCATTTCAACACTTTGTCAAAGACAAAACTGTCAGAGATAAAGTGGAGATAAAGATAAAGAGAATTATGGTGTATCGCTTTGTACTCTGCAAACTCCTTCGATGTCGATAGCATTGCACACCATTGAACGTACGATACAAAAGTCAAGTTTAACGCCATGCGGCATTCTTTAGAAGCTAACCTTCAGGACGGAAGTGAAAGTGGAGAAAGGGGCGGCATATCTGCCCCCTTAGTTCCGTATAGATCCCTCCAGGTTCGACTGAACTGCTGAATTTTTTCTGTCCTGCAAACACACTTCACATGTGATGATCGATTGAAGATGATATCGTAGATAGGCAAAACGTTAGATAACTGACTGCTATTTTGGTCGATACAGTTTTGGGTGCTTTCTCGTAGCGACTGCGGGGGCATAGTAACGAAATTGGGAGGACAATGTTATCGCCCGGTTCTGATAGTAGTGAATGATCGATCGCCCCGAGATTTTCAATGCAGATAGGAAGGAGTCTTACGTAACCTGGCTGCAACGTGATTTCTGTCCTCGAAACTTTTATGATCCAAAACAACGTCTCTATGTTCAGAGTTAGTAAATATAGTATACAGTAGTAGCTGTCTACGGAAGTACGGAACCCTAAAACCAACTCCTAAGCATACAGCTTGCAGTATAAATATACAGTCAGTTTAGAAAACTTCGCCGTGGGCAAAAGCTATTTAATACAAAAGAAAGCTAGCCTCGGTAGCAATATAATGTACTCTGTGCTCGCTATAGCTCAGTGGTGCGGTCGGTCGACTTTAAGCAACGCTGAGCGCGGTCAGTACTTGGATGGGTGACCGCTCGACCGTTGGAGGCTGACCGCGGTTCGGATTCCACGTTAAACTGCTGGTCCCTTCCCTTCTTACCTTAGGTGGTAGGGTTTATCCCGCCCGGGTTAGTAGTTGGTACCACCGCACTGAGCGAAACGTCGGTCGAAACGGCTATGTAAATAGTTCGTGTTTTCCGTCCAGTTCAGTGTAGCCGGCACGACCGAAGGGCAGCACTGACACGGCACCTAGTTCACCCGGTGTTATGGGCTGACATCACGGATGTTGTAGGTGAGGTAGCCAACCGTGTCAGTATCCATAAAAAAAAAAGAAAAAAAAGTATAACATATATTAGTTTTCACCATGACGTAACATCTATCTATGTTATCTATCACAGCTTACTCATGCGTGTAAAATCCCCGCGTTATCAACAATGTTGATTGATTTGTTGATCCCAGAGGCAACAAGTGTTCGAAGCCTTGGCGCACATTCGCGACGACAGAATGAGAGCCCACTACCTGCTTGACAGACATTAGCGGGTCGCGGAAACAGAGATATGGAGAAAAGTTTGCGCGTTGTGTTTGCCGCGCGTCTGGGGCGCGTCGCACGGAAGATTTAGTTCAAATGTTGAAGAGAAAAAAAAACAGATTTTTTAAAATATTGTTTCTATGTACTTACATAAGATTTGTGCCTATCGATAAGCATGTGCCTATGGAAAGAGAAGTTCGGCTTTTTCGTGCGCTCGTATTCGAAAATGAAACAATTTGATGAGGAAGCAAAAAAAAAAAAACCGGCCAAGTGCGAGTCGAACTCGCGCAACGATTTTTCCGTATCGCTATGTCATGGTCAGCGCCACTCACGCCATCTATGGATTAGTTGGACTACTGTTGTCGGTAGATGGCGTTCATACACTTTTTAGTTTCTTGTATGGAGACCCCCGTGAATTTTTTACTTTATGTAATTTTTATTATTTGTTGTATATCGGCCATAATAACACATATTCTGTGAAAATTTCAACCGGCTACCTATTACGGTTCAAACGATACAGCCCTAAGACGGACGGACAGATAGACAGACGACGTAGGCTTAGTAATAGGCTTCCGTATGGAAACGGAGCCCTAAAAAGGGTGAATTTTCAAATCAATCATCAAAAATGTGTAAAACATGCTAAAGGAAAGTGAAAGGAAATATTTAAAGGATCTACATAATATTATGTATGTTTATAAAAGTAATTCTTGATAGAATTTCAATTTTTTTTTTATATAAACCAGCCGAGAGACCAATGGTGCAGTCGACAGAGCCAAAATCACCTCTCCTCGCGAAACTACGCTCAGTTAGGTGCCATGCCAGCAGATTTGCGGACTGTTGCTAGGCTGTCTAGCCCGTTAATACGACGCTTGAAGATACCCAGGTTAAAGGATACAGGAAATACACTCGCCGGAAGACAGTTCCACACTCTAGCGGTGCATGTACTATTTGCCAAGGTGTGATTGACTACCAGATGACTGAATAACTGAAGAGTGTTGGTGCTGTGTGTGGCGGTTGCAGAGGACCACGCCAAGGGGCTGAGTACGTTCACGGTGATGGCGGGGCTCGGCGGCTTCATGGGATACTCGCTGGGCGGGGTCAACTGGGATGAAACCAGCATCGGTGAGGCAAAATTAGTTCATTTGAGACCAGTTTGAAAGAATACATTTTATAAGCATTATTTTTTACCACCTACTTCTCCCATTTTTTTTTTATGGAAACTGACACGGTTGGCTACATCACCACAACATCCGTGATGTCAGCCCATAACACCGGGTGAACTTGGTGACACGTCAGTGCTTCCCTTCGGTCGTGCCGGCTGCACTGAACTGGACGGAAAACACAAACTATTTACATAGCCGTTTCGACCGACCTTTCATTCAGTGCGGTGGTACCAACCCGGGCGGGTTAAACCCTACCACCTAGTAATATAAGAAGGGAATCATATCGCTTAGTCGCCTTTTACGACATACACGGGGAGAGATGCAGTGGGGCTATTCTTTTAAAGTACCGGCCCCACACGGTACAATGTTTAACCCATTTTTAACCCCTGACGCAAAAAGAGGGGTGTTATAAGTTTAACGTGTTTATCTGTGTGTCTGTCTGTGGCATCGTAGCTCCCGAACGGATGTGCCGATTTGGATGCGGTTTTTTTTATTATAAAGTTGATTTAGCTGGGATTATTTATTACAAATTGAAAAAAACCCCGACCCCTTAAAAAGTAAAAAATAATTTTCCTTTAGTTACTTAAAGGAGTCGGTGGACCGCTAAGAAATTAAAATTAAACTGCGCTAAAGGGCGACAGGCTAGCCACTTCTCACCTTGGCGCAGTCCTTCCACCTAGTCATGCAGCAGGTGGGTTCTTCGTGCCTTACTTGCTGCTTGATAGTTGTATTGTCCGTATACTGTGCTAAACGTGGTGCTCGGTGTTGTGCTGTAATTTACCGGAGTCCTTATAGCACAACACCGCTTACTCTGCTTACCCTGATTGTCGGGATACAGCGTGTGTTATTTATGATAATAACCTAGCAATATTTTACTGCTATTCCAGGTGTTCTATTCGGCGGCCACGTCCGCGCTGTCTTCTCCCTCATCACTGTCATCTTCGTGGTGTGCGTGAGTGCGACGGTGACCAGCTTCAAGGAGATCCCTCTCGACGAGCTCCGCGACCAGATGGAACTGCGCACCGTGGACGAAGAGGCTGCCGCGGACCAGCGGGACGAGGGAAACGAGAAGGACACTGTGAAGAGTGAAGTTGGGACCAAATATGGCACTTTGAACAAAACAGATGTGAGGACTTTTATTCAATTAGGATTAACACGAATATGAAAGGTTTTTTTTTTATGTAAACCAACATGGATGGCTGCGTCGAGGGACCAATGGTACAGTCGACAGAGCCAAAAACCCCTCTCCTCGCGAAACCACGCTCAGTGAGGCGCCATGCCAGCAGATTTGCGGATTGTTGCTAGGCTGTCTAGCCTGTTGATACGACGTTTGAAGACACCCAGGTTAAAGGATTCGGGAAACACACTCGCCGGGAGACAGTTCCACACCCTAGCGGTGCGACCGTTCTTCGACCGTTGAACCCTACCACCTGGTAAGTAAGGGAAGGTACCTACGTTTTACGTGAAATTCGAAGCACGGTCAGCCTCGACTTTTGGACGGTCAGTGGTCACCCATCCAAGGGCCGACCGCGGCCCTTGGATTGGTGACACACACAAAATAAAAAACTGATGTAAAATATGATTTATAATCTCTACTCTCTAATATGTAAGAATTATTTGAATGTTTTTATAATTTTAATTATAATGATAATAAGGTATAATTTAATTTGTTATGTCTTAATTTCTATCATTTTTTGTGATATTTTTTGACAAAACTTTGTTGCTTGTCATAGGATTTATGAAATGTTTAATTCTTGTTAGTGTTTGATTGGATTAGTTAGATCCTTATTTGAATCTTGTGCAAACTAGATACGCGTACAATGTTTACGAAACACTTGTCAACAAACTGCCTCTGCGAGACTGATTTTTTCAGTGTAGAGAGAGGCTCTGTATAAAAATGCCCATGTTCTAACTAAAGACATAAAATAAATGTTCTTAAGCGTACTCTGTTATTAATTCTACTCATTTGATTTTTTTACGGATTAACAGTGGTAGGTACTGAAGACGGTACGTGTGGGGCCGGTACTTAAAAATAATAGTCCCACTGCTGCATCTCTCCCCATGCATGTCGTATAACGCGACTAAGGGATAAGGACCAGATACCGTGCTAAAGGGCGACAGGCTTGCCACCTCTCACCACGGCACGTTACTTCCACCGAGTCATGCAGCAGGTGGGTCTTCGTGCCTTACTTGCTGCTTGATCGATTGAATCTTGTTCGAATACTTTGCGAAACGTGGTGGACCGGTGTTGTGCTGTAATTTACCAGAGTTATTGCAGCACAACACCGATTACTCTGCTTACCCTGATTGTCGGGATTCAGCGTGTGTGATATCTATGTATTATGTACCGAAGACTTACATAATACGTCAAAACTGTTCTGGTCGAACGTGCACCAGACGTCGGCTCCAGAAACTCCCGCAGTCCCTGAAGAAGCCCGTGACGTAGCGGGCGAAACGTCGACATATATGAAGTCTTCAGTACCTAACAATGTTGATTCGTAAAAATTTAAAATGAGTAGAAATAAAATAAATTTGAAATTGGAATGACAGTCGGTGGTGACGCAGCCAGCGAACCCTCAGAGCGCGGAGCCGCAGCTCTCGCTGCGTCACTACCTCCGCTCGATCGTGGTGATGCCGGCGTCGCTGAGGCTGGTGTGTCTCACCAATCTGTTCTGCTGGATGGCGCACGTCTGCTACTCGCTGTACTTCACGGATTTCGTCGGCGAGGCGGTGTTCGGTGGCGATCCTGCTGTATGTCCTTTCATTACTTGTTTCTTAGTCAGTCAGTCAGTCAGTCAGTCAGCGTGTAAGCTTCCACTGCTGGACATACGCCTCTCCAATTTTCCTCCAGTCCTCCCGGCCTTCAGCGATACGGAACCACTGCTTTCCGCCGACGTACTTGATGTCGTCGTCCCACCTGGCGGGTGGTCTTCCCACACTCCGTTTTCCTGTCCACGGCCGCCAGTGTAGGACACGGTTACTCCAACGGTCATCGTCTCTTCGGCTAACGTGCTCAGCCTACTGCCACTTGAGCTTAGCCACCCGGTGTCCAATATCGGCTACTTTGGTGCGTCGGCGGATTGCCTCGTTACGCAGCATATCACGTAGCGATATTCCCTATTTCTTAGTACTGTTGTGCAATTTTACTCTTTCAAGCTTTAAAGAGATTTAACAACTATTCAATCGACCAACCGGTTTTGTAGGTCTTTTGTTCACAGAACCGGGAAAATGTGGAACGCACTCCCTGCCCATCTATTTCCTCTCAAGTACGGCCAGGGGTTTTTCAAAAGGGGTGCGAAAAGGCTGATGTCAGGCCGGCATGGCATTGGCAATTCCCGTGCATGACAGAATCTCCATGGTCATCCTTAGACACCTACTCGTAGGTGAAACGATGCCACATTTCGCGCTTTCCATAAAAACAAACTAAGAGGGTACCTAGTTGAGTGTCTTTGTTTCTCTTTATTTCAAGTGAGCTCATTTCTATGGGATTCCTATTTGGTTGCAGCTGGATAATCAGATAAGTCGAGTATAAGTCGAGCATTTGACCTTACTATGGCCTTATTTAGTCTAGTGCAAAAAAAAACACTTTTTATAAGTATGTACGCAGTATGTATGCTATGGATGCGACAGCGAGCACAAACCCCTCAACTAAAACAAGCACCTACTAGACTAGTTACAGTTGACCATAATTTTCGGCAATCAGTTCCCTGGACAGGGCCTTTACCGAGCACGGCACCTCGCCACCTCACGCGGTCTTCTGTTCTCCTCATCTTATTTGCAAGCAGAAGTTTTCAACCAGGTCCAACGTATGTCTTTTTTTTAAAAGATCTGTTCATACATACGCTGTATACCGACAATCGGGGTGAGCAGATAAATCGGTGATGTGCTGCAAGGATTCTGATAAATTTACAGCACAACATCGACCACCACATTTCGAAAAATATTAGTACAAGACTCAGACTTTTTTCGTCTGAGGTACAAGATAACTATAAGCAGCAAGTAAGGCGAACCCACCTGCTGCATGACTCGGTGGAAGAACCGTGTTAGGGTCAGTTGGCTAGCCTGCACGGCATCTGGTCCTTACCCCTTAGTAGCCTTTTACGACATGTACGGCGAGAGATACAGTGGGGATATTATTGGTAAGTGTCGGCCCCACACGGTACTTGCACGATGTTTTCGACATATCTAGTTGTAATCATTTGAAGCCAAGCCAAGCGAAATGCGAAAAGAATCCAGTGAGGTCATGACCTTGGCAGTCTTTTTTGCGAATTTAAGTACCCACTTGCGGTTTGGACTCGAGCGAGACGGTCGCGGTTTGTGGCATTCGCGAGCCATCTCCAGCTGTCCGTTTGAAGTAGCTGGAAGTGCGTGTGGGGTAACTCGTAAACGGCTACCTACTCAAATTTGCACTTCATCTGGACTGGCCAGACATATGACATCACGACAGAGGACATGACTAGAATAAAGTAAAGCTACATATTATAATCTCGTAGTTGTCGAGTGGGAATTTGAGGGAGCGAAGGAGATTAGCTATCTATAGAGGGTGTTCGCAGAAAGGTATGGTATACTGAAAGGTGTACGTGAAACTGAATTACTTTAATTTTACTAAGTTTTGTTTTGACGATATGTTTTTAGGGTTCCGTATCCATATAGAAGCCTATTACTAAGCCTACGCCATCTGTCTGTCTGTCCGTCCGTCTTAGGGCTGTATTATTTGAACCGTAATAGGTAGACGGTTGAAATTTTTACAGAATCTTTAATTATGGCGGATGATATTTTGTATTAGATATTATTTTGTATTAGTCTTGGGTTGAAAACCCAAAATATGTTAATCCAAGTAGGGCCAGCTACTCCGGTGAAAATAAATATCGTGAGCTAACCAACAGATCAAAATATTAAAGAAGATTAATTCAAGGTTATAGGAAAGTTGTATTTAAAATGTCACTTTCTCCTAGGAGCCAAATTTTCATCCAGTATCGTACTGGATGTAAATTTTGCTCCAACTACCAATGAATAATTATCGGGCTCAGCAGTAGGACAGGAAAGGGATGATGGTCTGGGCGAAATTTGCTCAATGGACAAACTCATCACAGCTCCTTCATGGTTTCAGGCTCCAGAGGGCAGTACAGCGCGCGTGGAGTACGAGCGAGGAGTCAGGTTTGGTTGCTGGGGAATGGCGATGTATTCCCTCTCCTGCGCCTGCTACTCACTCGTCATAGAGAAACTCATCAAAAGACTTGGGTAAGGCTCAATGAAACTCAAAAATATTTGAACTGAACTATGTAACCAGAATACAGAAAGACAATTTAAGTGTGGAAGCAGCGTCACAGGTGTGTCCCGATCGTGGCACGTGGTGATTCCTTGTCGCTGTCTACGATATTTGGAAACGCTATTTTATGTGGGAAGATATTTAATGTCGTATCTCCTGTTATAAATCTTGAGTTCCAAAAGAAATTTGCAATTCTTATCAAATTGGATTACATACATCTCCTAAAAGTCGCACATGAAAGTGACTTTTATTTTACTCCAGTCATCCATCACACACATATCCTAATCCATATAACTCGGCCTCCAGATATTAAAATGTTTTTCATCCATAATATTCGAGGCCAGAATCAGTCTTCAAGGAAATCTTCAGCAACTTCACATTTATAAAATTACTGTTTATTTCCCAACGGTAAAGATATCTGATAAGGTGAATCCTTATTATGACTTTCACTACGGCTGATTTTTGTTTATCTTTCACAGCGGAAATTTTGACTAAATGAGTATTCATCAAAACAATATTGCCAAGCGTATCGTTTAATGCGTGAGCACGAGGTTTGTGACTGATATGACTTTCTGAATTCTGAATTAGATATAATATTCCGAAGGTTTTGTTTCTCTAATCTCATCTTTAGTATTAATTGGTAGTTGCAAACGTTTTTCTCCTTCACTGGAATCTTTTCATATGTATTGTGACGGTACATTTTAATCCTTTGTGCGACTCCCTTCCCCACCTCTTGCCACCTCCTTCTATTCCCTGTTCGTAGGTGTCCAGTTCATGTTCCTCATCTTTGTTTTGAACTCTTTAATCTTCTCCCAGTACACATCGAGATAAGAGGGTTTACCTCTTTACCTCTGTGCCAGTACGTGATACGAGTACATGAAGTCTATTTTTTTATGGAAACTGACACGGTTAGCTACACCATCTACAACATTCGTGATGTCAGCCCGTAACACCGGGTGAAATAGGTGCCATCTCAGTGCTTCCCTTCATTTTATGTCGGCTACACTGAACTGGACGGAAAACACGAACTATTTACATAGCCGTTTCGAACGAAGTTTCGTTCAGTGCGGTGGTACCAACCCGGCCGGGATAAACCCGACCACCTGGTATGGTAAGAAGGGAAGAGACCTACAGTTTAACGTGGAATCCTAACCACGGTCAGCCTCTAACGTTCGAGCGGTCACCCATCCAAGTACTGACCGAGCTCAGGGTTGCCCGACCGCACCACTTAGCTACCGAGGCTGACAAATTGGCTATTTCGTTTAATTCGTCTTACCTATCTTAGAAACTTACGTTTCTAGACCAAGTCAAGTGTCAATCGATAGACCACGGAAGTAAAGTCGCGAACCTTCACCCTTCTGATCTCGAGCGACTTCCCAGTGTGTCGGCCTGTAATCCGATGAGAGAGTTCTTGACATTGCCTGTCACTCGGCCGGTGTCAACAGCAACTTGTGGGCTTTCGCGCTGATTGAAAATCAATACTCATTCTAGGGCAAGTTGGTAGGTGGTCCTAGCTTAGATTTCTTACAAGTCACCACGTATGAGTAGTTTAATTTTAAAGTATCATCATAAAAAACACACATTGTTAACAAAATTGGCTAATTTCGAAAGAATAAAAATTGCAAACAATTTTGATTTTCCAAAAAACTAAATAAACTGCCAGTGAACTTAACTTGTGTTAGGTAAACATTATTTTTCTTTAAATCTATCTTGGCTATCTTTGTGATATGCAGTCAAGTGATAAATTAAACTGTAGAGATATACTGTATTAGTATGTTTGGCTTACAAGTTAAAACATGTGTTTCAAGAACATTTTTTTTATGAAAACTGACACGGTTGGCTACATCACCTACTACTTCCGTAATGTCAGTCCACAACTACTTGATGAACTAGGTGCCATGTCAATGGTTCCCTTCCGTGTTATAAATTACTTTAAGTAGTCTTGAGGTTTTATCCTTTAATTTCGTACTACTAATTTTCAAACTCAAACTCGAACTCATGGCTTTTATTTGCAAATTATTATTATATAGGTATGCCTAATTACATAATAACTAAAAATAAAATTAAACAGAAAACATAAAAAAAACGAAATACATAATAAAACAAAATATAATTAATTACTTATAACAAAAATCACAACTTACCTTGTTTTTTAAATCTCTATGAGAAAGCTCTATGAAATGTGTCTATGAAATAAATAAAAATGTATAAACGCGACTGCTAAAGATAGCCCGACTACAGCATTTTCTACTGATCTTTAATTGTTTCCTTAATTTCTTTAGCAGTTGGGTTTTATGGAAATGGCTGAATTTGTATGTCTATTCCTTCTCAAAAATATGTTTTTATTAAAATTCCTTTTTATTTTCCAGAGCAAAACGAGTGTATGTCGGCGGTCTCTGCACATACAGCTGCGGCATGTTCATGCTGTGCGCCATCCGCGCACGCGCGGCCGTCATCCTGTTCAGCTGGACCGCCGGTGTCATGTACTCCACCCTCTTCACCATGCCGTATTTGCTCATCGCGCACTACCACGCTACCGGCATGGTACGTCATGGACTGCTTACTGTTTGGATGCTCTGAGGAACTTCGTTTCCCAAGGCCCACTTCTTTGTAGTCGACATAATATTTCTTTGAACCGTTCAAAAAATTGTTCTTTCGTCACCCTACAAAGGTGTGCAACAGGTTCCCGGTTAATTTCTAAAACGCACCTTCAAATAGCGGAGTTCCCGGATTCAGTTTCCCCTGAGTACTGGGGGCCTTCAAACGTCGTCACATTAATGGGCCGAACGGCTCTGTCATAGTCTGAAAATCTGCTGCCGCTGAACAGGGCTTCGCTAGTTGAGGTGGATTTTGTTTTGATGCACCGATGTTGGGGTTGGCCACCTGCAATAATGCTCATTAAAAATTAGCCTACTTACAAACCGAATCAATAGGTCCTCTAGGGTGACTTAGCTTTCGACTTCGAGCACTAGGAGTGGTCAAAACTGCTTTACCCGAAAAGAACCGAAGAAAAGTACTGACTTGACACCGAGTTCCCCGAGGCACAACTGCCTGACATCACGGATGTACCTACTAGGTGATGTAGTCCACCATGTCAGTTTCCATAAAAAGTCGGTAATAATCAAACCTGGGCGCACGGTTAGAACTTGGATTGGTGACCGTTCGACCGTTGGAGGCTGACCGTGGTTCGGATTCCAAGCAAAATACAGTTTTATGTGGAATCCGATCTAGGTCCTGTCCCTTAGGTCACCAAGGTGTTATGGGCTGACATCGCGGATGTTATAGGTGATATAGATAACCGTGTCAGTTTCCATAAAGAAAACCTGAATTATCTTTCATTTCGGAAATAGAACGACAGGCCCATGCCTAACATGTCTCAAAAACTAGGCAGGTAAACATTAATTACAATGTAGGCACTTATAAATTGCCTATTCCAGGTTATTTTCCGGTATGTCATGGCTAGAGTTTGGAAATTCTTGAAACTCCTTGTCTCCTTGCAGTGGGACAACACCGGCGGTAGTTGTGGAGACCCGCGCGGTCTTGGCACAGACGTGGCCGTGGTCAGCAGTTGTGTCTTCGTGGCCCAGCTGCTGGTGTCGCTTCTGATGGGTGCAGCTGTCGGCATGGTCGGTTCTACGGCAGCTGTTGTCGCTATTGCAGCCGCTTTGGCCGCTGCTGCAGCGCTGACAGCCACGCAGATCACGTATTTGGACCTGTGAATGAAAGGAATCTTCTCAACGTTATAGCTATGATGGTTAACATTATGATCTGCTGAAACAAAGGATGTTATAAATATTCTCAGTGTGGCATTGATGATGGAACTGTCAATAGGACTAGTGGGAATACACTGTTATACTGACTGAGTAAATCTGATTACCATGTTTAGAATTTTGTCTCTTTTGGCCGACGTTTGCCAAAAAGTCGAACGTCGGCATAATATAACCATGGTCAACCAGATTTGCCAAGCAAATTAGTCCATTAGACATTTTGTTGTTTTAGGAACTATTTCATACATTTTGGGATGCGTACGTATGTAGGTATATTTTCTTTGCAATAGTGTTTCCAAACAAATCATCTTTAATTGACTAAAAAATATGCCTGCCTATGGACGCTGCTCTGCGGAACTAGCATCCCTTATTCCCTGCCCCCCTTCCTATCTCCGCATGACTCGTCGCAGAGAGACTCAGCACCCTTTTGTTGTTGACATTGGGCTTTTGAGAACCCATCGGTTCTCTAAATCGTTTCTTTGTCGCACCGCTAGAGTGTGGAACTGTCTTCCGGCGAGTGTATTTCCTGAATCCTTTAACTTGGGTGTCTTCAAGCGTCGTATTAACGGGCTAGACAGCCTAGCAACAGTCCGCAAATCTGCTGGCATGGCACCTAACTGAGCGTGGTTTCGCGAGGAGAGGTGATTTTGGCTCTGTCGACTGCACCATTGGTCCCTCGGCACAGCCACCCATGCTGGTTCACATAAAAAAAAAAAAAAAAATGTGGGTATTCTCAATTATTCGCCACTTAGTATTTTTCATAGGGGATATCGTTGAAGGGAATTTTTATTGGAATTTGTATGTTGCGTTGAAAAATAATAAAATATTGTAATAAGATGTATAAATATTAATATGTCTATAATAAAAATATATAATATTTTGTCGAGTGCATAAGTAAGGCTGACAATACTCATAGTGGTTCGAAATGCAACACAGAGATCTCCATAACTCAATAAGAATTGTTTGTAAATGTTACGGCAGTCACTATACAAAGGCTGAAAATAATGTTATGTTTAAGTGTAATCATTAGAAATAAGTTAAATGGCGGCAGGTAATCGGCAAAGTCTTGGCTTGGACTCTTGATCTCTAGGTCCGAGGTTCGATTCCGGCCGACATGTACCAATGAGTTTTCTGTCGGAAAAATGTTTGTGTATACCTGCTGCTTCACCGTTCGGAACCGGTGTAAAAGCTTCGGCGTGTCAGCCTCGATAGCTCAGTGGTGCAGACAGTCAACTGTCGCTATTGAATGTTAAGCAACGCTGGGTGCGGTCAGTACTTGGATGGGTGACCGCTGACCGTTGGAGGCTGACCGTGGTTCGGATTCCTCGTAAAACTGTAGGTCCCTTCCCTCCTAATCTTACTTGTTGGTAGGGTTTAACCCGCCTGGGTTGGTACCATCGCACTGAATGAAACGTCGCTCGAAACGGCTATGTAAATAGTTTGTGTTTTCCGACCAGTTCAGTGTAGCCGGCACGATCAAAGGGGGAAGCACTGACATGGCACCTAGTTCACCCGGTGTTATGGGCTGACATCACAGATGTTGTAGGTGATGTACGGTTGGCAACCGTGTCAGATTCCATAAAAAAAAAAGCTTCCTTCTTTTTCCCTCACTGTACATAATATGTTGTAGGCTCAAATTGTATTGTAGCCGACTGGGTTGATACCACCGCACTGGACGTAGGATTGTCGCATAGCAGCCTCGGCTGTTTTCTCCTCTAGAACAATATAACCAGCAATTCCTGGAGGTATAACCATCTTCTCGGAGGTGATATTGGCTGGTCACATAAAAATGTTTACATTTTATATTTTAAAGTCCATGACAAAGAATCTCTTCTCGTTGTGTTGCCAATAGAAAAAAATATTATGCTTACTTGTTTAACCAAAATATTGGCTGTCTCTTCACTTTCCTACCTCTATCCCTACATATTGTAAAATGAAACGTGTGGCCGATGTCATTCTGTCAGCGTTTATAAATGCGTCTACTGCTGGATATGCGCCTCTCTAATGCCTCTCTAGTCCCCCAGGCCTTTAGCGGTACGGATCCACTGATTTGCGCCGACGACGTACTTCGTGTCCCACATGGCGGGTGGTTTTCCCACACTCCGTTTTCCTATCCACGTCCGTCAGCGTAGGAAACGGTTCGTGTTTTTTTTTTGTATGGAATCTGACACGGTTGGCTACATCACCTACAGCGTCCGTGATGTCAGCCCATAACACCGGGTGAACTAGGTGCCGTGTCAGTGCTTCCCCCTTTGATCGTGCCGGCTACACTGAACTGGTCGGAAAACACAAACTATTTACATAGCCGTTTCGACCGACGTTTCATTCAGTGCGGTGGTACCAACCCGGGCGGGTTAAACCCTACCACCAAGTAAGATTAGGAGGGAAGGGACCTACAGTTTTACGAGGAATCCGAACCTCGGTCAGCCTCCAACGGTCAGCGGTCACCCATCCAAATACTGACCGCACCCAGCGTTGCTTAACATTCAATAGCGACAGTTGACTATCTGCACCACTGAGCTATCGAGGCTGACAATAAATGACGAGGTGTATGTATTTTCCTTATAAGTCGAGGAAGGCTCAATCGATTCGCATGAGGTTTTCACCTGTACAATCTAACAAATGTCAGGATAATTATAGGTCAAATAGCATAACGCCATTCTCAAAAACGGCTGAGCAGTAGAAGCGATCGGAGTCGGGGGTAGGTATTCGGGGTCTTCAATTTCAGCTTTCATTGGTATTAAGTTCGGCGGCGGCTGTGTGAGTGTGAGTGGAATAACGCTTGGCGAAACTTTTTATTTGTAGTTGTATAATTTTAATGTAACTGATGTAATACATTAAAATAATAAATAAATAAAATAAATTATTATTAAATGATTTGTGTTGAGTATTTTTTTTCGTTGTAACAATATCGTAGGATTGAAAACAGCTTTCTGCCAGCACAAACAAAGAAAGTGTTACTGTTTACGTACGGGTATAGTGACTTTCGGATCATCATAAATACTAATCATAAATTTGTAAGGGATGGTCATGGAGTAAGTTACTTTGTTTAATGAGATACTGCATTTGAAGACTCTATGTATGATACTAAAACTAAATTGACGATTTTTAGATTTTTTTTCTGAATGTTCCTCCATAACTCTTAAACCGATAATCCGATTTGATGAAACTTTGACAAGCACAAACTATACGTGACAGGATTGGTTAAATAAAATTCAGTCCCGGTTACGCTGAGATGTGGCTCTCATACAAACCGAATTGTTCCGCGGGCTGAAATAAAGGTAGTGGGCTTATTTACTTTCTTCTTTTTAAATACGAATTTCACGCTAGCGAAGCCGCGGGCAAAAGCTAGTACATAATATAATATGTGCAAATTATCACCTTGAAAAAAAAGCCCCAGTTGCACTCCGGGAGTGCCGGCAGAAGTGAAAACTTTTTGTATTTCCGAAAATAATTCTTAGGTGGTTATAAAAAAAACTAAACACCCAAAAATAATTTTAACACCGTAACATTGCTTAAAAAAGACAACAAAAGAAAAAAAACAAAACAAATTTTGAGGGATTCGAACCCATGGTAAAATACAAATCCTACACTCTTACCATTGAGCCACGAAATCACATAAACGACCAAACGAATATCGGATTCCCTTGATTCGCTTTCGGCTTTACTGTCACTGAGAGACGAACAGAATTGATCCCGAGCCACTCGTAACTTAACACTTAATGCAATGGCTTAAGGTTAGAAAAGATTAGAAAATACTTTATTGCTCCAATAATAACAGTAATAGTACATTAGAGAATTTACATAAGGTGCAAAGGCGGACTTATCCCTTACAGAGATTTCTTACAGTCAACCTTTGGATGTTTGAGATTTGATTTAATATAGTGGAATGTAAGATGGTAGTAGCAAAGAGTTGAGCGTGAGAATTAAAGATAAAATATTAATAAGAATAATACATGTAAGTAATAATAATTATTATTAATAGTACATGCTAGTTAAATAAATAAGGTTACATTTTAAATAATAAAAATAAATCTGACGCTTTTCGAGATCTGAGCCGAGTTTAACATTTTTTACCCACCTAAAAAAGTGCCAAGCGCCGCTAAAGAAGTTTTCACTTCAAAAAAACACCCTACAATGCCGCGGGCGAAGCCGCGGGCAAAAAGCTAGCCCCTAATAAGTTGGACTCAATCGCGTCCAATCGAGAATTCAATTCGAACGATCATTACTGCATACATGATTAAGTGCCTACCCAGTGATTCACGTGGACAAAACGAAATGACGCACTGCCACAGATGTAAGGATAGTTTGTCACAAGGTGTTAGAGCTGGCGAAGAGATATTTTTATTGTGTTTCTTTTAAATCAGTATATTAAGTAACTTTTTTTTATGGAAGCTGACACGGCTCTGTGTGTGGTTGTTGTCGGACTCTGTGTTAGGTTGTTGTCGGACTCTTGTGTGTGGTTGTTGTCGGACTCTGTGTTAGGTTGTTGTCGGACTCTGTGTGTGGTTGTTGTCGGACTCTGTGTGTGGTTGTTGTCGGACTCTGTGTGTGGTTGTTGTCGGACTCTGTGTTAGGTTGTTGTCGGACTCTGTGTGTGGTTGTTGTCGGACTCTGTGTGTGGGTGTTGTCGGACTCTGTGTGTGGTTGTTGTCGGACTCTGTGTGTGGTTGTTGTCGGACTTTGTGTTAGGTTGTTGTCGGACTCTGTGTGTGGTTGTTGGCGGACTCTCTATGTGGTGGTTGTCGAACTCTGTGTGCGGTTTTTGTCGGACTCTGTGTGTCGTGGTTGTCGGGCTCTGTGTGTGGTTGTTGTCGGACTCTGTGTTAGGTTGTTGTCGGACTCTGTGTGTGGTTGTTGTCGGACGCTGTGTGTGGTTGTTGTCGGACTCTGTGTGTGGGTGTTGTCGGACTCTGTGTGTGGTTGTTTTCGGACTCTGAGTGTGGTTGTTGTCGGACTCTGTGTATGGGTCTTGTCGGACTGTATGTATGGGTCTTGTCGGACTGTATGTGTGGGTGTTGTCGGACTCTGTGTGTGGTTGTTGTCGGACGCTGTGTGTGGGTGTTGTCGGACTGTGTGTGTGGTTGTTTTCGGACTCTGTGTGTGGTTGTTGTCGGGCTCTGTGTGTGACTACGCCGTCTGTATGTCCGTCTGTCGTACTTTTTGACCGTTGGCCGTCGTCTACGTATTTTGAAGAACCCCAAGTTATAAGTAGGTAGATCAATCTTTATGGAGCAGGTACTTAAAAAGAATAACCCCACTGTATCTCTCCACGTGCATATCGTAAAAGGCGACTAAGGGATAAAGATCCGTGCTAGCCACCTCTCATCATGGCGCGGTCGAGGGTCCTTTCACCGAGGTCGGTGTTGCGCTGTAATTTACAAGAGTACATGCAGCACAACACCGATCATTCTGCTCACCCAGATTGTCGGTATAAAGCGTGTAGTATGTATGTATGTATGTACCAATCTAAGGTTACACCAAATGTATCATACATATCTAAAGTTTAAACGTTATTGGTAGTAAGTAAACTTTGAAAGTTATTTTTTATACTTCATTCGCTTCACTCACTGTTCTGATCTCTATTCCTAAAGGTCTCTATTTCAGTCAATATTGATGTGAAATCGTTTGATTATAGGCTATCAGAACTGTGAATATTTTAATCGGCAACAGTGGTGATTTGAAACGATCGTGCCTGATCAGTTGATCACCCTTTACTGAGCGTTTAGAATCGCGGCCGACTGGACACGAATGTCAGCTCAGAATGGTGGTGAAAACATTTTTCGTTTGGCTGACAAAAAACAAAAGATCTACGGAATGTAGAGGCACGTATGAAGAGAAGTTTTTCGATTTGAGTTACAGATTTCAGTATATTATTGGTGAGTGAAAAAGATCTTTTTTTTTTATGGAAACTGACACGGTTGGCTACATCACCTACAAAATCCGTGATGTCAGCCCATAACACCGGGTGAACTTGGTGCCACGTCAGTGCTTCCCTTCGGGCGTGCCGGCTATACCGAACTGGACGGAAAACACAAACTATTTACATAGCCGTTTCGACCGACCTTTCATTCAGTGCGGTGGTACCAACCCGGGCGGGTTAAACCCTACCTGTAATATAAGAAGGGAATCATATCCCTTAGTCGCCTTTTACGACATACACGGGGAGAGATGCAGTGGGGCTATTCTTTTAAAGTACCGGCCCACGCGATACACGACATACACGGGGAGAGATGCAGTAGGGCATTAGATCTGTTAGTAATGAGATGAGATATTGCTCGTTCTCCGCTCACGATGGCGGCGGGTGGCCGAGTGGTTTGGGCATCGGCTTCTCGTGCGAGAGGTCCGAGGTTCGAATACGGTCGGCGTGTACCAATGAGTTTTTTCTGACGAAAAAAATTACGTGCATACCTACACCCGGTGCTTCACCGTTCGGAATCTTTGTAAAACTGTACGTCCCTTCCCTTGCCCCTTACTAGGTGGTAGGCTCAAATTGTAGCCGATTGGGTTTATACCAACGCACTGGATGTAAGATGGCCGCATAGCAGCCTCGGTTGTGTTCTCCTCTAGTCCAGTATAGCCAGTACGTATTATTAGAATTTTTTATTTTTCTTATTTTTATAATTTGTTGTTATATGGGCCATAATAACACATATTCTGTGAAAATTTCAACGGGCTACCTATTAAGGTTCAAGAGATACAGCCCTCGGACAGACAGACAGATGGCGGCGTAGGCTTAGTAATAGGGTCCCCCGGATACGGAATCCTAAAAAAACTTAACCGGATTGGCAGGAATGTCGCCAGCGGATTCGTCCTGGCTCTACAAACTGTACAGGCTGATCATCATGGTGTTCGTGTTCTCCATCATCCTGGGCGAGTTCAACCACCTCTACCACGAGTCGGATGTGGACGTCATCATAGACAACATCAGCGTTACCATCATACATCTTATCAGCGTCTATAGGTTCTTCGCTATGGTAAGCCATCTATCACAATTTGTATTGTATTGTATATGCCCGCGGCTCCGCCCGCTCTCATATTTGACTTCTCTGCTAACCTCGTAAGCCATTTAGCGTGATAGTAAGTAGCCTATAGTTGATGGGAAGAATGAAGCTATCCGTGGATTTTTTTTATTAAAATCGGTTCAGTGGTTCTCGAGTTATAAGCGGACAGACAGACATACATACACTCAGACAGAAAGCAGACGTTGGATTTTATTATAGGTAAAGGAAGGATGCCCGCGGCTCCGCCCGCTCTCATATTTGACTTCTCTGATAACCTCATAAGCCATTTAGCGTGATAGTAAGTAGACTATAGTTGATGGGAAGAATGAAGCTATCCGTGGATTTTTTTTTATTAAAATCGGTTCAGTGGTTCTCGAGTTATAAGCGGGCAGACACACATACATACATACAGACAGAAAGCAGACGTTGGATTTTATTAAAGGTACTAGCTGTGCCCGCGGCTCCGCCCGCTCTCATATTTGACCTCTCTGCTAACCTCATAAGCCATTTAGCGTGATAGTAGCCTATGTATAGTTGATGGGAAGAATCAAGCAATCAAGGGCCGAGGGAAGGGACCTACAGTTTTACCGGTGAAAAAAAATCTAATGAACAAATATAGAGCGAGTACATGCCAAAAATAAATACACTAACATATAAAAATAAAAAACCGGCCAAATGCCGGTCGGATTCGTGCACCGAGGCTTCCGCAAGTTCCGCATCACAACAACAAAAACGTTGAAAAAATTCACAGATCTCATGCATTACATGACCTTCGGGTACATTGAAAATGACTTTTAGGGCGTATTGAAATATAAGAAATATGTCAATTTTGAAAACTTAACAAAACTTGTCCAAAAAAATTTTTTATAAAAAAAATAAAATGCTTACTTTTCAAGTATATGCATACACGAAAACCATTTTAACTACTCACACTGCAAGATAAAGACGACTCGTAACTCGCGTAACGGAAAATTAAGAAAAAAATCATACCTCTGTACTCATACCTCATAAAATACATAAAAATCATACCTCATACTGTACCGTGTGGGGTCGGTACTTAAAAAGAATAGCCCCACTGCATCTCTCCCCGTCGCATGTCGTAAAAGTCGACTAAGGGATCGTCAGCCTCGGCAGCTTAATGGTGCGGTCAGTTATTGGATGGATGACCGCCCGACTGTTGGAGGCTGACCGTGGTTCGGATACCACGTTAAACTGTAGGTCCCTTCCCTTCTTACCTTACTAGGTGGTAGGGTTTATCCCGGCCGGGTTGGTACCACCGCACTGAGCGAAACGTCGGTCGAAACGGCTATGTAAATAGTTCGTGTTTTCCGTCCAGTTCAGTGTAGCCGGCGCGAAATGAAGGGAAGCACTGACATGGCACCTAGTTCACCCGGTGTTATGGGCTGACATCACGGATGTTGTAGGTGATGTAGCCAACCGTGTCAAGTTTCCATAAAAAAAAAAAAAAAAACCTCCCAAATTTTTCACTTTTTTTTAAACAATCAACCAAATATCTCCAGATATTGAGTCAATATACAATATAAACATACAAAAGTTTAAAATATATATTTAGAAATATGTTTAAAAGTGCCCTTTTTAAACCCCCTAAAAACGGCTATTTTAAGCGGATTTTTGCGATTTCTCAAAAAACTCAAAATTTTTCATTTGACACTAAATATTCATGTAGCCTTAAAATTTACGACACCATTGCGAACTCGCACTCTCTCTGGAAATCGGGGACAATACTGAAGCGATCGAAAAGACGTCGCTTCTTGTATGTTTCTTATATGCATCTTGTATTTCTAAAATTTTCACTATTTCAATTTTAACAGAATAACACATATTCTGTGAAAATTTCAACCGGTTACGGATTACGGTTCCAAAGATACAGCCATCGGATGGACGGACGGACGGACAGACAGACAGACAGACAGACAGACACAGGTTATAGGCTTAGTAAGTAAATAGGCTTAGATATCTAAAAACAATGCGATATTCCTGCGTTGTTCCCGAATATAGTTCGAGTGTTCGATTCGACGCATGTCGAGAGGACCGATACTGTGAACCCAGTTTCCCTGTAAACTCGCTGCTATTTCTGGAGGCGCGACCTTGCTACTGGAGATAATGTGGGATGCTCTGAGAGCGATTCCGTGAATCTAAACGCTGGGATTTAGGGGTAGAGGTGTATAATTGTATTGGAGTGCCAAATAGCCAAAATCTTTATACTGGTCGGTGTTGTGCTGTAATTTACCAGACTATTTGCAGCACAACACCGATTACCCCGACTGTCGGGATGGAGCGTGTGGTGTGTATGAATGTTTATACTGGTTCGAATTCCACATAAACTCTAGGTTCCTTCCTTTCCTTTACGCTTGACCGCTTGACTAGTTACGATTAGTACCTCAATTTAATATTTACATGATATTATATATTTTTTCAATATTTTTATAATATTATATTTCAGTTAGCATGTTTAATGTACTAACATAATTAAATTACGTCTCAAAGTTTGACAAAGGCTCTTAAGCCCCGATGCACTTTTAATTAACAAGTCTTTGTAGTCAGAACTCTCAGTAAAATTGTTAATGTTGCTCTCAAGCTGTGTTTTCGATAGACTGTAAGCGATGTTAATACCTATGTGGCTAAAAACTAAATTACTTGTAATAATATATAATTAATGTATTATAATATATAATTTATGTAAAAAAAAAACAAAATACCATGCGAAGTTTCTTGACTGTTCTTCTTCGTGGGAGTAATCGAACCAGATATGGCAAATTGTGACAAGTTCGATTGCAGTCTGTCTGCCTTTTAAATGATCATTAATATACAAAAACAACAACAATAAACAATAACTCTGTGGTAAAAATACGAATGTTTGTGATACGAATACGATTAAGGAGACAAAGGTACATGTAAGAGATAACAAAATTTAAAATTTATATGCAGAACGTAACACTCCCGTAAGACAAGCATAATAATCTCATCTCAGCATACAATGATTTTTCAAAACATAATCTTATTCCATTTACGGAGGATATGAGGTCGTTGATTAAAACTAAAGACTCCCACCAGTTCTAACTAAGTATGTTTGTCCCGAAAATATATCTCAATCATCATTATCAGATGAGAGTCAGGTCATCATTAGCTGGTTGCCGTTAACTAGAACAACGAACCCAGTACACTCATGTTGATATTGAACTTTTGAAAATGCATCGTTTCTCAAAATAGTTTGATTTTTTAATAGTAGTCAGGGTGTGAAACTGTCTTCTGTCCCGGCGAGTGTTTCGGAATGCTTTAATCTTCAACGTTCTTCAAAGGCTAGACAACCCAGGAACAGTCTGAAAATCTGCTTTGTATGTTGGCATGGCATCTCACCAAGCGTGGGGTTCGCGAGGAGGTTTGGCCCTGTCGACTGCATCATTGGTCCCTCGGCACAGCCGCCCATACTGGTTTTTAAAAAACGCCAGCGATTCATTTCTGATTACTCGCATCTTCCTCAATCCAAATATAGTTGTTAAGTGACAGGGATTCTTCAATTCTCACTCTAAATTAGATAAGAAGCAATCCCAATTAAATAGTATCCCTCAAATATATTCAGCAGAACGAATGTTGTCTTATGTATGACTAATCCCAAAACACCATCGTAGATATGGAACCTAGAGACGTACAATCACATTTCGAGGGCTATGGAGGCGCAAACTTTCGACGTGGAGATGAAGGAACGTAAGCAGCTGTTGAACACGTGGGCAGTGAGAAACAAAACGTATTTCCTTCTACTTCTCGGCAGTGGCACCTGCACATTGGCGACTTGGTGAGATTCATATTCACAATATTTCTACCTCACTTACTCTCATCACCCCAAGGGTGGACTGCAAGAAATAACTTAAAGTAATAAGCCCGCCTTTGCACGCTGCTTGTTTCTGTGTGAAGTATTGTTAATTTCTATTGCTCTTCTGTATGGTATCTTCTGTCTTCTGTATCTCGTTGGTGTCTTTGTGTACAATAAATCATTTCTATTCTATTCTAATATTTCTCGAAGTTATCACTTTCGGTGCAGGATTTCCTCTCCAAAGGTCAGCATATAAACTAAATTATAGCCCTTCAGGAATTGTAACTTAAAATAATGTCCTTTATAGGTTCAATGGTTCGTAAAACATTTCCGCGCTGGACCAGACGTGATTCAAGATTTCCTTATACATTTAATTTCGGAACAGCGGGACTATTCTCTATTAGAAGTACATCGGTACTAGAAATTTCTCATGATCCGTCTCACTCGCCCGACGGGCTTCCCAATACGTCTAGTGAGAACAAATAGAGAACAGACAGGTTGATAATGAAGAGAACGTTGATAATGAACACTGATATGAACTAGTTGTAGCGTACTTCGGGATTCAAAGAAAGTCACATATGTTCATCCATTTAGTCATTGAAGCCAAGAAGCACTCTGTTCGCTCTTGCTTGCTTGTTCCTCTCGTGGAATAGTGATGAGAATTTCTTACAGCTTTAGAGTTCTGTCTTAATCGAACAAATTGATAACTTAACCCGCTACTTTACTAACTAAACTGTGCAAGAGTCTTTATCCAATTGTTCTCCAGGTACGTTTACCCTCTCGTCGACGAAGTGGACTATAACTTTCCCGTCTCAACGCGTCTTCCATTCGACCACCGCACCCCAGTCCGCTATGCCTGGAGTTACACCTACGTGTTGCTTGCCTTCCACTACATCTCCTACTTCGTCATCACGAATGACCTCATCAGTCTGTGCGTGCTCGTACACATGGCATGCCAGTTCAACATCTTGGGTTGCTGCTTCAGAAACGTTCTTGAGGATTCCAAAAGATCGGCTGAAGGTATTGACTTGTCTTTATTTAACTTAATGTTGAATTTTTAATGCCTCCCATTTACACCATTTTCCCACCGGAAGTACATGCCATAATAGCGCTTCATTTATGTGTCCGACGACACAGAACTTGTCGGAAAAGACAACATATCTAGGTTTCCATCCAGGTGATTAATCCAGGATGTTAGATTGTTTAGTAGGGACGAATATTTTCTCAATGTAATTTCTAAATATAATAAAAACAATATAACCATGGTACAGCTTAAGTTCGTAACATAAAATTACAGATAGTAATTTTCTGCAAAAACATTTTACAGAAACAAGCACAATATATAATTTACATGAGGTGCAAAGGCGGACTTATTACTTACAGATATTTCTTCCAGTCAACATTTCGATGTAGTAGCAAAATACTTGAGTGTGGATATTAAAATAAAACACAATGATTATATTTGTAACTAGCTTTTGCTCGCGGCTTCGCTCGCGTGAATTCGTATTTAAAAAGAAGAAAGTAGGTAAGCCCGCTACTGTACCTTTATTTCGGCGCGCGGTACAATTTGGTTTGGATGAGAGCCACTTAGCGTAACTGGAACAAATTTTTATTTAGCCTTCCTGTGTCCCGTTTCCGTATAGTTAAATGTGCTTGTACTACATCGAATTCGGATGATCGCTTTAAGAGTTAAGGAGGAACATACATACATACCTACAGAAAAGATTTCTAAAAATCGTCAATTCAGTTTTAGTATCATACATAGAATCCACAAACACAATATCTCATAAAACAAAGTAACTTACTCCATAAAAAAAAAATGACCACCCCTAACAGATTTATTATTAGTATATTATTGATATATTGATTTTGTATTAAAATGCGTATACTATACATAAGTAGGTACGTACTAGTTAATTATTAAGATTCAGGTTCGGTTTCAGATACATTTCGCCATAACGATGACAACGTTAACAAAAAACGATACAATTAGGTAAAGGCAATAATTAAATTAAAAAACTATTTAAAAAAATTAAAAACCGCCTTCAAAAATGTATGAAATAAAAAAATTAAAATCGAACCCTAGAGTTGAAGGCGGTCGGTTATTTTTGCTTGCTTTAGCACCACCGCCTTCAACTCTACGGTTCGATTTTTATTTTTTTATTTCATACATTTTTGAAGGCGGTTTTTATATTTTTTTAAATAGTTTTTTATTTCGCAGTTTTTTTAGTAATTTTTATTTGCTATTAATGTACTCGGCGGAATCGCTTTCCAATCCGATCTTGACCAAAAAAAAATGGGTCCACCTTGGAGCTAGACTGAACCGAACACAAAAAGAATTATCGAAATCGGTTCACAATTGGGGAAGATATTGCTGAACATACATAAAAAAAAATACATACAGCCGAACATAGAACCTCCTCCTTTTTTGAAGTCGGTTAAAAACTCAATGAGACATCAAGTGGTGCAAGCCAGTACATATCAAACCACTCCTTCTCGGAATGGGGACTTGGGATCAAGGGCATCATTGAAACTTAGCCATGTGTTTCTCACGCCAGTTTGCAACGATGCATAAAAATTAAATTACAAATAAAAAAAACCGACGTTGTTAGGAGACGGCGGCGTTGGGAGACCGAGTGAATTTTTTATTACTTAGCGGTCCCCCGACGCCTTTAATTAACTAACCGGCAACAATTTTTTTACTTTTTGAGGATTGTTGATGTGTCGGGTTTTTTTTTATTAAATTTGTAATTATTTTTTTTTTAATTTTCAATGTTTTTAAGAAACGTAGTTTGAACTTGTAATAATTTTGTTAGGTGAGGTACAAGTACATACATTCGTTTTGTAACAATTTCCGTTTAATTACTGAAATGCGACGAGTGAAATTGTAATAAATTTCCATTTTACAGCAGATATCCCTCCACCAATTAGCAAAAGTGCTGATAATCTTCGAATCGGCTGATCTGATTTTCATCAAACATAGCTAAGAACCATCCCGGCTTTCTAATAATAAAATTCGCATCCGAACTGGCCCATCCGTTTGTTAGCTACAATGCCACAGACAGACACACATACAGACACACAGACAAACAGACAGACGGAGCCGTCAAACTTATAACGCCCCTTCTTTTGCGTCGGGTGTTAAAATGTCGTCATTCGGCGCGTTACGTGTACGAATCGAAGTTTCAATAAATTAATTAGCTTATGACCCTGACTGGTGCACCGCTGACCATGGCCTTTCAAGTGGCTTCTTGTGCTCTGAGATTTTACTTGCGCATGCTATAATATATAAGTCAATGGCTATACTGCCATGTGTTTCATATTATTCCAGCAAACTAAGTGGCCTTCTGCTTCTAGCTAGATACTCGTAATGAACGAGCATGTTGTGTTTACATATCGCATGAAATGGAAAGGATTCCATGATGGTCGGTGCCAGAAGTCTGCGATGTATTATAAACTCTGGAACGCTGTACTGTGTGGGATAGTCCCACTGCATCTCTCCCCGTGCATGTCGTAAAAGGCGACTAAGGGATAAGGACAAGATGCCGTGCATAAGGGCGACAGGTTAGCCACCTTTCACCTTGGCGCGGTCTTTCCACCTAGTCATGTACCAGGTGGGCCTTCGCGCCTTACACTTGCTGCCTGATAGTTATCTTGTTTGAATAATTTGCTAAACGTGGTGGTCGGTGTTGTGCTGTAATTTACCAGAGTACTTGCAGACGGTGTTTTTAGAGCAATAAACTATTTCTACATATCTATCTATCTATGTAACACTGTTCTCAATTACCTATGAATCAATCCTTTGCCAACTCACCATCACTAATAATCAGTTAACGGAAATTCACCATCACCCATCAATCATCACATCGATCGACATGATCAAAAAAGTTCAATCAACTTCGCACTCAGCCTCGACCGGTCGTCCTGTCGAGTCCGCGGACTTGTTGGCGGACAAGTCGGCAGACAAGATGGCGGACAAGTTGACGGATCGGTTGTGGCGGACCGCGTACATCGACAAACTGAAGAAACACATCCGTCAGCACCAGTTTCTGCTCCAGTAAGTATCGCTAATGACATTTCTTGAGTGGTGCGGTCAGTCGACTGTTGTTAAGCAACGCTGAACGCGGTCAGTACTTGACTGGGTGACCGCTCGACCGTTGGAGGCTGACCGTGGTTCGGATTCCACGTAAAACTGTAGATCCCTTCTTATCCCGCTCGGGTTGATACCACCGCACTGAATGAAACGTCGGTCGAAACGGCTATGTAAATAGTTCGTGTTTTCCGTCGTTCAGTGTAGCCGACATGAAATGAAGGGAAGCACTGACATGGCACCTAGTTCACCCGGTGTTATGGGCTGCCATCACGGATGTTGTAGGTTATGCAGCCAACCGTGTCAGTTTCCATAAAAAAAAGTCTTTTTTTTTAGAGTCAGCTATTTAGAATGAAATTTTGCATAAAGGAAAACTGCAAAATAAACTGCAAAATAGTTTTCAAGCCGTAAGAACTAAATTAGTTTTGTTTAAATTCAGTTGTTGAGCTTCAGGGTCCGGAGTAGTCACCTCGTGTCCGCGTGTGACAGACGGATCGACGAACGGACAGACATCCCTGCCAGCGTCGTTCGCTACGGAACCCTAAAAATTAATTGTTTTTGAGAACTGTATTGAGTTTCAGTATTCGGATGTATATTTTATTACGAAGGCTAGTTTTGTTTTTAACCCCCGACGTAAAAGGAGTGGTGTTATAAATTTGATGCCTCCGTCTGTCTGTCTGTGTGTCTGTGGTATCGTAGCTCTCAACGGGTGGACCGATTTGGACGCGGTTTTTTTTATTAGAAAGCTGCTTTAACCGGGATGGTTCTAATAAAGTAATAAAAAAAACCGGCCAAGTGCGAGTCGAACTCGCGCACCGAGTTCCGTATCGCCATGACATGGCTAGCGCCATTCACGCCATTTAGATGACGTGTTATGAATTGCTTCATATTAGTTAAATGTCATGATTAGTTAAAATGCTTCATAATCTATTCGGTAGATGGCGCGCGCGCATTTTTGGTTTCTTCTATGGGAATCCCCGTGAATTTTGTAGTTTTTCTTATTTTTATTATTTGTTGTTATATCGGCCATAATAACACATATTCTGTGAACATTTCAACGGGCTACCTATTACGGTTCAAGAGATACAGCCCTCGGACAGACAGACGGACGGACGGACGGACAGACGGACAGATAGACAGACAGACGGCGGCGTAGGCTTAGTAATAGGGTCCCGTACCGGATACGGAACCCTAAAAATTACGTCTCTTAAAAAGTTTGAAATAAAAGTTAAATTACAAATTAAAAAGACACTTTGAAAGTTAAAAATAATTTCCCTTTAGTTACTTGAAGGCGTCGGGGGACTGCTAAGTAAACAAAATATAAAAACTCAGAGCTGCGCAGTTATTTACATAGCGGTCCCCCGACGCCTTTAAGTAACTGAACGGAAATTATTTTTGTTAAACACTGTTTATTTTATGCTGTTATGAAGTTGTTCGGCGCAGAAATAAATTTATAATACACGGTGCTACTAAAAGTAACCTACTGACTTGTTTATGTTAACAATAAGCCACAAAGGCTGTTGTGCCAAGTTTTAGACAAGCGCGAAGTCGCCCACTTACAGTTCGCGCATCAACATCTCCATTGAAATCTTATTTGTGTTAAGTATTTTTCAACTTCGAAGGTTGAAAAAGTTCGCCCGTAGTCGCTTAGTCGTCGGGCACAGAGCACGAGAGTTTCGAAGTTAATGTAACTACTCCGGTGGAAATTCATTGATTTTATGGGTCAGACGCGAAAATGTATATTGGTTTTATGGGTCAGACAGACGCCGAAATTCTGTGATTTTATCTGGGACAGTCGCAAAAATGTATTGGTTTTATGGTCAGTGGATACATAAATGCTAACTGACTTTATAAAAATGTATTTTTATAAATGTAACTTTTATAAGACGAGTCCGTAAGACTAAACGCAAAAGTAAATAGACCAATTTTCTTTAAATTGGTTTTTCAATTATATGCTGTTTAGTGTTCACCTAAATTTTGTTTTTATGTAAACTGACGGTTGGCTACATCACCTAGTCCATCCGTGATGTCAGCCCATAACATCTTGGTGAACTAGGCGTCATGTCAGTGCTTCCCTTTGGTCTTGTTGGCTACACTGAACTGGACGGAAAACAAGAACTTTATACCATAGCAGTTTCAACCGATCTTTCATTCGGTGCGGTGGTATCAATCCGGGAGGGTTAATCCCTACCACCTAGTACCTACCTAGCAAGGTAAGAAAGGAAGGGACGTACAGTTTTACGTGCAATCCTAACCATGGTCGGACCCTCACCTATCTAAGTACTGACCGCGCTCAGGTGTGCTTATGATCACGACAGACAGTCGACCAATCGCACCACTAAGCTACTGAGGCTGACAAAATGGAAAAAAAATTATATAAATTCGTCATAAAAAAAATATTAGAATTTTTTTGAAACGTGCATAAACGTGTTTCCTCCTATATATAAAACTAAACTGATTGGCTCCCTGTATAGGAACGCAGACGCATTGAAGAAGGTACTAAGCGCCCCGATGCTGGGGCAGCTCCTCGCGAGCGGTCTACTCATCTGCTTCGTGGCCTACGAAGTTACTGCTGTGAGTTACGTCCTGTTCCACTTTCCATCCTGGGTGCGCTGTCTGGTATTTGTGTAGGCCGAGTTAAAAGATGAATTATAGTGAAAGAATTGTTTGCCGGAAATGCGTAGTTTCGGAGAAAAAAATTGTTGAAAAAAAAAATATTTTTCACACAAAATTAATTTTCGATTTTTTGTTTTTTTTTTTTTAAATGCACCAAAACATTTATTTTGAATAGGAATTTATGCAAAAACGACATGCGCATTTAATTTCGAAGATATGTAAGACGATTGGTGAGAAGCCTCAATGAGGTCGATGGCAATTGACGGTGGGAAAATGACAGCACCTCAATGAGGTCATTGGCAATTGAGCGGCTATCTTTTGTCTTTCAACAATGCAATGTATAAAAGCCTGTGGCGCTATCTATTATTCAGTAGCGTGACTAATCGATTTTTCGTACGTTTGTTGTATGGGAGCCCCCCTTAATTTTTAACATTTTCTTTTTTTTAGTATTTGTTGTTATATCCGCCATAGTAACACATATTCTGTGAAAATTTCAACGGGCTAACTATCACGGTTCAAGAGATACAGCCCTCGGACAGACGAACGGACGGACGGCGGAGGCTTAGTAATAGGCTTGCGTACGGGATACGGAAACCTAAAAATCTGTCAAGTGCGAGTTTTACTCGCGCACGGAGGTTTCCGTATCTATCCGCTATCAATAACCGCTCAATCGTAGAGAAGCCTCAATGAGGCCGTTGGCAATTGAGCGGATAATATCCGCCTATCTTTTGTCTTTCAACAATGCAATGTATAAAAGCCTGTGGCGCCATCTATTATTCAGTAGCGTGACTAATCGATACGGAAACCTAAAAATGAATGAAAACATTGATTTCAGACTGCCAACGTGAACGTGGCCAAGTTCCTGATGACAATACAGTACTTGGCGTACACGCTCCTTCAACTCTACATACTGTGCCGCTGGTGTAATGAGATCAATGTCCAGGTATACTTCCAATTGCCTCATTCGGTTCGCTCAGCCCATTTTACAGATGGTCATGGTAGGTGCTCTGAAATAAAAAAAAACCCCGACCCTTAAAAAATCGGGAATTTACTTAGCGATACCCCGACTCCTTTAAGTAAGTAAACGTAAACTATTTTTGACTTTTTAAGAATTGGGTTTTTTTTTAAATTTGTAATTTATTTATCTTGTAGACGGAATTGAATCTCCAGAGATTTTACGTATACGCGCGATTTTAAGATTGTAGAAGTAGAGAAAGATGCTCCACGGTAGCCCTTCAACACATTTGAAGCGCGACTTATGAACGATTTCATATTCGACGAACTGTGGTGATTCACTTGCGTAAGTGACTCATCTAATAAGATCGGCCCGCATGATGTCGCATGCATTCCCAAAAAATCCGAATCGTCAGAAATCGAATACTGAATAGATTTATTAAATACTTTTACATTTTATAAGTCAGGCATTTTCTTGCTTAAAAAGAGAGTGCTAAAAAAATTATCTGGTATGACCTTTTTTGCAGTAAAACGTCGACCGAATTTGTCAAATATGTATGTTTTTTAGTATCGCACAATGCGAAAAGGAGGACCCTTATGGGACCACTCTGGTATCTGCCTGTCTGTCTGTTCGCCTGTTGATCACATTCAAATATCTCCGGATCTACTGAATAGTTTTTTTATGAAATTGAAGATACAGATTATGTACTTAATAATTTGTTGTATTGATAATTTCAGAGTGAGAATATCGGTGAAGCGGTGTACTTCTCCGGGTGGGAGGGCGGCGCGGGCGGGGTGCGGGGCGCGGGGAAGCTGCTGCAGATGGTGATGGTGCGCTCGCGGCGACCGGTCGTGCTGACCGCTGGCGGCATCTATGATCTCTCCCTCGAGTCCTATATGACGGTACGTCATACGGAACATTAGCCGCCAACGCGTTTTTTTTATATTTTTAACCCCCGACGCAAAAAGAGGGGCAGAGGCGGCGCAAGGCGTGGGCGACGTGGGCGACTGCCCACGGCCTCGCGGCCCGAGGGGCCTCGCGCCTCGAAAGTTCATGCAGCTTTGATTCATGAAAAATATTCAGCTAGATCTATTAAAAGAGACCCCGAGTAAACATGTTTAGACCTAATCATAGGCAAACTAAAACTTACTATAAAGCCTTTATCAGACACAAGATGGGAAAGTAGGACAGAGGCAGTGACGGCTGTATTATTGCAATTTGATTATGTTTACTTTTATCGACGAAAGGTATGCTGACAAAAATGTTTGATTTGATCGATATACCGGAAATCCATTTCAACAGTGAAAATCTATAAAACCCATGCCACCAGAGAGGGCCTCGCAAAATATATCTTGCCCACATTAAATTTAGGTCTTGCCAATGGTCTTGCCCCGCCACTGAAGAGGGGTGTTATAAGTTTAACGTGTGTATCTGTGTGTCCCAAACGGATGGGCCGATTTGGATGCGGTTTTTTTTATTATAAAGCTGGTTTAACCGGGATGATTCCTAGCTGTGTTGTAATCAAGTAATTACTTCAAAATAGAAAAATTATATCTCACGGATGGACCGACTTGGATACGGTTTTTTTTTTAAACCTTGAAATAAAAGGTAAATTACAAAATGAAAAGTCAAAAATAATGCCCGTTTACTTAGTTAAAAGAGTCGGAGGACCGCGAAGTAAATAAAATTGAAGCGGTCCCGCGACTCCTTTAAGTAAGTAAACGGAAAATTATGTTTGACTTTTTAAGGGTCGGGTGGTTTCTTAAATTTGTAATTTAACTTTTTGACCTTGCATCTACAGAAATGGAAAATAATGTTAAACCAAAAACAAGCTAACATGAAATAGAATTTTAGTCTAAACTACACGTTCAGGTTACCGTGAAGATCCGTGAAAACCTTCAACCTGCGTCCAAGAGAGCACAATCTCGCCTCAGCTTCCCATAATAACGTAATCGAACAAGAATTATTTACCATAGGGTAAAAGTTTTACGTTGCATCACAGAGCATCGAATACCGCGCGCGCCTCTCCTAGAGACGCCCTGAGCGCGATTTCCCTACAACGCCGTTGAAGCCTGTGGGCGTGACCTATGACTTACATATGTGTGTTGTGCGTGTGCATTTGTTTTGAGCGTGTGGATAACTTGCTCCTCTTTGTGTGTAGAGTCGATACTAACACACACACATACGAAGCGCTAGCGGCACTGCGTCCAGTTATTGGGTTTCAAATATATCGCTTAGAGCGTCTCTAGGAGGGGGCGCGCGCGGTATTCGATGCTCTGTGCGTTGCATAAACAGTTTTACTCAAGATGTGTGCGTGCGTGCGTGAGTGCGTACGTGCGTGTGTGCGTGTGCGACCATGTTTGTACCAGGAGGGTTGTTGCTGATCTAAATTTTTTTTCACATCAGCTGATGCTGATATTTTATCATTGACATCAGCGGATGCTGATGCTGATGTTGATTTAAATTATTTTCTTCAAAAAAAAAAAAGGAAAAATACAGAACTATATGAATATTATGAATTTATATCCAAAGTTTTGGTTGGTATTGAAATAAAAGATTGTGTTTTAATAATTTTGTGACATTAAAAAAAAGAATCAATCTGATACCAGCACCAGTTTAGTAAATTATCTTAGCAATTAAATTATTAGTATTGGATGGAACTTTGGAACTATTTGGAACTGTATGTGCTGCTTTTTCGGCTTCGAGTCTGTTCCAAGGTTTGTAAATTATATTAGCAATTAAATTATTAGTATTTGAACTATCAGCTCCGCCCCTCCGCGCTCATGTCACGACTCCAACATCAGCATTAATAATCAGCATCGATCAATGCGGATGCTGATGCGATGCTGATGTTGAAAATGATGCTGAAGTTCCGCGGATGCTGATGCTGATGCTGATGTTCGCAACAACCCTGGTTTGTTCAATATTATGTATTCGTGTCAATCAAATATAATAAAATTAAGTGCGAACGTTGTTCCCACACAGAGGGCTCCGTAGCAATTGCCTAAATCACCCAAATCTGTTATATTTTTGAGAATCTGATATTATGCGAGCAAAGGCCCATAACGAGTGTGTGTGCGGTAATTCGTGCTTCGTGTCGCTGAGCCGGCCGGGCTGAGAAGAATAGGATTTTCTCGATAATTGTTTGAGATAAATATTTTAATGCCGGTACTTCACTTGGCTGCGTATGCACACAAATATTTGGCAAAAAATTCCGTTTCGTCTCCCTTTAATGGCTTGTTTAGAGCGAGATAAAACTAAAATGTTTGCAACAATCGCGAATACGCTAAGCCAAGTGAAGTGCCGGCATTAAATTACTTTTCATGCCGTAAGTAATACTGGACCACTTCTTTGATATATTTTTTACATTTATATGGCATTTCTTTTCGGAATAATCACTTCGGACAGTGCATATTCAATAATTTTAATTTGTATAAATATATTAATTACAATTTTAATAATCTAAACTATTCAAGGCCAATATTCAGCTCGACCAAAGTTATGTAGAAAGATAAATATGTCCCTTCTAGCATTGTTCGCTACGCAACCCTGAAAATATAATGTATCAATAACAATATTCCTCTATCTATAAATTGCGAAGAGCCCATTTCAATTTGAATTTCTTCATTGCAATGTACAGAATTCTATCTTTATATGAGCCGGAGTAGTTTTATTTGCTTTGTTATAAGATAGCTATCCGAAATTATTTTCCCGCAGGCATATTGAGGGTCGAGACAGGTATAACCGAATGTTTAGCCAGCATTGAGAAATTTGATTATTATCAATATATTTTTTTTTTGTGCTCCGCAAAAACACATTCATTTTTCAACCACATTGGTTTACTTTTATATTTACTTGACTTTTACCAATTATACACGGTGTTGCAGTTGCCCCCGTAATATTTTTAACTGACATAAGGGGGTTATTCTATATGTGAAACTAAACAACTTCTGTGGTGAAAAAAAATTTTTTGAAACAAAAAAATAATAATTTTTTTCCATACAAGTTTTAACTACCTACCTATTATCAAAATGAATGGAGAAAAAAAATGTTTTTTCTTCAAATTAAAAAGTCGTAGAACCAAAGTTGTTCTATTTCACGTACAGAATCACCCCCTTTCGGGTTTTACGGTTGGGGTTGCAACACCGTGTATAATATCACTTATGTGATAATCACTATTTGAAATTTCCATTAAGAAATAAAAAATAAAATAATATCTATTAGCCGTATTTATTTCGTAAATAAATATAGTAAGATTATATTATTTAACATGCGTTTGTAAAATATTCTGTATGTACCAAATTTAAACTTTTTTCGTCCAGTAGATTCGGAGAAAATAAGCTGTGACAGACGTACAGACAGACAGACACGAGAGTGATCCTATCAGGGTTCCATTTTTTTCCTCTTTAGAGCACGGAACCCTAAAAAAAAATAAACTAGTCTATTTAGTCCTTACTGCATTAATTAAACCCACTTTGAAGTTTAGATATGTCTTATACATATGAAATGAAATGAAATGAAATGAAATTAAATTAAATTAAATGAAATGAAATTAAATGAAATGAAATGAAATGAAATTAAATAGGAAATATGAAATGAAATATATTTATTGTTGGCATAAGATAAATAAAAACTTAAAAATAGATAAACATAAAACTTAGAATTTATACTTCTTACACGTTAAAACTAAAACTTAGTAACAAAAACAAAATTAGCAATAAAAAAACACGTCGTGTAAAAATAATTTTAGAATGAATGCAGAATAAAACTTAATTTAAGGATAATAAACTAATAAAAAAAATTGTATCTTGGCCTAACAAAGGTCTGGACGCAGCTTATGACTTCCGTTGCTGATTTTAAGTCCAGCCCGATTTTAATTATAATATATATTAGTTAATATATATAAATAATATATATAATCAATATATTATATTGATTTTAATTACATATGATAAAAAATAGCATTCTAGTGGATACGGCGGCGCGGGGCGGCGGCGCCGCGGAGGGGAGGCGCCGCGGAGGGGAGGCGTGCGTGGGCGCCTGCGTTGCGTGCGACCTGGCACTTACTTACCATGTGTGAAAGAAGGAAATGACCGTTTTTTAACCGACTTCAAAAAAAGGAGGAGGTTCTTAATTCGACTGTATTTTTTTTATCTTTTTTTTTAATGTTTGTTACCTCAGAACTTTCCACTGGGTGAACAGATTTTGATGATTCTTTTTTTATTTGAAAGCTGGTGCTTCCAGTGTGGTCCCATTTCGGTGGGACCACACTGTAGTCAAGATCAGATTGGAGAGCGAGGCGGAATCGCGAGGCCGAAGACCGAGCGATTCCGCCGAGTACATTAATAGCAAAAAAATTACTAAAGAAAAACTGTGAAATAAAAAACTATTTAAAAAAATATAAAAACCGCCTTCAAAAATGTATGAAATAAAAAAATCTAACCCTAGAGTTGAAGGCGGTGGTAAACCAAGCAAAAATGATGCATGAAAGAAAACATGAGCGGATGATATCCTTTGTGATTTGTGTAGCCTTCTTTAGCACCGCCTTCAACTCTAGGGGCTCGATTTTTTATTGTTTATAGAGCATTCTCATGGCTGTTAAGACTGCACTCGAACTTGTCACAATGTATTCTGTCCGGTTCGATTACACCCACTGAGAAGAACCGGCAAGAAACTTCGCAGGCTACCGAACCCTACACATGTGAAGAAGTTTCGCACTTAACCGGCTTTCTTGTTTTTATTTTCAGCTCGTGAAGACGTCGTACTCAGCCCTCACCGTGCTGCTCCGACTCCGCCGCAAATAAAACAACAAACGCACAAAATAAAGAACACTTTTATCGATCTCACTCAATGATACGAAGTACACTTACTTACACGCGCACTCTCGCTCGTGAACTAAACACAACATGCACATACGAGTAGGTACAACACATACATGTTGTAGCTTGAAAAAGGGGTCAAGTTCGCATTAATTCATAATAAAGTTTTTATTTTCTCGTTCTATAGTGTATCCTTATAATGTATTAGATTTTCAGAGACCATAGAGAAATTTTCAGTGCATTATGTTTTTTAATAACCTTTTTAAGTACATACTCCTCAACGGGAGAATATTAGAGGAAGATTTCTGTTTCAAAATGTTGGTAATATTTGTATATCTATGCTGTAAATAAGGAATTAAATATGTAATTTATTAGACACAACATTACTTTTGACGTGAATTTGATGAAACGTCTTTATCCTGCTGCCGGGGGAAGTTGCGTTACGAAAATTATGCACTTTTGGCGACTTAGATCTCGAAAATCATGAGTTACAGGAAGGTGAGGCATATGGTCCTAAAGGTAGTTCTTCCGAATTGCTAAGACGACACACCAGAGAGTCGTACATCAAGACCTTCTTTAAATATGGCCCTTAGAAAAAAAGCTTCGAAAAACAGTAAATGCTTATAACTCCTAAACTATCGACTTGCAATTTGTTTCTATTCGTAGAAAAAATTACTCTTTTTTTTAAATAGTTGTTTTTTTTCCAAATCGGTTCAGCCGTTTCGAAATAGCAAAAATGTTTTTTCTCTCATTTTATTTTCCGCACTACCCTGCTCACAATCCCAGGCATGACTGGCAGATAATGCCTTCAGGCTTTAAGTCCGCCTTTTGTCACTTTTTGTGTAATAAAGTATATTTTCATTTCATTTCATTTCACTACTATAGTTGTCGCCTGCAACATGTCTCGCGGCACGTAAGTGCCACCGTCTCGTATCGTACCACTGAGCTAAAGAGACCGACAAGGTTTTTTTTTTATGGAAACTGACACGGTTGGCCACATCACCTACAATATCCGTGATGTCAGCCCATAACACCGGGTGAACTAGGTGCTATGTCAGTGCTTCCCTTCATTTCATGTCGGCTACACTGAACTGTATGGAAAACACGAACTATTTACATAGCCGTTTCGACCGACGAGACGTTTCATTCAGTGCGGTGGTACCAACCAGGGCGAGATTAAACCCTACCACCTAGTAAGGTAAAAAGGGAAGGGACCTACAGTTTTACGTGGAATCCGAACCACGGTCAGCCTCCAACAACAGTCGGCGTCAACAACAAAAGCGGCGGGTGGCCGAGTGGTTTGGGCATCGGCTTCTCATGTGAGAGGTCCGCGGTTCGAATCCGGTCGGCGTGTACCTACCAATGAGTTTTTTCTGACGAAAAAATTTACGTGCATACCTACACCTGCTGCTTCACCGTTCGGAACCGGTGTAAAACTGTAGGTCCCTTCGCTTGCCCCTTACTAGGTGGTAGGCTCAAATTGTAGCCGACTGGGTTGGTACCACCGTACTGGATGTAAGATGGCCGCATAGCAGCCTCGGCTGTGTTCTCCTCTAGTCCAGTATAGCCAGCAATCCAGGGAAGTCTCCGGTATGGCACCTACCTTCTCGGAGGTGATATTGGCTGGTCGGAGCATGCGCTTTGTCCCCTCCGACTCAGCCACCCATACCGGATTACATGCCAAAAGGTGCCATGAAAGAAACACAAAATTGTAAACAAAATAAGTGATTTGACACACTTGATGACACTTTCAACAGATTGTTTTCAACTAATAAATGTGCTTGTATTTGCCTTGAATATGTTTAAATAAATTACTTTATTGTTGTATCTACGTAGTATTTTATGGAAATTTCCCTGATGTCTTTATTTCATACTAATTGAGACGTCAGTGCCTACGTGTTTTTTTTTAATTACTTACACTTTACTTCAGTCAACCAGAGTTTACGTGCCCACTGCTCGACATACATCTCTCTAATTCTCCAGTCCTCCCTCTCGGCCTTCATCAGACGTAGGTACTTGATGTCGTCGTCCCACGTGGCGATTGGTCTTCCCACACTGAGTTTCCCTGACCACGGCGGAGGCCCGTGTAGGACCAGTTTACTCCAAAGGCCGTCTCGTCAACTGACGTACCCAGCCAACTGTCATAAAAATTTGGGCTTGGCAATTCAGTGGCAACGAAGTCGCGGGCACAGCTAGTAGAAATATATATTATGCGTAGTAAAGTATTTATGTAGTATTCATTTGTAGTTTATCATATTATTGCCTATATATACTTCTCCCACATCCCAAAGATTAGGTAGAATAGAATGCCTCACGGCATTAAGCTTTTAATTTAAGATTATTGTGCCTAATTTGTATAAATTGGTGTTCAATAAAAAATATAAACATAACTTGATTCTCTTATTCCTTACCATCCAACCTATCTTCGCAGCATTCGCCGCAGAGAAACTGAGCACCCTTTTGTTGTTGACATTGGGCTTTTGAGAACCCACTGGTTCTCAAAATCGTTAATTTCTCGCACCGCTAGGGTGTGGAACTGTCTCCCGGCGAGTGTGTTTTCCGAATCCTTTAACCTGGGTGCCATCAAACGTCGTATCAACGTGCTAGACAGCCTAGCAACAGTCCGCAAATCTGCTGGCATGGCGCCTCACTGAGCGAGGTTTCGCGAGAAGTGTTTTTGGCTTAATCTAATTAAATTATTATTACTATTAATTAAATTAAGCTTAATCTACATGTCGTAGATTCATTCTATCTACGGCCTTTGACACAGACCACCACCGTCACCTGAAATTGTATAAGACATACAAATAAGGTTTTAGACTAGTAAGTAACAAAAATATAATTTTATACAGGATGTTGTAACGGCCAGTACATTATTTTTTTATTTTTATTATTTTATTATTATATATATTTATTAGCAATCACCATGTTTTTCCCAGACAAAAAAGTTAACAAAGTTTTTCTCTAAAGTGTCTAGTTTTGGAGATATAAATTTTTGAAATTTATGTATTTGTCTAGTGTAATTTGACGCGCGCTGGGGTAGGGTGCTAGCGCGGTAACGGTCGGGCTCGAAAAACTCACGCCGCGCCTCCTCCACGCATCTTCTCTCTCCGCGCACTCGTCGCTGCTCGCTCACGCGCGCCTTTCATTTTCACGTTCGTGCGGAACATTAGATCCTTTTACACTAAATAAATCAATTAGTTTGTATGAAAACTCTAACTTTTCATTTAAAGGGAATTCAGAATAAAGTTATTTGACTTTTTTGTTACTATTGATCCCAATTATCATTTCCTAAATTTCATGTAGTGTCCGTTACAACAGCCTGTATACAGTAAGTATATCAAGAAATTAAAACAATCGCACCGTGTGGGGCCGGTATTTAAAAAGAATAGACCCACTGAATCTCTCCCCGTGCATGTCGTAAAACGGGACTAAGGGATAAGAACAAGATGCTATACTAAAGGGCGACAGGATAGCCACCTCTCATCTTGGCACGGTCCTTCCATCGAGTCATGCAGCAGGTGGGTCTTCGTGCCTTACTTGCTACTTGATAGTTATCGTGTCCGAATGCTTTGCTAAACGTGGCGGTCGGTATTGTGCTGTAATTTACAGCAGTACCTGCAGCACAACTCCGATTACTCTGCTTACCCCGATTGTCGGGATACGTGCGTGTGGTATGTATGCATGTAAAACAATCAGTTGGTGGGCGATGTTCTAAGGCAAGCAAAAGGTATATTTTCAGCAAAACATTTGCGTCAGTACAACATTTTATGCGTAGGTAGTTAATTTTTCGTGCGTCAAATCATACACACATTTATGTATACTCCGACCTACTATTTATATAGACTTGGAAGGAATACAATTAAATAAAATATTGAATTACTATAATTTGAATTACTTTATCTCAATAGATTTCAGTAAGGGGTTTGTTTAAACACACACGTTAATCTAAGAGTAACCTAGACACAGATCACTTAGGATTTCTGTGAACCTAGAACTATTTAAAATTATCAATTTTTTTTTTTTTTTATGGAAACTGACACGGTTGGCTACATCACCCACAACGTCCGTGATGTCAGCCCATAACACCGGGTGAACTAGGTGCCATGTCAGTGCTTCCCCCTTTGATCGTGCCGGCTACACTGAACTGGTCGGAAAACACAAACTATTTACATAGCCGTTTTGACCGACGTTTCATTCAGTGCGGTGGTCCCACCCCGGCGGGTTAAACCCTACCACCAAGTAAGATTAGGAGGAAAGCGACCTACAGTTTTACGAGGATATATTTTATAGAATAAACATTACTATATAGTAAATAAAATCAATTATAATTTTTTCATTTCTGATTTTGTAAGAATAACATTTAAATATTTATAAACTCGAAAGGAAAAATATAAACCGACTGGAACCTACACTTCATTTAACAGTATGCAATAATTTTAAATATGTTTAAGAACATATTTTAAACAGGCCATGTTTTTTAGGGTTGTGAGCAAAACCTGCGAGCAAAGAGTTTGTATTACGCCTGCGAGGCCTTATAAAATCGGTAACGTGTCCGTCTGTCCGTCCATCCGTCGTCAGTCAGTCTGTCTGTCTGTCGCACGCGCTCTCGGAGGTGATTACTCCGGAACGTAAAGCTGAATAAATATTAAAAAACTATTTATAAAGTTTAGTTCTTACTGTAGAAAAACCAAAGAAAAACCACTTTTTAAGGTGATGTCAGACTGCGTCTGACTCGAATTTCAAGAAGTGTACCGCCAATATTACTTACCTGACAGATTCAGTTTTAATATAATGTAAACTTCATCTGTCAGCGCAGATCGAAGGCCTTTTGAAAACACGATTTGATTAACTTCGTTCGATAGAAAAAAATCTGGCAAGTGCGAGTTTTACTCGCGCGCGGAGGCTTCCGTATCTATCCGTTATCAATAATATCCGCCTATCCGCTCAGGTGGCATGGTCTTCGAATTTTAATTATCAGATATTTGTTTATGTTATGTTATGTAATGTATGACAGGTCTCCATGTTTGCCCACTGACAGCTGTTACCATAGTAACGTCACTTTATTTTTTAAAAGTGATGTGTCAATCATCAAACTTCTGAAAATTCTTTTCTTGGAACGACCAAAGATTAAGAAGCGGCTATCTTTTGTCTTTCAACAATCGGAGAGAAGCCTCAATGCGGTCGATAGCAATTTACGGTGGTTAGCAATTGAGCGGCTATCTTTTGTCTTTCAACATGCAATGCATAAAATCTTGTGGCGCCATCTATTATTCAATAGTGTGACTAATCTATTTTAATGAAACGTTTCTTGTATGTGGGCCCCCCTTAATTTTTAATATCCTGCATCCTTCTCCAACCAGCGAAAGCGGCGCCTTGAAAGAGGAGTACGGGTGAATGGGGTTGACAGGGCCTATCTTGAACAGTTATTGAGGAAATAGCATTCTAGTGGGCTGCGGGGAGACGACGACGCCCCGCCGCGGCCGCAGCGCGCGCGAGACGCGCGTCGCGTCGCGACAGCGCGCGTAATCGCTGCGTACACTCGCAATGTGTGCAAAAAAAAACTATTTAAAAAAATATAAAAACCGCCTTCAAAAATGTATTAAATAAAAAAATCAAAATCGAACCCTAGAGTTGAAGGCGGTCGGTTATTTTTGCTTGCTTTAGAACCACCGCCTTCAACTCTAGGGTTCGATTTTTATTTTTTTATTTCATACATTTTTGAAGGCGGTTTTTATATTTTTTTAAATAGTTTTTTATTTCACAGTTTTTTTAGTAATTTTTATTTGCTATTAATGTACTCGGCGGAATCGCTCGGTCTTCGGCCTCGCGATTCCGCCTCGCTTTCCAATCCGATCTTGACCAAAAAAAATGGGACCACCTTGGAGCTAGACTGAACCGAACACAAAAAAAATCATCGAAATCGGTTCACAATTGGGGAAGATACTGCTGAACATACATAAAAAAAAAAATACATACAGCCGAACATAGAACCTCCTCCTTTTTTGAAGTCGGTTAAAAATGAAATGGCTACGGAACCCTCACTGTGCGAATAACGTTCGCACTTAGCCGTTTTATTTTTTTTCATTCCTACATTATCAACTCTAACTAGTTCCCAAAGGAACTCTAGCCATTTAGCATATCTATACATATAATAAAATCGTAGAGGTAAGAAAGTCTGTACATTGAATGTATTCGGAAAAAAACTAACCAGGGTGGCTTAAAATGAAATACTGAACATGTTAGAACAGTTTTTAAAATTTTTGTTTGTTTGTTTGTTTGTTTGTCTGTACGCGCATCACGCAAAAACCACTGAACGGAATTAGACGAAACTTTGTATAGTGGCAGTTTATATGCCGGGTTAACATAATACGTAAAAAAAAAAAAAAAAAAAATTAAAAAAAATTAACAATTATAAACATTATTGCGCGTTTAAAATCACGTAGTCCAAAGTATATAATTATATCTTGAGAACTGGCAGCAAATACAATTTGAATAAAATATTCATTCGAAATTTAAAAATAAGTAGATACAACGAAAATGACAGTTCTTCTTTTTATTTATAACTTGAACACAATAGTCTATACATATCTATTCTTTCCAAAGAGATGTCTTTGATTCTTTCTATACATATCATAAAATCGTAAATGCAAAAATGTCTATTTGTACGCGCATCTCGCAAAAACCACTGAACGGAATTTGACGAAACTTTTTATAGTGACAGTGTATATCCCGGATGAACATAATAGTTCAAAAATATAATAAAAATCACGTAATCCAAAGTAAAGGTAAAAAACAATTTTAAATGTCATGTTGACAACGGAGAACTGTCATCTCGACGTGAGCTGGCCGGTGACAAATTGTTTGATAAATAAAAATAATAATTGAAAGTCGAAGTTATGTCGCTGTCATTGGTGCAATAAAATTTGTATATCTGTTGCCCGCGGCTTCGCTCGCGTGAAATTCGTATTTAAAAAAAAGAAAGTAAGTAACTAAAGGCGGACCCGAAGGCGGATCTGCGCTCACGTAAACGATAATCTTTCTCGATGAAAGTAACTAAGGGCGAGGCGGAAGGCGGAGCTGAGTTCAAGAAGAAGAAAAACATTCTTGAAGAAAGTAAGTAACTAAGGGCGAGGCCGAAGGCCGAGCTCTATTCTGGAAGACCATAAACCTTCTCGAAGAAAGTAAGTAACTATGGGCGAGGCCGCAGGCCGAGCTGCGTTCAGGAAGAAGCTAAACCATCTTGAAGAAAGTAAGTAACTAAGGCGAGGCCGAAGGCCGAGCTACGTTCGGATAATTGAAAAACCATCTCGAAGAAAGCAAGTAACTAAGGGCGAGGCCGAAGGCCGAGCTGCGTTCAGGAAGAAGCTAAACCATCTTGAAGAAAGTTAATTAATATTAAGATTGAGTTAATTTAATTTAAATTTTATTATAAAGTCCACGCTTCTAACGGCAAATATACCGTGCATCCTAGAACCTCGCGGTTATTCCCGGCTGGATGGCAAGAGGCCCGATGCTATCACCTTAGTGCCATGGACTAAGGGTAGTTCTTTGATGTGGGACGCCACTTTTGTTCTCACATTGGCTCCAAGTCACGTTAGGACATCTTCAAGAGCGGCTGGTGCGGCCGAGGCTGGGGCGGAGAGCCTCAAACGCAGCAAATATAGAAATATAATTCAAGATTTCGAATTTGTTGCGTTTGCGGTTGAAACCCTCGGTCCGTGGAGCAGTGAAGCCAAAAGAGGTTTGAGCTGGTTGACGCAACTGGTGTCGCGCCATCAAGGGCTTATGTACTTCATTCAAAGAGTAAGCCTTGCCATCCAGCGGGGTAATGCCGCAAGTGATCTAAGAACATTTGAAAATGCCCGTTTTGATAGTTATTTTAATGTTTGTTAGGTAGGTTTAATTCTTCAGTTATTAGTATTACTTTTTTATTTATATGAAATAAATAGATTGAGTAAACGATATTATATTCTATCGAATAAAGGAAGTCTTTAAGGGCGAGGCCCGAAGGCGGAAGAGGGTTTTTGGTTTACGTGAACGCAGCTCGGCCTTCGGCCTCGCACTTAGTTCCTTCCTTTCTTCCAGAAGGTTTATCGTCTTCCTGAACGCAGCTCGGCCTCGCCCTTACTTACTTCCTTTATTTGAGAAAGGTTTATCGTTTACCTGAAAGCAGCTCGGCCTTCGGCCTCGCCCTTAGTTACTTCCATTCTTCTTTGGAATACGAATTTCACGCGAGCGGAGCCGCGGGCTCAGCTAGTAGTAAATAAAAGCACATAAGCCATTTAGCGTGATAGTAAATAGCCTATAGTTGATGGGAAGAATCAAGCTATCCGTAGATTTTTTTTTATTAAAATCGGTTCAGTGGTTCTCGAGTTATAAGCGGACAGACAGACATACACTCAGACACTCAGACAGAAAGCAGACGTTGGATTTTATTATAGGTAAGGAAGGAAGGATGTCCAACACGCGCTACTGGAGAACGTCTCGTTCAGTGTTAGCAGAAGCTACGTCAAACTATTGAGTATGAAACAGTTCCAGAGCCGTATCTCTACTTTCAGAGTCGCCTGCTCATTCTTATAGGTCAAGCGATATTGTAAAAACCCTGCAAAGCATTCGGGTGGATTCTATACTCCAACATTTGCACAGATGTAACTTGATACAAAGAAACTGTTCCAATAACACGACGTCATTTTAAACAGTGTGTGATACGGAACCAGAAAAGTATCTAAGTATGGATCGCCTGGGGTCAGATTTTTGTCAAGGCGACACAATATTAGGGGGCGAAAAAATTATCAATAAATAATCAACAATAATAATAATTATCCATAAACTAATTGTTGAGACAAATTGATGTGATTGGTATGTTCGGCCTCGTTAATTGTCCCAGCTACTAACGCACACTATAAGTAGAAATATTACATGCTGGTATAACAATAACTATCAATTATCGTGCGAACAGTCCGCTGTGTATTGACATTATTCAATATTATTATTGAGTATCCATACGTTATCCATAACAAACGGTTCAAATCAATGAGTTTCAATAATGAAACGGTTTCAACAATGTAAACAACATCTGTGCTCCGATCTCTGTAATTCATTCAAGGCCCGTCAATACGTCGCTGGCATATTTGTTCCCATAAAATATAACAAATATTCAATTGGTTCCTAATATTAATCAGTTCAACTTCAACGAGCCTGTCGTTCAGAACTCTACAAACAAGATGCAAGTCATTGGATACTTACTCGTACTGGCGTTGTTTGGGGTGAGTCTATCCTTTACCTATAATAAAATCCAACGTCTGCTTTCTGTCTGAGTGTCTGAGTGTATGTCTGTCTGTCCGCTTATAACTCGAGAACCACTGTACCGATTTTATTTAAAAAAAATCTACGGATAGCTTGATTCTTCCCATCAACTATAGGCTACTTACTATCACGCTAAATGGCTTATTATGAGGTTAGCAGTGAAGTCAAATATGAGAGCGGGCGGAGCCGCGGGCACGGCTAGTTGATAATAATATGTAAATAATATATTTTCAAAGTTATGTTACTTTGCTATAAAGACAGTTCTATGCAATTTCTAAAAGTGTAAGGTTTTGCAAAAATGATTAGATAAGAATGTGTTTAATTTTTGATATTATTTTAGAAGATTTTAGTAATCAAAAGCAATTAAATTTTCATTCACGTGATTTCTGAAAAATATCATGGAACATTATTCAGTCAGTCAGTCAGCGTGTATCCACTGCTGGACCAACGCCTCTCCAATTTTCCTCCAGTCCTCCCGGCCTGGAACATTATTCAACCTATCACAATCCTGAGAGACTAGTATATCTGAATTACACCTCAACATGTAAAATAGAAGTTAAACACCAGGTTAAGCTGAAACATTGATTAAAATTAATTTTAATAGGAAAGAAAATACTTAAATTAAATATAATACTTCAAGAGAAAATACTTAAATTAAATATAATACTTCAAGAGAAAATACTTAAATTAAATATAATACTTCAAGAGAAAATACTTAAATTAAATATAATACTTCAAGAGAAAATACTTAAATCATGGATGATTCTTTGTTACAGGGACAACACAAATCATTTTTCGACAAAGTCAGCAATTTGTCCATGGACATTCAAAATGTTGGCCAGCTGTTTACGAAGCTCTTCAAAAGTAACAGCACTACAGATGGTCCAATTTTCACCGAGGAGGATGTTCGTCGTGCAAACTTCGTTAACAAAGGAACTGTAGCTAAATATTACTCGAAAACACTTCGAGATTACATCGTCTACCAAAACGTAACTCCAGAAGAAGAAGGTTTCGTCGTCACTCTCAATAATATCAACAAATCACCAGTATTAAAAGACGAAAGCGACACTAACGATGACGACAAAAGTCCGAGAGTCATCTTTCTGCCTAGGCGTGGGGTGGATGTCAACGATAAAACATTAAACACAGTTATAGCTGAATACATGCACAATTTTCAGCACAAAATTGACTCTAAAGAGATAGGGGTAGTTAAAAAGATAGCTATGAATGATATTTTGACACTGGGTGATAAGAATAAGAATCTAACCATACATCCAATGGGTCAAAGCGGATCAGCTCTGGAAGGACTGAGGGAATCTAATAATAAAGATTATACCGATGAAGAGACAATTGCGAATAATGCAAGCAATGAATCATTAGATATTGATAAAACAGAAACTGTAAGTTCTGGTTCGGCTTTAAGCAACACCGAAAGTGATTCCTCCATTGACGAAAATAAGTCTACGGAAAATTCTTCTGGAGAGGAGAGCTCTGAAAGATCTGTAAGAGAAAAACTGAATGAAAATGAATTGACCGACGACATAAAGGAATATGACACAAACTTCATGTCGGGGGCATGGAATGAACAACTCAACGACGACAATGAAGCACACACCACGTAGGGGCTTATATTCACGAAACAACTTTTAATATTGAATTGAGGATTTTTTACAGAAAAAATAATAATTCATTAATTAATGTTTAATGTTTTAATGGAAAGTATATGCAAATTATCTATCTATGTATCTTCAATACATATAATAAAATCGTAAATGCAAAAAAGTACATATCGATACCTGAGTTCTAGAGGGCAACATTTCCAAAAACGTTGTTCAGAGATATTGACGTTTTTATGATTTTTTTTACAAGTTATTTTTATTTTTTATCTTTTGCATGGTTACTTCCATTATGTTGAGTGTTATTAGACTATAATCTATCTAGCTTTTACAAAGTACTGATAATTTTGAAGTTCGTCATTAAAAAAAATTGAAAAAAATTATAAGATGATGAAAGTCATGACATGTTTCCCTTTTGAATTAAAATTAATTTCATCACTTTTGTATGAAAAATGAAGAGGGGAGGTAAGGGGGCGGGAGGGAAGTGGGGGGAAGGGGGCGGGTCCGTCCAGTTCAGTGTAGCCGGCACGACCGAAGGGAAGCACTGACGTGGCACCAAGTTCACCCGGTGTTATGGGCTGACATCACGGATGTTGTAGGTGATGTAGCCAACCGTGTCAGTTTCAATAAAAAAAAAAAAATAAAATAAAAACAAGAAACGTGTTTTTTTTGTGGTGCGGAAACGTCGGTGCGCGTGTTCGCACGTTCACACGCACTTGGCCGGTTTTTTTGCTCTATTAGACCAGTAGTGAGGAAGAAGAAAACAGCTATGTACACTTTCTGCTACGTTCATGGTGAAATTTCAATACAAAGTGAGCCAAATGTGTTAATGAGAACGTATACCTTTTTCATAATTTTTAATTTTTTTTTGCATTTTCAGTGATAATAGTTCGTAAGTTGGTACGCTTGGTATTATTTTATATTTTCATACTTAATAAACTTTGTTACGAGTTGAAAGAGTTCATTTATTCCCTCATATTACCTGGTAACGTGTGATTTAGCCACCTTCGGCCAAAATTTCGCTGTCGGTTAACTCCTGTCAACTGTATGATAATTATTAATGTAACTTTAACTGACAGATAAAATGTTAACCGGGATTTGAATCGGAGGCGGTTAAGCCGGCCAATAATGTATAAACAGTTTTATTTATTGTTACCCAACGACGTACGTCGTCGCTGCGCTGCGCTCCTATAAAGGAGCTCAGCGACGTGATAGAAACTCTTTCATTGTACCATAATTTATGGGGATTACTGTATATAGTTAAAATTACAAATTTAAAAAACCCCCGACTCTTAAAAAGTAAAAAATAATTTCCGCTTACTTACTTAAAGGAGTCGGTGGACCGCTAAGTAAATTCCCGCGCAACTCTTGAGTTTTTATATTTAATTTACTTAGCGGTCCCCCGACTCCTTTAAGTAAGTAAGCGGAAATTATTTTTTACTTTTTAAGAGTCGGGGGTTTTTTAAATTTGTAATTTAACTTTTATTTCAAGCTTTTTAAAAAAAAACCGCATGCAAATCGGTCCACTTTTTAAGATAATTATTTTTTTTATTACTTAATTACTTTATTACTTGATTACAAACATAGCTAAGAACCATCCCGATTAAACAAGCTTTCTAATAAAAAAAACCGCATTCAAATCGGTCCATCCGTTTGGTTGCTACGATGCCACAGACAGACACACACACACACACACACACACACACACACACACACACGTCAAACTTATAACACCCCTCCGTTTTTTTTCGTCGGGGGTTAAAAATAATTGAAATTGCATGATAAAACGTGGGAAACAACATGAAGAATGGTTTGAGTGTCCCATTTTCAATATTTTTTATGAATTTTAATGTCTGTAACTAGAACGATAAAAAAGGTATGGACTCCGAACCCTATCCTCGCCAGCGTAACACGATATAACCAAAAGCATGCTTGTTTTGTATGGGCGGTCGCGCGCTAGCCCGTCAGTCTGCCATCGGCCGCGTTCGCAAAAACCTGTTTAAAGTGCCCGCATGCTCTGTGTTTACGCGTAAAAACACTATGAAATGAAATGAAATGAAATGAAATGAAATGAAAAACGTTTATTTATCGCCATTTTGCATTACAATTTTAAGAAACAAACACAATCTAATGATTTGGTAATATTGGCGATAAATTGGGCTCAACTCAGCGTGTGCATTAGATACCTATTGCGCTGATTTTCAGTTGAACCCATTTTGCCGGGAAATACATTTTTTTTACTTACAGGCTAGACATACATTGATGATAAAAACAATTGCGAGAATAACAAAAAAAAGAAAGATAACCTTAAATTCCTACCAAAAACACTAAAAAAAACTAATTTATCATAAATATTGAAAACTAACCAGAACTGTATAACAAAATATTAAAATGACAAATAAACAAAATACAACATAAACAAAAGACCTACGTGTGTACATACATATTACAAATTAACATAAAATGACACTACCGACTATAAATTAAGACAAACATATTACAAAAGAAACTAAATTAATTACTATGAATGAGATTCAACCCAAGAGGTCAGAACGTTGGCACTGCAACAACCAAGGCTTGCAGGCGGGTCGAAAAGAGTATATAGTGCGCTTTTCACGCAAGGGTGGAGGAAGATTGTTCCAGCACTTGGTTGCACAGTACCTGAAAGACCCCTCAAAACCTGCTGAGACATGACGCGGTACTACGAGAAGATGGCCTCCACTACAGCAAAGTTTAGTGTGCACAATAGTGGAATATCTTATCATCGGTAAGTACACTCCGCTCCCCGCAACTCGGCGACGCTAGTTCTCATACAAGTATTTGCCAGTCCGGCGTCCATACCTTTTTTATCGTTCTAGGTCTGTAATTTGGACAGAATTCAGTCATATTATATTATTCGTACTGGCTGGCGCCGGTACTTAAAAAGAACCGTTTAACTTTTAGTTACTGGACCGATTGCTTTCAAAATCGATATCTGGGTGTCTGTGTGGGCTCTGAATAAGAATCCGTAGTCAAAATTTTAAAAAGTGGCCGCCACTTTGAACTTTTTAGTTGCTGGACCGATTGCTTTCAAAATCGATATCTGGGTGTCTGTGTGAGCTCTGAATACGAATCCGTTGTCAAAATAAAAAAAGTGGCCGCCATTTTGAACTTCTTAGTTACTGAACCGATTGCTTTCAAAATCAATATCTGTGTAGGCTCTGAATACGAATCCGTTGTCAAAATTTAAAAAAGCAGCCGCCATTTTGAACTTTTTAGTTACTGGACCGATTGCATTCAAAATCTATATCTGAGTGTCTGTGTGGGCTCTGAATCAGGGACCGAAAAAGGTTCAAAAGAACAGGCTCGAAAAGGGTTCTAAAGACGTTACGTTTATTAAAGAACCGGTACATAAAATAACTGGTTTAGGAACCGGTTCAAAAACGATGAACCGGTTCTTCAAACGAACTGGTTCCGCAGGTGGGTTCAAGAACCGGTTCAAAAGAACCCTTTAAGGACCAGTTTGCAGAATGGTGCTTAGAAACGGTTCGAAAGAATCCTCTTAAGAACCGGTTTGCATGATGGTTTTGAGAACCGGTTCTCGAACCGAGCTGCATAAGCGGACTCGTTTAAGGAGGACACGTTTCGTCCCGAACGCGATGGGTCTAGCACCAGTGGTTCTCGAGTTATGACCAAAACAAAAGTGCACGTGACAGATGGGTAGATCTCACCGAGACCTGAAGTTTGAGTACCAACACGATGGGTCTAGCACCAGTGGTTCTCGAGTTATGAACAAAACAAAAGTTCACGTGACAAATGGATAGATCTCACCGAGACCCGAAGTTTGAGTACCAACACGATGGGTCTAGCACCAGTGGTTCTTGAGTCATGATCAAAACAAAAGATCACATGACAGATGGATAGATCTCACCGAGACCTGAAGTTTGAGTACCAACACGATGGGTCTAGCACCAGTGGTTCTCGAGTTATGGCCAAAACAAAAGTTCACGTGACAGATGGGTAGATCTCACTGAGACCTGAAGTTTGAGTACCAACACGATGGGTCTAGCACCAGTGGTTCTCGAGTCATGACCAAAACAAAAGTTCACATGACAGATGGATAGATCTCACCGAGACCTGAAGTTTGAGTACCAACACGATGGGTCTAGCAACAGTGGTTCTCGAGTTATGACCCGGTTCTTAAACGAGTCCGGTTATGCAGCTCAGCTCGAGAACCGGTTCTCAAAACCATCATGAAAACTGGTTCTTAAAAGGGTTCTTTCGAACCGTTTCTAAGAACCATTCTGCAAACTGGTTCTTAAAGGGTTTGTGGGAGTAGCTGTAAAAGGTGGAGAGATGTTGATGTCTTGTATCCACCGGGCGGCTGCGCAGCTGGATGTTGTGTGGGCTACTGCCCAACGCTCTCAGTGATCTAACTGTATATATATACAGAGCGTATTTGCACATTTAAGAATGCGTTGAGCGAATGTATGAATTTTGACATTTTACGATTCTGCGCCATCTGTTCGTGGAGTGTCGACGTGTTCGTGAGTTAATTTGTTGTCTCTGAAGAGTAGCGTCGTAAGTGGTTCTCGAGTTTCGTTCGGCTGTGGCCAGGTGTCGCCACAGGTTCTTACGAACCGGTTCTTGAACCCACCTGCGGAACCGGTTCGTTTGAAGAACCGGTTCATCGGGATTTGAACCGGTTCAGATGACCGGTTCTTAAACCAGTTATTTTATAACCAGTTATTATGTAACCTCTTTAGAACCCTTTTCGAACCGGTTACGAACCGGTTATTTTGAACCTTTTCGGTCCTTGATTCAGAGCACACACGGACACCCAGATATCGATTTTGAAAGCAATCGGTCGAGTAAGCAAAAAGTTCAAAATGGCGGCCACTTTTTTAAATTTTGACAACGGATTCGTATTCAGAGCCCACACAGCTACCCAGATATCGATTTTTAAAGCAATCGGTCCAGTAACTAAGAATTGCATGACGGCCACTTTTTTAAATCACGAAATTAAAACACCATGAATATTATTAGTTAGCGCGCGCAAGTACATAGAGTGCGTGAGGCCCGGCTGAACGCGGTGGTCGGTGTTGTCCTCTAATTTACAAGAGTCCTTGCAGCACAACACCGATTACTCTGTCCACCCCGATTGTCGGGATACAGCGTGTAGTACGTATGTAGGTTACGGTTCGTGTGCGCAAGATGTCCACACTAGAGCAATTTGTTACAACGTGTGGCACCTTGCATGTAACATTGCAGCAATAAATACATACATATGTACATACATATAGCACACGCTGAATCCCGACAATCGGGGTAAGCAGAGCAATCGGTGTAGTGCCGCAAGAACTCTTGGTTGACTGGAAGAAATCACTTAAAGTGATAAGTCCGCCTTTGCACGCTACTGTTCTCTCGTTTCTGTGTGAATTATTGTTAACTTCTATTCCTCTTCTGTATGTTATCTTCTGTCTTGTGTATCTCTGTGTTTTTGTGTGCAATAAAGAATTTCTATTCTATTCTATTCTAAACTCTGGTAAATTACATCACAACACCGAACACCACGTTTCGCAAAGTATTCGAACAAGATTCAAAAGCAGCACAAGTAATGTACGAAGACCCACCTGCTGCATGACTCGGTGGAAGTACCGTGCCAATGTGAGAGGTGGCTAGCACGGCATCTTGTCCTTATCCCTAAGTCGCCTTTTACGACATGCATCGGGAGAGATGCAGTGGGGCTATTCTTTTTACGTACCGGCCCCACACGGCGCTTTGCAGCAATGGGTACGGAAAATATATTTACCCCCAAGTACAGTCTCGGGTCCTTCAAGAGGCGCGTGAATGGGGCACCAGTCACCCATTCGCAATCCTCGCATACGACAGAATGTCCATTTGCTTGATAAAATGAACTTGCCTTAATACATTGCTAAACGCAGTGGTCGGTGTTGTGCTGTAATTTACAAGAGTACTTGCAGCACAACACCGATTACTCTGTTTACCCCATATGTGTTGTTTTTTTTATGAAAACTGACACGGTTGGTTACATCACTTACAACATCCGTGATGTCAGCCCATAACACCGGGTGAACTAGGTGCCATGTCAGTGCTTGCCTTCATTTCATGTCGGCTACACTGAACTGGACGGAAAACACGCGAACTATTTACATAGCCGTTTCGACCGACGTTTCATTCAGTGCGGTGGTACCGCCGCGGCCGGGATAAACCCTACCAACTAGTTAGGTAAGAAGGGAAGGGACATACACTACAGTTTAACGTCGAATCCGAACCACGGTCAGCCTCCAACGGTCGAGCGGTCACCCATAATGATTGCGGGTAATGATTGCGCTCAGGGTTGCTTAACAACAGTCGACCGACCGCACCAGTGAGCTACCGAGGCTGACAAAAATGTATGTATGCGCACATAATCCAGTATGAAATGACGACCGACTAACCTCTCCTATACGAAAGTTTAATTCAGGATTTATTAAATTAGTAAGTCTACCCGTTGACGCTGGAGTGGTCTATATCGACCGCTGGAGCGCTATTAATTATCCTGGCAGGAGAAATGCTAACGGAGTATGTATTTGGAACTATTACTAATAGTTAATGTTTGCATAAATGACGATTACAAGGCTTAAGTTGCCAGTAGTACTATAGGTGGTAGGGCTTAACCCGCACGGGTTGATACCACCGCACAAAATGAAAGGTCGGTCGAAACGGCTATGTAAATAGTTTGCGTTTTCCTTCCAGTTCAGTGTAGCCGGCACGACCGAAGGGAAGCACTGACGTGGCACCAAGTTCACCCGGTGTTATGGGCTGACATCGCGGATGTTGTAGGTGATGTAGCCAACCGTGTCAGTTTACATAAAAAAAAGTACATATATTGTTAGATAGATAGATAGATAGAAAATTCTTTATTGCTCCAGTAAACATTAAACAGTAACAAATACATAAGAAAATTTACATAAGGTGCAAAGGCGGACTTATCCCTTACAGAGATTTCTTACAGTCAACCTTTGGATGTTTGAGATTCGATAATATAGTGGAATGTAAGTAGGTAGTAGCAAAAGAGTTGCGTGACAATTGGAGATAAAAATAATAATAAGAATACTTATTAATACATACATATAAGTACATGCTAGTAAAATGTAAGCCATACATGTTTAATACATATAAATTACTAAATATATAGAATATTATATACAAATAAATATACATACATACATACTTGTCCATCCAGGTAAGTATGAAACAAAAGTGGTTTTTGTTTTTTAGGTTTAGGTACGTAGTTTATCATACATATTGTTTATAACCACATGAATTTCTTCCCAATGCACAAGCATTTCAGTATTCCTAACTTTGCGCAAACTTCGGCAAGGCGAACCTAAAAATAGATGACCACCGAGTTCGGAGTTCAGTTTTCACAGATACGCGCCTATGTACACGCTGGTGTACGCTGGTACGATACAGCTAGTTAAATCGGGAACGGATTCTTTACCAGCGCACATTGCCGCGGCCACTCGTTGAATGGAGTCGTTTACCTCGGGATAAACAGACGCCTCTGTGCGCGCGAGTCGCGTCGCGGTGCGCCGCACCCACTCCCCGTCATCCGTCATCCGTACCTCATCCCGCGTGGACGCCGCGCGAGCGTCTCCGCAGACCAGAGCCCCGACACGCGCGCGTATAGGCGCGCACGATGCAGCCGTGGGTGCTCTGGTGGACGCTCATCTCGTTAACCCAGGCCTGGATCCCACCGCCCGATCCTCTGGTACTTCAACCGCGCGAGCTCCCCACCAGACAACGAAGGCAGACCGGCACCACGGAAGCCCGCCTGCTCGAAATTCAGGGATGGCTGACCGAGCTGGTCCAGAACACAGCTTTGCGCGCGCCATATCAAAGCGAGTGCAGATTCTACACTGGACGAATCCTCGACGAGCCGACATCCTACGTCGCCTTAACGGAATGCGCCGGTCAGCATTACGGATTGATCCAGGTTAGGGGGAGGGAATACTCCATCGAACCTACCGATCATCCAGAGGGCTCCCACGTTCTGCAGCGTCGAGAGGCTAAGTTGGAGGATGACGAAGGCCAAAAAGTGACCTTCTATAACCTAACTGGCGATACAGTTGAAGATTTCGAGCTCGTCTTCGACGATTACGACGAGGAAGTGGAAATTCCTGCGCGTCCTATCAAGAACGTCCAGGATGACGAGACTGGTTACTTTCAGGACGTGCAGACTGTTTCGAGACCTCTGTCAGGTGTGATTTAAAGTGTTATCGCTATCTAGGTTTGGTGAGCGATGCAACTAGTGGTAACGGTGGCGTTGTGGTTTTAGGTCCGAAAGGTCTGTGGCTGGAGATGGCGGTCGTGGCAGACCATAGTGTGGTGCACTTCCATGGAAAAGCAAGAGTCCGACACTACGTTCTGGCTCTCATGAATATCGTAAGTTCATCGTTAATTGTTTAAATTGTTTGGTTCTTTTTTATGACATGTAAATTACATCAAATGCAGTGCAAATGAGAAATAAATTAAAATTAATTTTCTAAAGTGTGGTGATAAACTTTTGGACATACGTACTCGTATAAGCAGTTATACACGCAGATCTACAATATTACTATGCACTAGTTCAGTTAAGAATTTAAATGGTTATTTATTTGATATGTATTGGCTTTTCCCCGCGCCTTCACTTCGAGTGGTTTTAGGTTTTATTATTATCATTCGTAGGCAAATAAATTTTGCACTTGAATATCTTTCGAAATGTAACAACAATGGAAAACAATTAAACACAATGGAAACAATGACAAGGGCTGTACAGAACCAGATAAAAGACAAAATCTTATGCTTATAGACACAATTATATGCACAATGCACAACGGTACCACGTACATAATATGTAAGTTTATGATATACATATATATGCTTATTAAAGTATTTATGTAGTATTCGTACGTAGTTTTGCATACATATTTGTTTAATCTAACACATTGCCACAAACTATTCTTGTTCGCCTGCATGTACTTCTCCCACATCCCAAAGGTTAGTTAGAATAGAATCCCTCGCGGCATTAAGCTCGCCTGTTGTACCTAATTTTTATAAATTAATTGGTGTTCAATAAAGAATATGTACATACATACATACTACTATACTTACCTAATACTACTACTATCTACTTAAATTAGCGTTAATAAACTTGTCAATATCCCTATCCTAAATCACAGATAAGCTACGTTAAAAATAAAATAATTTGATACAATAACATTAGTCAAAAATTTATAATAGTCAAGGAATATAATTATAATTAATTTTACAATAGCATCAAAAGAATTGTCAATATCCCTATCCTAAATCACAGATAAGCTACGTTAAAAATAAAATAATCTGATACAATAACATTAGTCAAAAATTTATAATAGTCAAGGAATATAATTATAATTAATTTTACAATAGCATCAAAAGAATTGTCAATATCCCTATCCTAAATCACAGATAAGCTACGTTAAAAATAAAATAATCTGATACAATAACATTAGTCAAAAATTTATAATAGTCAAGGAATATAATTATAATTAATTTTACAATAGCATCAAAAGAATTGTCAATATCCCTATCCTAAATCACAGATAAGCTACGTTAAAAATAAAATAATTTGATACAATAACATTAGTCAAAAATTTATAATAGTCAAGGAATATAATTATAATTAATTTTACAATAGCATCAAAAGAATTGTCAATATACCTATCCTAAATCACAGATAAGCTACGTTAAAAATAAAATAATCTGATACAATAACATTAGTCAAAAATTTATAATAGTCAAGGAATATAATTATAATTAATTTTACAATAGCATCAAAAGAATTGTCAATATCCCTATCCTAAATCACAGATAAGCTACGTTAAAAATAAAATAATTTGATACAATAACATTAGTCAAAAATTTATAATAGTCAAGGAATATAATTATAATTAATTTTACAATAGCATCAAAAGAATTGTCAATATCCCTATCCTAAATCACAGATAAGCTACGTTAAAAATAAAATAATTTGATACAATAACATTAGTCAAAAATGTATAATAGTCAAGGAATATAATTATAATTAATTTTACAATAGCATCAAAAGAATTGTCAATATCCCTATCCTAAATCACAGATAAGCTACGTTAAAAATAAAATAATTTGATACAATAACATTAGTCAAAAATTTATAATAGTCAAGGAATATAATTATAATTAATTTTACAATAGCATCAAAAGAATTGTCAATATCCCTATCCTAAATCACAGATAAGCTACGTTAAAAATAAAATAATTTGATACAATAACATTAGTCAAAAATTTATAATAGTCAAGGAATATAATTATAATTAATTTTACAATAGCATCAAAAGAATTGTCAATATCCCTATCCTAAATCACAGATAAGCTACGTTAAAAATAAAATAATTTGATACAATAACATTAGTCAAAAATTTATAATAGTCAAGGAATATAATTATAATTTATTTTACAATTGCATCAAAAGAATTGTTATGTGTTTAGGGTTTTACCTTTATGATCACAGCTCAGTCCGCCAATTACATAGCGTTATAATTAAAGGTTAAAACGTTAAGAAGTGACATAATGTATGTAAACCGTGTGTAAATAGATAAAGTGGTTCTCGAGTTAATACGATATTCGTACGTACGTTACACGGCCGGTCGCCGCTCGCCCTTAGGAACTTCGGTTTATTTATTCGGATTTTTATTTAGATACATTGAGGGTTATAACTAACTTTTATATATACCGAAGATAAATGTAGTATAAAAAGTTAACTAAAATCACTGAAAGTAGTCTCACTCTATACAGGGTGTTTCAGGATAGGCTTGAGAAATTTCAGGAATAGAAAGTACTCATTATTAGAAGAAAAAAATACTTATCACTCAAACCGGGAGTCCGTATATTTTTTTTTCATACAAAACTTGAAAATTGTAATAAAAACTCGATGGACAGTGAGTATGGGGAGCTGCTGTCTAGGTCTAGGTAGTGCAATGACCTAGTCAAGTCCCCTTTTTCTTTTGATGTCATTTAAATTTAAGTGTTTCGAATTTACCTACATGGAGTTCAATTGTAATAGTTAAAAATGCAATTTAGTAATTTTAATTTTATTTAATAAAGGCGGATGTTAACTGTCCCCCAAATCTCGAGTTAACTATTTTCACCAAAAAGTACTATAAAATGACCGAATCTGGGAAAAAGTTTCAGAGCTTTTCGTCTTCAAATATGGACCCCTTTCAAACTCTAAAGTTACGAAACCCTATCCTGAAACACCCTGTATATAGAAACTCATTGCCAAACTAATTCAATTATTCCTCTCTGTATATTTTATTATCTTCGAAGTCATACTCTGTGGTCAGAACTTAACCTATTGATAGCAATATTATAAATATACGATATCAATACTAATAATAAATCTGTAAGGGATGGTCATGGAGTAAGTTACTTTGTTTATGAGATACTGCGTTTTTCTATGTAAGATGTATGATACTAAAACTAAATTGACGATTTTTAGAAATATTTTCTGTATGTATGTATGTTCCTCCATAACTCTTAAACCGGTCATCCGAATTCGATGAAACTTAGTACAAGCACATTTAACTATACGTGACACAGACTGGATATAGGCTTAACATAATTCAGTTCCGGTTACCCCATGATGTGGCTATCATAAAAACCGAATTATTCGGCACGCCGAAATTCTTCTTTTTTTAAATACGAATTTCACGCGGGCGAAGCGGCGGGCAAAAGCTAGTCGAAAATATTTTCATTTACTTATGCTAAAGCTCGATTTCAAAGGACACAGAGCATAAACAAATAGAAATAAAATAAAATTACGCAAAGCTAGGAAACGCTGCTGCAATTTAGAGGCCAAATTATCGAAATGTCCTAATGGATGAATTACGAGTTAGTTTATTTTCCTACATGCATACCGGGTGTGTTATGAACTTATGACATACCATGGCCCTTTTTCAAGGGCATCCTCGTCGGCCTCGATAGCTCAGTGGTGCAGACAGTCAACTGTCGCTATTGAATGTTAAGCAACGCTGGGTGCGGTCAGTACTTGGATGGGTGACCGCTGACCGTTGGAGGCTGACCGAGGTTCGGATTCCTCGTAAAACTGTAGGTCCCTTCCCTCCTAATCTTACTTGGTGGTAGGGTTTAACCCGCCCGGGTTGGTACCACCGCACTGAATGAAACGTCGGTTGAAACGGCTATGTAAATAGTTTGTGTTTTCCGACCAGTTCAGTGTAGCCGGCACGATCAAAGGGGGAAGCGCTGACATGGCACCTAGTTCACCCGGTGTTATGGGCTGACATCACGGACGTTGTAGGTGATTTAGCCAACCGTGTCAGTTTCCATAAAAAAAAAAATCCTCCTCACCCCGTGAGCAAAAAGTCACGCAAAGCGAAACCGCGGGCAAGATCTAGTAATTTATAAGCCGACAACGACGTGGTCGTCGTCCGTCTGTCTGTCTGAGGGCTGGATCTTTTGAACTGTAATAGGTAGCCGTCTGAAATTTTCACAGAATATTTGTTATTATGGCGGATATACTAACAAATAAAAACATAAATAAAATGAGCCGTGTGGGGCCGGTACTTTAAAAGAATAGTCCCACTGCATCTCTCCCCGTGTATGTCGTAAAAGGCGACTAAGGGATATGACTCCCTTCTTATATCACTAGGTGGTAGGGTTTAACCTGCCCGGGTTGGTACCACCGCACTGAATGAAAGGTCGGTCGAAACGGCTATGTAAATAGTTTGTGTTTTTCGTCCAGTTCAGTGTAGCCGGCACGACCGAAAAAAAAAAAATTAAAAAAAATTAAAAAAAAAAAAAATTAAAATACGAGGTAAAATATGAATTCCGCATACAAGAAACGTGTTTTTTTTATTCTAAGTGTTTTGTGTTTGTTTTTGCTCTATCGTAAAAACGGCAATACATACAAGCATCAAACATGGTGCGATCACTGAGATCACAGTGCAAACTCTAAAGTTAAACGACAAAATAATAACCGGCCAAATTACGTGGATGTACGGAACCCTCGATGCGCAAGTGCGACTCGCACTTGGACGGTTTTTTTAAACAAATGTTTTTTTTATGTAATCCGGTATCGGTGGCTGAGTCGGAGGGGCCAAAGCAAATGCTCCGACCAGCCGATATCACCTCCGAGAAGATAGATGCTATACACTGCCCGCGATTGCTGTCTATACTGGACTAGAGGAGAACACAACCGACGCTGCTATGCGGCTATCTTACATTCAGTACGGTGTTACCAACCGTCGGCTACAATTCGGGCCTACCACCTAGTAAGGGGCAAAGGAGGTTCCGAACGGTGAAGCAGCAGGTGTAGGTATGCACGTAAATTGTTTCGTCAGAAAATACCGATTGGTACACGCCGGCCGGATTCGAACCTCGGACCTCTCGCACGAGAAGCCGTTGCCCAAACCACTCGGCCACCCGCCGCTTAAAATATATTTATTCGACAAAATTACACCAATGTGTCATCCATACGAAATCTTGTCAGTTGGGGTGGTTACCCCAACTCTCTCAAGCGGCGTGATGACCCAAATGTATTCGTGTTCAGGTGAGCGCTATCTTCAACGATCCCTCGCTGAGCGCCAACATGACCCTGGTCATCAACAAGCTGTTCCTGCTGGAGGACAAGGACGCCGTCATCAGGCCCGGCAACGCGAAGAAGTCCCTCGAGTCCGTCAACAAGTGGAACTACAGACATTTGCTGCGGCTGCCCTATGGTGAAGTATTTACATGCACACAGATTAGGCCGGTGATGGAGTACTGCAGTCACATCTGGGAGGGTAGTCCCCATTATCTGCTTGCGTCCTTGGACTTGATACAGCGCCGAGCCATCCGTCTTGTTGGTGACCTGATACTATCACGGATGCTGCTGTGGAACTAGCATCTCTTATTCCCTGCCACCCGTCCTATCTCCGCATGACTCGTCGCAGAGAGACTCAGCACCCTTTTCTTGTTGCCATTGGGCTTTTGAGAACCCATCGGTTCTCTAAATCGTTTCTTTGTCGCACCGCTAGAGTGTGGGAACTGTCTTCCGGCGAGTGTATTTCCTGAATCCTTTAACCTGGGTGTCTTCAAGCGTCTTATTAACGGGCTAGACAGCCTAGCAACAGTCCGCAAATCTGCTGGCATGGCTCCTAACTGAGCGTGGTTTCGCGAGGACAGGTGATTTTGGCTCTGTCGACTGCACCATTGGTCTCTCGGTACAGACACACATGCTGGTTTACATAAAAAAAAAATCACACACACACACACATGGATTTATATCTACATTATAAGAAGTAGAGATAACATTACACTGTATTTTAAGTAAGCAGAGTAATTGGTTTTATGTTTAATTCCTATGAACATGTCGCGCTTTCAATAACGCTTGTCAGCCTCGATAGCTCAGTGGTGCAGACAGTCAACTGTCGCTATTGAATGTTAAGCAACGCTGGGTGCGGTCAGTACTTGGATGGGTGACCGCTGACCGTTGGAGGCTGACCGAGGTTCGGATTCCTCGTAAAAACTGTAGGTCCCTTCCCTCCTAATCTTACTTGGTGGTAGGGTTTAACCCGCCCGGGTTGGTACCACCGCACTGAATGAAACGTCGGTCTAAACGGCTATGTAAATAGTTTGTGTTTTCCGACCAGTTCAGTGTAGCCTGCACGATCAAAGGGGGAAGCACTGACATGGCACCTAGTTCACCCGGTGTTATGGGCTGACATCACGGACGTTGTAGGTGATGTAGCCAACCGTGTTAGTTTCCATTAAAAAAAAACCATCCGCTAACGCTGACCTTCCTCAGACTCCCCGTTCCTGTTTCTTTTAAGTCCCGACGAAAAAAGAGGCGTGTTATATAAGTTTAACGTGTGTGAGGGTGTGTGTTTGGGTGTATGTGTGTAAGGGTGTGTCTGTCTGTGACATCGTAGCTCCCAAACGGATGGACCAATTTGGATACGGATTTTTTTATTAGAAAGCTGGATTAATCGGGATGGTTGTTAGCTATGTTTGTTAGTAAGCAGAAAATTAATTTTCTTCAAAAGTGGACCGAATTGCATGCGGTTTTTTTTAAAGCTTGAAATAAAAGTTAAATTACAAATAAAGAAAAACGACCCTTAAAAAGTAAAAAAAAATATTTTCGATTACTTACTTAAAGGAGTCGGGGGACCGGTAAGTAAATAAAATATAAAAACTCAGAGCTGCGCGGGTATTTACTTAGCGGTTCGCCGACTCCTTTATTTATTGTATAATTTCATCCATAGGTAGGTAACCTACGCTTGGACATGTTGAAAATTCCGCCAGTTCTAAAGGTAAATTATTTTTGACTTTTTTAGGGGTGGGGAGTTTTATAAATTTGTAATTTAACTTTTAATTCAAGCTTTAAAAAAAAACCGCTTGCAGTCCACTTTTGAAGATAATAATTTTTTTTATTACTTTATTACTTACTTGATTATTACGATTAGTATAATGCAGGTGCATTACTTTGTCTAGGTACCAACCACCACTATACCTTAAGTACAGTAGTAACTATGTAATCTGTGGTACAGTGAAGAAAAACAGCAGTAAGCCAATCTGGACACTAACAAGGCTGGCAAAATAGACCAAAAATAAAGACTAATAAGTTTGTCTTCTGTATCACAGAAAAGTACACTTGGGTACATTATCCGACCGAGAAGTTATTTTCACAGAGCGAACCGTTCTACGAATTGAATCATACGCTAGAGCGGTCGCGGCGTGTACAAAGGGACCATCGAAATACGCGCAGAAGCGGCATTGACGCACTACATACATTACACAATGCACAAACATATGGTCGGCATGCACTCCATTTGCATCAGATATTGTTTACCTACTAATAAATTTGATCCATTAGCTCAGTCAATCTAGGCTTTGAGCTTTCATTAATTCACAATAATATTTTTCTTTTTCTCGTTCGCTAGTGTACGAGTATATATGAATTAGATTTTCAGAGATATTACAGAAATTTTCCGTGCATTTTTTTAAATCAGTTTTTTAGGAGCTCCTTCTCAGCGAAAGAATATTAAAGAATAATTTATGTTTCAAAATGTAAGTAGCTAGTATTTGTATCGATGCTGTAAAAAAAAAGATTTCCGATAAGAAAAACTTGACTTTTAGACTTAAGTCAATATTTAAATCAATAACGCACCATTCATTGGATTTGTAGTAGATGAAAAAATTTCATGATTAGTTAAAATGCTCCATACTGTTTTCGGTAGATGGCCCGCGCGGATACACTTTTTAATTTCTTGTATGGGGATCTTCGTGGATTTTTCACTTTTTCTTTTTTTTATTATTTATTTTTATATCGGAAATTTCAATGGGCTACCGGTTCAAGAGATACAGCCCTCGGACAGACAGACGGACAGACAGACATACAGACAGATAGACAGACTCAGACAGACGGCGTAGGCTTAGTAATAGGGTCCCGTACGACGGATACGGAACCCTAAAAATGTATACATATGTAATAATATTACGTTTGTGCAGTTTTCTTCAGCTCCTCAACAAGCGAATGCTCGGTCTGGCTATATCTATCCACGGCATGAACACACTCGCATGCCGACACATCAGATTAAATTCCCTTTGTTTGAACATCTGTCCCCGCTCAGCTCAGTTCATTACGAGCCATGGCACGGACATATTTCTTTCAATTCATTTGGACTTAATGATTTGTTAATTACTAACGACCATTTCAACATATTTTGGACTCTTAATAATGTTTATTTATGACATCGGCTTCCGAAATCCAAGATTTATATTCATTTAATTTTTTTATTTAAAGCGCTACATATTAATATGGCGCCGAGCCATCCATAAGGTGTCTAACGACGCCCTTGGAAATTCGGCCGTATGCGGGGGTTGCGAATGCCATGCCGGCCTCATTCCCCATTCACTCGCCTCTTGGAGAACCCGAGACTGTTTTTGGTGGGAAATATATTTTCATGTATAAAACATATTTCATGTCGGCTACACTGAACTGGACGGAAAACACGAACTATTTACACAGCCGTTTCGACCGACGTTTCGCTCAGTGCGGTGGTACCAACCCGGCCGGGATAAGCCCTACCACCTAGTAAGGTAAGAAGGGTTGCTCGCAAGAATTTTGTTGTAGTTTGCACCCTTGATATTTGGCTCACTCGCTTTCCGTATTGAAAACACGTTATTTTGGGTCTTGAGGCTTTGCGGTCGGTGCCTTAACCCGACAAAGTATTTATGTTGAGACAAATTTTATTAGGTTAGGTTTCTAATGTTTACAAGTTCACTTAAATGTCATATTTATTATAAAACTTATAAAAGTTTATAAGTGGTTATATAAACGTGGGTTAAGTAAATATTATATATTATTTATTAGTAATGAAATTATTTTAAATATAAATATTGTAATATGCTATGCTTGCAGCCAGCGGCGGCTGGGACGCGGCTGTATGGCTGACACGTGCGGACCTCGGGGGCCCCTCGGGCTTCGCCCCCGTGGGCGGGGTGTGCGCGCGTACGCGCTCCGCAGCCCTCGACAGGGACGAGGGACTGACCAGCGCCTTCGTCATCGCTCATGAGCTGGCCCATTTGTGAGTAATTTTATTGTTTATTTTATTTGCAAGGAAAATATGTAGTACAATGAATATTAAACATTTGCGTAAGTATGTAATAAAAGTACAATTACAAATTAGGTAAAAAAGTAAGTAAAAGGAAAATATTTTAGAATTTTTAAGGGTCGGGCGTTTTTAAAATTTAACTTTTAATTCAAGCTTTTAAAAAAAACTGCATGCAATTCGGTCCACTTTTTAAGATAATTAATTTTTTTATGACTTAATTACATGATTATATTATTACAAACCTGGCTAACAACCATCCCGATTAAACCAGCTTTCCAATAAAAAAAACTGCATTCAAATCGGTTCATCCGTTTGGGAGCTACGATGCCACAGATAGACACCCATACGTTCGTATGGGTGTCTATCTGTGGCATCGTACACACGTTAAACTTATAACACGCCTCTTTTTTTGTCGGGGCCCGGGGGTTAAAAACACACAAAAAAATTTTGGTAGACTCGACTTTTATCGATTCAATAATGTTTAGTGTTATAATGCGACCCAGAAGCACAGATTACATAATAGTTACTTCGTCCAGAAGTATGAAATTAAATAAAGTGAAACAAAATTCTTTTCATTCTGGTATCACTATGCACACCACTGATTACTAGTGTACACACGCACGACAAACCTTCACAACTACCTGTGGTGCTGCCAACTTAACCTTTTCTAACTAATTTAGCTGAAAATTTTGTCAATCAAATCCTTAATTAGGCATTAGGTATTCGAGTTTATACTATTTCATTAATTAATCAATACATAAAAACAGCAACTGCGTGACTATTTAAAATAAAAAACATCACTTTCGTCCGTTTAAAAAAACAATTACTATAAAGTACTGTTACAGGTAACCTAAATCTAGTAAACCTACTAGATATAGGGTGAGCTTCAATTTACTTGTAATTATTCGGAACGTCAGTTATGCTATGGCCTGCTATGCACATGCAAAATTAGAGGTGGATTTTTTTGAGAATGGATAACAAAGACACCATTTAAATTCAATAATGTAAGAGGTGGATGTATTTTATGTGCATTCGCTACATCTTTGGTCTGCGCAAGTACGACCATATTTCCGAATATCGCACGCGTTTACAATGGCTCGATATTCGAAGTCGCAGGAATAGCCACGTCTTATCTCTTCTCTTCCGTACACTGAACGACCCTGCTGCTCCGATATACCTAAGTGAGCGGTTTAATTTTCTCTGTTCTCATGGTCTCTCTCTGAGATCCACTGACAACTTACTCCTAGCAATACCAGCCCACTCGAGTTCGTTCTACACTGACTCATTTACAGTTAGTGCGGCTCGCATGTGGAATCAGCTTCCTGAGGAGACACGTCGCTCCACTACTATCCACATGTTCAAAGAACGTATCCACAAACGATTTCTGAAACCACATGGCAATGAGTAGGTAAAATAAATATATATAATCACCGATGCCCTTGCGTCTTCAATCCAGTTGAAATATATGTAAAGTATGTATATAAGTATGTATGTATAGTATATAAGAGTTTATGTAGGTATATTATAATATGTATATTTCTTATTGTATATATGTAATTATGTATATGTAAGGATTTATATTGATTCTATGTATCTTTGTACAATTTGTATATGTGTGTATTTATATTTCATACAACTGTTCCCGGTTTAGTACTGCATTGTCCGCCCCTACGTCTGTTCCACATCCCAAAGGTTAGTTCGTAAAGAATGCCGCAAGGCATTAAACTCGCCTTTTGTAACCTTTTTATACGGTGTACAATAAAGTATATTTTCATTTCATTTCATTTCATTTCATTTCATTTCATTTCATTTCATTATTTTATTTCATGTGTTAACATGTTAGCTCTCAATAGGGGTAAAACTTGAATTACCGTCCTCACGTAAGTCACGTAGATGTGACTGGTTAGGGTGTGTTCGTGTGTTCGCATGTGCGTGCGAGGGTGCGTATGTGTGTGTGAGGGTGTGTGTGACTGTATGTGTGTGTGCGTGAGTCTGAAGTTTCATTAGACTGAAGGCACCTTAAATCATGAAGGCACATATATAGCTAAACCCCCGCCTTCTCAACCCGTTGGCGTTCATATTCATGTTCAGTAAAGAAAAACCGGTCAAGAGTAAACATTTTTAACCTTACTACTTACCTTACTTTAACCTACTGGTTTTTAGGAACCTGTCACAAAATTGAGCAAAAGAGTTACTTTATTAGATCACTTTGGTCTCTGTCTGTCGGTCACACGCAGATATCTCCGGATCTACTGAACCGATTTTGATTAAACAGATGCCAACAAACTTTTAATTTGTCTTGAATTTGAATTTCGTTGTGACATGTTGAATATTTTCCCGCAGATAGGTCATAGATAAATACGTTTAATAGTCCGGTGGAAAGTACAGGGTAGCCCAAAATGTGAACAAAACAATTTATAATTTATTTCTACATTTTTGACTACACCACACCGGCCTGCTCCACCTGCAACGTCAGCTTATTACACTGGTTGATCAATGGCTACACCCTGTACCTGATCGATCAGGCGGCAGCGCTGTTATTTATTTATAATTTTTTCAATCACAGGCCTATCAATTATACAGTTAAAAAAAGTACACTTACAGTGAGCCAATATGAAAAACGCGTCAAAACGAACCGGTGTTTGGCAGCCGCCCAGACTAGGAGGTAAGCCAGCCAGACTAGGGGGTTGCCAGATACCTATAATGGAATTTCGGGACAGACAGGTGCAAAACAACACCGCATTTAATTTTGTTCTCGGCATGATTTTAGTTTCATCGTAACTTCTCAGCATATACCCGGGTGGTCCCAGAAGTACCCGACCTGACGTATAGATGGCAGTTGTTGTTTGAAAAAACTTACTGCATTTGAAAGTACTATTCGAATTAAATTTAAATTTAAAAAAAGAACACGCTACGTGCTTTTGTTTTTGTTTGTCGGCCATCAATAGTGCACGCTCTGAGGGAAGTTTTAGAAATGAATAAAATTGGTCACCGTTATGTGATTCAATATTTTCTTCTGAAAGGTCTGACTTCAACTAATATCAAAGATGAGCTGTATTCAACTCTGGGGGAGTCTGCTCCATCGTTTACGACAGTAAAATATTGGGTGGCAGAGTTCAAACGAGGTCGTACGATCTGCCAAGACGAACATCGCAGTGGTCGGCCAAACGAAGTGACCACGCCAGAAATGGTGAAGAAAATCGATAAAATAGTATTGGATGACCGCCGGTTGAAAGTGCGCGAGTTAGCAGATATGGTAGGCATTTCAAAAAGTGCTGTACATCGCATATTGACTGAAAATTTGGACATGAGAAAGCTGTGCGCAAGATGGGTGCCGCGTTTACTCACAATGGAACAAAAACAACTTCGTGAGGATGTTTCAATCGAGTGTTTTACAATAATAAAGTCGAATTTTTGCGCCGATTTGTAACAATGGACGAGACCATGGGTTCATCATTTCACACCTGAGCCCTTGAAACTTGAAAAAATGGCTCGGGGGTAAAAGATTTACAAACAATAAAGAGGTAGAGTCGGCAGTTGAGGGCTACTTTGAGGAGCTCGACGGTTCTCGCTATAAACATGGTATCGAAGCTATTGAACATTGCTGGGAAAAGTGTATCGAGCTAAAAGGAGACTACGTTGAGAAATAAAGGTAGTTTTTTCAAAATTGGTTTCGTTTTCTTTGTTAGGCCGGGTACTTCTGGGACCACCCTCGTACATATAGTTAAGTGATTGTGTTAGTGATAGTTAATGGTGCACAACAAATTCTGAAATTAAAAATAAATTCTATATTTTTAGTTTTAAATATCTGTTTTAGGTATTTTTTAATGTATTGTGTTAGTTGTATTAATTAATCAGATTTAAAAAAAAAATTTTTTTGTCACAAACTAGCTGGTAAAGTTTTGTCTTCTGCACCTCTAAGAAATGAGAAAGAACCTAATTTGGTGGTAATAATGGTGTGGCTCGTGCGTCCGTCTGTCTGTATATCCGTCTGTCACAGGGTCATACACTTCTAAATGTTGAGAGTTGGGCAAGATATTAGAGAGTAAGCGAAATACTGAAAACTCTGGAATGCACTTCCTCCCGATGTGTTTCCTTCAGTGTATGACTTAGGATCTTTCAAGAGAAGCGTAAAAAGGCATCTGTCACGCCGGCACGGCATTCGCAGCCCCCGTTCGAAAACGAATGCTTTTGGGCGTCGTCGGCTCAACAATCCATGCTGACGGCGCCAAGAGTGTCTCGCGTATCCATAATAAAAAATACAGAAGGTACGGAACCTTGTGATACGCGAGTGGAACTCACACTTTGCAGCTTTTTATTGGTTCACGTGTACTTCAATTTCAAAGACTTAAATTGATATAGATTTTGCAGACATTTTCTACACTAATATAATAAAGAGGTAAAGTTTGTAAGTTTGTAAGTTAGTAAGTTTGCAAGTTTGGGTCTAGGAGGTACGACGTGTCCCGCGATCTAGAACCACTGCAACTTCGGAGAGATGTCGGCGCCCTAAGTGTGTTCTATCGCTTATTCCACGGGGAGTGCTCGGAGAAGCTGTTTAACGCGATTCCGCCGTCCCCTTTCCACCTCCGTACAACGCGCACTGGGCAGGGATTGCATCCCTACACGCTGGACTTACCGCGGATGCGTACTAATCGGTTCTGCAGATCCTTCCTCCACAAAACCGGTAAACTCTGGAACGCTCTCCCTGCCCACATATTTCCCCCCAAGTATAGTCTCGGTTCCTTCAAGAGAGGCGTGAATGGGCACCTGTCAGGCCGGCATGGCATTCGCAGCCCCCGCATGCGTCCGAATGTCCATGGGCGTCGCTAGACACCTTATGGGTGACTCGGCGCCACATGTCTGGCGTACTATAAAAAAAAGGTAATCTCCGAAAATGCTCATCCGATTTTAAAAATTCTTTGACCAATATTTAGAAAGGACCTTCAGGATGAACATACGTGACGCCGCCGCGGGAAAAAGCTAGTAATACATTAAAACAGTCCGAAAATCTCCTGCACGGCGACAACACCTCTCTGAGTGTGGTTTCGCGTGGAGAAGAGTTTTTGGCTCCGTCTACTGCACCATTGGTCACAGCCGCCTATATTGGTTTACATAAAAAACCGGCCAAGGGCGAGTCGCACTCGCCCACCGAGGATTCCGCACCACAAAAAAACATTGGAAAAAAAAACACATTTCTTTTATGGAAACCCCCCTTAATTTTTTACTTTTTCTATTTTTTATTATTTGTTGTTATATCCGCCATAATAACACATATTCTGTGAAAATTTCAACCGGCTACCTATTACGGTTCAAGAGATACAGCCCTCGGACAGACGGACGGACGGACAGACGGACGGATGGACGGACGAACGGACGGACGGAGAGACGGACGGACGGAAAGACAGACAGACAGACGGCGTAGGCTTAGTAATAGGCTTCGGAAGGAATACGGAAACCTAAAAACAATAATAAAAAAATCTGTCGTATAGCCCAACTTTTACCCATTATCTGGCAACCCTACTAGGAGCCCGCCATATTGAACCAGTGGATTAAAGGTCCTTTGTGGAGAAGATGCAGAGCCGGATCCTCCGCATCCACTTGGATTCAGGATTATGTTCCGCGCTGGCTACAAAGTTGAATTATACTGCATTTCTAAACGAGATTAATCCGTGCCCTTTTGTGCCCTTAATGTGCCCTTTTAAGGATTTCCTTGGTAAATAAGGACTTTGTTGTGATAATTATTTCTGTGCCTAGAATTACTGATTTGAATAAATTGCATTTTGCAAAGAAGTTCGCCTTCAGAATAGCAAAAATGTGTAATATCTACATACATAAAGATTTATCCCATTTTTACAGAGACAATAATTTTTTGTTATCTGAACCCCTCCACTGCAAGATACGGGTGGGGAGGAGGGTCAAACTGGTTACCGTAAAGGTTGGTGGGTGCGACAGTGCTGCCGGCGGCGCTCGAATTTGGCGGGGGCACTACCGTGTCCCCATTTGTGCTGAGCAATAATGAATGATCCTGCTGGCACGTGATTCCTGAGTCAGCTGCTACTAATGAAATTTTAAAATAAATAAATTTTTATATTTTTTTTTTATAGAAAAAGCGACCTTTCGCCTTGCGCGGTATCGCAGTTACCTTCATCATCCTATGCCTAATGCCTGAATTTAACTTTATATATATTTTTCATATCTGTCAATTCAACAAACATTTTAACATGACCTTTATCATAGAGCGATAAATAAAGCAAAGTTTCTAAGGGCGGCCGTGTAACGTATACGTCAATATATGATTTTTTTTATGGAAACTGACACGGTTGGCTACATCACTTTGATGTCAGCCCATAACACCGGGTGAACTTGGTGCCACGTCAGTGTTGCCCTTCGGTCCTGCCGGCTACACTGAACTGGACGGACAACACAAACTTTATATAATTATTTGCAAACAAAAGTGGCGGGTGGCCGAGTGGTCTGGGCGTCGGCTTCTCTTGCGAGTGGTCCGAGCTTCGATTCCAACCGGCGTGTACCAAGGAGGTTTTCTGATTTGAAAAAAATTACATATGCACTTCAGCCAATGCTCCATGGCTCGGATTCCATGTAAAAATATAGGTCCACCGGGTTGACGGAGAAAATTGCCTAAGGCAAAAAGGCCGGGCTTGCCACACATTAAGTTGCATAAAGTGTATTATTGTTATGAAAAAGACTTGCGCAAAGTTTGACAACGCACGGGCTTTTAGGCCACTAATGAATAGGCCGATCTTAAAATCAATGGCTAACGGCCTAAATTTAGCGCAGCCCTTCGTCCTTTACACGTGCGAGTAGGTGCGTTAGTTCTGGAGCGGCGGCCGGCGGCGCAAGCTCTGGTTGCACGGGCTATTTCCGTGCATCGATTGATTCCTACTCTACCTCCCGCACCGCCCCCCGCCGCCGCCCTCCCGCCGGAGCTACACCAAGTTAGGCTCGATTTTAAATCCGCAATTAACGTTTTAAATGTGACTAGCAAGAAGCTGTGTCTGGCCCTTTTGCCATTGATTTTGATTCTTTTGTGTTCTTTTAATTTTGTATGTGTTTGATTTATTTTATTTATGTAAACCGCGTATGTGTGTAATACTTGTTAGTAATAAATATTTCAATTTAAATTATTTCGTACACCTAGACAGGGTAAATCGTAAACGATATTTGTACCTATAAACAAAACCAAAAATCAATACATGTTACGTATTATGTGCAAATTTCAGGCTTATGCCTTGTTAGTTTAGAAGCGAAAGGGCTCTGAGGACAGACGAACGGACAGACAAAAATATTTTTTTAAACTAATAGCATTCCTGATTTTATTACGGAACCCTATAGTAATCTTATCAAACGCATATCTGCTGGCATCGCAACTAACTGAGCGCGGTTTCACGAGAAGAGGTGACTTTGGCTCTGTCGACTGTACCATTGGTCTCTCGGCAAAGTGGTTTACATAAAAAAATGGTGGGTTCTTGTACTTGTCTTTCAGGATGATAGGGTGAAAACCACCCGTATAAGTACCACAGCATGGAATAAATGTCTGTAAAAAAAACACACACACAAACCCACACGCTGTATCCCGACAATCGGGGAGGGCAGAGTAATTGATGTTGTGCTCCAAGTAGGTACTTTTGCAAATTTCAGGTTATGATTATGCTTTTTCTGTACAGTTCCGTTCAGTGTAGCTGGCAGAAAGCAAATAAAGCTCTGACACGAACTAGTTTCAATTAACATAATAATTAATTTTAATGAACACAATAATCGGTAACGGGTTGATATCACGAGGGTATGAGGTGACCTTGTCTAACTTATCGGATTCTGTGCCTGTATGCGGCGCAACGTCATTGGCAGACCTCGCGATCGATGTTCGTAAAGTTTGTTATAAATTGCGTCGTGCTCCGAGTTGCGTGAACTACGACAAATCATATGAATCAATGTGCTTTCTGTAAATAATATAAGGTGTTTCGTTAGTCATGTCAATAACTTCGGGAGGGTTACATACGCAATCAAACAAACACTTTACGCAAAAAAAACATATGTTTATAGGAGCATTTTTTCTTCTAACAAAAAAATAAAATCAAATAAGTAGCTGTAAATACCAATTATAGTGACCTTGTGACTCACTTACAACAAACAGCGGTTCTGCGTTTGATCATAGTACGGTCATTGACCCCGTACAATGCATGTTACCTACTGTTACACACAGGTTAATGTTTAGGTAGACGAACATGTTTAGGTAGAGAAACATTTTTTGTTAAATTTCTCGAAAAGTAATGATAAAAACATATAATTTTTTTGAGTAACGTGTTTATTTGAGTGTGTATGTAACCCTCCCGAAGTTATTGACATGACTAACGAATCACCTTATATTATAATAATATAGTAACTACAAACAGCGTTCGCGAGATGCGATGTTCACGCCGTGCTTGGAATCGACCTACTGACCGCAGCCGCAAGGTTGTCCGTGACTGTTTCAGGATTTGTAACCGGGACAGGCCGACCGAGATATATACTCGTATTTCGCTGGCCGCGCACTGGAATTGATTTCGGAATAGGATGGAATAGAACTTGAACGTTTGCGTGAATGTACGGAGGTAAGCTTTGAGTGAGGTGGAGCATTAATGATAGGATTTTTATCGCTTCGCAGGTAATGAAATAAATTGAATGTTTGTACATTTATGTATTAAACGAACAGGTGTGTGTTTTTTTGCACCGTGGTTACATTTGACACAGAAGAATCAATATAATATGTATGTGCGGCGGAGGGTGGCCGAGTGGTTTGGGCATGGGTTTCTCATGCGAGAGGTCCGCGGTTCGAATCCCGTCGGCGTGTACCAATGAGTTTTTTTCTGACGAAAAAATTTTACGTGCATGCCTACACCTGCTGCTTCACCGTTCGGGACCGGTGTAAAACTGTAGGTCCCTTCCCTTGCCCCTTACTAGGTGGTAGGCAAAGAGTTTGTATCCTAGCGACGTAATACAAACTCTTTGGTGTTAGGCTCAAATTGTAGCCGACTGGGTTGGTACCACCGTACTGGATGTAGGATGGCCGCATAGCAGCCTCGGTTGTGTTCTCCTCTAGTCCAGTATAGCCAGCAATCCAGGTAAGTCTCCGGTATGTCACCTACCTTCTCGGAGGTGATATTGGCTGGTCGGAGCATGCGCTTTGGCCCCTCCGACTCAGCCACCCATACCGGATTACATAACAAAAATGTAGATTTTGCCAATGTGAATTACCACGGTGCCTTTATACAGCTTCAAGGGTTTTTGGAACGAGGTTCCTTATCGCACGGTACACTCCAGACACTCGGCGAATGAGAGCTAGGCCGAAGAAAGTGTAAGACTTCGACCGTCACGACACTTTTGCTGTAGCATGTGTGTTTGTGTGTTTACAAGCGTATGTATGTATAGGATCATGATTTTTTTTTTCATTTTTCATATAATTACTCTCAAACTTTTTTTTTATTTTTTTTATGTAATCCGGTATGGGTGGCTGAGTCGGAGGGGCCAAAGCACATGCTCTAACCAGCCAATATCACCTCCGAGAAGGTAGGTGCCATACCGGAGACTTCCCTGGATTGCTGGCTATACTGGACTAGAGGATAACACAACCAAGGCTGCTATGCGGCCATCTGACATCCAGTACGGTGGTACCAACCCAGTCGGCTACAATTTGAGCCTACCACCTAGTAAGGGGCAAGGGAAGGACCTACAGTTTTACACCGGTTCCGAACGGTGAAGCAGCAGGTGTAGGCATGCACGTAAATTTTTTCGTCAGAAAAAACTCATTGGTACACGCCGACCGGATTCGAACCTCGGACCTCCCGCATGAGAAGCCGATGCCCAAAACACTCGGCCACCCGCCGCTAAATGTTAATTTATTTAATTGTGTCTGTTATTTAATCATATCAATACTAATAATAAATCTGTAAGGAATGGTCATGGAGTAAGTTTTTAGACTCTATGTATGATACTAAAACTAAATTGACGATTTTTAGAAATATTTTCTTTATGTATGTATGTTCCTCCATAACTCTTAAACCGATCATCCGAATTCAATGAAACTTAGTACAAGCACATTTTACTATACGGGACACAGGATAGGCTAAATGATTCAGTTCCGGTTACGCTAAGATGTGGCTCAAATACAGACCGAATTGTTCCGCGCGCCGAAATTAAGGTACGGTAGCGGGCTTACTTACTTTTTTCTTTTTAAATAAGAATTTCACGCGAGCGAAGTCGCGGGCATAAGCTAGTACATAATATATAGCGACATCTTTCGTCTTTTTTCTATCGAAATTGTCGTTATGGAATTTAACACAGTGTACAAAACCGACAGATCTTAATTCAGATCAGTCTGTCGAAAGCTCGCGCCGACGAACGACGCGAGAAGCTTTTACGCTTCTCTCCAAGGTCGCCGGATGCAATGTCACTCCTTCATCAACACGTGTATCCGTCCGTCCGTCGGTCTGTATGTCTTTTTTGTTGTACCGTCGTCGACATATGTGCTCACTGTGTCGGCATGTGTTGCCTGATGTGATGATGCGGTACAAAGGGTCTTTGTTCTGTCATTGGTTTATTTTAAAAGTGTAGTTTCATACGGGTAGTATCTCGTTTAATGCAGCAGTTTTTAGTGTGGATAAATTTAATAAAAAATATTTTCAAGCTTTAGTATGTTTAATTACAATGTATTAAAATTAATATAGTTACAAGCTTAATAGATGTATGACAAATTTCACTTTAACCGACAAATAAGTGTTAAACGAGACTTAACCAAATGTCGTGAAAACGAACGGTCTGAGCTTTATTAATTAAGCAGAATTTACAAAATATAACATGTTAAATAAAAATTAATTACTTACGTGTGAATAACACCATATTGATACTTCAATTAATTTAAAATCGGCAAAGGCTGAGGCCCACAAACATTCCATTTATCAAGAACATTAAATTACCGTTTATAGTGGTTTAAAGCAGCCATTCTCAATCAGTGTGTCAATTTCTAAAAAATACAAAATTTTGCCCTTCCGCACTGAAAAACATCACATCCAAAAACAGATCAAGACTGCTCAATGTGGACAGTGAGCCTGTTTATCCAAAATTCGTCCACGTATTAGAAGATCTGTGTAAAGGTCGTCAGGCTCAAGCATCACATTAGGATCTACTCAGCCTAATGTTTAGTGTTCAAACTATTACTTGTATTACTTAGTTAATTGATATTAATCGTATGTATGCTTCCAAAACGTCTAATTGTAATAAAATTATGTACGTACCTACTTGTAAGACTTGTGTTTAAGTTTGTCTAAGAAGTGTGTCGCCAGTCTAAAAAAAATCTTGAGATGTGTCGCAGAGGAAAAAAGGTTTAAAGGACCCCTGGTTTAAAGGATAGATTTGAGTTCCTCGCCATTGCTGTGGAGACGCTTGGCCCATGGAGCAATGACGCGTGTATGTAAGTTCGCCCGCAAAATTGGCGAAGAAATTAATAGAATGTTCAGGTGACCGGCGAGCTGCAGAATTTTTCCGTCAGCGTGTTTCTATCGCCATTCAGAGGGGGAATGCTGCGTCCGTCCTTGGGACAACGTGTTTGGCCCCTATAGAGGACATATTTTATTTATAAGTTGTGTTTGTTGTTGTTTCTTTGGTCTCGGAAGGTATCGACCCATTCTCAGGACGCACTTTAAAAAAAAAAAAATATGTTTTCGACCCAATGACATTTAAGGAAGGTTCTGACCCACTTACCATAAAACACAGATTGTAGAATTAAATGTTGTAAACTCGAAAAAAATATACTTAAAATGTAAGAAGATAATACCTGTAAAGTACCATGTATGTATGTATGGTCGCTTATAAACAAGCTTGTAACTGAAGAATAGCTCAACCTATTACTCTTGCGGTTAATTGTCTATGTATGTATTGTGACATAATTTCAATAATGGATCAATTTGATTTAATGTGATTTATTCGACAAATACCTAACCAATTTACATCACAGTTACTACCAATGTTATCTACGATGTCGCAACATCACGTTATCACTTATAGGGACCGAGCAGTAAGGTCAAAATTAATCGAAATATGAGAATCGGTTTGCTTTTATGTGATTTTACAGGTTTCCACGAATATCTACCCATATGGTTTACATGAACGCAGCGCGGCCTTCGGCCTCTCTCTTAGTGACTTACTTACTTTATTTGAGAATATAAATTATTGTTTACATGATCCGGGCGCGGTCAGAAACTCGGAACTTAGATGCGTGACCGCTCGACCGTTGGAGGCAGACCATGGTTCGGATTCCACGTAAAACTGTTGAGCCCTTCCCTTCTTATCTTACTAGGTGGTAGGGTTTAACCCGCCCGTGTTGGTACCACCGCACAGAATGAAAAGTCGATCGAAACGACTATGTAAAGTTGTCTGTCCAGTTCAGTGTACCCGACACGACCGGCAGACGTAACTGAAAACGCGAACTGTCCTTCATTCACTGGCACCAATCGAAGTTGGTAGGGGTAACTTAAAATAATGAAAATACGTTGAAAGTTCGGAAAAATGATTATTTTTGAGAGGTTTTCGAGAAAACTTAGTACACCGAAAACCACAACCTGGGAACAAAGTAAGCTAATGAAAGGGTCCAACTCTCTATTTCGGACCTCGACCTCCTGAAATTTACCGCACAAAGTTTTCTGTAAATTTAAAGTGAGATAGGGCTCGGGTGTATGAATGAAATCATTACCGACTGTGGAGAGAAATTACGTATTAGGTCGATAAAATATTTTAAGTCCATACGTAGCATTTCTTCTTTAGACAGATGATGTAAAGTACGTTCTTCACACATAGAGGGTTCCGTAGCCATATTGTTCCTTGTTCAATCACGTGGTCGCACTTATTTTCAACAGACATAAAAAAAGGAGGAGGTTCTCAATTCGGCTGTATGTTTTTTAAGGTTCCGTATCCGTTACGGGACCCTATTACTAGGCCTACGCCGTCTGTCTGTCTGTCTGTCCGTCCGTCCATCTGTCCGAGGGCTGTATATCTTGAACCGACATAACAACAAATAATAAAAATAAGAAAAGTAAAAAATTCATTTCCCATAGAAGAAACCAAAAAGTGTATGCGCGCGCGCCATCTACCGAATAGAGTGTGAAGCATTTTAACTAATCATGACATTTAACTAATATGAAGCATTTCATAACACGCCATCTAGATGGCGTGAGTGGCGCTAACCATGACATGGCGATCATTTTCGATTCTGTATTAATGAATGATGTTGTGTACCCCAGGCTAGGGTTGACACACGACGGTGATGGCAACTGCGACGCAGACGCACGCAGGGGCTCCGTGATGGCACCTACCGTGCTGGCAACCCTCCACGAGTACGCCTGGTCTTCCTGCTCCAAGAAGCAGTTCCATGAACATTCCAAGTGAGTATTCTTCTTTTTCTTCTATAAACCTGTTAAGAACTATCAAAGTGAATGTTGTGGTGGTCTAAAAAAAATAACCAGGGTTAATTTACAGAAGATGCTTTTGTTACGTTTCGTTGAAAATTACCATAGTGCAGTTTGTATAACTGCATGCAGGTATACCTACGAATAGACATTTCCGAAAGACTAGCCTGAGGAAACGAGACTAAGGAGTAAGGAGTCTTCATTTCCTCAAAATTGTCGAGGTCATATGTCTTCTGAACTGTCAAACCCGTATCGGTGACGAAGTGTACAGGATAATTCAGCAATTACTATCTATATTTTAAGCCTTAGTGGACACTAAGCACTTATCAAAGAAGATCTGAAGCACTTTTAAGATGGTTGCTTGCTTTTCGTTTTTAGGGTTCCGTACCTTTAAAAGAGGATAAAACGGAACCCTTATAGGATCACTCTTGTGTCTGTCTCTCTGTCTTTCTTTCCCTCTGTCACAGCCTCTTTCCTCCGTGTCTACATGATGAAAAGAGTTGAAATTTGGTACATAATTATATATAGAGTTTCATGGCCCATGGACGTATAGCGTGAATGAAATGATTTTGGGGGACAAATTTGAAAGTTTCAAAAAAATATATTTCAAGATCATCATTTGGTATATCAATGGAAAAGGGCTCGTTATAAGGAATAGCATAGATGTTCCGGACAGCAAACATACTTATAATTTTGCATGTGTGAATGCCGAATGAATGAACAATAGGATGTTTTGACTAGAGAGCGAGCGGCGGGCGGCCGGTCTCAATGGGTGAGCCTCCAAGGTCGGGAATTGGACACCGGTATCGGTTGGGCCGGCGCTGGGTGATGTAATGCCACGGGCTTATTAATTTAATGAACACTTCTTGATTTAGTCTCTTACGCGAGTTGGGCCGTGGTGGCACGCTTCCGTCGCCTGTTGACTGTCGGTGTTTGTTTGTGTTGTGAAGTCGTTTCTAAACTGTTTGTTGGGTGATTTAGTCTTTAAAATACGAGTAGGGGGTATTGCTGCTTTTATATTAAACTAAATAAACAGTGACACAAAAAGAAAACGTTTGACTGTTCAGCCCTAATTCCTCTGTGAACGTGCTCCTGTGACAGTGACTTCACCTGGGTGAAACGGTCCGCCACATTTTTGGTCCTTCGAGCCGGATCTAAGGCCCAGGTCGAAGATGCCAGTGACGCGTTCGCAGAAGAACGATCCCGACGGCCGATCACAGGGGGCACAGCGAAGTGCTCCGCTGCCGTCCGATCAACAGCCAGCCGACATCACCATCTCGGGGGCAACTAGGGATACATCCGCCACCGAAGATGCGACAACAGAGACTCATGGAACTACCACCACGGACGTCCTGGCGGCGGGGAGGAACGTGCAAACCTCCACCGCGGGCAGCGCATCCCAGCGCGTGCCGCACCGGGACCTATCACGCACGGACGATGTGCGATCTATGCGATCGTCCGTCCGCTCCAAGAAACTGCAGCAGGCAAGATTAGCTGCGGAGGAGGAGCTAGCCCAGCGTGAACTGGAAGAGGCGCACGCTAGAACGAAGCTTGCACGCGCACGCATGCGACGTTTGGAGGAAGAAGACGCAGACAGCACCGAGGAAGAAGACGATGCGTTGGTCAGGGACGTTCGCGTGAAGAGCTGGATAGAGTCACAGGAGGGAAAGCGGCAGGAGGAGCCACCTCTGCCTCGGTCAACGCTACCTGTCGACAAGCCTCACGTGGACCAAGATCGACTACTCGCTGCAGCTACGTCGAAGAACGCCGCAACGATACCGCGCGATGAAGTGACCGCACGGGGATCTACAACTGCGGAACAGCGGACGCGCGACATTAACGCCGCCGCCGACGACCTGGAGAAACTTGGGAAAGCCACTGCAGAGCCTTTAGTAACTGCATCCAGTATCGACGCACTGGCCGCGGCGCTACGTTTAAACGAAAAGCTGCGACCGAGGGAGCCGCCGAAATATTTACACGAATTACCGACGTTCAAGGAAGACAGCCGCGAATGGTTGGCTTTTCGCGCCTCATACCGAGACACCAATCCATTCTTCAGCGACGTAGAGAACGTCGCGCGGATACGCCGCGCTCTAGGCGGCACCGCTCATCACGCCGTACGAAGTCTTCTACTGACAGAGCGAGATCCTGCTAAGCTGATTGCTGCGCTGGAGCGCAGGTTCGGGCGACCGGAGGCACTAGTACGCGCCGAACTGGAGGGACTACGCAAGGTGACAGCGATGACCGACAACCCGCGGGCGATATGCGTGTTTGCTAGCGAAGTAGCAAACTGCGTGGCGGCTATTGAGGCGATCGGACTTACTCAGCACCTGCACCATCCGGAACTGGCAGATCTCATTGTGGGTAAGATGTCCACTATCTTACGCTACCGTTGGTACGACTACGAGGCAACCAACAAAGAAGACCGCCCGATACTGGCGAAATTGGCTAGTTTCCTGGAAAATGAGGCGGACAAGTGCGGGCATTACGCGCAACCAGAGCAGCCGAAGGAGCAGGTCAAAGGTGAGAAAGAGAACACTCACGGGCAACGAGGATGGCACGTAGCACATGGCAGCTACACGGTGAGCGAGGCACCGCGAAAAACAGATCAAGACCGACAGCGTGCTCGCTGTGTACAGGCCCACACGCGTTGGTTGAATGTGCTAAGTTCATCGCGATGGCCGTCGAGGACAGATGGACGGCAGCCAAGGACTCAAAGATGTGTTTCCGATGTCTGAAGAAGAAACACAGGCGTTTCAATTGCAAGGCGAAGCCGTGTGGTACCGACGGATGCAAATATGGACACCACCAGCTGCTGCACGAAAAGCGGCAGGAAAACGACACCGCCTCACCCGCTGTGGTTAATTCCGTGAACGTTACACCGACCATACCTACCAAGACCTTTCTGGGAATTATCTCCGTCACGCTCTTCGGGCCAAAGGGGAGCGTTAAAGTCTACGCGCTCATCGATCCGGGGTCCACGGCAACAATGTTGAGCAAGTCCATCGCTGATCGTCTCGGTGTAAAAGGAAAGGCAGACCCAATGCGCACTCTCGGCTACGACGGAGCACTGCGGAGTGAACAGGACTCGGTACGGGCTAACTTGAAAATCAAAGGCGAGCACGCGGATGGAGTAGAAGACCTTCTTTTCGTGCGTACATCGGAACATCTTCGTCTCCGGACCCAGACAGTCAATGAGAGTACTATTGCGGGCTGCGCACATCTCAAAGGGCTTGAGGATATGTTGGTATACAAGCACGTTACACCGGTACTGCTGATCGGCCAGGACAATTGGCCGCTTTACATCACAAACGAAACGAGGTGCGGCAGCCGAGGTCAACCGATAGCGACACGAACGGCACTTGGATGGGTACTTCAAGGCTATGAGACTTCACCGGCGGGAGGAAAGAAACAGGGTTTCGATGTGAACATCAACGCCATTGCCGATGACTTCTGCGCTTTCGTGAAGGAAGAATCAGACTTCGACCGAGAGATGAAAGAATTCTTTTCATTGGAGAACCTCAACGTGGAACCACGGAAACCGAAGAGTGACCCGGAGGAGAGAGCCCTGCGCGTCTTGGAGGCAACGACGTGCCGCCGACCCGACGGACGATTTGAAACGGGATTGATCTGGCGGCAAGACGACGTGCAGCTCCCGAACAACCGTGGTGCAGCGTTACGTAGGCTCCAACTTCTGGAAAAAAAGTTGGAACGAGATGACGACCTTCGCGAAAAGTACACGGCGCAAATAAAACATCTGCTGGAGAGCGGCTACGCAGAGTGGACGCAGACACCACCGCCTCCTGGGAAAACGTGGTATCTCCCTCACTTTGCCGTGATCAATCCAGCGAAGAAGAAGATCAGAATTGTTCACGATGCGGCAGCAAAGACGGCGGGCGTCAGCTTGAACGACTTGCTATTGGCGGGCCCAGATCTACTGCAATCCTTGCCTGGCGTCCTGGCGAAATTTAGGCAATATCCCGTTGCCGTCACGGCCGACATTAAGGAAATGTTCATGCAGATAAAGATACGCAACGAGGACCGCGACGCACTCCGGTTTCTGTGGAGAGACCGCGGAGAAAAGGAGCCGAAGGAGTATCGGATGACATCTGTGGTATTCGGGGCGGCGTCTTCGCCATGCACCGCCATATATGTCAAAAATAGAAACGCAGACGAGGCAAAATTTGAGAAACCAAAACCAGCCGCGGCTATAGTGGAAAATCATTATATGGACGATTATCTCCAAAGCTTCCAAGACGTTAATGAAGCGCGAACTGTGGCTGCTGACGTAGACTCGATTCACAAGAGCGCCGGATTTGAGCTTCGAGGATGGGCATCAAATGATCGGAGTCTCTTCGCGCAATCCGAAAAGAGACAAGTCAAGATCGGCGGGAGTGAGCAGCAAGAGAAGACACTCGGACTCCTGTGGAATACGAACACCGACCGCTTAGGCTTCTCGGTAAACCTCAACCGAGCTCCGATTGACGCACTGGATGGTCGACGAGCGCCAACGAAGAGAGAGGCACTGAGCATAATAATGTCTTTGTTCGACCCACTCGGACTAGTCTCACCGGTGACCACTCCAGCTAAAAGGTTAATGCAAGAAACGTGGCGAGTGGGAACTGGCTGGGACGAAGAACTACCTGCAGAGCTGTATGCCATGTGGAATACCTGGATGGGAGATCTTCAGCGGCTGGCGACACTTCGGATCCCGCGATGCTACTCAGTCAGCAAGAGTGTGTCATTTGAACTGCATACCTTCGTTGACGCGAGCGAGACAGCGTACGTCGCGGCAACCTACTGGCGACTCTCCCATGAAGACGGCACAACCTCCGTGGCGCTGGCGTGCGCCAAGAGTCGAATCGCACCGTTAAAGCCCACATCCATACCTCGTTTGGAGCTACAGGCTGCACTTCTCGGCTCACGACAAGCGAATAGTGCTGAGGCTGGTCACGATTGGAAACCAACAAGGCGAGTATTTTGGACGGACAGCAAGATTATTCTGGCATGGATTCGTTCGGATCCGCGCGTCTTCAAGACTTTCGTCGCCCACCGCCTGGCCGAAATAGAGGAGAATACAAAAGTGAACGAGTGGCGATGGGTACCGACGCGTGACAACGTCGCTGACGACGCGACCCGAGCGACGCCACTTGACTTCGGAGAAGGGCATCGATGGTTCAAAGGGCCGGCTTTTCTGCAACAAGACGAAAGCCAGTGGCCACAGGAAAGCGTAACATGCCGGGACGAGCCGCGTGAAGCAGACGAAGAACACCGAATACATGCGGTCGACGCAGAGCCACAGCCGCGTTACACTGGCGTTCCGGACCCAGCCCGCTTCTCAACATGGCTGAAATTGGTACGAGTAACGGCACGGGTTATACAATTCGCCGAGATGTGTCGCGTCAAGAGTGAGACGGTGGCAGCCGGGCACCATCAGCGAACCAGGCAGAAACACAGCCCGACAAGACGAATTCGACAAGCGACTGTCAATCGAGCTATTACGAAAAGTACCGACGTGCAAGCACGGACATTCATACCCTTGGATGCTTGCCTCCTGAAGAGAGCGGAGGAGCTACTCATCATAGCATCCCAGCGAGAAGCTTTCGCCCCAGAGATAAAGCGGGTGGAAGCAGGCAAGTCGCCTACAGGGAGTGACAGACTGGCACGACTAGCGATGTACAAGGATGAGCGCGGTATACTGCGACTGAAAAGTCGAATCGATGCAGCTAAGGACATAGAAGAAAACTCACTCCACCCGGCCGTGTTGGATGGCAGTCACGCATACACGAGGCTATATGTACTGCAAATACACATGGAGCTACACCATGGCGGAGTGGAGACAGTAGTCAACGAGCTGCGGCAACGCGTGCACATTATACGGCTTCGACCAACGGTTCGTACAGTGATCAAGAACTGCTTGCCATGTCGTCTGCGAAAAGCGGTCCCAGCGTCTCCGCCCACCGGAAATCATCCAGAGGCACGCCTGGCTCATCACGTGAGACCATTCACGCACGTTGGTCTTGACTACTTTGGGCCGGTGGAAGTAACTGTCGGCCGCCGGCGAGAGAAGTGATACGTAGCCCTCTTCACGTGTCTCGCGATAAGGGCCGTTCATCTGGAGGTAGCGGCTTCGCTTAGCTCGGACTCAGCCATCGCAGCATTAAGAAGGTTCATGGCAAGAAGAGGCTGCCCTCAGCGTATATATTGTGACAACGGCACGAATTTTAAAGGTGCGGAGACAGAGCTACGGAAAGCGTACAAGGCCGTGGAAGAAGATGCGGCGAACAAACTCGTGGAATGGAAGTACATCCCGCCGGGCGCCCCCTTCATGGGTGGCGCGTGGGAACGCCTTGTGCGGACTGTGAAGACATCACTGCAGACCATACTCCACGAACGTCACCCTCACGACGAGACGTTGACCACTCTGCTAGCTGAGGTAGAAAATACTGTTAACTCGCGCCCTCTGACACATGTCTCGGTGTCCCCAGAAGACCCGGAGTCCATCACGCCAAATCACATTCTTCTCGGAGCCGGTAGCCATATGCCAGCTCCAGGCGAATTCACCGATGACGACGAGACCGCCAAGGCAATGTGGCGAAGGGCACAGGCGCTGGCGAACAATTTCTGGAAAAGGTGGGTCCGCGAATACCTGCCGCTGCTACAACAGCGAAGGGAGCCACAAGGAAAGGGGCACACGCCCCAGATCGGCGACGTGTCATTGTGGTGGATCCACAACTACCAAGAAACGTGTGGCCCAGAGGTCGCATCGACGCTACGTATCCTGGCGTCGATGGAGTGACTCGCGTTGTGGACGTCAGAATGGCGACTGGAAAGATAATGCGGCGGCCAGTAAAAAAGGTCGTTATTATAGCGAGCGAGCTGTCCGGACCGAAGATATGATTGCAGCGTGGCAACGGCGGGAGTGATGTTCCGGACAGCAAACATACTTATAATTTTGCATGTGTGAATGCCGAATGAATGAACAATAGGATGTTTTGACTAGAGAGCGAGCGGCGGGCGGCCGGTCTCAATGGGTGAGCCTCCAAGGTCGGGAATTGGACACCGGTATCGGTTGGGCCGGCGCTGGGTGATGTAATGCCACGGGCTTATTAATTTAATGAACACTTCTTGATTTAGTCTCTTACGCGAGTTGGGCCGTGGTGGCACGCTTCCGTCGCCTGTTGACTGTCGGTGTTTGTTTGTGTTGTGAAGTCGTTTCTAAACTGTTTGTTGGGTGATTTAGTCTTTAAAATACGAGTAGGGGGTATTGCTGCTTTTATATTAAACTAAATAAACAGTGACACAAAAAGAAAACGTTTGACTGTTCAGCCCTAATTCCTCTGTGAACGTGCTCCTGTGACAGTGACTTCACCTGGGTGAAACGGTCCGCCACAATAGATATAAATAAAAAGGAAAAAAATCGAGCATTCCCCCCTCCCCCCCTTATCTCCGAACCTACTGAGTTTAAAATAAAGAAATAATAATTGAAAATATAGGGCCTCTGTTATAGTTTACGGGAAAACCTAAACGCGGAAGTTATCTTTCTCCATACAAACTAAAGTGATGCTGATGACTAAATGAACAAAATGATGACTAATGATGATGATGTTATGAACTTCATACATAACATAACAATATAAAAAAAGTAGATTTTTTTCGGTCGAAATACAAATTTTTAGCTCCTGTGTTGTAGATATATTTCATCTAAATAAAAAAATGACAGGAACGTAGATTGGACTGTGCTTTAAGACAAGAAAAAAAAATTGTAAAAATCGGATAAGGTTTAGGGGGCTAATAGAAAACATAAATGCCGAAAGACGATTTTGTATGGAGAAAGTTAACTTCCGTCTCGTCTTAAAGTTCTCACGGAAAACGGAATGGCACGAAACCTTCTCCACGCGGGTTCGACTGACACTTGACCGCTTTTTGTCTCCAGGTCCTGGTACTGCATGCACCGACGCAGCAGCGACATCGGAATCCCCCTCGGAGGAGCACCTGAACTCAAGAACTACGTGTTCAGCATGGACGAGCAGTGCCGGACTGAGTTCGGTGAGGGGTGAGCCTGCTTCGCTTAGTGGACCTTTTTAGGATTCCGTGTCCATACGGAAGCCTATTACTAAGCCTTCGCCGTCTGTCTGTATGTCTGTATTTTTTTTTATGGAAACTGACACAGTTGGTTACATCACCTACAACATCCGTAATGTCAGCCCATAACACCGGGTGAACTTGATGCCATGTCAGTGCTTCCCTTCGGCCGTGCCGGCTACACTGAACTGGACGGAAAACACAAACTATTATTTATTTATGCTTTTGGGCGTCTTTGGCTCAACAATCCATGCTGACGGCGCCAAGTGTCTAGCGTATCGCGTATCAATAAAAAAAATAAAAATAGCCGTTTCGACCGACTTTTCATTCAGTGCGGTTGTACCAACCCGGGCGGGCTAAACCTTACCACCTAGTAATATAAGAAGGGAGTCATATCCCTTAGTCGCCTTTTACGACATACACGGGGAGAGACGCAGTGGGGCTATTCTTTTAAAGTACCGGCCCCATACGGTACGGTATGTCTGTCCTACTGCTGTATTTTTTGAACCATAATAGATATCCGGTTAAAATGTTCACGGAATATGCGTTATTTATTATACTAACAAATAATAAAAAAATAAGCAAAAAGTAAAACAATTAAGGGGACCCCCATGCAATTATATTAAAAAGATGGAAGAGCGCTAACTACAGGATGATCATTTCATTAGATTTAGCTGTAATTCAGTGTAGCCGGCACGACCGAAGGGACGCACTGGCATGGCACCTAGTTCACAAAGTTGTTATGGTTTGACATCACGAATGTGATGTAGGCAACTGTGTCAGTTTCCATTAAAAAAATGTTGACGTTTGGAAATGCTGATGGTTAACTTGTTCGAAACATCAGACGTCAGCCTCATGCCAGCCTCGGTAGCTTAGTGGTGCGGTCCAGAGCTGCGCTTCGTGCGCACGACGTGCGCACGAAGCGAAGGAACGCGGTCGTCTCGGCCGCCCGCGTTCCTTCGCTTCGTGCGCACGAAGCGCAGCTCTGGTGCGGTCGGTCGACTGTTACGTATTAAGCAACCCTGGGCGCGGTCAGTACTTGGATGGGTGACCGCTCGATCGTTGGAGGCTGACCGTGGTTCGGATTCCACGTTAAACTGTAGGTCCCTTCCCTTCTTATCTTACTAGGTGGTAGGGTTTACCCCGCCCGAATTGGTACCGCCGCACTGAACGAAAGGTCGGTCGAAACGGCTATGTAAATAGTTCGTGTTTTCCGTCCAGTTCAGTGTAGCCGGCACGACCGAAGAGAAGCACTGACATGACACCTTGTTAACCAAGGCGTTATATGGGCTGACATCACGGATGTAGTAGGTGATGTAGCCAATTGTGTCAGTTTCCATAAAAAAAAATCTTTTGACGTTTTGAAATGAGAATGAGTCACTTCCGATCTGATGACTGGCGGACTTGTCCCTTCTAGTACCAACCGGCGGTGCGGCGGGCGCCGGGGACGATGTCTAGCAAGCAGGCAGTTCGACTGACATTCGCGACTCATTCGCTTTTCTCTTCACCACAGGCAGCTGCAGCAGTCGAGAGACTGCAGAACGTGCCAGCCTCGTCAGCTGTTTTGTCCTGTTTTGTCAGCCTCGATAGCTCAGTGGTGCAGACAGTCAACTGTCGCTATTGAATGTTAAGCAACGCTGGGGGCGGTCAGTACTTGGATGGGTGACCGCTGACCGTTGGAGGCTGACCGAGGTTCGGATTCCTCGTAAAACTGTAGGTCCCTTCCCTCCTAATCTTACTTGGTGGTAGGGTTTAACCCGCCCGGGTTGGTACCACCGCACCGAATGAAACGTCGGTCAAAACGGCTATGTAAATAGTTTGTGTTTTCCGACCAGTTCAGTGTAGCCGGCACGATCAAAGGGGGAAGCACTGACATGGCACCTAGTTCACCCGGTGTTATGGGCTGACATCACGGACGTTGTAGGTGATGTAGCCAACCGTGTCAGTATCCATAAAAAAAAAAAGTGCCAGCATCAGAGCGGCTTCGATGCCGCTCGCCCCTAGCCAGCATTCGGTCACTGCGACCGCCCTAACTTAGGACGGAAAAAGTGATTGCTACTAAATCGCCAGCCGGCCGGCCACGGCGACTGCCCTATTTTATTTATATAGGGCGGACAAAGTGACGGCAGGCCTCGCGCGGTCTACCGCGCAAAAAAGACCAGTTGCGGTGTGATAGTCTTACGACTAATACCTTTTTTCCAGATGCTGATTCCAGATACCAGATCTGATGATTCACTTGTCCGAAACAACAGTTAATAATGAATAATGTACTAACTAAATTGAACATTGTGTAACCAGGTATTCTGTGTGCAAAACCGCGAAGCTGCGGTCGCCGTGCGCGCGTCTCTGGTGCGCGCACGACGCGCTGCCTCAAATCTGCAGGACCAAGCGGGCGCCGCCGCTGGACGGTACGCCCTGCGCGCCGGACCATGTGAGTCATAGAACATTTTATAATCTAGAAGGGTCTTAATTTTTTCCGTGGAATCCGAACCACGGGCAGCCTCAACGATCGGACGGGTTCCCTTCCAGAGTCCGGCCGCGACCGGTGTGCTTAACTACGACAATTGAACGCCGATGCATAGCATCACTGAGCTACGGAGGCTGATGGAATTTTTCTTGCAATCTGTCTTCTTTACTTATTAAAAATCAGCCAAGTGCGAGTCGGACACGCGCACCGAGGTTTCAGCACCACAAAAAAAAAGTTTGAAAAAAAATTCTTGTATGGGGTGGCTCCCCTTAATTATTGTTCTCTGTTTTGAATGTTTTGTCATATCCGCCGAAATAACACATATTCTGTGAAAATTTCAAACGGCTATTACGGATCCAAAGATACAGCTATCGGACGGACGACGGACGGACAGACAGACAGACGTTGTAGGCTTAGTAATAGGCTTCTGGGGTACGGAAACATAAAAAAGAGGGGTGTTATAAGTTTGATGCCTTCGTCTGTCGGTGTATCTGTGTGTTCGTCTGTATGTCTGCTGTAGCTTCGTAGCTCCCAAACGGATGGGCCGATTTGGTTGCGTTTTTTTTTATTAGAAAGCTGGGTTGGGTTAACTGGGATGATTCTAAGCTATGTTTGATGAAGATCAAGCCATCCGATTCGAAGATCATCAGCACTTTTGTTGATTGGTGAAGGCATATCTGCTGTAAAATGGAAATTTATTACACTTTCACTCGTCGCCTTTAATTAAATAATTACAAAATTTATTTATGTACTTGTAATCTAACCTAACCTAACAAAAATAGGTATTACAAGTTAAAATTACGTCTCTTAAAAAGCTTGAAATAAACATGCAATTACAAATTTAAAAAAAAATCTCGACACATCAACAAACCTTCTTTTCCGCTTATTTAATTAAAGGTGTCGGGGGACGGCTAAGTAAAAAAAATTAACTTGGGCCGCCGACGCCTTTAATTAACTAAGCGGTAATTATTTTTTACTTTTTAAGATTTGTTGATGTGTCGGGGGCTTTTTTTTTGTCATGAATTTTTTTTTAACTTCAAGTTATGACAGTTGCGAGGTCGAAAAGGCACCATTATTATTGGGTCGGGCGCGGATACAGATGAATTGTTAGAATTTGAATATAAAATGTCTTCCCACTTCGCCAAAGCTCTCTATATTCCACAAACCACGGAAGCTCCACGAACCAACTGCTGCTGCACAGTGACTCGTAAATTTCTCGCAGTTGTAAAAAAAAACAGTCCTTTGAAAATAACATTGTTTCCTGCCTTCGAAGCGTTCATAGAGAACAACTTCCGCATTTCACAAACAAAGCGAATGCAAGTCCGATCTCGAGCCGCGCGCCCGGGCAGCCGAGATAATTGAAGAAAAAGTTCACAATTTTCAGTAGATAGAAGCGCGAGGAGAGAATGGTCTACGTGCCTTACTTGCTGCTTGAGAAATTTATTTTGTCCTAATACTTTGCTAAACGTGGTGGTAGGTGTTGTGCTGTAATTTTCCAGAGTTCTTTCAGCACAACACCGAATACTCTGCTTACCCCGATTGTCGGAATACAGCGTGTGGTATGTATGTATGGATGTATATGTATATTTGTATGTATGTACGTATGTATATGTATATGTATGTAGAAGCGAGAGTAGATTTTTTACAAAATTACAGCGAAACTTTATAATTTTGGCAGTATATGTATAGATATGCAAATACATACCTATGTTATACTAGCTAATGAAAATACTCTATTTCAATAATTTTAAAGTAATTCGGCTCGTCTTTGTCTTCGGCGTAATATGCATGAATAGATATCTAAATAACGAGACGGTTTAACTCAGATTTTTGTGGACACAGGTTATAAATTGTATTTCAAAATTCAAAATGGCGGCTACTTGAAGCTTAATCGAGTCGCATCAAAGCTCTGTGGTTAGATCTTGAAAAGGCGAATTCAAGAATAAAACCTTCTTGTGTTCGGATATAAAAATAAACAAAAAATTATTAAATTAAATTATAATAAAACCCGACTATGAAAAACTAATCTAATTTCACCTCCGAGGAGGTGCCGGTCGTGTTTGGAGGCGAACTGAAGTCGCTGGGGAAAGTCTATTAACAACAACAAACGCATAACAAAAACAACAACACATAACAACGACAACACATAACAACAACAAACACATAATACCAACAAACACATAATAACAACAAACAAATAATAACAACAAACACATAAGAACAAGAACAACACATAACAAAAACAAACAGCACTGGAAGTTGAATTGCACCTGCAAAATGTTCAGATCAGTTACCACGGGACCCAGACTGGACGGGAGTAAGAGTCCTGTCTTCAAAGGACTTAAACGTCATTTGCGCATGCGATCAATATCCTTTCCTTACCTATAATAAAATCCAACGTCTGCTTTCTGTCTGAGTGTCTGTCTGTCCGCTTATAACTCGAGAACCACTGAACCGATTTTAATAAAACAAAATTCTACGGATAGCTCGATTCTTCCCATCAACTATAGGTTACTTACTATCACGCTAAATGGCTTATGAGGTTAGCAGTGAAGTGAAATATGAGAGCGGGCGGAGCCGCGGGCACAGCTTGTACTTCAAATCAAATCAAAATATACTTTATTGTACACCATAAAAAGGAACACAACAGGCGAGTTTAATGCAGAGTAGCATTCTTTACAAACTAACCTTTGGGATGTGGAGAAGCTGATAGGGCGGACAATGCAGTGCAAGAGAGAAGCGTGAAAAATAAGACTATTAAATAAATGGACACAAATAATAGATACATAGATACATACATAAAATAAATAATATAAGGTACGTACATATTATATTTATACATAAACTACATATACATATGTAAACATATATTTTATAATATAGAACCATCTGAATAAAAGTTACAAGAACGTAATTAAGGGAAACTTCATATTATACATAATTTGTTTGCCCTGCTAGTGGATCTGCTGTGTTTAAATTGTGTTTGAATTTAAATGTCAGAAGGTGTTTGATTCTGCCCCTGGTTGGTGAAATTTTTGATAGAAGATTGAGAAATTTGTGTGTCAAGCATGTTGAAGGATTCGGTTAGATATCATTTTCCTATCTAACCGTCTACCTATTATAACGTTCGTTTTCATAGTGGGGTTTTATTAAATTTAAATTTTAAAGCTAGTGGAAAGTTCCACCCTCTCTCTGTCTTCGCAGTTCGACGTTAGCTTTTTGGCGACAGAAAGCGTTTGATTGCCTTAGTTGAGCGCCGGCTGTCTCGGAACTTCGGCAATTTATCTGTGTGCAAGCTTCGCGGGGAAACTTTACTGCACGTTGAGTATCAGGTGGCAATTTTAATCTCTAAATATATATTTCGGATAATACAAAAAACCGGCCAGGTGCGAGTCGAACTCGCGCACCGAAAAGGTTCCGTATCGCCATGTCATGGTCAGCGCGACTCACGCCATCTATGTATTAGTTAAAATGCTTCATACTCTTTTCGGTAGATGCCGCTTATACACTTTTTAGTTTTCATGTATGGGGACCCCCGTGAATTTTTTACTTTTCTTATTTTTTATAATTGAAGGGTTGTAATTCTATAGGGTCTAAGTGGCAAAAAATCACAAAGCGATATTTTTACGGAAATACAATCAATGTGCCAAGGCTAATAACCATACATCGGAATCCGCGGGGCACGAATGATTCAAGGTTGTTTAGTGATGGGACAATGTATCCACAAATATCGAAAATCGATCGTTATTTTAGAATAATATGAAATAATGTCGATTATTAAAACTAAGAGTATTTCTATAGAAAATAAGATATAATAAACAAATGTTGTATTTACTTTGTAGGTACAATACAAATCTGTTCAAACCACAATTTTAGTTTTATTAGTATGGAATAGAAAGAATTTAATTTTTTTTACCAACTTACACGTGTTACGTCATAATGGTCATGAAGACTTTTTTGTTACTGTTATGAAACTGAATCGATTAGGTAATAAAAATCAACCACCTATTTTTTTATTTAAATACCTACATAAAAAATTTTTTTACTTAAAAAAAGCCCAAGGTCCAAAAATTTTTATATAGGTTTTACTCCCTATATGATACAGAACCCCCCCTTAGCGTACTATGAACTAATTTTGAAAGACCTTATATAAATATGTATTATATTTACTTAATCGTTAACATAAAGTATACATGTTTATATAAGTACTGTAGGTATATAAGTATTCAGGTCTGAAATATGACATGAATAAAATATAATAAACAAATAAATATGAGTATCGATAACAGTGTCGATTGTTTATTGATCGCCGTAGTCAATCCCTAACAAGGTCGTATTCGTGCCCCGCGGATTCCGATGTCTGCTAATAACATACAGAAGAGTCTTAGTGCCTAGCTCCGCCCTACTAACTACACAGACGCTGTTAAAGCAAGGACCGGTCTATGTGCCACTATGCGTATATTTTTCAGTTTTTAGGGTTCCGTACCTCAAAGGAGGAAATAAACGGAACCCTTATAGAATCACTTTGTTGTCCGTCTGGCTGGCTGGGTGTCTGTCTGTCAAGACCTTTTTTCTCAGTAACGAGTCAAGTCAGTAAGATATCAAATTGAAATTAATATGAAATACTAACGTCTGCGATCCCTTCGAGTTATAGAAAATGAAAGTTTCTAAATCAACATAATCAAAAGATACGGCTATTTATGACTAATTTTAATACTTGCAAACTCACTCAAATGAAATCAAAACCTATAGGGTACTTACCACAGGTACTTACCGTTGATCTAGCTAGAGTAATGAAATTTGGCAAGAAGCAAGGTCTCACATCACAAGTAAAGAAAAAATCAGAAAATTGCAGAAATGTCGTTATGTCATATAAGAAATATATCTTTTTGTATATTTCAACAATTTTAGAATGCCTCACAGTCAAACCATTGCTGTAGTGTTTATTTAAGCGGTTCGTGATTTTCGAAAAGAATGGTTTTGTACATACATAATACAAATATATTGAGTGATGCTAATGATATGGAACCCTCGGTGCGCGAGTCCAACTCGCACTTGGCGACTTTTTTGTTATATCTCGACTTTAACTTTTAGGCACATAGACCCTATAGAATTTGAACCCTTCAATTTGTTATTACATCGGCCATAATAACACATATTCTGTGAAAATTTTAACGGGCTACCTATTACGGTGCAAGAGATATATAGCCCTCGGACAGAAAGACGGGCAGACAGACAGACAGACAGACGGCGTAGGCTTAGTAATAGTGTCCCGTACGACGGTTACGAAACCCTAAAAATGTCTTTGTTGGTTTTTGCTCTATCATGAAAACGGCAATACATACAAGCGTCAAACTTGGTATGATTATAGTGCAAACTCTAGAGAAGAACAACAAATAATAAAATAACATTTTAAAATAGTAAAACATCAAAATTGTGAGTCGCGCTGGCGTTAAAGATCTCGAAGTGAATTAAATAAAACATGTTTGTTTTGGATTTTTTTTTTTTTTTTTATGGAAACTGACACGGTTGGCTCCATCACCTACAACATCCGTGATGTCAGCCCATAACACCGGATGAACTTGGTGCCACGTCAGTGCTTCCCTTCGGTCGTGCCGGCTACACTGAACTGGACGGAAAACACAAACTATTTACATAGCCTTTCATTCAGTGCGGTGGTACCAACCCGGGCGGGTTAAACCCTACCACCTAGTAATATAAGAAGGGGGTCATATCCCTTAGTCGCCTTTTACGACATACACGGGGAGAGATGCAGTGGGGCTATTTTTTTAAAGTACCGGCCCCACACGGTACAAATATATTGTGGTAAATATATATCACAAATATATTGTGTGGTTGTACGGAACCAAAGACATTAATCTCTTTGTACGGAACCCTCGGTGCGCAAATCCGACTCGCACTTGGCCGGTTTTATTAAACTAAAAACATACATAAGTACCTTCATACCACACGCTGTATCCCGACAATCGGCATCGGAATTATCTATATTTTTATTTTTATGGGAACTGACGCGGTTGGCTACATCGCCTACAACATCCGTCAGCCCCACAGAGAATCAAATACCTACCGCGCGCGCATTTGATGCTCTGTGGTCAGCCCATAACACCGGGTGAACTAGGTGACATGTCAGTGCTTCCCTTCATTTCTTGTCAGCTACACTGAACTGGACGGAAAACACGAACTATTTACGTAGCCGTTTCGACCGACGACGTTTCTTTCAGTGCGGTGGTACCAACCCGGCCAGGATAAACCCTACCTCCTCGTAAGGTAAGAAGGGAAGGGACCCACAGTTTAACGTGGAATCTGAACCACGGACAGCCTCTCACGATCGAGCCCATCCAAGTACTGACCGCGCTCAGGGTTGCTTAACAACAGTCGACCGACCGCACCACTGAGCTACCGAAGCTGAGAAACCTCGTTTGCAATTGAAAAATCTACGTTTGCTGCCGATACAGTGGACGTAGTACTTCTGGAAATACAATGGCTACCATCAACTTCATATATCTCGAATACCAAGACGTATACTTAGTCAAAATTGTTTAGATAGTATGACGTAAATTACTGAAAACTATTGACTAATAACTTAGCACTGAGTGCTCCTAACAATACGCTCAAGTCTGAAAATTCAACTCACATCTGTTAGGACCATTCCATATTAACTTACTTTGCTACTGTGTCTTCTATGAAGACTTCACGCTGCCGCGGCCACGAGTGTGATAAGGTTTTACAGGTGGGCATACGTTTTCAGAGCTGGTAGTTACGTCCTTCAAGGCTGAGAAGTTTCCATTTGCCTAGACAGGATGGGCCGTCTCGATTCCAGGCAGTAGTGTCCTAAAAGCACCGATTACTGAGCATATAGGGAAGCAAGAAAGCGTCTTTGCAATTAGCACGCACACTAAAATATTAATTTGACAAATTGATACGTTGATAAATTTATTTATTTTTATATATTTTTTTACATTGTATTACAATGTTGTATGAAAATTACTAACTGACATGATACGATATGTATCAAACATTTCTAACAAAGTCTCTATACACCTGATTTTATTTTTACTATTGATTTTATTTAGTCAGAATTATCAAGCTTAAAATATACTTATTTCAGCTCTCGAACTGTATCTTAACACTGTAAGCGGTGTCTATTGTGTAGCTAGTCACAACGTATTGTAATCGAACACTTAAAAAAAACCTGCGAAGTTTCTCGTCGGCTCTTCTTTGTGGGTGTAATCGAACCGGACTGTAAAAACAAAATTGGACAATTTCAAGCGTAGTGTACTATCATACTAATTATGAATAAAGAATTTAAAGAATTTAAAGAAATTAAGGAATTTAAAGAATTTAAAGAATTTTAAGAATTTAAAGAATTTAAAGAATTTAAAGAATTTTAAGAATTTAAAGAATTTATATAATCTAAAGAATTTTAAGAAATTAAAGAATTTAAAAAATTTAAAGAATTTAAAGAATTTAAAGGATTTATAGAATCTAAAGAATTTTAAGAAATTAAAGAATTTAAAGAATTTAAAGAAATTAAAGAATTTAAAGAATTTAAAGAATTTAAAGAATTTAAAGAATTTAAAGAATTTAAAGAATTTAAAGAATTTAAAGAATTTAAAGGATTTATAGAATCTAAAGAATTTTAAGAAATTAAAGAATTTAAAGAATTTAAAGAATTTAAAGAATTTAAAGAATTTAAAGAATTTAAAGAATTTAAAGAATTTAAAGAATTTAAAGAATTTAAAGAATTTAAAGAATTTAAAGAATTTAAAGAATTTAAAGAATTTTAAGAATTTTAAGAAATTAAAGAAATTAAAGAATTTAAAGAATTTAAAGAATATAAAGAATATAAAGAATTTAAAGAATTTAAAGAATTTAACGAATTTAAAGAATTTAAAGAATTTTAAGAATTTTAAGAATTTTAAGAATTTTAAGAATTTTAAGAGTTTTAAGAATTTTAAGAATTTTAAGAATTTTAAGAATTTTAAGAATTTTAAGAATTTTAAGAATTTTAAGAATTTAAAAAAATTAAAGAAATTAAAGAAATTAAAGAATTTAAAGAATTTAAAGAAATTAAAGAATTTAAAGAAATTAAAGAACGACACGGTCAATCGAACGCGGCGCCCGGCGGCGGCGGCGCTTATCGGTAGATATAGTTACGTGACAATTTATACGTTTTTAGGATTCCGTATACATAGGAAAGCTAAGCCTACGCCGCCGTCTGTCTGTTTGTCGGTCCGTCCTATTTGAACCGTAATAGGTAGCCGGTTACAATTTTCACAGAAAATATATTTTATTATTGCGGATATGTCAACAAATAATAAAAAAAGCAAAACGTAAACAAATAAGGGGTTCCTCATACAAGAAACGTTCTGAGAATAAATTAGTACATATTGACGCTACTAAATAATAGATGGCGCCACAGGTAGTTTGCATGGCAGAGAGAGAAAAAAATACACGGATATGGTTTTTTGACAGGTTTGGTATAGCGGATCTACGAAACCCTCCGTGTGCGAGTAAAACTCGCGGCTGGCCGATTTTTTATTTAAGCGCAAAAAAGGACTTAGAAGGGAAGCATGCTGATTTGTGGTCCCCGGGGCTCAGTGAGCGGTGCGTAAAAGCTACCAACTCAATTTGCCCAGACGCCATTAGCGGAGAGCCTCATGTAGGTCAACGGAGTAGCTTTATTCCTGGAGGACACTTTAGTTGCGTTTACACGAGATCAAAAAAAAAAGTATACATACCTGAAAGTTGGCAATGGCATTATTGTCCCGCGCACACAGGTTGATATGGGACTAATTGTATCGGTGTATTAGAATCGAATGTCAAGCGAATTATTACAATCGGACCATAGGGGTCAAATATAAACATAAAAAAAAATACGACTACAAATAAGCACGAAGGAAAGAGCGGTAACAATGCTGTAGTCGGACTAAATTCCATCTACACATGCCCGACTAAGGCTACTCATTCTCTTTTTTTAATTTTTTTTTGTGGAAACTGACACGATTGGTTACATCACCTACAACATCCGTGATGTCAGCCCATAACGCCGGGTGAACTAGGTGCCATGTCAGTCGACGACGCTAGCAGGTTATAAACACCCTATAAATAGGCTAGTTAAAAAGTTAAATTACAAATTTAAAAAAACCCGACCCCTAAAAAGTCTAACATAATTTCCGCTTCGGTGTCGGTGTCGAGTCGGTGGATGGCTAAGTAAATTCCCGAGCAGCTCTGAGTTTTTATATTTTATTTACTTAGCGGTCCCCCGACGCCTTTAAGTAAACAGAAATATTTTTTTGACTTTTTAAGGGTTGGGGCTTTTTTAAATTTGTAATTTAACTTTTATTTCAAGCTTAAAAAAAACGCATGCAAATCGGTCCACTTTTTAAGATAATAATTTTTTTGATTAATTAATTACTTGATTATTTAATTACAAACCTAGCTACCAGCTTTCCAATAAAAAACCCGCATCCAAATCGGTCCAGCCGTTTGTTAACTACACACCCATACACACACACGTTAAAGTTATAACACCTCTCTTTTTTCGTCGGGGTTAAAAATATAATAACCCTTATAAAATCGGTCAGGTGTCTGTCCGTCCATCCGTCTGTCACGCGTGCTGTCCGAAGTGATTTTTTTTTATGTAATCCGGTATGGGTATGTAATACGGTAAGTCGGAGGGGCCAAGGCACATGCTCCGATCAGCCAACATCACGTCCGAGAAGGTAGGTGCCATACCGGAGATTTCCCTGGATTGCTGGCTATACTGGACTAGAGGAGAACACAACCGAGGCTGCTATACGGCCATCTTACATCCAATACGGTGGTATCAACCCAGTCGGCTACGATTTGAGCCTACCACCTAGTAAGGGGCAAGGGAAGGGACCTACAGTATGTTCTACATGTACTATCATGGACGCTGCTCGGAGGAACTTGCTTCCCTTATTCCTTGCCACCCAACCTATCTTTGCAGCACTCGCCGCAGAGAAACTGAGCGCCCTTTTGTTGTTGACATTGGGCTTTTGAGAACCCACCGGTTCGTTAAATCGTTTCTTTGTCGCACCGCTAGGGTGTGGGTGGAACTGTCTTCCGGGGAGTGTATTTCCCGAATCCTTTAACCTGGGTGTCTTCAAACGTCGTATCAACGGGCTAGACAGCCTGGAAAGTCCGCAAATTTGCTGGCATGGCGCCTCACTGAGCGTGGTTTCGCGAGCAGAGCTGTTTTTTTAGATCTGTCGACTGTCCATTGGTCCCTCAGCACAGCCACCCATGTTGGTTTACATTTAAAAAAAAACTAAAAACAATGTAACAAGTCGACCTGTGTAAATACTGCTTAAAGGATGCCAGTTCGGCCAAACGCTTACTAACAGAGATTGTAACTGAGCACCCATTAAAGTGGTCTACAGTCTACACCACACAGAGAAAATTAGTTCAGGCCCCCCTTTGTTTCACTGTTGCCACCGCAGCTCGTCGTAAGAGTTGGAAAGTGACACGACCCCCCGTGGCGTGGCGTGGCTGGATAATTAGAAGATGTGACGGCTGGGTACTTAGGGGCTAATTTGGCGGTTGCTAAATCTTTGCTAGTGATCCCTGCTGAAATGTTCGACGTGTCGGTCTTTGTAACCTGGTTATTTAAAGTGAGGAATTGAAGTGGCGGCGTTTTACAGCTGTACAGTCGTCATGCAAATATTTTTTTTTTGCGTAGTATATTTTTTTTTTTATGGAAACTGACACGCTTGGCTACATCACCTACAACGTCCGTGATGTCAGCCCATAACACCGGGTGAACTAGGTGCCATGTCAGTGCTTCCCCCTTTGATCGTGCCGGCTACACTGAACTGGTCGGAAAACACAAACTATTTACATAGCCGTTTCGACCGACGTTTCATTCAGTGCGGTGGTACCAACCCGGGCGGGTTAAACCCTACCACCAAGTAAGATTAGGAGGGAAGGGACCTACAGTTTTACGAGGAATCCGAACCTCGGTCAGCCTCCAACGGTCAGCGGTCACCCATCCAAGTACTGACCGCACCCAGCGCATATTTTTTTATTTGCAAATTTTTGTGCATACGTGCATACCACACACGCTGTATCCCGACAATCAGGGTAAGCAGAGCAAATCGGTATTGTGCTGCAAGAACTCTTGTAAATTCCAACACAACATCGACCGCCACGTTCAGCAGAGTATTGAAAAAGATAACTATCAAGCAGCAAGTAAGGTACAAAGACCCACCTGCTGCACGACTCGGTGGAAGGACAGTGCTAAGGTGAGAGGTGGCAAGCCTGTCGCCCTTTAGCACGGTATCTCGTCCTTATCCCTCAGTCGCCTTTTACGACATGCACGGGGAGAGACGCAGTGGGGCTATTCTTTGTACCGGCCTCACACAGTACAATTTTTTTTGTGTTGGAACAATATTGCTTTACTTTATTTAGACGGCAATACTGTGTGAGCGAGAGGCGAATAGGAGCGCTGCCATTTTTAACCGACTTCAAAAAAGGAGGAGGTTCTATGTTCGGCTGTATGTATTTTTTTTTATGTATGTTCAGCAATATCTTCCCCAATTGTGAACCGATTTCGATGATTCTTTTTGTGTTCGGTTCAGTCTAGCTCCAAGGTGGTCCCATTTTTTTTGGTCAAGATCGGACTGGAAAGCGAGGTGGAATCGCGAGGCCGAAGGCCGAGCGATTCCGCCGAGTACATTAATAGCAAATAAAATTACTAAAAAAACTGTGAAATAAAAAATTATTTAAAAAAATATAAAAACCGCCTTCAAAAATGCATGAAATAAAAAAATAAAAATCGAACCCTAGAGTTGAAGGCGGTGGTGCTAAAGCAAGCAAAAATAACCGACCGCCTTCAACTCTAGGGTTCGATTTTTATTTTTTTATTTCATGCATTTTTGAAGGCGGATTTTATATTTTTTTAATTAATAAATTTTCTTTAAATAACCAGGTATAATTTTGATTTGCGGTGAAGAAGGTGAGCTAATGGCGGAAGGCTATTTAATTTTTTAGGTTTCCGTATCCCGTACGGAAGCCTATTACTAAGTCTACGCCGCCGTCGTCTGTCTGTCTGTCTGTCCTAATGCTGTATCTTTGGAACCGTAACTAGCCGCTTGAAATTTTCACAAAATGTGTGTTATTATGGCGGATATAACATCAAATAATAAAAAGTAACAAATAAAGGGGGGTTCCCATACAACAAACGTGTTTTTCTTTTCAATGTTTTTTTTTTGTGGTGCGGAAATCACGGTGCGCGAGTCCGACTCGCACTTGTTTTATAGCAAGCGCGACATGTGGTGCCGAGCCACACATAGTGTCTAACGACTACCGACACCTAGTCGGACGGCTCCCACGCTACGTTTGCTTGTACGTGGCATCCATTCGAGCACCCGTCTACGCTAGTCGGTTAGTGGGGCTGCGGCTGATGTTACCAGTCCACTGCCACTTCAGCGTGATTATTTTCTCAGCAATGTCCAGTCCACTGCTTTGGTTGTTTGTCGTCGTATTTCCTAATGTTACATAATAAGGTCACACAAAGAAAATCAATAATCATAACTTCTCATTTCAGTGGTGCGTGAACGGATACTGCGAGCCGGTATCGCGGCAGCTGTCGGGTAGTGTGAGCGGGACGGCGAGAGGGGACGAGAGCGGAGCGAGCGAGAATGCACGAGAGGAAGAGGGCGATAACGAGACGGAGCGAGCGATCGCCGGCGGATGGAGCGAGTGGGGCGAGTGGGGAAACTGTGGCGAGTGCGGATACTCGCTGCGCACACGCAGCCGTGTTTGCAATAATCCCGAGTAAGATTTGATTTATTTACTTTTTAACACGTTTAGTACCGTGAGAAATTGAGATTATTGATTGAGAATAGAAATTAGTTAATTACTAAAATACTCGTAATATTAATAAAATATACACTGCGAAGTTTCTTGCTGGCTCTTCTATATAAGGTACTTCGTTATTTATGTCAATAACTTCGGTAGGGTTACATACGCACTCAAAGAAACACTTTACGTAAGAAAAGAACATATGTTCATAGGAGCATTTTTTCTCCTAACAAAAAAATTAAATCAAATAAGTAGTTGTAAAAACCAATCATAGTAACCTTGTGACTTACTTAAAACAAACAGCTGTTCTGCGTTTGAACATAGTACGGTAATTGATCCCGTACAATGCAAGTTAACTACTGTTACACACAGGTTAATGTTTAGGTAGCAAACATGTTTTGTTAAATTTCTCGAAAAGTAATGCTAAAATCATATAATTTTTTTTTCGTAACGTGGTTTTTTTGAGTGTGTATGTAACCTCCCGAAACATTTGACATGAATAATGAAGCACATATATTCTATAGAATGTCTCAGATATGAATCACTCTGAATGAATCTATATCTATATCGAATAAGGAAGGTGCATCCCCTGCCCAGTACGCGTAGTGCGGAGGTGGAATGGGGATGGCGGAATCGCGTTAAGCAGCTCCTCCGAACACCCACCGTGAAATAGACGATAGAACACACTTGAATTGATATCATACTGCGTTCAATAAGAGTACGAGGCTGAAGTGGTATAACAATTGGTGTTATAGCGTGCTGTAGCTGCTTTGTAACCCCGAAAGAGGCCATTCTAATACAGGTTAAGGTTTTTTTTTTATGGAACCTGACACGGTTGGCTACATCACCTGCAACATCCGTGATGTCAGCCCATAACACAGGGTGAACTAGGTGCCCTGTCAGTGCTTCCCTTCATTTCATGTCGGCTACACTAAACTGGACGGAAAACACGAACTATTTACATAGCCGTTTCGACCGACGTTTCGTTCAGTGCGGTGGTACCAACCCGGCCGGGATAAACCCTACCACCTAGTAAGGTAAGAAGGGAAGGGACCTACAGTTTAACGTGGAATCCGAACCACGGTCAGCCTCCAACGGTCGAGCGGTCACCCATCCAAACACTGACCGCGCTCAGCGTTGCTTAATAACAGTTGACTAACCAACCGCGCCACTGAGCTACCGAGGCTGACGAATTTTCTTATCCCTTAGTCGACTTTTACGACATGCGACGGGGAGAGATGCAGTGGGGCTATTCTTTTTAAGTACCGACCCTCCACGGTACAATAGTGAATTGACCAAAGCAATAGTGACCACACGGTTCTTTAGTGACTTTACAATAGCGTTAGTAAGTGCTATAAGTGGGACAAGAACTCTACACAGTAGTGACGCTTAAAGCTTGAGCTATGTTAATCCAATATATACCACTTTAAGATCTAAAACAACCTGCCGTTAGCACCACTAATTTGTTTGTTGGGTACAAAACAAATTTGCGCCTCTTCTCCAGACCATCAGGATCTGGCGAGGGCTGCGCCGGTGCGGCCTCGGAGGCCCGCGTGTGCTGGGCGGGCCGCGCGTGCGCAGCTGGCCACGTGACCACGAGGGACTCGCGCTCGGACCACTGTCGACACCACAACTACACTCACATACCCTACTTTCATAGGAATGGTGCGTATTTGAGCTTTAAGACGTAATGAATTAATAGAATAATAGAATACTATTTATTTTTTTATTTACAAGATCAATGTTTTTATTTAAACTATTAAAACTAATGATGATTTTATTTTTATTTTATATTGTGTTTACCGTATACTAAAAATTAATGTAATTTTATTAATTATCAATAAATAGGCTTTATAAAATAATTTTAAATTAATTATTTAATTTTTAGATAAAATTTTAATTAAATTGAATTTTAAATTTATATTATGAAATTATTAAAAATTTAAAAATAAACTAGCGCTTCTTTAATTGTATACGTCAATTATATACCTCAAACTGAAACACTAAAAAAACCTCATCATCTATAAACACACCCTACTATACCAGAGAAAGCTAATCAAATTGTTCTTCTGCAGAATCTGAATGGTGCCATGTCTGGTGTGTGGACAGCTCCGGAGGAGATCCAAAGGACCTCGGCTTGCTCCCTGATGGGACATCCTGCGACTATTCACATTCGTACAATCTATGCTATCAAGTAAGCAAAACTTCGACAACAATAAAACACCTTCATAATTTTTACTCAGTGTAGAAGATGCGCCAGAAGCGGTCTTTGCATACCTCATAGTAAAAACAGGCGTTGTTATGTGTTTATTCATAGTGAAACAGGCGTTGTTGTGTGTTCATTCATAGTGAAGCAGGCGTTGTTATGTGTTTATTCATAGTGAAACAGGCGTTGTTATGTGTTTATTCATAGTGAAACAGGCGTTGTTGTGTGTTCATTCATAGTGAAGCAGGCGTTGTTATGTGTTTATTCATAGTGAAACAGGCGTTGTTATGTGTTTATTCATAGTGAAACAGGCGTTGTTGTGTGTTCATTCATAGTGAAGCAGGCGTTGTTATGTGTTTATTCATAGTGAAACAGGCGTTGTTATGTGTTTATTCATAGTGAGACAGGCGTTGTTGTGTGTTCATTCATAGTGAAACAGGCGTTGTAGTGTGTTTATTCATAGTGAAACAGGCGTTGTTGTGTGTTTATTCATAGTGAAACAGGCGTTGTTGTGTGTTCATTCATAGTGAAACAGGCGTTGTTGTGTGTTCATTCATAGTGAAACAGGCGTTGTTGTGTGTTCATTGAAAGTGAAACAGGCGTTGTTGTGTGTTCATTCATAGTGAAATAAGCGTTGTTATGTGTTTATTCATAGTGAAACAGGCGTTGTTGTGTGTTCATTCATAGTGAAACAGGCGTTGGTGTGTGTTCATTCATAGTGAAACAGCCGATTTTATGTGCCGTTGTTATTTATGTATATTTGTATGCGAAGTCATATGTGCATTTATGTTTATTTCTAAGTATTTATTTTATCTCCACAAGATTCCGTCTGCAAAGCTGTGAACGAGCATTTGGCGATAGTCTTTTCAATTTCCCACAATCCACATTTTCAAATAGTGGAAAAATTCGGGGATGAAACTTGTTTTTCCTGAGTCTCCAACTATGAGTTCCGCCCTCCAGTCTGGCTATACTAAAAAAATATGTTTTTTGTTCACTTATGCATCAATCAATATACTATAAAAGTGCTTCGTGCTATCGCAGGGTGTATGTGTGAGGGGGCACTGTAATGACTCTGATCCGAGCTGCTCCTGGTGTCCTGGTGGTTACTGCAACAATAACACCTTGGTTTACTCCAGACCATTGCGTAAAGGTAAGAACACAATTTTTCATGTTATCTAGAATCATTTTCTGATTTATCTTCGTCAGCAATAACTTTTACTGTAGACCACAATATCCTCATAAACAAGACTATTATAATAGTTTCTATTTTTTTTATGGAAACAGCATCCGTGATGTCAGCCCATAACACCGGGTGAACTAGGTGCCATGTCAGTGCTTCCCTTCATTTCATGTCGGCTACACTGAACTGGACGGAAAACACGAACTATTTACATAGTCTTTTAGACCGACGTTTCATTCAGTGCGGTGGTACCAACCCAGGCGGGATAAACCCTACCGCCTAGTAAGGTAAGAAGGGAACGGACCTACAGTTTTTCGTGGAATCCACGGTCAGTCTCCAACGGTAGAGCGGTCACCCATCCAAATACTGACCGCGCTCTGGTGTGCTTAACAACAGTCTCTTTCGTTCGTTCTTTATCATTATTCTTTGTTTCTTTGCACAATTTTCTCTCAAGGGGATTACATAATATGTGTAAAACGTCTTAAATGTTTCATTCGAAAACCTTGATTGGTTACATATGAATTCTCGCTGAATACCCCTACTTACCACTATTCCAGAAGCTAAGACAAGTTTTATCAGTTAGTCAGTTATTTATCTAACCAACAGGATGGACACGCCTAGCCGTCATCCCACACGAGGCCAGACAGCTCGAGATTCATCTAACGACGCCCATACTCCTCCGCTTCGCGCTCAAAGAACGCGGGAAACCAGCGCTAGAACTCACCATGCACCAAAGCAAACTGTACAGAACGTATCCCCAAATCAGTCCTGATGTCTCTGACCCCGATGCCCCAATGAATCTTCAAGTGGTGGAAGTGGGACCAGATGACGTGTCAAGGGAATATAAGGGGAGAATAGTCGCTGCCGGGACACTTATCACTTGGACTAATTCTGAGAGAGAAGTGGACATGAAGAGCGAAGCTGCGTTGCAGGCGGATCTTATGATATTGGTAAGTGTAATTTCGTTTGGATTGGTGGGTACCATCACACTGAATTAGGAATACCATCGCACTAACAAAATCAAATAATGACTTGATAATATTTCTTATCAAATTTGACGATGACACTATACACCGGAATTTTTACATAATATACTATAGGTACTTCACAAGTTGTCCGAATGACATGATCAATAATATAATTATTGATACGATATGAATGTAATTAGTTATGCGATAACGACATGTGGTGGTTTGTGACAGAAACCAGTCATTCATCATTCATCATCAGCCTGTATCGGTCCACTGCTGGACATAGCCCTCTCCCAAGGCACGCCACCACACGCGGTCTTCCGCTCTTCTCATCCATCCAGTAGAAACCAGTAGTATAGGAAAAATGTTTTCACTTTGTCATGAATTGCTGCATCTGCCACAAATCAGCACATGCGTGTCTAGGCAGTGGCAAACATTTTTTGTAAAGTAGACTAAGTGCACATTGAAAAATTTTCCAGTGAAGTTTCTTGTCAGTTCTTCTTCGCTGTGATAATCGAACTGGCGGAATGTTACCAAATGTTACAATGTAAATATGACAAATCTGAGCGCAGTGTACTGCCAATAGATGCTGAATAAACAATAAACAATAAACAACTGAGCATGCAGTGGTCATACTCGTAACGTCTAGTTTTGTCTCTGCCTTCTAAGTTGCTTCCAAGGTTAGTGTGCATATTTAGGTTCCTATATTAGGACCTTCTTTTTAGGGCAGCGTTTGGTTGAATGATGATAATGCGAAAAAGAAAAGATTATTAAAGCAGTTCCTAAGAAGTTTTTAACGATATTTTCTTCACAATAAAAAAATTTCAGAAAAATTCCGTAGAATAGGTGGATATTTAGTCATTTAGATCTGGCTACATACATAACATTCAAATGAGGTGAAAGCGTTTTTATTTGACCTTCTTTTTAGGGCAGCGTTTTTTTTTTATGGAAACTGACACGGTTGGCTACATCACCTTCAATATCCGTGATGTCAGCCCATAACACCGGGTGAACTTGGTGCCACGTCAGTGCTTCCCTTCGGTCGTGCCGGCTACACTGAACTGGGCGGAAAACACTAACTATTTGCATAGCCGTTTCAACCGACCTTTCATTCAGTGCTACCACCGCAACCCGGGCGGGTTAAACCCTACCACCTAGTAATATAAGAAGGGAGTCATATCCCTTAGTCGCCTTTTACGACATACACGGGGAGAGATGCAGTGGGGCTATTTTTTTTAAAGTACCGGCCCCACACTTTACACGGTACACGGCGTTTGGTTGGATGACGATAATTCGAAAAAGAAAAAAAATATTAAAGCAGTTCCTAACGAGTTTTTAACAATGTTTTCTTCACAATAAACGATTAGCAGAAAAAATACGGTAGAATTTTTTAGCAGTTCAAATTGTGCCAGTGACTATAATTTCAGGATAAAACGGATATTGAAAAAAATCTCATCACCCGAGCAAGGATCGTGACCATTTTAAATACTCGTTTTGAATGCATATTTCGAACGCAATTTACCGCGCCTGCCGCGATGCCGCCAGAGAGTGTTCCTAAAAGTACGCAGTGCGAACCAATTTGATGCGGACGCTTACGCTTTCAACGAAATAGCTCCCACGAAGGTTGATTGAAAAATATTTACCGATGGCTCGCCTCATGCTAACGTGCGCCGTAAAAGTTTATCGAAGCGCGAGCGTCGATCCGGCTTCAGATCCACCGCGTGATGGATGGGGTGATCGTATCTTTATACAACTGTAAATTCACTGCCCGACCCGAGCCAATCGAACGAGTGCGTCGCGTCGCGTGTCGTCTAGTCCTGGCTTTTTTATTTTATGGAAACTGACACGGTTGGCTACATTACCTACAACATCCGTGATGTCAACCCATAACACCGGGTGAACTAGGAGCCATGTCAGTGCTTCCCTTCATTTCATGTCGGCTACACTTAACTGGACGGAAAACACGAACTAATACATAGCCGTTTCGACCGACGACGTTTCATTCAGTGCGCTGCTGGTACCAGTAGCCAGGGCGGGATAAACCCTACCACCTAGTAAGGTAAGAAGGGAAGCGAATAAGAATAAGAAATATTTATTTTTCACTTCAAATACCTACTTACTAATGCCTCGCTTTCCAATCCGATCTTGACCAAATTAAAATGGGACCACACGGGAAGCACCAGCTTTCAAATAAAAAAGAATCATCAAAATCGGTTCACCCAGTCGAAAGTTCTGAGGTGACAAACATAAAAAAAAAAATCACAGATCTCGTGCATTACACGACCTTCGAGGTACATTGAAAATGAACTCAACAAAATAAAAAAAAAAGTATTACATTTATATATTTTTTATTATTTTTCAAAAACACAAGCAGCTTAAAAAATTTAATCTAAAATTTAGACAGAAAAAGAGATAAGCTTGACATTATGTCTAACCAAAGAAACAAATTAATAAATATCAAATATAAAAATATTATATAGGTTAGGTTAGAAGATGCGTCGCGTAGCCTAACCTAACCTAAATAATATATGATTATACTTTTATAATATTTACTTTCATTATCAATCATAATATTCCAAAACATTATATTTATATGTAAAAATCATAAACTTTAATGCTACTACTCAGATTAGTCCGCTCGCCGCACATACCTCCCGCGGTATTCAAAATTCTGCCGCATAAAGGATAAGGTACAGCCTAGACCGTGAGAGATAGCGAGGTTCCGTTTTTTGCAAATTGTAGCCCAACTAAATACCCCGAGGACTTTTATTCATTTTTTCGATATCGTTTTTCGTTTTCGAGAAATCGCCGATTCAATGAGAGAAGACACCAAAAAATCACGTCATTTTTCGATTTTTTTTTATTTTCTGAAAAAAGTTTTTGACTTTTCCAAAATTGTTTTACGCCATATTGTAGCCCTCGCCAAGGCGCATCTTTTGACACTCAATCATCCACGTAGCTGTAAAATTCACAACACCAGGGCGATGTCGCACTTTTCCTTGAAATGGGTGCCCTACCAACGCGATCGAAAAAACATTTTCAATGTTAAAATTTACAGTCGAATTGAGAACCTCCTCCTTTTTTTGAAGACGGTTCAAAATATGACGACTCCGAGTGCAGTGTACTGTTGGATGATTAATAAAGAATAAGGAATTAATTTTACACAACGAGTATACGGTGAAACGAAATACGCTCAGCTGAGACGCAGTTAAACACGCGAGCTGGTTGACGGCGGTCCCCGTTTTTTACAATAAAAAAATAAATAAAGAAAAAAAATATTACAATACTATTTTAATATATAACGCATTTGATAAAAAATAAATAAAGAATACAAGTCCAAAATAAAAGTTACCTTAACATTAAAAACAATAAAAACAAAACACAAAATCAATTAACATTCAGATAAAGATAGAAAAACCTAATATTAAATTTCTTACACAAAATGAAATAAACCTATTTACAAGCCTAAAAGGCACCCTTTCAAAATTTATAACCAATACTATTAAAGGCATTAAAATGATGACTAAAAGTACAAAACCAATTAAAAAGATTAAAATGTGTGCCCCAGCGCAGCGGTCGTCAGCGCGTAGATTATTTTTGAATATAGTGAAATTCTGGCCGACCGGATTTCATCGATTCCGTCGTCATAGTTTTCGCTTAGCCAGGTATGCTTTCAGTCGGGTTGTTAGTGAATGCGGGTTTTACGCATTGATGGAACTTCTTTCATGTCTACTTAGCCGCGTCTTCGGCTGTTTGGTAGCAGGCGTCTTGCGTTTCTAATTCCTTTCGGCGTAAAATATTCGTAACATATTCGGTTTACGCACGTTTACCTCACACAATCGTTTCTCCTTTTGGTATTTAGAGTATGTTTAGAGCAATACTTTGAGAAAATATAGACGTGAAACTCCAACCTACTAAAGGTCTCACGATATCTGGCCATATTATGATTTTTTTTTTATTTTTTAATATCACTTGTCGACAAATTTTAAGTTAATACCATTTTCGTTTTGTTTTTTTCTTATACATGTAATCCGCTATGGGTGGTTTAGAGGCCAAGAGTACAATGCACCGACCAGCCAATATCACCTTCGAGAAGGTGCTATATCGGAGATTTCACTTTAACTGCTGCTGGCTATAATGGACTAGTGCAAAACACAGCTGAGGCTGCTATCTTGCATCCTCCAGGACGGCGGTATCGATCCAGTCGGCTACAATTTGAACCTACCACCTATTAAGGGGCAAGGGAGAATTTAAGTTAGACACACTTGTAGGTAAAACGATGGCACATGTCGCGCTATTAATAAGAAATACAATTAAAAATACTGCAAAATCCACTTCCTTTTGCCATCATGACGCAACCAAATTTGTCAGCCTCGGTAGCTCAGTGGTGCGGTCGGTCGACTGTTGTTAAGCAACCCTGGCCACGGTCAGTACTTGAATGGGTGACCGGTCGACCGTTAGAGGCTGAGCGTGGTTCGGAACGAAGTACCTATTGAGTAATCTGTGGTTCGGATTCCACGTAAAACTGTAGGTCCCTTCCCTTCTTACCTTACGGTAATGCGGGATAAACCCTACCTAGGTGGTAGGGTTTATCCCGCCCGAGTTGATACTACCGCACTGAATGAAACGTCGTCGGTCGAAACGGCTATGTAAATAGTTTGTGTTTTCCGTCCAGTTCAGTGTAGCCGACATGAAATGAAGGCAAACACTGACATGGCGCCTATTTCACTCGGTGTTATGGGCTGACATCACGGATGTTGTAGGTGATGTAGCCAACAGTGTCAGTAGGTACCTAAAAAAAATAAAACAATCCGTGGCCAAGATAGTGGAGGAATGTCTGCGGTAGGTACTCCTTATTAATTGAGGAGGCGTTGAGGAGTATGTGTGAAGTGATAGGCTAAATACAATTGAGTTCCGGTTAGGCTAAGATGGGGCTCTCATACAAACCGAATTGTTCCGCGCGCCGAAATAAAGGTACGGTAGCGGGCTTACTTTTTTTTTATGGAAACTGACACGGTTGGCTATATCACCTACAACGTCCGTGATGTCAGCCCATAACATCGGGTGAACTAGGTGCCATGTCACTGCTTCCCCCTTTGATCGTGCCGGCTACACTGAACTGGTCGGAAAACACAAACTATTTACATAGCCGTTTCGACCGACGTTTCATTCAGTGCGGTGGTACCAACCCGGGCGGGTTAAACCCTACCACCAAGTAAGATTAGGAGGGAAGGGACCTACAGTTTTACGAGGAATTCGAACCTCGGTCAGCCTCCAACGGTCAGCGGTCACCCATCCAAATACTGACCGCACCCAGCGTTGCGTAACATTCAATAGCGACATTTACTGTCTGCACCACTGAGCTATCGAGGCTTACTTACTTTCTTCTTTTTAAATAACGATTTTCACGCGAGCGAAGCCGCGGGCAAAAGCTCTTATATTTTCGAATGCCTCGAGCCGCTCATTCGCGAAGTCACTCTCTCCTTTTATTTTCGTTCAAAACTAATAACGGTTTATTGCTCCACGTCCGAATGGGTGTTCGACATCGCTCCCTGATTCATTTTGCCGTGTAAAATGAAACGAATTATTGATTTCCAATATCTGTCCTACCCTACCCCTGTCCTCGGTCCTTCCACCCGAGTCATGCAGCGGGTGGGTCTTCAGTCTTACTTACTTGCGGCTTGATAGTTATCATTTATCAGATTTTGTAAAATATTAATTTCAAATTATGTGTTTCATTGTACCAAATCTGACCATTTGAAATTCTAACGATTTGAAAATCTGACCAAATGAAAAGAAAGGATTTATTCACCATCAGCTATCGACCATACAATTTTTTTTTTTTTTTTTTTTTTTTATCGATAGCGCGACATGTGGCATCGTTACACCTACAAGTAGGTGTCTAACGATGCCCATGGACATTCTGTGATGCACGGGGATTGCGAATGTCATGCCGGCCTGACAGGAGCCTTTTCACGCCCCTTTTGAAAAACCCCAGACTGTACTTGGGAGGAAATAGATGGGCAGGAAGTGCGTTCCACATTTTCCCGGTTCTGTGAATAAAAGACCTACAGAACCGGTTGGTGCGCATGCGTGGTAGGTCGATTGAATAGGGGTGCATCCCCTGCCCAGTACGCGTAGTGCGGAGGTGGAATGGGGACGACGGAATCGCGTTAAACAGCTCCTCCGAACACTCCCCATGAAATAAACGATAGAACACACTCAGGGAGCCGACGTCCCTACGGAGTTGCAGTGGTTCTAAGTCGCGGGACACCACGGGGTCACCCACCAGTCGCACGGCACGACGCTGGATTGAGTCTAGCGGCGCAAGCTGGTATTTAGCTGAGCCATCCCACAAGTGCGAGCAGTACTCCAAGCAGGACCTAACCTGTGTTTTGTACAACGTCAGTTTTTGGCCCGGCGTGAAGTACCGTCGCACTTTGTTCAGTACGCCCAGCTTTTTTGAGGCCAACTTGGCTTTGCCCTCAATATGGCGCCGGAAGTTCAAGTCGTGCGACAGTTCGACACCGAGGACCCCGAGGTGGTCGCTTAGTTTCAGCGACGTGTTTTGGAAGGAAGGAGCTGGCGTGAACGCCGTTCTCTTCGCACTGAACGCACACACTTGTGTCTTCGATGCGTTGAACACGACCAAGTTGCTCCGGCCCCATTCGGCAATATACCGGAGGGTTTGCTCGAGTTCAGACACAAGTGCTAGCCTCTTCCTACCCAATACCTACGTTGGTGCCTCCTCAGACTCCCGCGGTTCTGCAGTGCCTCGAGGACACAGAAATCTTTGCTCGGGGATGTTTACGGAGGCGAGAGTGGATGGATACTGGGCCACAATAAGGAAGAGGCTGGCCAGTTTCATAGATAGTATTTTGAAGACCGAGAATTGCACTGTTCAATCAGCGGTAAGGGGTGGATGTGGGAGAATGTTGCAATACTGGCCCCACATACACTCCTCGCCTTGTCTGTAAATTTTTCTTTGTGTATAAAATTTTTTTTTATTGTTTTTGTCTAGTTTATTTATTTATTTATTATTTATCTTGTCCGAATACTTAGCTAAACATGGCGGTCGGTGTTTTAATTTAATTATTTTATTTAATGGAACTGACACGTTTGGCTACAACACTTACAACATCCGTGATGTCGGCCCATAACACCGGGTGAGCTAGGTGCCGTGTCAGTGCTTCCCTTCATTTCATGTCGGCTACCACTGAACTGGACGGAAAACACCACACGACAGTTGTGCTGTAATTTACAAAGATTACCAGCAGCACAACTCCGATTATTCTGCTTATGTATGTAATATTGGCAGGCGGCGAGGGAACAGCGCGCGACGCTCGAGGAGGCCCACGAGGTGTTGGTGTCAGTCAACTACAGCACTCCGGCCAGGAGGCCCCTGCCCTACAGGTACCTACAGCCACAGTTTAATTTAAACAGACTAGTTAAGAGGACTCATATGGCAAAACAAAAATTCGAGTCGGCGGCGGCACTGAGCAATCGAGCGCAGTGCGCGCGTTTATATGGTGGATTTTTTTTTTATGGAAACTGCACGGTTGGCTACATCACCTACAACATCCGTGATGTCAGCCCATAACACCGGGTGAACTTGGTGCCACGCCAGCGCTTCCCTTCGGTCGTGCCGGCTACACTGAACTGGACGGAAAACACAAACTATTTACATAGCCGTTTCGACCGACCTTTCATTCAGTGCGGTGGTACCAACCCGGGCGGGTTAAACCCTACCACCTATTAATATAAGAAGGGAGTCATGTCCCTTAGTCGCCTTTTACGACATACACGGGGAGAGATGCAGTGGGGCTATTCTTTCAAAGTAGCGACCCCACGCGGTTTTCTTTGTTTAAAAATTATTACTTAGGATATGTTTTTTCAAATAATGCTGCTTTATAGGGCCATCATCGTCAATTTGATCCTTAAATTTACTCAACTAGTGGCATAGCGACTACGAATCCCTGCCCTATTAGCCATTCTCAATTCGTTACCTACTGAATGTGTAGTTATATATTCGCTCCACACGAAAGTCAAAAGCCTAAATGCGTAAAATCCACCTGTGTAAATAAAGGCTAAATTGTCTTCGTGCCAAATTTTCTTTATTAAACCTTCGATATTTACACTCGGGACTCGGGAGTCCTCAAAACGGGTAATTGAATATGTTTGAGCTCCTGTGGCGGCGGCGGAGCTCTGAGGCCCTTTCAATTTAACTCTTAGGAGAGAAAGCTAAAAGTATTACATAAAATAAACATTAAGCCCAAGTGATAGGGCATAAACTTGAATGGCGTCTCTTATGTAAATGTGCACGTTATGGGCAAGGTATAAAGTCGAAATTGACTTGCGCTCACTCGCGATAGAGTACGGAGCGAGGCCATCTCGTCAAAGCAACAAGTGAAACCCATTTGGCGCACTTCAGAACTCTGCACTTGACCACTTAGGGGTTTTCTTCGATGTTGATGAACTCTATGACCATAATGTAGTTACCAGTTAATCAATTCAAATTTATAAGCAAAGACGTACCATACTCCATACTAGATAGATCCGGTGCTGAGACTGTCCTTGCTCCGCCAAAAGGAATATAATTTTTTTTTTTTTTATGGAACCTGACACGGTTGGCTACATCACCTACAACATCCGTAATGTCAGCCCATAACACAGGGTGAACTAGGTGCCATGTCAGTGCTTCCCTTCATTTCATGTCGGCTACACTAAACTGGACGGAAAACACGAACTATTTACATAGCCGTTTCGACCGACGTTTCGTTCAGTGCGGTGGTACCAAACCGGCCGGGATAAACCCTACCACCTAGTAAGGTAAGAAGGGAAGGGACCTACAGTTTAACGTGGAATCCGAACCACGGTCAGCCTCCAACGGTCGAGCGGTCAATATGAATATGAACTTATAAAGGAATATGATTGGCCTAGCACGCACAAGCGAGCGGATATAAGGACCTAATGAAAGTTTATGCGTATTGAAGACGTATACAGATGTACATACATACATACATATCACACACGCTGTATTTCGACAATCGGGTTAAGCAGAGTAATCAGTGTTGTGCTGCAAGAACTCTGGTAAATTACACCACAACACCGACCGCCACGTTTCGCAAAGTATTCGAACACGATTCAATCGATCAAGCAGCAAGTAATGCACGAAGACCCAACTGCTGCATGACTCGGTGGAAATATCGTGCCAAGGTGAGAGGTGGCGATCCTGTCGCCCTTTAGCACGGCATCTTGTCCTTATCCCTCAGTCGCCTTTTACGACATGCATGGGGAGAGATGCAGTGGGGAAATTCCTTTCAAGTACCGGCCCCACACGGTATTGAATTTAGTGTCATATATATCTGTTGCATATATATCTAAATCCGTAGCTTGTTACTTTTTGTTTCGATCTGCAGTTTTGGAACAAAAAAATAAAAACCAAATTTTTGATTGATAGTGTTGCATCCTACTCCAACCAGCGAAAGCGGCGGCGGCGCCTTGAAAGAGGAGTAAGGGTGAATACGGGTTGACAGGGCCTTAAAGACGTAGAGAGATATATTCGTACGTAATTACATTTGATTACATCTGCCTTATTATCAACATTCAAATTGCCTGCGCAAACACAGCGCATCCGCCCAGAATAAATTGTCGAGGAGTCGTCGCCAGTAGGAGCTTTTAAATTGTTTCGTTTACCCGAAAAAATACTCCCGAGTCCGATACAGCTGTGCCGAAATATACACAAATGGGCTACCCCGCCCTTCCGTTCCACCCGCATGCCTCCATTACAGCCCGCGGGGTGGACTTTAATTGAAAAAAAAAAACAACTTACATTGGTTCGGTGTAAAAATGTTCAAACGAAAGGCCGGAGCAATGCTATAATGTTACGACCAAGCGTTTTCAACGTCAAAGCTGATCTAGTCGACCACAAGTCTTCATTTAAACGCCACTGCGGAAAAAGGGTTCAAACTATTTGTACGGTTCTGCAGATCTTTCCTCTACCTACAGAACCGTTAAACTCTGGAACGCTCATATATTTCCCCCTAAGTACAGTCTCGGGTCCTTCAAGATGGGCGTGAATATGCACATAACAATGCCAAATAGGGGCATGGCATTCGTAAGCCCCGCATACGACTGAATGCCCATTGGCGTCGTTAGACACCTTTTGGGTGGCTCGGCGCCACATGTCACGCATTCAATAAAAAAAACAGTTCCTGGCAGAAAATTTGGAAAATCAAGAGCTTTAGAAGGAGACAATCCGGTTGTAGAGCGTCGTCCCTGTCGCACAGAGACGTGCGAGTACGCGCGACAGGGACGACGCTCTAAAAACCGGATGGTCTCTTTCTAAAGCTCGACACGCATTATTTGCTGGCGGCGGGAACTGTAAGAATTTTGAATTTGGAACGAATAGGGAAATTTTCAATCCGCCACTACTCTGAAGACATCCGACATATGATTGATGACTGACAAGTTGAAACAATGTTTATTTTACTAGACTCAACGCTCGGTCTTCGGCCTCATTAATAACTCGAGTTGCCCAATTCAGTTTTCAGCCTGAGGCCAAAATTATAGAACAAATAATCATGTTTTGCTTATGTATAAAACGGACAAAGATGGTCGCTTTTTTCTCTACAGCTTTTCGAAATTCAAACAAAATTGTGAGTCCTTCGAGTTTTTATTATGCCGGCACTTCACTTGGCTTGCTTAAAATTTAAATTGTTTAAAATTGGAAATTGTAATGCTGGCACCAGCCAGCATGACAATTTCCAATTTTTGTATGAAAAAAAAAAACAATACGGAATTTCGATTTCAGTGATAAGGATTTTTTTCTTGTAATAATGAGTACTTTCTATTCCTGAAATTTCTCAAGCCTATCCTGAAACACCCTGTATAGCTTATAGAAATATATTATTTGTGAAAGAGCATTGTGGTCATCTGCCTGTGTCCACGCAGCTGGGAGACGGAGTACGGCCCCTGCTCGGTGTCGTGCGGGGGCGGAGTGCGCGCCGCGCGCACGCGCTGCCGCCCGGCCGCGCGCTGCCCCCCGGCCGCCGCCGCCGCGCGCGCCGCTATACACCTCGAGCCGTGCAACACACACAGGTTGGCTATCAATCAGATGCTTCGACAAAAATGCTGAGCTGTAGGATTATGTAAACACAAGCTGTGCCCGCGGCTCCGCCCGCTCTCATATTTCACTTCACTGCTAACCTCATAAGCTATTTAGCGTTATAGTATGTAGCCTATAGTTGATGGGAAGAATCAAGCTATCCGTAGAATTTTGTTTTATTAAATCAGTTTGTTTTGTTCTATTCATCGGTTCAGTGGTTCTCGAGTTATAAGCGGACAGACAGACACTCAGACAGACAGAAAGCAGACGTTGGATTTTATTATAGGTAAGGAAGGATATAATTAACTAATATAATGGGACCCGACCATCGGTAGCCTGTGTTCGCCCCGCGCCGCCGCCCCGCCGGTGGTGGTGGAAACTCTGCTCGACACTGCACGCATCGTCCGGAGGTTCCTCTCTTTGGGACCCGAGTCCCAACCATCGGTAGCCTGGGCTCGCCCCGCCGCCGGTGGTGGAAACTCCATTTGTTTTTATATCAATTTTAGGTTTTAATTTTGTAAAAATGTAAAATTTATATAAAAAGAAATGAGTGAATGAATGTATAAATATATATAATGATGGATGAATATTTTTATTTAGAGGTAGGTTTATTTTATGTTACGTGGTATAAGGTTTTAAATTTTCTTTAATATTATTATAGGCTGTATATTTCATTCATATAAATGAAAAAGGAAAGTATTGTTAAAGCATATTTTCATCTATCATATTTTAGATATTGAGTAATTTGTATATAATAACCAAGTACTGACCGCGCCCAGGTGTGCTGCATTCGAATCGACCCACCTTTTAAGATAATTAATTTTTTTTATTACTTAATTAGGTACTTGATTATTTGATTACAAACCTAGCATCCGTTTAAACCAGCTTTCCAATAAAAAAAACCGCATCCAAATCGGTCCACCCGTTTGGGAGCTATGATGCCACAGCAAACACACCTATACACACGTTAAACATAAACGAGTAACACCCCTCTTTTTTCGCCGGGGTTAAAAATAATGAGATGCCTACTCGACATGTGATCCCAACATATCATCAATCAACAACACAGCTATGCATAGATGTATCCGCCAGCACAGATCGTGTTTGGCCTTCTAGCTGTGACCGCGGCTCCCGCTCGCGGGAAACTCGGTTTCATATTCATTTCATGTTTTTGTTTTGTTGTTTTGTTTTTTTATCATTAAATTTTAGCACGCGACATAAGTCGAAACTGACATGCCCCTTACGGGAATGTAATCAGTGAGCATGGTAAGGAATATTATGCAAAAGGACCACACATAGCTGTACTATACCTACATATGTATTATGTAAGCATTCTATTATACATATTTAGCATTCTATGTACGATTTTTGTGAAAAATAAATTTATTTCTATTTATGTTTCTAAAAATTGCAAATCGTATTTAAGAGCAGGCAGACCGAAGTTAGTCACGTGATAACATGTTAAGTATTTTAACAAATTATGGGTGTCTCCGTTCGCCACGCGCGCTCCCCGCCAACGCAAGAGGGACGCTGCACGCTCTCATATAATATTTTATGTTTCATAATTTAATTTAATATCTAATATACCTAAAAATTACGTCAAAATTTGTCTTTCGGGGTTTATGTTTTCCCGACCCCTAAACCCTGTAAGAAGATTTTGTATGGAGAAACATAATCACGTGACGTCTTTCCGCTTTTAAACGCAAATGTGATAAATTGATAATAAACGGTCGAATTAGAATAAATTTTTGTGCTGTAATTATTTTTTTAGGTTAGTTTTATTCGTAACTTTATACGTTAATTACGAGCAATTTAGGCTTATTTGTTGATGACATTGCTATTTTAGCAAGTTTACATTGTTGTAAATTAATAATAATGCTATCTATTCGATTTCAACACACAGATGGCAGACGTTGGATCTTATATAATAAGCAGGGTTAGAAATTCAATCAATCAGCCAGCACAACCGATAAATTATCAATGACTTGCGACAAATGGCTATCCCAACTATTCGATTATAAATTACATAAAGAACAATTTAATTGCACGTATTTTCTATCCAGAAGTGACAAATTATTCCTGTATAATACGACATTCTGCATAACATCAAGCAGATAATAAACATGGGCAGACCAGTAGAGCCCAAAGTCACTGAAGTAGGGAACAAATCGGAGTCAGATAGCCCGAATTTAAATGCGACGGACAGGGGAGTTTCCATAATGACACATGGGGCACGAGCGAGCGACGGTCGAGCGAGTTTTAGGTCGTCAGTTTTTTATTAAGAGCGTGTCGTGCAAAATGACAGGCGACGGTGCTGCCACTCAAGTAAATAATATATATCTCTTATACTCTTAAACAAAGCCGTATCTGGAAAAAACAAGCCATGAAGCTGTAGTTGATTTTGATTCTGATATTCTAAGATTTTTTTTTTTTATTGCTACCGAACTGGGTTGCTCTGTCCGAGGTCGCAACCTCAGGCGCAGCCAATTTCACCCCCGAGGAGGTGCCAGTCCGGCTTGGAGGTGGACTAATGTTGCTGGGGAAAGGCTATTAACCCGCGATTTGAAGATCTGTGGATTGTAGGAGTGGGGGAAGATATTTCCTGGGAGCCCGTTCCACACCTTTGCAGTGCGGCACAAGAACGATTTAGAGAATCGTGCAGTTCGAAGAACTCTTCTGTCGACTACAAACGGGTGTTCCGCGAGAGTATGGCGGGTTTGGCGAAGGCGAACTGGAGGAACACATCTAAGATACTGAAAACAGGTTTGTATTGCTCAGTTTATGCACAATCATTATAACGGATTTCGATGGCCACCGTAATCCGTTATAATGATTGTGCATAAACTGAGCAATACAAAACTGTTTCCAGTATCTTAATATATCATAATCAAAATCAACTACAGCTTCATGGCTTGTTTTTTCCAGTTATGGCTTTGTTTAGGAGATATATATTATTTACTTGAGTGGCAGCACCGTCGCCTGTCATTTTGCACGACACGCTCTTAAGAGACTTAAAAAAAAAGTTAGGTTATCAATTCGACACGTATGTATGTAATTTCGTTGGAATTGCACAATATTCGGCCATGTTAGTCTATGTGGGCTTCTAAACAGGTGTGCCAAATTTCATAAGTTTATGTATGTTTGTATGTATGTATGTATGTTTGTCCACGCATTTCTCTGAAACTATTGATCGGATTGTGACCATTGTTTTTTCATTTGCTTACATTAACTTCAACTTAGGTAAAAATGCAAGATTCATCAAAATCTGTTTAGTAGTTTTCAAGATATGAACTGTTAAGTTAAGTTAACTTTGTACCAATCACTGGAAAAACACGCCATCCGTTTAACGACAAACGAGAAAATTTTCGCATTCTCAACAATTTCACATAAAAGCTTGCTACGCCAACTTCGGGGAACGCGGTCCAGTGTACTGTTGCGAACTCTGCATCGGGACGGAGGCAGCGCTGGGGTTCCGTAAAACCCAGAAAACCGTGACCCCCACCAGACATTTTTTTTTTTTTATGGAACCTGACACGGTTGGATACATCACCTACAACATCCGTGATGTCAGCCCATAACACAGGGTGAACTAGGTGCTTCCCTTCATTTCATGTCGGCTACACTAAACTGGACGGAAAACACGAACTATTTACATAGCCGTTTCGACCGACGTTTCGTTCAGTGCGGTGGTACCAACCCGGCCGGGATAAACCCTACCACCTAGTAAGGTAAGAAGGGAAGGGGCCTACAGTTTAACGTGGAATCCGAACCACGGTCAGCCTCCAACGGTCGAGCGGTCACCCATCCAAACACTGACCGCGCTCAGCGTTGCTTAATAACAGTTGACTAACCAACCGCGCCACTGAGCTACCGAGGCTGACGAATTTTCTTATCCCTTAGTCGACTTTTACGACATGCGACGGGGAGAGATGCAGTGGGGCTATTCTTTTTAGGTACCGACCCCACACGGTACTAAGTACATCACACGAACAGGGCTGAAGGCTCTGATCCACACCGTCTACGTGACTGCGGTCATCACGGTTCGCCGGTCTTCAGTGTTTAGTTGAACTGGGGACAGAGACAAAAAGTTTTAATTTTTTCCGATAAACGAGAAGAGGTCCCGGTCAGCGGACGTCTGCTCACATATGTAAGGAAAGCTATATCAACTTCACACAAGAAAACAGTTAACAGAACTTCGACTGGATCAGCTCGCGTTTCTCCATGCTATGCATAAAAAAACGGCACATGAAAGTTCAACAAAATTCTTCCATGGAGTTATAAAATAATTTGAATGGAATTACGGATCTCGTGTCCGATTCGCTTGGTACTAAGTACGAAGTCGATCAGCAAATGAGAATACAGAATCCCCTTTCGATTCTGAGAACAAGTAAATCTCACTTGAAAATAATATTTCGAAAAGTGTCTCCTCCCTGCTTCAGCTGTAGTGGACAATATACATGTATATGTAAGGATGTATATTGGTTGTATGTATTTTTAACCGACTTCAAAAAAAGGAGGAGGTTCTCAATTCGACTGTACTTTTTTATTTATTTTTTTATTTTTTTTACTTTTTACCCGACTACGGCGAAGCCAAAAAAGGAAGGGTTATGAGTTTGGCGCGTATGTATGTATGTATGTATGTATGTATGTATGTATGTATGTGACTATCTATATTCCACTCTACAGCCTAAAGTACTGGGCCGATTGGAAAAATTCTTGTGCCATTGGATTCGTCTTATTCACGGGAGTGTCATAGGCTATATAAAAATTTTCAAAATTCAAAATGGCGGACGCACGGCTTCAAAATGTCAAATTAGTTATTCAAAATATATTGAGTGGGGTATCAAATTAAAGATAATTAAATTACGATTCCGAAAATATATACTTTGCTATCTATTAAACTCATGTGTACAGATATATAGAGCAAAATGTGTGGCGCATGTATGAATCGCGATCGCGATGAAGCGTGGTCGCCCGCGCACCGCGCCTCCGCGCGCCCCCACGGTTTCGGTACGTTACATACACCGAAGACGCGCGACGACGACGCCGCGACGATAAGAAGCGACATGGTATTGTTGGTAATATACCTACATACTTACTCACTGATCTACGGCAAATTTTATATAGATATATAGTATTATTATTAGATACAGTACTGTGCTAAAATAAATTGGTATTAAAATTTAATGTCCATGTACCTAGTGTAAGCATATGTAGTGAAGGTACACAATATTGTCGGATGCAAGTTTTGTCAGCCTCGATAGCTTAGTGGTGCAGACAGTCAACTGTCGCTATTGAATCTTAAGCAACGCTGGGTGCGGTCAGTACTTGGATGGGTGACCGCTGACCGTTGGAGGCTGACCGAGGTTCGGATTCTTCGTAAAACTGTAGGTCCCTTTCCTCCTAATCTTACTTGGTGGTAGGGTTTAACCCGCCCGGGTTGGTACCACCGCACTGAATGAAACGTCGGTCAAAACGGTTATGTAAATAGTTTGTGTTTTCCGACCAGTTCAGTGTAGCCGGCACGATCAAAGGGGGAAGCACTGACATGGCACCTAGTTCACCCGGTGTTATGGGCTGACATCACGGACGTTGTGGGTGATGTAGCCGACCGTGCCAGTTTCCATAAAAAAAAAAAAACAAAAACCCTTCAGCTAAGCGAGATATTGTGGAAGAGAAGAACCGCCGTTTGCGGAAAAGTATTCCCAATTTTCTGGGTGCAGTTTTAGCCCTAGACTCGATTAGTTGCCGGAAACCTACGTCTTTGGAAATGGTGGTGCCCAGGAGGTCCAGGTGCTTCCAGACAGGTATGACGCTGACTTAGAAACAGACTTCGAAAGCAAAAGGACCTTCAAATCGACCTTCGCAGATAATGCGCAGCACTGAACCTTGCTAACGTTGAAGGCGTGGGCGTAGCATTCAGGGGGCAACATATCATTGTGATGCATACGAGAGTACGGAACACGGGTTCTACACCAGTTACCCTTCAACTAGGCGGGATGTGGATGAGAAGAGGCGAAGACTTATGTCTGAACTTGAGCAAACACTTGGCTCTATTTCCGAATGGGCCGTAGCAAGTTAGTCAAGTTCAATATCTCCAAGATACAAGTTTGCGCGTTCAGTGCGAAGAGAGCGGCGTTCACACCAGCTCCTTCCTACCAAGGCACGTCACTTAAATTTTGCGACCACCTCAGGGTCCTCCGAGTCAAATTTTCGCACGATCTAAACTTCCGGCGTGACATCGAGGGCAAGGCCGTATAAATCGCAGATTCGGTCCTGCTTGGGGTACTGCTCGCACCTATGGGATGGCTCAGTCAAATACCAGCTAGCGCCTCTGTACTCGATCCAGCGTCGAGCCGTGCGAATAGTAGGTGACGCCCAAATGTCCCGCTATCTAAAACCACTGCAACTCCGTAGGGATACATAGCTAAATCAGAGCCTGTTGAAATACAGAGAGAAATATTTTCCCCCAAGTACAGTCTCGGGTCCTTCAACCTGGGCACCTGTCAGGCCGGCATGGCATTCGCAGCCTCCGCATGCTAACGAATGTCCATCGGCGTCGCTAGACACCTTATAGGTGGCTCGGCGCCACATGTCGCGCTTACTATAAAAATAATATCAGTAGCTTTGGCCTCGCCTTAGTGGCTTACCTGCTTCGAGTGAGTACATTATTCAACTATGTACACGAACCTGAAACCTCGGTCTTCGGCCTTGAATTGATTGGTTTACTTACTTCCCGAATCCGCTTCACCCCAGCCAGATATGTTTACTTACATAGAGAAATAAAATCGTGTACTTACACAGCTCAGTCTTCGGTCTTGCTCTGACTGACTTTTCATTTTACTTCAAGCCTATACATCTTTCAACTATACATAATTTGTTTATAGATGTAGGTACTCACTCATGCGCTATTTGCAGAAAACTTTAGTTTCAAATAGTACATATGACGACAAATAAACGGACGGATAGTATCAATTTTGTACCGTGTGGGGCCGGTACTTTAAAATAATAGCCCCACTGCATCTCTCCCCGTGTATGTAGTAAGAGGAGACTAAGGGATATGACTACCTTCTTATATTACTAGGTGGTAGGGTTTAACCCGCCCGTGTTGGTACCACCGCACTGAATGAAAGGTCGGTCGAAACGGCTATGTAAATAGTTTGTGTTTCCCGTCCAGTTCAGTGTAGCCGGCACGACCGAAGGGAAGCACTGACGTGGCACCAAGTTCACCTGGTGTTATGGGCTGACGTCACGGATGTTGTAGGTGATGTGTCAGGTTCCATAAAAAAATCAATATACGAGTTACATATAACATTTAAAGTGTGCAAACAGTTTTAAAAAAAGCCTAAAATAAAAAAATATAAGTTATAAAAAACTAAAACCCGACTACGAAAAACCTAATTATGAAAATCGTTTAAATAAAAAAAAATTGTTATAAAAAACTAAAACCCGACTCCGAAAAAGCAAATTATGAAAATCGTTTAACTAAAAATAACAAAATAATATTTTCCATATAATTTATCAGATACAGCAATTCTCTTTTTATATTGATTTTACCTTAGCTTATAAATAATACATTTTGATAAATTTATTATTTTTAACGTTCTAAATATAGAGCCGTGGTCGGGCGTTCTTCGTTCAACAAGACAAGTGAGGCTGTCTTCGTGCATTATTAGAGCGAGGAACTTAGGACGGCCATCGCAATTGTGTCATACTGGCATCGGACGGAAGTCGTAACCCCTTTACGGACGCTATAATTTTTGTAAGATCAGTCAGAGCCAATCTAAAATTATTATAAGTAGATACATATGTAGGTACATACCGAACGTCAGCGGCTATAATGCACAACGACGGTCTCACTGGTCTTGTTGAACGAAGAACGCCCGACCACGGCTCTATATTTAGAACGTTAAAAATAATAAATTTATCAAAATGTATTATTTATAAGCTAAGGTAAAATCAATATAAAAAGAGAATTGCTGTATCTGATAAATTATATGGAAAATATTATTTTGTTATTTTTAGTTAAACGATTTTCATAATTTGCTTTTTCGGAGTCGGGTTTTAGTTTTTTATAACAATTTTTTTTTATTTAAACGATTTTCATAATTAGGTTTTTCGTAGTCGGGTTTTAGTTTTTTATAACTTATATTTTTTTTTTGTATTTGAAAGCTGGTGCTTCCCGTGTAGTCCCATTTCAATTTGGTCAAGATCGGATTGGAAAGCGATTCCGTCGAGTACATTAATAGCAAAAAATTAAAAAAAAAAAACTGTGAAATAAAAAACAATTTAAAAAAATATAAAACCGCCTTCGAAAATGTATGAAATAAAAAAAAATCGAACCCTAGAGTTGAAGGCGGTGCTAAAGCAAGCAAAAATAACCGACCGCCTTCAACTCTAGGGTTCGATTTTTTTTATTTCATGCTTTTTTGAAGGCGTTTTTTATATATTTTTTGTACAATTTGTCTATGTAAGTTTGTGTATTTATTATATTTCATACTTACTGTCCACTCTTTATACTACTCTCGCTACTACTGCATTGTTCGGCCCAACGTGTTTTCCACATCCCAAAGGTTAGTTCGTAAAGTATGCCGCAAGCCATTAAACTTGCCTTTTGTGACCCATTTATGTAATGTTCATTTCATTTCATCTACAGATGCGAGTGGCGCTGGTCGGCGGCAGAGTGGGAGGCTTGTAGCGCGACCTGCGGGGACCTGGGAGTGCAGGAGCGGATGATATACTGCGTTCCTGCTGCAGCTAGGTGCCTTGCTCACTTGTACTATCTACCCTGATGATTTTGCTCTTCTACGGTATAACTTTGATGCTGAAAGTTGTGTGTCTCAGTTTTCTGCTTTCAGTTATTCCATTCGGAAATGCTCTTTGATTGAGAAAATGTGTTTTTAAACCGCCAAACTTTTTTTTATGTCACATGCCTATATTATGTTCATATGTTCACAGCCGATGCTGCTATGCGGCCCAGTGGCAGGGCATGCACTTAATTTGATGTGGGCAATAATTTACGAGGCCCTCTCAATTTTGCCAATACTCAATACCACCAATACATTCAACAACATCATCAAATCGCAAAAATACAGCCATTGTGTTATTGCAATATTCACTGCCTCTGTCCTGCTTTCCCATCTTGCGTCTAATAAAGGCTTTATAGTAAGCTTTAGTTTGCTTTTTAACCGATTTCAAAAAAAGGAGGGGGTTCTCAATTCGACTGTATTTTTTTGTTTTTTTTTTTTGTTTTGATTGTCTCTAACCATGTTTCTCTTTTTATGGCCAAAACCTCCAATGAAAAGTCCTACAGTACCTCGGCCCCTAGTTCCCAGCGGCCCCGCTATTCCGGATCATCGTGGTGGCGGTCCAGGTTCCGGCGGGGCGACGGGTGCTAAGAATCCCTGGGTTAGATCTGGCTGCCACACCCAACTACACTTGGCTACCCATAACATACGGACTTTGAGAACGCAAGAGAAACTGGTCGAGCTGGAACAGGAGCTGGCTCATATAAAATGGGACATCCTGGGTCTTTGCGAGGTCAGAAGAAAGGGCGAAGAGACTGAAGTGCTACGTTCCGGCAACCTATTCTACTCCAGAGGAAATCCCCAAAAATCGGAAGGTGGAGTGGGATTTATGGTGAGGCGCAGCCTCGTGAACAGCATCATCGAAATCGACAGCGCGTCGGACAGAGTGGCCTACATCATCATCAGACTGAACAAGCGGTATCAGCTGAAGGTGGTGCAGGTATACGCTCCCACGAGTTCACACGCTGACGACGAGGTTGAGCAGTTTTACGAGGATGTATCCAAAGCCTTAGAAACCAACAAATCCCACTTCCAGTACGTGATGGGAGATTTTAATGCCAAACTGGGCAAGCCTCTGAAGGGAGACAGAGCAGTAGGTCCGTACGGTATCGGTGTCAGGAATCGACGCGGCCAGATGTTGGTCAACTATCTCGAAGCTAACCAGCTCCACGCCATGAATACCTTTTTCCTGAAAAAGGAAAAAAGGAAATGGACGTGGGCCAGCCCTGACGGTTGCACGAGGAACGAGATCGACTTCATACTGGCGGACAGTAAATCGTCGTGTATAGACGTTACTGTCCTTAACCGCTTCGATACTGGCAGCGATCACCGACTAGTGCGAGGTACGCTGAAGCTAAACCTCAAGATAGAACGGCGCAAACTCATCCACAAACCGTTGGCCAAGCTAAACATACCGGACGAGACGCTCGAAAATTTCGAAGCCAAACTCGCGGATGCTTTTAGCTTAGCGCCACGAGATGAGGATGCCGACATCGACAAGGTGTATACGGGCTTCGTATCCGCACTAACGGACACTGCAGAGCAGCACTTCAGCAAAAGTCGACAGGCACCCCGTAGCAAGCTATCCGCAGAGACGTTGAGGCTCCTGAAAACACGACGGAATATGAAACCGGAGACCCGGAGTAGTGTCGTGCACAGGAACCTCAACAAGACCATAAGCAAGTCCATTCGCCGTGATATTCGCCGAGAGAACATGAAGATGGTTGAGCGCGTTATAGAGAAAAATCGAGGCAGCAAAGTTTTGCCCGTGCCTTCTCTACCGGCGCTAACCAAATCTCGAAACTCGAGCGGGCGAATGGGGTTGTCACCGCAAGAAAGCCGGATATTCTTGAGGCGGTGGAGGAATTTTATGGCCAATTGTACTCCGCAGCAATCCCTGCCCCAAGTCCAAGCAAACCAGTCGACTCTGATAGGCGTGCGCCGCTCACTAGACACTACACGGAGGATCTACCCGATATTAGTGTCTATGAGATAAAGGCTGCCTTGAAAGGACTCAAAAAACACAAGGCTCCAGGTGAAGACGGGATAACGACAGAGCTGCTGAACGCTGGCGGACGACCGATCCTGAAGGAACTGCAAAAACTGTTCAATGCAGTTCTTGAAGGCGGTGTAGTTCCGGCCGCATGGCGAAATAGTGTCGTTGTCTTGTTTCACAAGAAGGGGGATAGGGCGAAGTTGAAAAACTATCGACCTATCTCACTTCTTAGCCACGTGTACAAGGTCTTTTCAAGAGTCATCACGAGTCGGCTGACACAGAGGCTGGACCAGTACCAGCCTAGTGAGCAAGCTGGATTTAGGAAAGGGTACGGCACCATGGACCACATATTTACTGTGAGACAAGTGGTGCAAAAATGCGAGGAGTACAACAAGCCGCTCTTCCTAGCCTTCGTCGACTATGAGAAGGCGTTCGACTCAGTTGAAAAATGGGCTGTCGAAAACTCCCTCCTCAGGTGCAGAATCGACCACCGCTACATCGAGGTGCTCCGAAATCTGTATCGGTCCGCGACGATGACTGTGAGGCTTCACGAGAATACCCAACCTATCCTCCTTGGTAAAGGCGTAAGGCAGGGGGATGTGATCTCACCCAAGCTCTTCACAAACGTATTGGAAGATGTGTTCAAGATGCTTGAGTGGGACAACATGGGTATAAACGTGAATGGAGATCTTCTCAGTCATCTGCGTTTCGCCGATGACATTGTTCTTCTGTCAAATTCCCGAGATCAGCTTCAGATCATGCTGAAATACCTTTATACAGCGTCGATGAAGGTTGGTCTGAAGATGAACCGGGACAAAACCAAGGTCATGGCGACCGAGGTTATGACGGGAGGACAAATTGTTATTGGCGGAGAAGTGATCGAACAGGTTGAAGAGTACGTATACCTCGGTCAAATTCTGCGGCTTGGTAGACAAGGTCTGCTTAAGGAGGTGGAGAGACGAATTCAACTGGGTTGGGCTGCCTTTGGAAAACTAAAATTCGTCCTGAAGTCTGACCTTCCGCAGAATTTAAAGACCCGTATATATGACCAGTGTGTCCTCCCGGTTATGACGTACGGGTGTGAAACGTGGACTCTGACGGTCGCTGTTGTCCAAAGGTTGAAAGTTGCCCAGCGAGCAATGGAGCGAGCCATGCTGGGAATATCGCTACGTGATATGGTGCGTAACGAGGCAATCCGCCGACGCACCAAAGTAGTCGATATTGGACACCGGGTGGCTAAGCTCAAATGGCAGTGGGCTGGGCACGTTAGCCGAAGAGACGATGACCGTTGCAGTAACCGTGTCCTACACTGGCGGCCGTGGACAGGAAAACGGAGTGTGGGAAGACCACCCGCCAGGTGGGACGACGACATCAAGTACGCCGGCGGAAATCAGTGGTTCCGTATCGCTGAAGGCCGGGAGGACTGGAGGAAAATTGGAGAGGCGTATGTCCAGCAGTGGACGCTCACAGGCTGACTGACTGACTGACTGACTGACATGTTTCTCTTTTAATAGATCTAGCTGAATATTTTTCATGAATCAAAGCTGCATGAACTTTCTAGGCGCGAGGCCCCTCGCGGCCTCGGGCCGCGAGGCCGTGGGCGGTCGTCCACGTCGCCCACGCCTTGCTCCGCCTCTGATGCGGCCACCTTACATCCAGTAAGATGGTATTCTACATCTGTGGTGGCAGCCCCTATCACCTTTGTGTACTAGGTGCCATGTCAGTGCTTCCATTCGGTCGTGTCGGCTACACTGAAGTGGACTGAAAACACGAAATATTTACATAGCCGTTTCAACCGATCTTTCATTCAGTGCTGTGGTGCCATCCCGGGCGGGTTAAGCCCTACCACCTAGTAAGGTAAGAAGGGAAGGGACGTGTCAGTTTCCATAAAAAAAAGGGACCTACAGTTTCACGTGGAATCCGAACCACGGTCAGCCTCCAACGGACGAGAGGTCACCCATCCAAGTACTGACCGCGCCCAGGTGTGCTTATGGTCACAACCGACAGTCGACCGACCGAGCCACTGAGCTACCGAGGCTGACGGAGGATAATTCCTATTTTCCCCAGTACAAGAAGTACATCAGAACAGCTCTCGGCGTTCGTATCTCCAACTCTCTGCATGGACATCCCGCCGCCGCGTCAGCAGCCGTGCAACCGGCTGCCCTGCCCTGCCTACTGGAGGGAGTTACCTTGGACGCAGGTACCTTTAGTAGACCTTGGAATAGGGTTGTCACACGTCACAAAAAAACAGCTGCAGTTTGGATCTGAACAATTTTTTAACACCCGACAAAAAAGAGGAGTGTTTGACGCCTTCGTCTGTCTGTCTGTGTGTCGTGGCATCGTAGCTCTCAAACGGATGGGCCAATTTGGATGCGGTTTTTTTAATTTGCTGCTTTAACCGGGATGGTTCTAAGCTGTGTTAGTAATCAAGTAATTATGAAGTAATAAAAAAATTATGTCTCACCGATGCACCGACTATTGGATGCGGTTTTTAAACTCAGAGCTATTTACTTACTGGTCCCCCGACTTCTTTAAGTAACTAAACGTAAATTAATTTTCACTTTTTTTAAAGGGTCGGGGGTTTTTTTTAATTTGTAATTTAACTTATATTTCAAGCTTTTTTATCCATCCCTGATTTCTCCCCAAATGCGACTTTTAAAACCAACTAATGAGTCAAACTCGAGCGCACTGGAGTACGCCCTCTTTCTTGTGTCAAAAATATTTGAAATGTGTGTACATTAATTGGAACCACGGTTTACAGAACACATTTTGACAAATTTGAATAAATTTATAATTATTCAATGCAGTGTTCTGCATGGTGCGGCCGTGGAGTATCTGTGAGACCGCTGCACTGCCCCGCCCAAGACGAGGCTGCTTGTGGACCCCGCCCCCCGGAGCGCCGACGCCGGTGTCGTCTGCGCCGTTGTCCACCCTCCAATACTTGCCGCCGGCAAGACGCTAGCCAATACTGCGACCTGCAAGACCTAGGCAGGGCCTGTCTGCTTCCACCGTTTAGAAAGCTGTGCTGCAATGCTTGTAAAGAGTATGAAAAGGGCTCGCGGACTTGAGGGAGGCGGAGCGGAAGGAGTTGTCCAGGATTGGTGGATCAAATTTAATTTAACTAGGGTTGGCAAACAAACATAGTTTTCCGTTTCATTCTTTTTTTTTTCGTTATAAATAAATAACACACAATGTTAACAATATTGCATTGATGCAAATACACATACGATTCTCCAATTATCCTCCAGTCTTACCGTCTTCAGCGGTACGGAACGAATGCTTTACACAGCAGTATGGCTCGTCAATATGTGTGTTTTGTTTTATATTTTCAACGAAGAACCAGACAAAAACCTATTTTATGGAAAGCATTTTTCGAAAAGACACACGTACACTTGATATTTAACGGATGAAACAGTTAAGAACATGTTAGAAAAAAAAAAATATAAATCGGGCACGAATTTAAAAAGAGATTCAAAAATGTTTCGTGCCAACCCTACCTCTCGCACCCACATTTGAGACAAACTGAATGTTTTCGTTGTTCCACTAGTCAAAGTGAGATAGATAAATGAGAAATGTTTGAAAGAATTCCCGAATTGGTGGACCGGTAGATCTTCTTGTTATTTTCATGTCAGTATTAATATGAACGTAGAACAAACTATATGAGATAAGAAAAATATAATGTGAGTAAGCATATAAGAACCATGTGGTGTAATCGGGTCATGTAGTGGCGAATGCGCAGTATTTCAAAAAATTCAAAAATATAGTGAAATAGAAATAGACAATTATTTATTCGGCAAACCTGCACAAAATACTTTTTAACGTAATATAAAATATAAAAAACACATGCATGGAACGAAATTTTATAAGCGATGTAGCTGAATCTATTGATTTTATATTTATTTGGATAATGTTTGCGTCTTCGTGAGAACGAGCTTCATTCATGTAAAATATTTTTTAATTAAATTATATTTTTGTACCATATTGAGTTTTACTACTATACAGAAATGCATACCATACCCCCAGAAACCAAAAACAAACATTTGTAAACACCTACGTATGGTTTGATTGGTAAATACCCATTATTCCATTTTTTCACAATAACTAAGCAATGGTTCGACCACCTAGAAAATTTCCTCTTAGTAACCCCCCCCCCCCCCCCCCCCCCCCCTCCCCAATAATATTATACTTTGTGATGGTACGGAACCCTCGGGGCGCGAGTCAAACTCGCACTTGGCGGCTTTTTTTTGGTGCGGAAACTTCGGTGCGCGACTCCGACTCGCACTTGGCTGGTTTTTAAAAATACATAAACATAAATTTGTTTATTGTTTGGTGGTACGGAATGGAATCATAGGATAAGAAGTGACGAAAATCGATGAAAATTTGAGTCATTTAAATGAAGTCCAACTTTTAACGCAAGCGGCCGACAAAGTACAAGGTACATATATCTACAGATCGTTCACAGTTATTTTACCTCTGAAACATGTCATTGTATCTTCCGCTAGGTTGGCACCACTTGCTGTCACTAGTACTACGGTCCTAAAAAGGGTTACTTGCTAATATTTTACCCGTGGTAGTGGAAATTATGTATAAGTACCTGTTGTATCACTACAAGAGTGATAAGTTCACCTTTGCGCACTCTCTGCATTTCTTGTTTCTTGTCGTGAATTTATTTTGTGTGCAATAAAGAGTTTCTATTCTATTCTATTCTAAAAATATATTCAAATATTTCGTACAGGGAAATAGTACGAACCAATTATGGAACCACAGAGCTCAGGTTAGCCAACTTTATGGCTAGAGGTAATATAACTGTGAACGGTCTATACATACATTCCAGCGTGGATATTTTTCTTATAAAAAAAAGTTTAAAAAAACATAAAACCGACTTCCTAAAAAAAGTAAAACTAAAAATCAATTTAAAATAAAAATATAAAAACCGCCTTCAAAAATATATGAAATAAAAACCTAAAAAAAAACGAACCCTAGAGTTGAAGGCGGTGCTAAAAAGGCTACACAAATCACAAAGGATATTATCATCCACTCATGTTTTCTTTCATGCATCATTTTTGCTTGCTTTAGCACCGCCTTCAACTCTAGGGTTCGTTTTTTTTTTAGGTTTTTATTTCATATATTTTTGAAGGCGGTTTTTATATTTTTATTTTAAATTGATTTTTAGTTTTACTTTTTTTAGGAAGTCGGTTTTATGTTTTTTTAAACTTTTTTTTTATTTCTCAGTTTTTTTTAGTAATTTTTTGCTATTAATGTACTCGGCGGAATCGCTCGGCCTTCGGCCTCGCGATTCCGCCTCGCTTTCCAATCCGATCTTGACCCAATTAAAGTAGGACCACGTCAGCTTCGATAGTTCAGTGGTGCAGACAGTCAACTGTCGCTATTGTTAAGCAACGATGGGTGCGGTCAGTACTTGGATGGGTGACCGCTGACCGTTGGAGGCTGACCGAGGTTCGGATTCCTCGTAAAACTGTAGGTCCCTTCCCTCCTAATCTTACTTGGTGGTAGGGTTTAACCTGCCCGGGTTGGTACCACCGCACTGAATTAAACGTCGGTCGAAACGGCTATGTAAATAGTTTGTGTTTTCCGACCAGTTCAGTGTAGTCAGCACGATCAAAGGGGGAAGCACTGACATGGCACTTAGTTTACCCGGTGTTATGGGCTGACATCACGGACGTTGTAGGTGATGTTGCAGAACTTAGTAGAATGGACAGACATAAACGTGTTACGGAACCCTACTTTTATTATAAAATAACCGTCGGAGGACCTTGGTTGAAAATTGTGAAATTTAGTAGAACGGACAGACATACATTTGTTACGGAACCCTACTTTTATTATAAAATAACCGTCGGAGAACCATGGTTGAAAATTGTAAAATTTAGTAGAACGGACAGACATGCATTTGTTACGGAACCCTACATCCATTTTGAAATAAATGTTAAATTTAGTAGAACAGACAAACATGCATTTGTTACGGAACCCTACATTCATTTTGCAGAACTTAGTAGAATGGACAGACATAAACGTGTTACCGAACCCTACTTAACAGTTGCACTCCTGGAGTGCCGGCAGATCCCGTGCCACTCTAACTTAACCCTTAATGCAATGACTTAAGGTTTCATTTTAAAAATGACGCTGACGCGATGTCGCGAGTTATACATTTTTTACCCACCTAAATAAGTGCCAAGCGCCGCTAAAGAAGTTTTCACTTCAAAAACCTCAGGGTTATCCCTTTCAAATAAAAAAAAAAAAGAATTTTCAAAATCGGCCCACAATTGACGGAGTAATCGCGTAACAAACATCCAAAAAAAGAAAACATACCGTCGAATTGAGAATCTCTTATAATGTAGTCAACGAGGAGTTGGACCCATACATTAATTCCTCAATCAATGAAACTTTGATAATATCTTGGAGTAATGTTCGGAATTACGACTGACAAATAATCCAACATTTTTTTTTACGGGAAGTTGGGTATATTCAAAGAAAAGTGAAAATTTAATATAACTCCTATAGACAAATTGCTCCGTCCAAAGTTACTTCGCCATAGGGTAGGTATTATTTATATGAATAAGTACGTAAATAAATCCAACATTTTTTGTATATGGAAATAGTGAATTAAAAACAAAATGTGTTTTTTTACTATATTTTTCTCGGCAAAATTGCTCAGTCGGTTCTTTAATCGGAATATACCTTAGTATTATTACGTACATCAATAAGCATAAGAATCCAACAACTTTTTTATATGCATCATTTTTTTTCAAGGTGACGACCGAAACTCTGTTCCGCAAAATTCCTCCGTCCGTTTTTATTATACAATTATGATTAAGAATTTTGAAGAAAATTATTTGCAAAAGAATCCAACAAAAAATCCATCGGCAAGTTTAAAAAACAAGCGGGCCAAGACGGGCGCGGTGCGCAGAGGAGCGGCCGGCCGCGGGAGGCGAGAGACGCGGCATTTTCCCCTCCTCTGCGTCCATGCTGCGCCGCGCCGCCCCTGGCGCGCCGCTGAAGTTGGCGTGCGGTGTGTGCTAACCAGGGACTGAAAACCGGTTCGAAATGGGGTTCGGGTTCTCCGAACCGGTTCGAAGAACCTTTTTAACGAGCGAACCAGTTTGGTCGCGAACCGGTTCAAAAAAAACCGAACCTGAAGCCTAAAAACCGGTTCAGAACCGGTTTGGACCTCTAATATTAACCGGTTCACAGCAGGGTACGAAATGGGGTGGAAACCTATATACATTTTTTTGGACTTTGGGCTTCTTTTTTAATGTAAAATATTGTTGTTTTATGTATTTAATAAAATAAAAAAATAGGTGGTTCATTTTTATAGCCTAATCGATTCAGTTTCATAACAGTAACAAAAAAGTCTTAATTATCATTATGACATAACACGTGTAAGTTGGTAAAAAAAATCAAATTCTTTCTATTCCATACTAATAAAACTAAAATTGTGGTTTTCACAATTTCTGAAAGAAAGGGATCTATGTGTTGGAAGACTTTTTTGTTCCTGGCATGAAACTGGAATGATTAAGAAATTTTTTTTTTACATTTTACATAGAAAAATTGTTTTTGTGCGAACAAAAATTATTTGTTCTTCAAAAGTGATCTATTTCCGATACAGAACCCTCTCTTAGCGTACTATTAACTAATTTTGAAAGAAATTATATAAGGTGCTTCGTTATTCATCTCAAGTAAACACGTTACGCAAAAAAAAAATTATATGTTTTTAGCATAACTTTTCGAGAAATTTTCAAACGCAGAACAGCTGTTTATTGTAAGTAAGTCACAAGGTCACTAGACCTGTGTGTAACAGTAGGTAGCTTGCATTGTACGGGGTCAATGACCGTTGTATGTCCAAACGCAGAACAGCTGTTTGTTGTAAGTAAGTCACAAAGTAACTAGACCTGTGTGTAACAGTAGGTAGCTTGCATTGTACGGGGTCAATGACCGTACTATGTTCAAACGCAGAACAGCTATTGTTGTAAGTAAGTCACAAGGTCACTAGGCCGCCGCCGCTCTAAAACTAGCTACCTACCTACCTACCTACCTACGTGTGCGGTGTGTGTGCCTACGTTTCTTGTTTGCAAGGGTCTATAGCCTTGATTGGTTTTTACAGCTATTTGATTTAATTTTTTTATTAGGAGATGTTAGGAGAAACAATGCTCCTATAAACATGTTTTTTTTTGCGTAAAGTGTTGAGCTGAACGGGACATGACAAAAAAAAATAATAATAATGATAATGATAATGACGAACCATACTGAATATGCATATGTCTCGATGAAATATTGTTATTGTTGTGTGTTCTTTATGGCGAAATAAATATCTGAATCTGAATCTGTTTGTTTGAGCGCGTATGTAACCCTCCCGAAGTTATTGACATAAATAACGAAGCACCTTATATAGGGAGTTAAAGCTGTTCGCGTCTGTGACACCTCATGGTCCTTAAGTCACACGTGCCTCCTGGGTGGTGCCAAATGAACAGCAGTTAGCGTGTGGGAGATCTTCGGATCGACTGGGTTCACGACCACACCCTGGGAGAATCAATTATTTGTTTAATTTTTATTTTATTTTTATTTATCTCTTTATTTCAGCCAACTAGGGCCATATTGACAATACATATTAAATGTCTTAACCTAAGAACTAAAATTACTTTTTCTCCACTAGTGTCTGTACGGGTCCCAATAGAGACCCATATGCGTCATATTAGTCTGCTGACGCGGTGAATCAGGTGCGCGTAGAGTGGGCGCAGATTGCGTCCGCGGCACGGGCTTCGGCAGCGGCGCGGGCGTCGGCAGCGGCGCGGGCGTCGGCAGCGGCGCGGGCGTCGTCGGCGGCGGCGCGGGTTGCGTCTCCTGAATGTGCAGGACGGCAGTTGTAGACAGCTCCGGCGCGGCCTCAGCATACTTATGGCGCGCGACCTCACGATGAAGGTCGCGATTGTAGCGCCGGAACACCACCCCGGAGGGCCAAAACTCACTGCGAAGGAATGTCTTCACCTTCTCGGCAGGAATGCACAGCTTGAAAGCGCAAACGTTCGTGTCAGCCCAGTGAGAAGGAAGAGCCTCGACACTCTCAACTCGCTCAGCCTTATCCTGGACGTGGCGGATGAGGTCCTCGATCTTCATGTCCTTTCGCAGGCGAGACACGTAGATGAGAGCCGTGCGGGGAGCTGCCTTCAAACAGCTCTCTTCAGGGGGCGCAGATCCGCGCTTATTGCACCTCTTCCTTCTCTTCTTCCTGCTCTCGACGAGTACGAACCCGTCTTTGTCACGTGCAGCCTCCTGCCGACAGTCGGGACGCGGTTCCAAGCGAGGGGATACCATTGTTGTTTTCTCCACCGTTTTACTGATACGCTTCGTCATAGATCCGCGTCGCCTTTTCGGACGAGCGGCAACGGGGCGGGTGGGCAGAGGAGCGGGAGGTGTGCGCAGTGTAGAAGTCGAGGCATCAACAGCACCATCAGCGCTTACGTAGCATACCGGCGTCGATGTGCAATCGCTGGGTGACGACACTTGAGCACCTCGCCTGCGCATATTGATGTTGCGTACACTCAGCGTTTCGTTCGGTGTTCCCACTTGCGGAATGCGATCAGGCTGCAGAGACGGGGTTATCGGCCGGAGTGACTCGGAACATGACAATTTCTCAACTGCCTGTTTCAGCTGTTGAACTTCCGGGACGAGAGATGTTGGCCCCTACGCCGCTGTCGCTCCACAGTTTCCCTTCAGTTGAGCTATGTCCGCTTTTATGATCACCAAATCTTTCAGGAAGGCCGTAACGTAGACGTGGTCGAAGGACACAGGCGGCAACTTATTGAGGTCGTACGCCACGAACCTTGGCACGTCGTCGGGGTCTGTCTGCTTTAAGATGGTGATGATGTCCTGGATAGTCTTCTTCTTCCGATTTTCTCCCTTGCGAGTCGGCCTTCTTGACGGAATGCACGCACAAAGCAGAACTCTCGCGGTCTCAACGTCATCTTCGGTGAAGGCGGACTCACAAATCCGGATGATGCTGAAGGCTGATCTTCGGTGAAGGCTAGTACTTCGTTCACAACCATATTGCATTTATCGCACGCCATTTTCGCTTACTTCGCAGGTGCGTCTAGAGTGCATCGTGTGCGCGTCCGTCGCCGACCGATGCAAGCTCAGTACTATTATACCGCCATAACAGTTCACTGTGTTCCGGTGCACCTCCCGGGGACCCAAAAGCAGGTGGGGATGGCTGTGGTGAGGAGTAGGTCAGTAATCCCGACGCGGATTCGCTGTTCCGACGTGATGCATCGACACGGTTGACAGGGAGACTCGGTGAGACGGTTATTCCGCTGGCCGCCCGCCGGTGGTACAGGGGCCCAATCGCGTCTAACCAACGCGAGAGGCTGCCCTGGTAAACCGGCGCATAATCCCGGAGTGGTCCGTCGTGCCGGTTGGTGAACGGAGTAGGGGTCCCGGCGGCCACTTCCGGGGGGAGGGGAGGGGGGGGGGGGGACCGGGGGCCCTTCCGTCTTTCGTGTCGGCGCACCACTAACCTGAGCAGTAAGCGATGGTCCACGCTTTGCACGTGAATCACCACAGCCACCCTTTACGCTCTTTCCCCCCCTCTTACTACAACCATGGCAGTATAAAGAAAGAACAATTTTCAATCAGCTGTGCACACCCCTACACCACTATTTAGCGTTGACTTGACCAACGTGCGGGGGTTGCACACCAATCTTAATGACGTCAATCACCACGTGAAGAGGATGAAGCCGGCCTTGCTTTCTCGACGAAAACGCAAATATCTCGCCCTGCCGACACTTCTTACCTGCACCACCCCGGCTACACCCTGGATGAAGCCTTCCGCTGGCGAGCCGGAGTCTGCCTGTTTGTCAGGGCTGATATTTCCTGTCGTCGCCTGCGCTGCATTGAGGACTCCGAGCTCTCAATACTCTGGCCCCACGTGGATCTGGGAACGGTGTCGGGGGTCCCAATAGGTCGCACTCTGGCAATGCGGAGACAGCTCGGTTATTCGAGTACCTGAGTGGAGCGGTAGACAAAGTCCAAGAGCGGTTCCCCACCGCGGATTTGGGTTTCCTTGGAGACTTCAATGCCCATCACAAGGCATGGCTAGGCTCCAGGAGAACTGACTTTGCGGGGAGAGCGACTTCGCCCTGACGCATGGCCTGTCTCAACCGGTGGACCAGCCCACCAGGCTGCCAGATATAGACGGTCATGGACCCTCTCTGCTGGATCTTCCGCTGACGACAAACCCCACTGGATATAAAGTCTCAGTGAGAGCCCCGCCGGGTTCTTCTGATCATTGTTTAGTGGGGTCCACGGTGTCATCTTCGCCTCCTCAGTCCCGTACTGGAGGAACGCGTCGAATTTGGCACTACGCGTCAGCAGATTAAGATGAGATGCGAGAACACTTCGCATCCTACCCTTGGAGAGAGATCTGCTTCAGTTCGGACGATCCGTCAAAATGCGGTAATACCGTTGCCGATGTGGTTCTGGGGGCAAAGGAAATGTTTATTCCCAGCGCCTCTGTCCACCTCGGTGGTAAAAGCCAACCATCGTACAGCCGCGACTGTGCTGATGCTGTCGCAGCTAAATGCACAGCTTATCGGGCATGGTCGCGTGCCCGTGCCGGACGTGAATCAAACGTATCCGAACAGACGATGGAATACAACCGCCTCTCCAGATCCTGCAAAAGGGTTATTGCCAGGGCCAAATTTGACTACATCGGCGACAGACTGAACCAGCACCCAACTGGGAGCTGTGAGTTCTGGTCTCTCGCCAAATCTGTCGAGTCGAATTTCTGCCGCTCCTCTCTTCCACCTCTGCAGTGTCCTGGAGGCTCACTTGCCCACTCCGCAAAGGAGAAAGCCGACTTACTGGTATCTCTCTTTGCGGGGAACTTCAACCTGGACGATGGGGGTGCCACTCCCCCAGCCATACCTAGGTGTGAGAACTCCATGCCGGAAGTACAGTTTCGATAACAGACTGTACTGGCGGAGTTTCTCTCCCTATACGTCAGGAAAGCGTGTGGGCCGGAATGGATTCCTGCATTGGTGTTAAAATAGTGTGCTCCCGAGCTGGCTCCAGTGCTGACGCGCCTATTCCGTATCTCCTACTCCAATGGCTGTGTGCCGGCGGTCTGGAAATCTGCGTTTGTGCAAGCGGACCCCAAAAAGGTTTTTTTTATTGACAGCGCGTCGTATGGCGCCGAGCCACCCATAAGGTGTCTAACGACGCCCATGGACATTCGGTCGTATGCGGGGGTTCCGAATACCATGCCGAGCATTGCTTATGGTGCCCATTCACGGCCCTCTTGAAGGACCCGAGACTGTACTTGGGGGGAAATATATGTGCAGGGAGAGCGTTCCAGAGTTTACCGGTTCTGTAGAGGAAAGATCTGCAGAATCGATTGGTACGCATCCGCGGTAAGTCCAGCGTGTAGGAATGCAATCCCTGCCCAGTGCGCGTGGTGCGAAGGTGGAAAGGGGACGGCGGGATCACATTAAACGGCCCCTCCGAGTACTCCTCACGGAATAAGCGATAGAATACACTTAGGGAGCCGACATCCCTACGGTGTTGCAGTGGTTCTAGATCGCAGGACACTTCGGGGTCACCTACTAGTCGCACGGTTCGACGCTGGATTGATTCCAGAGGCGCAAGCTGGTATTTGGCAGAGCCATCCCACAGGTGCGAGCAGTACTCCAAGCAGGACCTGATCTGCGATTTATAGAGAAGCAGCTTTTGGTGTGAAGTACCGTCGCACCTTATTGAGTACGCCCAGCTTTTTAGAAGCCAGCTTGGCCTTCCCCTCGATATGGCGACGAAAGTTCAGGTCGTGCGACAGTTCGACTCCGAGGACCCCGAGGTGTTCACTTAATTTAAGCGACGTGCCTTGGAATGAAGGAACCGGTGTGAACGCCGCTCTCTTCGCACTGAACACGCGAACTTGTGTCTTGGAAGCGTTGAACTCGACCAAATTACTACGGCCCTATTCGGAAATAGAGTCGAGTGTGTGTTCGAGCTCAGACATAAGTCTTCGCCTCTTCTCATCCACAACATCCCGACTGGCTGAAGGGTGACTGGTGTAGGATCCGTGTGCCGTACTGTCATCAATGTATGTTGTCCAGAGACAGCATATCATTGATATGCAGAAGAAACAGCGTGGGTGACAACACAGATCCTTGGGGTATGCCGGCGTTCACTGACATGTCCGACGAGCAACCGTAGTGCACGGTTGCTGAATGAATACTACGCCCATGCAGGAAGTCGGCGAAGAAAGAGAAACAAGAAACAAGAAACGTAGGCACACACACCGCACACGTAGGTAGGTAGGTAGGTAGGTAGCTAGTTTTAGAGCGGCGGCGGCCTAGTGACCTTGTGACTTACTTACAACAATAGCTGTTCTGCGTTTGAACATAGTACGGTCATTGACCCCGTACAATGCAAGCTACCTACTGTTACACACAGGTCTAGTTACTTTGTGACTTACTTACAACAAACAGCTGTTCTGCGTTTGGACATACAACGGTCATTGACCCCGTACAATGCAAGCTACCTACTGTTACACACAGGTCTAGTGACCTTGTGACTTACTTACTATAAACAGCTGTTCTGCGTTTGAAAATTTCTCGAAAAGTTATGCTAAAAACATATAATTTTTTTTTTGCGTAACGTGTTTACTTGAGATGAATAACGAAGCACCTTATATAATGTCTTTCAAAATTAGTTAATAGTACGCTAAGAGAGGGTTCTGTATCGGAAATAGATCACTTTTGAAGAACAAATAATTTTTGTTCGCACAAAAACATTTTTTCTATGTAAAATGTAAAAAAAAAATTTCTTAATCATTTCAGTTTCATGCCAGGAACAAAAAAGTCTTCCAACACATAGATCCCTTTCTTTCAGAAATTGTGAAAACCACAATTTTAGTTTTATTAGTATGGAATAGAAAGAATTTGATTTTTTTTACCAACTTACACGTGTTATGTCATAATGATAATTAAGACTTTTTTGTTACTGTTATGAAACTGAATCGATTAGGCTATAAAAATGAACCACCTATTTTTTTATTTTATTAAATACATAAAACAACAATATTTTACATTAAAAAAGAAGCCCAAAGTCCAAAAAAAATGTATATAGGTTTCCACCCCATTTCGTACCCTGCTGCGAACCGGTTAATATTAGAGGTCCAAACCGGTTCTGAACCGGCTTTTAGGCTTCAGGTTCGGGTTTTTTTGAACCGGTTCGCGACCAAACTGGTTCGCTCGTTAAAAAGGTTCTTCGAACCGGTTCGGAGAACCCGAACCCCATTTCGAACCGGTTTTCAGTCCCTGGTTAGCACACACCGCACGCCAACTTCAGCGGCGCGCCAGGGGCGGCGCGGCGCAGCATGGACGCAGAGGAGGGGAAAATGCCGCGTCTCTCGCCTCCCGCGGCCGGCCGCTCCTCTGCGCACCGCGCCCGTCTTGGCCCGCTTGTTTTTTAAACTTGCCGATGGATTTTTTGTTGGATTCTTTTGCAAATAATTTTCTTCAAAATTCTTAATCATAATTGTACAATAAAAACGGACGGAGGAATTTTGCGGAACAGAGTTTCGGTCGTCACCTTGAAAAAAAATGATGCATATAAAAAAGTTGTTGGATTCTTATGCTTATTGATGTACGTAATAATACTAAGGTATATTCCGATTAAAGAACCGACTGAGCAATTTTGCCGAGAAAAATATAGTAAAAAAACACATTTTGTTTTTAATTCACTATTTCCATATACAAAAAATGTTGGATTTATTTACGTACTTATTCATATAAATAATACCTACCCTATGGCGAAGTAACTTTGGACGGAGCAATTTGTCTATAGGAGTTATATTAAATTTTCACTTTTCTTTGAATATACCCAACTTCCCGTAAAAAAAAATGTTGGATTATTTGTCAGTCGTAATTCCGAACATTACTCCAAGATATTATCAAAGTTTCATTGACTGAGGAATTAATGTATGGGTCTCCATACATCAAAACTCCTGGTTGACTAGTGTATTAGGTCTAAAGTAAATTTCTCGTGAAGACAAATGCAACGAGCCCAAACACGATGGGTTTATCATGTGTAGTTTAGGAGTTCCTATGGCCACCTTCTGTCTCCATCATCAGACCAGCTCGATGGTACTCGGTACAGTAGGTACCGGTCAGGTACCATAATAAATTAAGCGCACCTGGCCGGTCGGAAAAGATAAAAAATTTCAAATTTAGAATATTCATGAAACAAGGGTCCGAATATGTATCACTAGTATATCGATTCATGTATTTCAACAGGACAGAGAAAATTTCAAAATATTAGGAATTTAATACTTTTTAGTTCTTTTTTTTTGTTTTTGGAAATCGGTTTAATATTTTTTATAACAGTTTTTATTTCATTCTTTTTAGTAATATTACATAAAAAAGAATAATCGAAATCGAATAATCGAAATCGATTGAAGTGGTACAGAATTATTCGCCATATGTGTCAGACTGCAAATTGCTGAATAAGTCCACATCACAAAAGTTTTGCTGAAGGTTACCACACACCATACTAATTTATCAAACTGAAAATTGCCGAAAACGACCACATCACAAGTTTTGCTGAAGGTAACCACACACCATAGTATTATGCTGATTTTTCGAAAACCACTGAACCAATTTCGATAAAATTGAAATGGGACCACCTCGTAAGTATGACCTAACTAACAAAAAAAGAATTTTCTAAATCGGCCCTCAATTGACGGAGAAATCGCGTAACAAACATACAAAAAAAAAAAAAATATAAAAAAAAAACATACAGACGAATTGAGAACCTCCTCCTTTTTTGGAAGTCGGTTAAAAAGTGAAAACCTGAAGGCAAAAGTGCGGCAAATGTTTTTGCGATGTTGTCCCTCATCGAAAAATTGCTTGCAAAAGTTAAATGAGCTTTCCGTAAGAAGACCTCGTGTCTGAACTGAACTGCGATATAAAACGAGAAGTTTTGTAAATTGTAATTTAGTTACAAATATTCCTACATAACGTAATGTTGGTATTTTTTTGACGCCCGTCAGCCCATAACCACAGATTACCTAATAGTTACTTCGTAACAGATAAATCACTCCATAGAAAAAGTTCCATACCTTCGGCTTTAATAGCCTACTGCTTCACGTCGCCAATCGCTGCGTGCGAAAATGTTTCTAAACGATCGAGTGTAAAGTGCATTATTGCTTTGCAGCTGCGCGCAGTTGCGTGGGCGAGCGTGTAGGTATGCTTCGCGCGGCTGACGAATTTCTACTGGAATAGACCGCCTCCGGCGGCGGCCCGCCGCCGGGCGGTAGGTAGTTAGCGCGCCCAAGTACATAGAGTGCGTGAGGCCTACCATAACACCTTGGTTGAACTAGTTGCAATGTTAATATTTTCCCTTTTGGTCAAAATACGGCCTATTTTTATAGCCGCTTTTTATATATTTTGTATGCGCCGAGGCAGCCATAAGGTGTCTAACGACGCCCATGGATATTCGGTTGTATCCGGGGTTGCGAATGCTACGCCGGCCTGAGAGGTGCCCATTCGCGCCGATCTTCAAGAACCCGAGACTGTACTTGGGGGGAAATATATGTGCAGGGAGAGCGTTCCAGAATTTACCGGCTCTGTGGAGGAAAGATCTGCTGAACCGAATTGTGCGCATCCGCGGTAAGTCCAGCAGCGTATAGGGAGGGATGCCATTAAGGCGATATGATACCTGGGAACAATCATATCTGCCCAGCTATCTTTTTATTATTTTTTTGAAAAAATATCAAAACTTATTTTCTAAAATGTGGCTTAGCGAAAAACCACTAAAGCAGAAACAAAATAAAACATAAACCTCGTTCTCAAAAATGTTCAACTATTTATATTTCTTCCGATAACATGGTCTCGCATCTAAACAAAACAAAAAACCGGCCAAGTGCGAGTCGAACTCGCGCACCGATGGTTCCATATCACCATGTCATGGTCAGCGCTGCTTCATACTGTTTTCGGTAGATCGCGCGCATAAACTTTTTAGTTTCTTGTATGGGTACCCCCGTGAATTTTTTACTTTTTCTCCTTTTTATTATTTGTCGTTATATCGGCCATATTAACACATGTTCTGTGAAAATTTCAACTGGCTACCATAATAGGTTCAAGAGATACAGCCCTCGGACAGATAGACGAACAGAAAGACGGCTTAGGCTTAGTAATGGGGTCCCGTACGACGAATACGGAACCCTAAAATGACAGGCACGTAGACTAGACTGTCCTTATTACAAGAAAAAATAATTATTAAAATCGGCCCCAAGGTTTAGGGGTTGGGAAAACATAAATGTCATATTAAGACGATTTTGTATGGAGAAAAATACCTGTCTGTTATCATCACTTGGCAAACCTATGTCTGTTTTAAAAACTTTATTCACGTCGTCGCTTATTCGAATGACGACTTTCCTAAACAATTGGTCACACACACGACTTGGAGCGCAGGTAAAAGCGCCCGCCCAACGTCAGGCGCCCCGGGGCGTTCGTCGCCCGCCCAACGCCGAGCGCCCCGGGGCGTTCGTCGCCCGCCCAGGCCTTTGAGGCGGGCACACAGGGCGTCAGTGTCTGCACTACACTGTACCGCTGTAGATAATTGCCTTCGTAAAGCATCCTCCTCGGAGTTGAAGCTCATAATATAATGTAATTCGAAAGTGGTTGTGGGTATTCGTTTGTTTTCTAGGTGTTGTGGTCAATTTGCGAAGGGTAAAGATGGTATGATGTATTTATTCCACAAACATGTATATAGGTAGTACTCGCCGGTAAATAATGTAATGATTCATATAAGTTTTAATTTTAATATTTCGTTTCGGGCAGTACTTTAGTATCAAAAAACTATTTAAAAAAATATAAAAACCGCCTTCAAAAATGTATGAAATAAAAAAAATCTAACCCCAGAGTTGAAGGCGGTGCTAAAGATGGCTACACAAATCACAAAGGATATCATCCAATCATGTTTTCTTTCATGCATCATGTTTGCTTGGGGCTTGCTATCGGGATGGTTCATAGCTATGTTTGTAAATCAAGTAATTAAGTAATAAAAAAAATATATCTTAGAAAGTGGACCGATTTGCATGCGGTTTTTTATTTCGCATAACTTTACTGGGTGATCGTTACCATGGCGCAGATATGTCGTATTACATAAGCAAAAACTGCAATCGAATAGGTTAAGCCGTTCTTGAGTTATAAGCGTACATACATAAACACAGACGGCAGACGTTACTTCATAAAATATGTAGGGATTTTTGTATGTCTATGTATATTTCGTGAATTTATTTACGATGATATGCTGAACATAATAAAAGCGGCCAAGTGCGTGTCGGGCCACGCGCAGTGTAGGGTTCCGTAGTTGCGGAACCCTATCAAAATAAATTATTTGTTTATTTGTATAATTTTGTAGGGAAATAAATGAATGTTAATTTGAAAAAGTTCTTCAACAGTGAAATGATGGCTGTCGTCCGTACATTTTATAAGTTGGTCGACTATTACTCGTCAACCTGTACAGCCTACTTAGCTGTGATAGTTTTCCTTTTAATTTCGATATATATACTACTGCTGTGAATTTATTCACATATCTAATAACAACCGTTTAGCTGGCAGGGGGTGGGGACACTTGACTCTGACAAAAATTTGCACTTAAACGCTTAATAATTCGCAAACGGATCCCTAAATCGAAAAATGCTTTTCAGAAACTAAGACCAAAGACCTATCCAACGACATACCACACGATGGGGTAGACGTGAAAAAAAGTCATCCCAATTTATGTGTAGGGAGGTACCCTAAAATATTTAAAAATTTTTATTTTACCACTTTGTCGGCGTTATTAATAAGTATACCCATACCAACTTACAAATTTCTAGTACTAAGGGTCTCTGAGCTAAGCCGCGGACAGACAGACAGACGGACGGACATGGCGAAACTATAAGGGTTCCTTGTTGACTACGGAACCCTAAAAATAGTAACTGTATTCACTACCACAAAAACAATGTGTACAGAAAAATAAAACTATAGGGCGCATGCGTGATTCGATATGTTCTCTCTCTCTCTCTCTGTGTGTTCTCTACGACCTCTACTCTAAAGTCGCTGAACTTAGCTAAGCCAGATGAAAGAAATTTCAGGGAGACCTATAAGAGAAGATCTAAAGAATAAATTTCGTTTTGTCTGAACTCGGTCTCACTGAATCCTAGTTTCCAGCTTCCGAATTCACCGACATAATATACGAGTATATCAATACTAATAATAAATCTGTAAGGGATGGTCATGGAGTAAGTAAAACTAAATTGACGATTTTTAGAATTTGTTTCTGTATGTATGTACTTATGTATGTTCCTCCATAACTCTTAAACCGATCGTGCGAATTCTATGAAACTTAGCACATTTAACTATACGGGACACAGGATAGGCTAAATAAAATGCAGTTCCGGTTACGCTAAGATATGGCTCTCATACAAACCGAATTATTCCGTGCGCCGAAATAAAGGTACGGTAGCGGGCTTACTCACTTTCTTCTTTTAAATACGAATTGCACGCTAGCGAAGCCGCGGGCAGAAGCTAGTACTAATAATAAATCTGTTAGGGATGGTCATGGAGTAAGTTACTTTGTTTTATTATGAGACTATGTATGATACTATTAAATTACAAATTTAAAAAACCCCCGACTCTTAAAAAGTCAAAAATAATTTCCGTTTACTTACTAAAAGGAGTCGGTGGACCGCTAAGTAAATTCCCGCGCAACTCTTGAGTCTTTATATTTAATTTACTTAGCGGTCCCCCGACTCCTTTAAGTAAGTAAACGGAAATTATTTTTGACTTTTTAAGAGTCGGGGGTTTTTTAAATTTGTAATTTAACTTTTATTTCAAGCTTTTTAAAAAAAACCGTATGCAAATTGGTCCACTTTTTAAGAGAATTATTTTTTTTATTACTTAATTACTTTATTACTTGATTACAAACATAGCTAAGAACCATCCCGATTAAACAAGCTTCCTAATAAAAAAAACCGCATCCAAATCGGTCCACCCGTTTGGGAGCTACGATGCCACAGACAGACACACACACACACACACACACACACACACACACACACGTCAAACTTATAACACCCCTCCGTTTTTTCGTCGGGGGTTAAAAACTGGACATCGATGACTAAAACTAAATTGACGATGTTTAGAAATATTTCCTGTATGTATGTATCTTCCGCCATTCCGAGTTCGTACACGCACATTTAACTATATTTGACACAGGATAGGCTAAATAAAATTCAGTTCCGGTTACGCGCGGAAATAAAGGTACGGTAGCGGGCTTGCTTACTTTCTTCTTTTTAAATAGGATTTTCACGCGAGCGAAGCCGCGGGCAAAAGCTAGTCGAAAATAATTTATTCAGCGCCTTCGTTCAACGGCCACATAAAAAAATTCTTTTACAGTCCGCTCTTTTTGAGGCGTTAAAATCAGACTGCTTAAAATTTCAAATGAATTCGTTACAAAACCAAAGCTCAGAGGTGTGTCTACGCCACCGACCGCTGAGTCTGAGGACCACAAATAGCGCGCCTCCCGTCAGTATGCGCTGGAATCGCATAAAACGCAACATAACCATGGCCGACATGCTCCGCCGCCGCCGAGCGCCGCGTTCGATTGGTCGCCGTCGCTCTGGTCGCTCACGACTCTCCCCGCTGGATTTTGTGCGCCCCTCGATTTTTGGCGCATTTGGTTTTAAATATTGCAAAGACACTTTATTGCGTCCCTGTATATGCTCAGTGTTCGGTGGTCCACCGAACTTATGGAGACCTGCCATATACTCGGATTCAGTATATATTCAATATATATTTATGTACTCGGTATGGGTGGCTGAGTAAGAGGGGCCAAAGCACATCCTCCGACCAGCCAATATCACCTCCGAGAAGATAGGTACCAGAGCCTTCCCTTTGAATTGTTGGCTGTAATGGACTAGAGGAGAACATTGCCGAGATCCGCTCGTTGTCCATATCGTGCCGTAACATAACTTTTATTTCAAACTTTCTACAGACAGACACACAGACAGACGCACAATCAGACAGACAGACAGACAAAGGCGTCAAACTTGTAACAACCCTTCTTTTGCGTCGGGGGTTAAAAATCCGTTTAATCGAATCCTGCACTATTCCTTCATGAAGGACAGCGCTGTTTCAGCAGGAGGCAGGAGGAGTTAACTGTGGCCACCTGAAGCGACGTAGCGCTGTCTTTGAGCCAGCGTACGTAATTACTCGCTCCCCGCGGGGAATGCAAGGCTTCTGCATACGCTGTATGTATGGGAAACATGGTGAAACCACTGCGTTGTTATATTGCTCTAATGCGTTGACGCATTCTACAGCCCAAAAGGGCGTGGTATCAGCGCTGGTGTAGTTTGCTTTGGTATCAGCGCTGGTGTAGTTTTCTTTGGTATCAGCGCTGGTGTAGTTTGCTTTGGTATCAGCGCTGGTGTAGTTTGCTTTGGTATCAGCGCTGATGTAGTTTGCTTTGGTATCAGCGCTGGTGTAGTTTGCTTTGGTATCAACGCTGGTGTAGTTTGATTTGGTATCAGCGCTGGTGTAGTTTGCTTTGGTATCAGCATTGGTGTAGTTTGCTTTTGTATCATCGCTGGTGTAGTTTGCTCTGGCATCAGCGCTGGTGTAGTTTGCTCTAGTATCAGCGCTGGTGTAGTTTGCTCTGGCATCGGCGCTGATGTAGTTTGCTCTGACATCAGCGCTGGTTAAGTTTGCTCTGGTATCAGCGCTAGTGTAGTTTGCTCTGGCATCAGCGCTGGTGAAGTTTGCTCTGGTATCAGCGCTAGTGTAGTTTGCTTTGGTATCAACGCTGGTGTAGTTTGATTTGGTATCAGCGCTGGTGTAGTTTGCTTTGGTATCAGCATTGGTGTAGTTTGCTTTTGTATCATGGCTGGTGTAGTTTGCTCTGGCATCATCGCTGGTGTAGTTTGCTCTGGCATCAGCGCTGGTGTAGTTTGCTCTGGCATCGGTGCTGATGTAGTTTGCTCTGACATCAGCGCTGGTGAAGTTTGCTCTGGTATCAGCGCTAGTGTAGTTTGCTCTGGCATCAGCGCTGGTGAAGTTTGCTCTAGTATCAGCGCTGTTGTAGTTTGCTCTGGCATCGGCGCTGATGTAGTTTGCTCTGACATCAGCGCTGGTGAAGTTTGCTCTGGTATCAGCGCTAGTGTAGTTTGCTCTGGCATCAGCGCTGGTGAAGTTTGCTCTAGTATCAGCGCTGGTGTAGTTTGCTCTGGCATCGGCGCTGATGTAGTTTGCTCTGACATCAGCGCTGGTGAAGTTTGCTCTGGTATCAGCGCTAGTGTAGTTTGCTTTGGTATCAGCGCTAGTGTAGTTTGCTTTGGTATCAGCGCTGGTGTAGTTTGGTTTGGTATCAACGCTGGTGTAGTTTGCTCTGGTATCAGCGCTAGTGTAGTTTGCTCTGGCATCAGCGCTGGTGAAGTTTGCTCTGGTATCAGCGCTGGTGTAGTTTGCTCTGGCATCAGCGCTTGTGCAGTTTGCCCTGGTATCAGTGCTGATGTAGTTCGCCCTGGTATCAGCGCTGGAGTAGTTATTTAATTTTTTTTTTTTATGGAACATGACATTAATGGTTGGTTACATACTTTACTACACTAATAATATTAGCCCATTCGATATTGCTGCTGCCGGAATTAATTGTCATCTCGGGTCAGTACTTCCATTTTGTTCGTGCCCAAATGATTCAGCGCAATAACGCAATGAAGCGCTCCGTTGCACATGCCTAATACGGTTGTGCTAGCTAACTCTGCGTACGTACTACAAGTGTGGAGGTAGGACTGGATATATCTGACTTGGGGTTTAATTAGGACAGCGAGGTGAGCGACTAATTAAGAGCGCCAGTTCGACCTAGCTAACTGATTATGTAGTCGATAAGCTCTGTCTTTACCTTCGCTCGCGCGAAATTAATCTAAACTGGTCTTAGTTCAAGTATGTAAAGCAGTATGTTCGTTTGGGCTTTTACGGCTGTTCATGTAAGTCGTTCTCATGAATATACCGCATAATCGAGAACAAATGTGAAACAATGTTTATCTAAAAAAAAAAATTCCCCCATAAAATTTACCTCCAAAAAGTTCGTTCAATTATGCTATACATCCGTGATTGATTCATCAAACTCTATACATACAACGTGTCCCAAAACTCAACGTCAAGCGGGAACCAGGGAGTAGGCCAGTTTATGACAACCAGGGAAAAATAAGAAAAAAAAATATGAGTCATTTGTTTTTTATGATATGAGCATTTTTTTTTTGTGATAAAACTATGGGCATTTTGGTTTTATTTGGGATACTGATCGGAATGTGTGTATGAGCAGTGCAGTCCGAAGTGAAAGGGTAGAGTTACAAAAAATATTATAATTATTTATTTATTTCATCATCATCCTGTATCGGTCCACTGCTGGACATAGGCCTCTCCCAAGGCACGCCACCACACATGGTCTTCCGCTCTTCTCATCCATCCACTCCTTTAATTTTTTTTCTTTTAATTTGTTTAATTTCTGAATTTAGTGAACTGTTTAGAATGAAAAGTTTTTTTTTAGTTGAATATGGAATTGATTTCTCTAAACTGGCATTGTCAAACCAGATTCAGCGTGCTAATGAATATAATATGATACTACACTGTACTGGCAGATAGAGTTTAAAGTACTGGCGATTTATCAGCATTGTAGTTGCGTAGGCACTTGTAAATTCTATTATGCAATAATATTCAATGTCACGGGATTTATATGTTAGGTCTATTTTTCTATTTACAAAGCTATTAAATTGGCTTTCACGAGTCATGAGCACACTTTTCATTGGTCGGTTTGACGGGATGTGAAGTCTACGGCGCACAGTGGGTCGAGACTGCTATAAAAGGGACATAGGGATTTTTTTTACAAATTTCATTTTATAACAACACCCATCGATAGGTCTCGTCATTCTGATGAATAGTTGTCATTAAACATTTTCGTCTAAAACTGATAGTTTGCCAGGAAAAAAATATTTTAAAATTTTGATGTATGGAATTAGACATAAAACGCTCCGTTTCGGCCAAGTCTTGACAGGTCTTGCTTTAAAACTATTTAAGCATTGTTCTGTGGTTTATTGACTATAATCCTACACTATCAGCGTGCGCCCAATGTTGCCCGTTCACGAGTTATGTGGATCCTAAAAATCAATTAAAAATGTAAGTAAAAATATTTTTTTTTTATTTTTAGAATCATAGGGCATTAATAGATTTAATCTAAATAATTGTTTTATATAAAAGTACTAACAAATAGATAAAGTTTTTAATTTTAAAACATTAGTTTATCGTAAAGATACATCAAAATCTAATAAAAAAATTATAAAAGTGTTTATTAATCAGAGAAAGTTACATATATTAAAGATGTTTTTACATAGAATGCATGACGCATGACAAATAGTACCTATACTCAGATGTATCTACACTGTACCCGCTAGTTCGAGCTATTTGATGAACACTGTCGCCTAAACTGGCCCTAAAACTGTTTCATAGGCGACATTGTTTGGTCAAACCACTGGTGATTACATTTGGGTACTTAACTTTGATCTTATATTTAAATTTTTTAAACCTATAGTTATATATACATACTTATTCTACTTTATCTGTGCGCGGTGAGTGAGAGAGACTCATTAGTGCAGTGTGTGCGTTAAATGTGTGAGTGCATTGCAAGACAACCCACACGATGAAGCCTTAATCGAAAGGTTCCACGTTATTTTGCAGACAGTGGCTTCAAGAGAGCGAGTGGATCTTCCAAAATTATGGAAATTTCGTGAAGATACAGCAACTTTGCATTTCCAGTTATATCCGTGGTACTACATGCCCTCTAGCGTACATAAGTTGCTTGTGCATGAAACGGATATAATAGAACATTTAGAACTTTACCAATCGAGAAACTGTCGGAAGAAGCATCGGAGGTTAGAAATAATGATTTCCGTAAATATAGAGGGAACCATTCCAGAAAAGTAAGTAGGACAGCGACAAATGAAGATATCTTGCATAATCGTCTCATGTCATCCGATCCAAAACTTATTTCTCTAAGGCCATGAATGGCCAAACAACGGAGAATGGAAGTCTCACCAAGAGCAATCGAGCTTTTGGTATCTCTTACCCGCCCGATTTAGAATTTATTTGTATAAATGATTGATTAATATTTTTTTATTATATTGTATAAGCTGTAGATGTTACTTGCATAATCTTCTCAAGTCATCCGATCTAAAACTTACTTCTCTAAGACCAAGAATGGCCAAACAACGGAGAATGGATCTCTCACCAAGAGCAATCATAAATAAATAAATTCGTAATACATTCGAAGACGTGAGTGGACGAAGGTACTATGTAAAATTTTTTTAGAAATGCATTTTTTACCGTAGATGAAGGTGTTATGTGTCGAGTAATCAAGTGGCACTGACAGAAAATCCGAAATCACGACGGAAATAGGAGTTATTCAAGTGGTGAAGGTGTTATGGTCATAAAACACCTTATTCCAGTTTGATCATCTCCAAAGATCATCTCATAAATTGAATTTTTTGTGCATGATGAGAGAGCTATGTGTACAAAACACCTTCATCCACATGAACGCATGATTTTGTATTAATGCATGGTTTTGTACGCTTTTCATGTTCATACAAAGTAAACTTAGTCAGTTAGTTATCAGGTATAGAAAAAAATGTATTCAAAAGTCAAAACTTTGACCTCATTTTTCTCAGCTTTTTGTTTTTGTTACATAGCACCTTTGTCACCTGATGTCTTCTCTAACTCGGGCGGGTAAGAGACACCAAAAGCTCGATTGCTCCTGGTGAGAAATCCATTCTCCGTTGTTTGGTCATTCTTGGCCTTAGAGAAGTAAGTTTTGAATCGGATGGCATGAGAAGATTATGCAAGATATCTTCATTTGTCGCTGTCCTACTTACTTTTCTGGAATGGTTCCCTCTATATTTACGGAAATCCTTATTTCTAACCTCCGATGCTTCTTCCGACAGTTTCTCGATTGGTAAAGTTCTAAATGTTATATTATATCCGTTTCATGCACAAGCAACTTATGTACGCTAGAGGGCATGTAGTACCATGGATATAACTGGAAATGCAAAGTTGCTGTATCTTCACGAAATTTCCAGAATTTTGGAAGATCCACTCGCTCTCTTGAAGCCACTGTCTGCAAAATAACGTGGAACCTTTCGATTAAGGCTTCATCGTGTGGGTTGTCTTGCAATGCACTCACACATTTAACGCACACACTGCACTAATGAGTCTCTCTCACTCACCGTGCACAGATAAATTAGAATAAGTATGTATATGTAACTATAGGTTTAAAAAAAATTAATATAAGATCAGAGTTAAGTACCCAAATGTAATCACCAGTGGTTTGACCAAACAATGTCGCCTATGAAACAGTCTTAGGGCCAGCTTAGGCGACAGTGTCCATCAAATAGCTAGACCTAGCGGGTACAGTGTAGATACATCTGAGTATAGGTACTATTTGTCATGCGTCATGCATTCTATGTACAAAACATCTTTAATATTATGTAACTCTGTCTGATTAATAAACACTTTTATAATTTTTTTATTAGATTTTGATGTACCTTTACGATAAAATAATGTTTTAAAATTAAGAACTTTATCTATTTGTTAGTACTTTTATATAAAACAATTATTTAGATTAAATCTATTAATGCCCTATGATTCTAGAAATTAAAAAAAATTTTTTTACTTACATTTTTAATTGATTTTTAGGATCCACATAACTCGTGAACGGGCAACATTGGGCGCGCGCTGATAGTGTAGGATTATAGTCAATAAACCACAGAACAATGCTTAAATAGTTTTAAAGCAAGACCTGTCAAGACTTGGCCGAAACGGAGCGTTTTATGTCTAATTCCATACATCAAAATTTGAAAATATTTTTTTCCTGGCAAACTATCACTTTTAGACGAAAATGTTTAATGACAACTATTCATCAGAACGATGAGACCTATCGATTGGTGTTGTTAAAAAATGAAATTTGTAAAAAAAATCCCTATGTCCCTTATATAGCAGTCTCGACCCACTGTGCGGCGCGGCGCCTACGCTTCACTTCACGCGATTTGTTCGTCAGTCAGCGTCAGTCGACGCTCGTCGCCTATTGAGCTCACACGCGTCATTCGACTACTATACACACTTGCGTGCAATGTTAGTCAACTGTCCATCTGTGCTCATGACTCGTGAAAGCAACTGTATACAGGTTGTTTCAGGATAGGGTTTCGTAACTGCAGGGTTTGAAAGGGTTTCATATTTGAAGACGAAAAGCCCTGAAACTTTTTTCCAGATTCGGTCATTTTATATTATTTTTTAGTGAAAATCGTTTCATCGAGGTTTGGTGGTCGGTTAACGTCCGCCTATATTAAATAAAAATGAAATGACTAACTTACATGCTTAAATAGTAGAATTTAACTGCATGTAGGTAAATTCCAAATACTTAAATTTTAATGACATCAAAAGAACAAGGGGACTGGACTAGGTCATTGCACTTCCTAGACCTAGACAAGTCTCTCCGTACTCACTGCCCATCGAGTTTTTATTACAATTTTCCATTTTTGTATGAAAACGAAAAGTACGGAATTTCGATTTGAGTGATAAGGATTTTTTTCTTCTAATAATGAGTACTTTCTATTCCTGAAGTTTCTCAAGCCTATCCTGAAACACCCTGTATAGCTTTGAGAATGTCAACACCGAAGTTATCCGTCATCTTTATTTATTTGGAAAAGAACCAATCAGAGAACAGAATTCAAATTACACTCGAAAATCGACCTTTATGTTGGGATGCCTCCTCAAGCGCAGGCTACATCCAATTTAAAATAAAGCACTCACGAAGCAGCGATTACTTCTATCTAATTTCCGTCGTCAGATGGCAGAACTGCCTGTTTTAGAACAATGTTTCATATTGTCCAATTTTAATATTCCCGCCAATATCAAGACGATGCAGACCCAAGTCTTGTTTATCTGTCTTTCACAGAATTTCCGCAGATCTGAGCTGAAGTTGTTACATTTGTTTGTGTGACACGAAATGGCTTTGCAGATTTGGAAAAAGGCTGACCCAAGCCACGAGGTGTCACTTGACGACAACATGCGGAGCCCTGCTTCGACATATACAATGAAAAAAATATAATATAATCAAGAATTGTAATAAACAGGTGGTCCCCGGACTGGTGTAGTTCCTTTAAGGAGGCTATTCTACGCCGTGTAACAAAAGCACTGGTGACAGAATTTTTTAAATATGTTCTTTCATTAAAATTTTAGGATTTCCTAACAAACTAAATGCGTACTACAATGTGTGGGCGCCCTTAGCGGCGCGGAGGGGCGTGGGCGGTACGCGGGCTGAGCAGCCGGCGGCGGAGCGGGCGGCGTGGCACGGGCTATCTGTTTGCTTTCACTCCGCGACGCGTCCGTCTGTATTCCCGCTACCCGCTGCCCCGTTTACCCTAGCTGACTCCCTTTGGGATCGCGCGATCCCAAAAAATTTCATCATAGTATGGTCTCACACTTGCGGCTATTGCTTGTTGGTTTATTTATTTTAATGTGTGATTGTTCATGTAATTTTTGTCAACATTTGATTAGCAATAAAACTCATATACTCATACATCAGTTTCATTCTATCGTTATTCTGATCGTTTTCTTTTTGACTGAGAAATGAAAGAGGCCTCGCAAAGCTGATGTCGCTGACGTCTACATTTTGGTCTAGCACCGCCACTGTATCTGTGGTTGTACGCACAGTCGCTACCATGCTCACTGGAAGGAAACTATCCCGCATTGGTCATGGTAGGTTCGACTAACGAAAAATTTTGAAAAAAATCAACGGTATGATAAATGTATTGAAGATTAGATGGAAACTATGCCGGTATCAATCGGAGCACATACCCACTACAGAATACAAGGTAGATCTCCTCGCGCGGGGAAACATTTTCTCTGTAGTAGATACGGAACCTTGATACGCGAGTCCAACTCGAACTTAACTTTTTTTTATAAAAAACCTGACAAGGTTTGGCTACATTACATTTCCGCGATGGCAGTTCATCACACCTTGAATTAGGTGCCGCTAAGTCAGTGTTTCCCTTCGGTCGTGCCGGCTACACTGAATTGGACCGAAATAACAACTACTTTCTGAGCCGTTTCGACCGGCCTTCATTCGGTTGCGATGGTATCAATTCGGACTGGTGAAACTCTTCCACCTAGTAAACAAGGGACCCACAGGTTTTACGCGAAATACGATTAACGGCAAGTCTCAAAGGTCGGACTGCCCACCATCCTAGGTCCAACGAGGCCGGAGCTGTGACTCCGGCCTCGTAATACTTAATATGACTTAATATGTAGTTACTTCGTAACAGATAAATCACTCCATAGAAAAAGTTCCATACCTTCGGTTTTAATAGCGTACTGTTTTACGTCGCCAATCGCTGCGTGTGAAAATGTAGCTAAACGATCGTGTGTAAAGTGATTATTGCTTTGCAGCTGCGCGCAGTTGCGTGGGCGAGCGTGTAGGTATGCTTCGCGCGGCTGACGAATTTCACTGAATTAGATCGCCGACGGTCCACCGGGCGATAGGTAGTTAGCGCGCGCAAGTACATAGAGTGCGTGAGGCCTGCCGGAGTGATTCACTTTGACAGTCTAACGTCTATTTATGGCACTATCGAGCTAGAGAGCGTTTCAACTAAATCTTCCCTTCGCCGTTATGTTGGCTCCACTGTCTATCTGTCAAAACAGCGTTGAGGGTTGCTATGTGTACAGATTTACCCGTAATTATCGGTATGTACCGTATTTATTATACGGTAAATACCGATTACATTATTAGGTAATATAATCTTCACAATCTGGCAACACGAATTTAAGCACTGACATTGACACTAACAGTGGATTCAACATAACGGCGAAGGGAAGATTTAGTTGAAACGCTCTCTACCGATAACTGCGGCTGATAAATTGTATGTATATGAATAGAAATTGAAATTTCTGACAGTAGATACATTTTTCTTCGCGAAAAAGTGAGATAAAAAAAAATGATAATCGTGTCACTCCTGACGTTCAATGTCGAATCGGAAATTCGAAGTATCACTTCTCATAACTATCTGATCACGTTATCGTGTTATCTAACACCTTGTATTGTGGAATTCTGTGATCAGAACTAAGGTTAAAAAAAAACCGGCCAAGTGCGAGTAGAACTCGCGCACCGAGGGTTTTGTACCACCACACAATAAATTTGTTTTATGTAACTATTTAAAAATAATAATGGTTTTTCTAACTAAAGTAACAAATTAATAAATATAAAAATATAATATAAGGATATAGAAGATAATAATATAGGTTTGGTTAGAAGATGCCTAACCTAACCTAACCTATATTCCTATATACAACGAGCACAAATATGGTGGATTTATCATGTGTAGTTTAGGAGTTACTATGGCTTCCTTCCGGCTCCATCATCAGGACCCTGAAAATAACATATGACTAGAGTACTTGCGAAGACAAATCCAATGAGCCCAAACACGATGGGCTTATCATGTGTAGTTTAGGAGTTCCTATGGCTTCATTCCGGCTCCATCATCAGAACCCTGGACATCATATATGACAAGAGTGCTTGTGAAGACAAATCCAACGAGCCCAAACACGATGGGCTTATCATGTGTAGTTTAGGAGTTCCTATGGCTTCCTTCCGGCTCCATCATCAGACCCCAACTAACCTTTTCCTTATCCCGACTTTCTCGTGCCGCTCAGCGACAATAGTTTTTCGAATTCCGTAGATTCATTTCCAATGTGCTCGATAGTCGTGTGAGGCACGAAATCTGTGAATTTATTTTTTCAAAAAGGTTGAGCTATAGGGCAAACCCTTAACCCGATCGTCTTTGTTTTAGGCTCACATTGTAGCTGACTAAATTGTCCAGATGGGTTTTTCTCAAATTTTTGATATCATTCTTCGTTTCCAAAATATCGAGCGCCAAAATAAAAAAATCGGAAAAAATTTAATTTTTTTTTCATTATTTCGGCCATTACTTTTTCGTTTTTTACTTTCTCGAATAATTCTTTTTGCTCCTTACAGCTCTCATGAATACGCGTCTTCTGAGCTTTTTTTGAATATGATATCTTCACAACTCTCCGAGATATAAGGGGATCGCACTTTTTCGTGAAATCGGGGCCTATACTGGAACGAACGAAAAGACATTTTCAATGTCAAAACACTTTTTTTGTACGGGGACCGGGGTGAGCAGAGCATTAGGTTTTGTGCTGCAAGGAGTCTTGTAAATTAGCTATTATATATAAAGCAAAGTATTAATTATACAATTACATTAATTAGACAAGGTAAATATCAAGCAGCCAGTAAGGCACGAAGACCCACCTGAGCCTGATTCATGACTCGGTGAAAGGACCGTGTAAAGGTGAGAGGTGGTTAGCATGTTAAGCTAAGATATAGCTGAGATGTCATATAAACCGAATTGTTACGCGCGCCGAAATTCTTTTAACCCTCGACGCAAAAAGAGGGGTGTTAAAAGTTTAACGAGTGTGTGTAGTTTAATGTGTATGGGTGTGTCTGCTATAGCATCGCAGCTCCCAAACGGATGGACCGATTTGCATGTGGTTTTTTTTTAACTTGAAATAAAAGTTAAATTGCCAATTAAAGAAAACCCCGACCCTTAAAAAGTCAAAAATAATTTCCATTTACTTACTTACAGGTGTCAGGGGACCGCTAAGTAAATAAAATATAAAAACTCAGAGCTGCGTGGGTATTTACTTAGCGGTCCCCCGACTCCTTTAACTAAGTAAACGGAAATTATTTTTGAATTTTTAAGGGTCGGGGTTTTTTAAATTTGTAATTTGCAACATTTGTTACATAGTTATAATCAGTTTGTGTTTTCCGTCCATTTCGGTGTAGCCGGCACGACCGAAGGGAAGCACTGACGTGGCACCAAATTCACCCGGTGTTATGGGCTGACATCACGGATGTTGTAGGTGATGTAGCCAAACGTATGTCAGTTTCCATAATAATAAAAAAACATCGCGAAATTCGGGCACGCACGCAAATTCGATCTACCCGCGATCGACATTACACGAATTATGATGTGAGGGAATAGGATGCCACGTTGACAATGCCACATAGACGATGACACTTTGACGCACAAGTGATGAGATTAATATTGTGTTAACGGGTAGTCTGCGACAGTTGGCTGGCGCGACTAAACGTACTATAGGTACTCCATGGTCATACATATACAAGTGAGCAAAATGAAATTAATTCTACTTCTTTGGTAAGTTTGATTCTTTTGAAATTAAATCAAAATATACTTCATTGCACAACATGGTATACCGTTGACAAAAGGCGGACTTAATGTCTAAATGCATTCTCCACCCGCCATGCGTGGCATTGTGGGTTTTCTTTCTATTGAAATTAAATTAATTTGCACAACATGTACCGTTGACAAAACGCGGACTTAATGTCTAAGTGCATTCTCCACCCGTCATGTTTGGCACTGTGGGTAGAGTTATTAATGGCTGGTGCGGAAGAGGATAATAATAGTCAGTGGGTCATAAATAAGTACTGTGTGGGGTCGGTACTTAAAAATAATAGCCCCATTGCATCTCTCCCCGTGCATGTCGTAAGAGGTGACTAAGTTATAAGGACAAGGTTCCGTGCTAAAGGGCGACAGGTTAGCCACGTCTGACCTTGGCACGGCCCTACCACCGAGTCATGTAGCAGGACTGGGTCTCGTGCATTACTTGCTGCTTGATGGTTGTCCTAATATTATGCTAAATATGGCGGTCGGTGTTGTGCTGTAATAAACAAGAGTACTTACAGCACAATACCGACTACTCAACTTACCTCGATTATCGGCATACAGCGTGAAGTATGTTATTATTTAACACATGAATAAATATACATATATATATGTACATGGTGTTGCAGTTGCCCCGGTAATATATTTAACTGACATAAGGGGGTTATTCTATATAAGAAACTAAACAACTTCTGTGGCGAAATTTTTTTTAAACAAAAAAAATATTTCTTCCATACTAATTTTTAAATACCTATTCTCAAAATGTATGGAGAAGAGAATATTTTTTTTCTTCAAATTAAAAATTCGTAGAATAAAAGTTGTTCTATTTCACGTACAGAATCACCCCCTTTCGGGTTTTACGATTTGGGTTGCAACATCGTGTATATTTTCCACCCGAATTGCAAAATGATGCTGTTTATCAATAGAAATAAAATTATGTCTTTAAACTAATTTCAGCTTTTCAGCAATCCAAATCTGCGCATCTAGCGAGAGTCTTCGAAGATTTCCCGATGACTTTCGGTTCGGGACGGCTACCGCTTCCTATCAAATCGAAGGAGGATGGAACGCTGACGGTACTGGATCATCTTCATTCCTTTAAGTCCTTCAATTACATTGCAAGAAAGAAAGAAAGAAAGAAAGAAATAAAGAAAGAAAGAAAGAAAGAAAGAAAAACGTCTGTTCAGCTAAACTATAAAATAAGTTAAGTAATCAAAATTAATAAAAATTTTCTTCCTTCGATTAAATCAGCACTTTAATATTCCAAAAAATTTTCCCTGGTCTATCTCTGGCGATATGGTGCGTAACGAGGCAATCAGCCGACGCATCAAAGCAGTCGATATAGGACACCGGTTGGCTAAGCTCAAGTGGCAGTGGGCTGGGCACGTCGGCCGAAGATATTAGGACCATTGGACTTACCGCGTCCTACACTGCCGGCCGTGGACAGGAAAACGGAGTGTGGGAAGACCACCCGCCAGATGGGACGACGACATCGAGTGCGTTGGCTCAGTGCAGTGATTCCGTACCGCTGAAGGCCGTAAGGACTGGAGGAAAATTAGAGAAGATGTCTGTACTGCTGGTAGTGGATGCATACACGATGACTGACTGACTGGCTGACTGACTTACTGACTGATCAATGTGGTCAATGGATAACTGACAAATAAAAGCACTGGCATGACACCTAATGCCAAAATGAGCATGGTTTTGTGGCTATTGATGCAGCCAAGCATGACATGTTCCATACACAATTTAATTGTAATTTTTCAACACAGACAAAGGCGAGTCCATATGGGACCGCCTGGTCCACACACACCCGGAAGCAATAAAGGATGGAACCAACGGCGATATAGTAGCCGACTCGTACCACAACTACAAAAGGGACGTGGAGATGATGCGGGAGCTGGGAGTCGACTCGTATCGATTCTCCTTATCCTGGAGCCGGATCCTACCCACGGGATTCAGCAACCAAGTCAGTCAGGCAGGAGTCCAGTATTACAACAACCTCATCAACGAAATGCTCAAGTACGACATCGCGCCGATGGTGACACTGTATCATTGGGATCTTCCGCAGAAACTTCAAGATTTAGGTGGCTGGACAAATCCTCTAATCTCCGATTGGTTTGCGGATTATGCGCGTGTGGCTTACGAAAAATTTGGCGACAGAGTCAAGTTCTGGTTCACGCTCAACGAACCGCGAGAGATATGCTACGAAGGATACGGCGAAAAGACGAAGGCGCCGATGATCGACTTCAAAGGCATAGGTGAATATCTCTGCAGTAAACATTTGGTGATGGCTAACGCTAAAGCATGGCACGTTTACGACAAAGATTTTAGGAAGGATCAGGGCGGAAAGTGTGGTATTGCCATTAGTACTGATTGGTTTGAGGCGGCTAGCAACTCTGAGGAGGATCTCGCAGCAGCTGAACTTCTTCGACAGGGAGAGGTTAGTATTATGTTGTTCTACAATTTGTATTTACCATACTACGGCAGCACTAATCGTGAAACGTTCTACAGATGTTTTATCTCACGAGCGCGGGTGAGCCATACTTGTAGTTGTAATGCGTATAGACACGCGCTCCTGTCCTGTGTGTGTGTGAGTTTGCTAACGCTACCTGTACTTACGCACACAGGATCGCGTGTCTATACGCATTACAACTACAAGTATGGCTCACCCGCGCTCTATGCAGCCATGATAGGCATAGATAATAAAATGCTGAGTGCCTAGTAAAGTATATAAAGAGCGTTCCACGTAACTTGCCCCTTGAATTAAGCCATGTCAATCTCTATTGATGGAAGTATTTAGGATTACCGCGAGGGAGAAGTTACGTGGAAAAGATTTTATAGGTCTATAACGTACAGTATTCCTTAAATAAAAAAAAAATACTTAAATAAAAACAATAAAAAAAACAATACAGACCTAACCCTGCATTTTCTTGGTCCTATCACCTAAACTAGCCCGAAGGCTGTATCATAGGTAGACAGTATGTAAATAGTTAATTATTTATAGAGGGTTACTCGTCGTTAATAATTTATATATGGATGGATAATTTATCCTGGATGTCTACTTGTGAAATCTGTCATAAAAAATGTTTTTTCTTTATGGAAACTGACCTGATCGGCTACATCACGGCACCCGTAATGTCAGCCCATAACACCTTGGTGAACTAGGTGCGATGTTAATGTTATCCCTAATGTTAATGGTCGTGCCGGGTACACCGAACTGGGCGGTTTCGGTTTCGGAGCAATGTTCGATGTTGTTAATTAATTTGATAATTTCAGTCAGGCCAGTACTCTCATCCTATATTCTCGCAAGAAGGTGATTACCCCAAAGAGTTGAAGGAAAAGATCGCTGCCAAGAGTGCCGCCCAAGGCTACCCCAGATCTAGACTTCCAGAATTCACCAAAGACGAAGTGGAATTCGTCAAGGGTACAGCCGACTTCTACGGAATTAATCATTATACGGCCTTTTACGTCTACAGTAATAGTTCCACTCACGGTGTTAATCCTGTTCCGTCTTACTGGGATGATATGGATGCCAAGCAGTTCGCCTTGGATAACTGGACTGCTTCTGTTTCTCCGTGGCTGAGGGTGGGTACTTAGTTAACGTAGTGAAACTTACAACGTATGTGAAACTTTGATTTTGATCGCAGAGATGATATCAACTAATTGAATGAACCCACATGCACACTTTAATAATCATCACATAAAAAATCATCGAGCATTTTATTATCTATGCATCGCATGGCTGCATCTATAACCCTGGGTACCTAGTTAAGTATATACAGAGTGCGACAACCCATTTTAACAATCAATATAGCAATCAATATTTTGGTAATTGTGTAGTCGTCGTGGTTGTGTGCGATCTGCTAAATAGTTTGGTTATTTGTCAAAAGACCAACTGGAAAAATACTGAATGGAAAGTTCTGGTCGAAAACGACCAGCACAGTCCAATTCGGTGTTTATACCAATTGTAGAAATTCTTCAACTGCTTCATGGAAGGTCTAAGCATAATGTTTAACAAATTTGTGCAATCATTTTACATCGGCAATAACATCCTTATCGCGGCTTCGAAATTTATCCTGATTTTAATTACCGCCAACATTTCTCAGTAAGTGTGCAATGATTCTTCCAGGAAGTACCGTTCAGTTTGTACCGGGCTCTCTCGTACGTCGACCAGAAGTACAACAGGCCGGATATATACGTGACCGAGAACGGCTGGAGTACTTACGAGGGCCTGAACGACGACTCCCGAGTGCACTACTACAGGACGAACCTGAACGGCTTGTTGGATGTCCTGGACGATGGAATCAAGGTCAAGGGCTACATGGCCTGGAGTCTGATGGACAATTTCGAATGGATGGAGGGGATAACGTAAGTACAGAATCTGAAATATGGCTAATGGACCGCACTGTCCTCTGGAGCCAAAGGATCTTGGTTCGGTATGCAACGATGAGTTTATCAAAATAGAAAATTATAGAGTGCTGCATATGTAAATATGATCTATCCACAACGAAGATACAGGGAGGCCAAATGTACTCTGCGTTGCTTCGAGAAAAGGATGGTACGGCCGTGTTTGCTCGACTTGGCGGGCTCACTACAGTGCCCCAGATTGTGCAGGTGCATCCCCCGTACACATGGTGGTGGTCATATGCACTTCCACGCATATACATAGCTGGTGAAAACAAAATCTGTCGGCTAGTACAAAACGCTGTGGCCCTGGGCATAGGCTGTTGTTGGACTCCAGTGGCAGTGATGGTTTCATCCTCGGCTTTCGACTTCGGTCGGGGGTTCCTTCGGGTGGACGGATGGTGGCTCGGATCGGCTGGGGAAAGGCTTCAGTCTGTGTTTCCCATGGGATTATTTCGGAAGAACTGTACAGCTATGGGGCCTCGATCTGGCATAGATGATCACTGTACTCGCAAGAGTGCAGGGATAGACGTCTGGATTTTATATCCGAAAGGCTGGTATTTCTGGACGTCTATAAACAAAACGTAAGAGAACAAAATGATAGTATTCCTTTGTGCATGTGCATACCCCTCCCGAGCTGGTTGGTTATACTGGAGGTAAATGCTGTCCATTCTGCTCATCTATGAACTCGCTGCCGCATACGTCCATCAATCCCGGTCCTGGACGATAAAAGTTTATGTAAACCAACATGGGCGGCTGTGCCGAGGGACCAATAGTGCAGTATAGAGAGCCAAAAACCCCTCTCCTCGCGAATTTTTGTGGACTGTTACTAGGCTGTTTAGCGTTATGTGTTATGTTATGTTAATTAGACATTTGAAGACACCCAGGTTATAGGATTGACAAAATGACAAATATAAAGAATTCAAGTGTCAGCCTCGATAGCTCAGTGGTGCAGACAGTCGACTGTCGCTATTGATGGTTAAGGATGGGTGACCGCTCGACCGTTGGAGGCTGACCGTGGTTCGGATTCCACGTTGAACTGTAGGTCCCTTCCCTTCTTATCTTACTAGGTGGTAGGGTTTATCCCGACCGTGTTGGTCACACCGCACTGAATGAAACGTCGGTCGAAACGGCTATGTAAATAGTTTGTGTTTTCCGTCCAGTTCAGTGTAGCCGGCACGACCGAAGGGAAGCACTGACATGGCACCTAGTTCACCCAGTGTTATGGGCTAACATCACGGATGTTGTAGGTGATGTAGCCAACAGTGTTAGTTTCCATAAAAAAAACTCAAGTGTACCATGTAAACCTAGAAACATACATACATAATACCTAAAAACATTACCCTCCTTTTTGCTTTGCGCAGTCGGGTAAAAACAACACTGATCTGAAAACACAACTACATATTTGAAGATATATTTATAATTTTGTTTTCGGCGCCGCCGCCCGCAGGGAACGCTTCGGGTTGTACGAGGTGGACTACGAGGACCCCGGCAGACGCCGCACTGCCAGGAAATCAGCTCTGGTGTACGCAGAGATCGTAAGGAGTCGCGTGGTGGACTCTGACTACGAACCTGCCAACTTCACCAGCCCGTGAACATTCATTGAGCCATAATCGAATAATTTAAATCAGTTCAGTACCGTGTGGGGTCGTTAAAAAGAATAGCCCCACTGCATCTCTCCCCGTGCATGTCGTAAAAGGCGACTAAGGCATAAGAACAAGATGCCGTGCTAAAGGGCGACAGGCTAGCCACCTCTCACCCTGGAACGGTGCTTCCACCGAGTCATGCAGCGGGTGGGTACTTCTTGCCTTAACTTGCTGCTTGATAGCTATCTTGTTCGAATACTTTGCGAAACGCGGTGGTCGGTGTTGTGCTGTAATTTTCAATAGTACTTGCAGCACAACACGGATTACTCTGCTTACCCCGATTGTCGGGATACAGCTTGTGGTTATATATGTATGCATGTAAATTTAGTTTCCAGGTTTTCCCACATTAACTTTCAGGCACGAAGACCCACCTGCTGAAAACTAAATTTATAACAAAAAATAATTTAACACGTATCTCTAAGAATATTTATTACTAGTAACTAATAGAATATAATAGCTATAATTATATAGCCATATTATAAAGCTTATAAGGCGACGAGGAGTTTTCGAAGGAAGTTGATTTGAATGGAGAACTGTAGGACCAAAGAGTTTGTATTACGTCGCTGCGCTATACAAACTCTTTGTGTAGGACAAGGTGGTTAAAGAATAGAAATGCATGTGAAATAATAAATATTTAATTTAATAAAACATTTGTATTTTCTCGTTATTAAATTTTTTTTTATAATTGCATCCATAGTTAGGTAACCTACGATTGGATACGTCGAAAATTCCACCAGTTCTATTTCAATGCAAGAAGAACTGACAAACAAACTTCGCAAGTCAATATTTTGAAGTTAAATAATGAACCCATACTACCGCTCACAAGAATATCATTATTTACAGCATAACGATGAAACTTAAGAATCTGACTATTTGCATTACCTGCATTTTTGATATTTTAATATATCGAATTCAGTTGCCTCTCCTTAAAACTGATGTCTGTGTAATACTAATTAGTCTGCAATACTTGGAGTTTTTCTTGGGATGAGTTTCACGGGCTTTTCCTGCAAATACGAGAATGTAAAGATATTCGAAATTTTAAAGACTCTTCAGGGACAGACGAGAGTCATCTTGGAAACTATTTCGTACGCTCGAAAATGCTTCTACCTCGAGCGAGACACCACAGAGGGGCAAATTGTCTCTAGCTTCAAAGCTCCGGCCCGAGACCACAGCTGCCCGCAGCGGCTGAAGGCTGAAGCGCTCCTGCAGCGGGCGGGCGGGCGGCGGCGGCGTCCTCGGCCGGGGCGGGCGGGGCCGCGCGCGGGGCGGGCGGGAGGCGGGCGACGGGCACAGACCCGGCTCCAGGCGGGCGAAGGCTTCAGTGGCCCGCAGCTCGCCGTCCCGTGCGACCGCGTCGCGCATTCCGCGATTCTCACGCGCGCACACACACACGCACACCGACTGCCGCGCCTGTGTTGGTACGCGCACACTTACTTACTCCGCCCCCGGCCCGCCCCGCCCGACACGCATGCACCCGCCCTCCTCCACCCCTCCGCCCCTCTATACTTATTGCGCGCTCCTCTTCTCTCAGTGCAGGAGCTTTTGTTGGGTAATCAGGTGTTTCGTACGGAGTGGCAATAAGCAGTCTTCTTTTTCTTTTTCAGCTTTCCGTATCCCGTACGGAAAGCCTATTACTAAGCCTACGCCGTCTGTCTGTCTGAACGTCCGTCCGTCCGAGGGCTGTATCTCTTGAACCGTAATAGGAAGCCCGTTGAAATTTTCACAGAATATGTGTTATTATCGCGGATATAACAACAAATCATAAAAAATAGAAGAAGTAAAAATTTATAGGGGGGTTCCCATACAAGAAACGTGTTTTTTTTTCAATGTTTTTTTTTTGTGGTGCGGAAACCTCGGTGCGCGAGTCCGACTCGCACTTGGCCGGTTTTTTTTTAATAGTGGAAACCAAACGAATAGTAAATTCGTTTATTACTGCCAGTATCAATAAGCAGTCTCGAAGGATCGAGAGATGATGCCGCGCGGGCGAAATTAATCATCTCCGTCGTCGCTCTCGCCTCTCGCTCGAAAGAGACACGTCAGTCCGTTTGTTTGTCGTTAGATTTGAGAGAGGCGGCGCGGCGGCGCGGCGGCGCGGAGGCTCGCGCGCATCCAGCACGGCCTCCGTCTCGGGTGCTCTAATAAAACTAATTTCGTTCGCAGTTGTTGTTGATGAACTTGGTGACTGAAAATAATATTTCATCGGATGTTTTACTTTTCACGCGTCCTTTTGACACAAATGCATATTGTTCAGTATGGTTCGTCAGAGGTTAAAATGTTTGTATGAAAAGGTTCCCAATGCCCGCTCTATAACCTATTAAATATTTACATCTCTTTTCATGCTAACCGGCGATTAATTAAGCTGCGGATGTCCGAGTGGTTTGGGCATCGGCTTCTCATGCATACCTACACCTGCGCTTCACCTTTCGGAACCGGTGTAAAACTGTAGCTCCCTTCCCTTACACCTTACTAGGTGGTAGGCTCAAATTGTAGCCAAATGGGTTGATACAACCGTACTGGATGTAAGATGGCCGCATAACAGCCTATCGGTTGTGTTCTCCTCAAGCCGGCAATCCAGGAAAATCTCCGGCATGGCGCCTACCTTCTAGGAGGTGATATTAGCTGGTCGGAGCATGTGCTTTGGTCCCTCCGACTCAGCCACCCATACAGGATTACATAAAAAAAAAACACGTCAGTTTCCATAATTTTTAGGTTTCCGTATCCCGTACGGAAGTCTACTACTAAGCCTACGCCGTCTATCTGTCTGTCTGTCTGTTCGTCCGTCTGTCTGTCCGAGGGCTGTATCTCTATAGTTCGTAAAATATAGCTTGATACGCGTGACAGATGTCATCGAGAACACCTCGCATGAAGTTCCGTATTTTTTTACAGTAAAATGCAAGTAATACAACGTCATACTTTGTTGAAATGTCACTCTGACATCTGTCACGCATACAAAGAAATGTCACTCTGACAGCTGTCACGCGTATCAAGCTATATTTTACGAACTATAGAACCGTAATAGGTAGCTCATTGAAATTTTCACAGAATATGTGTTATTATGGCGGATACAACAACAAATTAATAAAAAATTGAAAAAGTAAAAAATTTAGGGTATTCCCATACAAGAAACGTGTTTTTTATCAATGTTTTTTTTTGTGGTGCGGAAACCTCGGTGCGCGAGTCCGACTCGCACTTGGCCGGTTTTTTTTATTCTGCAAAAAAATTTAATTACTGTTTCAAAGGTTCCCTACCTTTACTATGGCCTATAAAATTTACTCAGACTCGCCGCACACACTCGCGAGCTGTGATCAAAAAGATGCGAAAGTAAATAAACAATATTTTTCCCGTCTCCGTGTGTGATGTAAATCTCGCACTCTTCCGCTACTTCCGCAGATTCTGAAGATTTATCTCCCCCGCACTTCGCTTGTCTATATTTGCTTTATTTTATTTTTATTTTATTTTATTCAGTAGTCAATCATACAGTACTTATATGGAAACAAATTAATATAAAATATTTAACACATTAAAAACCAGTTAAGATTACATTAATAGATAAGTAATAATATATAAAAAAATATGATGCTAACTTATTAGTAAACAAAACAAACAAAATGTCGAAAGAGAATAACAAAACTATAACCTAAACTAAAATAAATTTATGCGAAAAAAAATCAAATATTAAAGGAAAACAAATGTTTTTACCTAATATAAACTTAATCTCAAACTAATGTTATCCCCTATGTATTTTTTATCCTTTTACGATTCCCTACGATTAGCAGTTTCAACAAGTGTCCACTCTCAGTTGCTAGGCAGAGTTATATCAGCGGTGGCCAAACGGTCGATCGCGATCGACCGATCGATCCCAAGTGGCTTTTACGTCGATCGCTGAAAATGAATAGACCAAAAAAAAAAACTAGTAGAAAAACCAAAAGAAGTCAATATTTGGTGTGAATAACATTTTCCGGATGATAACGTCTTCCGAAAGGGCCGCAATTAGCTTTTAAGGATATGAATTCCATTTGAGCAAGATTGGCTAAAATAATATAATAATAATATATAATAATATAATAATAAGATTGGATAAAAGAATAAACTACACTTAATGAAGAGTCATTTAAAAAAAATAATTTTTATTTTATGGAAACTTACACGTTTGGATATATCACGTACAACATCCGCGATGTCAGCCCATAACACCGGGTGAACTAGGTGCCATATTAGTGCTTCCCTTCGGTCATGCCGGCTACACTGAACTAGACGGAAAAAATAAAGCCGTTTCGACCGATGTTTCATTCAGTGCGGTGGTACCAACCCAGGCGGGTTGAGCCCTACCACCTAGTAAGGTAAGAAGGGAAGGGACCTACAGATTTACGTGGAATCCGAAGCACGGTCAGCCTTCCTATCTTCCTATCGGACCAATTTTATAAGGGTTCCCTAAACAATTTGCCAACAACAAGCGGAACATCATCGAGACAAATTTTTTTTTAATTTTTTTTTTATGGAAACTGACACGGTTGGCTACATCACCTACAACGTCCGTGATGTCAGCCCATAACACCGGGTGAACTAGGTGCCATGTCAGTTCTTCCCCCTTTGATCGTGCCGGCTACACTGAACTGGTCGGAAAACACAGACTAATTATAGCCGTTTGGACCGACGTTTCATTCAGTGCGGTGGTACCAACCCGGGCGGGTTAAACCCTACCACCGAGTAAGATTAGGAGGGAAGGGACCTACAGTTTTACGAGGAATCCGAACCTCGGTCAGCCTCCAACGGTCAGCGGTCACCCATCCAAGTACTGACCGCGCCCAGCGTTGCATAGCGACAGTTGACTGTCTGCACCACTGAGCTATCGAGGCTGACAGTGTTGTAATTGTTGTAACAAATGTTGTAGGCGTGATGTTGAAAACGGTGGAATAGTTTAGGCTCTGTGAGGGAGGGACCAAACGAACACACATACATATACATACATACATATACGTATCACACACGCTGAATCCCGACAATCGGGGTAAGCAGAGTAACCGGTGTAGTGCTGCAAGAACTCTGGTCAATTACAGCACAACACCGACCGCCACGTTTCGCAAAGTATTCAAACAAGATTCAATCGATCAAGCAGCAAGTAAGGCACGACGACCCACCTGCTGCACGACTCGGTGGAAGTACCGTGCCAAGGTGAGAGGTGGCAAGCACGGCATCTCGTCCTTATGCCCCGTGCATGTCGTAAAAGGCGACTAAGGGAGTCGCCTTTTACGACATGCACGGGGCAGTGGGGCTATTCTTTTTAAGTACCGGACTCGCACAGTATTGCAGACGAAGTAATTATTAATCCAAATCAAAATGTTTTATTAAAGCTTATTTTAATAGGTTAAAATAATTTAGCAGCCTCGTTAGCTCAGTGGTGCAGACAGTCAACTGTCGCTATTGAATGTTAAGCAACGCTGGGTGCGGTCAGTACTTGGATGGGTGACCGCTGACCGTTGGAGGCTGACCGAGGTTCGGATTCCTCGTAAAACTGTAGGTCCCTTCCCTCCTAATCTTACTCTGTGGTAGAGTTTAACCCGCCCGGGTTGGTACCACCGCACTGAATGAAACGTCGGTCCAAACGGCTATAATTAGTCTGTGTTTTCCGACCAGTTCAGTGTAGCCGGCACGATCAAAGGGGGAATCACTGACATGGCACCTAGTTCACCCGGTGTTATGGGCTGACATCACGGACGTTGTAGGTGATGTAGCCAACCGTGTCAGTTTCCATAAAAAAAAAAAAAAATTTTACAGTCAACAAAGATATAGGAATAACATTTTTTGATAAAATTATGAAATTGAATTTGTTTCAATGTAATAATGCAAACGTTGTGTGTGTTCTTTATGGCAAAATAAATATCTGAATGTGAATATAAACAAGACCATTGAATGATGTTGTTTGTATTCAGATACCCTAAATTTTAAGAGATTATTGTGGAGAGCGAACGTTTCAAAGATAAATTGGAAAACTCGCAATTTCCATACAAACCTCGCCGAAATTTAAACTTAAAATCACTTATCGGTTTGTCTGTCTCTTGTTTGCAGTAAAGTATTTCAATTTCGCTGTCTACTGAACGGAATAGATTTCCACTGCTTATCTGCAGGCATATTATCTAGAAACAAATCCGAGGAGCGGGTCGTGTCGTTTCGCAAACAGTTTCGCGGTTATCTTCCATCTCAAATCCTCGAAAGGGTTATAACCTTTACATAAAAGGAACTCCTAAACCTCGCTATAAATTCCCTGTAACGCATATAGACGAGGCAGAGCGCGATGAAAAACAGGTGACAACCCATCTGTAAACAAGTGTGTGTTCACATGCAAATTTTCGTCACGAATACATTCAATTTACAAAGATTTATAAAAAAATATTTTATGTTGAATTTAATTCATTTAATTATTAACTATTAAATGTCAGAAATGTCATTGTATTGTAATGTTACTTTAGTATCTCGGAATTTATTTCTCTTATTGTTTATTTCTACTTTGTTTATTTCTATTTACTATTAAATGTGATATATTTTTAGAACAGGATATTCAAGCTCTTGACAACGATACCCCATTGGGGTAAAATCTCAAAAATGTTTGGCAATTTGCCCTGGCGCCCGTCGTTTTGAGTTTTTCATCAAAATTCTATCCTAAGACACGAGACAAATTCAACTATGCCTCACATATTGACACCGGTGAAATAGTTTAGATAGTTTAGCTCGTTAGGGAATAAACTAACATACATACATACATACATCTATGTATACATAGATACATACACATACATACGCTGCCATAATCATTACCCTACTTTTGTCTTCATCGTAGTCGGCTAAAAACAGACACCGTACTGCCACCGAATATAACTGGTACGTACCTACAGATTCGCCGGTTTGTTCTTTAAAAATATAAAATCTAAATATTATTGTGATTTTATTTCTGAGCTTAAAACAGACAAAGGAACCGGCTTCAGTAGGCGGCTCCCTCTCTAATCCGTTAGCCCGTCTAGTCAGCGGGCGCGGGCCATTGTGTTATCTATAACCATCGACCGCTGAGCCTACAGACCTCACATCAGCGGGCCCACTATCTAAACTCTAAAGCAGCGGTTCTCAAACTTTTTTGGTGACGGAACCCTTTTGGAAAGCGAAATACTTGACGGAGCCCTGGTATGCGTAGATTACGTGCGCTTCTTGCAAAGTAAGTGTGAACCTCATTATTTGTTGTCAGTGAGATTTCAGTCTTCCTCTCCGACTCTATCCGTTTCATACCGCACGTACACGCTCGATTTTTGGCGCGCTCGGTTCAGAGGCTATCTCGCGTCTTGAGGTTCATTGGTCCGCGTCTAAAACCCTCCATTCACGGGCGTGGCAGCGTGTGTCAGCCGAGAATTGAACCGAAACAAAACTCGGCCGGTAAGGCTGGAAGGTGAAATAGAGAGAACCGTTCATCAAGCAAGCAGCAGCGCTGACTTTTATTATTTTATTCAAATCTCGGCTTCAAAAGTGAGCCGGCCTTTTATCCACTTCTGAAAAAAAAGTCCCAAATGAGTCGGTCCGCGGGGGATTTATTTCTCCCGCTATTTGCCGTCTTCTTTCGTTCGGATTAATTTCGAGGCGGACTTTTTGATATCTACAATGCTGGAAAACGTTGATGGAAGGCTGACAACGTAATTGCTCCGGATAGGGTAGAAAGTGCATTTAAAGAGACGCTTCCTGAAGATAAGGCGCCGAAGGAAAACTATAAACTAACAACGATCTAATTGTTTATTTTACTACAATTTATTTAATTTCATCTAGTAGGAAGCGTGTCACCCTGGAGCGTGCCCTCTTGAAGTCCTAAAAATAAGCGCACCTACTGGTGTCTTCAGTCTTGCACCGTTGTGGCACAACTCCTGGTTGGGAGGTGCAGCAAGTTCAAGTTGTAGTAGGTATATAATTTCTAGTATATAGTTTATTGTACATTCATGCGACAGACTGCACTCGAACTTGTCACAATTTTTTCGCCGACCGGATTCGAACCTGGGACCTCTCGCAAGAGAAGCCGATGCCGAAACCACTCGGCCACCCGCCGCTTAAAACTTAAACTATTAAACCTTAAACTATTCGTATTTTTGTTAATCCAAATTCATGGTACTATGTATATCATAAGCATATTCAATATTTGGGAAGCAAGAGGCTTCTATAATCAAAATATGTAGTAGTGAAAAGTTTAAAATTTTCCGCCTCAATGTAAGGGCGGATGTAGGCCGGTGTAACCCTTTCCTTCCTTATAATTGCTTACAAATTGAAATTGACGGTTTTGAAAGTGTTTTAAGGAAACTTTTATAGGCGGTGGCGTGTTTTTAAAACAAACATTATTTTAATAAAATACGTAGAGTGTGAAAAACGTTTCTATTTGGCCTCGCAGCCTGGTTAACTGGCTGCATCTGCGGCTTCGCTCGCGTTAGACTTTCAGATTTAAAACAATGAACGATAGTCGGTGTAAGCAGAGTAATCGTTGTATCTCTCCCCGTGCAAGTCGTAAAAGGCGACTAAGGGATAAGGACAAGATGCCGTGCTAAAGGGCGACAGGATCGCCACCTCTCAGCTTGGCACGGTACTTCCACCGAGTCATGCAGCAGGTGGGTCTTCGTGTCTTACTTGCTGCTTGATCGATTGAATCTTGTTCGAATACTTTGCGAAACGTGGCGGTCGATGTTTTGCTGTAATTTACGAGAGTTCTTGCAGCACTACACCGATTACTCTGCTTACCCCGATTGTCGGGATTCAACGTGTGTGATATGAAATATATGTATGTGTGCATGCGGAAATATGTAAGCACTAATGTAGGTACCTAAACTCATTTACATTGGTTGCGGCGTTCATCGGACGAATGACATGATAGTATATAGAACAAATTAATCCGCTACAAAGATTTTTGAATTGAAAACTTCTTTAGCGGCGCTTGGCACTTTTTTAGGTGGGTAAAAAATGTTAAACTCGCGTCATCGCGTCATCGCGTCAGCGTCAGTTTTATTTTTATTATTTAAAATGTAACCTTAAGCCATTGCTTTAAGGGTTAAGTTACGAGTGGCTCGGGATCAATTCTGTTCGTCTCTCAGTGACAGTGGGAATCCGATATTCGTTTGGTCGTTTATGTGATTTCGTGGCTCAATGGTAAGAATGTAGGATTTGTATTTTTTGACCATGGGTTCGAATCCCTCAAAATTTTTTTTGTTTTTTTTTCTTTTGTTTTCTTTTTTAAGCAATGTTACGGTGTTTAATTTTTTTAGGGTGTTTAGTTTTTTTTTAACCACCTAAGAATTATTTTCGGAAATACAAAAATTTTTTTTTTCTTTTGTTTTCTATTTTAAGCAATGTTACGGTGTTTAAATTTACACGTGACCAAACGTGAGCTATTTTGCCTCTACTAGTTCAGCTATACATTACAAATATACTTAGCTTTTGTGCAACAAACAGTTTTTCTTTAACAAACAGTTTAGTAGGAAGCAACCAAACTGATTTACTAAACTCGGGTTAGTTGTGGTAACTGCTAGTTTTGTAGTCACCACAGCAGCAACTAAACTGTTTTGTAACATATTACACAAAATTTAGTTACTAACTGACTAACCGTTTTTTTCAGTGTTGATTAAAGCATGCTCTTCGGTTACGGGCACTACGCAGTTGACCCTTTTTGAGCACGTGCCCGATCTGGTCCAGGTACGCGCGTCTAGTTTGACCCTTCCCGACTCTTCCACTCACATTTGCTCCATTTGAGTATTCTTATATGGCAGACTACACTCGAACTTGTCACAATTTGTTCTATCCGGTTCGATTACGCAACGCACACGAAGAAGAACCGGCAAGAAACTTCGCAGGATATTTTATTTTTGTATAAATATTATTACATGTATTTTAGTAAAGGGGCAAGGGAATGAATAAAAAACCGGCCAAGTGCGAGTCGAACTCGCGCACCGAGGGTTCCGTATCGCCATGTCATGGTTAGCGCCACTCACGCCATCTACGGCGTGTTATGAAATGCTTCATATTAGTTAAAATTCATGATTAGTTAAAATGCTTCATAATCTATTCGGTAGATGACTATGTTATATCGGCCATAATAACACATATTCTGTGAAAATTTCAACGGGCTAGTAGGGCCGTAGCGGATACGGAACCCTAAAAATCTTAAAACTTTTTATTTATTAGTGTACTACAAACATACTAAAACATTATAAAAAAAAGAACAACCCGGGACTAATGATATGAATGAGATCTGTAAATCAAGTTGATAAATAAAAAATCTCATCCATACCGACCGATCCAGGGAAAGTTCCCAAGACACTCAGCGCATTAGCCCTCTGTATGGCCAGCCAGACTAATGCGCTGAGAGAGGTAGGCCCCAGCTCGGGCCTCCCCGTACACTCTATCAGTCGACTGCCTAAATCCTTGCAGAGAGACTTTGCTTCAGCTGACCAGGGGCCTAATGTTTCCACAGCGAAAGCAATCATTTCATAATTTTGTGCTATTTCAAAAACCCTAAAAATGTCCAGCAATGACTGCTTCATCCTGTTGAATTCTTTGCTGCTGTTCACGCTTTCGACACTCTGTCGACATGAATCTGTCCCATAAATAAAGCTGACGTTTATATTATGAGCATAAGTCATTATCATTTGTATTTTTTTAACGAAAAACATAAAAAAGTTCGAGACCATAACTCTTTTTTTCATTGTTTAGTTAGAGTACAGAATATGTACTGTGTAATATGTGTACTATGATATAGTTAGCTAGAGCGTATATAGATAGAAAATAGGTACCGGTCAGGTCGGCATGGCATTCGCAATCCCCACATACGATCGAATGCCCATGGGCGTCGTTAGACACCTCGCGGGTGGCTCGGTGCGACATGTCGCGCTTTCTATAAAAAAAAAACGGCCAAGTGCGAGTCCAACTCGCGCACCGAGGGTTATGTATCGCCATGCCATGGTCAGCGCTGCTTCATACTGTTTTCGGTAGAATGGCACACAAACACTTTTTAGTTTCTTGTATGGGGACCCCCGTGAATTTTTTACTTTTTCTTATTTTTGTTATTTTCTTGTTATATCGGCCATAATAAATAACAAATATTTGTGAAAATTTCAACGGGCTACCTATTACGGTTCAAAAGATCAGTAACGGTGACAGACGGAAAGACAGACAGACAGACGGAGTAGACTTAGTAATAGGGTCCCCTACAACGGATACGGAACCCCAAAAAACGTTATTGCTACAAGAAACATTTTATAATAATAAGCACATTAGAATATTTACATAAGATGCAAAGGCCAACTTATCCCTTGCAGAGATTTCTTCCAAACAACCTTTGGATGTTTGAGAGTTGATTAAAGTGAAATGTAATAACCAAAAAAAGTCTCATCAAAAATGTGAACGGGTTATCGAACGGTTATCGACGGAGGTAAATCTCTAAGGATATACACTTCTCCGCAGACGGTGTATGTAGGTAGAGCATCTAATTTTCCGCCAAAGCCTTCGCTGCGTGAAGTGCAGGGAGGCGCAGCCCGTCCTTCGAGTGCCTCGCGCCGCCGCCACCGCGCCATCGCACGATTCAAATCACAGTTCACACGCTACACAGATATTGTGTGAAACGTGTTTTTTTTTATGGAAACTTACACGGTTGGCTACATCACCTACAACATCCGTGATGTCAGACCATAACACCGGGTGAACTAGGTGCATTGTCAATGCTTCCCTTCGGTCGTGCCGGCTACACTGAACTGGACGGAAAACACAAACTATTTACATAGCCGTTTCGGCCGACGTTTCATTCAGTGCGGTGGTACCAACCCGGGCGGGTTGAACCCTACCACCTAGTAAGGTAAGAAGGGAAGGGACCTACAGTTTTACGTGGAATCCGAACCACGGTCAGCCTCCAACGGTCGAGCGGTCATCCATCCAAGTACTGACCGCCCCAGCGTTGCTGGGGCGGTCAGTACTTCATCAATACTACATCAATTCTTCGTCAGTACTACATCAATAGCGACAGTTGACTGTCTGCACCACTGAGCTATCGAGGCTGACACAGTGTATAAAAAGCTTTGTATGAGAACATGGAAATTTTCGATCCTCCTTCCGATTACCTCATCCAGATTGTAGGCAGACTAAATGTCTCAGTAAATAAACTAGGTATCTACGATTTTAAGTAGGTAGGTATATGGATTTAGGCACATCACATCTCTGTTGTGAGACACAAGATTTTTGACATTGAAAATATCTTTTCGATCGCTTCAGTATAGTCCCCGATTTCCAGCGAGAGTGCGAATTCGCCATGGTGTCGTGAATTTTAAGGCTACGTAAATATTTAGGTCACGTGACGCGTATCGAAGAGGGCTACAAGATTGTGAAAAAAATTTCAAAAGTTTGAGAGTTTTTGAGAAAATCGCAAAACACTGTTTAAAATAGCCGTTTTTAGGAGGTTTAAAAGAGGCACTTTTAAACTAATTTCTAAATATATATTTTAAACCTTTATATTTTTGACTCAATATCTGGGGACGTTTTTTTTAAAGTAAAAACTTGGTAGATAATTGTTTTCCGTTACGCGAGTTACGAGTCGTTATAATTCAGTGCGATGTAATACTTTCAAATTAAGAATTTAATTTTTTTAATTTTATATTTTTTTATTTTTGACAATTTTTGTAAATTTTTAAAAATTTACATATATCTTATATTATCTATAAGTTTACACAAATATTATAAAGAGGTAGAGTTTGTATGGATTTTTCATGGATTGTGGTTTTTTTATGGATGGATTTATTTGTATGGATGTAAGAGGTAGTAATCTCCGAAAATAATCATCCGATAAAAAAAAATGTTTGACCAATATTTAGAATGGACCTTCAGGATGGACATAGGCTATGTGAGCGAAGCTAAAAGAAAAGCTAGTCCTAGATAAATCTGTAAAATCTTCAAGATTCTTGAAGTTTTTACAGGATCAGGGCCATAAAAAATTTATGCAAACAAGTTTTTGCTTGTATTTTTGGAGCCGACTCTACTTCTAGGAGCTTCATTTATATATCTGAATCTGAACAAATCTACCAAGTTAAAATATGAATGAACTCTGCGCAAACTTATCGTGTGACAAAACTCTCAAGTAAGTTAAAACAATTAATTTGATTCTCGCACTGAAGGAGAAAACTTTCACTGTCTTTTGAATTAACTTCTGCACTAAACTTGCTGACTAACTTTCACGGCACGAGAAAACCTATAGAACATAGCACACACACATACAATATGACGCAAGTATGGATTCTTCTAAAGCAGCGTTTTTAAATCTGTGGGTCGCGATCCCTGGAGGGGTCGCGAAACCTTACTCGGGGGGTCGCCGGCAGAAGGAAAAAGGCAAGGTTTTACATTACAATAAAACACAATTTACACAATTTCAGTGAGAAATTGACTGCTTATTTTTAAAAAAATTGTCAAATCGTGGTGCTGTTCTTGGCCGCAAGAGCTTTCAAAGCTGCCGCGGATTATTGCAGAGTGTAGGTCCTAATAATGAATATAGGTACCAAAATAGAGAAAATCATAAAAGTAGTGTTTTAAAATACTAACTTTTTTGTGTGTATGGCCCAAGGGGGTCGCGAGAATTTTCAACCTGTAAAGGCGTCGCGTATTCAAAAAGATTGAAAAACACTGTTCTAAAGAAACTTGTGTAAGATCGTTGAGGAAAATAAATTAAGTGGGGAATTTGTGGTATAAGATTGAAATTAGTTTTGGTTCGATGTTGAGTCTTTGGGCAGATTTAGCAATGCAAATGGCATTGCCAAGTCCAATTATATTTTATTAACTCCCCACGAATAAAGAGAGGTGTTATAAGTTTAACGTGTGTGTGTATGGGTGTGTCTGTCTGTGCCTCTGTGGCATCGTAGCTCCCAAAAGGATGGACCGATTTGCATGCGGTTTTTTTAAAGCTTAAAATAAAAGTTAAATTATACACTCAAAAATAAATTGCGTTTACTTACTTAAAGGAGTCGGGGGACCGCTAAGTAAATAAAAAACTAAGTAAAAAAACACAGAGCGGCGCGGGAATTTACTTATTGGTCCCCCGACTCATTTAAATAAGTAAACCCAAATTATTTTTGACTTTTTAAGTGTCGGGGGTTTTTAAAATTTGTAATGTATAATTGGTTAAGTCAGTGTTTCGAGGTTTCTTGCCGGTTCTTAATGCGGCTTTTATCAGGCAGTTTTTATCTGAGTCAGATACTCTGATCCTCATTCTAACAGACTGAGAGTCAAGACAGTTAATCTCCTATTCCCACTCCTGGTTTCTCGCCTAACCGGGTAGGAACGTCTGGATTTCCTCCTAACTTGACATATTGAGAGTGCCGAAGCGCACGGCTTCAACGCTCCGAACATATTGGCCTCAGCGCAAATATTGCCTGGAAAACGGATTATAATGTACCCGTTCCGTTGTGTGCGGGTCGAAGCCGATCCGATGCGACGCGCGACGACCTGCTTTGCGCTGCCGGAGCACTTAGTATTAATTTATGAAGCCTCTGTTATACTATACAGGAAAGGTGAGGTGAGCTTAAATAATTGAAAGTTAGTTTTTTTTATGGGAACTGACACGGTTGGCTACATCACCTACAACATCCGTGATGTCAGCCCATAACACCGGGTGAACTCGGTGCCACGTCAGTGCTTCCCTTCGGTCGTGCCGGCTACACTGAACTGGACGGAAAACACAAACTATTCACATAGCCATTTCGACCGACCTTTCATTCAGTGCGGTGGTACCAACCCGGGCAGGATAAACCCTATCACCTAGTAATATAAGGGAGTCATATCCCTTAGTCGCCTTTTACGACATACACGGGGAGAGATGCAGTCGGGCTATTCGTTTAAAGTGAACACACAAGTGCGTTGTAGGCATATATATGTCAGTCGGTCAGTCAGTCAGCGTGTAAGCGTCCACTGCTGGACATACGCCTCTCTAATTTTTGTCAAGTCCTCCCGACCTTCGGCGGGAAGCCGAAGGTCGGGAGGACCGGGAAACCGAAGGCCGGTGCGACGCATCTTCGTTATATTAGCCCTGGTAATTTTTTTTAAACCACCAGAACATCACACTTTCCTTCGAGCCAAGTCTGCCGAAAGGAGCTAATGGAGCCAGGAAGGAGCCAGGAAGTCTTTCAGGTGGCGCACCGCTATCTAGTGTTTCGTTTTTCGGAGCAGCTGTATAATGCGATTCCACCATCTCCATTCAACTTCTAATCGACCCTGTCGTCATATTTTGTTTGCGGAACCGGGAATACATAGTGTACCCATATATTTCCTTACAAGTACAACCTGGTTATTTAATAAAAAGGCTTGCTCTTTTCATGTATTTTGGTACATTATATTATGTGTACTTGTGGATACAATGTTTGAATTTGACGTGGTGGGCTATATCAGCACCTGACATGTATTTAACATAATTTCAGGTATTCTTTATTGAGCACTAATTTATACAAGTTAGGCACAACAGGGGAGATTAATGCCGGACAATCTATTCTAACTAACCTTTGGGATGTGGGAGAAGTACATGCAGGCGAACAAGAATAGTTGGTGGCATTGTGTTAGACTGTAAAGAAACCTATAAGATAAACTACATACGAATACTAAATAAATACTTTAATACGCATACATATATATGTATATAATTTTAATATAATAAATCAAATTGCTGTTAAAAAAATCGCGGTAAAGATTTTTTTTCATGTCCGATAAAGTTGGCGCGTAAATTCCGACGCTAGTGGAGACAGCTGTTCGGGGAGTTAATTTGAACAGAATGTTTGAAATTATGAAAACTGAGCGTGGCCGCTTTGCAGTTAATATCCCAGTGCCTGGAACTATCCGGCTGGAACGTTTATTCGCAAAGTTTTCGGTTGTGGAGGTAATGCGGAGCGAGGGAGTTGCGCAGGGCTGACACTTATTGCCGGGAGTTTTGATGGGTTTTTACCTTGTAATCAATTGTAGTTGCCCGCTTTTTTATTTGTACATACTGTTAAACTTTCTTGAATACTTATATCAATAAAATCGTCGTCTTGTTACGTATTACAAGGGCTGCCTATTTATTATTTGGTTAAAGACAATTTACAACACTCTAATAATTATTATTAAATATGTAAATATGTACCTTAGAAATTCGTTAGAAACAAATAAAATTAATCTAAAAATATCATTACAAACTGGGGCTTAAAAATAAACCACACAAGTGCATGTTAGACTCGCGCGCCGAGGGTTCCGTATGAGTCAGTCATACTCATATCATACCACTTTCTCTTAGGCCTTCGATCTAGCCCTAATTGATTTACTTCTGGAGATATACATATTCATTTGTTTATCTAAAGGCTTTCTTCTTCTTTCATTAAATCATACATTTTACCCGAACGCAACTCGGCCTTTGGCCTCGGCCTCAGTGAATTACTTTCTGTTCATCGAGAAAGTATATCGTTTACCGGACGGCCTCGTCTTCAGTGACTTGTCATCTTGGTGTCTTCGAAAAACTATTAACGTCATCTTCTTCGAATTTAACGTAAAACTGTGTGTCCCGCCCTTCTAACCAAACTAGGTGATAGGGTTTAACCCGCCCGGGTTGACACCACCGCACTGGTGGAAGGGTCAGTTGAAGCGGCTATGTAAACCGGTCGTGTTTCCGTCCAGTTCAGTGTAGCGGGCCGGACAAAAGGGAAGCACTGACATGGCACCAAGTCCACGGAGGTGCTATGGGCTTACGTCACGTATGTTGTAGATGATATAGCCAACCATGTCAGTTTCCATAAAAAAACCTTCGCATACAAATTATAAAGACATCCATCCATAGGCGTTTTGAAAAATAACGCCACCCTTCTAAAGCCGAAAAGTCGCATTGTATCGAAGTCGTTATATTATATGCCCCAATTCCGTTCCTGACAAATCGCTCAGGCTCGGCGATTCGCGGGAAATACTGACACGAGACCCTTATCAGAGTGTCCATTTGTCAATAATGTCTCTTGACTCCTGGGCCCTGGCGAGAGAAGTCAGTGTCCCGATATACATACTACTGCACCCAGCGATGAGTTCAATTGCAAAAGGGTAGCAACAACGGTTTGGGAAAAGGTTTCTGAAGAATGATTGGGAGTACTAGACGCGACTAGACTTAAACCGGAGGTGGTTAAAACGATTATAAGCCCAAACCATAGAGAAATAATATATATACGTCTATGGCCCAAATATTATAACTTTTTATCTAGGCTTGCCGTTACCTTCAAATTAAATTATTAAATTAATTAAACTCGGAGGAGCTGTTTAACGCGATTCCGTCGTCCCCATTCCACAACCGCACTACGCGTACTGGGTGGGGGTGCACCCCTATACAATCGACCTACCACGGATGCACCAACCGGATCTGTAGGTCTTTTATTCACAGAACCGGGAAAATGTGGAACGCACTCCCTGCCCATCTATTTCCTCCCAAGTACAGACTGGGGTTTTTCAAAAGGAGCGTGAAAAGGCTCCTGTCAGGCCGGCATGCCATTTGCAATCCCCGTGCATCACAGAATGTCCATGGGCATCGTTAGACACCTACTTGTAGGTGAAACGAAGCCACATGTCGCGCTAGCGATAAAAAAAATTATGTTTATTTATCTTAACTGTTACCAAGTATTACTACAAACTTTAATATTTAGTACATTAGCCAATTAAAGATTTTACTTATTTAGGAATTAAGTACACAGAAATCATAAAATAACAAAGAAATTATAAGAAAATTAATTAAACCAGTGAAGATTCTTTTAAGACATGAAAATTAAAAAAAATAACTGTTAAGTGAGAATGTTGTTTACAAAGGGTTCAGTAGCCATATGTTTCTTCTTATTGCACTTATAGCGAGCATTCTTATTGTCGCACTCGCACGTATCTCGCGTTCGGCACAGCCTATTTTGTATTGATAGTCTTTCGTATCCCTCACGCAATCTGTCGGTCACCAAATTTAAACCATCATTCGGTAGATGGCGCTGTTCTACCGATTCCCTTATACAAAGTGTTGTAACGGCCAGTACATTAATTTCGCCAGCGCAATCGTCATGTTTTCCCGAGACAAAAAAGTAAATAAAGCTTTTTTCTAAAGTGTCTAGTTTTCGAGATAAAATTGTTTGAAATTTATGTTTTCGTCAAGTGTAATTTGACGCGCGCGGGGGGAGTGTGCTGGCGCGGGAACGGTCGGCGTCGAAAACTCACGCCGCTGCGCCGCCCCCGCGCATCCCCTCTCTACACGCACTAACGCTCACCCACTCACGCGCGCCTTTCATTCCCACGTTCGTACGGAACATTTGATCCGTTTTACACTAAATCAAATAATTAGTTTGTATGAAAACTGTAACTTAAAAAAGTTACTTGACTTTTTTGTTACTATTGATCCCAATAATAATTTCCTTTTAACCTGTATACCGATCTATTATGATAATTGTATGGGTAGGTACTTCCTTAATTTTGAACTTTTTGCTTTTTTTTGCATATTGCCATAATAAATAACACATATGTATTATGTGAAAATTTCATCCGGCTACCTATTACGGTTCAAACGATACAGACCTAAGACGAACGGACAGACAGACAGACGGCGTAGGTTTAGTAATCCATCCGTCTTGTTGGTGACCCGAAACTTACAGATGGTCTGGAGAATGAAATGAAGGGAAGCACTGACATAGCACCTAGTTCACCCGGTGTTATGGGCTGACATCACGGATGTTGTAGGTGATGTAGCCAACCGTGTCAGTTTCCATAAAAAAAAAAAAAAAAAAGTTCCTGAGTCACAGACGATTTGTGGGTTCGCTTAGTCTGTTTTACAGATACTATCACGGACGCTGCTCTGCGGAACTAGCATCCCTTATTCCCTGCCACCCGTCCTATTATCTCCGCATGACTCGTTGCAGAGAGACTCAGCACCCTTTTGTTGTTGACACTGGGCTTTTGAGAACCCATCGGTTCTCTAAATAGTTTCTTTGTCGCACCGCTAGAGTGTGGAACTGTCTTCCGGCGAGTGTATTTCCTGAATCCTTTAACCTGGGTGTCTTCAAGCGTCGTATTAACGGGCTAGACAGCCTAGCAACAGTCCGCAAATCTGCTGGCATGGCACCTAAATGAGCGTGGTTTCGCGAGGAGAGGTGATTTTGGCTCTGTCGACTGTACCATTGGTCTCTCGGCACAGCCACACATGCTGGTTTACATAAAAATAAAATAGACTTCCGTTTGGAAACGGAACTCTAAAAATCGTAGCAGACCTTCAAATTAAACTCCTCGCTATTCGCGGTACTATTCTGTATCCCGGTGGTGGCGGCGCGGCGCAGTAGCGTTTGGCTCGTGAGACAACCCTGGCGCTGCTGGCGCCCCGCGGCCCGCGGGCACCATTACGGCTGCCGTCGCGGGCTACCTCGCGCCCCGAGGGGAGGCGTCTATCCCAGATTCATTTGCCTAAATTTATTTTCCGTATAATCGAATTGGAACATAATAACTTGGTGGATTTGTTTAAGGACATTCCTGACTTTAATCTCGCATAAAATATCCGGTGCTGCCCTCCTCCTGCGTGCCTAGTTTTGGGTATTTATTCAATAATAGCGGTAGCCACATTCCGGGATTGCTTTCCAAAAGTTTATAACGAGCTATCGTTCGCGCGGGAGGGTTAGCAGTTCATACCGCTTAGCGGTCTTTGATTCTAATCTTCATTTCTCCCAATCAGCCTTTGATTTTTCTTTGAAGCAGTCCTTCCACCCTATCGTGCAGCAGGTGGGTCTTCGTGCCTTAGTTTTTTTTTTTATGACAACTGGCACAGTTTGCTACATAATGTAAACTGAAAAAGCATGTTTCCGTACACATTTTTAGGCTTCCGTATCCGCCGTACGGGACCCTATTACTAAGCCTACGCCGTCTGTCTGTCTGTCCGTCTGTCTGTCCGAGGGCTGTATCTCTTGAATCGTAACAGGTAGCCCGTTGAAATGTTCACAGAATATGTGTTATTTATTATGACCGATATAACAACAAATAATAAAAATAAGAAAAAGTAAAAAATTCACGGGGTCCCCATACAAGAAACTAAAAAATGTATGCGCGCCAAAAACACGCACGATATAAGCATTTCATAAAACACGCCATAGATGGCGTCAGTGGCGCTGACCATGACATGGCAATACGGAACCCTCGGTGCGCGAGTTCGACTCGCACTTGGCCGGTTTTTAGGATCAATATAATATTTCTGTCTAAGGCCCACTTGCACCAACACAGATTTAATATATAAACCAGTTTAACTCGCTAAACCAGTTTAAGCTAGCACCCGTTGACTGTGGGAACCGCGTTTAAGGCCCACTTGCACCAACACAAATTTAATATATAAACCAGTTTAACTCGCTAAACCAGTTTAAGCTAGCACCCGTTGACTGTGTGAACCGCGTTTAAATCCATAACTCGCTACTTAACTTTAAACTCGTGTTGGTGCAAGTGGGCCTAAATCCATAACTCGCTACTTAACTTTAAACTCGTGTTGGTGCAAGTGGGCCTAACTTTGGGAGCGGGCTGTAGATGTGATGTTTTGTATATGATCATATTCGTTGTAAATAATATATAGGTAAGCCGAACGTTGGAAGCTCAAAAGAATTTCGCACCGGTGTGAATTAGAAATTTTATCGCAATGTAAATCCACTCGGCCTTAAAAGCTTTTAGGAGATACGAGTGCTTCGGTAGGTATTTTTGAAAAATCTCTTTTGATACAATAATATTATAGGTACTATTTATATTACTTATAGTAATTTATTCAATGCACTTGCAGCAGAGAGGCCTGTTTTTTTTTATGTAATCCGGTATGGGTGGCTGAGTCGGAGGGGCCAAAGCGCATGCTCCGACCAGCCAATATCACCTCCGAGAAGGTAGGTGCCATACCGGAGACTTCCCTGGATATCCTTAGCCTTAACCTTTAATAAAATCCAACGTCTGCTTTTTGTCTGTATGTATGTATGTGTGTCTGTCTGTCCGCTTATAACTCGAGAACCACTGAACCGATTTTAATAAAACAAAATTCTACGGATAGCTTGATTCTTCCCATCAACTATAGGCTACTTACTATCACGCTAAATGACTTATGAGGTTAGCAGAGAAGTCAAATATGAGAGCGGGCGGAGCCGCGGGCACAGCTAGTAATATTATATTATAAATACTGTTTGACTGTAACATAAATACGATTTCATTAGTCAAATTTTTACTCAACTACTCACAACAACACTCAGTGGTGCGGTCGGTCGACTGTCGGTCGATTCATCGCACCTGGGCGCGGTCAGTGGATGGATGGGTAACCGCTCGACCGTTAGAGGCTGACCGTGGTTCGGATTCCCTTCTTACCTTACTAGGTGGAAGGGTTTAACCCGTCCGGGTTGATACCACCGCACTGAAAGAAAGGTCTGTTGGAACGGCTATTTAAATAGTTCGTGTTTTCCGTCCAGTTCATTGTTGCCGAAGGGAAGCACTGACATGGCACCTAGTTCACAAAGTTGTTATGGGCTGACATCACGAATTTTTATGTTTATGTTGCGTTTTGTCGCAAGGATTCTTGGTAAATTACAGCACAACTCCGACCACTACGTTTAGCAAAGCATTCGACCAAGATAACTATCAAGCAGCAAGTAAGTCACGACCCACCTGCTGCATGACTCGGTGCAAAGACCGTGCCAATGTGAGAGGTAGCTATTCCATCGCCCCTTGGCACGGTATCTTGTCCGTATAATAAAACACATTTTCAATATCAGTTTCACACAACAGGGAGCGGTTAGATCTACGATCTATTTATGAAATATATTACTATTTGCCTGGCCCCGTTCGCCACAGACGGTAGTACAGTCCCTCAGGAAATTCCTTTGTAAATATGGCTGTTTTCATCCAATTGTACCCTCCTCGCGGTAGAGACAAGGGCTGCGAATTTCCAAGGCAGAAATGTGTGTGTGTGTTTTTTTTTATGGAATCTGACACAGTGTGCTACATCACCTACAACATCCGTGATGTCAGCCCATAACACCGGGTGAACTGGGTGCCAAGTCAGTGCTTCCCTTCATTTCATGTCGGCTACACTGAACTGGGCGGAAAACACGAACTATTTACATAGCCGTTTCGACCGACGACGTTTCATTCAGCGCAGTGGTACCAACCCGGCCGGGATAAACCCTATCACCTAAGTAAGATAAGAAGGGGAGGGACCTACAGTTTTACGTGGAATCCGAACCACGGTCAGCCTCCAACGGTCGAGCGGCTGTCCATCCAAGTACTGACCGCGCTCAGCGTGGCTTAACAACAAGTCGACCGACCGCACCACTGAGGTACCGAAGCTGATAAAATGTATGTACAGACAACTGCTCTCATTTCTCACACTTCAGGAACCCTGTCAAAATAAAATATTTGATTATTTGTATAATTTTGTAGGCGTAATGAGTGAATGTTAATTTGACAAGGTTCCTAAAGTGTGGGAAATGAGAGCAGTCGTACGTATGTACGTATTTATACGTCGCTTGTACAAGGAAAGACTGTTGTGGTCTTATGTGGTGCTTTGTCCAACGCGCTCTGTCTAGCGGGGCGTAGTGTTTTTCAAAATGGCGCATGAAAGGCTAGCGGATTTGGAAAAGTTCCACGATTTCATCTTCACTGTAGGCACACACGTAGAGAGGATCTTCATTATTTCTATTTGAGCTCTTCTTTACTTCCATCTCATTTCATTATTTATTTCGTTTCGTTAAATTATTCTTTCCGTTTCGTTCCAGTTCGTTTGTGAGCGCGCCTAAATAGAGGGCGCTCTGTAATTAAATTTATTTTAATTGCGTAGCCCTCCTAGGCTATCATATATTTTTTATTTAGGTACGTAAGTTAGATGGCAGTACAGTTATTTAATAAGTTATGCGCCTGGGTTTGTACGCATTAATAAAACACAGGTAAAAAAAATAAAAAAATGAGCTTCGAAAAAAAAACGAAAGAAATAAGTTATAGTGATCTCTATTAGGAGTAGAATACGGTATATGAAAAAATATATAAAAGGTATAGAAATCTTCTATCATAAAAAATATTACTATTTTTTCCGTCTACAATAGAAATGGTAATTCCTCTATTTGAAAATTACTATTTTCGTAGTCGAGCGCTAGGGGCTAGGGCGAGTCAAGTAAGTTTTTGTAAATAAAAAAATTGCGATCTCTCGAATTTGCACTTTGAAAATATTTTGGTACAATGGTTGGTACTTAAGTTGGTATGGGTAAGGTGACAATTTAATATAATAAAAAAGTTACTTATAAAAATTAAAACCCGACGACGAAAAAAGTTATGAAGAATGCGTAAATCAAAAGTGCAAATTAATGTTTTCCATATAACTTATTAGATATTGGAATTGTTTTATGTTTTCGTTTAATTTCTTCTATTTCACAGTCATCACATTGTGGAACCAGGCGTCCGCCATTTTTAATTTTGAAAATTGTTATATATTATTGCCTATGATATTCGGGAGTGAGACGAATCTAATGACACCTAAATTAATTCAAATCGCTTTATACATATACATACACGTCAAACTCATAAGTAACCCACTTTTTTTTGGCTTCGTCGTAGTCGGGTCGAAAGTAGAAAATTTTCCGTTTATTCTGAAATTTGGTAAAAACAATTCAGAATTTTTCTTCTTCTCTCAAGCGCGGTGCCTCAAATTTTCTTTTTATAATATCTACAACAAAGGCTATGACCTCGACTCGAATGTTTAATTCTGCCCTTCTAGTTTTCAATTTCCTTATACCTGAATGCCCTTTAGGCACTTGTAGCAGAGCATACCTACTATCAGCCTCCTTCTTCTCATCCCCTCTCACAGCTCTTTTAGCTATTCCGAATCGTTCTCTGTAATGTCAGCGCGCCTGTGGAATAATCTCCCACCAGCCATCAGAACATCTCCAACTCTTGCCACTTTCAAAAAGCGTCTGAAAGAAATGTATCTCTCCAAAGAATAGAGGTGATTTACTTTATTATTTACAGATATGAAGTAGTTTATGTAATGTGTGTATCAAGTATCTATTGCTAGTATATAATAGGTAATATTACGCTTCTATGTATTCTTATTTAGTATGATAAATATATCCTATGTTTATGTAATATATTCTAGTATTTTACCTACATATTATATTATACAAGCTGTGCCCGCGGCTCCTCCGCCCGCTCTCATATTTCACTTCACTGCTAACCTCATAAGCCATTTAGCGTGATAGTAAGTAGCCTATAGTTGATGGGAAGAATCAAGCTATCCTCGGTTCAGTGGTTCTCGAGTTATAAGCGGACAGACAGACATACACTCAGACACTCAGACACTCAGACACTCAGACAGAAAGCAGACGTTGGATTTTATTATAGGTAAGGATGCCCGGCGTCTTGTTCACTTCATTTTATTGTTTTGTTAGTATTAAGGTTGTGTCATTCTTCGTCTTTATTTTGCTACCCTTATAATAAGTTTTCATAAAAGTCAGGTTGACCGGCAGAGATTGCCTTAGTTAATAAGTCCGCCTTTTGCAAAATCATTGTATTGGAAAGCAATAAAGCATATTCCATTCTATTCTATTATATCTGCCTACTGTTTTGATGTAATGTTCTCTGGTCTAAAGCAGCTGGCAACTCGCCATCTGGTAACGCCAAGTGTGACGCGCACCGCTCATCTTCGTAAACCAAGACTTCACCTTGTTGCAATCTGTGATCTGCATATGGTACCGATACCACAGCCGATAGTATCCGGGTTCTGCCTGTACTCTCCGATCTCAGATGATAGAAAACGAGGCGAGATGAGCCATCAAAAGCGGTCTGTGTGTCAATACGGTTTCACCAAAATTCCTACCAATCAACGTGCGGCTACAACTATGCGCGCGGTGACGCACACACTGCTACCCGGCCACTCACAGATCATATCGACTACTATCCGTCCAAAGCCGATAATATCATATTACAACTCGCGCTTTGCGTCCCAGATCAGTGTAACCGGCACGGCCAAAGGGAATCACTGACGTAATTCATCAAGCTGTTATGGGCTGACATCACGAACGTTGTAGGTATAGCCAACCGTGTGAGTTTCCTTAAAAAAAAATTTTTATGCCACATATCCTCTGATTTCGCTAATCTTATGGAAATGTATAATCCCTTCTTCTGTATCAGAAAGATAATTCTAAGAATCCCTTCTCTTTGCGAGAGGTCCGAGGTTCGAATCCAACCGGGCGGCGCGGCGTGTACCAATGAGTTTTTCTGATTTGAAAAAAAAAAATACGTGCATTCCTTCAGCCACCACTCCATGGTTCGGAATAGTTCGGATTCCACGTAAAAATGTAGGTCCACCGGAATGACTGGAAGAAATTGCCTAAGGCAATAAGCCCGCCCTTGCCACACATTAAGTGGCATAAAGTATAAGATTATTATTATAAGATTATTGTAACCATAGATGATCAGAGCATAATCCTCTTTCTAATTGGTCCTTAATGTTAGCCAAGGCCGGATTTATTGCCTTTGGCAATTTCTTCCAGTCAAACTGGTAGACCTTACAGTTTTGCATGGAGTCCGAACCATGTAGCAGCTGGTGAAGGAATGGCATAAGGGGAAGAGGGCATGCAAATGACAGAGCGCAAATACATCGACATATCGTCAGCCATATGTCCAACTCTCCGCATACGGCAGCGAAACAATAGATGCTCGATTACTTATCTGGGCATTACTTCTCTCATCTATGGCTCCGATACAAGCGCCTTAGAACTTTGTCACAATAATATGAAATGTTCTTTGCTAGAACACTTCATAGAACAGAACATTGGCGTTTATGACGGGCGAGAACGTTAGACAAGGTTCGAGGTACTATAGGTAGTGAGGATGGACCCCAATATACACGTCACCCTTCGTTTACACTAGGAAGTAATAAAACAGATGTGTTCAAAAATCTTCTCGCGGCGTTATTATAAAATTTGAACGAGACCTGACAGAGAACAGACAAGATGTGTGTGTTGTGTATGGAGTTATTATTATTAGTTCGGAGAAAAAAAATTATTATGGAAAACGCGACATACCTATGTCCTATCGTTTCACCTACGAGCATGTTTCATGGACATTATGTGATGCATTTGATTGCGAATGTCATGCCGGCCTGACAGCAGCCTTTTCACGCCCCTTTTGAAAAGCCCCAAGCTGTACTTGGAAGGAAATAGATGAGCAGGCCCGTAGTGCGGAGGTGGAATGGGGACGACGGAATCGCGTTAAACAGATCCTCCGAACTCTCCCCGTGAAATAGACGATAGAACACATTTATTATTTTTATTACTTTACATTTATTAATATTTATTAATTTATTAACCACAGATCGAACGTCGTACGATGCAACTTGTGCTAGGCGTCGGTACAAGTGTGCGTGCATTCACATGCAGTATTGTGATAGATAAGTGACACGATCCCCACGTCGTCGGTGCTATCGCGCTCTCGCCCCCACCCGCCCACAGATGACAAGAGCGAGCGATAAAGACGTCATCGCTCGCCCACCAGCGCGTTTGCCGTCTTTCCGCCCACTCCCATCATCAGCAGGCAAGCGAGAACGAGAACGCCATACCACCGTCACACGATCCTAGCCATGCAGGCTTCTTAACACGCCATAACATGCTCAGGCGAAACAAACAACAACGTTTGTCACTGTCACTCTTTAAACAGCAACATGCCCGGTTGCTGCTGCACACACGCGTCACCGACTCGATACAAACTTGCGTGCGTTCAACACGCGCCGCACACGCCGTATGAAGCGGCTGTCCGTGAAATATATTCAAATCTGCACTATATTCAGGTCTCGTCGAGAACATATTTTTTCGGGAGTGATGTATGGGATGGGCTAATCTATAAAATAGACATCGATGTTAACCACCACGTTTAGCAATGTATTAGGATACGATAACTATCATGCAGCAAATAATGCGGGAAGACCCACCAGCTGCTGAATGACTCGGTGGAAGGACCGTGCCAAGGTGAGTTTAGTCCCCTATTAAGACATGCACGGGGAGATATGCAGTGGGGATTTTAAAGTACCGGCCCCACGAGTATGCAGCTCCGAGTATGCCATTGCTACTCTTTCTTCTGCAGCTAACTTCACATCGCGATGGTTTTCGATTCTCGGCTCGGACACGACGACGCTCGCGATTATTTGAAAGGGCTTTTCGTCTCGCAGCCCGAGAAAAATATTTTTATCCAGAAAATTATTACAGAGACGCGAAAGAGGATTTTTTTTTTACAAATAATTGAACTCGCGCAAATTAATCAAACTAAAATGAGTAAACGGCGATGTTAATTGTGGTCCCGTGAAAACCGTAAAAATACTTCGCGGCAGAAGCGATAAACTGGAAAGTAAAAGGCCAGCGGGGGACGGGGCTGGAGAGCGCGGGGGGGGGGGGACAGGGGAAGGTTTCGCCGGTAACAAAACGCTTTCATCGGTCTTGAATCAGAAGTTTTTCTCTCATTAAATGTTGGCAATTAAAGAACGCCGAGCCATTGCTCCGATGTTCCTGTAGCTCTATTCCAAGTTGAGCAACGCCAAACATCGTGTCTTCGATACAATGTTATTAATTCACGCGCACATTATTGAAATGGAGTGAGTACAGCGCAGGATTTTAATTGCATCCCATTTCTAGTACAGTCAATAAAAGTTAAATTATAAATTTAAAAACCTACCAATCATATTACAGCAATGTGCATCTACGCAGTGCAGCCACTCAGTCATGTCGACATCTAACAGACAATCAGAGCGCACAAAAATGTCAACATCTCCGTCATAAGTAGTATAACTCTCTGCATAATGCAGGACGCCAGAGCTTGTTCGCCCATCAGAATATTACTTGTAGGCACACAAAGTTTAATAGTTTTCGTTGTTCGAATCGTGCCAACTAATGCCGTACTTGGAATCAGCGTGCTGCCTCGTAAAAGAGCACTAAACGTCCGAAACTCCTTCGTTTATCTTTACGCCATTTTTTACAACGCTGTTATTATGGCAGTGCCTTGTCGCTTCAGAGCTCTCGGGAGATGGTGCTCTGGTGGAGTTCTTGTGCGAATCTCTCCGTTGACATTCATTAAAACCCTTTGTTTTACATTCATACCCTTCTTCACTGCTGTTTTAAATAACATTCAGATCTGCCCGCCAAGTCGAGCAAACACGGCCGTACCATCCTTTTATCGAAGCAAATTTGCGTACTTTAGGCCTCCTTATGTCTTTGTTGTGAATAGGGGTAGAAGCCTGAAATCGGATAGCTAAAATAATATAACCATAATATAAACGCACCTAACGCACTGGTATTGTTTGTATAAATTGTTAGTAAACTGAAAAGAAATCGTATACGAAGCTATTTGTTTGTGCTGTATGATTGCCAAAACATATTTTTGTAGAGTTGAATCCATTCATCATGATCCAATTGAAAGTACTTATTGAATACAAGCTTTATTGTACGGTTTATTTTTAATTTTATTTTTCTACAAGCTGTGCCCGCGGCTCCGCCCTCTCTCATATTTCACTTCACTACTAACCTCATAAGCTATTTAGCGTGATAGTAAGTAGCCTATAGTTGATGGGAAGAATCAAGCTATCCGTAGAATTTTGTTTTATTAAAATCGGTTCAGTGGTTCTCGAGTTATAAGCGGACAGACAGAAAGCAGACGTTGGATTTTATTATAGTTTTATTATAGGTAAGGAAAGAAAGGAAGGATGGAGAAAATTTTACGGAATCATGTTTTCGCCAAACATAATACATACCTACTCAACTTCACCATAAGTGCTTGTTGCAGTATTTTTGATATAATAAGAAGATTATGCGAAGCAATTTGAGGTATTACAGACTCTTAAGACGATACCCATAGCTGGCTGCTTTGCATAGAAAAAGGTCGTAAGTCGGTGTTGTTTTTTTAATTTTAAAAAATTAATGGTAATAAAATTTAAAAAAATCTACAACAATAGAGTTATGTGCTTGTGGTTTACTTATTTATCTATCAGTGCAATACAAATTTCGTTTTATTCATTCACTTTTGCGTCAGATAAAAAAAAATCGAAATGAAATAATTGTTTTCATCTGACGCAAAAGTGAATGAATAAAACAACATTTTTATTGCACTGATAAATAACTAACCCACAAGCGCAGAACTCTATTGTTGTAGATTTTTAAATTTTATTACCATTATTTTTTTTTAATTAAAAAACAACACCGACTTACGACCTTTTTCTATGCAAAGCAGCCGGCTATGGGCATCGTCTTAAGACCGTACAACGTATGAAAACGTGCGTGTAGTTATCTTAATATCGTTAAAGGAAAATTACTGAAATATTAATGCATAATTAGTGAGTGCCTGCCTGCCTCGCCCGAGCCTCAAAGCCTCTCCAAAACTTCCCGCCCTTTCTCGTAATTATTCAGTTAGCAGACTAATTAGAATTAGGTACAGCAGGTACTTAGTTAGGCACAACAACGCCTCCAGTCACTCGGCCGACGCACTTGAAAGGGAAATCGGAGTTTGCTCTTTTTACCCGACTACGGAGAAGCCAGAAGGAGGGTTATGATTTCAAATCAAATCAAAAAACGTTTATTGCACATAAAATCGTACAGAAGGTAGCACTTAATACCTATTGCATTTTCCGCCAGCCTACCGTTTTTTACATATAAAAACCAGGGTAGGTGCAACAAAACATAGTCTTAGATAATAGAAAAATTGAAAAACAAAAATTTATTATATATACATATAATAGGTACATACATATAATAACCATATAGTAACCATAGTAAATAGTAAATATATATAAGTCAGTCAGTCAGTCAGTCAGCGTGTAAGCGTCCACTGCTGGAGATACGCCTCTCCAATTTTCCTTCAGTTCTCCCGGCCTTCAGCGGTACGGAACCACTGCTTTCCGCCGACTCACTTGATGTCGTCGTCCCACCTGGCGGGTGGTCTTCCCACACTCCGTTTTCCTGTCCACGGCCGCCAGTGTAGAACACGGTTACTCCAACGGTCGTCGTCTCCCCCTTAGGGCGAATTTTAACTTTCCGAAGGCAGCCCAACCCAGTTGAATCCGTCTTTCGACCTCCTTTAGCAGACCTTGTCTACCAAGCCGCAGAATTTGACCGAGATATACGTACTCTTCAACCTGTTCGATCACTTCTCCGCCAACAACAATTTGTCCTCCTGCCATAACCTCGGTCGCCATGACCTTGGTTTTGTCCCGGTTCATCTTCAGACCCACCTTCATCGACGCTATATAAAGGTCTTCCAGCATGGTCTGAAGCTGATCTCGGGAATTTGACTGTGAAATATATATAAGCATATACAAAATAAAACTCAGACAATACAAACCGATGATTTGGGCAGCGTATGTAAAGTATGTGTGTTCGTTTGTTCCTTCACATAATCTAAATTACCCAACCGATTTCCACATAATTTATCAATGAAATCTGTTTATTGATGCAAGATAAATTATTAACACAATTATTAAATGAAATCTAAAACTAAATTAATCTAACTAAAATAAATCATGTACAATTATTACTTCTATTGCTCTTCCGTATGTTATATTCTGTCTTGTGTATCTCTGTGTTTTTGTGTGCAATAAAGCATTTCTATTCTATTTTATTCTATACTGCATATAATAATATCAAAGAAAATTGAAAACCCATACTACGTAACATAATCCTTATCCTTACCTATAATAAAATCCAACGTCTGCTTTCTGTCTGTCTGAGTGTCTGTCTGTCCGCTTATAACTCGAGAACCACTGAACCGATTTTAATAAAACAAAATTCTACGGATAGCTTGATTCTTCCCATCAACTATAGGCTACTTACTATCACGCTAAATAGCTTATGAGGTTAGCAGTGAAGTGAAATATGAGAGCGGGCGGAGCCGTGGGCACAGCTTGTATTATATAAAATAAAGTAAGCCTACATATGAATACAAATATTCATCCATCATGTAATGGGGATCAATGGCATGGTCCCCATGACGGACGCTGCGTTCCCCCGTTCAATAGCTATGCTAATTCGCTGCTTGAAGTACGGCGTGTATTATTAAATAAAAATAGTATTAAGTATTACTATTATATTAAATACTAGCTGTGCCCGCGGCTCCGCCCGCTCTCATATTTGACTTCTCTGCTAACCTCATAAGCCATTTAACGTGATAAAAAGTAGCCTATAATTGATGGGAAGAACCAAGCTATCCGTAGAATCAAACTGTATTAAAATCGGTTCAGTGGTTCTCGAGTTATAAGCGGACAGACAGACAGACAGAAAGCAGACGTTGGATTTTATTAAAGGTAAGGATAAGGATAAGGAAGGAAGGATATATTAACAACTCACATAAAAATAGAATAAAACTAACCTAGCACTTAAATAATTGTTACATTCGTTAGTCCGCGTGTCATAGGCGAAATTAAAAATGATGGGCGCCAGTAAAAAAAATTTCGTTGTCAAGAGCTTTTAAGAACATACTACACCGCACACAAATTGTTAAAAGACTAAAAGGAATTAAATAAAAAATAAAAAAAAATCTGTCAAGTGCAAGTTTTACTCGCGCACGGAGGTTTCCGTATCCATCCGCTATCAATAATATCCGCCTATCCGCTCAGGTGGCATGGTCTTCGAATTTTAATTTCGAAGATAAATGTAGGAAGATCAGAGAGAAGCCTCGATGAGGTCGATGGCAATTGGCGGTGGGAAAATGACAGCACCTCAATGAGGTCGTTGGCAATTGAGCGGCTATATTTTGTCTTTCAACAATGCAATGTATAAAAGCCTGTGGCGCCATCTATTATTGAATAGTGTGACTAATCGTTTTTTCGGACATTTGTTGTATGGGATCCCCCTTAATTTTTAACTTTTTCTTATTTTTCTTATTTGTTGTTATATCCGCCATAGTAACACATATTCTGTGAAAATTTCAACGGGCTACCTATTACGGTTCAAGAGATACAGCCCTCGGATAGACGGACGGACGGACGGCGGAGGCTTAGTACCTAATAGGCTTCCATACGGGATACGGAAACCTAAAAATGAGCGTAGAAGGATTTGAATAGACAGGTACCTTGACTTGACTACAGCATTTTCGATCAATTTTTCATGTAATTTCCTTCGGTTTTCATAGTCAGGTTTTATAAAATGTTTATTTAATTTTTTAGTTGCTCTACAGTGGTCCACATATCTGAGAATTATGGCTCGATGTGGGGTCACGGGTAGCGCCGCACTAGCTGCCTAATTGAGTTATCATCATCATTACGCCATCAGATGAACAATCGGTTTCCTTCTTTTATACGTACTCTACTATACGTGCTTTGATTAATTGGCTTCCCTCATCCCTCCTGTCCCTATTCATATCCTACACACTCGCCTTACTCTACTCGGAATATCCATATGTTATTGACTTCCGAGAAGACATCTCTTTTCTAAATCGTTTCTACGTCGTACGTTTACTTATGTTTAAGTTTAAATCGTGGATCGATCTTCCTTACAGATTGCATTGCGACCTTCGACGTTACATGAGAGGCTGACACGTAACCACTGCTTGGCTACCCGTCACTTCAGCTTAAGGCCACATAAAAGGTAAGAAAGCACGGTGCAAATTTTATATGCTGTTTTTACTTTCGAGCGACTGTAAGGAGAAAGGAAGTATTGTGATCGTCCAAAATTTCGAAGTTGAGATTTAGACTGATTTGGGCTATAATATCATTCAACGATCCCAAAAAAGTGGTTTTGAAAAACATGTATGTGTGTGTGTCCGTCCAACGACCTTGCGCCCCAACCGCTCAACCGATTTCGTTCAAAATTCGAATTTAGTAGTTTGAAACGATTACCTAGGGGTACATTTTTTTAGTTTCTTAAAATTCGAAAACATAAGGGTAGCTGTCATCACAAAATTTGTCTGGATTTCATTAGGATGTATTGATCGGAATGATCAAAATGATTTGTAGGGTAAGCGAAAAATCTGTTTTTATTATTTTTTATTGGAAAACTACGAATTTAAACACAAAAGTAAAGCGCTTTCAACGAATAAAATATACTTTTAGAGTGGCCACTCGCTAGTCCCCCCGGCCTCGATTAATACCCTCCTCTACTGCCGATGGGCCCGGATATGTTCGGTGAAGCCATCGCAAGCTTAGATCCACACCTACCTTCTTTCTTTCCAAATCCTTTCTTTGGTAATGTACGTACAATGTACATCCAATACGTTTTTAGGATTCCGTAAATCAAAAGAGGCAAAAAAACGGAATCCTTATAGGATCACTCTCGTGTCTGTCTGTCGTCTGTCTGATTATCACAGCTTGTTTTCTCCGAATCTACTAAACGAAAAAAGTTGAAATTTATTACATACGTACATATAGTTTGATGACCGAATCACGGACGTGTAGCGTAAATGAACGAATTTGGATTTTGGGGGTCAATTTTGCGGGACAAATTAGAAAGTTAAAATCTATTTTTTATGTGACATATTAAAGGGCCATAGCCGACTATCATTGGTCTGCCTCTACGGAGACCAAGCCATGCTGCATCGTCATAGCCCCACTGCGACGTTGCTATCGCTTACTCGCTCTCGCTTGCCTACCGATGACAGGAGCGAGAGAGAAACATGAAATCGCTCATCCTTCATCGGGCGAACGACGAAATCTTCGTTTTCTCTCTCACTCCTGTCATCGGTAGGCAAGCGAGAGCGAGTAAGCGATAGCAACGTCGCAGTGGGGCTATGACGATGCAGCATGGCTTGACTCCGTAGAGGGAGACAATGATAGTCGGCTATGAAAGGGCTCGTTATAAGAAATACAAATATAATTTTAAAATTGATAGTTTAATTAAACGATATTAAAAAGAAAACATCAAAAATCGAGCATCACCCCTCCCGTACGGTATAGTGTGTGAAGTTCACCCTTATTTTAGTGAAGTCATTGAGGTTTGAAACTTTAACACTAGGTACTTACATTTTGGTTTAAGGGTAGTTTCTTAGGACTTTCATTAGAGTTGTGTAGGATTTTATGGCTCTAGAAATAACGAATAGTATTAGAAAAGCAGTAAACGTTACAGGTAAATACTACATTAACTTGACGAGGTAATTTGAAAGAATAGGCCCACTGTATCTCTCCCCGTGCGGGTCGTAAAAGATGACTAAGGAATAAGAATAAGACGCCATTTTAAATGGCGACAGGATTTTTACTTTTTTTTTATGGAAACTGACACGGTTGGCTACATCAACTATAACATCCGTGATGTCAGCCCATGGCACCGGGTGAACTAGGTGCCAGGTCAGTGCTTCCCTTCGGTCGTGCCGGCTACACTGAACTGGGACGGAAAACACAAATTATTTACATAGCCATGCAGCAGGTGGGCCTTCGTGCCTTACTTGCTGCTTTGATACTCGTAGATATCTTGTCCGAATATTTTGCTAAACGTGGTGGCCGGTGTTGTGCTGCAATTTCTTCTTCTTTCTTCAAGATCTTGCATCACAACACCGATTGCTCTGCTTACCCCGATTGTCGGGGCACATCCAGTACGATGGTACCAACCCAGTCAGCTACAACCTAGTAAGGGTGATATTGGCTATTACTAGACTAGACTAGAGATTCAGCAATAATACCAAAACTTTGGTAGGAGATGAAATTTTTTTATCCACATGTATTTTCCAATCTCAAAACTGTTGAAAAAAAAAACACATTGAAATCATTTACACTTTTGTTGTGAACCACTTTAGCTGTAAGAATGGAAACACTGCCCCTTATATCACTATTAATCTGGTTGAGTAATCGGTGTTGTGCTGCGACGACTGGTACAGCACAACACCTTCAGAATATTTGGCAATATGTTCCGTATCACTGTATATCTATTCGAATGTATACTTTAGTCCTGCGTCGAAACACCCTCCTTTGATTATGAAACGGCTCGTGAGATGCGAAACGAAGACTGTTTGTCACCTGCGTCACGTCCCAGGCAGATGTAATACTCCTCCCTTCCACTACGTCACTGTGAACACCTCGCCAGCGGTTTACGACGTTCCCCTTACACCAGAGGCGGACTTTTTTTTTATGTAATCCGGTATCGGTGGCTGAGTCGGAGGGGCCAAAGCACATGCTCCGACCGGCCAATATCACCTCCGAGAAGGTAGGTGCCATACCGGAAACTTGCCTGGATTGCTGGCTATACTGGACTAGAGGAGAACATAACCGAGGCTGCCATGCGGCCATCTTACATCCAGCACGGTGGCCCATCCGGTACGGTCTTACATCCAGTCGGCTGCAATTTGAGCCTACCAACTAGTAAGGGGCAAGGGACTAGCAGCCTTGGCCGCCCTAGGCCGTTTAGTACCAGCATCATCAAAGGCATCTGTCACGCCGGCACGGCATTCGCAGCCCCCGTTTTAAACCGAATTCTTTATTCTTTATTCTTTATTCATCATTCGTATGGTAGTACACTACGCTTGAATTTGTCCTGTTAGTTTTTACAATCCGGTTCGATTACACCCACAAAGAAGAGCCGGCAAGAAACTTCGCAGGGTTCTTTTTTTAACGTCTTCAATTACAATACATTGTGACTAGCTACACAATATACACCGCTTACAGTGTTAAGATATAGTTTGAGAGCTAGAATAACTATAATTTAAGCTTGATAATTCTGACCACATAAAATCAAAAGTTAAAGTAAAAGTATAGATAAAATCAGGTGTATAGAGCCTTTGTCAGAAATTGTTGATACATATCGTATCAAGTCATGTCAGTTATAAATATTCATACCACATTGTAGTACAATGTCAAAAAATAAAATAAATAAATTTGATACATAATGTATCAATTAGTCAAAGTAATATTTTAGTATGCGTGCTAAATAAACTTGATACTTAATGTATCAATTAGTCAAATTAATATTTAGCATGCGTCAGCAGTATAAATTAAGGTACAGGTTGTACCCTGTCAAAATTCAAAATTTGTATGCAGTCAGAATCTCAAGTGAACATGTTTGTAGCATTTTCAGTTTATACCAGTGATAATACGAGGTAGTACAAATCTCAAAGACCAAAAAGTAATGTGATGAAAAATATAAATCTGCGACAAATTTAACAGTTCATGACAGATACTATAGTTCCTTTTAAAAATATACGCCTAACATATAAAATATACAATGTTACCAATTGGAGCAGGCCAGTCTCCACGAACAGCACCTTCACGAGCATCACGCCAGGGCCAGCCATCGCTTCCCTCAACCATATTTTAGGGAGAGAGGCGACCCGGAATGCTTTTGGGCGTCGTCGGCTCAACAATCCATGCTGACGGCGCCATGTGTCTCGCGTATCAATAAAAAAAAAGCCGCCCCGCCCAATTCAGTGCAGCCGCGCCGCCTCTCTCTGCAAAGTTTACAGCGTAGGTTCAAATTGTGAAGTTGTACGAAAATCAGTTTCGCGTTCGGCTCAACCTGCCAGAAATATTTTATTTCTCAGGTTAGTGGTTTTATTTTTACATGTGTAGCAAAAGTATTTTTTATAAGTTTTTTTTTTCTGAAATATTTATCTATTCGTCGTTGCTAAATTATTTTGTCCGCGTAAATGGCCGCTTCGCCGCCGCGCCGCGCTCACCACTCCCGCACGTCTCACGCACCACGTGCTCCGGCCGGCACGTTTTCTGTGCGCCTGCGCTCACTGCTTCCAGCAGCAGGCGCTGATTGGCCGCCCCTAATATCTGGCCGCCCCTAGGCCCGGGCCTAGTCGCCGGAAGTTAACTTTATCCATACAAAATTTTCTTTCGGGTTTAATCTTTTTACCCCCCTAAAGCTTATCCGATTTTTACAATTCTTTCTTTTTTATTGTAATGAGGGCAGTCGCATCTACATTCCTGTCTTTTTATTTTTTTTAATATCTAAAGTTATGACTAATGAACTTCATGACATAAAAATAAATAAAAAAGTCCAATTTTTTCGGTCGAAATAAAATTTTTTAGCTCCGGTGCTGAATATTTCATCTAAACAAAAACGACAAAGACAGGAACGTAGATTGCACTCACTGTCCAGACAAGAAAAAAAAATTTAAAAATCGGATAATGTTTAGGGGGCTAGAAAACATAAATTCCGAAAGAAGATTTTTTATGGAGAAAGTTAACTTCGACTCGTCATAAGGAAAATCCGCCTCTGTCTTACCCCCGTCGCACCCTCCACTCACCGCTCAGAGGAGAGGCGTGAAAAACAGCGTTAGATTTCATTGAAATTACAGCTTTGAAGGTTGTAACGATGGAAGCTTGAAGCTCGCAACGGAATAAATTGACGAAGAGTCAGACGCAATAGATTTCTATTTTTAACCCCGACGCAAAAAACGGAAGGGTGTTATATTGATGTGTGTATGTGTTTGTATGTGTGTGTCTGTCTGTGGCATCGTAGCTCCCAAACGGATGGACCGATTTGGATGCCGTTTTTAGAATTTCGTATCCCGTACGGAAGCCTATTACTAAGCCTCCGCTGTCTGTCTGTCCGTCCGTCCGTCTGTCCGAGGGCTGTATCTCCTAAACCGTAATAGGTAGCCCGTAGAAATTTTCACAGAACATGTGTTACTATGGTGGATATAACAACAAATAATAAAAAAAAAGAAAATGTTAAAAATTAAGGGGGCTCCCATACAACAAACGTGCGAAAAATCGATTAGTCACGCTACTGAATAATAGATGGCGCCACATGCTTTTATACATTGCATTGTTGAAAGACAAAATATAGGCGGATATTATTGATAGCGGATAGATACGGAAACCTCCGTGCGCGAGTAAAACTCGCACTTGACAATTTTTTTTTTATTATAAAGCTTATTAGACGCAATAGGTTGATCTCGGAAGATTGGCTTTGATTATGGTCGCTTGTGTCATGGGGCTCCACTTTTCAGGCGAAACGTATGGCCCATCATTATGACCACTGAAAGGTTGGCATAGGCATTTGAATAAAGAAATAAAAAAAATTATAATAATAAAAGTTTGTTAAGTGCGAACTTTGTTCATACACAGAGGGTTCCGTAGCCATTTCCTTCTTGCACGCATAGCATGTGCGCGCGCAGCGACCATGCGGTCGCGATAGAATATTTTTTTTTATGTTTCCGTATTCCGTACGGAAGCCTATTACTAAGCCTACGCCGTCTGTCTGTCTGTCTGTCCGTCCGTCCGTCTGTCTGTCCGTCCTTCCGTCTGTCTGTCCGTCTGTCTGTCCGAGGGTTGTATCCACAGACTACTCTGTGGCTGTATCTCTTGAACCGTAATAGGTAGCCCGTTGAAATTTTCACAGAATATGTGTTATAATGGCGGATATAACAAAAAAAATTAAAAAATACTAAAAGTAAAAAATTAAGAGGGGTTCCCATACAAGACATGTGTTTTTTTTCAATGTTTTTTTTTTGTGGTGCGGAAACCTCGGCGCGCGAGTCCGACTCGCACTTGGCCGGTTTTTTTCTCAATGCCCGTACAAGATAAAAACTTTAAAATAGTGTTAATCCTATTACTAAGCCTACGTCGTCTGTCTGTCTGTCTGTCCGTCCGTCTGTCCGAGTGCTGTATCTTTTGAACCGTAATAGTTAGCCGGTTGAAATTTTCACAGAATATTGTGTTATTATGGCGGATGTGCTACCAAATAATAAAAAACCGGCCAAGTGCGAGTCGAACTCGCGCACCGAGAGGGTTCCGTATCGCCATGTCATGGTCTGCGCTGCTTCATACTGTTTTCGGTAGATGACGCGCATACACTTTTTAGTTTCTTGTATGGGGACCCCGTGAATTTTTTACTTTTTCTTATTTTTACTATTTGTTGCTTTCTAATAAAAAATATATTCATCGAAATCAGTCCATACACGTGCTAAAGAATTAGATATTATCGCTGAACGTGAATAAAAAAAAATTTCGACGAAATGAGAACTTCCTCATTTTTTTTAAGTCGGTTAAAAAGGAGGAAAAAGGAGCCAGCTCGTCTAATAATGTCTTCTCTCTGCGCGGAAGGCTTAAAACGAAATAAAATATTGTAGGAAGACAAATTTATGTCAAAATTGAGAAATTGACTCGAAACTCAAGATCAGCGACTTGAGAGCTAAAGCTATTAAGCAAATGAGTGAAAAGCATTAGAATTTCTAGTAGATGGCTTAGCCAAGTCGAGCGCCCCCACTTTCTCTCTTAGCTCATTTACATTTGTTATTTGGTCAACCTTTGTTGGCTTGCGTTGTTTTGTTGGTTATTTATAAAGAATTTGTTAAATAAATTAGCAAGGTAGGTATACAATGGATCAATCTATATTTTTGTATATGGCTGCATGTCTATGGTTTATAGACATTCTGCAAGTAACAATGATCAAATTTGATTCAGAAAATTTTTCCTAAAACACGACGTATTTCGCATCGAATATTTAATATGTATTTTCTTGATTCAGATTCAGATTCATATATTTATTTCGCCATAAAGAGCACACAACATCAATATTTCATTGAGACATATGCATATTCTGTATAGTTCGTCATCTTTTCTTATCATGCCCCGTTCAGCAGTGCAATCTATAAGGAAGAAACGGGTAAGAAACCTTATAGAGCTTTTTTTTTAACTTACGTAATAAGTTTTCATTATGTTAAATATAACATACTATATCTAAGCAAAAAATTAACAATAATAAGAAGGATATATACACAAAAAAAGATAAAAAAATACAAATAACATATAATAGCTTTTGCCCGCGGCTTCGCTCGCGTGAAATTACTATTTAAAAATAAGTACCTTTATTTCAACGCGCGGAACAATTCGTAATGAGAGCCACATCTTAGCTAAACCGGAACTGAATTGTATTAGCCTATCCTGTGTCCCGTATAGTAAAATGTGCTTGTACTAAGTTTCATTGAATTCGGATGATCGATTTGTGAGTTATGGAAGAATAAACATACATACAGAAAAGATTTCTAAAAATTTAGTTTTAATATGAGAGTCTACGAACGCAGTATCTCATAAAACAAAGTAACATACTCCATGACCATCCCTTACAGATTTATTATTAGTATTGATTGATATTGATTGATGATGAACAAACGCACTCGCGCGGATAAAAATCCACCGCGCGGTCCATCCACAGCAACTGTTATGCGGTGCGGAAAAATTCTGTGCGGAAAAAAACCGTGCGGTTATTTTCCGCAGTGCGTGCTATTCCTAAATCCAAAAAAATGCTGCACAGTTTTTCGAATGTTATGTTTTTTTCTTTCGTTCGTTATGTTGTCATTTGTTTAGCGCCATTTCAACGTAAAATCGCACAGGAATTTCAGCGCTAAATCGGCTTTAAGCACTAAGGATTTCTCCCATTTTCCCTCATCAAAAGGAAACTTGGTATTACTCGCGGGCACGCGCTGCTGCCCTGTAGAATTTATGTCTTATATTATTATGTTTCACTTATATTATGTGTCACTTACGGGATGCCGGGTGAGAAACTGTTAGAAACGTCCCTGCCCGAAGGTCCTTGGATGCCTCGCTACCTAGCTGATTTTAACCCCCGACGAAAAAAGAGAGGTGTTATAAGTTTGATGTGTGTGTATGTTTGTATGTGTGTATGGGTGTGTCTGGCTGTGGCATCGTAGCTCCCAAACGGATGGACCGATTTGGATGCGGTTTTTTTAAAGCTTTAAGTAAAAGTTAAATTACAAATTTTGAAAACCCCAGACCCTTAAAAATTCAAATATAATTTCCGTTTACCTACTTGAACGAGTCGGTGGCCGCTAAGTAAATAAAATATAAAAAATCAGAGCTGCGCGGGAATTTACTTAGCGGTCCACCGACTCCTTTACGTAAATAAACGGCCTTTTTTAAGGCCCGGCGCGCACGGTAAACTTTATGTTGCGCAACTGTTGCCGTGTCCATGTATTCTTATGGTGGTGCGCGCACGTAGCGACGCGACAGTTGAGCAAAAATACATGGACACGGCAACAGTTGCGCAACATAAAGTTTCCCGTGCGCGCCGGGCCTTAGGGTCGGGGGTTTTTTTAATTTGTAATTTTTTATTCCAATAATTGCAGTGTTATCTGGTACGTTGTCTATGTTCTATCATGTCCTCTGTAAATATGTGGTTTTAAAAATAAACATTCGTTACTTTAGTTTACATACATACATACCACACACGCTGTATCCCGACAATCAGGGTAAGCAGAGTAATCGGTATTGTGCTGCAAGAACTCTGGAAAATTGCAACACAACATCGACCAACACGTTTAGGAAAGTACTCGGACAAAATAACTATCAAGCAGGCAAGTAAGGCACAAAGACCCACCAGCTGCACGGCTCGTTGAAAGTACCGTGGCAAAGGTGAGAGGTGGCAAGCCTGTCGCCCTTTAGCACGGCATCTTTAAAAATTTACTTTAGTTTACTTTAATTTAAAATAGCTAACAAAACTATATTTTGTATTGCTTGCATTAAATTCTCTTTTCGATTTAAGTAACGCGCAGATCCATGATACTGAATCGGAAATATTATTTTGATATATTTATAAACTTGATATAACGCTCCTGGTTTTAAGTAACAAAAAAAAGAGGAAAGTTGTTCATCGAGCGATCGGTCGGATAACGGTTTTTGAAGCACGTAAGACTTCGCTGGCTGGACTCGCGATGTGAAGCTACCGGAAGGGAGGAGGGCCGGAGAGGGGGATCGCGTGGTGGGGGAGGGGAGGGTGTCCTTTTCGTTTCAGGACGCGAGCCCTAAGGGCCTCATTGCTATTAATATGCCGGGAAAAATAACCGCAGAATTCTCGACGTAGAAAAAAGAATAGATAAACAAGCGTGAGTAGGACTCGCGGTCGGAGGGTTCTGTGCCTCTAAGTATATATTTGAATAATTTCCACAGAATTCCTCATTTAAGACGAGACGCAAGTTAACTTTCTCCATACAAAATCGTCTTTCAGTATTAAATTTTTGTTTTTATGGAAACTGACACGTTTGGCTACATCACCTACAGCATCCGTGATGTCAGCCTATAACGCCGGGTGAACTTGGTGCCACTTCAGTGCTTCCCTTCGGTCGTGCCGTCTACACTGAACTGGACGGAAAACACAAACTATTCACATAGCCGTTTCGACCGACCTTTCATTCAGTGTGGTGGTACCAAACCGGGCGGGTTAAACCCTACCACCTAGTAATATAAGAAGGGAGTCATACATATGCCTTAGTCGCTTTTTACGACATACACGGGGAGAGATGCAGTGGGGCTATTCTTTTAAAGTACCGGCCCCACACGGTTACTATTTTCATTTATGTTTTAATAAGGACAGTGGAATCTACGTTCCTGTCTTTTTATTTTTTATAACTCAATAATGAACGCTTAATGAACTTCATGATATCAAAAAATAAAAAATAAAAATGTTTAGCTCCGGTTTTGTATATTTCATATAAACAAAAAAATTACAGGAACGTAGACTGGATTGTCCTTAAGACGAGAAAAAAAAAACCGGGCAGGTGCGAGTCGAACTCGCGCACCGAGGGTTCCGTATAGTCATGTTTGTTTCGATAACTCGATACTAGCCGTTTCTAAGACAAAGAGTCTTGCTTGACGGACAGACTGACAGACGAATAACAAAGTGCTCCTATAATGATATAAGGGTTCCGTCTTTTCATTCTGAGCTACGGAACGAAAAAAACTGGTAGTAAAAAGTCGTAAAGAATCGATAAATAATAATAATTACGGAACCCACGGTGCGCGAGTCCGACTCGTTTATTTTTTCAAATTCCCCGCCAAAATTATGGGGAATATGAATTTTTTTTTTTAGAAATAAATAAAAATATTAAGGCCCTTCGTTTGGCGAAGACGTTTGCACGAAAAAGTCCACGGCACGATTCCCGACGATTTCCCGACACATAATAAATATTCTGTGCTGTGCACCACCCATTTTTTTTTTCTAAGGCTATGATTCTATTTTTAGAGACATTACTTTTTAAATCGTGTGCAATAAAGACTTTATATTCTATTCCAGCCTATACAGAAGTGTTTGTCAACAGAGCCCCAACGAAAAGAGCCTCCGGACAATAAATATAATGCACGTAATAAAAATGGTTTACTGCGAAGGATACTTGGAGTGTTTTCCTATACTTTCGCGTTCGGTTGATCTCCAGCGGACGTAAACACTCAAACGCGGCATCTTGGGTCCTCTATAATAGTTGCCGCTACGCTTTCTCCCCTTTTCTAAAGAAATTCAATCGGTTACATAGTGCAGCCATTTTTATTTTTTATAATTCATTCATTAAGTGTCTGTGCACACTCAGACAAGTCGTAGTGCATGTGACAAAAAGTAATTGTTTATTGTACAATTTCATCCTATTTAATCATATTTATATATAAGTCAATGTCCATAGGTAGGTAACCTACGCTTGGATATGTCGAAAATTCCGCCAGTTCTAAATTCAATGCGAAGAAGAACTGACAAACAAACTTCACAAGTCACAATGTTTTGTTAGTACCTTATAAGTATTAAATAAAAGTAATTTCCAATAATTTAACCCATACTACCGCTCACAAGAACATTAATATTTACAGCATAAACATGAACACTCAAGAATCTGACCACATTGCCTATTTGAATTACTTATATCTGTTGTATAGTGCCATCGTCAATTTTGATACTTCATATATCAAGTCAAATAAAAAACAATTAGTTTACGTTTATTACAAAGAAATGTAATAAATAAGTCATATTAAAAATCGAATGATACAAACTGTATCCAATTTGTCAAAGTTAGTTATTGGGAAAACAGTAGTCAGACTCTTAGATAAAATTAGGGTCAGTTAAATTAAAAATTTGAAAAAACCGCATGCAAGTCGGTCCACTTTTTAAAATAATTAATTTTTTCAACGTTTAACATTTCAAACAACAATATTATTGAAATTTTATTCCAATTTCTGTATTGGACGAAGGCTATTTTTTGCTCGATACAGAACACTACAACGCCCTAATCTTAAAAATTGTTCCTAATTTTTAACCCCCGACAAAAAATAGGGGTGTTATTAGTTTGACGTGTGCTTGTATGTGTGTATGGGTGTGTCTGTCTGTGGCATCATAGCTCCCAAACGGATAGACTGATTTGGATGCGGTTTTTTTTATTAGAAAGTTGGTTTAATCTGGATGGTAGGTACTTAGCTACGTTTGTAATCAATTAATTAAGTAATCAGACATTAATTATCTTAAAAAGTCGGCCGATTTGCATGAGATTTAAAAAAAAAGCTTGAAATATAAGTTAAATTACAAATTTAAAAAACTCTCGACCCTTAGAGAGTAAAAAAAAATCCGTTTACTTCCTTAAAGGAGTCGGGGGACTGCTAAGTAAATAAAATATAAAATTCAGAGCAGCGCGAGAATTTGCTTAGTGGTCTCCTTTCTCCTTTAAATAAGTAAACGGAAATTATTTTTGACTGTTTTAAGCGTCAGGTTTTTTTTTCATAATTCGTCCTTTTCACAGCCAATCATTTATTCCATCGCGGCATGAACATGACCGTTCGGTGTTCTATGTTGAGGAGAGTTTGTAGACAATATGAAATTAAATGAATATATCTCACACCACTCGATGATAATAACATACGTCTGCAATTATAGTCCGGCCGCTGAGAGAATGCGTTCCTGACGTCTGTCAGTTGGTCATTTCATCACTCATTTTACAAGTTTTAATCACTCACTCCTGCAACTGCACGTTCGAACTAAGCTAATTATGGCCATTTTTCTCAATGACGTATCATGTATTCTACTAGACCTCTTACCCGGGCAACAGCCTTCGCTCCACCGCGGTGGAGTAACCATTACGCGGAGGGACCCTCTTGAGACTAGTAGCTCGCGAGCGACCGAACGCGGCGGACGCGCCGTCCGCGCGCTCGCTGCCGTCCGTCTGCGGCTCGCATCGCGCCAGTCATTATGCCCGGTTGTCTGTTGCGAATTGCGATATTGCAAAAATCATACCAAAAATATTGGGAAAACTGATGGCATCGCATTTAATAGGTAAGTATCACTTCATTGTGACCTTAATATATAAGGTCTTTCAAAATTAGTTAATAGTACGCTAAGGGGGGGTTCTGCATCATATAGGGAGTAAAACCTATATAAAATTTTTTGGACCTTGGGCTTTTTTTATGTAAAATGTTTTGTATGTATTTAAATAAAAAAATATGTGGTTGATTTTTATAGCCTAATCGATTCATTTTCATAACAGTAACAAAAAAGTCTTCATTACCATTTTGATGTAACACGTGTAAGTTGGTAAAAAAAATCAAATTCTTTCTATTCCATACTAATAAAACTTAAATTGTGGTTTTCACAATTTCTGAAAGAAAGAGATCTATGTGTTGGAAGACCTTTTTGTTCCTGGCATGAAACTGAAACGATTAAGAAAAGATTTTTTTTTTACATTTTACATTATTATAATTTATTTTTTTTTGTAAAAAAAAATCTTTGTTCCTCAAAAGTGATTTATTTACGATACAGAACCCCCCCTTAGCGTACTATTAACTAATTTTGAAAGACCTTATATATAATATCTTGTTTTCCATGTGCTTAGAAATATTTGGTTCAACTGGCCACTTAGGGCTGTCACAACGCTACTTCAATTTGAAAATTTTGTACATTTTATGTATTGACCTCGCATTGCAATAACATAAGCATTATTTAATTAAACAAATAAATTGAACGCGCTCATTAGGGCTGCCACATATGAATGATTAGAAATAGAGTTCTGGGATATCATGTATGAAAGTAAATAAATATGTATTAAACCACGTTAAAATATGAGAGTGAATTGACCGCTAATTAGGGTTGTCGCTATTCTTTTATTTTTTTTTAATTAGTAAGTAATTGAGAAATTTTCAAGAAAAAAAATTTTTTACAAGGTTTCCACATCCTTCTAAGGGATCAATACGAGAAAGATGGATAAAAATAGTCCAAGATGATACATTGTTTAAGGGAAAGTGAAAATTTAAATTTGTGTAAAGTGAAATTTAAATTATTTTGTTTAAGTACGGAGGAAGAGTTATTTTAGTTGTGTTTGTGTGTGTAGTCCAAAGTATACCTAATGGTTTTTTTAGTTATATATATATATATATTTTTATAAATTCTTCACTCTTTATTTTATGTATGTTTGGTTTGGAGATTTTAAGTTTACTCCAAGGCCAAGACCGCAGTTATGAATTCTTTATTATTAAGTTTAGTTTTTTAGATATTATTCTAGTTATTAAGTGTAGGTATTATAAGAATACAAAACGGCTTTACTCGCGGTCGAAATATGAGCTGTGTGGCTCGACGTTTCGGGCCAAACGTATGGCCCATCATCATGAGCACTCTGGCCGAAATGTCGAGCCACACAGCTCGTATTTCGATAGTGAGTAAAGCCGTTGTTACTTCTTAAAATGTCAAATAACCACGGTAATTTAAAAACCCATATAAGTTTAGGTATGTGTTTCAAGTTATTATAGTTCTGTATTTTAAGTTTAAATACATAAAAACGTTTTTTTTCGATGAAATTCACTATCTGTTTTCTTCTATAATCCTTTAAAACGTCCCACTGCTAGGCACGGACTCTGCTCACTGACATAGGAGGTATTGTTTTTATTGTTGTTGTTTTATTGTTTATTGAGTATTCTTATGGCAGTCATATTGCACTCGAACTTGTCACAATTTGTTATATCCGGTTCGATTACTCGTACATGGTGACCAGTGGAAATCAGAAGCAGTTTACACAAAAATACCTTTCATAGACCAGTGTGCACTAGTTACCTAACTTTATTTTTCTTCACCGGAGCGATCGTACCTATTCGTTATGAAGTGCACGTATATCAATCTTCATCAAGGAAATAAATAAGTACATTAGTTAGTGCCCGGGATTTGAACCCGCAACTTCTGCATTGAGAAGCGTTACCACTAGACTACGGGCACAATTAACCATAATACCTACTCGTAAAATAATAAATCGAAAAATATATTTTTGGTAGACTAAGTGACAACCCTACGTATTCCAATGCACGCGTTGACTGATCGGCCGGGCCGGCCGGGCCGCTAGCCGCTAGTCGCTCGCTAGCTAGCCCCTCTCCCGCTCGCTTCCCGCCCCGCGCGGCTCAGCGTTCCGCCACCCCGCTACCTTACCTCAAACCTCAGTTATTGGCCGTCATTTCTCTGTATTCTTTCTTCGTAGTGCTCACTCTATACATAAAATCTCTTTGATTTTTCTATTGTTTATACGGTTTCCTACTATTTTGACAAGCTTGTCGCACTTTTTAGGTAATCCAGACTGACATTACTGTTACCAATTGACAGACGTCAGGAACGCATTCTCTCAGCGGCCGGATTATAGTGTGGGAGCGATAGGCTTTTATTATGTACTTTATGCACACCATTCAATAACGAATGATATTTTCACCTGCTTGACCAGTCAATGCGGCTTCTAACCGTATACATTTTTTTTTATTTTTTTTTTATGGATAGCGCGACATGTTTCGTCATTTCACCTACAAGTAGGTGTCTAACTATGCCCATGGACTTCTGTGATGCACGGGGATTGCGAATGCAATGCCGGCCGGCCTTACCTGTACCTTTCACGTCCCTTTTGAAAAACCCCAGGCTGTACGTGGGAGGAAATAGATGGGCAGGGAGTGCGTTCCACATTATTAGCTATTTCTCCTTTCTTATTTATTTCAATAGGTACCCATTGAAAGATCGATCAATTTATCAACGTTGCGTGCGACCATTCAGTTACAAGTGACAGGGCGAAGAAAAGACGACACATTTTTTTAACCGGAAAATAGGTGCTGATATTCTCAACGTTTGCAAGAAATAAAGAACGTTTGGAAGAAATAAAGAAACGTAATTACGGAAAAAAGACGGGGATTGCTCTGTAACACTAGCACTACGCAGAATACATCCCGACAGTATCAGCTGTAAAGGATAATGTCATCCCGCCTCCGCAGCCGCCAGTGACACGTATTAATTTGCCATAATTTAATTAACATTATTAGAACCAAAGAGTTTGTATTACGTCGCACGTAATACAAACTCTTTGATTAGAACATTTAACGGCGTTTACTCACGGTCGCCTTCGAGCCGTGTGGCTCGACGTTTCGGGCCAAACGTGTGGCCCGTCGTCATGAGCGCTCTGCCCGGTCGCACCAGGCATAGCTCAGAGACGACCGTGAATAAGGCCGTTACATTTTCTAATAATGTTTGACAACCAGGATAATTTAAAAACCATATCAATTAATCAAACTTTATTTCATACGTTTTAATCAATTAATCAAACTTTATTTCCTACGTATTTTTATACCGTGTGGGGCCGGTACTTTAAAAGAATAGCCCCACTACATCTCTCCCCGTGTATGTCGTAAAAGGCGGCTAAGGGATATGACTCCCTTCTTATATTACTAGATGGTAGGGTTTAACCCGCCCGGGTTGGTACCACCGCATTGAATGAAACGTCGGTCGAAACGGCTATGTAAATAGTTTGTGTTTTCCGTCCAGTTCAGTGTAGCCGGCACGACCGAAGGGAAGCACTGGCATGGCACCTAGTTCACCCGGTGTTATGGGCTGACATCACGGATGTTGTAGGTGATGTAGCAAACCGTGTCAGTTTCCATGAAAAAAAAATTAAAAACCATATCAATTAATCAAACTTTATTTCATACGTCATCTCTGTTTCTCGAATCTCCAATATGACACCTTATATAGGAACATCATGGAAACATACTCACCTGACAGATTCAGTTTTAATATATGTAATACTTCATCTATCAGCTCAGATCGATAGCTTTTTGAAAACACAATTTGATTGACTTCGCTCGATAAAAAAAAATCATGAACATGCCTCTCAATTTAGTTATAAAAACCAATGACGTATCATGTATTTAAGGCAACGTGACCAAATCAAGGCTTTGGAAAACCAGCGTAAGCGCGGCGCCTTGAAAGAAGAGTATGGGGTGGTATGGGTGAATACGGGTTGACAGGGCCTTAAATCTAAAACGTACTTACACAAAAAATATCTTCTTGAAGTTCAAGAGATTAAAATGAAAACCCAGAAAGATTATTTATAGCTAAGTAGGTAGTAATCCGTTTATAAACATTTTTTTTAGTTTCTAGTAAAAGGCGACTACCTCAGTCGCCTAATGACATGCTAAAGGGCGACAGGTTAGCCCCCTCTCACCTTGGCACGTCCTTCCACCAAGTCATGCAGCAGGTGGGCCTTCGTGCCTTACTTGCTGCTCGATAGTTATCTTGTCCTAATACTTTGCTAAACGTGATGGTCGGTGTTGTGCTGTAATTTACCAGAGTTCTTGCAGCACAACACCGATTAATCTGTTTACTCTTTACTAAGAGTAAGTTTCTTTTAAAATTATTTCGAATTTGTTACTTATTTGTGTTTTATTACAATTTACAACCACATAATATAGGCATGGTAACAAATGATATATACACAACAAAGTACGGAACAAAAACCAGAATAAAATTACACAAAAATCTAATACAATTAGGCCCACTTGCACCAACACGAATTTAACGATATAAACCAGTTTAACTCGTTAAGCTAGTACCCGTTGACTGTGGGAACCGCGTTTAAATCCATAACTCGCTAGTTAACTCTAAATTCGTGTTGGCACAATTGGGCCTTAAACTATTAACATTAAAAATGACATTAAAATAAAACTTAACAATAATTACTTACCCATCTATGTAGGATTTGTGACATGGGACCGCTGAAAAGTTTTGAGATAAGCACGTACTAGTGAAATCAATGATATTTTAGGAAAGATAGGTTATGTCTATATGGCATTCAGTGCTCACACATGGCACGTCCTTGAAAAGTTGAGAGGAAGAACTATAAAGTGATGCGCCGACTCGAATAGTCTTATTCCAATTATTAGAATTAGTGCAGAATCTCATTCATTACACACGACGACATTTTCGATGTGTTAGCGGCTCGTGGTTAGCGGTCCGAACGCGTGCGTAGTTGGTGGGCAGCTAACTTCAGACAGGACTGTGGTCTTGTATTTAATGTGCCGCTTGGGAGCTCAGATAACCTATCTACCTCCTTTTAACTTATTTTAATATCATTGAGTGAAATCAAACATTTAAATCTTTAGTGTACTGTACAAAATTACTTAGAATAGGTACCTACATAAATTTGGCGTTAATATATTCCTGAAAAAATTATTCACCCAAATTAAAATTCTGAACAATTATAGCTTCAAAAGACTTAAGATTATATTTTTATCAAAGTTGTAATAAAGTTTATTTTCTGCTGGGAAGGAATTTTGTTGTTTAGATTATGAATATTGCTCTGCGCGATTTTTTTTTTTACGCTCGAGAACTTCCACAGCCCATTTACCTGTCGGGAAATAAAATCCGGAACCTCTGTCGCCATATACCCGCTGAGAATTTCCATTTGTATTAACTTGGCTTTCTTTCAGGGACCGGAAATGAGCTGGAGACTCGACTTCAACAGCCGCCGCGGCCAGTGAGCTACGTGAGTATTCACTTGAGACACTCAAAAAAAACCCGCCAAGTGCGAGTCGAACTCGCGCACCGAGGGTTCCGTATCGCCATGTCATGGTCAGCGCCACTCACGCCATCTATGGCGTGTTTTATGAAATGCTTCATCATCATCATCATCAGCCTGTATCGGTCCACTGCTGGACATAGGCCTCTCCCAAGGCACGCCACCACACGCGGTCTTCCGCTCTTCTAATCCATCCACTCCCGGCTACATTTTATGCTTCATATTAGGTTAAAATTCATGATTATAATTAAAATGCTTCATTATGTTTTCAGTTGATGGCGCGCATACACTTTTTTGTTTCTTATATGGGGACACCCGTGATTTGTTTACTTTTTCTTATTTTTATTATTTGTTGTTATGTCGGCCATAATAAATAACACATATTCTGTGAAAATTTCAACGGGCTACTTATTACGGTTCAAGAGATACGTACAGCCGTCGGACAGACAGACGGACAGACATACAGAAAGACAGACGGCGTAGGCTTAGTAATAGGGTCCCGTACGACGAATACTGAACCCTAGAAAGTAATGAAAAACCAATAACATAATAATAAAATTAACTATCGTCCCTGACTGAGCCCCGGCGCGCGCTCGGTACATCCAATTTATGAGGATTTATTCCGAAGCTAAAATCTAATAAAATTCCGCTCAACAGGGAAATCCTTTCTATCTGCTTCACTGTTTAACTCATTATGCAAGAACTTATGACAGAATTCGATTGTGATAACTGGACGGAAAACACGAACTATGACATAGCCGTTTCGACCGACGACGTTTCATTCAGTGATAGAAAAAATAGAAAAAGTAGTAATAGGGAGTAATAGTAGTAATATAGTAAGGGGGGTTCCCATACAAGAAAGGGACGTGTTTTTTTTTTCATTTTTCTTTTGTGGTGCGTAAACCTCGGTGCTCGAGTCCGACTCGAACGTGGCCTGTTTTTTTTTTTCAACGCTGCACTATAAATAAAAAATATGTTTTTTACAGCAGTGTGACAGTTGAAAACTGAGTATGACACGTTTATAGTGCCTCCTCACTTTCCGCGGATTATACGAGAATAAATATGAGCGGCAAATCAGTAACTCTGACATGATTCTACTTGTTTATACCCACTTACATTGAATCGAAGGTACGTTTCAGTACCTTCGATTTAGCAGATTGCGTTATAGATAATGGACGCACAATCTCCCTGGTAAATCAATTCACTTTGCTTCTTCTCATATACCGAACGTAGCAAATTTACGATCTCTAATGGAATCTTATAGACATATAAAATGAACTCGCTTTTGAATCTATTACATGGACGACCGAGTTTCGCTTGGCGTCTTTTTTTTGTGTGTGTGATTGAAACTGATTTATTTTTTTCAGGATAACACCTATTTAGAAAAACTTGGAAAGTAAAACATTATCAAAATACAAAATTTTATACAAATCGTTAGAGTCGTTTCCGAGAAATAAATTTTATATATAAATAACATAATAAGGTCGTTATTTCTTCATACCTGTTATTTGGAAATATGCTACTTATTATGCTACGCTTTTCGAAATCGTTCTATGTCGTACGGCGAAAATATGGAACGGCCTTCCGGCGAGTGTGTTCCCCACCACCTATAACCTGGGAATCTTCAAAAGGCGTATGGACCTCTTTGTCCGCCTTGTAAGTAGCTGGCATGGCGCCTATCTGAGCGTGGTTTCGCGAGGAGTGGTGTTATTGGCTGTGTCTTAATCGTCCTTCGAACTTTTGGGCAAAGCCACCCGTGCCGGTCGTCTATAAAAAAAAGACAAAAAACCAAAAAAATAGTTAAGTACTATTATTTAAGAGGATACCCATAGCTGGCTGCTTTGCATAGAAAAAGGTCATAAGTCGGTACTGTTTTTTAATTTTTAAAAATTAATGGTAATACAATTTAAAAATCTACAACAATAGAGTTCTGTGCTTGTGGTTTACTTATTCATCAGTGTAATAAAAATTTTGTTTTATTCATTCGCTTTTGCGTCAGATGGAAAAAATCGAAATTAAATCATTTTTTTCATCTGACGCAAAAGTGAATGAATGAAACGAATTTTTTATTGCACTGATAAATAACTAAACCACAAGCACATACGTGCTTGTGGTTTCTATTAAATAAATAAATTCTATTTAGATTGTAGATTTGTAGATTTTTAAATTTTATTACCATAAATTTTTTAAAATTAAAAAACAACACCGACTTACGACCTTTTTCTATGCAAAGAAGCCAGCTATGTGTATCGTCTTAACATCTGAATATTATTTTAATTAGAGAGAGAGAAAACTGAATCTTCATTTAATATTAATATGTATTCGTAGATTCAATAACATACGATATGGCAATACATAATATTACACCTGTTTCCAATGGAGTAGGCAGAGACAACGGATCTCCACGCGCCACCTCTGAGGACTAAGCATTTTATACTAAAATATCAATTATCGTTATATCTATACATATATTCAATTCTTTTTAAAATGCAAATACATGTGTTTCATTGCTCCTAGTATCCATAAATTATAATTAATTAAACAAAATGACTAAACAGAACATTTTCAACAACAGAAGTAACAAGTAAGTACTTAGAATTTTTTTATGTTTTTCTCTAAAACACTAAATAGGTACATGAGTTTTTAAATCACCTATTCTCTATCTCTATCTCTACCTTTCTACTCTCTACTTCTTATAAAGGGGAACGTATGTTTGTATGTTTGTATGTATTTGTATACTGAATGAAACGTCGGTCAAAACGGCTATGTAAATAGTTTGTGTTTTCCTACCAGTTCAGTGTAGCCGGCACGATCAAAGGGGGAAGCACTGACATGGCACCTAGTTCACCCGGTGCTATGGGCTTACATCACGGACGTTGTAGGTGATGTAGCCAAGCGTGTCAGTTTCAATAAAAAAAAAAAATTATGTTTGAGGTAAACTCCGGAACCGCTGAACAAATTTGTATGCAGTTTGCACCAACGGAAAGAATAATACTTGAGGCTCACTATAGGCTATATGCCATCTCGCTAAATAGCCTTAGGGCTAAGTAGTATCAAAAAAGTATAGTATGGACGGGAGAGAGAGAGAGGGAATATAAGAGAAGCGATCGTTTATTATTATATTTGCGTTTAAATCGAATTTGCCATTAAACAGAGTCTACCTGGAGCGAAGCCTCGGGCAAAAGCTATAAATTAGTTTTATAGACCTGCTACACTAAGCTATTCACAAATTGACTGACCGTCTTCAAAATTGTCTATTATAAAGTTGTAATTATTTAGTCTGTGCGTAAGAACAAACCTTCCATTACTGTAAGTCTGAAAAGATATTTTAAAATTTATCTAAAAAGGCTGAAGGCACTTTAATTTTCCACCAACTCAAAAGTGATAAAGTTTTGACTCTACAGTGGCGCTAAAGCCACTAGGTAATTAAAATAAGCTTCGTGGTACGGTATTTACTCAAAGTAGGTAAGTGCATATGTAAGATCATTTTTAAATTAATTTTTAACCCGCTTTGTTCCAACACGAATAAGAATTATATATTAACTTTATTGAATAACTTATGAAACAATAAATGTAATCTTTTAATCTTTTAAACTATTCATTTAAAATTATAATTCTTAAGAGTCGTTCCATTGATATGTCACATAATGATTTTTTAACTTTCTAATTTATACCCTCTTTCTAATTTCAATTTGGGGGGTCAATTTTGTGACCCCCAAAATCGAAATTAGTTCTTTACGCTATACGTGCGTGATTTCTTGGATAATCAAACCATCGTTTTTCGAAATAATTTCTGTATCGTGTCGAGAAAATTGGCCTTCCGGTGAGTGTGTATCCTAGCTCCTATAACCAAGCTATTTCTTTGATAATCAAACCACAGAATAGAAAAGAGTACTCCGTAATCAAACTCTATATATTATGTACCAAATTTCTACTTTTTTCGTCCAATAGATGCGGAAAAAATAAGTTGTGATTTGGAAGAATTTGTGTTTGTGCATAGCCGGGGTAGCTGGTGTTCCGACATAGCGAGTAGAAAATATTTTCAAGAAATTGAAAGTTCACGCGAAATAAGCTGGGGGCGAATCATTTTAAGTCTTAAATTTCGCGATGAAGCGACTATAGGGTGTCATACTCGAGATTCAAGAAACGGAAAATATATATTAAATATTAGTACCTGGGCGACCGAGCGTCTACACCTATCTAGATAAACTTGAAAAAAATTTATCCAAATACAAAATTTCGTCCCAAGAAACAAGTTTAGCTCACTTAAAGTAATAGTATAAAATCGTCTGACCTGAATCAGTACGGTACGACCATCCGGAGCGTGTAAGCCCTACCACGAAGGTCTTTCATTAGTAGGTAATAGTACGCTAAGGGGAGTATGTATATCAGATACTGATCACGTTCCCCATACCTATTTTTGTTTATATCGAATACCTACCCATGATATGAAATAATTGTTCAATAAATTATTATTTTAGTGGGATGGGTAGGTATTTGATATCCGAAAAAAAATTGGTATGGGGAACGTGATCAGTATCTGATACACATAATCCCCTTAGCGTACTATTACATACTAATGAAAGACCTTATATATATAACATTCGGAAAGAGAAAGAGTTATTCCACATTAGTTCTATACTTCTTTCACATTGTTGTCTGTAGCTGGAAGCCGAAGGTGCACAGCATCCGGATTAGACCTCCTCCGGCGAACTCGCGGACGTGCTCCATTACATCATAAAGACAGATTTATCGCTTTATTCGGCCAGAAATAACTGACGGCGTAAATCAGCAATTGTTCGGGCAACGTGGAAAATAACAATAACCGCTTCTCGCCGAGAGAGAACGATGCGAAAACAAAGAGTTCAAAACTTTAAACATTTTATTGTCATAAGTAAGGCAGGGGGTCATATCTCACCCACGCTTTTCAACAACGCATTAGAATGAAATGATGACGAATATGAAAAAGCGGTCATAAGTGAGTAGAACTCGCGTGGTTCGGTACTATTCCGTTTTCCGTGAGAACTTTAAGAGTTAGGATTTTTGTTTAGGTTTTCTAGTAAACTAAAAGAGAGGCCCTATATTTCCAATTTTTTTAGAAATTTTAGACTCCGTAGCTTCGGAGATAGGTAAGTAGGGGGGAATGCTAGATTTTTATATATTTTCTTTAATATCTTTTCAAATATGAATTTTAAAATAATTAAAAAAATATATTTGTATTACTTATAACGAGCCATTTTCATTGATATGTCACAAGAAGTTTTTTTTTTACTTTTTAATTTGTCCCCCAAAATGTACCCCCAGCATCGAAATTCGTTCACTTACGCTACCATGTATGTGTTAAACAATTCATTATCAATTTTGTCTATTTTAACAGTATGTCATTAAACGCATTACGGGCTTACACGGGAAGCGCTAAGAAAATGATGTTTTTTGCGTTTCTATAGCGCTTCCCGAAAATTGTATAAAAATCTGATCTTACAATGCTTCAGCAGAGGGATGAAGTGTGACAGGGACAGGCATGTATTTGAAATTTCGCCTTTGTGCACACGAATCAAGTCTTTCACCTACTCGAGTAGTTAACACCGGTTCTATTCTTAGAATTCTTAACGAGAGGCGGATCGCGGTCGGTGGGCGGGCGGCGCGGCGGCACCGCGGCGGCGGCGGCGGGGCGGCGCGCCCTTCGCCTTGTCTAAAGGTCTGTCTGAAAAATGTTAACATAATTTGTGAGTATTTTTTTTATGTAAACCAGCATGGGTAGCTGTGCCGAGAGACCAATGGTGCAGTCGACAGAGCCAAAATCAACTCTCCTCGCGAAACCACGCTCAGTTAGGTGCCATGCCAGCAGATTTGCGGACTGTTGCTAGGCTGTCTAGCCCGACGACGACGCTTGAAGACACCCAGGTTAAAGAATTCAGGAAATACACTCGCCGGGAGACAGTTCCACACTCTAGCGGTGCGACAAAGAAACTATTTAGAGAACCGATGGGTTCTCAAAAGCCCAATGTCAACAACAAAAGGGTGCTGAGTCTCTCTGCGACGAGTCATGCGGAGATAGGACGGGTGGCAGGGAATAAGGGATGCTAGTTCCGCAAAGTATCTGTAACAGCTATTATTAATAATTCGATATTTGATGAAACTGCGTAAGAAAGATTTGACGAATTGTGTTACTTCTTTGGCTATTTATATAAGTCAGTCAGTCAGTCAGCGTGTAAGCGTTCATTGCTGGACATACGCCTCTACAATTTTCCTCCAGTCCTCCCGGCCCTCAGCAGCGGTACGTAATCACTGCTTTCCGCCGACGTACTTGATGTCGTCGTCCCACCTGTTATATAAGTGTATTGTTTTATTTTTACCATATTGTTTTATAGTACTAAGCATGTACCGGCTTTATATTTCATCATTAGATAGATGCAAGGGCGAAAATGTAGAGAAAAAATACGTCTCGACCAGGATTCGAACTTGGAACTGCGGTTTGAGCCGCCAGCCCGTTACCATTTCGCCAATAGGGCTGAGCTAAAGCATGAATGAAATGAAATAAAGTATAGTATGAGCGGAATTTAGTGCCGAATGGTAGTTTTTTAGGTTTCCGTATCCCGTACGGATGCCTATTACTAAGCCTACGCCGTCTGTCTGTCCGTCTGTCTGTCCGTCCGTCTGTCCGTCCGTCCGTCCGTCTGTCCGAGGGCTGTATCTCTAGAAACGTAAAAGGTAGCCCGTTGAAATTTTCCCAGAATATGTATTATTATGGTGGATATAAAAACAAATAATAAAAAATTTAAAAAGTAAAAAATTAAGGAGGGTCCCCATACAAGAAACCTGTTTTTTTTTCAATGTTTTTTTTTGTGGTGCGGAAACCTCGGTGCGCGATTCCGACTCGCACTTGGCCGGTTTTTTTCTTTTTAGATAAATGCAAAGCCGAAAATTAAAAGAAAAAATACGTCCGGACCAGGATGCTGGTCCGGACGTATTTTTCTCTTCGCCTTTGCATTTATCTAAAAAGAAAAATATAAAAACCGAGTACATCATGTCAGTGGTGCAGACAGTCGACTGTTGCTATTGATTGTTAAGCAACGCTGGGCGTGGTCAGTACTCGGATGAGTGACCGCTCGACCGGTTGCGGCTGACCGTGGTTCGGATTCCACGTAAAACTGTAGGTCCCTTCCCCTTCTTACCTTACTCGGTGGTAGGGTTCAACCCGCCCGGGTTGATACCACCGCACTGAATGAAACGTCGGTCGAAACGGCTATGTAAATAGTTTGTGTTTTCCGTCCAGTATAGTGTAGCCGACATGAAATGAAGGGAAGCACTGACATGGCACCTAGTTCACCCGGTGTTATGGGCTGACATCGCCGATTTTGTGGGTGATGTAGCCAACCGTGTCAGTTTCCATAAAAAAGTAAGAAAAACATGCTTAGTATTATTACTAACATATAAAAAAATATCGAATAGTAGTGCCGGATGGAGAGGGCCGAGGAGACCGGAGGGGGGGGGGGGGGGGGGGCGAGGGAGGGAGGGAGAGAGAGCGTGAGAGACAGACCACCCATTACCATATTTGGGTTTAAATCAGATTTGCTATTAAACCCAGTCTACCGCGAGCAGAGTCGCGGCCAAAACCTAGTATAGAATATAGACACAATGTCTTCAACGAATCGTACTGCGGCTGGCAGGCGTCCAAGATCAAATACCATCCCCTGTATACACGTACAGCTATAGTTGACAGTTGGACTTATTAGTGTTGTGTCAGGAGAATATTCCCTTCTGGACGCACGACCTTCAGGGAGCGGCCTTCGGCAAGGTTATAGGCAGGGCAAAGATGAGAAGGGGCATTATGAATAAACTTTATTTATTAATAAAAATATATCCTAGCTAAAATGCCAAAATGAAATGAAATGATTTATTTTGTTCGTCACACAACAACTCAAATAATTACAAATACAAATGAACATAATATTATAACATGTGACGAAAAGTGAGCCCACTCAGATGACTCACTGTGCGAGACAGCGAAGATGATTTTCAGGGCTCCCCTTTCCAACCAAAGACAAGACTTTTTTTTTTATTATTGAAAGCGCGACATATGGCGCCGAGCCACCCATAAGGTGTCTAACGACGCCCATGGACATTCGGTCGTATGCGGGGGTTGCGAATGCCATGCCGGCCTGACAAGTGCCCATTCACGCCCCTCTTGAAGGACCCGAGACTGTACTTGGGGGGAAATATATGAGCAGGGAGAGCGTTCGAAGACTAAAAACAAACAAAAAAACAACAATGACAATCAACATATTATACAAAAAAATTATACTCGTAATAAGTAACTAATAGTTTTACTACCTATATTTTTATAGAAGCCGCGGTATATTGCGCCGAACCACCCATAAGGTGTATAACGACGCCCATGGACATAAGGTCGCATGCGAGGGTTGCGAATGCCATGACGCCGGCCTGACAGGTGCCTATTCACGCTCTCTTCTCTCACTCTCTACTCTCTTGAAGGACCCGAGACTGTATTTGGGAGGAAATTTGCGTAGAGGTTTAATATGGAGTCATACGATAATAGCTCTACTCTTCCTTTTTCTGTTTCTGTCTCTGCCTAGTATAAAAATATGTTTGAAAATATTTTCTAGAGGAGTGTGGGAAGACACTGGGCAGGTGGGACGACGACATAAATTACGTCGGATTCAATCAGTGGTTCCGCACCACCGAAGGCCGGGAGGACTGGAGAAAGATTGGAGAGGCGTATGTCCAGCAGTGGACACTTACACACAGACTGCCCGGCTGGCTTTAACTCGAGAGTCTGAATCGGAATAATTTATATGCTGTTTTTATCAATTCAAACATATCTCTTGGTGTTTCACGTTTCCCCTTTTTTTAAACCCCCGACGCAGAAAGAGAGGTGTTATAAGTTTAACGGGTGTGTGTATGTGTGTGTCTGTCTGCGGCATCGTAGCTCCCAAACGGATGGACCGATTTGGATCCGGTTTTTTTAATTAGAAAACTGGTTTAATCGGGATGGTTCTTAGCTTTCATCTTTCATGTTTGTAATCAAGTAATCAAGTAATTAAGTAATCAAACATTAATTATCTTACCTAATAAAAAGTGGAACGATTTGCATGCGGTTTTTTTAAATCTTGAAATAAAAGTTAAATTACAGATTTAAAAAACCCCGGAATTTTTAACCCCCTTAAAAATTCAAAAATAATTTCCGTTTACTTACTTAAAAGAGTCGGGGGAACGCTAAGTAAATAAAATATAAAAACTCAGAGCTGCGTGGGAATTTACTTAGCGGTCCCCCGACTCCTTTAAGTAAGTAAACGGAAATTAATTGTTTACTTTTTAAGGGTCGGGTTTTTTTTTTTATTTTTTATTTAGAGCGTTTCACACATGATCGGTCGCTTCTAGCGGAAAGGTGTGGCGATTCCTAGCTCTGTGGGGTTGCGAATGAAGGACGAACTGCCCGTTAGTCCAGCTGTCAAATTGATATAGGTAACTTGTGGGTCGTTTAACCTGAAGGCGCCTATACAAATGTTTGGGGGTCTCACCGGCTTATAAATCGAAATATTGATGGCCCCAAAATGTTTATTCTATTGTGAGAATTTCACAACTTCGATGACAAAAAAAACATGTCATTTCTGCTCCCCTAATAAGCTGCACCGTTTTATTTATATATACTACTCATACTTTTGGCAATACCGACTCACTCAAGCTCGTACTACACTACACGGACTCTTTCACAGTACACACAGCTCGACTCTGGAATAATCTGCCCGTGCATTTACGCTCCTATTTTTTTCTCACATCACGGATGTCGTATGTGAGGTAGAAAACCGTGACAGTTTCCATGAAAAAAAAAGTAATAAAAAAAATTCACAGATTTCGTGCCTCACACGACTATCGAGCACATTGGAAATGAATCTACGGATTTCGAAAAAATTTCGTTCTGGCTTTTTGTCTTTTTTCAAAAAGGTTAGGCTACAGGGCAAACCCTTAACCAGATCCTCTTTGTTTTAGGTTTAAATTGTAGCTGACTAAATTTTCCAGAGGAGTTTTCTCAAATTTTTTATATCATTCTTCGTTTCCAAAATATCGAGCTCCAAAATAAAAAAATCGGAAAAAATTTAATTTTTTTTCACTATTTCGGCCATAACTATTTTTCATTTTTGACTTTCTTTCTTTCTTTTGCACCTTACAGCTCTCATGAATACGCGCCTTTTGAGCCTTTTTTAAATATCATATCTTCACAACTCTCCGAGATATAAGGGGATCGCACTTTTTCGTGAAATCGGAGCCTACACTGGAGCGAACGAAAAGACATTTCCAATGTCGAAAAATATATTATATTAATTTTCTAGCAATTCTCATTTAAAATCCGCGTCGTGCTGAAGGTATATACTTACTATCGCCCTGCTGCGACCGGGCAAGTAAAAGTTAACCAATATGGTATCTTTTGTATATAAAACAGGTGCGGTCAATAAAGTCACTTAATGTTCCATGTTCGAGGGCGAATATTCCGTAAACCCTTCCGGAATAATTCCGGATTGATCCGCGGCAGTCCGTCCCGGAGGGCGGCGCAAGTTTGCCGAAAAACAATCTCCTACTGATTTGTTCCGAGCCAGCGGACGGGAAGAGTTTTATCGTTGCCTCGCACAAGTCAGGGCCAGGAGCGCAACTAGTTGTAGACCTCATGGAAAAATCGGGAAATATACTCAGAAAAATGCAATTCAAATCCAAATGTATTTTATTGCACACCGTGATACATACATATATGTACCTAGCGAGCTACAATAGGTTGCAAATGAAAGAAAAGGCATGTATTTTGGCAAATGGCTCCGCATCCAAGCGGCACTGTCTGTGAAAGAGGAATCCCTTCCCCACCCAATACTACATCGGATAAAAATCACAATGAATTTAAGTTTTAAAATTAACTGTACCGTTCATATTGAATCGAGCATGTGATTGAGTCAGTCATGTCAGGTTCTTTTTTATGAAAACCAACATGGGTGGCTGTGCCGAGGGACCTCTCCTCGCTAAACCACGCTAATTGAGATGTCATGCCAGTATACTTACTTGCAGACTGTTGATGGGCTGTCTAGCCTATTGATACGACGTTTGTTGAAGACCCCAAGGTTAAATGATTCGATTTCTCTATGTTCGGAACACACACATCCGAAGACTTTAAGCATTTTTTAAGAGAATAAGAATAAGATTTATTTTCACTACAACTTAACCTAGTTTAAATTGTTTTTTCTTACAAACTATAATTAGGTACACTCTGGGCTTAAACTAGCAATTTTACTTATAGTCCTGTCTCTCACGCTAGGATACCCTGTGTTGTGAGAGGCAGGGTCTTTCACCGTTTCAGTTCTAGTTAGCTTAATATACAATTTTATAGATATTATAATTAACTAGGCATAGATATACAAACATGTAGATATACAAAACAGTTAGTTTAGTACCTATACAAACATTTTATGTACCTTATTATATTTAATCTGCAATGTGCATGGCATGGCATAAAAATAATTTTTTTTTTGTGAGATTTGAGAGCATATTAAATACTTATCTGTTGGTATTTGAGAATCTAACATACGCGACCACTCCCGCCCCCTAACTTCAATGATCCGGCTGGCCCCAGTCCGTCCAGTCGCTAGTTGCGCCCCAGGTCTGCGCAAATCTAGGAAGATTCCAGCTAAGCCGTGCACCCTCGTGTTTTATTAGTTGGTCAAGATCCACTAAAAGGCTGGTCAATGGATTAGGCTGCCGATGCCCTGATAGACGCTACTACTCCCACCGGCGCGGCGGCCGTGGTCTAGTACATTTAAGATTTCTTTCAGTATTTTTCCTTAGCAGTTTTTTGATGGCAACTAACACGGTTGGCTACATCCCCTACATCATCCGTGATGTCAGCCATAACACCGGAAATGTCGGGTACATTGAACTGGACGGAAAACAAGAACTATTTAAAAATAGCCGTTTCGACGTTTCATTCAGTGCGGTGGTACCAACCCGGGCGGGATAAATCCTACCACTTAGTAAGGTATGAAGGTAAGGGACCTTACGGTTTTACGTGGAATCTGAACCACGGTCAGCCTCCAACGGTCGAGCGGTCACCCATCCAAGTACTGACCGCGCTCAGGGTTGCTTAACAACAGCAGACCGACCGCACCACTGAGCTACCGAGGCTGCCAAGTTTCCACGTTTCTTAGTATTTTAGTTTTTTTTTTTAGATATCTGCCGAATTCATAAATGTTCAGATAACTGAGGGATACTTTTATACTTATTGGCTTTTTTGGGTCATCTTCGCTGACTTTGAGGAAAAAATAGAGGCGGAGTTGCGGTATCGAATTTCTCCCACGAAAATGTTTTCCTCGAACTTCGCTGGCGTTCAATTTAGTCTTGCTCAGTGAAAACTTTGGAAGCAAAGTATTATCATATCACATGATTGTGAGTCTATAAAATAATAAACCTCGAAAAACAAACATGTATTATATTTTTATATGTTTTTATATTTTTATAAGTATGCACTCGCTTTTTATATTTCTTCATTAGATGAATTCAAAGCCGAAAATTAAGAGAAAAAATACGACCCGACCAAAGAGTTTGTAGCGACGTAATACAAACTCTTTGGACCCGACAAGGATTCGAATTTGGAACTCCGGCTTGAGCCGCCAGCAGCGTGTTACCAATATTTTTTTTTTTTAATTGAAAACTTCTTTAGCGGCGCTTGGCACTTTTTTTAGATGGGTAAAAAATTGTAAACTCGCGTCAGATCCGTAGCCTGATCGAAAAATCGTAATATTCGTTGAAATTATGGATGAAAGTAGATTTTTCTGAGAAATAAACTTTTTGATGTAAAATAATTATAATAGGTGTTACATTTTTTATGTAATATAAATTGTAATGTTTGTCTACGATAGCGCAATAAATGAATATTGTATTTTACCACATAAATTTACACTTTTACACTGATAAATAAAACATTTCGTGCGAAATTATTCCCTAACCATTCCAAAATATTCAAAAATGCACAACGTTGATGTTTAAGTTTTCACTTCTGCCGGCACTCCCGGAGTGCAACCTTAGGCTTTTTTATGGAAACTGACACGGTTGGCTACATCATCTACAACATCCGCGATGTCAGCCCATAACACCGGGTGAACTAGGTGCCATGTCAGTGCATCCCTTCATTTCATGTCGGCTACACTGAACTGGACGGAAAACACGAACTATTTACATAGCCGTTGTTGGTGATGTAGCCATCCGTGTCAGTTTCCATAAAAAAAATGGACGGGAGAGAGAGGAGAGAGAGAGAGAATATAAGAGAAGCGATCGTTTATTTGCGTATGACATATTTGCGTTTAAATCGGATTTGCTATTAAACCGAGTCTACCGCAAGCGAAGCCGCGGGCAAAATCTATTATGAAATGAATGAAAATATACTTTATTGTACACCATTGTATAAAAAGGTTACAAAAGGCGAGTTTAATGGCTTGCGGCCATCTTTTGGGAAAATCTTTTGGGATGTGGAAAACACGTAGGGGCGGACAATGCAGTACCACAGATAACTTAATAGTTACTGAAGTAATATAGATCTTTATTGAACACACAGCATTAACAAAAATAATTAAATCTAGACCTAAAAATAACTAAATTAACTATAAAAATAAATATAACTATAAATGAAAATATACTATAAATAGTTACTTCGTAACAGATAAATCACTCCATAGAAAAAGTTCTATACCTTCGGCTTTAATAGCCTACTGCTTCACGTCGCCAATCGCTGCGTGCGAAAATGTACCTTAACGATCGAGTGTAAAGTGCATTATTGCTTTGCAGCTGCGCCACAGATTACTTAATAGTTACTTCGTAACAGATAAATCACTCCATAGAAAATGTTCCTACCTTCGGGCTTTAATAGCCTACTGTTTCACATCGCCAATCGCTGCAGCTGCGCGCAGTTGCGTGGGCGAGCGTCTATGTATACTTCGCGCGGCTGACGAATTTGTACTGAAAAAGACCGCCGGCGGCCCGTCGGGCGATAGGTAGTTAGCGCCCGCAAGTACATAGAGTGCGTGAGGCCTGGCTGCGCGCAGTTGCGAGGGCGAGCGTGTAGGTATGCTTCGCGCGGATGACGAATTTCCCCTGAATTGTCCAATTTCCGGCGCGCGGCGGCCCGCCGGGCGGTAGGTAGTTAGTGCGCGCAAGTACATACATAAGAGTGCGTGAGGCCTGACGTAGGGGCGGACTACAGTACTAAAGTACTGTACCGTGTGGGGCCGGTACTTTAAAAGAATAGCCCCACTGCATCTCTCCCCGTGTATGTCGTAAAAGGCGACTAAGGGATATGACTCCCTTCTTATATTACTAGGTGGTAGGGTTTAACCCGCCCTGGTTGGTACCACCGCACTGAATGAAAGGTCGGTCGAAACGGCTATGTAAATAGTTTGTGTTTTCCGTCCAGTTCAGTGTAGCCGGCACGACCGAAGGGAAGCAAGCACTGACGTGGCGCCAGTTCACCCGGTGTTATGGGCTGACATCACGGATGTTATAGGTGATGTAGCCAACCGTGTCAGTTTCCATAAAAAAAAAAAGAGGGAACAGTAGTATGAAATATAAACGCACTAAAAGCTAGTCTGTATTTATTATGTTTATGTCGCTCCAGCTATCACCGAATCCCCCAAGCTTGTTGTGTAACGCGAGCACGTTCCGATCGCAGTGTGAGATACAACTCGGTCCCATCCCGTCCCGGCCGAAACAATAATATTACACTTGCGACACCCGGACCTCCAGCGTACTACGTGACGGGAGAGTTTATTTTTTGCGACTTTCGACTTTTGGACTTTCTGAGTGGGTGGCTGAGTTTTGAAATTGTTTACTTGGTCACTTAGATCATAATTCTTTTACAAATAAATGGCGGGACCCGAAAGGGACGGTTGTGTACATAAAACTTACAAAAAACCGAACCACTTTATTACGAGTTTTTAATGTGAGGCGAAAAATCATTTAATTTTTCATGCATTTCAGTGTAAAAAAGGCAAGTGCGAACTTAGTTCCAATGTAGAAAGTACCGTAGCTCTACTATGAATCCTATTAATATCATCAATCAATCAATCAATATATAGGGTGTTACCATGACCATGTCATTAACTTCGGGAGGGTTACATAGACACTCAAATAAACACGTTACGCAAAAAAAAAATATATGTTTATAGTATTACTTTTCGAGAAATTTAATAAAACATGTTCGCTACCTAAACATTAACCTGTGTGTAACAGTAGGTAACTTGCATTGTACGGGGTCAATGACCGTACTATGTTCAAACGCAGAACAGCTGTTTGTTTTAAATAAGTCACAAGGTCACTATGATTGGTTTTTACAGCTACTTATTTGATTTAATTTTTTTGTTAGGAGAAAAAATGCTCCTATAAACATATGTTTTTTTTCTTACGTAAAGTGTTTATTTCAGTGTGTATGTAACCCTCCCGAAGTTAATGACATGGTCAGGGAAACACCTTATATATTATTTATTATGTATATACTAATAATAAATCTGTATATTAAGTAAGAGTAAGTTACTTTGTTTTATGAAATACTACGTTTGTAGACTCTATCTATGATACTAAAACTACATATATATAACATATATAGGTATATATAATCCCAAGAAAAGATGTTGAAATACATCCGACGATTGATCACGACGAAGTGACGTTGCGGTGACTTTGTTCCCATAGTCGTGCCTGTGCACGGGCTAGGGCAAGAGCGAAGAGCCTCAACTATCATCTTAGTAAGATCTCGCTGAATTGTTGGATCAATGGCCAGATCCAGATAAAGAAGGCGGTCTAGCTCGACACCGCTCGAATTGTCCGGAGATTTCTTATTAAAAAAATTCTCTTCATCGGGTCCGACCACTACCGGTAGTATAGCTGGGGGGACTCCGTCGCCGACACGCCGCCGGTGGAAACTCCGCTTTTTTAGGTTTCCGTATCCCGTACGGAAGCCTATTACTAAGCCTACGCCGTCTGTCTGTCTGTCTGTCTGTCTGTCTGTCTGTCTGTCCGTCCGTCCGTCTGTCTGTCCGTCCGTCCGTCTGTCCGAGGGCTGTATATCTCTTGAACCGTAATAGGTAGCCCGTTGCAATTTTCACAGAATATGTGTTATTATGGCGGATATAACAACAAATAATAAAAAATAGAAAAAGTAAAAAATGATTATCCCATATATGAAACGTGTTTTTTTTTCAATGTTTTTTTTTTGTGGTGCGGAAACCTCGATGCGCGTGTCCGACTCGCACTTGGCCGGTTTTTTAGGGTGACTGAGATTCCTAAACATGAAGAAATTAATTTATCAAGTAGTCCATTTGGCATAAAAACTATTTCGAAGTTTCTATCATAAACGGTTAATCAGAAAATACCAATAAAGTGGACATGCTCGCGTTGATGCGACCACGTGATCGCTGCTCGCACTCGCTATACATGCAAGAAGAAAATGGCTGCGAAACCCTCTGCGTGAACAATATGCGAACAGAGGATTCTTAGCAGGATTTTATTGTATTAATTTTGTCTGTATCATTGTTTATTATTTTTTTGCGTGCAATATAGAATTTATATCTATCAAAAAGGTTATCTTCTATAATGACGCGCTTTTTTTACTCTTATCATTACCTTACTCGATACCTTCATGCGAGCGATGAAGAAATGAAAAAAGCGGTAAAGTGTGAATGGAACTCGCGTAAAAAGGGTTCCGTACCATTCCATTTTCCGTGAGAACTTTAAGACTTTAATTTTAAGAGAACTTTAAGGTTTTCTTGTAAACTATAAGAGAGGCACTATACAAATACATACTTCCAATTTTTTTACATTTTTGACTATGGGGGGAAGCTCGATGTTTGTATAATTATTTTCTTTAATATTTTTTTCAAACTATGCATTTTAAAATCCATTTCCATTGATACGTCACATAATTATGAGGCACTTGAAAAATAAATCTTAACTTTCTAATTATTTGTCTCCCAAAATCGAAATTCGTTCTTTTTTACGATATGCGTCCGTGACTGGCTCATCAAATCAAAGTCTATGTGCGAGTATCTACCAAATGTCAACTTTTCTCGCGTCCAGTAGATTTGGAGAAAATAAGCTGTGACAGACGAACAGACAGACAGACAGAATCGAGAGTGATCCTATAAGGGTTCCGTTTGTTTCCTCTTTTGAGGTACTGAACCCTAAAAACGGGTTCCCTCAGTTCCGTAATTGGAGCCAGCGGTAATTATCAGAGGCCCTGGCGAAGCTACAGCCCTTTCATACAATACTAATAAAGGCTTTTAGTTCTCGCAGCCTCCGCGGGGTGCTCTCGACTTTCCGCGCTAGCTGAAGACTCGCCGGGAAACTGTTGTCCAAAGTAATTAGCTTGGTCCCGTAGTGGCCTTTGTAATAATTTAGCTAAGGACGTTGAACAAACAGTGGTTGAAAGCGGCGAACACGGAGGACAAGCCGAGAACTTTTCAAGCGCGAGAAGCGTTCAAATATACAATTATCTCCCAAATAATATAAAACATTTAGAATCAAAGACTATGGTACCCTTTATAGGACGGCTAGTAAAATCAGACGAACAAATTGCAGGCGGCCAGTGTACTGGCCACCCGTAATTTGTTCGCCTGATTTTACTTGACGCTTATTTGAATAGATGTGTACAGTGCACTGGCCACTGTATCTATCGGCGACTGCTTATTACTATAAGGATCATAATTAGACCAAACTTGTATCAATTGTGACCTTTAATGGTAGTGGCCAGTCAACTGGCCACTTTGTTCTAGCCGTCCTATAAAGGGTTAAAACGGCTGCCAAAATATACTTCTTGAATAATTAGAACTTGTCAATATATTAGAATTATTTACCTACTTGTCATCAGTTCTATGTGCCTGTCTGTCTGTCCGTCTGTCTCCGGAATATTTATAAGATTATCTAACATTGTACCTACAATAATTTTATTTTTCTAATAGTTTAAACTTTCTATTTTTGTCTATATGAAGAACCATATACTCAATGTTCAGAAAGGTTAAGGTTCACACACTCAATGAGGATCGGATCTCCTCACACTCAGACACCCCCCTTTACACTCCACCTCACTTCACTCCACATCCCACACTATACATTCCATATTCCACGCATAGATGCAACGCACCTTCACACACAGACACACACACACAGACACGCTCTATTACACACCCTCATGTTCATTACGCTTATATATATATATATAGGTATACATTTATATATTGAATTTTTTTTTACATATTCCTTTACAACCACTTCTTTTTTATAGTTTTTTATAGTTAACTCCGTAACTTCTACTAACCTTAACGGTTAAGTTAACCTGCAGGAACGACTAAATTAAACACAAAAGTGGATAGACACTCTACGATATACATAAGTTATAAGTGCCGATTGTATTATTGCAAATATTAGTATTATCACTGGCAATTTTTTTTCTTTTTTCATTTTGTTATCATTGTTTTTTGTTTTTCCATGTTTTCTTTTTTATTGTCAATCTTTAACTTCATAGGCTAGGCTTAAAACCAGTGCAATGTTCAACTTGTTATATAGGTTACATTGTAAAACTGCGCCTATACCTTTTTCAGGCATACTGGATGAACGCTATGTATTGTACCTGTTGCTAAAAGAAAATTGTATGTCTGAAATAAATGGATATTTATTTATTATTTATTTATTTATTTATATAACTATCTATTTAAGTGTCGATCTCACAACCTTAAATTTTTTGTAGGTAGATCTTCATAGAAAAAATTATGGCCACCACTGGACTATAGGTATAGATAGAGCCTTCTACTGGGTTCTGTATATCCGAGCGAGCGAGCTCACTGGCGCGGCGCGTCTTGGTATTTGATTGGACTACATCGAGCTACGCAGGATCGTACTGTTGTTGATTTTCCGACTTCGCCCTGTTGTTTTAGCCTTTATCAACATATTGTGCGGAAGTTAATTGTTCATTTGCTAAATATTAGATTAGTCCGCTCGACGGAAACCCATGAAATACCTAATATACTTATTTATTACATTTTGGTTGTTTGCAGCGTACGAAGCACTTTTTACTTTTTTTTTTTTTATTGATACGCGAGGCACTTGGCGCCGTCAGCATGGATTGTTGAGCCGACGACGCCGATGCCCCGTAAGCATTCGTTTTAGAACGGGGGCTGCGAATGCCGTGCCGGCGTGACAGATGCCTTTTTACGCGTCTCTTGAATGATCCTAAGTCATACACTGAAGGAAACACATCGGGAGGAAGTGCATTCCAGAGTTTCGCAGTGCGGAAGATAAAAGAAATACTGGAGCGCTTTACAGTACAGGGATGCATTCCCTGTCTGTTACGCGTGGACCTATAGTGAAATGGTGATTACTTTCTGATAAACTAACATACATACATACCACACGCTGTATCCCGACATTAAGCAGAGTAGTCGGTGTTCTGCTGCATGCAGGTACTCTTGTAAATTAAAGCACAACACCAACCACCACATTTAGCAATGTTTTAGGACAAGATAACTATCAGGCAGCAAGTAAGGCACGAAGACTCACCTGCTGCATGACTCGGTGGAAGGACCGTCCGTGCCAAGGTGAGAGTTGCCCCATATGCACAGCATCAAACCTTACCATCGACCCTTAGTCGCCTTTTCCGACATGCACGGGAAGATATGCAGTGGCGCTATTCTTTTTAACCCTTTGAGTCCCTTTGACTCAAAATAGTATAGTAATCGAATAGTATAGGGAATATATATATATATGTATGTATGAATATATATATAATAGGGAATAATAGGTATCGACCCTACACAGTACATACTGATAAACTATGAACTGGAGTACCGGGCTGTTTACTGAATGAAAACCAGATAAACTTGGAAACACTTGTATTTACTTGATGGATGTAACAGAACAGATAGGTACTTACATATTTGTTTAGATAACGTTACTAAGTATGCGCAGTATTGCCACAGATTACTTAATAGTTACTTCGTAACAGATAAATCACTCCATAGAAAAAGTTCCATACCTTCGGCTTTAATAGCCTACTGCTTCACGTCGCCAATCGCTGCGTGCGAAAATGTACCTAAACGATCGAGTGTAAAGTGCATTATTGCTTTGCAGCTGCGCGCATTTGTGTGGGCGAGCGTGTAGGCATGTTTCGCGCGGCTGACGAATTTTTACTGAATTACACCGCCGGCATAGGGCGGTGCACCGGGCGGTAGGTAGTTAGCGCGCGCAAGTACATAGAGTGCGTGAGGTCTTAAGTGCGAGTTTTACTCGCGCACGGAGGTTTCCGTATCTATCCGCTATTATCCGCCAATCTTTTGTCTTTCAACAATGCAATGTATAAAGGCCTGTGTATTGCGAAGGCGCGCTGTGACTGAAGCCAATGACAGCGTGTCTAGTCCGTTCGCAGTGGCAAAATAATGTTGGCGAAGTAAATTTAAATTGAAGTTAGAGAAGTAAATTGAATGTAGCTAATCCACTTAAGGCGGAAATAAGACTCAAACCGTGCTACCCGAGCACTGATGATTGGAACACGAACCGTATGCGCATGTAAATAGGTGCGAGATTCGTTCCACTCGTGCGGTGGCTGATACGTCGCGCCGACGAAGAACGTTTGCGCGAAAATCACACTATTTATTAAATTTCACGTGTTGGAAAGATAGAAAACAATATTTTTTTCGCTACGATTGTAGGGAAAAATATTATCTATATTTCTATGAGGGTCTTGTATTGAAACAATTGATGTTTTTCAAGATAATTTAACTTGAAAGTACAATTTTCGTACTTTTGGTAATTTTTTGGAGATGGATATATATATATATTTTGCTATGTTTGTTCCAAGGTTTGTTCATTAAAGATCAATACATAACACATATTTTTTACAGATTGTTTATCTTTACCAATAGCTCAATAATTTCGTTTAAAGTTGACCTTTTTAGTCTTATTTGCGCCTTAATAAAAGCCGCCAAGTGCGAGTCGGACTAGCGCAACGAGGGTCCCTTACCACCTCTCAATATAATTGTGTTATGTGTTGCAAAAATAATTGTTTTTGAAAATCATAAATAATAACTACAGCAATGGTTTGAATATCAGTCAAAGCATTGCTGTAGTTATTAGAGGATAATAGCAACACCCTACATGTGTCCGAATGTCCATGGGCGTCGCTAGACACCTTATGGGTGGCTCGGCGCCACATGCCGCGCTTACTATAAAAAAAAAGTGATATATATTATTTAATGAGAAGATGCCTTTTAATTCAGTCCTTACAAAATTGTGCAGAATTTTCTAAATTTTGCACAAAATACTCGCCTATCTAGTAAAAGTGCTTATTGGCCTCGCAAAAGTTCCTCCCTACCAAACCCTCCTTTGCAAACTCGTCAGTCTCTGAGGCAACACTCCAACGAAGTTTATCCTGAGCACTTTGAAGTGGAACTTTTCCAATTACATCGCGATGAAGGTGGTCTTCGCTAAAAGTGTAAAAACTCGAAGTCCCTTGCATACCGCATTCTTGACTTCGTATACACTCTCTGGGCATAAAATATGAAATTCTGCCATATATAATCATAAGCTGAAAAAAAATACATACCTACCTACATACCACACACGCCAATCAGAGTAGTCGGTCTTGTCATGCAAGTATAAAAAGAATTTTCAAAATCGGTTCACCCAGTCGAAAGTTCTGAGGTAACAAACATAAAAAAAAAAATACAGTCGAATTGAGAACCTCCTCATTTTTTGAAGTCGGTTAAAAAGTGTAAAAACACAAAGTCAAGAATTCGGTATGCCCTTGCATACCGCATTCTTGACTTCGACGGGTGTGTATACACTCTCTGGGTATACAATATGAAATTCTGTCATATATCCTGTTGTCGCCCTTAAGCACGGCATCGACCCTTAGGCGAAAGGCTCCTGTCAGGCCGGAATGGCATTCGTAATCCCCGTGCATCACAGAATGTCCATGGGCATCGTTAGACACCTACTTGTAGGTGAAACAATGCCACATGTCGCGCTATCCATAAAAAAAATATATAATATAATCATTAGCAGAAAGAAAATACATACACATCACACACGCTGTAACCCGACGATTGGGGCAATCAGAGTAGTCGGTGTTGTGCTGCAAGTACTCTTGTAAATTACAGCGCAACACCGACCAACACATTTAGCAACGTATTAGGACAACTATCAAGCAGCAAATAAGGCACGAAGGCACCCACCTGCTACAAGACTCGGTGGAAGGGCCGTATCATGGTGAGAGGTGGCTAGACTCATAGATATTATATTATCAGGGCATCGAGATTATATTACTAGAGGTGCGCTAGGAAGAAAGTTTTAAAAAAATTAAGTCGCATTAACTGGTGCATAAGGGAAGGAAGAACCAAGCGGCAGAGGGGAGCGGGGAGCGAACAGTAGAGGGGGTGCTAGTGCGGGGAACGAGCTATAGGGGAGGGTGCTAGTGCGGGGAGCGAACGTTAGGGGGGTTTGCTGGTGCGGGGAGCGAACGGTAAACGGGGTGCTTGTCTGGAGAGCGAACCGTAGAGGGAGTCCTGGTGTGGGGAGCGAACGGTAGAGATAAAGCACAGTTAGTATTGGATACATTAAAAGATAAATACTTTCGCAACATGTCGCGCAACATGGAGTCTACGTGCCGCGTCAACGTTGCGGCAACGTTGCATGCAACATTTACTTGCCGCGTAGCACTAGCACATACTTTATTTCTTTAAAAAATATATTCCAGAAACGTGTAAAATATAATATTTATATGAGGTGCAAAGGTGGACTTATCCCTTACAGAGATTTCTTCCAGTTTGGATGTTTGAGTGTCGATCAATATAGTGAAATCCAAGTACGCATAAGCATTAATAAACCTAGAAAGTTAAAAAAAAACGTCCAATGGCGAGTCGGACTCGCGCCTCGGTTGTGTTCTCCTCTTGTCCATTATAGCCAGCAATCCACGGAATTCTCCGGTATGGCACCTACCTACTCGGAGGTGATATTGGTTCGTCGGAGCATGCGCTTTGGCCCCTCCGACTAAGGCATCCAAACCGGATTACATAAAAAAAACGAGGGAAAGCACCAGCGGCGACTCCTGGTCCTGAATATTGGGTTGCCTCTGGCTAAGGATTTTTTTTTTCATAATTTCATAACTTAGGTACCTACGCGTTAATTTATTTCTACCACAATGAGTTCAAAAACGAAAGACGATTACGATATAGATAGAGATAGTTTATAATATTCAGTTTAAATTATTTATTTTTCTCACTTATGATTTGTCTGTAGATAGGTACCTACTGGTTGTGTCAAAGAAGTCGAGTTGCAGCCGACAACAGCGACGTCTCCTCTGGCACGACGACGACGAGACAGACACAGGCATACAAGCTTGAATGTTGCATTTTATTTGTACATGAAGTCCACTCTTCGTTCCACAGACAAGAAATTTTCGATGACTCGATCGTGAAAATTTTCTTTCTTCCTCAATTTTGTTAGCAACTCCTTTTCCACAGTTATGAGTGCCAAATTACTGAGTCTCTCTTGTCCTTGAGTTCTCCGTAGATAGCTCGGTAGGAGTTTGCCATTATATTTACCAATAAATCAATTTAATTTAACAACACTGCACAGGATTCATCCATAAAAAGTCCATACCTACATAACGGAATATATGCAGCTATCAACTCGCGAGCCAATGCGCACACACACGCGCACACAACACACCTAGCCTAGGTCGCTAGTCGCATCGCATCGCACGTCGCACAGCACACACAAGAATTAATATTCGTCGTGTGGTCGCAGCACGCACACACCCACACACGCAACACACACACCTAGCTCGCTCGCTAGTCGCTCTACTCACTCGCTACCGCGTCACTAAATGCACTCCCCGCTGCGCCAACTCGAAAGGATGAGCAGCGGGTCCGCGCGGGACGGGGGGGACATTCGGCCGCTTCCGCCTTGTATGGAATACGATGGCGCTTCAAAATGTAGCCAACCGGCCAATGAATGCCTTGTGTCGTCATTCGTCGTCGCCCGCGTTTGACGCGCGCGAAATTTCAAATTATGTAACGGGTACGGGATTGACGTTTTATCTTATTAATCGTGGGTTATATTTAAGATATAAATAATATAACTCCGATATTTTTTCACATTTATTTTAGCTTGATACTTCTGTAGTAATGGTGTCATTAATTTTATTTGGTTTGGCGGCGCCAACCTCGCCAACTGAGAGGAGTCGCCGCTGGAAAGCACGGTGCGCGAGGCACCACAAAAACACATTTCTTGTTTCTTCACTTGTCTTGTACCCATCTTCATTTTTTATTTTGTATATTTTTTATATTTGTTGTTATATACGACAAACAGACAGACAGACAGACGGCGTAGGCTTAGTAATAGGCTTCCGTACGTGGTACGGAAACGCGTCACACCATGAGCACCTCGTCCAAAGCGTCCGGAACAGCCGCCGCGACCATAGAATACTTTAACAGCGGCTGTGCCTCGCTATAACTTCCGAAAATGCTAGAGCCTTGTCATACTAATGTCATTTATTACGGACAGTTTTTTTTTATGTAATCCGGTATGGGTGGCTGAGTTGGAGGGGCTAAAGCGCATGCTCCGACCAGCCAATATCACCTCCGAGAAGGTAGGCGCCATACCGGAGACTACCCTGGATTTCTGGCTATACTGGACTAGAGGAGAACACAACCGAGGCTGCTATGCGGCCATCTTACATCCAGTACGGTGGTACCAACCCAGTCGGCTACAATTTGAGCCTACCACCTAGTACGGGGGGCAAGGGAAGGGACCTACAGTTTTACACCGGTTCCGAACGGTGAAGCAGCAGGTGTAGGTATGCACGTAAATATTTTTCGTCAGAAAAAACTCATTGGTACACGCCGACGGTTACGACGGTCACGCCGGTAGTTACGCACACATAGTCCTCTTAAAAGCACGTGGCATAAAAAAAAACTTCACTGTGACAAGGTTCCAACGCATTAGCAATTTGCGAGGGTTATACAAGCTGAGGTAGCTTGGAGCGAGACTGGATCGCGTCAAAGAACACTTCGTACAGTTTGTAGAACGAGCCCCCCCCCCCCCCTCGCTCTCCACCCCCCCCCCCCCCCCCTACCATCTCTAAGACTCTCAGCCCCCCTTCCCTACCCCCTCTGGCCCTCTTTCTATCTCCCCTCCCATCCCTCTCCGCCCAGTTGCATCTGTCCCTCCCTTAGTATTACCTCTCAGCGCAGGCAGAAGTTCATAAGGCAGCTTGCAATATGACGAAGCGGATAAGCGAAGCAAAGGCGCTCATTAGCTGAAGAAAGTCTGCTTGTGAATTGAGTAAATAATATATTAAGCAGTTATATACTTCTATACAAGGTGTTATATATGTATAACGGCCAGTACATAAATTTCGCCAGCGCAATCCTCATGTTTTTCCGAGACGAAAAAGTAAAAAAAAGTTTTTCTCGTAAAGTTCTCTAGTTTTGGTGATATTAATTTTTGAAATTTATGTTATCGTCAAGTGTAATTTGACGCGCATTTCATTCCCACGTTCGTGCGGAACATTGGATCCTTTTTACACTAAATTAATCAATTAGTTTGTGTGAACACTGTAACTATTTATATAAAGGGAAATCAGAAAAAAGTTGTTTGACTTTTTTGTTACTATTTATCCCAATAATCATTTCCTAAATTTAAAGTAGTGGCCGTTACAACAACCTGTATATACAGGGTGTATCAGGATAGGTTTTCGAAACTTCAGGGTTCGAAAGCGGCCCATATTTGAAGACGAAAAGTTCTGAAACTTTTTCCCAGATTCGATCATTTTACAGTACTTTTTGGTGAAAATCTATTCTTCAAGATTTGGTGGATGGTTAACGTCGGCCTTTATTAAATAAAAAAAAATTCTAACTCATAAATAAAAATGGGTAGGTTGCACACATAACTAGTACAATTGAACTGCGTGTAGGTAAATTCCAAGCACTTAAAGTTCAATGACCTCAAAAGAAAAATAGGACTGAATTAGTTCACTGCACTCTCCATTCTCACTGTCCGTCGAGTTTTTATTACAATTTCCAACTTTTGTATGACCAAAAAAACAACGGAATTTCGATTTGAGTGATAAGGATTTTTTTCTTCTAATAATGAGTAATTTCTATTCCTGAAGTTTCTCAAACCTATGCTGATACACCCTGTATATAACTTTTAACCCATTGAAAGTAATTGATATATTATGAATGACCAATCAAAAATATGAAAAACAAGTAACATAAAGAAAACATTTTACAGAGAAACACTTTAAGTAAAATTATGTAAAGTAAATCAAACATACATACATATCACACACGCTGAATCCCGACAATCGGGGTAAGCGGAGTAATCGGTGTTGTGTTGTGCTCTGGTAAATTACAGCACAACACCGACCGCCACGTTTCGCAAAGTATTCGAACAAGATTCAATCGATCAAGCAGCAAGTAAGGCACGAAGACCCACCTGCTGCATGACTCAGTGGAAGTACCGTGCCAAGGTGACAGGTGGCGATCCTATCGCCCTTTAGCACGGCATCTTGTCCTTATCTCTTAGTCGCCTTTTACGACATGCATGGGGAGAGATGCAGTGGGGCTATTCTTTTTAAGTACCGGCCACACACGGTGAATTAAACAATACATTAATGTACCTATAAAAAAAATATTCATTCATCACGGGGATGAACGGCATGATCCCCATAACGGACGCAGCGTGAAGTACATCCCGGCCCGACGACGGTCCCCGGATGCCTCAATAAGCTGTTTTCCTATTTTTGCTCAGAAAAACTGACGGCATCCGAGCTCCATGCTCCAAGTGTCTCTACCGCTAAGCATAACTGCATACACTTCTCCCATATCCCAAAATTTTGGTAGAATAGAATGCCTCACGGCATTTAGCTGGCCTATTGTGCGTAATTTATATAAATTGATGTTCAATAAATAATATATAAATATATTATTACATACAGTTTATTTATTTGTCAACTAATTTATTTATCATTTTGAAATTTCATTTTCCGTTTGAAACCGTGCGCCGCCCCCGCCGTTAGCTCCAAATCTTCTAACTAAAATAATCCCATTTAATTTTTACAAAAAAAAAATATTGGTATGTCGGTTCGATGCATAATTTTTTCGATAATAAAAAAACACTCATTTGTTTCCCGGCATTGGAACATCCGACTCTCACGTGCGGAGCCGGTACTGTACACTGCTACCTGCCACATTTAGGTGCCGCCCCACACCCACATGCATGATATTCACGCGTTAATGAAAAAGCCTCTGAACGAAGCGATGAAAATGTGATTATGTAAACGGTGATGTGAACGGAACAAAAACGGTTGCATGCATAAATCAGCGAGGAATCCGTGCAGCCGCCAGTGTGACCTGAAAACTGTAATTGATTTTATATTCAACATGGGCAACAGTTTCAGTGCGACATCGTAATAAATTCTAACGCCGACGGTGGCGTAGCGCGTAGTAGTTCGCACTTGACCCTTGAGCACATGCCCAATCAGCCCCCCTACGGTCGGTTAACCAAAGCTGGCGCGTGCACAGTACTCACACCAATGCAATTGTACAAGTGCGAGTGAGACAGATCGGGGCTTACGCATCACGAAAACCCGATCTGTCTCACTCGCACTTGCACAATTGCATTGGTGTGAGTACTGTGCACGCGCCAGCTTTGGTTATCAGACCTGTATCATGAGTTTGAGTGACCATCATGTCATACAACACTGCATTGACACTACACACACACACACACACACACACCCTCGTTTGATCCCACTAAACTATATGTAGTCTAATCAGGGAAACAAAAAGTGGCCAGACTTCAGTGTATATGTACAACTTATATCGGTACCGGTCCGGTACCTTAAAAGAATAGCCCCGCTGCATCTCTCCCCGTGTATGTCGTAAAAGGCGACTAAGGGACATGACTCCCTTCTTATATTACTAGGTGGTAGGGTTTAACCCGCCCGGGTTGGTACCACCGCACTGAATGAAAGGTCGGTCGAAACGGCTATGTAAATAGTTTGTGTTTTCCGTCCAGTTCAGTGTAGCCGGCACGACCGAAGGGAAGCACTGACGTGGCATCAAGTTCACCCGGTGTTATGGGCTGACATCACGGATGTTGTAGGTGATGTAGCCAACCGTGTCAGATTCCATAAAAAAAAAAAATGTTTTATCTGTTTGTCATGAGGCTGCCTGTTTTCTAATAAATAAATAAAATAAAAAAATCATCACTTCGATGATCGTTCACGTAATTTGTATAGGAAAAATGTGTAGCGCCCCGAGCGTACGATGTGAAACTCTTCCACTCCCATTAGCTCTTTACACTTCTTTCGTTAGACTCCTATCAAGTATGCATAATGGAGCAAGAAATTCCTGCGTGCCACTCAGAATAATAACTCGAGTGGTAGTCGAGCACCTACGGAGTCCTTTGTGGTTGGCGCGCGGAACAGAACAGACGCGGTCGCTTCAACAAAATTAAAAGGGTGGAGCTGCTATAATTTGCACAATGCATACAATTTTTTTATTTTTATGAAAACTGTTTTTTATTTTTATGAAAATTGACACGGTTGGATACATCACCTACAACATCTGTGATGTCAGCCCATAACAGCGGGTGAATTAGGTGCCATGTCAGTGCTTCCCTTCATTTCATGTCGGCCACACAGAACTGGACGGAAAACACGAACTATTTACATAGACGTTTCGACCGATGTTCGCGCAGTGCGGTGCTACCAACACGGCCAGGATAAACCCTACCACCTAGTAAGGTAAGAAGGGAAGGGGCCTACAGTTTTACGTGGAATCCGAACCACGGTCAGACTACAACGGTCGAGCGGTCACCCATCCAATTACTGACCGCGCTCAGGGTTGCTTAACAACAGTCGACCGACCGCACCACTGAGCTACCGAGGCTGACAAACGACGTGAATATTTAATATTGTTGACCAAAGATTTAAATCGATAGATAGACCAAAGCGCTCAAGAGTTTGTCACCGATTACCGACTTCGCCGACTTCGTGGAACAGTTAGTCATCAAGAATCGCATCAAATGCTGCCTCATGTTAACAAAACGCTAAGTGTAGCGACACACCTGCCGAAGGTGCGGCGCCGAAACCTCGGCGACTGAATTATCGGTCGTAGTATTCGGTTGGCATGACACACCAAACGCGTTGAACAATCGGAACTCGGAATTACGCGGCGTCTAATTCAGCGCCTTGCGCGACGTCTAATTCAGCGCCTTGCGCGACGGAAAATTACGTGGCGTCGCCGTCGGTCGAGTCGTCACTTTGTGGATAGGTATCGCGGAGTGCGGAGTGCGCCGCTCCGCATCGGAAGCGCGCGCGCTGAACATTCAACTACGTTCGCCGAACTTTACGTCGCGTACGCGCCGCATGATGTGTCGTTTGCTATACATTGAATGCGTTCTCACGGAAACAGTTGCTAGACGAAAGGTTCGGCGATATGCCGAACGCCAAGTAATTTCGGCTGATGTACCATAGGTTACTTAAAAAACACTGCGAGCGTATTTAGCCGAACTTTCGGCGCCGTATCTTCGGCAAGTGTGTCGCTACACTAACGCTCTACACTCGCGCATCGGCGCGCACCGTTCCGTTCCGTGAAACGACCTTTCAACACGCGCGTCGCGGCTGCGTCTGAGACGAACAATGTCACAAATTTTGTGACATTGTTTGCAATGCATGTTAGACTATGGCCTATCTATCTATTTAAATATTTGTTGGTGACATACATAGCTAGCTAGGGAGTTCACGTGTACGGGGGTCTACCTCCCCCTTTGATAACAGTTCATCCGTAACACGTCCTTACGTCACGCAACATCCGCTCACGTCACGTAAACGTCCCTGCGGCCACGAAACGTGCCCTACGCATTGCCACGTGCCATCTGGCTGTGCAATCGCAAATAATACTATTTGTTCAAACATCGTGGCACACTTGCAGAGTTGTGTCAGTATTGAAATGTGAAACATCCTTATACCTATAATAAAATCCAACGTCTGCTTTCTGTCTGAGTGTCTGAGTGTCTGAGTGTATGTCTGTCTGTCCGCTTATAACTCGAGAACCACTGAACCGATTTTAATAAAAAAAAATCTACGGATAGCTTGATTCTTCCCATCAACTATAGGCTACGTACTATAACGCTAAATGGCTTATGAGGTTAGCAGTGAAGTGAAATATGAGAGCGGGCGGAGCCGCGGGCACAGCTTGTGGTAATATATTGGTGAAATAAGTTATGTAAATTATAATAAACAGATGGGCGGGAAGAAGACGGCGCTGGCTTATTTTTTACTGAAGAATAAGACTTAAGACGATACCCATAGCTGGCTGCTTTGCATAGAAAAAGGTTTTAAGTCGGTATTGTTTTTTTATTTAAAAAAATTAATGGTAATTAAATTTAAAAACCCACAACAATAGAGTTCTGTGCTTGTGGGTTAGTTATTTATCAGTGCAATAAAAAAATCGTTTTATTCATTCACTTTTGCTTCAGATGAAAAGCGAGATGAGCGTCTCCATAACTCTTAAACCGATCATCCGGCGTTACATCAAGCGGCGGGTGGCCGAGTGGTTTGGGCATCGGCTTCTCATGCGAGAGGTCCTCGGTTCGAATCCGGTCGGCGTGTACCAATGAGTGTTTTCTGACGAAAAAAATTACGTGCATACCTACATCTGCTGCTTCACCGTTCGGAACCGGTGTAAAACTGTAGGTCCGTTCCCTTGGCCCTTACTAGGTGGTAGGCTCAAATTGTAGCCGACTGGGTTGGTACCACTGTACTGGATGTAAGATGGCCGCATAGCAGCCTCGGTTGTGTTCTCCTCTAGTCCAGTATAGCCAGCAATCCAGGGAAGTATCCGGTATGGCACCTCCTTCTCGGAGGTGATATTGGCTGGTTGGAGCATGCGCTTTGGCCCCTCCGACTCAGCCACCCATACCGGATTATTTAAAAAAAATCCGAATTCGATTAAACTTAGTACAGGCCAGTACGTAACACATACAAACCGAATTGTTCCGCGCGCCGAATCAAAGGTACGGTAGCGGGCCTTGCCCATAGTTACTCACTTTCATCGAGAAATTTTATTGTTTATCTGAACGTAGGTCGGCCTTCTTTAATACTTACTTCCTTCTTTTTAAATACGTATTTCACGCGAGCGAACCCGCAAGCAAAAGCTAGTAGCCAATAAAATGTACTAAACTAAATATCTAAAGATGTCAGTTAGGTACGAGGGAATGTAGATGAAGTGTAATATTTTCTTGACATGTCGCTCCAGATGCTGCTGTCTAGATAGATCTGCTTTGAAGGCATGTTTGCGATGTCGTCAGCCGGAGATTGCAAACAAAAGATTTGGGTCACTGGATCAGTAGAACCAGCTTCAAGCAATTTGCTTCAAACTGTTAGGCGTAGGGAAAACATTTTTATCGACTTTCCTACTATTACTTACTACTTACTCTTCCTACTTTCCACATATTATGTTGAATCTGTAGGAACTGTCAGGCGGTCAGCGTGTACATGCGTCCACTGCTGGACATATGCCTCTCCAATTTTCCTTTTTTTACGTTTCCGTACTCCGTACGGAAGCCTATTACTAAGCCTACGCCGTCTGTCTGTCTGTCTGTCCGTTCGTCCATCTGTCCGAGGGCTGTATCTCTTGGACCGTAGTAGGTAGGTAAAGATACCGCTCTCAGACAGACGGACGGACGGACAGACAGACGGCGTAGCCTTAGTAATAGCCTTCCGTATGGATACAGAACCCTAATTATGTGGCAATTTCGGTATTGAAACGCAATCCTCTGGAATTAGAGGGCTGAAACTCAATCGCAATGCTATTCGTCCTCAGCGAACGTTCTAATCCGAAAGGTATGTTTTTAGGGCTCCGTATCCGGTACGGGACCCTATTAGTAAGCCTGCGCCGTCTGTCTGTCCGTCCGTATGTCTGTCTGTCTCTCCGAGGGCTGTATCTCTTGAACCGTAATAGGTAGCCCGTTGAAATTTTCACAGAATATATGTTATTATGGCCGATATAACAACAAATAATAAAAATAAGAAAAAGTAAAAAATTAACGGGGGTAGTATAGATAGAATAAACCAAAAAAGTGTATTTGCGCGCGCCATCTCCCGAATAGAGCATGAAGCATTTTAACTAATCATGACATTCAACTAATATGAAGCATTTCATAACACGCCATAGATGGCGTGAGTGGCGCTAACAATGACATGACGATAAGGAGCCCTCGCCTCGGTGCGCGAGTTCGACTCGCACTTGGCCGGTTTTTTTTTATGTAATTCGGTATGTGTGGCTTAGTCGGAGGGGCCAAAGCGCACGCTCCGAACCACTCCGGAACCACTATATTCCGCCGACCTACTTGATATCGTCGTCCCACCTAGCGGATAGTCTTCCCACACTGCCGGGGATTGTGACTAGCATGATATTATATCCATTTTTACTGTTGTACGCAAGCGCCAAGTGAATCGCCGTACACTTATTTACATACTCAAAACACAATCTCTTCATACGCGGAGCTCTCACGCGGCTGCGAAACTGAGTTCCCGCTTTCGATGTAGTCATCCCTGATTCGATTCCGCGTGTAGACGTAGTAGAGTAGACCGTAGTCTCCATTCCGCCCCTCGCCGTGGTGAGATCAGTGCCGGATCTAGGACTTTAAATCCTTTGAAGCAAAACACGGTGAGGTAACTTGTGAAAATATTTCAAAGCGTATAGTATAGGTATATCGTATTACTTAAAGTGAGCTATATTTGTATCAATACTAATAATACATCTGTAAGGGATGGAGTAAGTTACTTTGTTTTATGAGATATTGCGTTTTTAGACCCTATGTATGGTACTAAACTAAATTGACCATTTTTAGAATTCTTTTCTGTATGTATGTATGTTCCTCCATAACTTTTAAACCGATCAGCCGAATTCGATGAAAATTAACTATATGTGGCACAGGAAAGGTTAAATAAAATGCAGTTCCGGTTACGCTAAGATGTGGCTCCGAAAACCGAATGTTTACCGCGCATTGAAAAAAAGGTACGGGGTAGCGGGCTTACTTACTTTCTTACTTCGCATAGCAACCTCGGTTGTGTTCTCCTCTAGTCCAGTATAGCCAACAATCCAGGGAAGTCTCCGGTATGGCACCTACCTTCTCGGAGGTGATATTGGCTAGTCAGAGCATGTGCTTTGGCCCCTCTCACTCAGCCACCCATACCGGATTACATAAAAAAAAAAAAAAACTTAGGTACTTAATTTCACGCGTGCGAAGCAGTGGGCGAAAGCTAGTATATATAATTGGTTTCCCCGAAACGGCTCTACAATTTGGATGAAATTATGTACTTAGATTTTTTTTAAGTTAATTTAGATAGGTGTAAACTCCGAGCGAAGCTCGATCGTCCAGGTAACGTAGACACGTATGCAGGTCTGGGTAGGTATTTTCAAGAACTCTTTCGTTCCTTTAAACATATATTTGAAGTAGGTACATACATAATATTATTCTGCTGCCTCGAAGATAATTGCGGGGGTGAGGGGGCGGTGGGAGGGCGATCATCCCCTAAACGTAGCCCACAGATCCGCCCATGCGCGAGATACCTGGAGAGAAACAATCCGGCAGACGAGTAAAGTAATACCATTTTGCGTCTGAATAAAATATTCTATTGGGTTTATAAATAATTCAGGAGATGCAAATTATATAGTCTCCGTCGTCAGTACCTTTCGCTGTCTCTAAATGCTATGAAAAATCAAGCAGATATTTTGGAAATCTCGAGGCGCGGGCGGGAGAATTCTATTAATGATAAGATTTCGCTTTGAACATTATGGACAGTAAGACTAGATAGCTATAAAGTATTTTTTTATTGATTTTTTATTTTTGTATGGAAACTGACACAGTTGGCTACATCACCTACAACGTCCGTGATGTCAGCCCATAACACCGGGTGAACTAGGTGCCATGTCAGTGCTTCCCCCTTTGATCGTGCCGGCTACACTGAACTGGTCGGAAAACACAAACTATTTACATAGCCGTTTTGACCGACGTTTCATTCAGTGCGGTGGTACCAACCCGGGCGGGTTAAACCCTACCACCAAGTAAGATTAGGAGGGAAGGGACCTACAGTTTTACGAGGAATCCGAACCTCGGTCAGCCTCCAACGGTCAGCGGTCACCCATCCAAGTACTGACCGCGCCCAGCGTTGCTTAACATTCAATAGCGACAGTTGACTGTCTGCACCACTGAGCTATCGAGGCTGACAATTGAATTCGAAATTTCTGTAGTTTTGTTTTTTGCGTCTTTCGGCGATACCCGCAAGCCAAAACAACAGTTAAGCTAGAACTAGGTATTGTGTGTGTGACGATTTGGTGAAGACATTTTTTTTAACAGTTTAAAGTAAGTATTTATATGAACAAAGTGGCTGTCCTCATTTTTAGATTCCCGTACCCCGTATGGAGGCCTATTATATTGCGCGGGACGGATCTCGGCGTGTCGTCCCCGCAGCGGGCGACCCGCCACGCGAATACACTATACAAGTACGGCGCGGGTGCGAGGGAGAACACTGACGAACCGCTGCGGCGGCGACACGCCGAGATCCGCCCCGCGCATTATACTAAGCCTACGCCGTCTGTCTGTCTGTCCAAAAAATATGTTTTACTTTCTAATTTGTCTCCCGAAATTGATCCCCAAACTCCAAATTCGTTCATTTAAATGAAAATTTCCGTGATTGGGCTATCAAACACTATACAGCTTGGCAAAAAAGAGTTTGCCGTGGTGACAGATGAAAAAAATTTTTTTAATGACAACACTAGTTTACTCTTTGTCATCGTATGCATGTCTATGTCTGTACTTGGACCGTATTTTATTGATACTTTATGTACTTCATGTACTATACTGTCGCACCGGACCAACAACAGACCTCGAATGGGCCAACAACCAATTGACAGAAAAATGACTGACAGACAGACTGCTTACCTAATAAAACTAAACATTATTAAAAATTATTAGAGGCATTGTAAGGCATTATTAAAAATGGTCAAAATAGTAAAAGTATCAAAATCGTTTTGGTCCTCGTATATGGGGTGTCCACAGGTAATGACAGTAGCGCCCTCATTTTCGGCAAACTCTTTTTTGCCAAACTGTACATGTGCCAAATATGAACTTTTTTCGTCTAGTAGATTCGGAGAAAATAAGGTGTGATAGACGGACAGACAGACACGAGAGTGGTCCTATAAGGGTTCGATTTTTTCCCTCTTTTGAGGTGTGGAACCCAAAAAATTGGAAAAAGTGTGCTTTTGGAAAAAAAATTGCAAAATAAAAAGTCGTAGAACACAAGTTGTTCAGTTTCACGTGTAGAATCACCGCCTTTCTGGTACTACCAAAACTTATAAATGTACTAGCTTTTGTCCGCGACTTCGCTCGCGTGAAATTCGTATTTAAAAAGAAGAAAGTAAGTAGGTCCGCTACCGTACCTTTATTTCGGTGCGCGGAACAATTCGGTTTGTATGAGAGCCACATCTTAGCGTAACCTGAACTGAATTTTATTTAGCCTATCCTGTGTCCCGTATAATCAAATGTGCTTGTACTAAGTTTCATCGAATTCGGATGATCGGTTTAAGAGTTATGGACGAACATACATACATACATACGAACATTCAGAAAAGATTTCAAAAATGCTCAATTTAGTTTTAGTATCATACATAGAGTCTACAAACGCAATCCTTCCTTACCTATAATAAAATCCAACGTCTGCTTTCTGTCTGTCTGTCTGTCTGTCCGCTTATAACTCGAGAACCACTGAACCGATTTTAATAAAACAAAATTCTACGGATAGCTTGATTTTTCCCATCAACTATAGGCTACTTACTATCACGCTAAATAGCTTATGAGGTTAGCAGCGAAGTGAAATATGAGAGCGGGCGGAGCCGCGGGCACAGCTTGTACCTCATAAAACAAAGTAACTTACTCCATGACCATCCCTTGCACATTTATTATTAGTATTGATGTAACACCGTCTATAGGTACTCTCCAAATGTGTATTATCTTAACCCCCATTTGATACAAATGTGATAGTCAATGCGGAAGCGGAATTAGCGATGTAATTCGAAATTTACATTCAAAATTATAACTCGGGAGTAACGATTGCAGTATTTAGGTCAACGTTTTGCGCCGACGACGGACGCTCACTCGCTCGGAAAATGCGTCTCCCCCATCCCTCGCTCATGCATCATCGAGCCACGAACGTGTACCGCGCGTGACGTCAGACCGTTCGTAAGGTCGAATATCGCTTGTACTTGCCCGCTTCCTAACAACATCGGGCCCAGCCATCCGGCAAAACATGACACGCCATTTGCGACCTAAGCGGAGTGCGGCGAGTTACCTCGGACGAGTGGGCTGTGTTACTCGCGTCAATATGTCGAGGGGAATTAAAAATGTTTGCTTTACAGTGCAGTACCCGGCAGAAAGTAATGAACATCGAGCCTTAGAAAGAGACAATCCGGTTGTAGAGCGTTAGAAAGAGACAATTCTGTTGTAGAGCGATGGAAAGAGACAATCCGGTTGTAGAGCGTTAGAAAGAGATAATTCTGTTATAGAGCTTTATAAAGAGACAATCCGGTTGTAGAGCATTAGAAAGAGACAATCCGGTTGTAGAGCGTTAGAAAGAGACAATCCGGTTGTAGAGCGTTAGAAAGAGACAATTCTGTTATAGAGCTTTATAAAGAGACAATCCGGTTGTAGAGCATTAGAAAGAGACAATCCGGTTGTAGAGCGTTAGAAAGAGACAATCCGGTTGTAGAGCGTTAGAAAGAGACAATCCGGTTGTAGAGCGTTAGAAAGAGACAATCCGGTTGTAGAGCGTTAGAAAGAGACAATCCGGTTGTAGAGCGTTAGAAAGAGACAATCCGGTTGTAGAGCGTTAGAAAGAGACAATCCGGTTGTAGAGCGTTAGAAAGAGACAATTCTGTTGTAGAGCGATGGAAAGAGACAATCCGGTTGTAGAGCGTTAGAAAGAGATAATTCTGTTATAGAGCTTTATAAAGAGACAATCCGGTTGTAGAGCATTAGAAAGAGACAATCCGGTTGTAGAGCGTTAGAAAGAGACAATCTGGTTGTAGAGCGTTAGAAAGAGACAATTCTGTTATAGAGCGTTAGAAAGAGACAATCCGGTTGTAGAGCGTTAGAAAGAGATAGTTCTGTTGTAGAGCGTTAGAAAGAGACAATTCTGTTGTAGAGCGTTAGAAAGAGATAGTTCTGTTATAGAGCGTTAGAAAGAGACAATCCGGTTGTAGAGCGTTAGAAAGAGATAGTTCTGTTATAGAGCGTTAGAAAGAGACAATCCGGTTGTAGAGCGTTAGAAAGAGATAGTTCTGTTGTAGAGCGTTAGAAAGAGACAATTCTGTTGTAGAGCGTTAGAAAGAGACAATCCGGTTGTAGAGCGTTAGAAAGAGATAGTTCTGTTGTAGAGCGTTAGAAAGAGACAATTCTGTTGTAGAGCGTTAGAAAGAGACAATCCGGTTGTAGAGCGTTAGAAAGAGATAGTTCTGTTGTAGAGCGTTAGAAAGAGACAATTCTGTTGTAGAGCGTTAGAAAGAGACAATCCGGTTGTAGAGCGTTAGAGAGAGACAATTCTGTTGTAGAGCGTCGTCCCTGTCGTACGAACTCGCGCGTCTCTGTGCGACAGGGACGACCCTATACAACCGGATTGTCTCTTTCTAATGTTCGATGTTCATTATTTACTGACGGGTAATGTACTGCGTGTAGGATTAACCCGTCGAAGGAAGGTCAGTGGAAACTTTTGAATTTAAAGCATCGTCTATACTTAAAAATATTTAAACTGGTAAACTCTGGAACGTTCTCCCTGCCCACATATTTTCTTCCAAGTATAGTCTCGGGTTCTTCAAGAGAGGTGTAAATAGGCACCTGTCAGGCCGGCATGGCATTCGCAACCCCCGCGTACGACCGAATGTCCATGGGCGTCGTTAGACACCTTATGGGTGGCTCGGTGCTACATGTCGCGCTTTGTATAAAAAAAATATTTCTAACCATTTGGTCGACTAGATCAGAAACGCTGTGTACAAATGCGGGAATAATTAAATCGAAGAATCGGTCACAACAAGAATGCCTGGTTCCGCCTTTATTCCTTGATTATATACAGGGTGTATCAGGATAGGTTTGAGAAACTTCGGGAATAGAAAGTACTCATTATTAGAAGAAAAAAATCCTTATCACTCAAATCGAAATTCCGTTGTTTTTTTGATCATACGAAAGTTGGAAATTGTAATAAAAACTCGATGGACAGTGAGACTGGAGAGTGCAGTGAACTAATTCAGTCCTCTTTTTCTTTTGAGGTCATTGAACTTTCAGTGTTTGGAGTTTACCTACACGCAGTTCAATTGTACTAGTTATGTATGCAACCTACCCATTTTTATTCATGAGTTAGAATTTATTTTTTATTTAATAAAGGTGGACGTTAACCATCCACCAAATCTTGAAGAATAGATTTTCACCAAAAAGTACTGTAAAATCATCGAATCTGGGAAAAAGTTTCAGAGCTTTCCGTCTTCAAATATGGGCCCCTTTCGAACCCTGAAGTTTCGAAAACCTATCCTGATACACCCTGTATATATCTACTAGCTTAGCAAAGCCGCGGGGGCTTTGCTCGCGAGTAAGTAAGCCCGCTACCATACCGGCGCGGCGCGGAACAATCAGGTTTGTATGAGAGCCAAATCTTAGCGTAACCGGAACTGAATTTTATTTAGCCTATCCTGTGTCTCGTATGGCTAAATGTGCTTGTACTAAGTTTAATCGAATTCGGTTGATCGGTTTAAGAGTTATGGAGGAACATACATAAATACATACATACATACAGAAAAGGTTTATAAAAATCGTCGATTTAGTTTTAGTATCATACATAGAGTCTACAAACTCAGAATCTCATAAAACAAAGTAACTTACTCCATGAGCATCCCTTACAGATTTATTATTAGTATCGATATCTATGTCGATAGCTTTTTACTTTTATGTTTCAATTCGCAGTTTTGAAATCCTTACCTATAATAAAATCCAACGTCTGCTTTCTGTCTGAGTGTCTGTCTGTCCGCTTATAACTCGAGAACCACTGAACCGATTTTAATAAAAAAAAATTCTACGGATAGCTTGATTCTTCCCATCAACTATAGGCTACTTACTATTACGCTAAATAGCTTATGAGGTTAGCAGTGAAGTGAAATATGAGAGCGGGCGGAGCCGCGGGCACAGCTAGTGAAAAATAAATTTAAAAAAATGTTTGGCTCACTCTTATAATTCTGAGCGATGTATCCTATTTCGGCCCGGCAAAACGGCGTGTCATCGCTATCCTGCTTGCTCCCGCGGCATTAGCCACACCGTGCTTTGTTGCCTTGTCTGGATTTCCCATTAGGCCGTATAGGCCGCGGCCTAGGGGCGGCAAACTTCAGGGGGCGGCAGATTTCCGAGGGCGCTAAAGAATATTACAAGTAACAGTTTTGATACAGTGTAAGCCGTCAAGTTCGCGTGCGATTATGGACGCAATACTCAAGCAAGTCACTTGTGGATAGAGTTTTCGATCTATTAAATGCTAAATATCATTTGGGTAAAGGTTTGTTATTCCCAATTGCGACTTAGTAATGCTCCTATCCTATGTTATTTATGTTTTGCGCTGGCGGCGAAAGTCAAGGGACCTATACTTAAGAACAGTACAAGTCCGGCACTGGTATGGAGCCTAACTAAGTATGTGAATTTCGAAATATAAAGCAATCACACCCTTGCCACACCATAACAATAGCGTTGAAAACGTTGAAATTGTAATGGCCACCGCCATTTACAACAGAAGTCCAGCGCTCCGCAATGTATCCAATTTACTTAGCAACAAGGCCGCGCGCCGAGCGGACTGGAACAAAAGCGTGTAAGCTCTGAGCGGAGCAACAAGTGGCTTTCGCTCCTGCCTTCGGGGACCATTGTTTGTACTGTACGGTGAGAAACTACGTAGGGAATCTCTAGGAGAATGTCGGGGGTAGAGCGCGCTTAGTTAGCTGTAGTGTCAAGTACTTTAATGTCTTCTTCGTCTTTTATTTTGCAGCACAACACCGACTTCTCTGCTTACCCCGATTGTCGTGATACAGCGTGTGGTCAGTCAGTCAGCGTGTAAGCGTCCACTGCTGGACATACGCCTCTCCAATTTTCCTCCAGTCCTCCCGGCCTTCATCGTTACGGAACCACTGCTTTCCGCCGACGTACTTGATGTCATCGTTCCACCTGTCGAGTGGTCTTTCCCACACTCCGTTTTCCTGTCCACGGCCGCCAGTGTAGGACACGGTTACTCCAACGGCCATCGTCTCTTCGGCTAACGTGCCCAGCCCACTGCCACTTGCTGTAGTGGGGCAAGCTATAAAAAGACCATTATAAAAAATTTAATGTTGGTCAATGTCAGAACTTGAAAATTAGAAAGATGCAAAAATTATAATTTCATCAATTTACAAGTTGTTTAATTTTATTTACAAAAAAATGACTAATCGAAACATGTAGATTGTAGTGGTAGTGGATTGCGCCCCGCCCCCGCCCCGCCGCCGGCGCCCGCTACGTATGCAGCGGCCGTAATACGGTTCCTGAACCGTTTCTGAAAAATAATTAATAATATTAACGGTGACTATACTACCCGATCAGTAGGTACAATGCCCATACAATATAATCATTTTCTTGCTACAGTCCTACTGGTAGTACCACGGACAAAAAACATTGCCCTTGGTTCTACCAGTAGGACTACGCAGTAAGACCACGGGCAACAAACGGAACCAAAGGTCATGTTACTTGCCCGTAGTCCTACTGGTAGAACCACGGACAAAAAACATTGCCCTTGGTTCTACCAGTAGGACTACGCAGTAGGACCACGGGCAACAAACGGTAATATTTACCTGCTGACGGTAATAATAATATTCACACGCTGAAGGCCGGGAGGCCGGAGGGCTGGAGGAAAATTGGAGCGGCCTACGTCCCAGCCTAGAACGATAAAAAAGGTATGGACGCCGGACTGTCAAATGCTTGTATGAGAACTAGCGTCGCCGAGTTGCGGGGAGCGGAGTGTACTTATCGATGATAAGATATTCCACTATTGTGCACACTAAACTTGGCTGTAGTGTTTTTACACGTAAACACAGATCATGCGGGCATTTTAAACAGGTTTTTGCGAACGGAGCCGATGACAGACTGACGGGCCAGCGCGCGACCGTCCAATGAAACAAGTATGCTTTTACTTATATCGTGTTACGCTGGCGAGGATAGGGTTCGGGGTCCATATCTTTTTTATCGTTCTAGGTCCCAGCAGTAGACGCTTACACGCTGACTGACTGACCACGCGCTGTATCACGACAATCGGCGTAAGCAGAGTAGTCGGTGTTGTGCTGCAAAATAAACGAACAAGAAGACATTAAAGTACTTGTCAGCACTCAGTTGCCATGCGCGCACACGCCCCTCGTGTTTATTGCGATTTGAAGTACCTTTTTTTTTTACACTTAACTGGTGACCATGTGGTCACCACTGACGATCTCCGTACTACGCCATGTTGTATGCCTCTATGTTTTCTGTTCCCCTCTGCGAAATCTACACGGGGTGGGATATGAAGCGAGGCTTATTTTTGTAGGCCCCCAGGCAGAGCTTCGAGTTCCTCGCTGGATTACTTGGAACGCTGTTAAGCGAGGGAGAACGGATTCGGATGGCGTCTTGGCTTTTAAGTCATACATACATACATACATTCATACATACATGCATACATACCTATATACACACATACCACACGCTATATCCCGACAATCGGGGTAAGCAGAGTAGTCGGTGTTAGTACTCTTGTAAACTACAGCACAACACCGACCACCACGTTTAACAAAGTATATTAGGACAAGATAACTATCAAGCAACAAGTAAGGCACGAAGACCCACCTGCTACAAGACTCGGTCGAAGGACCGTGCCAAGGTGAGAGGTGACTATCGTGTCGCCCTTTAGCGCGGCATTTTTTCCTCGTCCCTTAGTGGCCTTATACGACATTCACGGGGAGAGATGCGGTGGGGCTGTTCTTTTCCCTTCGGCCGTCTGCGTAACCTTAGTTTCGTAACCATACGAGGAATAATAAATGATCTTTCCGACCCCACAGGGTATTTTAAATCGGCCTTTAAGGCGTGCGACCAAAACTGTGTAAAGTAGAGGAGCGTTGGTAAAAAATATTGTTTTTGCGGTATTGTACCTTCCTTTTCGCCACTCCTTTCCTTGTAAATTTATGCAGATCATTATTTGTATGAATATGTAAATTAAATTTTGTTCTATATGACGAAATAAAACGCTGAATCTAAATCAGTATCCTAATTCTTCTAACTCCGTACGTATCAATACTAACAATAAATCTGTAAGGGATAGTCATGGAGTAGGTAAGTTACTTTGTTTTATGAAATATAGCGTTTATAGACTCTATGTATGATAAAACTAAAACAAAATTGACGATTTTTAGAAATCTTTTCTGCATGTATGTATGTATGTATGTATGTTCCTCCATAACTCTTAAACCGACAATCCGAATTCGATGAAACTTAGTACAACCACATTTGACTATACGTGACGGAATATGCTAAATAAAATTCTGTTCCGGTTACGCTAAAATGTTGCTCTCATACAAACCGAAATGTTCCGCGCGCCGCCGCCGTAATAAAGGTACGGTAGCGGACTTGCTTACTTTCTTCTTTTTAAATAAGAATTTCACGTGAGCGAAGCCACGGGTAACAGCTAGTGACGAAATAAATAGCTGAATCTAAATCAGAATGATACGAGTATTTCTAACTCCTTACGTAGTAGATTGAATATAATAAGCTAATCTACGGTACTTTAAGCATAGTTTAGAAAGCTTCGACTAAAACGTCTCGAGCAGAGTTACGGGAAAAAGCTATTTAATAATAAAATGCTTTTAGTGTAATAAAGGAGGGTTATACATAAATAATTGACTATGTCCTTTCAGACCGTTTCGCGGTTCACTAGCGCCGTGTTTTCAATTTACTCCGCTTCAACTACGCCAGCTGCGTAAACAAAATTCCTTACGCAACTCAAAATTGCTCGACGGTGGCGCGAGCGTTCGCCAGCGAAGCCTTAAACACCAAAATTAAGTTGTATTCTTGACTCCAATTAGCCGGCGCTTAATTCAGTTTCACGGTACATTATCCGACCGACCCGCGCGAAGCCAGAAAGATATTTGACTTTTCATCGTTCGCGCATGGCACGACCAGTACCCTTATCACGAGATTTAACCTACGCCGCGTACTACGCTACGCCGTATTCTCCGCATCATTTTGTATGGAGAAACGAAGTTCGCAAATCTATCACTAGAGGCGCTGCTCCGTTTCTCCATACAAAATGATGCGGAGAACACGCGGCGTAGCGTAGTACGCGGTGTAGGTTAAATCAAGTGATAAGGGTACAGGTCTGGGATGATTGTGTGTACTGCATCGGTGAATAAATATATTTTCTTTCTTTCTTTCTTTCTTTCTTTCATAGTAATTACATGAAAAAAAGTTAAATTTCCAATTTTAAAAACCCCCGACCCTTGAAAAGTCAAAAATAGTTTCCGTTCACTTACTTAAGGAGTCGTCGCAAGACCGCTGAGTAAATACCCGCGCTATGTTATTACAATTATTTTATTTACTTCGCGGTCAACCGACTCCTTTAAGTAAGTAAACGAAAATTATTTTTGACTTTTTAAGAGTCGGGGTTTTTTAAAATTTTAAATGGAACTTTTTTTCATGTAATTCTATGCCACCAGATCCCAGACCTGTACCCTTATCACGAGACTTAACCTACACCACGTACTACGCTACGCCGCGTGTTCTTCGCATCGTTTTGTATGGAGAAACGGAGCAGCGCCTCTAGTGATAGAATTGCGAACTTCGTTTCTCCATACAAAATGATGCGGAGAATACGGCGTAGCGTAGTACGCGGCGTAGGTTAAATCTCGTGATAGGGTACTTTTTTAACTTCTATTTCAAGCTTTTTTTAAAAGCCTCATGGAAATCTGTCCACTTTTCAAGATTATATATTTTAACATTGTTAACATTCGAAATGTTTAATGGATCGATTTTGCGTTATACACAAAAATGCTTATAACTTTGTTTATATAAGGGTTACGAGGGTCAGTGAGGGCTCAATCGACGCAGAATCGATTTATTTAAACGAGACGTATTCGTTGATATGAGATTTTGAAAATTTCGAAATAATTTTGTTGAAAAATCCAAAAAACCGAAAAATTTCGGAAAATAATTGTAAAGTAAAGTTCCGGTTAAGGGTTAGAGCAAAAAGGGAAAAAGGCTCACCTAGATCATGAATTGGGCTACTCGATAGTATTTTTGGTTTTGGTGTGCGACTTAGGTTGATGAGCAGCGCGACCCCAAAGTTCAGCAATTTTTCGAAAATTTGCACATAGCTGGATTTGCACCGGCGCGTGACCGCGTTAAGGCGGAGTGGGGCCAGTCGAGGTTAAGAGTATGATGAATGTGTTTAAAAAAATAAACATACAATGAAAATTTTTTTTGGAGTTTTATTTTTGTTGGGTTTACTAAATAATGAAATTTTCCAAGATACATTTCCAATTCAACCATTGTTGCGTACACGTAAAATCTGTTGATTTTTGGATTACTTAATTACTTGATTACAAACATAGCTAAGAACCATCCCGATTAAACCAGCTTTCAAATAAAAAAACCGCATCTAAATCGGTCCATTCATTTGGGAGCTACGATGCAGACACACCCATACACACATACACACACACATTAAACTTATAACACCCCTCTTTTTGGGTCGGGGGTTAAAAAAATTGATCTGTTATGAGAAGTCGGAGGGACCAAAGCAATCCCGCATTTATTACCAGTTCGTCCTCTCGATTCTGTTATGAATGTGCGGGGGTTGCGAATGCCATGCCGGCCTGACAGATACCCATTCACACCCCACTTGAAGGACCCGAGACTGTACTTGGGGGGAAATATATGAGCAGGGAGAGCGTTCCAGAGTTTACCGGTTCTGTAAAGGAAAGATCTGTAGAATCGATTTGTACGCATCCGCGGTAAGTCCAGCGTGTAGGGATGCAATCCCTGCCCAGCGCGCGTCGTGCCTGGTCCCTCGGGACAGCCACCCATACTGGGTTTCATAAAAAAAATTTGTTGTCTGTAAAGTCGGTTTACGGACGATAGTTTTACGTGATAACGTCATACAATTTCTTCTGCCCTGGTACTTTAGAACCAGAGAGATAAATGTGTACAAGCCGAAGCTTGGGCCGATTGTGCCTCTCTATCGCTTGTTATGCGCTCTCGCTTGCACACACAGGCTCAGATGGAACGTGACACTTTTTCGTGCGTGCAGCCGGTGTTCATCAATTTATAAGACGTGACGTTATCACGTCAAAAATCTAATAAATAATTTCTATTCTGTGTTTTATGTTCTGTGGTGGTGAACACCAGACTGTCTAGGCAACCTGCCACGCTATCTAATCAAATTTGAATAATGAAGCTTGCTTTGTAACCGCTTTTGCGCTGTCATCGGATCATGATCGTCGGGAGTAGAGCTCGCGGGCGGTCGGGGGTTCGGGGGGGTGAACAGGGGGTGGATCCGGGGGGCGGTGGGTGTATCTGGTTCAAGGTTGGGTCGGCAATGACCCGCCCCGCTGCAGCTAGCGGCCTCGGCTCCAGCCTGTTGATATTCTCGTTGGAGGCCGGTTTGTTGATTGCTCTGAGAGCTTTATGTAGCGTTTGCCGGATTATTCGTAATGGAAATGTGGGATAGAGATTCTGCCATTTCGATTATTCTCAGCTGAGAGTTTCTATGAAATTAAATTTAATGAGATTAAAATATACTTTATTGCGCAATAAAAAGTTACAAAAGGCTAACTTAAGGCATTCTCTACCAGTCACACCTGAGACTGTCAGTTAAGTAGATGGGTATAGCGCGAAATGGACCGAATTTTTTTTTTATTAACTGAATTTTTATTTTGGTAACTGACACGGTTGGCTACATCACCTACAAGATCCGTGATGTCAGCCCATAACACCGGGTGAACTTGGTGCCACGTCAGCCTTCCCTTCGGTCGTGCCGGCTACACTGAACTGGACGGAAAACACGAACTATTTACATAGCCGTTTCGATCGACCTTTCATTCAGTGCGGTGGTACCAACCCGGGCGGGTTAAACCCTACCATCTAGTAATATAAGAAGGGAGTCATATCCCTTAGTCGCCTTTTACGACATACACGGGGAGAGATGCAGTGGGGCTATTCTTTTAAAGTACCGGCCCCACACGGTAATAATCTAAACTCGTTGTACTCGATAAGATATAAACAAAAATTAAAATAATTATTTCGTGCCTATATTATATTTTTGTTTGTTTGTTTGTTGATCAGCATTTTGTGTTAGCGGGAGTTATTTTTTTTTTATAGAAACTTACACGGTTGGCTACATCACCCCCAACATCCATGATCTCAGCCCATATAACACCGGGTGAACTTGGTGCCACGTCAGTGCTTCCCTTCGGTCGTGCCGGCTACACTGAACTGGACGGAAAACACAAAGTATCCACATATCCGTTTCGACCGACGTTTCATTCAGTGCGGTGGTACCAACCCGGGCGGGTTGAACCCTACCACCGAGTAAGGGAGAAAGGGAAGGGACCTACAGTTTTACGTGGAATCCGAACCAAGGTCAGCCTACAACGGTCGAGCGGTCACCCATCCATGGACTGACCGCACCCAGCGTTGCTTAAGAATCAATAGCAACAGTCGACTGTATGTACCACTGAGCTCTGGAGTGGGAGGGTGGACCATTCTCCGCACTTACACCACAAACAGTTCGATTTAGTAAAGTCGAGTTAGTATAGCAGCTGTAAGGCTTAATAGTTAAATGAGTAAATAAATAAACAAATATTCATCAATGAATTTACTTCTAGTACAGCTGAACACGATCTCACGCTGAAGTAAGTCAAGCGGTACTAACTTGCGGCGCGCCGATCACGCCTTATTTTCCCTTCTAAACAACTCAAATGATCTGTGGTTCGATACATCAGATCTATTACTATCTTCCCCCTGCGGCGCCCAGCAGGGTGGACTGGCTGCGGTGACAACGGAAACAGGTACCAGGAGGGTGGAAGGGGGCGGGGGGATGGCGTTAGGGAAGGGGCGGCGGCGGGAAAGCCTTCAATTCGTTTTCCGTCGTAATCCGCTGCCTTGGTTTATTATCTGCTCTCCAGTCGAGTGGCGGCCGCGTTTGTTTCAATACAACAATGTAGAATGTGGAAATGTAGATAATAAAACCGGCCAAGTGCGAGTCGAACTCGCGCACCGAGGGTTCCGTATCGCCATGTCATGGTTAGCGCCACTCACGTCTTCTATGGCGTGTTATGAAATGATTCATATTTTTTTATTTTTTATTTAATCCGGTATAGGTGGCTGAGTCGGAGGGGCCAAAGCACATGCTCTAACCAGCCAATATCAACTCCGAGAAGGTAGGTGCCATACCGGAGACTTCCCTGGATTGCTGGCTATACTGGACTAGAGGAGAACACAACCGAGGTTGCTTGCGGCCATCTTACAACCAGTACGGTGGTACCAACTCAGTCGGCTACAATTTGAGCCTACCACCTAGTAAGGGGCAAGGGAAGGGACCTACAGTTTTACACCGGTTCCGAACGGTGAAGCAGCGGGTGTAGGTTGTACCGTGTGGGGCCGGTACCTTAAAAGAATAGCCCCGCTGCATCTCTCCCCGTGTATGTCGTAAAAGGCGACTAAGGGATATGACTCCCTTCTTATATTACTAGGTGGTAGGGTTTAACCCGCCCGGGTTGGTACCACCGCACTGAATGAAAGGTCGGTCGAAACGGCTATGTAAATAGTTTGTGTTTTCCGTCCAGTTCAGTGTAGCCGGCACGACCAAAGGGAAGCACTGACGTGGCACCAAGTTCACCCGGTGTTATGGGCTGACATCACGGATGATGTAGGTGATGTAGCCAACCGTGTCAGTTTCCATAAAAAAAAAAAAAGGTATGCACGTTAATTTTTTCGTCAGAAAAAAACTCATTGGTACACGCCGACCGGATTCGAACCTCGGACCTCCCGCATGAGAAGCCGATGCCCAAACCACTCGGCCACCCGCCGCTTGTAAAATGTTAGTTAAATTTCATGATTACTTAAGATGCTTCACGCTCTATTCGGTAGATGGCGCGCGAGCATACATTTTTTGGTTTCTTCTATGGGAACCCCCGTGAATTTTTTACTTTTTCTTATTTTTATTATTTGTTGTTATATCGGCCATAATAACACATATATTCTGTGAAAATTTCAACGTGCTACCTATTACGGTTCAAGAGATACAGCCCTCGGACAGACAGACAGACATACGGACGGACAGACAGACGGCGTAGGCTTACTAATAGGGTCCCGTACCGGATACGGAGCCCTAAAAACATACCTTTCGGATTAGAACGTTCGTTTAGGACGAATTGCATTGTGATTGAGGCTCAGCCCTCTAATTCCAGAGGATTGCGTTTTAATACCGAAATTGCCACATAATTAGGGTTCTGTATCCATACGGAAGGCTATTACTAAGGCTACGCCGTCTGTCTGTCCGTCCGTCCGTCTGTCTGAGAGCTGTATCTTTTGAACCGTAATAGGTAGCCAGTTCAAGTTTTCACAGAATAAGAGCAAAGACGGATAAGAGCAAAAAGTAAAAAAATAAGGGGTTTCCATGCAAGAAACGTACTAAGAATGGGTTAATCACGCTATTGCATAATAGATAGCGCCACAGGCTTTTATATTTTGCCTTGTAGAAAGATAAAAGAATAGACGGATATGGACGTCCAGTTCAGTGTAGCCGGCGCGAAATGAAGGGAAGCACTGACATGGCACCTAGTTCACCCGGTGTTATGGGCTGACATCACGGATGTTGTAGGTGATGTAGCCAACCGTGTCAAGTTTCCATAAAAAAAAAAAAAATATGGTTTTTGAAGGTATGATGATGTGATGACATATATGATATATGGTATAGAAATAGTTTTTTTTTATAAGAACAACTTTTTTTTACGTACAACAACATTATGGCGCTGAAAGCCGCGGAGACGAGATGACGATTTTGGTTAGTTTTGACAGCTAGCAGAAGCATCTCGGCTACAATTCTACGTTTTTAGAGTCGATTTACTGACACAACCGCGTAATTTTCATTTAGGAAGCGTAACATTGGCACATATTCATCGGTTGTTGCGAGTTTAGCTAAATAGTATCGCATAATATTATAACGAATGCGAATATGTAGTTGCGATAGTAAAGACGCTCGCTGTAGACAAACATCGTTAGCTCGGTGAATTGTCGATCGTTACGAGCGGCGAGAGTCGTTAGCGACGCGTAGCAGCGCGTAGCGCGATGCGCACGCACCTGGCAAACAGACGATACCAGAAAACAAGATTATTTTGTTTTATGGATAGCGCGACATGTGGCATCGTTTCACCTACAAGTAGGTGTCTAACTATGCCTATGGACATTCTGTAATGCACGGGGATTGCGAATGCCATGCCGGCCCGACATGAGCCTTTGCACGCCCCTTTTGAAGAACCCCAGGCAGTACTTGGAAGGAAATAGATGGGCAGGGAGTGCGTTCCACATTTTCCCGTTTCTGTGAATAAAAGATCTACAGAACCGGATGCGCATCCGTAGTAGATCGATTGAATAGGGGTGCATCCCCTGCCCAGTACGCGTATCGAAGCAATGATATATTTTATTTATTGCACACCATTGATTACTGGGTTATAAACCGCGCAAATGCAGCAAGTGGGCCTTCGTGCCCTAGTCCGAATACTTTGCTAAACGTGGTGGTCGGTGTTGTGCTGTAATTTACCAGAGTACTTGCAGCACAACACCGATTGCTCTGCTTACCCCGATTTTCGGGATGCGGCGTGTGGCGTGTGTGTGTGTATGTAATTATATAATCTATAATTGCACACCATTGAAAAAGCTAGATTTATGAAGAGCCCAAATTTCAATTTGATATGCAATGGTAAAATAATACTTAAGATTGAAGAAGGCAATATGGATGTCGGCTGAAAGCTGCTAACGTACTCATTTCAAAAATGGTAAAAATGCTGGAAAACTATGTCCGATGGAGATATCGGTTTCTCGATCGCGCGGCAATAAAAATTATTATATTTAAAATATTGTAAATTAATATTTTCACAGAACACAAGTAAGCGCGTCTTGCACCAACACGAGTTTAAAGTTAAGTAGCGAGTTATGGATTTAAACGCGGTTCACACATACAACGGGTGCTAGTTTAACGAGTTAAACTGGTTTATATATTAAATTTGTGTTGGTGCAAGTGGGCCTAAGTAATTTTACAAAACTAAAGCCATCTCTACGGACTAAAATATAAATATTTGTGAAGACGAATCTCTACGAGCACGCGAGCATCGCCTCGCTCACTCGTATGTCGAATGCTCGTTCGTCTGCTCGCGCGATGTGCGCACATCCCGGTCAGTCATAAACGAATACGAGCAGTGAAGTGGATGGGAGTGTAAAGAGTGCGCCTTTTCACGCTGTTAATGGTTTTAAAGGGTGCTCACTCTTCACAACTTCACAACGGAAAACGACTTTCTCGTTCATCACAGCCATTGGTTGGGGGGTGGGGGTTCAGGGCACTAAATATAATAGCACAGAATAATTAATTATACTAGGCAGCGTAACATGGACATGGTGGACTTTGACTCACCCTAAAACAGCCCCTATTTAGTATAGAATAGAACAGAACACAACATTTTTTGGAAGTCGGTTTTATGTTTTTAAAAACAGTTTTTCTGAAGAAATTGAGAAAGAAAGAAAGAAATAGTTTATTGCATAGGGATCCTCTACATACAATGCTTATAGATAGGAATATGTTAAACTATGATTACTTACTATTGTTTCTAACCATTTCTTCGCAGTTTCTAGTGGGGCCCTGTTTCCCATATTAGGATACCCTGTACTATGGGAAACATGGAAACAGAAAAATATTATTGTTTTTATTACACCGATAAAATTTTTTGCTCTCATACAAACCGAATTGTTCCGCGCGCCGAAATAAAGGTACGGTAGCGGGCTTACTTACTTTTTCTCTGTTTAAATACGAATTTCACGCGAGCGAAGCAGCGGGGAAAATCTAGTAAACAATAAAATACAGCCCCTATGGAAGTCATTCCACCGCCACTGTCCCCAGCGGACATTCGCCGATTAAATTAATTCACGACATGGTGTGGCACGTCGTTATCGCGGGACATATTAGAATTCCATGGCGTCTACCACCGTCTGGTATTTGTAGATACGAGTATGAAAGGCTGCTGGAACCGCTGTTCGATATAATCATAGCTGCCTAAAGTCAATCCTTAGATACAAACAGATGCACGGGGAGGCCTATTTGGGTTATAGATACGAAATAAATTATAAAATCGGTCAAGTGCGAGTTTTGCTGACGCACGTAGGGTTCCGTAGATCCCTATACCATATCTGTCAAAAAAACATATCCTATTATTACTTACCTTACTGAAAAATAAAATATATCCATATTCTATTATTCAGTAGCGTGAATATGTTCTAATCGACTCTTAGCACGTTTCTTGTATGGGGATCCCCCTTAATTGTTTACTTTTAGCTGGCATAGATTTCACATCCGTCAAAATAACTGTAATACATAATAGGTATTTAATTTAGTGTTTTATGTATTTAATTTAATTTATAATTTGCGATTTCTACGTTTAATTAACTAGTACGTACTTATATGTAGGTGTATATTATAGTTTATCATATTTTATTTTCCATATATTATATTTTACATTCCCACACTCAAGTCTATTGCTACTACCTACTTATATGTGAGATACGACTCTCAAACATCCAAAGGTTGACTGGGGGAAATCCCTGTAAGGGATAAGTCCGCCTTTGCCCCTCATGTAAATTACTTATCGTTTGTTACTGTTAAATGTTTTGGAGCAATAAAGTATTTCTATCTATGTATCTATGTTTGAATAATTTATTGATCTTTAATCCTTCTTGAATCATTCAAGGTACCTACTACGCAGAGGGGGAAGTTTGAACCCGTTATATTATTGGCATAACTAACTTTGACTAGAGCGCTGTACTCTAAAACTGTTGTACACGCGGCTGCGCCCCGGGAACCTTGCGGCATAGTTTCTTGCGGCGCCCGTGTAATGGGCGACTAAGATGTCGGCTGCAACAATTCGATTAACTAAACTCAATCATGCATTAAATACGCCGGAGGCTATTCGCTAAGTCGCCACAACATGCACTTTCCTGTGGGGCCGAGATTATATTAATGAATTTATCGTCGCGAAAATGTAGACTCTTGCGCCAACGGGACTTTCGTTGTTGGAAACATCTGTTGAACAAACGAAGACGGTGATGATTTCGAACTATGTTTTTTTATGTAATCCGGTATGAGTGGCTGAGTCGGAGGCCCAAAGCACATGCTCCGACCAGCCAATATTACCTCCGAGAAGGTAGGTGCCATACCGGAGCCTTCCCTAGATTGCTGGCTATACTAGACTAGAGGAGAACACAACCGAGGCTGGTATGCGGCCATCTTAAATTCAGTACGGTGGTAGCAACCCAGTCGGCTACAATTAGAGCCTACCACCTAGTAAGGGGCAAGGGAAGGGACCTACAGTTTTACACCGGTTCTGAACTGATTCGAACCTCGGACCTCTTGCATGAGAAGCCGATACGCAAACCACTCGGCCACCCGCCGCCTATGTACAGTGCCGACGTAAAACCAAGCCAACCAAAACAAACACGAGGCAAGCATTACATTGTACCTCTGTCGCATAGCTGCTGCTGCTGGGGAGTGGAATTATCTACCGGGGCGAGAGTTTCCCGATACTTTCAATTTTCAACCTACTACAAATACTACTACAGATGTTTTATCTCACGAGCGCGGGCGAGCCATACTTGTAGTTGTAATGCGTATAGACACGCGCTCCTGTGTGCGTAAGTACAGCTAGCGTTAGCAAACTCACACACACACAGGAGCGCGTGTCTATACGCATTACAACTACAAGTATGGCTCGCCCGCGCTCGTGAGATAAAACATCTGTAATTTGGATTATCTTCAATAATCCGCAAATATAGTACGGTGCCTCACTGAGCGTGATTTCTCGAGGTGAAGTGGATTTGGCTGTGTCAAGCACATTTGGTCCCTCGGCAAATCCACCCATACTACCGGTTTTCATCAAATATAATCACGTAAAAGTGTTGTTTTCATCAACAATAAATTTCTTCCGTCAAAGACAACGTTCAAATTTTCCATCGCAAAACTATGAAAACGACACGAAAATAAGTCGACACGAAAGTAAGTTTCCATAAAAAGTAAATTCGGCGTCAACAGCAAGCGTTGCATGTTGGACAAAACAAAACCGCATTTTTGAAAGGGGAAAGGGGTAGGATTTTCAGGATGTTCAACCACACCCCTGTGAGCTCCTCAACAACCTCTGACGGACTGAAAGAGAACGCAGCCACCGAATACTATCATCCATCCATATCCTTTATCCTTTACCTATAATAAAATCCAACGTCTGCTTTCTGTCTGAGTGTCTGAGTGTCTGTCTGTCCGCTTATAACTCGAGAACCACTTAATCGATTTTAATAAAACAAAATTCTACGGATAGCTTGATTCTTCCCATCAACTATAGGCTACTTACTATCACGCTAAATGGCCTATGAGGTAAGCAGTGAAGTGAAATATGAGAGCGGGCGGAGCCGCGGGCACAGCTAGTAACTATATAATAGAAAATAGAAAAAACATATGGTCTTAAAAAAAACCATAAACAATAGTTATTCGGTTTCGGTTTACAAATTCAGTGATTCAGTTCACATTCAGAATTTCATACCTTACTACGGACGTCAAAGAGACTAACTGTGTTAATGCTCTCTTCTAAAAATTTAATCACGGTTTTTTTTTGAGTTTCACTTAACAACCCCCTATTTATTTACTTGACATTTTCGAACAACTTCATCTTTAAAAATAAACAAAAATATTTGTGTTTTCGGGATACCTTAAAAATTTTTTAGTGTTCCCAACCATCTACTAAATAATACTCGAATGAATTACGTAGTTCTTAAAAATATTTTTCCCGGAAACATAAGTGCAAAAGTAGTTTTAACAAGAGAGAATCTAAAATATTTCATATGGAAAATAAAATTATGCGAGCTATTTATGGTAAATTAATCGCTGGAATTCATTACTTAAAATAATAATTAGCATTTAATCCAAGTCCCCCGCACACGCGAACGACAGACTAAAAAGCTTGATTAGTAGACGGCACTTTTTCGTTATAAATCTCGTCATGGACGATGAAGATAATATAAAATACAAGCTGTGCCTGCGGCTCCGCCCGCTCTCATATTTCACTTCACTGTTAACCTCATAAGCCATTTAGCGTGATAGTAAGTAGCCTATAGTTGATGGGAAGAATCAAGTTATCCGTAGATTTTTTTTTATTAAAATCGGTTCAGTGGTTCTCGAGTTATAAGCGGACAGACAGATATACACTCAGACACTCAGACACTCAGACAGAAAGGAGACTTGGATTTTATTATAGGTAAGGATATCTTATCTTTAGGGCACATTTCACAATAACGCTCACCATTAAATCCTTTAAACCATCGCATGAACATAATATGCTTCGTTATTCATGTCAAACCCCTCGGGAGGGTTACAAACACACTCAAATAAACACGTTACGCAAGAAAATTATATGTTTATGTAAGTTGTGTAAACATTACTTTTCGAGTTTAACAAAACATGTTTGCTACCTAAACATTAAAAGGATCATCCTGTGTGTGTGTCCCAGTAGGTAACTTGCAGTGTACGGGATCAATGACTGTACTATGTTAAAACGCAGGAACAGCTGTTTGTTGTATTTTTGAATGTGTAAGAGGATATGTGTGTGTGTGTATGTATGGGTACTCTTCAATAACGATCCTTAAATTGTAACTTTCCGAAGGCAGCCCAACTCAGTATAATGGAAATTGCCGCAAAAATAGTGGTATGTTTGAATTTTTTAATTTTGTCTAACGAGCGAAATTCCAAAATTTCTATTTCAGCTTTGGTGTTCACTAGAGGTGATCCTGTATATTAAAAAATTTGATACTACTTGCTATTAGCTCTGCCTATAAAGTCTGCATCAATCCTGCGGTTCTGATTACGCGGTATCCTAGGTGTCATAATTTTTTGTTTTTATTGAAAGCGTGACATGTGACACCGAGACACCCATAAGGTGTCTAGCGACTTCCATGGACATTCGGTCGCATGCGGGGGCTGCAAATGCCATGCCGGCCTGACAGGTGCCCATTCACGCCTCTCTTGAAGGACCCGACTATACTTGAGGAGGAAATATGTTGGCAGGGAGAGCGTTCCAGAGTTTACCGGTTCTGTGGAGGAAGTATCTGCAGAACCTGATCTGCAAAAATATTATCGACAAAGGCTCTTTACACGTGATACACTTAATTAATAAGTCCTTGTAGTCAGAACCCTCAGCAAATTTTTTTATCTTTCTTGCTCTCAATCTGTGTTTTCGATAGACTGTAAGCGATGTTATTATGGGGCTAGTCACTAAAGTAAAAAAAATATAACCTGCGAAGTTTCTTGCCGGTTTTTCTTCGTGGGTGTAATCGAACCGGATAGAACAAATTGTTCCAAGTTCGAGTGCAGTCTAACTGCCATATATATATATATTTTTTTTTATGGAAACTGACACGGTTGGCTACATCACCTACAACGTCCGTGATGTCAGCCCATAACACGGGGTGAACTAGTTGCCATGTCAGTGCTTCCCCCTTTGATCGTGCCGGCTACACTGCACTGGTCGGAAAACACAAACTATTTACATAGCCGTTTTAACCGACGTTTCATTCAGTGCGGTGGTACCAACCCGGGCGGGTTAAACCCTACCACCAAGTAATATTTATTAGGAGGGAAGGGACCTACAGTTTTACGAGGAATCCGAACCTCGGTCAGCCTCCAACGGTCAGCGGTCACCCATCCAAGTACTGACCGCACCCAGCGTTGCTTAACATTCAATAGCGACAGTTGACTGTCTGCACCACTGAGCTATCGAGGCTGCCATATGAATGATCAATACAATACAATAGGCGGGTGTATACTAAACATTTCATCTTATTGTTGGTGTTTGGGTTATCATGGTAAGCCAAACACCAAAAATATGAATATTGAATATCCACGGTAAACTAAGAGTATTTACATTTCATCTTAGGTCATCTTAATATATAAGGTGTTTCGTTAGTCATGTCATTAACTTCGGGAGGGTTACATACACACTCAAATAAACACGTTACGCAAAAAAAAATTATATGTTTATGGTATTACTTTTCGAGAAATTTAACAAAACATGTTTGCTACCTAAACATTAACCTGTGTGTAACAGTAGGTAACTTGCATTGTACGGGGTCAATGACCGTACTATGTTCAAACGCAGAACAGCTGTTTGTTGTAAGTAATTTTTTTGTTAGGAGAAAAAATGCTCCTATAAACATATGTTTTTTTCTTACGTAAAGTGTTTTTTGAGTGTTTATGTAACCCTCCCAAAGTTAATGACATGACTAACGAAAGACCTTATATACAAATATTATAGTATCAAAATAGTATTTTCTCCGTGTGTGACGCGCTTAAGAACTTCATAGTGCGCATTCCAGCGCGGTGGAATTTCTGTTATTTCTGTTATTACGATGAAAACTTCTATCTAGAACTTTCGAGGCAATTCCAGCCGTGTCGGAACATTGCAGACGCGATAAAAGCACCCAAATGTGTGCTATCACGGAAACCCTACGTTGTTTCTTGCCGGCTTCGTATAGATGTAGTAGAACCGGATGATAAAAAAGCCTTTTTTTTCACACAGAGGGTTCCGAAGAAATTGCCTTCTTGAACGCACAGCTAGTAATAGTGCGTGCAGCATCGACTTCACGTTAATTAGTTAACTATGAAAAACATTGTTTTCATAGTTAACCCCGACGCAAAAAGATGGGTGTTATAAGTTTAATGTGTGTGTGTGTGTGTGTATATGTATGTAAGGGTGTGTCTGTCTGTCTGTGACATCCTAGCTACTGCTACTACTACTACTTTGTAATGAAGTAACCAAAAAAAATTTTATATTAAAAAGTGGACCGATTTGCATGCAGTTTTTTTTTAAAGTTTGAAATAAAAGTTAAATTACAAATTTGAAAAAAACGCGACCCTTAAAAAAGACATAAATAATTACCGTTTACTTACTTAAAGGAGTCCGGGGACCGCTAAGTATTTAAAATATGACACTGACTGACTGCTCGCACTTGTGGGACGGCTCAGCTAAATACCAGCTTGCGCCGCTAGACTCAATCCAGCGTCGTGCCGTGCGACCCTGTGGTGTCCCGCGACTTAGAACCACTGCAACTCCGTAGGGACGTCGGCTCCCTAAGTGTGTTCTATCGTCTATTCCATGGGGAGTGTTCGGAGGAGCTTTTTAACGCGATTCCGCCGTCCCCATTCCACCTCCGCACTACGCGTACTGGGCAGGGGATGCACCCCTATTCAATCGACCGACCTACAACGGACCTACAAAACCGGTTGGTGCGCAACCGGTTTTGTAGGTCTTTTATTCACAGAACCGGGAAAATGTGGAACGCACTCCCTGCCCATCTATTTCCTCCCAAGTACAGCCTGGGGTTTTTCAAAAGGGGCGTGAAAAGGCTCCTGTCAGGCCGGCATGGCATTCGCAATCCCCGTGCATCACAGAATGTCCATGGGCATCGTTAGACACCTACTTGTAGGTGAAACGATGTCACATGTCGCGCTATCAATAAAAAAAAATAATAAAAAAATGACAATTTAGAGCTGCTATTTACTTAGCGGTTCTCCGACTCCTTTAAGGACTCCGGGGACCGCTAAGTATATAAAAAATGACAATTCAGAGCTGCTATTTACTTAGCGGTTCTCCGACTCCTTTAAGAACTCCGGGGACCGCTAAGTATATAAAAAATGCCAATTCAGAGCTGCTATTTACTTAGCGGTTCTCCGACTCCTTTAAGAACTCCGGGGACCGCTAAGTATATAAAAAATGACAATTCAGAGCTGCTATTTACTTAGCGGTTCTCCGACTCCTTTAAGAACTCCGGGGACCGCTAAGTATATAAAAAATGCCAATTCAGAGCTGCTATTTACTTAGCGGTTCTCCGACTCCTTTAAGAACTCCGGGGACCGCTAAGTATATAAAAAATGACAATTCAGAGCTGCTATTTACTTAGCGGTTCTCCGACTCCTTTAAGAACTCCGGGGACCGCTAAGTATATAAAAAATGACAATTCAGAGCTGCTATTTACTTAGCGGTTCTCCGACTCCTTTAAGAACTCCGGGGACCGCTAAGTATATAAAAAATGCCAATTCAGAGCTGCTATTTACTTAGCGGTTCTCCGACTCCTTTAAGAACTCCGGGGACCGCTAAGTATATAAAAAATGACAATTCAGAGCTGCTATTTACTTAGCGGTTCTCCGACTCCTTTAAGAACTCCGGGGACCGCTAAGTATATAAAAAATGCCAATTCAGAGCTGCTATTTACTTAGCGGTTCTCCGACTCCTTTAAGAACTCCGGGGACCGCTAAGTATATAAAAAATGACAATTCAGAGCTGCTATTTACTTAGCGGTTCTCCGACTCCTTTAAGAACTCCGGGGACCGCTAAGTATATAAAAAATGCCAATTCAGAGCTGCTATTTACTTAGCGGTTCTCCGACTCCTCTAAGGACTCCGGGGACCGCTAAGTATATAGAAAATGACAATTCAGAGCTGCTATTTACTTAGCGGTTCTCCGACTCCTTTAAGAACTCCGGGGACCGCTAAGTATATAAAAAATGACAATTCAGAGCTGCTATTTACTTAGCGGTTCTCCGAGTCCTTTAAGGACTCCGGGGACCGCTAAGTATATAAAAAATGCCAATTCAGAGCTGCTATTTACTTAGCGGTTCTCCGACTCCTTTAAGAACTCCGGGGACCGCTAAGTATATAAAAAATGACAATTCAGAGCTGCTATTTACTTAGCGGTTCTCCGACTCCTTTAAGAACTCCGGGGACCGCTAAGTATATAAAAAATGCCAATTCAGAGCTGCTATTTACTTAGCGGTTCTCCGACTCCTTTAAGGACTCCGGGGACCGCTAAGTATATAAAAAATTACAATTCAGAGCTGCTATTTACTTAGCGGTTCTCCGACTCCTTTAAGTAAGTGAACGGAAATTATTTTTGACTTTTTAACGGTTGGCGTTTTTAGGGTTCCGTATCCGGTACGGGACCCTATTACTAAGCCTACGCCGTCTGTCTGTCCGTCCGTCTGTCTGTCCGTCCGTCCGTCTGTCTTTCCGTCCGTCTGTCTTTCCGTCCGTCCGTCTGTCTGTCCGAGGGCTGTATCTCTTGAACCGTAATAGGTAGCCCGTTGAAATTTTCACAGAATATGTATTATTATGGCCGATATAACAACAAATAATAAAAATAACTAAAACAATCACGGGGGAAACCCCGTGATTTTTTTACTAGAAGATACTAAAAAGTGTATGCGCGCGCGTCATCTACCGAATAGACTATAAAACATCTTAACTAATCATGAAATTTAACTAATATGAAACATTTCATAACACGCCATAGACGGCGTGAGTGGCGCTAACCATGACATGGCGATACGGAACCCTCTCGGTGCGCGAGTTCGACCCGCACCAGTTTTGTTTTTACTTGTTTGCTCGCTTGTGTTCTATCTGCAGCAAATGATGTGCGTGCCGATCAAACGTGCGTGTTGGTAACAATGTAAGATGCATGCAACTTATGAAAATACTGCTTCACTGTATTTCTTTCCATGGTTGGAGCAGCGCTTTCAGACACATTAGAAAGGGTCCAAGTTTGTGTGACAATAACAATTGTAGTAAAAGCATTCATTTCCAGAACTAATTTCGGGAAGCTGGTAGCCCATAACAGAGCAAATGCTTAGCGCGAATTTTGTTAACACGCAGAGGAGGGTTCCGTAGCTATCCCTTGTTGAACTTATAACAAGTTTTTTTATTTTTTTTTATTGAAAGCGCGACATGTTGCGCAGACCCATCCATAAGGTGTCAAACGACGCCCATGGATATTCGGTCGTATTCGTGCGCGGAATGCTATTTTCTCTATAACCGTTTTATACAACAAACAACAAGTAGACAAAAGCACGTCTTAATGCTAAAAAACGTTTATTTAACAGTCAGGTGGCAGTACAGTTTTACGTTTTTCTTAAAATAACATATTTGGAATAAATGAATAGTAGTATTATAGTAGTTCCGTACCTAAAAAACGGAAACATTATAAGATCGCTCCTGTGTCCGTCTGTCTGTCACAGAGGTTTTTCTTGAAAACTAAGTAACGTAGAAACTTGAAATTTGGCATAATGATAGATTTTGATGACGCGCAAACATATCGCTCGTAAAAAACTAGATAAACATTTATTTTACATTAACATGGGGGGCCCATTTGACACCAATAAAAAAAAGTTTAAACTAACATATCGCATGAGGTATCATTTGTGCAAAAAATTGCCCCCCTGTTTTCCTAGCTAATTTTTACATACATGGGGTTAATAGATATTAAGCCATAGATTACAGGAACACTGTAAGTTTTTTCGAGAATTTAATATTTTCGGGAAAAAAACTTATTTTTGTTTGAGTACGGAACCATAATTTGTGCAAGCCTGAATCGCTATTGACCGCTTTAATTTAAATTTTTTTTTTTTGGCCCGAGCTCATATTTGAAAAATCGCAATGTCTGCTCTGCTCCAGAAACCAAAGCTTTCATACCTCTCAAACTATCAGGGTTACATTGGTGTAATTTATTCCGAAGCACGATCCACGCTAGGCAGGAACATTAGAAACTCCAATTAGTTTCGGCTTATGGCATAGAATTTGAGTTCTACAAATTTTAGGTACCTTATATTTAATGAAACTAAGTATGTATGTACAAACCTTTAAAAATAAAAAATTAATATGCTAAATAACTTACTTAAATTAAGACCAAAAGGAAGCACTGACATGGCACCTAGTTCAACAAGGTGTTATGGGCTAACATCACGCATGTTGCAGATGACGTAGCCAACTGTTTACATTTATCTGTTTCCATAAAAAAAACGAAAAATAACCTAAAAAGTATCTAAATTAGATAATTTAAAACTAAATTAAGAAATTAAAGATTTCCAATTTCTTCACTACTACTTTATAAAAGGTATTTCAATAGTAGGTAACGTTACGCTAAGGGGTGTATGTGTATCAGATTTTTAATATTGTAAAAAAAATTGGTATGGGAACGTGATCAGTATTTGATACGTACACATACACCCCTTAGAGTAAAATTACCTACTAATGAAAGACCTTACATATTAAAATTAAGTGTCTTATCGATCGGGTTCAGTCACAAAAGTTCGAAAGCGAACGCAGTCGAAAAAAAACACCAATTCGGTTATCTTTCGTGTAATTTACTCGAAAACGACTCAACCAATTTACATAGAGTTTTCACGCGAGCGGAGCCGCGGGCACAACTAGTCTTAAATGTATAGCCATCCTACGCTAGACGTCCATTTGTTTACATACGATTTTTTAAGGGTTCTACAGCCAGCGACGACGCTGCGCTGGCAGAGTGGTCAGGTGTCTGACCGTCCGTCCGTCCGTCTGTGTGTCACACGCGGTGATTACTGCGGAGCGTAAAGCTCCATAAATCGTTTTTTTTTTAATCCAGTATGAGTGGCTGAGTCGGAGGGGCCAAATCACATGCTCCGACCAGCCAATATCACCTCCTAGATGGTAGGTGCCATACCAGAGACTTCCCTGAATTGCTGGCTATACTGGACTAGAGGAGAACACAGCCGAGGCTGCTACGCGGCCATCTTACATCCAGTACGGTGGTACCAACCCAGTCGGCTACAATTTGAGCCTACCACCTAGTAAGGGGTGAGGGAAGGGACCTAGACAGTTGTTTGTTCGAAAACCTAAAAAAAAAATCTAGGCTCATTCCAGTGTTATAATTTCTTCATCAAATCTGATTGAACTTTGATTCGACGTGAGCACAGCTACGCGCGTGACAGAAATCTGCGAGGAAATCTGTCGTTAGCAAACGACACGAATGCGTCTCCAAACGAGAAATACGAGTAGCACGGGGTCGTAAATACTACCCCTTCCTCTAGAACCGAATTTCCATATTCATGATAGATAGAACCCGCCGCATGGAATAATGATGAAAATACGCTAGTCCTTGCTCGCAAACGGCCGAGTTTAGACTATAAATTACCATGAACAGTTTTACTATTAATATCAAATTATTTAAGAAATGTCATTTTTTTTATGGAATCTGCTCATGCCATTTAATTAGATTTTGTTTTATATGGAGAACCGGCAAGGGTTGCTGTGCTCAAAAGTTCAAAACAAGATTAGACACAGCCAATAACCAGCGAAACCACGCTCAGAGAGGCGCCATGTCAGCCATATGTAGAAGGCGGACAAAAAGGTCATTGACTTAATTTATTAACACGCCTTTTGAAGACCCCAATTAATTAATTTTATTCATAAATTCTCTTCTTTGTAGGTACACATAATTATCTATAAATTGTTCTGAAATCTGAAAAATATAAACTTAGAACTCTTTGGGAGGATTGGGAAGCGAAGCTTTAAAACGCACGTTTGGGATGGAAACCTAACTCAGAAAAGTACGAACGCGTTGCCCAGCGCAATCTATCTGAGAGTCTTTTGATGTCGAATCCATACTAATATTATAAATTCGAAAGTAACTCTGTTGTCTGTCTGTCTGTCTGTCTGTCTGTCTGTCTGTCTGTTACCTTTTCACGCCTAAACCGCTGAACAGATTTCGATAAAATATTGCATGGAGATTAATTGCATCCTGAGGAAGGACATAGGCTACATTTTGTCCCAAAAAACAACCCTTAAGGGGTTGAAATAGGGGATGAAAGTTTGTATGGAGAATCCAGCATTTCTCAAGTTAGAGATATGAAAATTCATATTTAGGCTTCTGGTATGAAATAAAGAGTTACGAGTTTCAGCGTTTTTGCTAAATCAACCCTTAAATTAAAATAGGGGATGATTTCAAAATTATATTTTAGGATTTTATAAAATTTAGTACGGAGATGAATTGCATCCTGAGGAAGGATATAGGCTACCTTTTGTCTCAAAAAACAACCCTTAAGGGGGTGAAATAGGGGATGAAACATTGTATGGGGAATCCAGCATTTCTCAAGTTAGAGATATGAAAATTCATATTTAGGCTTTTGGTATGAAATAAAGAGTTACGTGTTTCAGCGTTTTTGCTAAATCAACCCTTAAATTAAAATAGGGGATGATTTCAAAATTATATTTAAGGATTTTATAAAATTTCGTACAGAGATGAATTGCATCCTGAGGAAGGACATAGGCTACTTTTTGACTCAAAAACAACCCTTAAGGGGGTGAAATAGTGGATGAAAGTTTATATGCGGAATCCAGCATTCTCAAGTTAGGGATATGACAATTCATATTTAGGGTTTTGGCATGAAATAAAGAATTACGTGTTTCAGCGTTTTTGCTAAATCAACTCTTAAATTAAAAAAATAGGGGGTGATTTCAAAATAATATTAAAGGATTTTATAAAATTTTGTACGGAGATGAATTGCATCCTGAGGAAGGACATAGGCTACCTTTTGTCTCAAAAAACAACCCCTAAGGGGGTGAAATTGGGGGGGGGGGGGGGGGTGAAAGTTTGTATAGGAGTATCGGTTTTTTCAAAGGTAGGAACTTGAAAATCATAATTCTAGCTACTCATCATAAATACATAATTGTTTCAGGGATTTACCATTTAAAGGGGGGGGGGGGGGTAATTCGGGGTGACAGTGGCCTTGCCCTTAGTTATGTTCTTTCGTCACTTAGTTACTTACTTTTTCGAGAACGTTTATCGTCTTCCTGAACGCAGCTCGGCCTTCGACCTCGCCCTTAATTACTTACTTTCTTAGAGATGGTTTATTGTATTCCAGAAAGCAGCTTAGCCTGAAGCCTCGCCGTTAGTTACTTACTTTATTTAAAAGGTTTATCGTTTACCTAAACGCAGCTCGGCCTTCGGCCTCGCCCATAGTTACTTACTTTAATCGAGAAGGTTTTTCCTCTTCCTGAACGCAGCTCGGCCTTCGGCCTCACCCATAGTTTATACTTACTTTCACCAAGAAGGTTTATAGTCTTCCTGAAAGCAGCTTGGCCTTCGGCCTCGCCCTCAGTTACTTACTTTCTTCGAGAAGGTTTATAGTCTTCCTGAACGCAGCTCGGCCTTCGGCCTCGCCCTCAGTTACTTACTTTCTTCGAGAAGGTTTATCCTCTTCCTGAACGCAGCTCGGCCTTCGGCTTCGCCCGTAGTTACTTACTGTCTACGAGAATTTTTATCGTCTTCCTGAACGCAGCTCGGTCTTCGGCCTCGCCCTCAGTTGCTTACTTTCTTCGAGAAGATTATGGTCTTCCCGAATGTAGCTCGGCCTTCGGCCTCGCCCTTAATTACTTACTTTCTTAGAGAAGGTTTATCGTTTTCCTGAACGCAGCTCGGCCTTCGGCCTCGCCCTTAGTTACTTACTGTCTTCGAGAAGGTTTATCGTCTTCCTGAACGCAGCTCGGCCTTCGGCCTCGCCTTTTGTTACTTACTTTCTTCGAGCAGGTTTATAGTCTTCCTGAACGCAGCTCGGGCTTCGGCCTCACCCTCAGTAACTTACTGTCTTCGAGAAGGTGTATGGTCTTCCTGAACGCAGCTCGGCCTTCGGCCTCGCCCTTAGTTACTTACATTCATCGATAAGGTTTATAGTCTTCCTGAACGCAGCTCGGCCCTCGGCCTCGCCCTTAGTTACTTACATTCATCGATGTGGTTTATAGTCTTCCTGAACGCAGCTCGGCCTTCGGCCTCGCCCTTAGTTACTTAATTTCTTCGAGAAGGTTTATAGTCTTCCTGAATGCAGCTCGACCTTCGGCCTCGCCCTTAGTTTCTTACTATGTTCGAAAGGGTTTATGGTCTTCCTGAACGCAGCTCGGCCTTCGGCCTCGCCCTTTGTTACTTACTTTCTTCGAGAAGGTTTATAGTCTTCCTGAACGCAACTCGGCCTTCGGCCTCGCCCTCAGTTACTTACTGTCTTCGAGAAGGTTTATGGTCTTCCTGAACGCAGCTCGGCCTTCGGCCTCGCCCTTAGTTACTTACTGTCTTCGATAAGGTTTATGGTCTTCCTGAACGCAGCTCGGCCTTCGGCCTCGCCCTCAGTTACTTACTGTCTTCGAGAAGGTTTATGGTCTTCCTGAACGCAGCTCGGCCTTCGGCCTCGCCCTTAGTTACTTACTTTCATCGATAAGGTTTATAGTCTTCCTGAACGCAGCTCGGCCTTCGGCCTCGCCCTTAGTTACTTACTTCCTTCGATAAGGTTTATAGTCTTCCTGAACGCAGCTCGGCCTTCGGCCTCGCCCTCAGTTACTTACTGTCTTCGAGAAGGTTTATGGTCTTCCTGAACGCAGCTCGGCTTTCGGCCTCGCCCTTAGTTACTTACTTTCATCGATAAGGTTTATAGTCCTCCTGAACGCAGCTCGGCCTTCGACCTCGCCGTTAGTTACTTACTTTCATCGATAATGTTTATAGTCTTCCTGAACGAAGCTCGGCCTTCGGCCTCGCCCTTAGTTACTTACTTTCTTCGAGAAGGTTTATGGTTTTCCTTAACGCAGCTCGGCCTCCGGCCTCGCCCTCAGTTGCTTACTTTCTTCGAGAAGGTTTATGGTCTTCCTGAACGCAGCTCGGCGTTCGGCCTCGCCCTTAATTACTTACTTTCATAGAGATGGTTTATCGTCTTCCTGAACGCAGCTCGGCCTTCGGCCTCGCCCTTAGTTACTTACTTTCATCGATAAGGTTTATAGTTTTCCTGAACGCAGCTCGGCCTTCGGCCTCGCCCTTAGTTACTTACTTTCTTCGAGAAGGTTTATAGTCTTCCTGAACGCAGCTCGACCTTCGGCCTCGCCCTTAGTTTCTTACTATGTTCGAGAAGGTTTATGGTCTTCCTGAACGCAGCTCGGCCTTCGGCCTCGCCCTTAGTTACTTACTTTCTTCGAGAAGGTTTATAGTCTTCCTGAACGCAGCTCGGCCTTCGGCCTCGCCCTCGGTTGCTTACTTTCTTCGAGAAGGTTTATGATCTTCCTGAATGTAGCTCGGCCTTCGTCCTCGCCCTTAATTACTTACTTTCTTAGATAAGGTTTGTCGTCTTTCTTAACTAACTATGTTCGAGAAGGTTTATGGTTTTCCTGAACGCAGCTCGGCCTTCGGCCTCGCCCTTAGTTACTTACTTTCTTCGAGAAGGTTTATAGTCTTCCTGAACGCAGCTCGGCCTTCGGCCTCGCCCTCGGTTGCTTACTTTCTTCGAGAAGGTTTATGGTCTTCCTGAATGTAGCTCGGCCTTCGTCCTCGCCCTTAATTACTTACTTTCTTAGATAAGGTTTGTCGTCTTTCTTAACGCAGCTCGGCCTTCGGCCTCGCCCTTAATTACTTACTTTCTTAGAGATAGTTTATCGTCTTCCTGAACGCAGCTCGGCCTTCGGCCTCGCCCTCAGTTACTTACTTTCTTCGAGAAGGTTTATAGTCTTCCTGAACGCAACTCGGCCTTTGGCCTCGCCCTTTGTTACTTACTTTCTTCGAAAAGGTTTATAGTCTTCCTGAACGCAGCTCGGCCTACGGCCTCGCCCTCAGTTACTTACTTTCTTCGAGAAGGTTTATAGTCTTCCTGAACGCAACTCGGCCTTTGGCCTCGCCCTTTGTTACTTACTTTCTTCGAAAAGGTTTATAGTCTTCCTGAACGCAGCTCGGCCTACGGCCTCGCCCTTTGTTACTTACTTTCTTAGAGATGGTTTATCGACTTCCTGAACGCAGCTTGGTCTTCGGCCTCGCCCATAGTTACTTACTATCTTCTTTGAAATACGAATTTCACGCGAGCGGAGCCGCGGGCTCAGCTAGTTATTGTATAAATTGAAAGGAATAACAGGTCTCCCACGATACCTCACCTCTTTTATGGAAACTGACATGTTATTGGCTAGCTCACTTACAAACACCTATGTGTCAGACAGACCATAAAATCTTGGTGAGCTAGGTGCCATGTGGTTCCCTTTGATCGTGCAGTGTAGCCGTACACTGAACTAAACAGAACGCACTATTTACATAGCTGTTTCGACCGACCTTTCATTCAGTGTGTGCTGTGCTACAGACTACCAGATGTTCTATCTCACGAAGTCAGTTTGGCTCTGGTTGTATTAGTGACGTTTTTTTTTATTGATAGCGCGACATATGGCGCCGAGCCACCCATAAGGTGTCTAACGACGCCCATGGACATTCGGTCGTATGCGGGGGTTGCGAATGCCATGCCGGCCTGACAGGTGCCCATTCACGCCCCTCTTGAAGGACCCGAGACTGTACTTGGGGGGGAATATATGAGCAGGGAGAGCGTTCCAGAGTTTACCGGTTCTGTAGAGGAAAGATCTGCAGAATCGATTGGTACGCATGCGCGGTAAGTCCAAAGTGTACTGATAAACGCGCTTGTGTGTGTTGTGTGCGCGGGTGGACCGCGTCGCGATCAGAGGCGGCGCAAAAATTCTCTAAATCGTTCTTGTGCCGCACTGCAAAGGTGTGGAACGGGCTCCCAGGGAATATCTTTCCCCACTCCTACAATCCAAAGATCTTCAAATCGCGGGTTAATAGCCTTTCCCCAGCAACATTAGTCCACCTCCAAGCCGGACTGGCACCTCCTCGGGGGTGAAATTGGCTGCGCCTGAGGTTGCGACCTCGGACAGAGCCACCCAGTTCGGTAGCAATAGAAAAAAAAACAAAAAGGCGTGGGCGACGTGGGCGACCGCCCACGGCCTCGCGGCTCGAGGGGCCTCGCGCCTCGAAAGTTCATGCAGCTTTGATTCATGAAAAATATTCTGCTAGATCTATTAAAAGAGACCCCGAGTAAACATGTTTAGACTTAATCAAAGGCAAACTAAAGCTTACTATAAAGCCTTTATCAGACACAAGATGGGAACGCAGGATAGACAGAGGCAGTGAAAGCTGTATTATTGCAATTTGATTATGTTTACTTTTATCAACAAAAGGTATGCTGACAAAAATGTTTGGTTTGATCAGTATACCGGAAACCCATTTTAACAGTGAAAATTCATAAAATCCATGTCACCACAGAGGGTCTCGCAAAATATATTTTGCCCACTACATGGGCATTGCCTAAAATTGGTGCCTTTTCTTTATCATAGTTTTTTTTTCGCGCGGCCATCAACCAAACTTTGTTATTTTAGTTCAGAATAATTTTACAAACAAAACTTGTTATTACATGTATATGCCTAAACTCAGTCCGAACGAAGTTATAAGGGTCAGAAGTTCGAATAATATTATGTTTCTATGCATTTAGGTTTACTTTTTTTATAACTTCGTTTGGACTGAGTTTAGGCATACACATGTCATAACAAGTTTTGTTTGTAACATTATTCTGAACTAAAGTAACCAAGTTTGGTTGATGGCCACGCGAAAAAAGAAAGGCACCACCTTCCATACAAAATGTGGCATTGCCCTTAAGGTCTTGCCCCGCCACTGGTCGCGATCGTAACTGAACGCTCTCGAGGTTACGCACACTAAACCAATGTGCATGTGCACGCCTGACCTGACAACATTCATAGCCAAAAGGACTTCGTGAGATTAATTTTTTTTTTTTTTTTTTTATTGAAACTGACACGGTTGGCTACATCACCTACAACATCCGTGATGTCAGCCCATAACACCGGGTGAACTTGGTGCCACGTCAGCGCTTCCCTTCGGTCGTGCCGGCTACACTGAACTGGACAGAAAACACAAACTATTTGCATAGCCGTTTCGACCGACCTTTCATTCAGTGCGGTGGTACCAACCCGGACGGGTTAAACCCTACCACCTAATAATATAAGAAGGGAGTCATATCCCTTAGTCGCCTTTTACGACGTGCACGGGGAGAGATGCAGTGGGGTTATTCTTTTAAAGTACCGGCCCCACACGGTACACGAGATAGACTTTCTTCCTTCTTTTTCAAAGCACGGAGTAGCGTTGATAGAATCTATTCTATCAGAGCCAGAAGGTGGTTAAGGGCCTAAATCCTAGCTGAACTGTGGTCCCGTCGCGCCCTTTCCCCTTCCCTCCGCAGCCTCGGGCGACCGTCGTCGCGTCGTGCCTCTTTGAACATATTGATAAAGTTGTATTGCTTCGGAGCTCTCATCGGGTTATGATTTATGTGAGAAATTAACTATTAGAATTACATAGCCAATATAGTGCCTTGAATTATATAGCCACGTAGTGGTTATAGCAAGCAATCCAGGGAAGTCTCCGGTATGGCACATACCTTCTCGGAGGCGATATTGGCTGGTCGGAGTATGTGCTTTGGACCCTCCGACTCAGCCAAGCATACCGGATTACATAAAAAAAAGTCCATGTAAGCCTAACTATATATTTCCCCAAATGCAGTGTCATACATCTAAACACTAGTTTAGCTCAAAGCACTGACGTTCTTCCACGCGTCGTCGATATGTTTTTAATTCCCGACGCAAAAGGAGGGGTGATGGGGGTTGGAATTCCTCGTCTTGTATTAAATGAAAGAATACTACTTCCCGCCTATGATGTAGGTATAATGATTTCATGTAAATCTTTGACATTTGATGTATGGACAAAATCACAGAGCACCGCAGCAGATTTGTACCGTGTGGAGCCGGTACTTTAAAAGAATAGCCCCACTGCATCTCTCCCCGTGTATGTCGTAAAAGGCGACTAAGGGATATGACTCCCTTCTTATATTACTAGGTGGTAGGGTTTAACCCGCCCGGGTTGGTACCACCGCACTGAATGAAAGGTCGGTCGAAACGGCTATGTAAATAGTTTGTGTTTTCCGTCCAGTTCAGTGTAGCCGGCACGACCGAAGGGAAGCACTGACGTGGCACCAAGTTCACCCGGTGTTATGGGCTGACATCACGAATGTTGTAGGTGTTGTAGCCAACCGTGTCAGTTTCCATAAAAAAAAAAAAAAAATCAAATACCTACCGCGCGCGCCCCCTACTAGAGACGCCCTAAGCGATAATATAATTTGAAACCCAAAAACTACACGCAGTGCTGCTAGCGCTTCGTATGTGTGTGTGTGTGCTAGTATCGACACTACACACAAAGAGGAGCAAGTTAGGCACACGCACAAAACAAATGCACACGCACAACACACATATGCACATTTGTAAGTCATAGGCCACGCCCACAGGCTTCAACGGCGTTGTAGAGAAATCGCGCTCAGGGCGCCTCTAGGAGGGGCGCGCGCATTTGATGCTCTGTGGGACAAAATGATGAAAGAACGGACGGACGGAAGAAGTGACGGTTGGCTGGCAGCGCTGCGCTCGCCTCGCCGCGATGGCGCATCGTCAGCATCGTGAGGTGTGGTGCGGGGAAGCCCGGATATATTTATATTGTATAATACAATTTACTACCGTACCGTGTGGTGCCGGTACTTAAAAAGAATAGCCCCACTGCATCTCTCCCCATGCATGTCGTAAAAGGCGACTAAGGGATAAGGACAAGATGCCGCGCTAAAGGGCGACGGGCTCGCCACCTCTCACCTTGGCACGGTATTTCCACCGAGTCATGCATCAGGTGGGTCTTTGTGCCTTACTTGCTGTTTGATCTATTGAATCTTGTTCGAATACTTTGCGAAACGTGGTGGTGGGTGTTGTGCTGTAATTTACCAGAGTTCTTGCAGCACAACACCGATTACTCTGCTTACCCCGATTGTCGGGATTCAGCGTGTGTGATATGTATGTATGTACAATTTAATCTAGCTTATTTTAGTTTTATAAGTACTAATAAACACTTTGATTTAATTTGATTTGATTTGATTTAGGGATGTTATAAGTTTGACGTCTTCATCCTGTATCGAAAACTAAGTATATTCCAAAAAACCGGCCAAGTGCGAGTCGGACTCGCGCACCTAGGTGTCCGCACAAAAACTTTGAAAAAAAAAACACCTTTTCTATATTTTATTGTTATATCCACCATAATATTCTGTGAAAATTTCAACCGGCTACCTATTACGGTTCCAAAGATACAGCAGTAGGACAGACAGACAGACAGACGGCGTAGGCTTAGTACTAGGCTTAGTAAGTAATAGGTTTCCGAAACCTAAAAAAAGGAACACTCGCGAAATTGGAAATAAACATTTGATTTCTCTATATATTTCCGAAAATACCTAACCTCAAAATGTATGAAGAACTCAATTTTTTTTTTCGATACCTTTTAACCGCCTGGAATATCCGGCATGGTAAAAAAATTACCCAGTAAAATATTTTACATTCCCACACTCAAGTCTCTTACCTACCTTACCTATATTTACCTACTTAACATACGATTCTCAAACCTTCAATGGGCGACGATGTTGATTTGTTTTGCACGAGCCCTAGTGTACTTAAGAATAAATTTAGACGTGCTTTCGACTCAACTTAACGTTTTAGATTTATGTTAGTTTTTTTTTTAAGTATTAATTTGTGTAAGAAATGCCCACTTAAATGTCTGTTGTCTTCATTATCTATGTTAAATTTTCGCTTTTTTTTCTCTCTAAATTTGAACATAAATGTGTAAACTGTAATTGGTGTCCTGTAGTTATAATTGTATGTTTATTCAATATGTATCTGCACTGTAAGTTTACCGAAATAAATAAAAGAAAAATAAATTGACTGGAAGTCATTTCTTTAAGGGAGCTTTTGTGCCTCATATAGATTGTTAAATAATTTATCGAGAAATAAAGTACAGAAAATAATTATCATTGCTCCACAAATGTTCACAAGAATAATACAATGAATACAGGTACATGAGGTGCAAAGGCGGACTTATCCCTTGAAGAGATTTCTTACAGCCAACCTTTAGGTGTTTCACACATGTGTAAAACATGCAATGTAGGTAGTAATTTTCTTCTTCGATAGAAATCGCGACATGTGGCGCCGAGCCACCCATAAGGTGTGTCTAACGACGCCCATGGACATTCGGTCGTACGCAGGGGTTGTGAATCTTTTTTCAAACCGAAATTATCGAAGGACGAAGAATTAAACGAAGAATTAAACAAATGTTAATTGAAAAGAGTTATTACACTGTTAAGGATGCTTTTATAGCTGACCATAACTATATCTGAGAATCTGACTACTATTTTTCCCACTAAATAACTTGACAATTGGATACACTTTGTATCTTTAGATTTTTAATATGGCTTATTACATTTCTTTGTAATACACTTTTACTAAATTGTTGTTGAATTGACTTGATATATTTAAGTATCAAATTGACGATGGCACTATACACCAGATATAGGTAATGTAAATAGGCAGAGTGGTCAGTTCTTCAGTATTCATGTTTATGCTGTAAATATTAATGCTCTTGTGAGCGGTAGTATGGGTTCATTATTTGTAAGTTACTATAATATAATACTTATAAGGTACTAACAAAACATTGTGACTTGCGAAGTTTGTTTGTCAGTTCTTCTTCGCATTGAATTTAGAACTGGCGGAATTTTCGACGCATCCAAGCGTAGGTTACCTACCAATGGATGAAATTATACAATAAACAATAAAGAATCCCTCGCACACAACACTGCCACGTTTTCATTCTATCTTAATTTATCCTTCTACATTAAAGCCAAAATGTGTTCATTGTAATGTATTAATTGTATAATGCCTTACGGTAATATTTACACTATTTATTATAAAATTTTCCGTGTATTTCTTAGCACTAATTAAACGTAACGAGCTTGGTTTCACTGAAATGTACTTAATAACGACATCCTTGCGTCGAGCTTCCGAGAAACGCGGGACAAAGAGGCTTAATAATATGTACGTCTGTACCTAAGTACTTACATACGTAGTTAGTTACACGGTGGTAGTACAGTACGTATGTATACCGCGACGCGACGACGCCGTGAGGCACATGAGAGAGGGTGCGTACATCGGTGTGTGTTCACACCGCACCCCAGCTGAAATAGAGACGCGAATCGCACGTGTTATTGTTTCACTATAATATATAAACAGGATGTACGGCACATCGACCGACAATTTTTTTTTTTGTAGGTAAGTGGGTTCATTTACAAGGTTTTGCAACCCATGATACCTTTTGTCAGGTGTCACGTGGTATCGAGATACGATTTTTTTTTCTTTATTTTTTTTTTTAATTACCAAAATCCCAGCTTTAAACCCTTTTAACTTTTTGTTGTTGGATTTTACGATATTTTGCCCTGTATATATTTTTTTATGGAAACGGACGCGGTTGGCTACATCACCTACAACATCCGTGATGTCAGCCCATAACACCAACCTATTACAAAATTTTTTTTTCGTCATTATCATTCGACACATTAAAGCTGTGTTATCTGACGGCGACTAATAAAAGTCTAAATATTATGTAAAAATGTGTTTTTTTTATTTATTATGTACAATTATATATTATAAAAAATATATATTATAAAAAGTAAAACCACATATTGGTCTAAATAAAACTATTAAACTATAATAAAAAAACAAAAATACTCTGGGAAAATAGACGAGCTTGGTTAGCTGTCAAAACACGTCATTAACCTTATTATATGTATCATCATCATCATCAGCCTGTATCGGTCCACAAGGTAGCCGGGAGTGGATGGATGAGAAGAGCGGAAGGCCGCGTGTGGTGGCGTGCCTTGGGAGAGGCCTATGTCCAGCAGTGGACCGATACAGGCTGATTATATGTATATTGTTGTATATTGTTTATTGAGAATTCTTGTAGTAGTTTACTACTAACTACTATTACTGTCACAATTTGTTTTTTAGATCCGATTACGATTACATTCACGAAGAAAGAAGATCCGGCAGCTCCTACGGAGTACATCGTTTACCGAACGCAGTTCGGCCTTCGGCCTCGCCCTTAGTGCCTTAGTTTCTTCGGGAGTATAATATCGTTTAGCTTAACGCAGCTCGGCCTTCGGCCTCTCCTTCAGTAACTTACTATCTTCATGAAAGTTTATCGTTTATCCCTTCGGTCGGCACGATCGAAGGGAAGCACTGACATGCCACCTAGTTCACCAAGGTGTTATGAGCTGACATCACGGATGCAGTACTAGGTGATGTAGCCAACCGTGTCAGTCAGTGTCCATAAAATATTGATTACATGAAGTCGGGCGTGTAGAAGGATTCGATTAGATAGATAGCCCGACTACAAATTTTTCCACTAATCTTTCCTTGTTTCCGTAATTTTTTAGCAGTCGGGTTTTATAAATTTTCGTTTTTAAAGTTTTGGATTTTTTTTTAATTATATTATGTATTGATGATGTAGAGAGAATGGCCTCTGTATGTGAGGCTTACTACTTCAAATAGTTTTTTTTTTATGGAAACTGACACGGTTGACTACATCACCTACAACGTCCGTGATGTCAGCCCATAACACCGGGTGAACTAGGTGCCATGTCAGTGCTTCCCCCTTTGATCGTGCCGGCTACACTGAACTGGTCGCAAAACACAAACTATTTACATAGTCGTTTTGACCGACGTTTCATTCAGTGCGGTGGTACCAACCCGGGCGGGTTAACCCCTACCACTAAGTAAGATTAGGAGGGAAGGGACCTACAGTTTTACGAGGAATCCGAACCTCGGTCAGCCTCCAACGGTCAGCGGTCACCCATCCAAGTACTGACCGCACCCAGCGTTGCATAACATTCAATAGCGACAGTTGACTGTCTGCACCACTGAGCTATCGAGGCTGAAAAATAGTATTTTAAAATGTTGATATATTTGATACTGTCTAACACTCGACCCAAAATAAAACGTTTTCCTTGCGACTTTACTTTAGCTAGGGTGCGTATATACATTCACATAACATAACATACATAGCTACATTCACTTCACGTACCTATACATAATACACGGAGAGGGAGGGTAGAGGTTAAATACGGAAGTAATTACTCTAATAGTTTATGAGTACTTAATTCAAGTTTTATTGATTATGCTCCTTCATAATTTGCAATATGAGGCAGTAACATTCTGCTCTCACTACAATAAATTGCCGGTACCTCGCCAAATTATCTTTATTTAGTGTTTTGTGAATTATACTTTAGCCTCTAGTTTCAATAGAGGCATTTTGCCCATATTTTATTTTATTTGAGTGCAATTTTAAAAAGTGGCCTGTCGGGCGGTCACCCATCCAAGTACTGACCGCGCCCAGGTGTGCTTAACAACAGTCGACCGACCGCACCACTAAGTTACCGAGGCTGACGTATATATATTTTGAAATGTTAAATCTACTCGGTACTAAAGGTAAAGATGTAAAAGACAATGCGTAAAGTCTACCTTCTAATTTTTTGCAATTTTCAGAGCTCCAAGAGCCTTTTCGCGTTCTCGAGACAATTTTATTTTATCACTCACAGCTGGAGACATTTCTGGGAATTAATATTCTCGGTGGAAATATATATGTGTTTGAGGAAGAGGGGAGCAGAGACAGTCGTTTGGGAATATTGAACATGAAAGTGCGTGTACTATTTACGAGTATGTCTAATATATCAAATTCAAATTCATATAAAAAACCTTTTTAATAATTAAATGAGTACTTGTCACATTTGTGGGTACACATAGGTATACTTACACTCTAAATTTAATTTATATGTTGGGCTATAATAATTATTTTATTCAATATTTTGATATTAATAGAAATTTTAAAAAAATCTTTAGACAGTCTCAATTGATTAATAGGAATGAAATCGTTCTATATTGCACAACTGAAAACGTCCACAAAAAGGCGGACTAAATGCTCCGAACGATTACTGCTTCGAACACCCTTGGCAAACTTTCTGAACATCTCAACAACACCCCACATTGGCAACCTGCTAATAAATATTCAACACTTCTCTATCCACTACCACAGAGCTTTCGTTTTTGTCCAAATACAATCAAACCAGAGGATGTACAGAAATAATTGAAGTGAGTATAGGACTCACTGGTAAAGACGATAGTATTCTATGTGAAAGGTACTAGGTTTTTGAATGATTATAATTTTGAATATTTAATGATTTTTTTTTTTGCATTTCGAAACCGGTGACGACCAAGCAGATTTAAAGATTTTCGAAGAAAGTAAAAGCGCACATTATAGCAAAACAATCTATGAAAAGTACTCTTGGTAGTATTAGTTCTCGGCAGAAACATGTTGCAATGGGCTAACATCTTACACTCATCAGGCGGTGTAGTCGATCATATTGACAGGTTATCTACAAAAATATTTAATAAAATAGTGTCGCCAATATGAACCCCTGTAGTACACCATATATGATCGCAAAAAGCGAGGCCGGAATCTCAACGCAATAAGGATATGATTATACAACAATGTGGCTCTTTTATACTCGTATGTTTTCTATTTCTGGAATGTTTATTCATTGGTCAACCCTCAGGTTCAACCCATAACCTGACAAATAATTCGCGCATAGCCCGGGGTCTGTCTGACCCCACTCACTGTCTCGACCCGCTAGCGGCTAATATTAGCCACCATTTGTTCTACTTCAAAGGAAGGCAGGGTCAGGGTTAGATCCTATGGCATAGACACTTACGGGTTGTGTAATAAAATTAACTTTGATTATTATAACTGAATTTATATTACTTCAAATTTGACCATCATGTTTTGCAGACTTTCTCTTCTACTATCAGAACAATTTAGATCATGGGTGTCCAACCCGCGGCCGGATAGCGTCAGTTTTTTTTTTTCATTATTCATGAAACTAGGCCGGCATGGCATTCGCAATCCCCGTGCATCACAGAATGTCCATGGGCATCGTTAGACACCTACTTGTAGGTGAAGCGATGTCACAGGTCGCGCTATCCATAAAAAAAAACAACCAAAAGAACGGTCTGTAATTCCTCGTTCATTATAATCATCGTTCATTCATTATAGTGCTCTAGAAGTATATCAGTACAGTTTCGTTAACTGTACGACATACCGAGTTAGAATTGCTTCGGTATTCCTAATAAGAAACAGTTTGCAATGTTGAGCCGATTTATAAAAACACACGCACCGAATGCGCAAAGTAGGCAAAGAAAGTCAGAAATATCACTGAAATTATTAACTAATAGATATATTTAATAAAATAGTGTTAGTACGAGTTAGTGTGTGAATATAAAAGAGTGAAAAACTGTGAAAATAGGAAGAGTATGCTCGTTGGTTAAGGTGTATCTCAGGCAAATTTTTTGTTTGCATAATTTTGCGGGTAGGTAAGTAAGGTTATTTTTTTGGTTAAAGTGCATTTCAGACTAGAATATTATTGTTTCCGTATTCCAAACGGGTGCTTTCATCGTCAAGAACAAGCGAAGTTGTATTTGTTGGTTTGGATATTTATTTATTAAATATAATTAATTTTGAATTATTTGTAAAATTCACAAACTAGCCTGATGAAAGTGATTCTAAATAATTTTATTTTCAGTATTCTATTTTCCTAAAAAAACTATAATAAAATTTATTTATAGCTTGGAAAGGGCAAACAATCTTTTTTAATTTGGCCCCTTTGCTGAAAAGGTTTGCCACCCATGATTTAGATGTTATCTGTCTGTTCGTTTATTACTCTTAATCCAGCCATTTAGAATAGGGGTTAACAGCTGTTTCAACTTTCACTGAGCGCGATTACGCGAGGAGTACTTAGGCCCTGTGCAAGGATAAGATGCCGTGCTAAAGGGCGACAGGGTGTGAACCTCTCACCTTGGCACGGTTCTTCCACAACCATACAGTAGGTAGGGCTTCGTGTCTTACATGCTGTTTGATCTGTCTTGGCTTGGCCTAATATTTTGCTAAACGTGGTGGTCCGTGTTGTAATGTAATTCACCAGAATTCTGACAGCACAACCCCGATTTTTTTTATGTAACTATAATAAAATCCAACGTCTGCTTTCTGTCTGAGTGTCTGAGTGTCTGAGTATATGTCTGTCTGTCCGCTTATAACTCGAGAACCACTGAACCGATTTTAATAAAACAAAATTCTACGGATAGCTTGATTCTTCCCATCAACTATAGGCTACTTAATATCACGCTAAATGGCTTATGAGGTTAGCAGTGAAGTGAAATATGAGAGTGGGCGGAGCCGCGGGCACAACTTGTTTTTTATGTAATCCAGTATAGGTGGCTGAGTCGGAGGGGCCAAAGCACATGCTCCGACCGGCCAATATCACCTCCGAGAAGGTAGGTGCCATACCGGAGACGTCCCTGTATTGCTGGCTATACTGGACTAGAGAAGAACACAACCGAGGCTGCTTTTTTTTTATGGTAACTGACACGGTTGGCTACATCACCTATAACATCCGTGATGTCAGCCCATAACACCAGGTGAACTTGGGGCCACGTCAGTGCTTCCCTTCGGTCGTGCCGACTACACTGAACTGGACGGAAAACACAAACTATTTACAAAGCCGTTTCGACCGACCTTTCATTCAGTGCTGTGGTACCAACCCGGGCGGGTTAAACCCTACCACCTAGTAATATAAGAAGGGATTCATATCCCTTAGTCGCCTTTTACGACATACACGGGCAGAGATGCAGTGGGGCTATTCTTATAAAGTACCGGCCTCACACGATACTATGGTGCTATGCGGTGCTATGCGGCCATCTTACATCCAGTACGGTGGTACCCACCTAGTCGGCTACAATTTGAGCCTACCATCTAGTAAAGGGCAAGAGAAGGGACCATACATCCAGTACTCCGCTTACCCTGTTTTTTGGTATAAAACGTGATGTTGTGCATTGTATGTATGAAGAAGCGAGAATGAACCATCGCAGAATTAAATTAATTATAATATTCAGTTTTGTGTCCTCGAAAATACATTCACAGCTCATTACCTATCGAAACGCTGATGTTATTTGAAACAAAAACCAATTCAACAGAAATGTTAATTTCTTCTGCTCAAAGAATACCTACCGCAGACTGAAAGGTGTCAGTATTCATCCCTCCCCCAATTTCCGGTACGACGGAGACGGGGCGCGCCCAGGGCGAGGGCGCCGCACGCCCATCAATCAGCTTCTCGGAAAAAAATTCCTCATAAATTGCCCGCTATTCTTCCGGTGTTATTATAATTAATAGCGAACTGGCTACGAGCAAATTAATATCACTTCTTATTAGCGGGCATCCAATGGAAGTACTTATGTACATCTTTTATGTTTCCGCCCGGAGGATGGATCACGAAACTTTTAATACTCACTGAATTGTTTTCGGATTCGAGGTTTTAGCAATCAATTACCAACTTCCTTAGAAAATCTACGTATGATCGCGTTTTGCACTTAGGCTCTTTCAAGGATTGTTTCTGTACTCAGGAAGTCTTTCGGTTCATCTGCGTGTCGTGCGTTCATTTCGTGTGCAGAAACACACCGTTTCAAGCTAAATTTGTTTAGCTTAAATAAATTTGTTTGGTGGGAGACCCGAAACTCCATCCGTCCATCCAAGGACGTGGGCTTTAGGCAGTTTATTGAGTCCAATGCCAAAACCGCATCAAAAAAACTGGGGATCCTATACCGAAATAGGAAGGTCTTCTCACCGGCACAACTACTTATGTTGTACAAATCGCAGATTAAACCGATGATGGAATACTGTAGCCACATTTGGGAAGGCAGCCCCCAGTATCTGTTGGCGTCCTTGGATTCAATACAGCGCCGAGCCATCCGTCTGGTGGGAGACCCGAAACTGACTGATGATCTGGAGTATCTCAGTCACAGACGATTTATAGAGTCACTCAGTCTGTTCTACAGGTACTATCATGGACGCTGCTCGGAGGAACTTGCTTCCCTTATTCCTTGCCATCCAACCTATCTTCGCAGCACTCGCCGCAGAGAAACTGAGCACCCTTTTGTTGTTGACATTGGGCTTTTGAGAACCCATCGGTTCTCAAAATCGTTTCTTTGTCGCACCGCTAGGGTGTGGAACTGTCTTCCGGCGAGTGCGTTACCCGAATCCTTTAACCTGGGTGTCTTCAAACGTCGTATCAACGGGCTAGACAGCCTAGCAACAGTCCGTAAATCTGCTGGCATGCCGCCTCACTGAGCGTGGTTTCGCGAGGAGAGGAGTTTTTGGCTCTGTCGACTGTACCATTGGTCCCTCGACACAGCCACCCATGTTGGTTTACGTAAAAAAAAGCTACATGCTGTCACGGCCAGGTCGGCAGATAACTGACCGATTTTATAAGGATTCCTGCCAGCGTCGCTAGCAATGGAACCTTAATAGAAAAGCGTAAGGTTGCACTCCGGGAGTGCCGGCAGAAGTGAAAACTTAAACATCAACGTTGTGCATTTTTGAATATTTTGGAATGGTTAGGGAATAATTTCGCACAAAAGTATAAAAGTACTATCATTTATGTGGTAAAATACAATATTCAATTATTGCGCTATCGTAGACAATTTATATTACATAAAAAATTTAACACTACAGAACTATTATAATTATTTTACATAAAAAAGTAAAACAGTTTGTTTATCAGAAAAATCAACTTTCATCCATAATTTCAACGAATCTTTTTCGATCAGGCTACGGATCTGACGCGAGTTTAACATTTTTTACCCATCTAAAAAAAGTGCCAAGCGCCGCTAAAGAAGTTTCGAATCTTACGCTTTTTCGATCAGGCTACGGATCTGACGCGAGATCTGACGCGAGTTTAACATTTTTTACCCATCTAAAACAGTGCCAAGCGCCGCTAAAGAAGTTTTCACTTCAAAAATCGGAGGAGTCCGCATGCAGCCGTCAAATTTATTGCGTGAATTAAATGTGTATATATTTTAGCCAAATTAAAAAAATTATAGAGCAGTTAGATATTTTTGAATAAATTTGTGAGATTGTACATATGTTAAATTAAGATATTGTAAGTAGATAATTTTTTTTTTTTGCGAAAAAATATTACAACTTCAGTAGCCCATATTGCCCCACCTTTACCTAACTCTACGAATATTTTTGTCCATACATTTATTAAAGTACAACATTTTATCTGCACATGAAAGCCATCGTGGCTCCCACAACTATATTATGTAGATATGAAACAGGAGACTATCGAAGTTAGCATGTTTTCGAATTTTTTGAGACACGTCAACTTTAAGGGCAGATTAGTAAAGTAAGTAAGTATTATTAAAGTAAAAGTGTAATACATACCTATTTGGAGTCGCCGAATGAATCTTTCATGTGGTGCCATTGGAATATTGGAATGCCCATAGCTCAAATAGTTTAGCCGTAAGAAGCATCACAAAGTACTTAAAAAGTTGTATTATTTTTTTAGGACCCCCTATACACGAACCCAAGGACGTTCATCAAATTCACGTCAAAACTCCCGAAATATCAACTATCGCTATTTCATCTCCACGGAAAAGCCTACAGGCAAGCTCTATAAATACTCCAATCAATAAAGCATTTCCACTCGACGTAATTCCTCTGTCGCTGAATCTTTGCAGTGTGATAAAGTGGGGTTTAAAATACACGTTTGACAAATTATCTAGGATTTTTTATGTTTGGAAGTTAGGTATTTATACCTAAAGATGAAAATCGCTTATAACTGCTGGTGAAAAATTGCTCCGTCCGAAGTTCCTTCCGTATATGATATTATATATTAATAAGAGTATAAATATAACATTATCTATGAAAATTTCGATTTCGAATAGGCAGAAATTTGAAAATACCTATTTTGTATCACAACTTCTTCAGAAAAATTGCTCTGTCAATTTTTATTTTATTATATGTCTTAATTTATTTATATATATCGCTTTAGACAAGTATCTAGGAAATTTTCCTTATCGATCACACCTTTACAGATTTTCGGCAATAATTCGCTGTGAAAAATTGCTCTGTCCAAAATTCTTTCGGAATATGATATTATATATTAATAAGAGTATATATATAACATTATCTAGGAAAATTTCGATTTCGAACAGGCAGAAATTTGAAAATACCTATAAAAATTACTCTGTCAATTTTTATTTTTTTTCATCTCCTAATTTCTTTAAATATATCGCTTTTCATAATTATCTAGGAAATTTTCCTTATCGATCACACCTTTACATATTTTTGGCAATAACCCAAGCACTGTGAAAAATTGCTTCGTCTGTTTTTATTAACTTATTAGACACAGAACATCAAAATATAATATAATTGTATATTATCCAATAAAATTTCTCCTTTAAACATGAACTTTCGAGTAGTTTCGAGTATCGCAATATAATAAAACAACGTTTAAAAAGCGCGCGCTCGCACTACACTGAACTCGGGGTGCGGGAGGGCTGCGGGGAGTGGGGAAGAATAAGCCCGCCCGCCCGCGCGCCAGCAGCTCATCGTCCCGCACCGCGACCGACGAGACGACACGCGAGCGTCGTCGATGCTCGCGGCTCGCTATTCCGCCCGCCACCTCTGTCGTCCCACTACAACGCCGCTCCGCCGCGCCGTCCTGCCGCCTATGGAACGAAAATGTAGGGCCTATCTATATAGTATTAGGAACTTTTAAAATTTAACTTTCGTTCTGTAATTTAATTTGTATGACAGTATGTCGAAACAACTTATTAAACATATTTCATGCACGTACAGTCTGTATGTAAATAAAGTGTATACATTTTTGTAAAAAAACGATTTAAAAAATTAAAAACCGCCTTCAAAAATGTATGAAATAAAAAAAAATCGAACCCTAGAGTTGAAGGCGGTCGGTTATTTTTGCTTGCACCGCCTTCAACTCTAGGGTTCGATTTTTTTTATTTCATACATTTTTGAAGGCGGTTTTTATATTTTTTTTAATAGTTTTTTATTTCAGTTTTTTTAGTAATTTTTTGCTATTAATGTACTCGGCGGAATCGCTCGGCTTTTGGCTTCGCGAATCCGCCTCGCTTTCCAATCCGATCTTGATGAAATTGAAATGGGACCACGCGGAAAGCACCAGCTTTCAAATAAAAAAAGAATCATCACAATCGGTTCACTTGGGGACGGAGTCGCGTGTGTCCGCCTGTAAGTATCTACAGGTCGCACTCAGACGACGCGGGGACAGCTCGATTGTTCGAGCACTTGAGTAGAGCGGCAGATGAAGTGCATGTAGTTTCCCTATATATATATATATCCGCGGATATGGTTCTGCTTGGGGATTTTAATGCCCATCACGAGGAGTGGCTGGGCTCCGGGAGAACTGACTTCGAGGGGAGAGCCGCCTACGACTTCTCCCTGACGCATGACTTGCCTCAACTGATAGACCAACCTACCAAAGCGCCAGACATGGACGGTCATGCACCCTCTCTGCTGGATCTTCTGCTGACGACGAACCCTGCTGGATACAAAGTCACAGTGAGCACTCCTCTTGGCTTCTCTGACCACTGTTTAGTGGGGTCTACGGTGCCATTTTTGCCTCCTTAGTCTCGTACTGGAGAAATGCGTCCAATTTGGCACTACGTGTCAGCGGATTGGGACGGGATGCGAGAATACATCACATCCTACCCATGGAGAGAGCTATGCTTCAGTTCGGATGATCTACACCTCGGATGATCTACACCTTGGCTACGGCATTGGCGCATTCCGGCAGAATGCGCCAATGCCGTAGCCGAGGTGGTTCTGGGGGGAATGGAGATGTTCATTCCCAGCGCCCTCGTGCGCCTCGGTGGTAAAAGCCAGGCCTGGTACAGCCGCGACTGTGGTGAAGCTGTCGCAGCTAATGGCGCAGCTTATCGTGCATGGTCGTGCGCTCGTACCAGACGCGATCCTAATGTATCCGAACTGAAGAAAGAATACAACCGCCTCTCCAGATCCTGCAAGACGGCTATCGTCAGGGCCAAATTCGAGCATATCGGCAGAGTTGGTGATAGGCTGAACCAGCACCCAACTGGGAGCCGTGAGTTTTGGTCTCTCGCCAAATCTGTCGTATCGATTTTCTACCGCTCCTCCCTTCCACCTCTACAGTGTCCTGGGGGCTCACTTGCCCACTCCGCAAATGTAAGTGCTCTCTTTGCGTAGAACTCCACCCTGGACGATGGGGTGCCATCCCCCCATCCATAACTAGGTGTGAGAACTCCATGCCGGAAGTACAGTTCCGACAACGAACTGTGCGGGCGGAGCTTATCTCCCTAGACACCAGGAAGGCGAGTGGGCCGGATATGATTCCTGCATTGGTGCTGAAACGGTGTGAATTGGTCTCGATATTGCCAAGGCATTCGAATGGGTTTGGCACAAATCGCTTCTGGGCTAGCTTCCGTCGTACGGACTTCCTTCTGGCCTCTGCGACTGGGTCGCCAACTTCCTACATGGGCGTAGCATTCAGGTCCTAGTGGACGGTTGCTCTTCGGACGCCCTGTCAGTGAATGCCGGCGTACCGCAGGGATCTGTGTTGTCTTGTCACCAACACTGTTTCTTCTGCATATCAATGACATGCTGCCACTCGGCAACATAAATTGTTATGCGGATGACAGTACAGCACATGGATCCTATACCAGTGACCCTTCAGTCAGACGGGATGTTGTGGATGAAGAGGCGAAGACTTTTGTCTGATCTCAAACAAACGCTTCGGTCTATTTCCGAATGGGGCCGCTGTACGCAACAGTCGTTCTCACCCCGTGGTGTTAGTGGGTGGACTGTAGTTGGGTGGGGGTGCGACTGTGCACATGCAATATCACGCCGTCACCGCAGCGGTACTCATATTCCGGGTTTGATAGTTTCATAAGGGGTGAAATAGGGTAAATAAGAGACGATTGGGACTTTTACAAGTTTCCCCGAGGCTGGTTTACGCGGCGGCGACGGGTGTTGTCTACTGTTATCTATCAGTCAGTTCAGATCTTATTTTGCGCTTCGTGATAGGATTAGTTTGGCGTAGCGTCTGGATCCGTCTGGCTGACTTCGGAAATTCGCTTAGGTGTCGGGCTCCATCTGGATGGCGTCGGGGAACGCAGGGCAGTATCGGGCTCCATCGGGATGGCGTCGGGGGACGTTGGGCAGTGTCGGGCTCCTTCCGAGCTGCGTCGGGATTCGTCAGACTGGCTTCGAGGCTCGCTTAGATGTCAGACCGCGTCTGGATGGCGTCGGGGGAACGCAGGGGCAGTGTCGGACTCCTTCTGAGCCGCGTCGGGATTCGTCGGGCTGGTTTCGGAGCTCGCTTAGATGTCGGACTGCGTCTGGATGGCGTCGGGGGAACGCAGGGCAGTGTCGGACTCCTTCTGAGCAGCGTCGGGATTCGTCGGACTGGTTTCAGAGCTCGCTTAGATGTCGGACTGCGTCTGGGTGGCGTCGGGGGAACGCAGGGCAGTGTCGGACTCCTTCTGAGCAGCGTCGGGATTCGTCGGACTAGCTTTAAGGCTTACTTGGATGTCGGGCTCCGTCTGTATTGTGTCGGGGAACCCCAGGGCAGTGTCGGGCTCTTTCTTAGCAGCGTCGGGATTCGTCGGACTAGCTTCCGAGCTCACTTAGATGTCGGACTCCGTCTGAATGGCGTCGTGGGAACGCAGGGCAATGTTGGACTCCTTCTGAGCAGCTTCGGGATTCGTCGGACTAGCTTCCGAGCTCACGTAGATGTCGGACTGCGTCTGGATGGCGTCGGGGGAACACAGGGAAATGTTGGACTCCTTCTGAGCAGCGTCGGGATTCGTCGGACTAGCTTCGAGGTGTAGCGAAAAGTGTGTGGTGGTGTGGTACCTCCTACCTGGATGTTGATGTCTCCGCCCGCAGCCGCACCTTCGATAGCTCGGTCCTTCAGGTGGTGGTCGTCGATCGGCACGGAAACGTCCCGGTGTCCGAGGATCTGCTGGGCCCAGCTACGCACACACTTAGGAAACTACACTTACTATACTTATGCCGTATTAGGTCGCAACAAGCCCTGAGAGCCCGCGCCGCGCTCGATCAGGGTGGATTTTATCTTTTCCAGAGCAAAATATTTGAACAAAACCGCCCGCTCCCGCTTGTATTTTCGGACGTGTCAGATCACAACAGTCCGTCGCCTAGGCAACCGGACTCTTCTCCTTTCCGCCAGGAGGCGCTGTGTGCTTCTTGCATGAAGACCGCTGCAGGTAGAGTCTTGAGGCGAAGAGAATGGAGGAACGTTTTTTTTTTATTTTTTTTTATTGAAAGCGCGACATATGGCGCCGAGCCACCCATAAGGTGTCTAACGACGCCCATGGACATTCGGTCGTATGCGGGGGTTGCGAATGCCATGCCGGCCTGACAGGTGCCCATTCAAGCCCCTCTTTAAGGACCCGAGACTGTACTTGGGGGGAAATATATGAGCAGGGAGAGCATTCCAGAGTTTACCGGTTCTGTAGAGTAATGATCTGCAGAATCGATTAGTACGCATCCGCGGTAAGTCCAGCGTATAGGGATGCAATCCCTGCCCAGTTCATGTGGTGCGGAGATGGAAAGGGGACGGCGGGATTGCGTTAAACAGCTCCTCCGAGTACTCCCCATGGAATAAGCGATAGAACACACTTAGGGAGCCGACATCCCTACGGTGTTGCAGTGGTTTTAGATCGCGGGACACTGCGGGGTCACCCACTAGTCGCACGGCTCGACGCTGGATCGAGTCCAGAGGCGCAAGCTGGTATTTGGCAGAGCCATCCCACAGGTGCGAGCAGTACTCCAAGCAGGACCTGATCTGCGATTTATACAAAAGCAGCCTTTGGTCCGGCGTGAAGTACCGTCGCACCTTATTGAGTACGCCCAGCTTTTTAGAAGCCAGCTTGGCCTTCCCCTCGATATGGCGACGAAAGTTCAAGTCGTGCGACAGTTCGACTCCGAGGACCCCGAGGTGTTCGCTTAATTTAAGCGACGTGCCTTGGAATGAAGGAGCCGGTGTGAACGCCGCTCTCTTCGCACTTAACGCGCAAACTTGTGTCTTGGAAGCGTTGAACTCGACCAAATTGCTACGGCCCCATTCGGAAATAGAGCCGAGTGTGTGTTCGAGCTCAGACACAAGTCTTCGCCTCTTCTCATCCACAATATCCCGACTGGCTGAAGGGTGACTGGTGTAGGATCCGTGTGCCGTACTGTCATCCGCATAACAATGTATGTTGCCCAGAGACAGCATATCATTGATATGCAGAAGAAACAGCGTGGGTGACAACACAGATCCTTGTGGTACGCCGGCGTTCACTGACATGGCGTCCGACGAGCAACCGTCCACTAGGACCTGAATGCTACGCCCATGTAGGAAGTCGGCGACCCAGTCACAGAGGCCAGAAGGAAGTCCGTAAGCCGGCAATTTGCCCAAGAGCGACTTGTGCCAAAGCCGATCAAATGCCTTGGCAATATCAAGGCCAATTGCCAAGTATTTTTCATTTCATTTTTCATTTATTCATTTCCATCTTAGATACCATCGGTACACTTGAGTTCGTCACATTTTAGTTTACCAAATTTACAATTGAAACTGTCTGGGTCTAGCCATGGTAAGGGACTAATAATTAGCAATAATATAGGTACATAACTAAAAATTATAAGAATACAGAGAAAAAAAAAACTGTTTTGTGCATGAAAGGCAATTAAAACTAGAGCTAAATTAAAATACTTCGCATCAATAGAATTGTTAAAGGTTAAAAATTCAATTATGTCAATATAAAAAAATATAAAATTAAAATAAAATTAAAATAAATTAAAATAAATTAAAATTCAAAATTAAAATAGGTAGCATCAATTCACCATGACCGTCAAGCGATTCCCCCCAAAGGTGAGTGACGTACGCTAGGAGATCACCAGCAGATCGTTTTGGCCGGAAGCCGTATTGCCGATCGCTGATGAGGTCATTCGTCTCCAGGTACTTCATGAGCTGCGTATTGATAATGCGCTCCATCACCTTACAGAAAAGGGAGGTAATCGCTATAGGTCGGTAGTTTGACGGGTTTGAGCGGTCACCCTTTTTAGGGACCGCTTGCAAAAACGCAGATTTCCAGGCCGCCGGCACACGGCAATTGGAGTAGGAGAGACGGAATAGGCGCGTCAGCACTGGGGCCAGCTCGGGAGCACACCTTTTTAACACCAATGCAGGAATCCTATCCGGCCCACTCGCCTTCCTGACGTCTAGGGAGAGAAGTTCCGCCCGTACAGTCCGTTGTCGAAACTGCACTTCCGACATGGAGTTCTCACACCTAGGTATGGATGGGGGAGTGGCACCCCCATCGTCCAGGTTGGAGTTCCCCGCAAAGAGAGATACCAGTAAGTCGGCTTTCTTCTTTGCGGAGTGGACAAGTGAGCCTCCAGGACACTGCAGAGGTGGAAGAGAGGAGCGGCAGAAATTTGACTCGACATATTTAGCGAGAGACCAGAACTCACGGCTCCCAGTTGGGTGCTGGTTCAGTCTATCGCCGATTCTGCCGATGTGGTCAAATTTGGCCCTGGCAATAACCTTTTTGCAGGATCTGGAGAGGCGGTTGTATTCCTTCTTCAGTTAGGATGCGTTCGGATCACGTCCGGCACGAGCGCGCGACCATGCCCGATAAGCTGCGCATTTAGCTGCGACAGCATCAGCACAGTCGCGGCTGTCCCATGGTTGGCTTTTACCACCTAGGTAGACAGAGGCGCTGCGAATAAACATTTCCATTGCCCCCAGAACCACCTCGGCAACGGTATTAGCGCATTGCGACGGATCGCCCGAACTGAAGCAGATCTCTCTCCAAGGGTAGGATGCGAAGTGTTCTCGCATCCCATCCCAATCTGCTGACGCGTAGTGCCAAATTCGACGCGTTCCTCCAGTACGGGACTGAGGAGGCGAAGATGGCACCGTGGACCGCACTAAACAATGATCAGAGGAACCCAGCGGGGCTCTCACTGCGACCTTATATCCAGTGGGGTTCGTTGTCAGCAGAAGATCCAGCAGAGAGGGTTCATGACCGTCTATATCTGGCAGCCTGGTGGGCTGGTTGGTTGGTGAGTTGAGACAGGTCATGCGTCAGGGCGAAGTCGTAGGCGGCTCTCCCCGCAAAGTCAGTTCTCCTGGAGCCTAGCCATGCCTCGTGATGGGCATTGAAGTCTCCAAGAAGAACCAAATCCGCGGTAGGGAACCGCTCTTGGACTTTGTCTGCCGCTCCACTCAGGTACTAAAATAACCGAGCTGTCTCTGCATCACCAGAGTGCGACCTGTACAGACAGGCGTACACCCGCGAGACCGTTCCCAGATCCTCGTGGACCCAAAGTACTGATAGCTCGGAGTCCTCAAGGCAGCGCAGGCGACGACAGCAAATATCTGCCCTGACAAACAAGCAAACCCCGGCTCGCGACCGGAAGGCTTCTTCCAGGGTGTAGCCGGGGTAGTGCAGGTCGATATATTTGTGATTCCGTCAGGAAAAGCAAGGCCGGCTTCTTCGTCTCCAGGTGGTGATGGACGGCATTCAAATTGGTATGCAACCCCCGCACGTTGGTCTAGTCAACGCTAAATAGTGGTGTAAGGGTGTGCACCGCTGATTGAACCTTTTTTTCCTTTTTTTTCGCTGCCATGATTTTTGTAAGAGGGAGGGAAAGAGCATGAAAGGGTGGCTGTGGTGATTCACGGGCAAAGCGTGGACCCTAGCTTCATCGCTTACTACTCAGGTTAGTGTTGCGCCGACACGGAAGACGGAAAGGCCCCCGGTCCCCCCCGGAAGTGGCCGCCGGAACCCCTACTCCGGTCACCAACCGGCACGACGGACCACTCCGGGATTATGCGCCGGTTGACCGGGGCAGCCTCTCGCGTTGGTTAGACGCGATTGGGCTCCTGTACTACCCGGCGGGCGGCCAGCGGAATAACCGTTTAACCGGGTCTCCCTGTCAACCGTGTCGATGCGTCACCTCTGAACAGCGAATCCGCGTCGGGATCACTGGCCTACTCCTCACCACAGCCAACCCCACCTGCTACTGGGTCCCCGGGAAGTACACCGGAACACAGCGAACTGTTATGCCGGTGTAATTGTTTCTCCCGGGGTGTGGTGGCGAACCCAGCCGATCCGAAGATCTCCCACACGCTGATTGCTGTTCATTTGGCACCACCCAGGAGGCACGTGTGACTTTTATATCGGATTTCTATTATTAATAATTTTAATTTTAATAGGATTCATTTATTATGTTTCATATTATTTTATTTTCTAAATAGAAAAATTTTAAAATGTGTGAATGTTAGTTTGTGACTTGTATATGTTATACAAATAAATATTCTATTCTATTCTATTCTATCTTCAATGGTTACGTTAGGCGGCGCGGCGTAGGCACCTGCTTGGACGACGACGTCGAACTACACTCTGACGATATGTCGCGATCACTACGTAGTAGGTACATTGAGCCACGTCGAAAACAGCAATTTACTTTACTTCGCGGTCGTGAACTGACACATTCGTCGCGGTAGTGAACTGAACTGAACTTATTTATTATTAGGCGTTCTGTTTCATAGAACGTAGACATGTTTGATTTTATTTTTAGAAAAAGAACTCTTATTTCCAATGAAATAAGACTCACTATAGGTCCCCAAAGGCAAACCAACCACATAAATTGATTCCATTTTTGCAATATACCGTTTGTTTTTATTATAAATGCCAAAAAGAACCACATAAATTGGTTCCACTTTGCGATATACAGTTTGTTTTTATTATATAATGCCAAAAAGAACCAGATATCTTGGCTCTGTTTTGATAAATACTTTTGGCGTACTTCATTAAAAACAAAAAAGTCCATCTCGCTTGGATCTTTAACGCAAAAAAAAAATCTGACCAGTTAGCTAGTACCAAGTAGCATAATTCTTTTCTGCTGTTGCGATATACCTCAATTGGGCGGACGAATGTGTAGAAACCTATTAGTATATACCAAGTAGCCTGCCTGGGTCTTTTCTGCAAAAAATGGAGGGTTGATTAGCTCTCGATTGGTATATTTAACTCATTTTTAACCAATTTGTGGGTTGGTGCCTTTTGGCATTTATATGGTCAATTTTCTGAAGAAGTTGTGATACAAAATAGGTATTTTCAAATTTCTGCCTATTCGAAATCGAAATTTTCCTAGATAATGTTGTATGTATACTCTTATTAATATATAATATCATATTCCGAAGGAATTTCGGACGGAGCAATTTTTCACAGCGAATTATTGCCGAAAATCTGTAAAGGTGTGATCGATATGGAAAATTTCCTAGATAATTGTCAAAAGCGATATATTTAAATAAATTAAGACATATAAAAAAATTAAAATTGACAGAGCAATTTTTCTGAAGAAGTTGTGATACAAAATAGATATTTTCAAATTTCTGCCTATTCGAAATCGAAATTTTCCTAGATAATGTTAATATATACTCTTATTAATATATAATATCATATACCGAAGGAATTTCGGACGGAGCAATTTTTCATCAGCAGTTATAAGCGATTTTCATTTTTAGGCATTCATTCATTTTAATACCTAACTTCCAAACATCAAAAATCCTAGATAATTTGTCAAACGTATATTTTAAACACTACTCTATCACACTGCAAAGTTTCAGCGACAGAGGAATTAGTCCGAAGAGCCCATACAAGGAATTTCCTCGTTTCCTGGACTAAAATGTCCACAGCATTATGCGGGTTAACGGCTTATCTGTATCATTATTTCGTTCGGTTCGGTTCGGTCGTTGGAGGTTCGCACGCGTAATCAATCACGTGCACAGCCTCGCAAACGTACACTCACACACATGTGAGAGATACGTGCAGGCAGTCCAGTTAAACTAAACACTTAAATTACCTAACTAACCTATACGGGTGTTTCAGAGGAATAGAAAGTACTCATTATTAGAAGAAAAAAATCCTCATCACTCAAATCGAAATTCCGTTTTTTTTTTTCAAACAAAAATTGAAAATTGCAATAAAAACTCGATGGACAGTGAGTATGAGGAGATTTGGCATCAGTGCTGTCTAGGTCTAGGGAGTGCAATGACCTAGTCCAGTCCCCTTTTCCTTTTGATGTCATTAAAATTTAAGTATTTAAGTTAGTAATTTTATTTTTATTTAATGAAGGCGGACGTTAACCGTCCACCAAAGCTCGATGAAACGATTTTCACCAAAAAGTACTATAAAATGACCGAATCTGGGAAAAAGTTTCATAGCTTTTCGTCTTCAAGCATGGACCCCTTTCGAACCCTGAAGTTACGAAACCCTACCCTGAAACACCCTGTATAAATCTGCCGCAGCTCATCTTGTAATCAACAATCCTTCAACATGTCTTCGAAGTTTGTAGACATAACTCTAATAATAAATAGATCAAAGTTGCTTCGTCTAGAACAGAGACCTCAACGTTCTTCAAATCGACAAGGTTCCATTCGTCCACATTGACCTCGACACTTAGAACTGTAACGCATTCGTCGAACCTCGAACAGCACAAATTGGGCCGAAATAAATCAAAGCTATTAGCGCCCCTGTAATCTGTCAAGAGACAAATAAAGCTGACGGGAGCCTAATTACAGAGCAACAGGTTTCGAGGACCCAGAAGGAGACAGGATGGTGACAAAGGTCTTCATTTCTTTTTCACTATTCCTGTTCTTTTGTCACAATGTGCTCTGGCCTGTCGATAATAGACAACGCATGTTAGATGATTAAAAGACTCACAAAGACATAAGCGTTAAAGGTAAAATAAAGAAATATTACAGACACAATAATAATGATTTACCGATTGTATTGTCTTAGAAAGGTACAGAGATCTCTGTCAGTTTATCACAGAATACGCAGCGTACGCATCGGATCAAACAAGTGAAGTGAAAATTGTAAAAAAATTTCACTTCAAGATTTAAGTGAAGAAATACTTAATAAAAAAAGAATTTTATGCAGTGGAAGAGTTCTATGATTTGCTGTAGATAAGATATCCTATCCTAGTCATAACTGTGATATTAGTCTTTAACTTATTCTAACAAATCTATTGAGGCTTTATATTTTTATTTTATTGAATTTATTGTTTTAATTATATTGTAATTTGGTGTAGATTTAAATTTTTTTATTGACATATGCATTGAATTGATGTTTGATGATTTTAATCTAAGACTTTAATTGTTAATTATTTTAATCATTTTTAATTGTGACAATTGGATAATTGAAATTGACTTTATGTAAGGGAATATTTCTCCAATATTCTAAGCAAGTCCCTTATTGAGTGGAATATTTTGAGTAGATATTTCGAATTATAAATTTTTACGAGTTCAAGTGCAATATATTGCCCACGAATTATTTTCGAACAAATAACAAATAACGATTTTTTAGAAGTACTGCTTCCAATACATTGGACGCAGCAATCGGATTGTCGACGCGCCCGCCATTTTTCATTCGGATTTTCAACAGTGGCCGAATGACGTCATCCGCACGTCGTCGTCATTGCAGACGCGACGGTCCCATGCGTGCGTTCCGTCCGATGCGGATGAGATGATGCACTTCTATGGCAAAATTGGCAAACGGTACTAAAATTCGTTTGATCAGATCCGTCCACAGTCTGTGTCAGTGCAGACGTTCAGCGCAGTAGATGTTAACTTTCTCCATACAAAATCGTCTTTCGGCATTTATGTTTTTTACCCCCCTAAACCTTATCCGATTTTGACAATATTTTTTTTTTGTTGTCGAATCTACGTTTCTATTTTTTTTTTAATATCTCTAGTTCTTGTTGCAAGTGATGACTCCACAAAGCTTAATGAACTTCATGACATAAAAAAATAACAAATTCAATATTTTTTCGGTCTTTTAATTTTTAGCTCCGGCGTTGTATATTTCATCTAAACAAAAATGACAAAGACAGAAACGTAGATTGGACTGTCCTCAAGATAAGAAAAAAAATCGGATAAAGTCCCCTGGGCTAGAAAACATAAATGCCGAAAGACGATTTTGTATGGAGAAAGTTAACTTCCGTCTCGTCCTAAGTAGACTACTTTTATAGTAATATGGACTAAAATGTCGTAAGTAAAATAATCATCGTGCTTTCAGTATAAGTTCAACAATACGGCCGGTCTATGGCCCTTCGAATAGATTCGTGCAATGCTAACCTATGAACGCTTACTATAGAAAACTGAAAAATTTGCATGTCCTCTGCTAAAACAGACAAAACAGGAATGTGGAATTGTTTAGCAGATATACTGTACAAATCTTGGAATGCACATAAATACAAACTAAAAAGGCAGGGTTGTATTTAAAAGCAGTTATTTATATATGTTTGAATGCACAACTTCCAAGTCGCAGTAGGCCAATTTGCATTACAAATCAGAATGACTGCCTTAAGTTAGAACTTTTCGCATTAAGTAGTTCCAGTACCGCCCCGTTTTCACCATCTCCGGTTGAGCCAGTTCCAACTGTAATTCGTCGGTTATAGTGGTCTGAATCTGAATCTGTAGTGACATTTCCCATACATTTATGCGGACATAATTGAGAGTACCTGGGCCGTACCGTGTGGGGCCGGTACTTTAAAAGAATAGCCCCACTGCATCTCTCCCCGTGTCAGTCGTAAAAGGCGACTAGGGAATATGACTCCCTTCTTAAATTACTAGGTGGTAGGGTTTAACCTGCCCGGGTTGGTACCACCACACTGAATGAAAGGTCGTTCGAAACGGCTGTTTTTTACCCGACTGCGCGACGCAAAGGAGGGTAATGTGTTTATCAGCCTATGTATGTATGTATGTATGTTTGTTCCTTTGTGGCACGCTAGAGACCAAACGCGTGGGCCGATTTTGATGATTCCTACGTCAATCGATTTGTCCTAATCTTGCGAGTGTCACTAAAGACATGACAGTAATCAAAATTTAATATGGCGACAACTAGGTGCCATATTGTGAAAAAGAAAAAAATGAAAGTTGACTAACTATGTTAAGTGGGGTATCGTTGAATAGGTATTTGAAAATGATCTTTAGGTTTCTCTTACCATTTTTCATTTCGAATGACCATTTAGGATATGTAACGATTTAAAGTTGGTTAGCAACCATTCTCACTTAACTTTTAGTAGAGCTGTGATAAAGTTCTTTTTATACAGGCTGTTCGGCACATCGACCGACAAAATGTTTGTAGGTAAGTGGGGTCATTTGCAACGTTTTGATACATCATACCTTTTATCAGGTATCACGTGGTATCAAGATACGATTTTTTTTCTTTATTGTTGAAAATTAAAAAATCCCAGTTTTAAATCCTTGTAACTTTTTTGTTTATGACTGCATCAGCACGAAATAAAATTAATTGGATTTAACAATGTATCCTTCTTCTAGAAAAAATACCATTTACATACATAGCGTCACACGTGTTTCCCGGTGGGGTAGGCAGAGACAACGGATCTCCACGTGCCACGATTCTGAAACACCTCGGCCGCCTCTTCCACTCCCATAATGTTCTTCATGCGTGCTCGTCGGATACGGGTACTACGCACTTGACCCTTTTTGAGCACATACCCGATCTGGTCCAGGTACGTGCGTCTAGGGCGACCCTTCCCGACTCTTCCAATCACATTTGCTTCATAAATGTCTTTCGTTATCATCCATTCTTCCAACATGACCGAACCACCGAAGCATCCCTTTCTCAATCGTTTCATCTCTCATTTGATTAATAGTCCAGGAAACGAGGAAATTCCTTGTATGGGCTCTTCGGACTAATTCCTCTGTCGCTGAAACTTTGCAGTGTGATAGAGTAGTGTTTAAAATATACGTTTGACAAATTATCTAGGATTTTTGATGTTTGGAAGTTAGGTATTAAAATGAATGAATGCCTAAAAATGAAAATCGCTTATAACTGCTGATGAAAAATTGCTCCGTCCGAAATTCCTTCGGTATATGATATTATATATTAATAAGAGTATATATTAACATTATCTAGGAAAATTTCGATTTCGAATAGGCAGAAATTTGAAAATATCTATTTTGTATCACAACTTCTTCAGAAAAATTGCTCTGTCAATTTTAATTTTTTTATATGTCTTAATTTATTTAAATATATCGCTTTTGACAATTATCTAGGAAATTTTCCATATCGATCACACCTTTACAGATTTTCGGCAATAATTCGCTGTGAAAAATTGCTCCGTCCGAAATTCCTTCGGAATATGATATTATATATTAATAAGAGTATACATACAACATTATCTAGGAAAATTTCGATTTCGAATAGGCAGAAATTTGAAAATACCTATTTTGTATCACAACTTCTTCAGAAAATTTACCATATAAATGCCAAAAGGCACCAACCCACAAATTGGTTAAAAATGAGTTAAATATACCAATCGAGAGCTAATCAACCCTCTATTTTTTGCAGAAAAGACTCAGGCAGGCTACTTGGTATATACTAATAGGTTTCTACACATTCGTCCGCCCTATTGAGGTATATCGCAACAGCAGAACAGAATTATGCTACTTGGTACTAGCTAACTGGTCAGATTTTTTTTTTGCGTAAAAGATCCAAGCGAGATGGACTTTTTTGTTTTTAATGAAGTACGCTAAAAGTATTTATCAAAACAGAGCCAAGATATCTGGTTCTTTTTGGCATTATATAATAAAAACAAACTGTATATCGCAAAGTGGAACCAATTTATGTGGTTCTTTTTGGCATTTATAATAAAAACAAACGGTATATTGCAAAAATGGAATCAATTTATGTGGTTGGTTTGCCTTTGGGGACCTATAGTGAGTCTTATTTCATTGGAAATAAGAGTTCTTTTTCTAAAAATAAAATCAAACATGTCTACGTTCTATGAAACAGAACGCCTAATAATAAATAAGTTCAGTTCAGTTCACTACCGCGACGAATGTGTCAGTTCACGACCGCGAAGTAAAGTAAATTGCTGTTTTCGACGTGGCTCAATGTACCTACTACGTAGTGATCGCGACATATCGTCAGAGTGTAGTTCGACGTCGTCGTCCAAGCAGGTGCCTACGCCGCGCCGCCTAACGTAACCATTGAAGATAGAATAGAATAGAATAGAATATTTATTTGTATAACATATACAAGTCACAAACTAACATTCACACATTTTAAAATTTTTCTATTTAGAAAATAAAATAATATGAAACATAATAAATGAATCCTACTAAAATTAAAATTATTAATAATAGAAATCCGATATAAAAGTCACATGTGCCTCCTGGGTGGTGCCAAATGAACAGCAATCAGCGTGTGGGAGATCTTCGGATCGGATGGGTTCGCCACCACACCCCGGGAGAAACAATTACACCGGCATAACAGTTCGCTGTGTTCCGGTGTACTTCCCGGGGACCCAGTAGCAGGTGGGGTTGGCTGTGGTGAGGAGTAGGCCAGTGATCCCGACGCGGATTCGCTGTTCAGAGGTGACGCATCGACACGGTTGACAGGGAGACCCGGTTAAACGGTTATTCCACTGGCCGCCCGCCGGGTAGTACAGGAGCCCAATCGCGTCTAACCAACGCGAGAGGCTGCCCCGGTCAACCGGCGCATAATCCCGGAGTGGTCCGTCGTGCCGGTTGGTGACCGGAGTAGGGGTTCCGGCGGCCACTTCCGGGGGGGACCGGGGGCCTTTCCGTCTTCCGTGTCGGCGCAACACTAACCTGAGTAGTAAGCGATGAAGCTAGGGTCCACGCTTTGCCCGTGAATCACCACAGCCACCCTTTCATGCTCTTTCCCTCCCTCTTACAAAAATCATGGCAGCGAAAAAAAAGGAAAAAAAGGTTCAATCAGCGGTGCACACCCTTACACCACTATTTAGCGTTGACTCGACCAACGTGCGGGGGTTGCATACCAATTTGAATGCCGTCCATCACCACCTGGAGACGAAGAAGCCGGCCTTGCTTTTCCTGACGGAATCACAAATATATCGACCTGCACTACCCCGGCTACACCCTGGAAGAAGCCTTCCGGTCGCGAGCCGGGGTTTGCTTGTTTGTCAGGGCAGATATTTGCTGTCGTCGCCTGCGCTGCCTTGAGGACTCCGAGCTATCAGTACTTTGGGTCCACGAGGATCTGGGAACGGTCTCGCGGGTGTACGCCTGTCTGTACAGGTCGCACTCTGGTGATGCAAAGACAGCTCGGTTATTTGAGTACCTGAGTGGAGCGGCAGACAAAGTCCAAGAGCGGTTCCCTACCGCGGATTTGGTTCTTCTTGGAGACTTCAATGCCCATCACGAGGCATGGCTAGGCTCCAGGAGAACTGACTTTGCGGGGAGAGCCGCCTACGACTTCGCCCTGACGCATGACCTGTCTCAACTGGTAGACCAGCCCACCAGGCTGCCAGATATAGACGGTCATGAACCCTCTCTGCTGGATCTTCTGCTGACAACGAACCCCACTGGATATAAGGTCGCAGTGAGAGCCCCGCTGGGTTCCTCTGATCATTGTTTAGTGTGGTCCACGGTGCCATCTTCGCCTCCTCAGTCCCGTACTGGAGGAACGCGTCGAATTTGGCACTACGCGTCAGCAGATTGGGATGGGATGCGAGAACACTTCGCATCCTACCCTTGGAGAGAGATCTGCTTCAGTTCGGGCGATCCGTCGCAATGCGCTAATACCGCTGCCGAGGTGGTTCTGGGGGCAATGGAAATGTTTATTCGCAGCGCCTCTGTCTACCTCGGTGGTAAAAGCCAACCATGGTACAGCCGCGGCTGTGCTGATGCTGTCGCAGCTAAATGCGCAGCTTATCGGGCATGGTCGCGCGCTCGTGCCGGACGTGATCCGAACGCATCCTAACTGAAGAAGGAATACAACCGCCTCTCCAGATCCTGCAAAAAGGTTATTGCCAGGGCCAAATTTGACCACATTGGCAGAATCGGCGATAGACTGAACCAGCACCCAACTGGGAGCCGTGAGTTCTGGTCTCTCGCTAAATATGTCGAGTCAAATTTCTGCCGGTCCTCTCTTCCACCTCTGCAGTGTCCTGGAGGCTCACTTGTCCACTCCGCAAAGAAGAAAGCCGACTTACTGGTATCTCTCTTTGCGGGGAACTCCAACCTGGACGATGGGGGTGCCACTCCCCCATCCATACCTAGGTTTGAGAACTCCATGTCGGAAGTGCAGTTTCGACAATGGACTGTACGGGCGGAACTTCTCTCCCTAGACGTCAGGAAGGCGAGTGGGCCGGATAGGATTCCTGCATTGGTGTTAAAAAGGTGTGCTCCCGAGCTGGCCCCAGTGCTGACGCGTCTATTCCGTCTCTCCTACTCCAATTGCCGTGTGCCGGCGGCCTGGAAATCTGCGTTTTTGCAAGCGGTCCCTAAAAAGGGTGACCGCTCAAACCCGTCAAACTACCGACCTATAGCGATTACCTCCCTTTTCTGTAAGGTGATGGATCGCATTATCAATACGCAGCTCATGAAGTACCTGGAGACGAATGACCTCATCAGCGATCGGCAATACGGCTTCCGGCCAAAACGATCTGCTGGTGATCTCCTAGCGTACGTCACTCACCTTTGGGGGGAATCGCTTGATGGTCATGGTGAATTGATGCTACCCATTTTAATTTTGAATTTTAATTTATTTTAATTTATTTTAATTTTATTTTAATTTTATATTTTTTTTATATTGACATAATTGAATTTTTAACCTTTGACAATTCTATTGATGCGAAGTATTTTAATTTAGCTCTAGTTTTAATTGCCTTTCATGCACAAAACAGTTTTTTTTTTCTCTGTATTCTTATAATTTTTAGTTATGTACCTATATTATTGCTAATTATTAGTCCCTTACCATGGCTAGACCCAGACAGTTTCAATTGTAAATTTGGTAAACTAAAATGTGACGAACTCAAGTGTACCGATGGTACCTAAGATGGAAATGAATAAATGAAAAATGAAATGAAAAATACTTGGCAATTGGCCTTGATATTGCCAAGGCATTTGATCGGCTTTGGCACAAGTCGCTCTTGGGCAAATTGCCGGCTTACGGACTTCCTTCTGGCCTCTGTGACTGGGTCGCCGACTTCCTACATGGGCGTAGCATTCAGGTCCTAGTGGACGGTTGCTCGTCGGACGCCATGTCAGTGAACGCCGGCGTACCACAAGGATCTGTGTTGTCACCCACGCTGTTTCTTCTGCATATCAATGATATGCTGTCTCTGGGCAACATACATTGTTATGCGGATGACAGTACGGCACACGGATCCTACACCAGTCACCCTTCAGCCAGTCGGGATATTGTGGATGAGAAGAGGCGAAGACTTGTGTCTGAGCTCGAACACACACTCGGCTCTATTTCCGAATGGGGCCGTAGCAATTTGGTCGAGTTCAACGCTTCCAAGACACAAGTTTGCGCGTTAAGTGCGAAGAGAGCGGCGTTCACACCGGCTCCTTCATTCCAAGGCACGTCGCTTAAATTAAGCGAACACCTCGGGGTCCTCGGAGTCGAACTGTCGCACGACTTGAACTTTCGTCGCCATATCGAGGGGAAGGCCAAGCTGGCTTCTAAAAAGCTGGGCGTACTCAATAAGGTGCGACGGTACTTCACGCCGGACCAAAGGCTGCTTTTGTATAAATCGCAGATCAGGTCCTGCTTGGAGTACTGCTCGCACCTGTGGGATGGCTCTGCCAAATACCAGCTTGCGCCTCTGGACTCGATCCAGCGTCGAGCCGTGCGACTAGTGGGTGACCCCGCAGTGTCCCGCGATCTGAAACCACTGCAACACCGTAGGGATGTCGGCTCCCTAAGTGTGTTCTATCGCTTATTCCATGGGGAGTACTCGGAGGAGCTGTTTAACGCAATCCCGCCGTCCCCTTTCCATGTCCGCACCACATGAACTGGGCAGGGATTGCATCCCTATACGCTGGACTTACCGCGGATGCGTACTAATCGATTCTGCAGATCATTCCTCTACAGAACCGGTAAACTCTGGAATGCTCTCCCTGCTCATATATTTCCCCCCAAGTACAGTCTCGGGTCCTTAAAGAGGGGCGTGAATGGGCACCTGTCAGGCCGGCATGGCATTCGCAACCCCCGCATACGACCGAATGTCCATGGGCGTCGTTAGACACCTTATGGGTGGCTCGGCGCCATATATCGCGCTTTCAATAAAAAAAAAATAAAAAAAAAACGTTCCTCCATTCTCTTCGCCTCAAGACTCTACCTGCAGCGGTCTTCATGCAAGAAGCACACAGCGCCTCCTGGCGGAAAGGAGAAGAGTCCGGTTGCCTAGGCGACGGACTGTTGTGATCTGACACGTCCGAAAATACAAGCGGGAGCGGGCGGTTTTGTTCAAACATTTTGCTCTGGAAAAGATAAAATCCACCCTGATCGAGCGCGGCGCGGGCTCTCAGGGCTTGTTGCGACCTAATACGGCATAAGTATAGTGAGTGTAGTTTCCGAAGTGTGTGCGTAGCTGGGCCCAGCAGATCCTCGGACACCGGGACGTTTCCGTGCCGATCGACGACCACCACCTGAAGGACCGAGCTATCGAAGGTGCGGCTGCGGGCGGAGACATCAACATCCAGGTAGGAGGTACCACACCACCACACACTTTGCGCTACACCTCGAAGCTAGTCCGACGAATCCCGACGCTGCTCAGAAGGAGTCCAACATTTCCCTGTGTTCCCCCGACGCCATCCAGACGCAGTCCGACATCTACGTGAGCTCGGAAGCTAGTCCGACGAATCCCGAAGCTGCTCAGAAGGAGTCCAACATTGCCCTGCGTTCCCACGACGCCATTCAGACGGAGTCCGACATCTAAGTGAGCTCGGAAGCTAGTCCGACGAATCCCGACGCTGCTAAGAAAGAGCCCGACACTGCCCTGGGGTTCCCCGACACAATACAGACGGAGCCCGACATCCAAGTAAGCCTCAAAGCTAGTCCGACGAATCCCGACGCTGCTCAGAAGGAGTCCGACACTGCCCTGCGTTCCCCCGACGCCACCCAGACGCAGTCCGACATCTAAGCGAGCTCTGAAACCAGTCCGACGAATCCCGACGCTGCTCAGAAGGAGTCCGACACTGCCCTGCGTTCCCCCGACGCCATCCAGACGCAGTCCGACATCTACGTGAGCTCGGAAGCTAGTCCGACGAATCCCGAAGCTGCTCAGAAGGAGTCCAACATTGCCCTGCGTTCCCACGACGCCATTCAGACGGAGTCCGACATCTAAGTGAGCTCGGAAGCTAGTCCGACGAATCCCGACGCTGCTAAGAAAGAGCCCGACACTGCCCTGGGGTTTCCCGACACAATACAGACGGAGCCCGACATCCAAGTAAGCCTCAAAGCTAGTCCGACGAATCCCGACGCTGCTCAGAAGGAGTCCGACACTGCCCTGCGTTCCCCCGACGCCACCCAGACGCAGTCCGACATCTAAGCGAGCTCTGAAACCAGTCCGACGAATCCCGACGCTGCTCAGAAGGAGTCCGACACTGCCCTGCGTTCCCCCGACGCCATCCAGACGCAGTCCGACATCTAAGCGAGCTCCGAAACCAGCCCGACGAATCCCGACGCGGCTCAGAAGGAGTCCGACACTGCCCCTGCGTTCCCCCGACGCCATCCAGACGCGGTCTGACATCTAAGCGAGCCTCGAAGCCAGTCCGACGAATCCCGACGCAGCTCGGAAGGAGCCCGACACTGCCCAACGTCCCCCGACGCCATCCCGACGGAGCCCGATACTGCCCTGCGTTCCCCGACGCCATCCAGACGGAGCCCGACACCTAAGCGAATTTCCGAAGTCAGCCAGACGGATCCAGACGCTACGCCAAACTAATCCTATCACGAAGCGCAAAATAAGATCTGAACTGACTGATAGATAACAGTAGACAACACCCGTCGCCGCCGCGTAAACCAGCCTCGGGGAAACTTGTAAAAGTCCCAATCGTCTCTTATTTACCCTATTTCACCCCTTATGAAACTATCAAACCCAGAATATGAGTACCGCTGCGGTGACGGCGTGATATTGCATGTGCACAGTCGCACCCCCACCCAACTACAGTCCACCCACTAACACCACGGGGTGAGAACGACTGTTGCGTACAGCGGCCCCATTCGGAAATAGACCGAAGCGTTTGTTTGAGATCAGACACAAGTCTTCGCCTCTTCATCCACAACATCCCGTCTGACTGAAGGGTCACTGGTATAGGATCCATGTGCTGTACTGTCATCCGCATAACAATTTATGTTGCCGAGTGGCAGCATGTCATTGATATGCAGAAGAAACAGTGTTGGTGACAAGACAACACAGATCCCTGCGGTACGCCGGCATTCACTGACAGGGCGTCCGAAGAGCAAACGTCCACTAGGACCTGAATGCTACGCCCATGTAGGAAGTCGGCGACCCAGTCGCAGAGGCCAGAAGGAAGTCCGTACGACGGAAGCTAGCCCAGAAGCGATTTGTGCAAAACCTGTAGAGGTGGAAGGGAGGAGCGGTAGAAAATCGATACGACAGATTTGGCGAGAGACCAAAACTCACGGCTCCCAGTTGGGTGCTGGTTCAGCCTATCACCAACTCTGCCGATATGCTCGAATTTGGCCCTGACGATAGCCCTCTTGCAGGATCTGGAGAGGCGGTTGTATTCTTTCTTCAGTTCGGATACATTAGGATCGCGTCTGGCACGAGCGCACGACCATGCACGATAAGCTGCGCCATTAGCTGCGACAGCTTCACCACAGTCGCGGCTGTACCAGGCCTGGCTTTTACCACCGAAGCGCACGAGGGCGCTGGGAATGAACATCTACATTCCCCCCAGAACCACCTCGGCTACGGCATTGGCGCATTCTGCCGGAATGCGCCAATGCCGTAGCCAAGGTGTAGATCATCCGAGGTGTAGATCATCCGAACTGAAGCATAGCTCTCTCCATGGGTAGGATGTGATGTATTCTCGCATCCCGTCCCAATCCGCTGACACGTAGTGCCAAATTGGACGCATTCCTCCAGTACGAGACTAAGGAGGCAAAAATGGCACCGTGGACCCCACTAAACAGTGGTCAGAGAAGCCAAGAGGAGTGCTCACTGTGACTTTGTATCCAGCAGGATTCGTCGTCAGCAGAAGATCCAGCAGAGAGGGTGCATGACCGTCCATGTCTGGCACTTTGGTAGGTTGGTCTATCAGTTGAGGCAGGTCATGCGTCAGGGCGAAGTCGTAGGCGGCTCTCCCCTCGAAGTCAGTTCTCCCGGAGCCCAGCCACTCCTCGTGATGGGCATTAAAATCCCCAAGCAGAACCATATCCGCGGATATATATATATATAGGGAAACTACATGCACTTCATCTGCCGCTCTACTCAAGTGCTCGAACAATCGAGCTGTCCCCGCGTCGTCTGAGTGCGACCTGTAGATACTTACAGGCGGACACACGCGACTCCGTCCCCAAGTGAACCGATTGTGATGATTCTTTTTTTATTTGAAAGCTGGTGCTTTCCGCGTGGTCCCATTTCAATTTCATCAAAATCGGATTGGAAAGCGAGGCGGATTCGCGAAGCCAAAAGCCGAGCGATTCCGCCGAGTACATTAATAGCAAAAAATTACTAAAAAAACTGAAATAAAAAACTATTAAAAAAAATATAAAAACCGCCTTCAAAAATGTATGAAATAAAAAAAATCGAACCCTAGAGTTGAAGGCGGTGCAAGCAAAAATAACCGACCGCCTTCAACTCTAGGGTTCGATTTTTTTTTAATTTCATACATTTTTGAAGGCGGTTTTTAATTTTTTAAATCGTTTTTTTACAAAAATGTATACACTTTATTTACATACAGACTGTACGTGCATGAAATATGTTTAATAAGTTGTTTCGACATACTGTCATACAAATTAAATTACAGAACGAAAGTTAAATTTTAAAAGTTCCTAATACTATATAGGCCAGAGCTGCGCTTCGTGCGCACGAAGCGAAGGAACGCGGGCGTGCTCGGCCGGCCAAGACGACCGCGTTCCTTCGCTTCGTGCGCACGTCGTGCGCACGAAGCGCAGCTCTGATATAGGCCCTACATTTTCGTTCCATAGGCGGCAGGACGGCGCGGCGGAGCGGCGTTGTAGTGGGACGACAGAGGTGGCGGGCGGAATAGCGAGCCGCGAGCATCGACGACGCTCGCGTGTCGTCTCGTCGGTCGCGGTGCGGGACGATGAGCTGCTGGCGCGCGGGCGGGCGGGCTTATTCTTCCCCACTCCCCGCAGCCCTCCCGCACCCCGAGTTCAGTGTAGTGCGAGCGCGCGCTTTTTAAACGTTGTTTTATTATATTGCGATACTCGAAAATACTCGAAAGTTCATGTTTAATGGAGAAATTTTATTGGATAATATACAATTATATTATATTTTGATGTTCTGTGTCTAATAAGTTAATAAAAACAGACGAAGCAATTTTTCACAGTGCTTGGGTTATTGCCAAAAATATGTAAAGGTGTGATCGATAAGGAAAATTTCCTAGATAATTGTGAAAAGCGATATATTTAAAGAAATTAGGAGATGAAAAAAAATAAAAATTGACAGAGTAATTTTTATAGGTATTTTCAAATTTCTGCCTGTTCGAAATCGAAATTTTCCTAGATAATGTTATATATATACTCTTATTAATATATAATATCATATTCCGAAAGAATTTTGGACAGAGCAATTTTTCACAGCGAATTATTGCCGAAAATCTGTAATGGTGTGATCGATAAGGAAAATTTCCTAGATACTTGTCTAAAGCGATATATATAAATAAATTAAGACATATAATAAAATAAAAATTGACAGAGCAATTTTTCTGAAGAAGTTGTGATACAAAATAGGTATTTTCAAATTTCTGCCTATTCGAAATCGAAATTTTCATAGATAATGTTATATATATACTCTTATTAATATATAATATCATATACCGAAGGAACTTCGGACGGAGCAATTTTTCACCAGCAGTTATAAGCGATTTTCATCTTTAGGTATAAATACCTAACTTCCAAACATAAAAAATCCTAGATAATTTGTCAAACGTGTATTTTAAACCCTACTTTATCACACTGCAAAGATTCAGCGACAGAGGAATTACGTCGAGTGGAAATGCTTTATTGATTGGAGTATAACCCTTTATAAGGCAGAAGCGAAATCAGTATGGCGGCTGTAACCACCCGACAAGATTGACACTAAGGCTCATATTTCATTTATGCTTGCATTGGTAGTCGACCTTATTGCTAAAACGAGTAGTCCCTGAACGGGCGCAAGCTACAAATGAAACCACTAAAGTGAAGTTATTCACATGTCCTCGGTACAGTGCAACATACTGGTGGTTACGTTTGTGCTTTCTGTCTCATAAGTGTTTACGACCTGGGGAAGTGACTGTGTCTCATTTATTATTAAACTAGCTTTTGCCCGCGGCTTCGCTCGCGTGAAATTCGTATGCTCCGCCCGCGGTGCACCGCACCGCGCCGCTCCGTCCCGCGCCGCTCCGCGCCGCACCGCACCGCGCCGCTCTGTCCCGCGCCGCTCCGCGCCGCACCGCACCGCGCCGTACCGCGCCGCGCCGCACCGCGCCGCACCGCGTCGCTCCGTCCCGCGCCGCTCCGCGCCGCACCGCACCGCGCCGCACCGCGCCGCACCGCGCCGCGCCGCTCCATCCCGCGCCGCACCGCACCGCGCCGCTCCGTCCCGCGCCGCTCCGCGGCGCACCGCGCCGCTCCGTCCCGCGCCGCACCGCACCGCGCGGCTCCGTCCCGCGACGCTCCGCGCCGCCCCGCGCCGCCCCGCGCCGCTCCGCGCCGCACCGCGCCGCACCGCGCAATCCCGCGCCACCCCGCGCCACCCCGCGCCGACCCGCTCCGCTCCACGCCTTCCCGCGCCGCACCGCGCCGCACCGCGCCGACCCGCTCCGCTCCGCGCCGTCCCGCGCCGCTCCGCGCCGCCCCGCGTCGCATATAAACCTTCCGTGAAAAATTATCTAACTGATGGTGAAAACCGCATGAAAATCCGTTGCGTGGTTTAGGAGGAGTTAGCGGATATACAGACAGAGGCGGATAGCGACTTCATTATTTTATACTATGTATTGATGATGATAATTTAGTGGCAAAACGATATATTTTCGTGTTTCAAGGTAAGTTAATGAATATTTTAGTTATTTTCCTTCAATTTGGTGTATACATCTTAATTCCAACTTGCATCTATAAAGTACAATAACGATTTTAACTCAACAGGTAGTGAAGACCGATTTTACGTTAGAATTTGAACAAGTGCATATCTCAAATTCTCATTTGTTTATTTTACGTAGTTGGGGCTATTACAGTAAACTTTTGCAAAGTAGAATTATCACTTTATGCCAGAAAACAGTTAGTTTATTTAGATATTATTGCACAAAGATGATATTAGGTGTCAAAGTGTAGGATTTGGTGGCCGGTGAGGTTTGTGCGATAAGTGCAACCTAAATTACATTACGAATAGTTACAGTAATTTAATTTCTGTTTATTTCAGATGTCTATACCAGTATTAGATTTAGAGAACATGCCCTACGATCAGCTACTCAGTTGGATTGAAGGCATAGACGACTGAAAATTCCGATATTGGAGGGGACTCAGATCCTGAGGATTTATAGCCCTTTGAACATCATATCACGGAGATTGGCAGCTACAGGAGACTTTCATAGGGATATCATGGACATAACTCCACATCAGCCATTGGCTCCAATTATCAGTGATTCACCAATACTATCACCAGTTCCATCACCATTCACCAGCAGTACCGACTCAACAAAGAGGACGAGGTTTTATGACACAAAGGACTCATTTTTGTATTAATAGTAACCGTTTAGTCTCTTTGATTAATAATGTAAGCTTTTATATGGTAAAAAAGACCAAAAACATTTTTATTTCAAATAAAACTTATTTAATTATGATTTGGTTTTATATAATTTTTTTCCCTAAACGGTCACGGTTTCAAACAAAACCACAAATTTTTTTCCCTAAATGGTCTTGGTTTCATATGGAACCACCCCCTACAGCCTAATCTAAATAAATCAACAAGTGAATATCACACTAATTCCAGTCCCTATGCACCCCTAAACCTACTCCGATTTCAAAAATTCAAATTAAAAAAAAAAAAAATCTGCCCTATAAAGGGTTAAGTTAATACCATGAAAAGGACTTATGACCTCCCAAAGTCCCGAGAACGAGTAAAAATATGACAGAATCTTAATTTCTTAATTAATTTAAAAAAAAAAGTGACAGAAATTGAGAGCTTCTTTTCTTTTAATTAAAAAAGTTTGCTAGTTTACGCCCTTTCCAACGGTATACCACATGTCATGCAAATAATTCACTATGTGGTCAAAATTAGGGACAGAGACCAGAATAGAACGACAACACGGGCACTTTGTAAAAGGACCTCTTACTTATTTAGGTATTTGAAAGAATCTTAATTTCTTAATTCATTTTAAAAAAAAGTGACATCAATTGAGGGGTCTGGCACAGGAGAGAACAAATTTACTCTTGCGCTATAGATCAGCTGTGATGTTTTGGAGGTTAAAAAAAAAATCCCTAATGTTGAGGCGGTGCATGTCGTTTTTGTTACGTTTCGGTTCTTTCACTTCGCGTTTACAATCAGCTGATCTATATCGCAAGCGTTCCTTTGTTCTTTCATGTGCCCCTTGCGCAATTGAGAGCTTCTTTTCTTTTAAAAAGTTTGCTAGTTTACGCTCTTTCCAACGGTATACCACATGTCATGAAAATAATTCACTATGTGGTCAAAATTAGGGACAGAGACCAGAATAGAACGACAACACGGGCACTTTGTAACAGGGCCTCTTACTTATTTAGGTATTTAGACCACCGCAAGCTATTTAATAACGATATTAACTCCCTCAATGAAATGACAAGATTGCGAAATTTACCGTCTTATAATCCTATCTAAAAAGTGTAAAATAAAAAAAGTTAATTTAAAAAATAAAAAACCCGACTGCGTAAAAAATTACCTTTAAATAAAAACTGAAAAGAAAAAAACAAGTCCATGTAATATTGAATAACTACACCATTGAAATAGTTTCATGATCGATACACAAATATAAAACCAATATAAACTCTAATGCGGAACATAGCGACTTTAACAGTCGGGACCCATTAATGGGAAAATTTTAATGGGTCCCGACTGTTAAAGTCGCTATGTTCCGCATTAGAGTTTATATTGGTTTTATATTTGTGTATCGATCATGAAACTATTTCAATGGTGTAGTTATTCAATATTACATGGACTTGTTTTTTTCTTTTCAGTTTTTATTTAAAGGTAATTTTTTACGCAGTCGGGTTTTTTTATTTTTTAAATTAACTTTTTTTTTATTTTTTTTATTGAAACTGACACGGTTGGCTACATCACCTACAACATCCGTGATGTCAGCCCATAACACCGGGTTGAACTTGGTGCCACGTCAGTGCTTCCCTTCGGTCGTGCCGGCTACACTGAACTGGACGGAAAACACAAACTATTTACATAGCCGTTTCGACCGACCTTTCATTCAGTGCGGTGGTACCAACCCGGGCGGGTTAAACCCTACCACCTAGTTATATAAGAAGGGAGTCACATCCCTTATGTAAATAGTTTGTGTTTTCCGTCCAGTTCAGTGTAGCCGGCACGATCGAAGGTAAGCACTGACGTGGCACCTAGTTCACCCGGTGTTATGGGCTGACATCACGGATGTTGTAGGTGATGTAGCCAACCGTGTCAGTTTCCATAAAAAATATATATAAGGTGTTTCGTTAGTCATTCGTTAGTCATGTCATTAACTTCGGGAGGGTTACATACACACTCAAATAAACACGTTACCCAAAAAAAAATTATATGTTTAGTATTACTTTTCGAGAAATTTAACAAAACATGTTTGCTACCTAAACATTAACCTGTGTGTAACAGTAGGTAACTTGCATTGTACGGGGTCAATGACCGTACTATGTTCAAACGCAGAACAGCTGTTTGTTGTAAGTAAGTCACAACGTCACTATGATTGGCTCTTACAGCTACTTATTTGATTTTATTTTTTTGTTATTTATTTTATTTTATTTTTAACATATGTTTTTTTCTTACGTAAAGTGTTTATTTGAGTGTGTATGTAACCCTCCCGAAGTTAATGACATAAATGCCTTATATATTACATACAATACTTAATTGTAATCTATGTGTCACAGCACAGACAGGGTTGCCAGATAGTTCAGTTAAAAAGACCGCAAATTTTTCAACAAAGGGCCTTTGATTTTCAAGTATAAAATGTTTAATGACCTTTGTTTTGAAAATGAATGGAAGATAGACTAATGAACAAAACGGTTAAATTGATCGAACTATTGCAAAATCGAAGAACACAGCCGTTTCGACCGACGTTTCGCTCAGTGTGGTGGTAACAACCCGGCCGGGTTGTTACCACAACCACCTAGTAAGGTAAGAATGGAAGGGACCTAAATTTTAACGTCGAATCCGAACCACGGTCAGCCTCCAACGGCCGAGCGGTCACCCATCCAAGTACTGGCCGCGCTCAGCGTTGCTTGACAACACCGCACCACTGAGCTACCGAGGCTGACAATTTGTTTATTTATTACGCGCCCCTGTTGTACTTCTACATCATTATGTCGAAAGTGTCCCGTCTGTGGAAACTTCATCAAAGGTAATTTTCGCGACACAATCCCCGATCGTCGCCTTATTTCCGAGCAGAGTGGTCGAGGTGAAAACTATTTGGCGCGTTGCTGGCGCTTGATGTATGACCGATCAGCGAACCGTGCCAACTTGTCGGCGAGTAAGCCAGCCCATTAGTTGGGGTAAACATTTATGTCGTCAGATGTTGTGTTGTATTTATGTATGCGTCCATTACCAATTTATTGTAATACATTTGTAAGGTCTTTTTTTATTAACTGACAAGCCGTAAAGGGGATGTTCTGTATCGGAAATAGATCATATTAAAATTATAAAAAAGGGAGTAACATTTTTATGTTTATAAAAAAAATACAGACAGACTAGCCTCAACATATTCAACACCTTTTGCTAAGAAACTATGCTTCTATTTCTAACAATTACTGAGATAATAAATTATTGTAAAAGTTTATTAAAGTTCATAATAACGGAACGACGGCACGGTAATCGAATGCGCCAACGGTTATTCAACATTGACCTTGGCACAAATTCGGGTAGGCAGCGCGGCGGCTGCGGCGGCGGCTCCATGACCATCCCTTAAGCTGAGGATACACGACGACACTGACGCATGACACAAATGTCGACACTAGTGTCGATTGCGTCCACACGGTAAACAATTTTGAAATATAAGGTGTTTCGTTAGTCATGTCATTAACTTCGGGAGGGTTATATACACACTCAAATAAACAGTTTACGTAAGAAAAAAACATATGTTTATAGGAGCATTTTTTCTCCTAACAAAAAAATTAAATCAAATAAGTAGCTGTAAAACCAATCATAGTGACCTTGTGACTTACTTACAACAAACAGCTGTTCTGCGTTTGAACATAGTACGGTCATTGACCCCGCACAATACAAGTTACCTACTGTTACACACAGGTTAATGTTTATGTAGCAAACATGTTTTGTTAAATTTCTCGAAAAGTAATTACTATAAACAAATAATTTTTTTTGCGTAACATGTTTATTTGAGTGTGTATGTAACCCTCCCGAAGTTAATGACATGACTAACGAAACACCTTATATATTTCCATATATTTCCCTCCAAGTACAATCTCGGGTCCTTCAAGAGAGGTGTGAATAGGCAGCTGTCAGACAGGCATGGTATTCGCAACCCCCGCATACGTCCGAATGTCCATGGGCGTCGCTCGGCGCCACATGTCGCGCTTTGAATAAATATTATTCATATTCCCCATCACGTACCGACTGGTAGTCGATAACGCCACAAGTTGAACCACGCGAGTTCCTTCTTTGAGCAAAACTTTGAGCAAGAACGTTAGAAGAGGTAGGGACGTCGGACCTTCCCCGCGCCAGCGTAACACGATATTAGTAAAAACGTACCAATAACATTCGTCGGTCGCCGGCTGGCCACATAGCGTCAACCTTCCCCCACCCTATACCACCCAATCAGAGCGCGCGGCGTCCCCTCCGCTACCCGCGGAGCTCGGCGACGCTGGTTCTCATACAAGCATTGGACAGTCCGACGTCCCTACCTTTTTTTTATGGAAACTGACACGGTTGGCTACATCACCTACAACATCCGTGATGTCAGCCCATAACACCGGGTGAACTAGGTGCCATGTCAGTGCTTCCCTTCGATCGTGCTGGCTACACTGAACTGGACGGAAAACACAAACTATTTACATAGCCGTTTCGACCGACGTTTCATTCAGGGCGGTGGTACCAACCCGGGCGGGTTGAACCCTACCAACGAGTAAGGTAGGAAGGGAAGGGACCTACAGTTTTACGTGGAATCCGAACCGCGGTCAGCCTCCAACGGTCGAGCGGTCACCCATCCAAGCAATAGCAACAGCCGACTGTCTGCACCACTGAGCTATCGAGGCTGACCTCTTCTAAAGTTCTTGACTTTGAGGGTAGCTCGCTCGCGGAAACACAAACTCGGGGGCGACATGTTGCCTGCGACGCGACGCCATTTGCTTTTAATCGGCTCGGGGCGTTGTTATTGGCCGATACTCAGGGATTTTCGCATTCTCTTTTATTTGTTTCTTGATACTTTATTTCAGATCCCAGTTTCTCTGATTGTGGCGTCCTTGTACTCGTAGATTCCTTTAAATTTGTCTTCTAAAAATGTCGGACTCCATGTCTGTTCGAATCCTCCTACGCACACTACAACATTTTCTGATTTTCTTTTTTTAAAGATATTTTCCTTGTTTTCTTTGGTTTATAATACCTTGGTATTATAAATTATATTCTATTCAATTCTAATTCTATTATCTTCTATTCTATTCTATTCTATTCTATTCTATTCTATTCTATTCTATTCTATTCTATTCTATTCTATTCTATTCTATTCTATTCTATTCTATTCTATTCTATTCTATTCTATTCTATTCTATTCTATTCTATTCTATTCTATTCTATTCTATTCTATTCTATTCTATTCTATTCTATTCTATTCTATTCTATTCTATTCTATTCTATTCTATTCTATTCTATTCTATTCTATTCTATTGTATTCTATTCTATTCTATTCTATTCTCTATTCTATTCTATTCTATTCTATGGGGTTTGAAGAGAAAATATTTTCACAATTTGAAAATACCTTATTGAACTTTTCAAAAATAGCAGATGGTATTTTTGGATTCGTCTCGATCCAACAATCGGTTATGTAGCTTAGACTCTTAAAGCTCTTTTGCATCCATGTTACAAAAGAGCATACAAAATAAACGCTGCCAAAATCATGACCCTTCTTTTCGCTTCCCGAAGTGCGTATCATCCGAAATAGACGAGCCTTACACAAACTTTTGTGCTGGTCCACGTTTCCGCCAGCCTAAAGGATAAAGAAGATTAAGGACAAGTTTATAAGATAAAGTATTCTTTATTGCTCCACTAGGGACATTAGTTGAGAGTTGAGACAGATACGAGCTTATCTCCCGCAGATATAATAAACAATGGTAGTGTTTTTTTTTTCATGGAAACTGACACGGTTGGCTACATCACCTACAACATCCGCGATGTCAGCCCATAACATCGGGTGAACTAGGTCCCATGTCAGTGCTTCCCTTCATTTCATGTCGGCTACACTGAACTGGACGGAAACTTATTTACATAGCCGTTTCGACCGACGTTTCGGTGCGGTGGTACCAACACGGCCGGGATAATATCTACCACCTAGTAAGGTAAGAAGGGAAGGGACCTACAGTTTAATGTGGAATCCGAACCACGGTCAGCCTCCAACGGTTGAGCGGTCACCCATCCAAGTACTGACCGCGCTCAGCGTTGCTTAACAACAGTCGACCGACCGCACCACTGAGCTACCGAGGCTGACAGGCTGGTAGAAGCTGATAGGTTACACACATAAACCGTAAAGCGGCGGGTGGCCGAGTGTTTTGGGCATCGGCTTCTCATGCGAGAGGTCCGAGGTTCGAATCCGGTCGGCGTGTACCAATGAGTTTTTTCTGACGAAAAAATTTTGCGTGCATACCTACACCTGCTGCTTCACCGTTCGGAACCGGTGTAAAACTGTAGGTTCCTTCCCTTGCCCCTTACTAGGTGGTAGGCTCAAATTGTAGCCGACTGGGTTTTGGTACCACCGTACTGTATGTAAGATGGCCGCTTATCAGCGTCGGTTGTATTCTGGTCTAGTCCAGTATAGCCAGCAATCCAGGGAAGTCTCCGGTATGGCACCTACCTTCTCGGAGGTGATATTGGCTGGTCGGAGCATGTGCTTTGACCCCTCCGACTCAGCCAACCATACCGGACTTACATAAAAAAATAAAATAAAACATGTATATATAGAAGGTTTTCGTTTATTTAACTTTTCACACGAGAGGCGAACCTTTACCCTCCACTGCGGGCGGCGGCGGTGTGGCGTGTCGGTCGGTGCGGGCGTGCATGCCAAACGCCCTTCAGCCCACATAACGAACGACACATGACGTCCGAGACGGTGCTATAATGGTCCTCAGGGTGCTAAATGGCACCCACTGTTTACAACATTACGGCTTCGCAAACTCCAGCGGACGACCAAAACCGCACCGTGTACCACATACACACAAAGCCCTGTTTACACTGGCTGAACAAAGGGTACGGCCAGAGTCCAGTAAATCAGTGGAGGAATTGCGTTCGCCCGAAAGCGCTTTGGGGCCGAGATGTGATTCGGTTCAGAGGTTTGTAAACAGCCGCTTTTGTCCACGGTTAATTTAGCTGTCTAATTTTAACTTTGCGCTACCTTTTGTTAATTCACTGTGCACACAGGTCGCCCCGTTGGTATAGTGTGTTTGTTCTGCTGTATAGATGTGGTTTGCTCGTTTTGATGAGTACCTAATTTTTTCACAACTTTTTTATGTTATTTTTTACTAGCTTTTGCCTGCGGCTTCGCTCACGTGAAATTCGTATTTAAAAAGAAGATTTTAAGTAAGTAAGCCCGCTACATACTGTACTTTTATTTCGGCGCGAGGAACAATTAGGTTTGTATGAGAGCCTCATCATAGCGTAAACGGAACTGAATTTTATAGCCTATCCTGTGTGCCACATAGTTAAATGTGCCTGTGCAAAATTTAATCGAATTAGGATGATCGGTTTAAGAGTTATGGAGGAACATACATACATACATACAGAAATGATTTTTAAAAATTGTCAATTTAGTTTTAGTATCATACATAGAGTCTACAAACGCAGTATCTCATAAAACAAAGTTACTTACTCCATGACTATCCCTTACAGATTTATGATTAGTATTGATTGGTTGATATATAATATAACTAGCTTATGCCCGATACTCCGCTAGGTTTTTTTTTTCGAGGGCGCTCGCACAACGACCCATCCAAATTTCATCGTAATCGGATGAACGGGGGCTAGAGCGTTCCACCAGGCCGGCGCGGCGACACGGTTGAATGTATTGTGTAAGCAACCGCGCGTGCGCATGTGTGTGTTCCGGGGTGGGTGCGGGTCGACGGGAGCGGTCGGACTACCTCACGGGAGGTGACTCGTCGCACGGGCTGCTGCTAGCTAGCATTTATTGTTCTTTCGTTTAGCAAGCGATGGGGTGTCGCGGCGTTCGCCCGCTGTTCATATTTCTCTTTCTCGAACTGAACTCTCTCGCTCGCTCATTCCACCCGTACTCTGCGTTTACCAACCCTATCGTTCAAAGCGGGCTCAAGCTACATACGCATCTCCATGCGTATCTATACTAGATCAACTAAACTCACACGCACAGGCACGTGTCGCTTCTGAGCGTTAGCCCTATATCTCTCTTCTGTGGTTCCACGTAACATTGTCCCCTGAGCCATTTCAATCTTTATTTCCGAAAACATTAAGGATTACCGCGAGGGACAAGTTACGTGGAACAGATTATACGATGCCACAGACACGCAAACACACACACAGACACACAGGCAGACGGAGGCGTTAAAACCCCTCCTTTTGCGTCGGGGGTTAACATGTCAACGTGTCTTCGGTCTACAGAGCTATTCTCCTGATATTGGACAAGACAAAGCTGACTAAATTAATATTTATTTTTGTTTCAGCAAGGATGCGGCGATCGTCGCTCGCCATGGGGGTGGTAGGGGAGCCCCTAATCGTGGTGGAAGAGAGCGGTGCCGGAGAGGAGGAGACGGACTCGAGCAGTGGCGACAAGGGGGGTCCGCGCGGTCTCTCCGTCGACCTGGAGTCACCCCCGGACCCCTACCTGCTCTCGCCGTGGCGCGACACGCGCAAACACTCACTCCCGACACCGGCGTGCACTTCTGGGCCCACCGCCAGTCAGGTTAGCTGATCATTTTCATAATGTTCCATGTTTACCAGATGGAATTAGGGTTGCCAGATGACCGGTTTTGGTCCGGACAGTCCGGTTTTCGAAGCACCTGCCCGGTAAAAAAATATGACCAGGTTTTGTCCGGTTTTTCAATTTCCCGCCCGGTAATACTGCAATATTTCTATTCCCGCCATACACAAGCTATTGCTAGGCCCTTGATGACTTGTTTGTGTTGTGACTTAAGTATGAATAAAACTTTCTTTCTTAACATTTCATGTGTTTTACTTTAAACATCTAAATAGAGTTCTATAATTAATAATTGAGTTTTTGGCTGTCCGTTTTTTTAATCGCGAACATCTGGCAACCATATAGGATGGATACGCCCCCTCACCCTTGTATTCAACGCGAACAAGGGAAGACGCTCCTCTAATTAAGTTAAAATGATAGTTTAATTTTGGCAGTAATCGTCATAGTGCCGTGAAGACATGTCAAGCGAGGCCCTACGACAGTTTGGTCCCATGGCAGCGTATACGTTATACCGGGATGTTCCTCGTTACTATATTATCCTATAATTCAATACAATCGAGCAATGAATCTCATTATTCCTCGGTTATCCGAATACAGTGTCATAGGCTGATGCCCTTCACCGCGTAGAGGTACTGCAGTTTATTATGTAACGTAATCTGTCACTAAGTTTCATCGAATTCGGATGATCGGTTTAAGAGTTATGGAGGAACATACATACATGCAGATAAGATTTCTAAAAATCGTCAAGTTAGTTTTAGTACTCGTATCATACATAGTATCATACAAACGCAGTATCACTTAAAAAATAAAGTAACTTACCCCATGAACATCCCTTACAGATTTATTATTAGTATTGATACAGAATGTCACAGTTCGTCCCGGTCTCCTTACCACCACGAGATTCCTCATTTTAATAAAGTTCAAAAAAGTTCAGTAGCATACATACGAGTGCATACTCATATTTTTAGTTAATTTTATTTGAGGATATTTATTACATGAGTGATGACGTTCCATAGTTCGGTGACAATTTACTGTGACATAAGGAAACGCGCCTACCTAACTGTCTTCACTTGAAGCTAAAATTATAACTAGCGCGTAAATCCTAACGTCTTTATGTCAGTCATGTCCCCTCCCTGTGACCTAGATATCCCCACCTGTCGTTGCAACATTGAACAAAGTAATAATGCCTACCACGTCCAGTATTCTCGCCCAAGGCGCAGGTCTTAGATGGACACTTCAAACAAGAAGTCTAGATCATTCGTATGTAATATAGTATTGTTCTGGCTACATTGACACTAACTCATCTAAGCTAGTCTAAGGTTCTCGAATCAGAGAATAATAAGTACTCCCAAACCGGGCTTCAGTCTATAATCAGTTCTTAGATGAAATGACAGGCCAAAACAGCGATTCGGCAGACATAAAACTCTCGAAATCGCCAACCAAAGGCGAATATTTACCCACAACCCAGTTTCTAAGCTACAAGTCCAATCGTTTTGTCATAAACAGAATTACGTGTCTCGCAGCATCCGAAGGAGTTCAAACTGTAGGTCGCCAAACCACTCCTGTGTGAATAAATTATCGCGTTCCGTCGCATCAGTGAAAGTTAAATTGAAGGTCACCAATCCACTCCTTCGGTGTTGTTATTTATAATAAAAAAAATATTTCACAAAAAAAAATTATTCCTTAAATTTTGGTTAATTGCTCTAAGTACTTCTTCTTTCTTTTCATGTTGTGTTCGCCTGTAATAGGTGTTTGCATAAGAACTCAAGGCAATGCACATACTTATTTATCTTGTGAAACATTTTTGTAAAACCTTATATTTAAATTCAAAGGTCGACTGTAAGAAACCTCTGTAAGGGATAAGTCCGCCTTTGCACCTTATGTAAATGGTGTACAGTGCTTATTAATTACCTACTGTTGAAGTTTCTTGGAGCAATAAACTATTTTCTATTCTATTCTATTCTATTCTAAATAAATAAACAAACAACCATAGAGAGAATAATATACTATTACTGTACAAATTCAAGGAACTCTAGTTTAGACCATAATCCTCTCATCTACATAGAGATCTTCTTTAGTATAAAAAGTCACACAGTTTTGTCGCAACTTCGTCGGTCTAATGTCGTGTCGTGCAGCCAGGCAATCAAAGAGATTAACTCAGACACGCTCAAACGAATTGCTTCACAAGAGCTTTTAAATCATTCTCAATTTGAAAGCAACCTCACCAAGCCTATATTCTCCAATGTTTTATATGTACGCATTACGTCGCGTAGCTTTGATCCAGCATAAAATGTCTTATATCTCCATAAATTGCGCAGTTACTTTACATAAATGCCTTCATAAAGCCGTTGGTACTTTTTTACGATGTTTATTGGGAAGTGTGATTGAGGGCGACGTTACTTTATAAAAAAATCTGTCAAATGCGAGTTTTACTCGCGCGCGGAGGTTTCCGTATCTGTCCGCTATCAATAATATCGGCCTATCAGCTCAGGTGGTATGTTCTTCGAATTTTAATTTCGAAGATATGTAGGACGATCGGAGAGAAGCCTCAATGAGGTCGATAGCAATTTACGGTGGGAAAATGACAGCACCTCAGTGAGGTCGTTGGCAATTTAGCGGCTATAACAATGCAATGTATAAAAGCCTGTGGCGCCATCTATTATTCAATAGTGTGACTAATCGATTTTATTTTACGTTTCTTGTATGGGGGCCCCCTTAATTTTTAACATTTTCTTATTAATTGTTGTTATATCCGCCATGCCATAGTAACGCATATTCTGTGAAAATTTCAACGGGCTACCTATTACGGTTCAAGAGATACATCCCTCGGACAGACGGACGGACGGACGGACGGACGGACCAACAGACGGACGGACGGACGGACAGACGGCGGAGGCTTAGTAATAGGCTTCTGTACGGGATACGGAAACATAAAAAATGAAAATAATTCAGCGGCTACGTTGAACTGAACGTAAAACACGAACTATTTACATAGAGCCGCTTCGACGGACCTTTGTTTCAGTGCGGTAGTACCAACCCGGGGGAGTTAAAACCTACCGCCTTACCTAAGGTAAGAAGAGAAGGAACCTACAGAACTAATTGCTCACGGAGGGTTTCGTAAATCATACCAGTGGCGCCATATATTATTTAGTAGCGTGAATATGTACTAATCAATTCTTAGTACGTATCTTGTATCAAATTAAAGGGGCCGCCCTTTAATTTTTTACATCTTTTTTTTATTTATTGGCATATAAATTGGCAGATATCCGCCATAATAACACATATTGTGTGAAAAATTCAACGGCCACCTATTACGTTTTCAAAAGATACAGTCCTAGGACGAACGGACGGACAGGCAGACAGACAGACAGACAGACTGACTTACAGACAGATAGACGGCGTAGGCTTAGTAATAGCTACCGTATGGATAAGGAACCGTGAAAACTATACGTAAATAGTAGTAGAATTAAAGTATAAATTTATAATTAAATTTAAAATTTCATTTAAAAGTCGACAAGTCTGGTTACCCACCGCGTGTCAAGGCTCATCTCGTACTGCGAATTAGCCTCGAAATTCAGAGGGGCAACGCAGCCAGTGTGCTGGGACCGCTGCTGGGGCGACACGGTCGAATTAGAGGAAATTTTTACTGTAACATTATGTTTTTTTTTTAGTTTTAATTTATATTAGTTTAGTTTGAGTATTCAATTGTCATTCTCACTTATTATATAAATTTGCTATATTTAAAATTTAATTTCAATTTAGAATTACAATTTATAATGTTATAATGTTGTAGATAGCAAACAGACTGACAAATGTAATGTTTGTATGTGTGTGTGTGTGTGTGACAGGTGCGGCGGCTGTCGGAGCGGGGTGAGGGTGCCGCGCGGGAGGCTCGCGAGGCCGCCTTCCTGGCGACACTCAGTCAGGGCACACCGCAACCCGGCGGCAGGAGGTAACCATACTTACTTAATAGTTACTTCGTAACAGATAAATCACTCCATAGAAAATGTTCCTACCTTCGGGCTTTAATAGCCTACTGTTTCACGTCGCCAATCGCTGCGTGCGAAAATGTACCTTAACGATCGAGTGTAAAGTGGTTATTGCTTTGCAGCTGCGCGCAGTTCACGCAACTGCGCGCGCGAGCGTCTATGTATACTTCGCGCGGCTGACGAATTACCACTGAAATAGACCGCCGCCGGCGGCCCGTCGTCGGGCGGTAGGTAGTTAGCGCGCGCAAGTACATAGAGTGCGTGAGGCCTGACCATACCATCACACACTCCTTTTATTTATTTTGTATTGAAAGTTTGTATTGTATTGTCAGCCCCGATAGCTCAGTGGTGCAGACAGTCGACTGTCGCTATTGATTGTTAAGCAACGCTGGGCGCGGTCAGTACTTGGATGGGTGACCGCTGGACCGTTGGAGGCTGACCGTGGTTCGGATTCCACGTAAAACAGTAGGTCCCTTCCCTTCTTACCTTACTAGGTGGTAGGGTTCAACCCGCCCGCGTTGGTACCACCGCACTGAATGAAAGGTCGGTCGAAACGGCTATTTAAATAGTTTGTGTTTTCCGTCCAGTTCAGTGTAGCCGGCACGACCGAAGGGAAGCATTGACATGGCATCTAGCTCACCAGGTGTTATGGGCTGACATCACGGATGTTGTAGGTGATGTAGCCAACCGTGACAGTTTCAATAAAATTTTTTTTAAAAAAACAGTGCGACATATCGCGCCAGCCACCCATTTTTTTTTATTGAAACCGACATGGTTGGCTAATTGGCTACATCACCTGCAACATCCGTGATGTCAGCCCATAACACCGGGTGAACTTGGCGCTACGTCAGTGCTTCCCTTCGGTCGTGCCGGCTACACTGAACTGGACGGAAAACACAAACTATTTACATAGCCGTTTCGACCGACCTTTCATTCAGTGATAGACACCCATAAGGTGTCTAACGACGCCCATGGACATTCGCCCATGGAGTGGCATTCGCAGCCCCCGCATTCGTATGCGGGGGTCGCGAATGCCATGCTTCACTTTGCCTTTCATTAAGAGGCGGGTGGAAGAGTGGTCTGGGTATCGTCGGCTTCTCTTGCGAGAGGTCCGAGTTTCGAATCCGGTCGACGTGTACCAATGTTTTTTTTCTGAACCGGTGTAAAACTGTAGGTCCCTTCCCTTGCTCCTTACTAGGTGGTAGGATCAAATTTTAGCCGACTGGGTTGGTACCACCGTACTGGATGTAAGATGGCCGCATAGCAGCCACGGCTGTGTTCTCCTCTAGTCCAGTATAGCCTGCAATTCAAAGGTAAGTGTCCGATATGGCTCCTACCTTCTCGGCACGGTCCTTTCATCGAGTCGTGCAGCAAGTGGGTCTTAGTATCTTTTATTTATTTATTTATTAAGAAAATCTTACTTGCTGCTTCATAGTTATCTTGTCCTAATACTTTACTAAACGTTGCGGTTGGTGTTGTGCTGCAATTTACTACAGTGCTTGCAGCACAAAACTGATTACTCTGCTTACCCTGATTATCGGGGTGTGGCATGCGTTCCGGACGAAGCTCAGGGTGTGGACTGTTTGGTTCTGGATGCAATTCAACACCCGTCCCGCAGAGCGGTTATACGCACCGGAGACTGAATTCTCTTTGTTTACATATTCTAACTTATTCGAGGTTTTCACTCAGCACATGCCACTGCTCCTGCCGCTGCTGCGATTATTGCCCAAAATACTTCTGCGGCAGCATCGACGCGAGTAACGTGTTTACATTCTCGCGCTGCCCACTGCCCTGCTCACTTCCCTGCCCAATTGGGCTAATTGAAAACCTACACCTAAGGTAGACTTATAAAACCTATGCTAAAGCTACGCCGGCCGCTCGCCTAGTCCCTACTCTACACTATTCAAATGGAGAGACGCGCGCGTCGTGCCCGTCCGCCGGTCGCTGCTGCTCGGCCTGGCCGTCGTCCTCAACAATATGTATGTATGAATGCCAATCTGTTTGTTGCAGGCACTCCGTGGTGACGATATCGCGAGTGCCGCAGGCGCTGTTCGGGCGCGGCCGGCGCGAGTCCGTCGCCGCCTTCCCGGCGCTCGCGCGCAGCCGCCGCGACTCGGGCGTCGGCATCTGTGAGCTGAGCGTCTTTATTTACCTATATGGGTTTTTTTAAATTACCGTGGTTGTTAGACATTATTTTTAGAACAAAAGAGCTCGTTCCGAAACGTCGAGCCACATAGCTCGTTAATAACCGTGAGTAAAGCTGTTTTGTTCTAAAAATAATGTTCATTTACCTACTTCTTACTTATTAAAGAAACATACAGTTTGAGGCGAGGTTTGAGGGCACATAAAAGAAAAAAGAACAACCCCGGACCAGTGATATGAATGAGATCTGTAAATCAGGTTGATAAATAGAAAATCTCATCCATACCGACCGACCCAGGGAAAGTTCCCAAGACACTCAGCGCATTAGCCCTCTGTATGGCCAGACTAATGCGCTGAGAGAGGTAGGCCCCAGCTCGGGCCTCCCCGGACACTTCTATCAGTCGACTGCCTAAATCCTTGCAGAGAGACTTTGCTTCAGCTGACCAGGGGCCTAATGTTTCCACAGCGAAAGCAATCATTTCTTACTTAGCAAAGCGTCTTAAAGCGCAAATAAGACTCAAAAGGTCAACCTTAAACTGTTGAGCTATTGGTAACGAAAAAAAATCTGTAAAAAACATATGTTATGTATTGATCTTTAATTAACAAACGTAGCGAAGAAAAAATTATTTTACTACTTTGGAAAGGTATTAAATAAATCTCCAAAAAATAACGAAAAGTACGAAAATTGTACTTTCAAGTTAAATTATCTTCAGAAGCATAAATTGTCTCAATACAAGACCCTCATAGAAATATAGACAATATTTTTCCCTACAATCATAGCGAAAAAAAAAAATTTCCATCTTTCCAACACGTGTAATTAAATATATAATGTGATTTTCGCGCAAACGTTCTTCGTCGGCGCGACATATCAGCCACCGCACGAGTAGAACGAATCTCGCACCTATTAAATGTGCATAAGGTTCGTTTTCAATCATCACTCATCAGTGCTCGGGTAGCACGGTTTGAGTCTTATTTCCGCCTTAAGCACGACAGCATCTCGTCAAATATAGGAACAAATAATATAGTAACAAAGCTCCAGATATATATCTGGAGCTTTGTTCCTGTGAAGCTATTGCGAAAAGCAGCCTTGCTCATATCGGTCCACACAGCCACGCGAGATGGTGTTCCTGTAGCGATATTGAAGATTTCCGGACTTGACACAGAGACGGCTACAAACATGACGATCTAACAGACCGATGAATAATGAATGAGGTTGTATGGACCTCCTGTCCGGTGTGTGAGGCCGATCTGTCGATACAGACGAAGGCGGCAGATGTCGTACACTACTCGTCGTGCATACCTACACCTGCTGCTTCACCGTTCGGAACCGGTGTAAAACTGTGGGTCCCTTCCCTTTCCCCTTACTAGGTGGTAGGCTCAAATTGTAGCCGACTGGGTTGGTACCACCGTACTGGATGTAAGATGGCCGCATATCAGCCTCGGTTGTGATCTCCTCTAGTCCAGCAATCCAGGGAAGTCTCCGGTATGGCACCTACTTTCTCAGAGGTGATATTGGCTAGTCAGAGCATGTGCTTTGGCCCCTCTGACTCAGCCACCCATACAGGATAAGATAAAAAAATAATCTAATCGTCGCACTTGGCAGGTCCGCCCTCAACGGAGAACCTGGGCAGCAGCCACAACCTGCAGCTGGACATAATGGACGACATAGTGGCTGCGCGCAAGGTGCGCATGCGGCTCTGGAACACGTCCAGCGAGCGCGTGTGCGAGGTGCAGGCGCTGGACGAGCGCGCCGCCGCCGCTGGATCCTCCGTGCGCTACACGCACCGCGGCCGCCGCCACTCCGACCTGCTCGGCTCGCCGCTCCCGCCGATCCCGGCGCGCCGCCGCGCCTCCGAGATGCCGCCGCCGATCCCGCCGCGCGCCGCCGACGCCGGCATCGTCTGCACCGACACCGACCTCCACTTGCTCCTCGACGCCCTCACCTCCTCCGCCACCGAGATCGACCGGTGCGGCGAGCGCCCGCCCGCGCCCGACCCGCGCCGCCGCCTCGCCGACGCACGCTCCAGCTCCTTCGACGCGTCCACGCTGCGCGACCGCCTCGGCGACCCCTCCGCCGGCTGGTTCGCGCGCCGCCACCAGACCCTCGCCGTCAAGAAGAAGGGCCCCGAGCAGCAGAAGACGGTCACGTTCGCCAAGGAGGCACCGGGAGCCGGCGACGCCGCCGAGGTCGTCTGGGACCGCCCCTCCGGGTCCGTCGTGGACGCGAGCGCGCTCGGCAGCGCCATCGAGGTGTTCCTGAGGAAGAGCGGCGGGGAAGTCGCCGCGGGCGCGGGTACGTCCGCCGCGAGCGTGCCACCCCCGCCGCCCGCGCGCGCCTCCACCTCGAAGGGTGGGGCGAAACCGACGGTGCCGCCGCGGCCGACGACGAAGCCGCCGGTGAAGGGCGCGGCGACGAGCAGCGGCGGCGGCGGCGAGCGCTGGTACCCGGAGAAGCCTCCGGAGGAAGAGGAGGGCGCGGAGGGTTGCGACGCGTCGCTCTGCTCCACGCTGAAGGATCTGTTCGTGAAGTGAGGCGCGGGCGGGGCAGCGTCGGGTCGCTCGCGACCGCCGTGTGTACAGTTCGGTATGAATGTGTGAATGTGATAGAGCGTGGCGGCGCCGGCGCCGGCGCCGGGGCCGCCGGTCGGCCAGCGACAGACGCCCGCCCGCCTCGATCGATATTATTTTTTAGATTAAACGTCTATTTTTAATTACAGATTTTTAAAAAATGTTTAGATATTAGGGTACTTATGAAATAAACGTAGATAGTGAATATTGAGAGTGGCGGCGCGCGCTCCCTCCTCGTCCCCGCGCGCGCCGCGCCGCGCCCCGCCCCGCCCCGGCACTGTGTACTGTAACGTCTACTGTACCTACCTATGTACATTGCATGATATCGAGTGTTACCTGCATAATTACATTACTTAATACAATTTAGTGAGAAGTGGGAGGAGTGAAGCCGTCGGGAGAAGTACGCTTACTTACACTACAGAGACAGTGAGGCGCCCCGCCTCCGCGCGCCGCCGCGCCGGCGGCCGGGCGAACTCTTTATCAATAAAAATTTTTATCGATGTTGAATTATACTTTTATTTATTAACCTATACCGACACTGTTATTAGTATTACCTGTATTGGAAAATTCTACTCTGGTGAAAATCTGCCGTCGTCGGACGGTAAAACGATGTATGTTCAAAAGTATTCTTTTGAGATAAACGCGTTTGAAGGATTTGTGTTATGGCTAAACGCTGTAACTAGGCGGTGTTATGGTGAAACGATGTATTGGATATTACATCGTCGTGGCATACCTTAAATGGAGGGTTCTGAAAAAAAATGCATCGTTTTACCGCACAGAATCGTATGTTTTTGGGCATACATCGTCATATCGATCTTCATAACTTCTTCAGTGAAGGTCCTACAAAGATAACATTTATATTGGATGATAGGGCACGCCAAGAACTTTCGATTGAGCCGTGTTACGTAAAAACGCTGTATGTGCTCATACATTGTTTTACCGTCCGACGGCAGTAATTGGCACTGAAACTACATGTTTTTTTTATGGAAACTGACACGCTTGGCTACGTCACCTACAACATCCGTGATGTCAGCCCATAACACCGGATGAACTTGGTGCCACGTCAGTGCTTCCTTGCGGTCGTGCCGGCTACACTGAACTGGACGGAAAACATATACTATTTACATATCCGTTTCGACCAACCTTTCATACAGTGCGGTGGTACCAACCCGGGCGGTTGAAACCCTACCACCTAGAAATATAAGAAGGGAGTTATATCCCTTGGTCGCCTTTTACGACATACACGGGGAGAGATGCAGTGGGGCTATTCTTTTAAAGTACCGGCCCCACACAGTAGGATACCATCTGCGCGAGTCTGACTCGCACTTGACCGGTTTTTTGTCCCGTTCAACACACAGCTAGTAACGTAACTCTTACTTACCCAGAATAATTTACATTTATTCTGACGTGCCTCCAGGCAGACAGGAAATTTCATCAGACCTTCATAAAATAAAATGCTGGCTCGGCGCCCAGATTCGCACTAGGAAGGGCGCTGGGACGCAGCTGACTACAGAATTTTATCTGACTGAAGTAAGATTTTTTTTCTGGAAACTGACACGGTTGGCTACATCACCTACAATATCCGTGATGTCAGCCCAGCCCATAACACCGGGTGATCTAGGTGCCATGTCAGTGCTTCCCTTCATATCATGTCGGCTACACTGAACTGGACGGAAAAACTAGGTATTTACATAGACGTTTCGACCGACGTTTCGCTTAGTGCGGTGGTATCAACCCGGGATTATCCCTACCACATACTAAGGTAAGAAGGGAAGGTACCTACAGTTTAACGTGGAATCCGAACCACGGTCAGCCTCCAACGGTCGAGCGGTCACCCATCCAAGTACTGACCACGCTCAGCGTTGCTTGACAAGAGTCGACCGACCGCACCACTCAGCTACCGAGGCTGACAAAAAGTACGCAATGCGGAGAGAAGCCCCCAAGCAAATTGAAATATCAGTATCACAGAGAAAGTTGGAGGCGTCGGGCGGGCGGCCGTCTGTGGGCGGGCGGCCGTCTGTGGGAGGGCGGCAGCGGACATTTTTGAATTTTTTGAATTTTTTTAAATTGAAAACCCGGCATATGGCGCCGATCCACCCATAAGGTGTCTAACGACGCCCATGGATGGTCGGTCGTATGCGGGTGTTGCGAATGCCATGCCGGCCTGACAGGTACCCATTCACGCCCCTCTTGAAGGACCCGAGACTGTACTTGGGGGGAAATATATGAGCAACGAGAGCGTTCCAGAGTTTACCGTTTATGTAGAGGAAAGATCTGCAGAACCGATTGGTACGCATCCGGGTTAAGTCCAGCGTGTAGGGATGCAGCGCAGCAATGGAGCGAGCCATGCTGGGAATATCGTTACGTGATATGGTGCGTAACGAGGCAATCCGCCGACGCACCAAAGCAGTCGATATTGGATACCGGGTGGCTAAGCTCAAGTGGCAGTGGGCTGGGCACGTTAGCCGAAGAGACGATGACCGTTGGAGTAACCGTGTCCTGCACTGGCGGCCGTGGACAGGAAAACGGAGTGTGGGAAGACCACCCGCCAGGTGGGACGACGACATCAAGTACGCCAGCGGAAAGCAGTGGTTCCGTACCGCTGAAGGCCGGGAGGACTGGAAGAAAATTGGAGAGGCGTATGTCCATCAGTGGACGCTTACACGCTGACTGACTGTAGGGATGCACTCCCTGTCCAGTGCGAGTGATGGGAAGGTGGAAAGGGGTCGGCGATCTTAACAACGACATACATTGAACATCTCAAACATCCAAAGGTTGACTGTAAGAAATCTCTGTAAGGGATAAGTCCGCCTTTGCACCTTATGTAAATTTTCCAATGTATTTGTTACTGTTTAATGTTTACTGGAGCAATAAAGAAATTTCTATCTATCTATCTATCTATCTACATTGTTCTCCGTCAGTTATACATGATGATTCAGCAATGACTTTCATTATTTTAAGGGCTGATTCTGGATACAAATGAACGTTATTGGCCTTTATAATTTCTTCAAAATGCAAAGAAAAAAATCATGTTCCAAAACATTTTTGTGGTGATAAATTCGAAAAATGTATGGGGTGATTAATTTTTTTGGATCTTCATAATATGTATTTGAAATGCCCAAGTCGTGCATTTGAGCTCCAGAATCGTACCTAAACATTTTTTTTATGGTAACTGACACGGTTGCCTACATCAACTACAACATCCGTGATGTCAGCCCATAACACCTTGATGAACTAGGTGCCATGTCAGTGCTTCCCTGCGGTCGTGCCGGCTACACTGAACTGGACAGTAAACACGAACTAAGTATTTAAATAGCCGTTTCAACCGACCTTTCATTCAGTGCGGTGGCACCGACCCGTGCGGGTTAAACCCTACCACCTAGTAAGGTAAGAAGGGCATGGGTCTATGCAGTTTTACGTGGAATCCGAACCACGGTCAGCCTCCAACGGTCGAGCGGTCACCCATCCATCCACTGACCGCTCCCAGATGTGCTTATGATCCGACCGACAGCCGACCGACCGCACCACTGAGCTACTGAAGCTGGTATTCATTACTGAATCACCTGTGTTGTTGGCTGCTGAACCCTCAGTGCGCGAGTAAAACTCGCACTTGACCGATTGTTTTTTTTTCGACGTCGACAGTTAAGGCACAGTGGTCAAGGACACCTCGACACCTCACGATGTGATGCCTTCCGACACTTGTGTTCGGCCAATCAGATAATCAGGGAGCGGTCGCTCGTCCCGCCGGACATCGAACTCCGGCCTCCGAGCGGAGGCTTTCGACGAACCTCAATCAACTAAGTGATCGAGTTACTCGGTCTAGTAGGGACGTACTCGACGCCACTACAACAGAACTCACCTTTATGTACACACATACATACATACTAGAACGATAAAAAAGGTATGGACGCCGGACTGTCAAATGCTAGTATGAGAACTAGCGTCGCCGAGTTGCGGGGAGCGGAGTGTAATTACCAATGATAAGATATTCCACTATTGTGCACACTAAACTTGGCTGTAGTGTTTTTACACGTAAACACAGAGCACGCGGGCATTTTAAACCATCGACATCTATTTTATAGATCGAACGTCGTACGATGCAACCTGTGCTAGACGTCGGTACAAGTGTGCGTGCACGCACACACAGTAGATATTGTCATACGTGACACGATCCCTACGACGATACTATCGCGCGCTCGCCCCCACCCGCCCACAGATGACAAGAACGAGCGAGAAAGACGTCATGCGGCGCGTTTGCCGTCTTTCCGCCCACTCCCATCACCAGCAGACAAGCGAGAACGAGAACGCGATACCACCGCACCGTCACACGATCCTATCCGTGACAGCATGGCTTCTTAACACGCCATAACATGCTCAGGCAAAACAAACAACAACGTTTGTCACTGTCACTCTTTATAACACATTATACATTATACATTATACATTTATAGCGATGAGAACACATTGCGAGTGCTATATCCGCGAGGATGGTGCGCTCGGGAGGTGGTGGGTTAGAAGTGTCACTCTTTATAACAGCAACCGGGCATGCTGCACACACGCATCACCGACTCGATACAGACTTGCGTGCGTTCAACACGCGCCGCACACGCCGTATGAAGCGGCTGTCCGTGAAATCTGCATTATATGCAGGTCTCGTCGAGAACATATTTTTTCGGGAGTGATGTATGGGATGGGCCAATCTATAAATAGATATCGATGTTTTAAACAGGTTTTTGCGAACGCGGCCGATGACAGACTGGCGGGTCAGCGCGCGACCGTCCAATGAAACAAGTAAGCTTTTACTTATATCGTGTTACGCTGGCGAGGATAGGGTTCGGGGTCCATACCTTTTTTATCGTTCTAGCATACATACCACACGCTGTATCCCGATAGTCGGGGTAAGCAGAGTAATCGGTGTTGTGCTGCAAGAGCCCCGTTAAATTACCGCACATCACCGACTTTAGCAAAGTACTCGGACAAGATTTTTTTTTTTTTTTTTTTTTATGGAACCTGACACGGTTGGCTACATCACCTACAACATCCGTGATGTCAGCCCATAACACAGGGTGAACTAGGTGCCATGTCAGTGCTTCCCTTCATTTCATGTCGGCTACAATAAACTGGACGGAAAACACGAACTATTTACATAGCCGTTTCGACCGACGTTTCGTTCAGTGCGGTGGTACCAACCCGGCCGGGATAAACCCTACCACCTAGTAAGGTAAGAAGGGAAGGGACCTACAGTTTAACGTGGAATCCGAACCACGGTCAGCCTCCAACGGTCGAGCGGTCACCCATCCAATCACTGACCGCGCTCAGCGTTGCTTAATAACAGTTGACTAACCAACCGCGCCACTGAGCTAACGAGGCTGACGAATTTTCTTATCCCTTAGTCGACTTTTACGACATGCGACGGGGAGAGATGCAGTGGGGCTATTCTTTTTACGTACCGACCCCACACGGTACAAAAAGATAACTATCAAGCAGCGAGTGAGGTACGAAGACCCATATGCTGCATGACTCGGTGGAAGGACCGTGCCAAGGTGCGAACTGGCTATCCTGTAGCCCTTTAGCACGGCATCGCATCCTTATCTCTTAGTCGCCTTTAACGAACTGCACGGGGAAAGATGCAGTGGGGCTATTCTATTTAAGACCCGGCTCTACACGGTAACCATTATATTTAGGGACTAGGGACTCTTGCAGAGATGTGTTCCGGGATATTGGAATAATAACATTCACAGGTGCCTATATTTTTCAAAATCTGGTTTATGCGAGAAAAAATCTAGACAAGACACCAACCAACTCAAATCTGCATAACTTCGACACGAGGCACCGTGAGGACATTCGTTGTATCAGTCACAGATTGACCAAATTATCCTCAAGTTTTATCTGTAACAGCGTAAAATTTTACAATAAATTACCGCAAGAAGTTAGAAACCTTGAAATCCGAGAATTTGAGGGCAAAGTGAAGAGCATGCTTATCCAGAAATCTTATTACAATTTGAACGAAGCTTATAGTGATAGATTCTTCTAGTCATTTTTAGTTTACATTTAGTAATTCTTTATTAATTGTTTTGTAAATATTCTTATTTTTTAATATTACTTGACTCGTCGCGACTAATGCACTTAAAATGGTTTAATTATTAATGTTTTTATTGATTTGTTTTATTATTTGAACGATTTTATGTTTAATGACTTGACATTTTTATTCAATAAGGTATGTCACACCTTTGATTTTGATATATTCATAATAGTTTTTTTTATTTTTTATTTCTGATATTGATTGTGATTTTTTGACTTGATTGTTTTTATTTTAATGTTTTATCTTAATTTAGTTGATCTATTGACTGTTTCTTTTGAACTTTTTGTACAGTGACATATGTTTGATTTTAATTTGTTACAGTTGTGGTATTTAAATATTTTGTGCATTTTTTAATTTTCTGTGTTTTGACGATGGCCTATTTTTGCTTGGATCGAAATAGAATAATAAGAAATTTGTTTATAAAATCTGACCTGTCTAAGTGTATAAATATACCAAAAAGACCAAATAAATACCATACCATACCATTTGAATAACAATATCCCTATACATTTATAGTATATACAGGTTGCCGCATAAGATATGGATAAAACAAAAATGGGATGATGGAGTACTGCAGTTACATCTGGGAGGGTAGTCCCCGATATCTGCTTGCGTCCTTGGACTCGATACAGTGCCGAGCCATCCGTCTTGTTGGTGACCCAAAACTTACAGATCTCTGAGTCACAGACGATTTGTAGGTTCGCTTAGTCTGTTTTACAGATACTATCACGGAGGCTGCTCTGTGGAACTGCATCCCTTATTCCCTGCCACCCGTCCTATCTCCGCATGACTCGTCGCAGAGAGACTCAGCACCCTTTTGTTGTTGACATTGCGCTTTTGAGAATCCATCGTTTCTTCTAATCGTTTCTTTGCCGCACGGCTAGGGTTCAGTGGAACCGTCTTCCGGCGGTTGTATTTCCCGAATCCTTTAACCTGTGTGTCTTCAAACGTCTACATTACAGCGTGTGGTGTGTATGTATGTGTCATTGAGGCAACGAACATTCGAACTCGCCGCACAAAAAGTGCGACGAGATCGAAATTAGCGTTAGATTGCAGAATGCAGAAGGCTCTCTGTCGAGGGGCGGACTTCCTGTGCCTGCGGACGGTAGGTTGGAGGCTGCTGGTCTAAGGCGGTGGCGGCGGCGGCGGGGCGGCGCGGTGCAGAGACGCGGCGCTCTTTGAAGGTTTCACTGGTTTGAGTAAAATATGTTTGAATTGAGAACATTTGAAACGGATATGTTTTTTTTAAGGAAGCTGACATGGTTGGCTACTTCACCTACATCATCGGTAATGTCAGCCCATAACACCTTGGTGAACTAGGTGTCATGTCAGTGCTTCCCTTCGGTCGCACCGGCTACACTGAACTGGACGAAATACACGAACTATTCTTACGCTTTACGTGGAATCCGAACCACGGTCAGCCACAACCGTCGAACTGTGACCAATCCAAATACTGACCGGGCCAAGGTGTGCTTTACATCACAAACGGTGGTCGATCTATCGCTCCACCGAACTACCGAGGATAAGATATTCTTGATATCTCAACTCGTGCCGAATAATAAACACGTGAAAGCCTAGTATATAATCAAAATCACTGCTTAGAGCCTGACAGCAAAGTGTAATAGAGCATTTTATTACAACTGGCGAAGCTAAGAGCGACTCAGCCCGCTGCTCGGCATTCAACAGTTTTACGAGCGTAGGGCGGGCGGACGCGGTGGGCGGCGCGGCCAGCAGCGCGGGGGGCGGACAGGAAGTGGATGGGCGGATTTCTGGCCCGGAAATGAAAAATGTTTTCTTTTCATTTTATATCCAGCGGATGGCCGGATTATAGCAGCGTGCTTACTTAATGTAGTCTATTTTTAACCTACTTCCAAAAAGGAGGAGGTTCTCAATTCGTCTGTATGTTTTTTTTTTATGTGTGTGTATGTTACTCGATTTTCCGCCAATTCTCAACCGATTTTAATGATCCTTTAGTAGGGAGGGTATACAGGGTATACATACAAGGTCTTTCAATATTAGGTAACGATACGCTAAAGCTGGGACTCCACAGCGGCGCACGGATGTGCACGCACACGCATGGCCTAGCCAAGCACACGGATGCGCGTGTACGTGGGCGACTCCACAGCCAGCTATGCCGAGCCACGCGCTTCATTTGTTGGAACATTTCAAACGAAGCGGACGTGCCTACTGGCGTACTACCTATGGCGGAGGCGGCGCTAGCGTTGATTTTATTCGATCTCGACAGTTCTTCCGACGATAGTGACAGTGACACCGAATACAACGAAAATGTACCCAAAAGAAAACATCGATTTTGGCTTGAAAGTCATATCGTGCGCAGAGAAAACGAAGGAGAATTTCACACATTGTTTCTTTCACTTTCTGATGAGAAGTTCAAAAATTATTACCGATTGACTAGACTGTTGGCACAACACAAAGCTGCGAACTATACTGGATAGGAGCGAGAGCGAGCGAGATGAGCGCTGCGGCAGCGGGAGGGGAGTGCGTGCGCGGGTGGAGGGGAGCGAGCTGCGTGGGTCTGGCTTCGCTCGCCTAGCAAAGCCAAACACACGCGTAGCCGTGGGTGTGACGTCACACATCCACGCAGCTGCACGCAGCTCGCAGTGGAGACGCCTCCATATAAATCCATAGGAGCGAATCTAGACACACGTGCGCAGCGTGGCCGTGCGCCGCAGTGGAGTCCCCGCTTAAGGGGTGTATGTGTATCAGATACTGATCACGTTCCCATAAAAAAAATTTTTTACGATATAAAAAACGTACATATTAACGTGAAATACCCGCACTTCACGTATTAAATTTGAGGATTGAGTAGGTTTTTTATATCGTAAAAAAAATGGTATGGGAACGTGGTTAGTATCTGATAAACATACACCCCTTAGCGTATCGTTACCTACTAATGAAAGACCTTATATATCTCATGGGTGGTCCTTCTAAGGAATTTTTCAATCACCTGCTTCCCGTCAACCGATTTTAATGATAGTTGATATTACTAAAAAGAGTGAAATAATAAAACCTTGAACCGAATTCAAACCCTAAAAGGTATTAAAAAATACTCGTATTATTTCATACTTTTAAATTATACCTAGCAGGATTATCGTCTGGTTATCTATGTCTCTCGATTGAATGGTTCCACTAATGTTAAGATTCTCTCACGGATCCGGAAAGGAATTATACATTTCCGCGAGATAATTGTAACATTATTATTTATTTTTAGGTTTCCGTACCCCTATAATTAGCTATTCCCGCGGCTCCGCTCGCCATAAAGTGGGGTTCATAGGTACTTGTGTTGAATTTCGTTAAGCGCTCTCTATCCCTTAAGGACTCTGGGCCCTAAGTGATAGGAAAGATGAGTCTATGTGGCTGATATTAACAAATCATTGTTAAAAGCCTTAAAAATAATAATAAAAAAATTAATAAAATAAAATGTCAAACGGAAATCATCGAATTTTCTCCGAATTTGTTCGCTTTCGGTCCCACTGCTCAGCGCATATGAGTAATGGCGTGAAGCAATATAGCATAACCTTATGTAGATATGTCGCATTGAATAGGCAAGAACTGCAAATGAAATTAAACGTTTATTTGTCGCCATTTCGGATTACAATTTACAATTTACAATACACCTCAATCATTCACTGATATTGGCGACAAATTGGGCCCAAACTCAGCGTGTGGTGGCAATAGACGTATTGCGCTGATTTTCAGTTGAACCAATTTTGCCGGAAAATGCATACAATTACTATTTTTACTTACAGGCTAGACATACACCGATGACAAAAACAATTGTGAGCATCTGCTAAGTAAATAACAAAGAAAAAAAAGATAACCTTAAATTCCTACCAAAAACACAAAAAACTAAATTCATCATACCTAAATATGGAAAACTATTTAACCAGAACAACTGTACTATTTAACCCGAACTGTACAACAAAATATAAAAGTGAGAAACAAATAAAATACAATATAAATAAAAATCTTGAGCTATACAGCTGATTTTATTTATACTTTTACTTTTGATTTTATGTGGTCAGAATTATCAAGCTTAAATTATAGTTATTCTAGCTCTCAAACTATATCTTAACACTGTAAGCGGTGTCTATTGTGTAGCTAGTCACAATGTACTGTAATTGAAGACGTTAAAAAAGAACCCTGCGAAGTTTCTTGCCGGCTCTTCTTTGTGGGTGTAATCGAACCGGATTGTAAAAAAACTAAACAGGACAAATTCAAGCGTAGTGTACTACCATACGAATGATGAATAAAGAATAAAGAATATTATGAGCGAACATACAAATACGGCAGACGTTGGATTTCATATGTAGGCGGGAAGGGAAATTTAATGTACACGGTGTTGCAGTTGCCCCCGTAATATTTTTAACTGCCATAAGGGGGTTATTCTATATGTGAAACTAAACAACTTCTGTGAAGAAAAAAAAATTTTTGAAACAAAAAAAAAATATTTTTTCCATACAAATTTTAATTACCTATTCTCAAAATGTATGGAGAAAAAAAAAATTTTTTTTCTTCAAATAAAAAAGTCGTAGAACAAAAGTTGTTCTATTTCACGTACAGAATCACCCCCTTTCAGGTTTTACGGTTGGGGTTGCAACACCGTGTATATCGGGAAGGAGATAGCGCGGCTGTATTCTCTATTAGCAATTCGTCGCTATTAGCAATTCGTCGCTATTAGCAATTCGTCGCTATTAGCAATTCGTCGCTATTAGCAATTCGTCGCTATTAGCATTTCGTCGCTATTACCAATTCGTCGCTATTAGCAATTCGTCGCTATTAGCAATTCGTCGCTATTAGGAATTCGTCACTATTAGCATTTCGTCGCTATTAGCAATTCGTCGCTATTAGCAATTCATCGCCATTCCGGAGTCAGAGGGGTCAAACACAACACATGCTCCGACCGGCCAATATCACCTCTGCGAAGGTAGATGTCATACATAACGGATCCTTCCCTTTGGCTTAGGACCGGGGTATGGAAGATCTTCATTCTAGTCACGTCTAGAATTTGCTATCGTCGTTTAGTACAATCACCTCTGAAATTGTAATTTTTTTTTTTTATGGAAACTGACACGGTTGGCTACATCACCTACAACATCCGTGATGTCAGCCCATAACACCGGCTGAACTTGGTGCCACGTCAGTGCTTCCCTTCGGTCGTGACGGCTACACTGAACTGGACGTAAAACACAAACTATTTACATAGCCGTTTCGACCGACCTTTCATTCAGTGCGGTGGTACCAGCCCGGGCGGGTTAAACCCTACCACCTAGTAATATAAGAAGGGAGTCATATCCCTTAGTCGCCTTTTACGACATACACGGGGAGCGATGCAGTGGGGCTATTCTTTTAAAGTACCGGCCCCACACGGTACTGATTTATTTTATGTATAGATATTATGATAAATTATTTATATAATTGGCTACACCACCTAATACACCCGTGATGTCACATTCCACCAGGTTATAAGTTGGAACAAGGTGGTATTTTTTATGTAAACCAACATGGGTGGCTGTGCCGCGAGACCAATGGTGCAGTCGACAGAACCAAAATCACCTCTCCTCGCGAAACCACGCTCAGTTGGGTGCCATGCCAGCAGATTTTCGGACTGTTGCTAGGCTGTCTAGCCTGTTAATACGACGACGTTTGAACACACTCAGCATTTCGGTACTCCCCTTTGGTCGTGCCGGCTACACCGAAAAACACGAACTATTTCCATAGCCGCTTCGATCGACATTTCATTCAGTGCGGTGGTATCATCCCGGGCGGACTAAAACCTTCCACCTAGTAAGAACATATTCATAAAAATCGTCAATTTAGTTTTTAGGTTTCCGTATCCCGTACGGAAGCCTATTACTAAGCCTCCGCCGTCCGTTCGTCCGTCTGTCCGAGGGCTGTATCTCTTGAACCGTAATAGGTAGCCCGTTCAAATTTTCACAGAATATGTGTTACTATGGCGGATATAACAAATAATAAAAAAAAGAAAATGTAAAAAATTTAGGGGGGCTCCCATACAACAAACGTACCGAAAAAATCGATTAGTCACACTACTGAATAATAGATGGCGCCACAGGCTTTTATACATTGCATTGCTGAAAGACAAAAGATAGGCGGATAGATACGGAAACCTCCGTGCGCGAGTAAAACTCGCACTTAACAATTTTTTTTATCATACATAGAGTCTACAAACGTAATTTCTCATAAAACAAAGTAACTTACTTCATGACCATCCCTTACAGATATATCCTTTATTTCACATTTTAAAAATTCATATTAATTTTACATATTCATACAAAAGTAATAAAAATACACAAAATTAATACAAAATAAAAAACGGTAATACCGCCGGCGGCGGAAGACAAGCCTCCAAGCGCGCCGGCGGCGGGTGCAGGCCATGGCTACGGAGCTCTCCGAGACGACGCGAGGCAAGCTACGAGCGATAGGTGGTGGTACTAGTACCACTGTTAGACACGTCTAGACACGTAGGCCACCACCACCCCCATCTCGGAGAGCTCCGTACACAGATATATTATTATTAGTATTGATTATATAGTATATATAACCAACTGATTAGGAGTTCCAAGAATGTAAAATTAACTTGTATTACCAGAGCCGACTGTCAATAATTACTCATCGCCATCGGAATTTTATGGATGCGTTCTCTAAATAGTATCTAAATAGATCAATTCGTAAGTTCTACAGATTTATTTCCGTTTTCAGAGCCGACTGTACCCAAGTGATACGGCTCCAGCAAATCGTGAACGGACGCGCGCCGTTGTGCCCCGATAGAGGAACACCTATTGTCCCCCCATTCACTTTTCATCTGCGGAAAATCTATTCTATTCGCACAGCGAGCGGGCGCTATGCTTGGATTTATTTGCGATAGAGAAATAAAATTTATGCGGTATTATTTCTTCTTAGGATGGTATTGTGTGGTTTACGCGAAAAAAAAAACATTACTTCTGGATTCTGGATACGTGTTCCTGCCGTGTTCGATAGATGCGGTGCTGAGGTTCTACCGTCTGCGCTTGCTCCGCCAAAAGGAATATGAACTTATAAAGGAATATGGTTGACCTAGCGCGCACTAGCAAGCGGTAAGATTAAGCGATGCATGCATCTAATGTGTTAAAAAGAGACAAATAGTTTTCTCGTCGTCTAACGCCGCCGAAGTTTCCACAACACAAAACAAAACACATTTCTTGTATGGTGTGGTGGGTGACCCCTTAATTTTTCACTTTTTCAATTTTTTATTATTTGTTTTTATATCCGCCAAAATATCACATATTCTGTGAAAAAATCAACCGGCTGGCTATTGCGGTTCCAAAGATACAGCCATCGGACGGATGGACTGACAGACGTTGTATGTAGGGTTAGTAATAGGCTACCTACGGGGTACGGAAACGTATAAAACCGGGCAAGTGCGAGTCGAACTCGCGCGCCGAGGGTTCCGTATCGCCATGTCACGGCTAGCGCCGCGCCACTCACGCCATCTAGATGGCGTGTTATGAAATGCTTCATATTAGTTAAATGTCATGATTAGTTAAAATGCTTCACACTCTATTCGGTAGATGGCGCGTGCGCATACACTTTTTGGTTTCTTCTATGGGAACTCCCGTGAATTTTTAACTTTTTCTTATTTTTATTATTTGTTGTTATATCCGCCATAACAACACATATTCTGTGAAAATTTCATCGGGCTACCTATTACGGTTCAAGAGATACAGCCCTCGGACGGACGGACAGATAGACAGACATACAAACGACGCAGACTTAGTAATAGGGTCCCGTACGACGTATACGGAATTCTAAAAAAAAGCAACCGGCCTTTCCACCATCGAGCGGTTCAGTCGAACCGCGACCTATCCACAGCAACAGGTAATCGCAGCGAAGCCTTCCTAGCCTGTACCGAAGGCTATATTTACACGGGGAAGGCACCCCCGGCAGCCAAGCCGCTCGTATCGACCGCCCCACCAACCCTCCAACCCTCCATCCGCGCCCCAATTACGCTGACAACTGAAGGGAGTTGCTCACATTTAATTTCAGCCAAGGTCACCGCTGCGGTGAGATGTGGGTTTTTCTAGCCTACGGCTTCGCTCGCGTGAAGGTCTCACTCGGAAAGTGAATGGGAGATCACTGTTTGTCTGGAAGAAATCTCTGTAAGGGATAATTCTGTACCGTGTGGGACCGGTACTTTAAAAGAATAGCCCCACTGCATCTCTTCCCGTGTATGTCGTAAAAGGCGACTAAGGGATATGACTCCCTTCTTATATCACTGGGTGGTAGGGTTTAACCCGCCCGGGTTGATACCACCAAATTTGGTTTAAATAGTGTTTTATAACCCGATCGCGGACGTGTAGCTTAATTTTTTTTTTTATGGAAAAGGACACGGTTGGCTACATCACCTACAACATCCGCGATGTCAGCCCATAACACCGGGTGAACTAGGTACCATGTCAGTGCTTCCCTTCATTTCATGTCGGCTACACTGAACTGGACGGAAAACACGAACTATTACATTTGGTTTTTTTACTATTTAAAAACAAAAACAAAGTTTCTGATAAACATTTACATAGCCGTTTCGACAGGCGTTTTGCTCAGTGCGGTGGTACCAACCCGGCCGGGATAAACCCTACCACCTAGTAAGGTAAGAAAGGAAGGAACGTATTTCTATTTTGGGTGTCAACTTTGAAGGACAAATTTGATAGTTAAAAAAATATTTTCGCGTGCATCATTTGACGTATCAAATGAAAGGACTCGATACAAGAATACAATAACATTTTTTTTATAATTTTAAAGTGCATATTTTAAAATAAATTAAAGAAAATATACGAAAATCGACCATACCATGGGGTACAGGGTACAGGTATCCGAAACTACAGAGTTAAAATTTTAAAAAATTGCATATATGTATGTAGTGGGGTTTTTCAAAAGGGGCGTGAAAAGTCTCCTGTCAGGCCGGCATGGCATTCGCAATCCCCGTGCATCACAGAATATCCATGGGCATCGTAAGTCACCTACTCGTAAGTGAAACGATGCCACATGTCGCGCTGTCCATAAAAAAAAACTTGACCGCTTTTTTTTATTATTTGACCTATCCTATACTAGAAATATCGAAAGTCATATCTTATAAGCATCTCGTCAATGAAGCGATAGGATCGAGTGAATCGACAAAGGAACTAGCGATTTCTCCCACTCATCGTATTGCGAGGGTCTACTTTATTGGTAAACTGATTTGCTAGGAGCGAGTCTGGAAGGATCGGATCCCGATCGTCGGTAGTTCGTTATTCTTTGAGCCCTTTTATTGGACGTCTGAGATGTCCAAATTGAGATTTGTAATTTTATAACAATGGAAGGAAATACTATCTACCTGGAAATGAGTCAGTGCTATATTGTTTTTATAGAATTGTTCGTCGGGTGTTTTTATATTCAAATATTGCAATAATATTTTTTTTAGATTTTTAAGACTGTTTCATATAAATTTTTTTTATGGGATCTGACATGTTTGGCCTCATCACCTACAACATCCGTGATGTAAGCCACACCGGGTGATCTAGGTGTCATGTCAGTGCTTCCCTTCATTTCATGTCGACTACACTGAACTGGACGGAAACCACGAACTTATTTACATAGCCGTTTCGACCGACGACGCACATTTCATTCAGTGCGGTGATAGCAACCCGGGCGGAATAAACCCTACCACCTAGTAAGGTAAGAAGGGAAGGGACCTACAGTTTAACGTGGAATCCGAACCACGGTCAGCCTCCAACGGTCGAGCGGTCACCCATCCAAGTACTGACCGCGCTCAGCGTTGCTTAACAATATCTTATGTTCATGATTGTTCTGCGATTGCACTTTACAACGCAAACCTGTATAGATAAATTTGTTTTATTGTGAAAAACCTAAAATTCCAGCGATCTACCGCCGCGTCTCCAGAAATTATCAAACATTTTACTCGAAAATAATCCAAGAAATCTGTCCAAATTTATGACGCTAGGCTTTGCAAGATTCATAAGTTTTAGATTAATAAGTTTTTACCGAAGATCCCATCTAATACTGTAATTTTGTATCATGTTACCGGCCGATATTCCCCAAAATCCCGTCTCCGCTTGTCCCGCTTTACTCCCATGATTTTCCCAAACTCCCGTCTAAAATTATTTTATCCGCGCGCTAAATCCGGCGCGGGGCAATTTTAAATTACGAAACTGTAGCTAAAGTTACAAGAAAGCCCCCGAAGACACATTCACCGGAATTTCCGGCCGGACTATCCGGCCGGCGGTGAATTGTATGGGACGCGATTCGGTACAAGTATGTCACCCACCGCGCATACAGACCATTGAGCTGCAGCTGGGGAATTCCGGCCGGAAATTCCGGTGAGCGGGAATAAAACACAATTTAATTCCACATACCAAAGATTACCTAGATTGAAACGCCGTCTTTTTTTATGTAATCCGGTATGATGGATAAGTCAGAGGGGCCAAAGCTCATGATCCGACCAGCAAGGAGAAGGTAGGAGTCCTGGATTAAAATAACTTACGCGAGTGCTAGATTCAGAACTCCCTCCTCGCGCAAGTTGTCGCACGGCTTTCCAGGGCCGCCACTAACTTTATTCTTACTCCGTCTTCCAGTCTCTATTCCCTGTACGGACAAACTTATGTAAGACTACTGATGAAGGAGTGATTGGTACGGCCAAGTCACTCTTGGTCTGGAATCTTTGAGCGATTCACAAACTATTTGTAGGGTCACTCAGTCTGTTCTAAAGGCCCTATAATGGACGCTGTACTGAAGAACTTGCATCCCTTACTCCTTGCCATCCAACCTTTCTTCGCAGCGCTCGTCACAGAGAAACTGAACACCTTTTTGTTGTTGACATTGGGCTTTTGAGGACCGATTGTTTCTCAAAATACTATTACTCTCGATACTGTCAATCTGGGAGTTTTCGGGCGTCGTAGCTCGCAAATCAGCTGGTATGGTGTCTCATTGAGCGTGGTTTCGCGACGTCTGGTGGATTTGAGTGTTTCGGGAATCGGGATAACCGATTTTCATAAAAAAGGGGAGTGAACTGGCATTACACCTACTCATAGTCATGTCAGTAATGCGTTGCAAATAGGGCTGTGGTCTATTTTTTTTATGGGAAACACGACATATTGCGCGCCCCAGACTAACGCCGAGGTGTAGTCCGAAGGGGCGCCCACGGGCATTCGAATATTTACGGTGGCTGCGTATACCATGTCGACCGGCTAGGTGCACCTTCACATTATGTTTGAAGGAACCCAGACTGTAGGTACATTATAGGAAAGGATGCATGCAGTTGGGAGTGCATTTCACATGTTCGCAGCCCTGTAAATAAAGTTTTCCGAAAAAACATAATTCTGACAAAGTCTCCACCGACAATTCAATTTTTAATTCACTGCAGTGAAAGTGTCCTGCAGCAGGACACGTGACAACCGTCAATCTTTCATTTGTTTCTAGTCGTCAATTTCGGATAGTACGCACTCTAGTGCGCCTAACCTTTTGGAGCACATCAATATACTGTTTAGCCCTTGCAAGCTCGCTTGTACGGTGAGCAAAGACTTTTGGAATTGCCGATCCAGTGTCTCTATAGTCTAGAGACCGAGCGAAAAGTATAGAGTTGCTCAAAGTCGCGAGAACCTGCGGAAGAAGTTGCGAAGTAAGCAGTAAGAGGCTTGTTGCTGGAGTCTGTGGATACTGCAAGCTGGAACACTGTTGATCTGCACTGCACTTGGTGCGAGTAAACATGTTTATTATTGCATGTTACGTAACTCACCAAAGTCGCAGTCACAGTTAGGTTGCGACGGGTGATCGAGTGATCTGGGCATCGGTTTCTCTTTCGAGAGATTCGAGGTTCGAATCCGGTCGATGTATACCAATGAGTTTTTTCTGACGAAAAGATTTACTTGCATACCTACACTACACCTGCTGCTTCACCGTTCGGAAACGGTGTAAAACTTTAGGTCCCTTCCCTTGCCCCCCTTACTAGGTGGTAGGCTCAAATTGTAGCGGACTGTATTAGTACCACAGCACTAGATGTAGGATGGCCGCATAGCAGCCTCGGCTGTGTTCTCCAGCATAGCCAGCAATCCAAAGAGAAGTTTCCGGTATGGCACCACCTATCTTCTCGGAGGTGACATTGGCTGGTCGGAGCATCTGCTTTGGCCCCTCTGACTCATCCAACCATTCCGTATTACATTTTAAACAAATACAGCATTTTATTCTAGCTAATCTTTGGGATGTGGAATGAAAGGACAGCGGAATAAAATGGGTTTTTTTTTGTTCCCGCTCACCTTCTTCAGTATTCAAAATTATATAATCAAACTGACTCTACCTAGAAATTCTAAATGCCAAGAATTCCGTGTAATCCCCGGCAACGTCTTGAAACTTTTCGGCGTTTCCAAAATTAATACCCACAATCTGAAGCGATTCACTGTAAGTAGGTACAAGAACATCTTAGTGATAAATGTTTGGCTTCGCACAGATCAGATATATTAGCTAGATAGGCGATTAAACATGTGCCGCCGTCACCGCCGCCGCCGTATCGCTGGATTTTGCGGAGAATTGGTCATATCGCAGAGGATTTTATGGGAATGGAAACTGACACGGTTGGCTACATCACCTACACTACAACATCCGTGATGTCAGCCCATAACACCGGGTCAACTAGATGCCATGTCAGTGCTTCGCTTCATTTTATGTCGGCTACACGGAACTGGACGGAAAACACGAACTATTTACATAGCGGTTTCGAGCGACGTTTCATTCAGTGCGGTGGTACCAACCCGGTCGGGATAAACCCTACCACCTAGTAAGGTAAGAAGGGAAGGGACCTACAATTTTACGTGGAATTTGAACCACGGTCAGCCTCCAACGGTCGAGCGGTCACCCATCCAAGTACTGACCGCGCTCAGGATTGCTTAACATTCGACCGACCGCACCACTGAGCTACCGAGGCTGACAGGATGTTGACATAATTATTATTATGTACTCTCATTGGCCGTTGATTTTTAGAATTCCGTACTCCGTATTGTATTGATGTATTATTTATTGATCTTCATATGGCAGTTGGACTGCAGTCGAACTTGTCACAATTCGGAGATGACCCCGTGAGTAGAGTTGTTAAGCTAGAAACTCATTGGGCCCACGTACGCCACACACGCGAATCTGGGCGCGTCGGTCTCCATACATTTTATATGGAAGAGTGCAGCACGCAGTTTCATTGCGCCCACGCCACCCTACGCTACGCGACACACTGCGTGCTGCACTCTTCCGTATAAAATGTATGGAGACCGACGCGCCCACGTACGCGTGCGTAGCGTACGTGGGCCCAATGAGTTTCTAGCTTTAATGTTTGACAACCGCGGCAGTTTGAACAGCCGCGCACCCATAGAGAGCGCTATTGATTACACATCTAGTCTCTCTACCAGATCTGTGGGCTTGGTGAAGAATATTTGTCTTGCGAGAGGAGATTCCGCTCCGCAGACCTGGCTCAATGAGAGGATTCTAATTTGCCGTTGCTTCATTGCTCAACCATAGATTGAGTTGTATTAAATAAATAAATAAGTACATATACATACATATCACACACGCTGAATCCCGACAATCGGGGTAAGCAGAGTAATCGGTGTTGTGCTGCAAGAACTCTGGTAAATTGCAGCACAACGCCGACCACCACGTTTCGCAAAGTATTCAAACAAGATTAAATCGATCAAGCAGCAAGTAAGGCACGAAGACCCACCTGCTGCATGACTCGGTGGAAGTACCTATATAAATAAACAAATAAATTATAAATAAAGGTGATACGGATTTAGATTATATATGCCTATATAATTTCATATATTGCAAATTATTATCAAAGTGATGATATTGTTCATATCTATAGAGTATTTATTAAACAACCAAAAAATTAAAATACCATAAAAATTAAACTAATTATCTAAGCTAAACTAATATAAAATATAACTAAGTTAAAAACTAAAATTAACCTAAAATTAAAACTAACCTAAAAAATATAAAATATTTCGTCCAGCCCGTCCTCCGTGTCCTGTCCGCGAAGCGAGCCCATTACACCTGCTGCATTCCCACGCTGGATCGCCAGGCTGACTCTCTGCCTGAAGTATTCACCAGCGCGTTTGTCATTTGCTTTTTCTATTTATTTTTATATTGATATACATTGTATTTGCACGTGGTGAATGGAATATTGACCGTCCCGCTTGACTAAGCTCAAGAGGCAGTGGGCTGGGCACGTCAACCGACGAGACGAGTTCTCATTCGATGATTCGTTCGTGGCTCGTCGATTTTCGAAAAGATTCCTTGCGCTCTCGCTGCCGCTACCACCGCAGTCTAGCTGTCTATCCTAGCCTCTCCATTGGATGACATTTTGAGTTTTCCGTCAAGTTCAGTGTAGCCGGCACGACCGAAGGGAAGCACTGACGTGGCACCAAGGTCACCCGGTCTTATGGGCTGACCTCACGGATGTTGTAGGTGATGTAGCCAACCGTGTCAGATTCCATAAAAAAAACTATTTTATTCTATTGTAAAATATGTACTAATGTGACTAAGCTTTCTAAGGTACATACCCAGTAGCGACCTCTGGGCTGAAGGGTGCCCTAGGTGTGAGGGAGACCACAACCCTAATGGAGCTTATTTTGTTATGCAAAGTGCGGCAGGAGAAGAATGCCGTACGTACGGGCTGTTTGTGATGCGTTTCATTTCTGTTGTACTCTTTGCTGAATGCCAATTGACATTTTATGTATGAAGTTGACTCAAGGTCACAGGTATATTCATGTTTTGCTCGCTGCTCAGTCACTTGAAGGAGTACTGTTATCTTGCGGTGCGGTGGTACCAACCTGGGCGGTTTGAACCCTACCACCTATAGTAAGGTAAGAAGGGAAGGGACCACAGAGCAAAAAGGGGGGCCTACAGGTTTACGTGGAATCCGAACCACGGTCAGCCTCCAACGGTCGAGCGGTCACCCATCCAAGTACTGACCGGCCCAGCGTTGCTTAACAATCAATAGCAACAGTCGACTGTCTGCACCACTGAGCTATCGAGGCTGATGAGGTTATAAACAACCCTAAAATATCGAAGATTCATTAGTGGAAAACTGCGTGTGAATTGGTTCAGACGTTTTGTCCCAAACAGGGATTGACCAATAGAATCAGAAGTGTTCTTTTATATGGGAAACATTATGCTTGGTTGCAGTGTTGCCATGTTAGGAGATTTTCTCCTAGATTCAGGAGAATTTCAGTGGTGCTAGGAGAACTTTTTGCCTGTCAGGAGAGTAGGAGAAAATTTAGGAGAAAGAAAATCACTACAGGATAAGATTTAGGAGTGAGAAACTCGGGATTAAAATTAAAACATATAGGTATTTACTAGTAACAAACAAATATTTCGGAATGTACGGTGACAACACAATGAATGAACTGCCTGTGAAACAACCAACCAACTTCTCAAGTCACACATTAATATACGATAGGATTTGTCTTTTGATAGGAGCAAGGGTCATCTTCTTGCTCTTGGGATAGGATAACGTGACACTCTGTGAGTGTGTGCGTGCATCGATCGACCAACCAGCCGACTACCGGGCGGGCCAAACCGAACGAACATTTTGTTATCAATCAATGTTATTTACTTCTTTGTAATAATAAGTAGTATGCCTACGTCGAGCGAGAGTCTGTCCGTCAGTCTGTGGTCAGTCCGCACTACTTTAAGGGCTGTATCTTTTGTACCGTAATAGGTAGCTGGTTGTGATTTTCACAGATTATGTGTTATTTATTATTGGCGGACATCCTATCAAATAATAAGAAAAAAAATTAAGGGATTTCCCATACAAGAAAGGTGTTTAAAAAAAATAATTATTTGATGTTTTTTGCTCTAACGTAAAAACGGTAATACGTACAAGTGTCTAACTTGGTGTGATTAAAAATAAAAAATAAAAATTACAACAGACGAATTACGTGGTGGTTAGAATGGTAATCGTGGCTATAACGGGAGGACAAATAGTTATTGGCGGAGAAGTAATCGAACAGGTTGAAGGAAGAGTAGGTACGTATATCTCGGTCAAATACTGCTTGGTAGGCAAGGTCTCCTTAAGGAGGTCGAGGGACGAATTCAATTGAGTTGGGCTGCCTCGAAAATTTAAAATTCGCCCCGAGGTCTGATCCGTACATATTATGACCAGTGCGTCCTCCTAGTACGGGTGTGAAACGTGAGCTCTGACTATAGTTGTTTTAAAGTTGCCCAGCGAGCGATGGAACTAGCCATGCTGGGCTGGGAGAGTATAGCTACGCGAAATGGTGCGAAATAAATGAGGCAATCCGCCGACGCACCAAAGTAATCGATATTGGAAACCAGGTGGATAAGCTAAAATGGCAGTGGGCTGGGCACGTTAGCCGAAGGGACTACGACCGTTGGAGTAACCATGAACTACATTGGCGGCCGTGGACAGGCAAACGGATTGTGGCAAGACCACCTGCCAGGTGGGACGCCGACATGAAGTATGTCGGCGGAAAACAGTGGTCCGTACCGCTGAAGACCGAGAGACTGGAGGAAAATTGAAGGCGAATGTCCAGCAGTAGACGCTTACACGCTGACAGACTGACAGAGAACCCTCGGTGCGCGAGTTCGACTCGCACTTGACCGGTTTTTAGGCTGAAAATAATACAGCTCTTTACATGTAAGACAGACAGACGGACGGACAAATGGCCCGGGCTTAATAATATGGTCCCGTACGGATAAGGAACACTAAAAATGAGGTGAAATTTTTATAATTTGAATAACAGGAGAATTTTTTAGGAGGATGAAAATTTTCTAGGAGGTTTTCAGGAGATTTTCGAAGTCAATCTAGGAGAATTTCAAAATTTGAATTGGCAACACTGCTTGGTTGTAAGCATCCTGTGTGTGTTGCAACCCTGTTGCAAGTATTACACCGTGCTAATGTCACAATGTCAGAACAATAATGGTCCCAGGATAGAACCCTGCGGCACACCCATTGTAATTGATTCTACATTCGATTTTAAGCCATTGGCGTCACATATTTGAGCTCTATTTTCTAAATATGATTCGAATATACGAAATTCATTGTCTCTTATACCATAATGTTCTAGTTTCATTAGTAATATTTCGTGACTTATACAGTCAAAGGCTTTGAACAGGTCACAAAAATGATCTTAGTGATAGTGAAAAATACATTGTTAAGACGAGACGGTAGTTAACTTTCTCCATACAAAATCGTCTTTCGGCATTTATGTTTTCTAGCCCCCTAAACCTTATCAGATTTTTACAAATATATTTTTCTTGTCTTAAGGACAGTCCAATCTACGTTCATGTTTTTGTCGTTTTTGTTTAGATAAAATATACAACACCGGAGCTAAATATTTGTATTTCGACCGAATTTTTAAATTTTTTTATGCCATGAAGTTCTGAATTGAAGCTTCAGGAAGTTCATGAAGTTTTATTGAGTCATCACTTTAGATATTCAAAATTTAAAAAAGACATGAACGTAGATTCCATTGTCTTTATTACAACAAAAAAGAATTGTAAAAATCGGATAAGGTTTAGGGGGGTAAAAACATAAACCACGACAGACGATTTTGTATGGACAAAGTTATCTTCCGTGTCGTCTTAAGTTCGAATTTTGTATTAGTGTAGCCGCAAATAGTCGATTTTATGTTTGATTATAATTCGAAAACTACTCAATCAATTTCCATTGAGTTTTCGGCACTTCTAAGGATAGAGGATATTTTGCCAGCCACAGGAAGACCTGTACCTACATCATAAACAAAACCTCCTTGAAATCGACTAATTGAATCTTGTGGTTAGTTTCCATCGGTGATTTCGAGCGTAAATGAGTTTAGCGCGTTTAGGGCGTGGAGGAAGGGGAAGGAAGGAGATAGGAAGAGGTATTTAGAAGGTGGGGGGGGGGGGGGGGGAGGAGTAGTGTTTGCTCCAGCCGAGTTTCATACAGTTTAAATATTTGCATAATGAGAATTAACTCAAATTCCGCACGACAATGCTATTAGTGGTCTATCACGCCTCCTCTTCGCCACACATGACCGTATTTCGTCACCTCTTGTATTTATGGTTCCGTAGCGAAATGGCATAAAGGAAAAAATAAGACGTAGTAGGCGAGTTACTAGCGCCGGGTTGGTTTGCTTTCGTGAATTGGATAAAAGTTCCCCGTGCGCTTTCGTGTTCGAAGTTTTTTTTATATTTTTGGGCCTGAATCTGAGTGTATTTATTTGGTGAAAATTGGACGAGTTCTTTTGACGCTGTACTGAGCGCGAAAGCACACTTGGGGAGATTGTGGTGACGTCATCTGTGGTGCGGGGGAGGTCGAGTGCACGGTTTTGTGGTAGGTTGTATAGTTTGGCCACAGTTTGGCGGCACGAAGCCGTGAAAGTACATACTTCACGTACATACACACTGTCACCAACTTTCTGGAATGCGCCCCTTGTTGCGAAGCTAAGACGTTCATCGAATTCACGTCAAAAATGTTTTAATTTTTTATGTAGACTGAAATGGTCGGCTGCCTATATCACCTACTACACAAGTGATGACAGCTCATAACATCTCGATGAACTAGGTGCCATGTCAGTGCTTCCCTTTTGCCGGGACGGAAAACACGAAACGTTCATCTAGTGCTGTGCTGTGACCCGGGCGGGCTAAACCCGCAGTAAAGTAAGGAAAGAGACCCAGGTGCGCCGAATCGCTTTTCAGTAGAGTTTTGTGCAGTACATCGAGGCGGGTTTTTTTATGTTGTCCTGTATGTCCTCCTGAGTCGGAGGGTCCAAAGCGCATACTCCGACCAGCCAATATCACCTCCGAGAAGGTAGGTGTCATACCGGAGACTTCCCTGGATTGCTGGCTATACTGGACTAGAGGAGAACACCGCCGAGGCTGCTATACGGCCATCTTACATCGAGTACGGTGGTACCAACCCAGTCGGCTACAATTTGAGCCTACCACCTAGTAAGGGGCAAGGGAAGGGACCTACAGTTTTACACCGGTTCCGAACGGGGAAGCAGCAGGTGTAGGTGTGCACGTAAATTTTTTCGTCAGAAAAAACTCATTGGTACATGCCGACCGGATTCGAACCGCGGACCTCTCGCATGAGAAGCCGATGCCCACACCACTCGGCCACCCACCGAATAGAGTACAGGAACTGGGCACGCACAGACAGGCACAGCACAGACAGAAGTAACCGTAGATAGTTTGTACCGTGTGGGGTCGGTACTTAAAAAGAATAGCCCCACTGCATCTCTCCCCGTCGCATGTCGTAAAAGACGACTAAGGGATAAGAAAATTCTTCAGCCTCGGTAGCTCAGTGGCGCGGTTGGTTAGTCAACTGTTTTTAAGCAACGCTGAGCGCGGTCGGTGATTGGATGGGTGACCGCTCGACCGTTGGAGGCTGACCGTGGTTCGGATTCCACGTTAAACTGTAGGTCCCTTCCCTTCTTACCTTACTAGGTGGTAGGGTTTATCCCGGCCGGGTTGGTACCACCGCACTGAACGAAACGTCGGTCGAAACGGCTATGTAAATGGTTCGTGTTTTCCGTCCAGTTTAGTGTAGCCGACATGAAATGAAGGGAAGCACTGACATGGCACCTAGTTCACCCTGTGTTATGGGCTGACATCACGGATGTTGTAGGTGATGTAGCCAACCGTGTCAGGTTCCATAAAAAAAAATAAAAGTAAGTACCTACCGTTAGCGCGCACGTTCGTGGCCTCTGCGGGCGGAGGCCGATAGATCTTTAACGATTATCCCTGTTTTGTCTTCGTATACTTCAACCACGCAATAAAACCTTATTAGATAAATAATTTAATGCTATAAATAAAAAAGATAAGGTTTCGTAAATGTCGTTACTTTCAGAGATTGATTCACAACACTATACATTCCAGTCTCGCTTTCCTGCCGGAGGCCACGAACGTACGCGCTGACTGTACCTACCTGTGAGAGTACCTATAGCATGTGGCCGATTTATAATCCAGTAATTTATCATAGCACCGAGCGAGCACCCACGTAAATTTGGAAAAGTCGGCGCCTATGAAGAGATCTACAGTTTTACGTGGAATCCGATCTACGGCCAGCCTCAACTGCCCTACGGTCACCCACCCACCCGACCGCACCCTTGCTTACCTTTGGCGGTCAATCACCGATTGTCAATCCGGGCTGAGAGAATGTGTGGCTTATTCACACAGACCAATGACTTGAAATAAACCCAAAGGAATCGAATGCTTAGATCAGTGATAAAATAACTAAATAACTTGACAATTGGATACACTTTGTATCTTTAGATTTTCAACATGAATTATTACATTTCTTTGTAATAAACTTTTACAAATATTTGTTGAATTGACTTGATATATTTAAGTATCAAATTGACGATGGCACTATACACCAGAAATAGGTAATGTAAATAGGCAGAGTGGTCAGATTCTTCAGTATTCATGTTTATGCTGTAAATATTAATGCTCTTGTGAGCGGTAGTATGGGTTAATTATTTATAAGTTACTATAATAGAATACTTGTAAGGTACAACAAAACATTGTGACTTGCGAAGTTTGTTTGTCAGTTCTTCTTCGCATTGAATTTAGAACTGGCGGAATTTTCGACATATCCAAGTATAGGTTACCTACCTATGGATGAAATTATACAATAAACAATAAAAACTGTTTTAAAAAACATTGCACCGACTTCAAAAAACAACCTACGTAGAACTGAAAAGTCATCATCATCATCATCAGCCTGTATCGGTCCACTGCTGGACATAGGCCTCTCCCAAGGCACGCCACCACACGCGGTCTTCCGCTCTTCTCGAACTGAAAAGTGTTAAATAATATTTTGATTCATATTCGGACCCTTGAGTTGAAGGGGGTAAAAAAGCACAAAAGGGGTCCATCTATCAATTTTCAGGTGTGCTTTTGTAACTCTCGGTGCGCGAGTTCGACTCGCACTTGACCGGGTTTTTTTTTTGTGAGAGAGAACCGTTTTGGCTCGACGAGACAACCCGACGGTCCCGCCCTGACACTTGAATGCGAAGACCAAGCTGCCCACTTACCAGCGGCTCTACCGGAATCAACTCGTCACACACGCTCAAAGATCGCCAATTTCAACCAACAGCCTTGTCCAGTGCATTACTTATGTATTATTGATTGAAATCAAGCTAGTTTTTTAGGGTTCCGTATCCGTCGTACGGGAGCCTATTACTAAGCCCACGCCGTCTGTCTGTCTGTCTGTCTGTCTGTCCGAGGACTGTATCTCTTGAGGTAGTCTGTTGAAATTTTCACAGAATATGTGTTATTATGGCCGATATAACAAAAAATAAGAAAAATAACAAAAAGTAAAAAATTCACGGGGGTCCCCATAAAACAGACTAAAAAGTGTATGCGCGCCATCTACCGTAAACAGTATGAAGCATTTTAACTAATCATGAATTTTAACTAATATGAAGCATTTAATAAAACACGCTATAGATGGCGTGAGTGGCGCTGACCATGACATGGCGATACCATAGTTTAAACAGAATCCTTTTACTATGGCGATACGGAACCCTTGGAGCGCGAGTTCGACTCGCACCTGGCCGATTATTTTTTTTGGTACGTGAGCGTGTCAGGGACCGCCATCACACGCGGGTCATTATCATCAGTTTTTAGACAAAAATATGAACGTCGTCGTGCCCAAAGACGACGAAAATTATAAATAGGTATTTCTATGTCGCACTTGTGGACTGGCGTATCTTTGCGTACACTCAAGTTACCGGCGCGGCGGTGGCCGTCTGTTGCAAATTGTGTGCTTAGATTATTTTGAGGATGAAGTAAATGGTGTGCAATGGCGATTATATTCTTTTAAATACTTTGGCACGGAGCAAACACGATTCGATATATTTTGCTTCATGGATGGAATATCTCAGCTCGGCGAGTAGAATAGATGGCCGCGAATGCGCATGAAAGGTCGAATATTCGACTTGGTATTTTTAAAACTATGAACTCTATGAAACTGGAGAAATGCATTGTGTTAAGTATTTGAAATGTTTTTTTTTATTTTTATTTTTTTTAATGGAAACTGACACGGTTGTCTACATTACCTACAACATCCGTGATGTCAGCCCATAACACCGGGTGAACTAGGTGCCATGTCGGTGCTTCCCTTCATTTCATATCGGCTACACTGAACTGGACGGAAAACACAAACTATTTACATAGCCGTTTCGACCGACGTTTCATTCAGTGCGGTGGTACCAACCCGGGCGGGATAAACAACCCGATTAACAACAAAATTACACAAATCTCTAAAACCTACCCGGTTTGATAACACCGCATGAAAGAAATCCTTTCCCGTTCTTTTGTGTAAATGTGTTAGTGTTTTCAATCAAATTCATAAGTTCGTCCAAGACTTTTTTTTATATAATCCGTTATGGGCGGCTGAGTCAGAGGGGCCAAAGCGCATGCTCCGATCAGCCAATATCACCTCTGATAAGGAAGCTACCATATCGAAGACTTCCCTTTGCATTGCTGGCTATACTGGACTAGATGAGAAAACAGTCGAGGCTGCTATGCGGCCATCTACATCCAGTACGGTGCCACCAATCCAGTCGGCTACAATTTGAGCCTACCGTACTTAAGGGGAAAAGGAAACATATAAGTAAATACTTAAAACTGTAGATCCCTTACATTTTTAAGTATTTCCTTATATGTTTCCTAAAGGTGAAAGTGCAGATTTATGTATTTAATTTCTTGTTGTAATATGTTGATTGTCATTGTTGTTTGTTTGTTTTTAGTCTCGTCCTTGATTGGAAAGGGGAGCCCGTGAAAGTCTCTCATAGTGAGTCAGCTGAGTGGGGTTACTTTTCGTCACAGGTTATTAGTTCACTTGTGTTTTTAATTATGTGAGTTGTTGCTGATTGACGAAAAAATAAATCATTTCATCTCATTAAACCAAAAAAACAACAAGCAATATTTCATATGAATCCCGCACGAAATCCTCTTATTTTAAACTTCGTCAGCGAATCCCGCTCGCTCGCTATCAGACAAAAGCGTTGGCGCTTGTTTGTTCTCGGCACTTTTTTATGATGATATAGAACCGACGCGACGTGTGAAGCACTGATGTTCGCTACAGTTTTACATGTCACACACGTGTGGAATGGACTGCGGAGCGATACAACATTACGGAAGCAGATTTTCGATAGCACATTTCTTCATTTATTCAATGCAAGTAAATTTTTGGCGGGAAATTTTAGTACCGACTGGCCCGCTAGGCTCTGTGAACGAATAAACAAACATACATACATATACAGGGTGTTTAAGGGTAGGGTTTTGTAACTTCAGGCTTCGAAAGAGGTCCATATTTGAAGACAAAAAGTTTTGAAACGTTTTCCCAGATTCAGTCATTTTATAGTACTTTTTGGTGAAAATCGTTTAATCGAGATTTGGTGGACGGTTAACGTGGGGACTGGACTAGGTCATTGCACTCCCTAGACCTAGACAGCACTTTTGCCAAATCTCCCCAAACTTACTGTCCATCGAGTTTTTATACCAATTTTCAATTTTTGTATGAAAAAAATACAGAATTTCGATTAGAGTGATAAGGATTTTTTTCTTCTAATAATGAATACTTTCTATTGCTGAAGTTTCAGGCCTATACTGAAACAGCCCTGTATATGCTGCCTTTCTTCAAACCCGTTTAATATTCTAGACAAGAGCTTGAAAAGATACATTTTTAGTGGAAACTGACACGGTTAACTACTAGGTACATAAGTGATGTCAGCCCATAATACCTTGGTGAACTAGTGGTGCCCTTCGGGCATGCCGGCTACACTGAACTGGACGGAATAGACGAACTATTTACATAGGCGCTTCAACATTCAGTGTGGTGGTACCAACCCGGGCGGGCTAAACCCTACCACCTAGTAAGGTAAGAAGGGAAGGGACCTAAAATTTTACGTGAAATCCGAACCATGGTATCGTACTCGTCGATAATAGTTCACGTAAAGTATGGAACAATTTATTTTATGATAGCGTACGCCAGAAATGCGGCACATTGACTGGAAGAAATTGACTTGAGCAATAAGTCCGCTCTTGCCACACATTAAGTGGCAGAGAGTGTAATATTATTATTATTCTTCCATACAACACGTGAACGATCAAGTCGCTTCAAGTAATAATTAACGGGAAATATTATAGTATTAATTTACAGGAATAATGTTACTTAAATTAAATAACTTATCCGTCGTAAACCACCATGCGGAAACCTTGTGTACTTATTATGCTAATGGAATATATCTAACATACATACCGCATACACTTAGGGTAAGAAGAGTAGGTAATCATAAATAAAAAAAGTGAAATTAAATTACAAATTTTAAAAAGCCCCGACTAATGTGTCCGATTTTTCGGACCCAGTTGATTTTTTTTTACTTAGCGGTTCCCCGACCGGAAATTATTATTTAATAAATTTTTTTTAGTGGTAGTTTAACTTTTACTTAAAACTTTATAAGACACGTAGTTAATTTGAACTTATAATAATTCTGTTAAGTTAGGTTAGGTTACAAGTACATAAAGGACAATGGGCAAAAATGTATGGAACCTGGGACCACCCTCCAACAGCAATAAGATATATGTCGTTGGATAGGTATTTTCAATTAGAACAACAATTGTTATGACAGCTTTGTTGTTGCAACTGTGCGTTCGGAGTTATGAGACTTATAAGTTCAGATATAAAGTTTAAAAAAAATTTTTTTGGAGGGGAAGAGGAAGAAAAGGGGAAGGGGAAAAAATAAATAGAACACATAATAATTATTTAATTGTTTATTATTTCAATCATGCTTTATGGTTTATCTATAATGACATCATTTAAAAATATTGCTGGTGCATTAAATCCTGCATGAATCGCATACCCTAAATACGAGATAATTGATATTATGATGTGTGTGCATGTGCCCATCGTTCGCCGTCCTGATAGGCATGTACAATAATGTTCTATTATAATATTGTTGTCTTCATTTTGGTCGTTGTTTATTAAAATATAACAATTGTATGTCCTTTGTTTATATAAAATAGATTTTTTTATATTTTTCTTTAGTAATAAAAAGTCTCATAACTCCAAACGCACAGTTGTAACAACAAAGCTGTCATAACAATTGTTGTTCTAATTGAAAATACCTATCCAACAACATATATCTTATTGCTGTTGGAGGGTGGTCCCAATCTGCCCATCATCCTTTGTTTTGTTTGTATATCCATCTATAATTTCCTTTTATTTACTTCAAGGCGGCGAGTGAAAGTGTAACATATTTCCATCCCTTCACCAATTAGGAAAAGTGCTGATCTTTGAATCAGCTGACCTGATCTTCAAAATCATACCGGCGGTTAAACCAGCTTCCTAAAAAAATTTAAAAAACCTGCCAAGTGCGAGTCGGACTCGCGCACCGAGGTTTCCGCACCAAAATAAAAAACATTGAAAAAAACACGTTTCTTGTATGGGAACCCTCCTTAATTTTTAACTTTTTTCTATTTTTTTATTATATATATATTTTTTTTTATGTAATCCGGTATGGGTGGCTGAGTTGGAGGGGCCAAAGCGCATGCTCCGACCAGCCAATATCACCTCCGAGAAGGTAGGTGCCATACCGGAGACTTCCCTGGATTGCTGGCTATACTGGACTATAGGAGAACACAACCGAGGCTGCTATGCGGCCATCTTACATCCAGTACGGTGGTACCAACCCAGTCGTCTACAATTTGAGCCTACCACCTAGTAAGGGGCAAGGGAAGGGACCTACAGTTTAACACCGGTTCCGAACGGTGAAGCAGCATGTGTAGGTATGCACATAAATTTTTTCGTCAGAAAAAACTCATTGGTACACGCCGACGCGATTCGACCCGCGGACCTCTCGCATGAGAAGCCGATGCCCAAACCACTCGGCCACCCGCCGCTTAAATTATCTTGTTATATCCGCCATAATAACACATATTCTGTGAAAATTTCAACGGGCTACCTATTACGGTTCAAGAGATACAGCCCTCGGACAGACAGGCGGCGTAGGCTTAGTAATAGGCTTCCGTACGGGATACGGAAACCTAAAAAACGGACGGTTGCTGTAAAATATGTTTTGAAACAATAAAGTCTCTCTATATCATCTATCTCATGGACTGTTGTTCACATCCTCGATATGTCCTCGACAGTTGAAGCTCCGCGTGCGTAAATGATTATTCTATGACAGCCGCCCATTAAACGCAGCTCGTCATCCATACAGAGCTCATAAAAAGTATGAAAATCAAGAATCGTATTTCGCATCATACAGACCGCGGCATGAGTGTGAACTCATGCTGGGAGGTAATCTGTGGGGGCCGCACATTACCTCCACTCGTCTGAGCCATTCCCTTCAGACTCTAGACAACTCCTCATATAATCCGGCTCTATAAGCACTATGGAGCAAGGGCGCTTCCAGACTTTAGATTTAGGGGGCGTTGTTGCCCACCTAAATGTAGTTATGGTTGACCGTGGGCAAGAAACGAAGTGTGGGAAGACAACCCGACAGGTGGGAAGATGACATCAAGTACGTCGGCTGAAATACGGCACTCTACGCTATATATCCTTTACCTATAATAAAATCCAACGTCTGCTTTCTGTCTGTCTGAGTGTCTGTCTGTCCGCTTATAACTCGAGAACCACTGAACCGATTTTTATAAAACAAAATTCTACGGATAGCATGATTCTTCCCATCAACTATAGGCTACTTACTATCACGCTAAATAGCTTATGAGGTTAGCAGTGAAGTGAAATATGAGAGCGGGCGGAGCCGCGGGCCCAGCTTGTAAGTTATTATAAGTGCCGATTGTATCAGTGCAAATATTAGTATTATTACTGCCAATTTTTTTTCTTTTTTGATTATTGTTATCATTGTTCTTTGTTTTTCCATGTTTTCTTTCTTACTAATAAATAAATAAATTGTCAATCATTAACTTCATAGGCTAGGCTTAAAACCAGTACAATGTTCAACTTGTTACATAGGTTACATTGTAAAACTGCGCCTATACCTTTTTCAGGCATACAGGATGAACGCATACTATTTATTATGTACCTAGTGATAAAACAAAATTGTATGTCTGAAATAAATGGAAATTTATTTTATCTATTTATTTATTTCAATAAGTGGTTCCGTCCGTACCGCTAAAGGCCAGGACTGAAAAATTTGAGAAGCGTATGTCCAGCAGTGTAATCCCGTATTTAAAAATTATATCCCCACTGCATCACTCCCCGTACATGTCGTAAAAGGCATCCAAGGGACGAGATGCCGTGCTGTAAGGCGACAGGCTAGCCACCTCTCACCTTGACACGGTCCTTCCACTGAGTTACGTGCCTTACTTGCTGCTTGATATTATCTTGTCCAAACTATTGATACTATTGTCCAAATCTGTCAGCCTCGGTAGCTCAGTGGTGCGGTCGGTCGACTGTTGTTAAGCAACGCTGTGCGCGGTCAGTCCTTGGATGGGTGACCGCTCGTCCGTTAGTGGCTAACCGTGTTTCGGATTCCACATTAAACTGTAGGTCCCTTCCCTTCTTACCTTACTAGGTGGTATGGTTTATCCCCGCCGGGTTGGTACCACCGCACTGAGCGAAACGTCGGTCGAAACGGCTATGTAAATAGTTCGTGTTTTCCGTCCAGTCCAGTTAAGCCGACATGAAATGAAGGAAAGCACTGACATGGGACCTAGTTCACCCGGTGTTATGGGCTGACATCACGGATACTGTAGGTGATGTAGCCAACCGTGTAATTTTCCATTAAAAAAAAATTGAGAGATCGATCTATCTAGGTGTCATGCCGGGCAGTGGACGCATCCACGCTGACTACCCAGGTCAATTGACCCATTGACAACTTGATACTTCAAGTATCTTAAATATTCATATATTTTTATTTTTTATTTTTGACAATACAATTATACTACATTGTAGTACACTAACATAATTATGTTGATACAAATTACGTATCAAAGTTTGACAAAGGCTCTTTACACCTGATTCACTTAATTAATAAGTCTTTGTAGTCAGAGCTCTCAGCAAAATTGTTAATCTTGCTCTCAAGCTGTGTTTTAGATGGACTATGGGCGGTGTTATTATGTGGCTAGTCACTAAATACTTGTAAAAATATGTTTTAAAAAAATACCCTGCGAAGTTTCTTGTCGGTTCTTCTTCGTGGGTGTAATCGAACCGGATAGAACAAATTGTGACAAGTTCGAGCGCAGTCTAACTGCCATAAGAATGATCAATAAACAATACAATACAACAATACAATACAATACTACCTGACTCAAAACGAAACTTAAACAAAGACGCAACCAGGCTTTCGATTTGGGGATCACTGCTTTGCAGAGCACCTCAGAATAAACCACACTTTGCACGACGACGCCTAAAAAGGTACAACTAAACTAATGTTAGAATTTTTTTTTTTATGTAATCCGGTATGGGTGGCTGAGTCGGAGGGGCCAAAGCACATGCTCTAACCAGCCAATATCACCTCCGAGAAGGTAGGTGCCATACCGGAGACTTCCCTGGATTGCTGGCTATACTGGACTAGAGGAGAACACAACCGAGGTTGCTTGCGGCCATCTTACATCCAGTACGGTGGTACCTGCCTACAATTTGAGCCTACCACCTAGTAAGGGGCAAGGGAAGGGACCTACAGTTTTACACCGGTTCCGAACGGTGAAGCAGCGGGTGTAGGTATGCACGTAAATTTTTTCGTCAGCAAAAACTCATTGGTACACGCCGACCGATTTCGGATCCGCCTCGGACCTCCCGCATGAGAAGCCGATGCCCAAACCACTCGGCCACCCGCCGCTTTTGAGAAGCCGATGCCCAAACCACTCGGCCACCCGCCGCTTTCGAGAATTATGTGCAGATGCATCTGCCCCCTCCTCTTTTCGCGCAGCACGATTTTACCACCAGATTGAATAATCTATTATATAACACTACTAGTATAGATGTGATACTGTAATTTTTTTTATGGAAACTGACACCGATGGCTACATCACCTGCAACATCCGTGATGTCAGCCCATAACACCACCGGGTGAACTTGGTGCCACGTCAGTGCCTCCCTTCGGTTGCGCCGGCTACACTGAACTGGACGGAAAACACAAACCATTTACATAGCCGTTTCCACCAACCCGGGCTGGCTAAACCCTACCACCTAGTAATATAAGAAGGGAGTCATATCCCTTAGTCGCTTTTTTTGTAATATCTCGAAACAAAGAAATAATTTGATTAAATGTACGGAACTCATAGACAAGGATCCATTCGTTCCAATTTTAATTTAATCGACGTTTTCTCATCCAAGACGGAGGTGAAGGGAGGGGGGTAATCCTCATTCACGCCCCTCCTGGATCCGCCCTTGGCACAGGGCCGGAGCGAGGCACAAGGAGGGAAAAGAACGCAATAGCATTAGCCAAGTGCGCCCTTTATCCATTACGTGCGCATCGACGGATCCAACTAACCGTTTTATCCGAAAACTATTTAGGAGAATCGATCTTCTAGAAAGTGCCCCCTGTGTCTCGGCTCGGCCCTGGAAATGAACATCCAGAAACGACATTATAAATAAACCATGTGTAGGTACATTTAGTACGAGAGCGCGCTGCAAAAAACCAACGTCATCGAGTACCAAGATGGGGCCAGTTTGTGGTGGTCTAGAATAGGATAGGCATCTTAAATATACAGGGTTGCCTGAGCAAATCCTGGCACGTTTTGTGTAGAAGGTAATTAAACATGTCATTTTTTTGGTGCAATTTACGTCATCGAGTACCAACTGGAGACCTAGTACATTCGATAAAGCTCATCAAGAAGAGCACAAAAATACTAGGTTGCCTCGTCCTACCTTGGCAGTTTTTGCAGTCGGGCAAATTTAAGAGTGCTGAAAAATGGTCAAATTTACGTCATCGAGTACCAAGATGAAAATCACACCATTCGATAGTTCTGGTAACCTACTTCATAAAAAACCTTGGTTGCCTGCCCTCACCTTGGAGCATTTCCTAGTCGGCCAAGTTTTATGTCGGATAGACGCCGTGTTACTAAGTTCTAAAATCGTTCATTTATAATCATAGAACCGTTTAACGATAGATTTATCTTAAAACTGAGAACACTTTATTAATCCAGCTATATCAGTGGTCATTAAACCGCGGCCCGCGGACCGCATGCGGCCCGCGGGCGATATTTGTGCACATTGTCACAAACAGCGCAGATAATAAGTTTTTTTTATTGTTAGCGCGACATATGGCGCCGAGCCACCCATAAGGTGTCTAACGACGCCCATGTACATCCAGTCCTGTGAGATACCGGAAGTAGCTACCGTGCAGCTCCTTGTATTTCCATACTTCCTCCTCCTTCCTCAGTGCTATGTATAACCGGCTTCCGCCAGTTCTCTTTTCCCATGCCCAGCGGGGTAAGAACTTTAAAGCTGGTGGCGAAATCGCGGTGCATCTCACAAACATCATTCTTTTCCAAAAAGTACTGACGGAGATTGCATAGGTACCTCGCGGTTGTGCATGTTCTTGGCATTTAACATACCTCGACACTTCCGCGGGATATACAACCTCATGACCGATGATCGTGGGTAATATATATTTTAGCTTTTACTCACTATGAAAATATTATCTGCGCTGTTATTGTGTGTGCGCGCTTAACGACAAAAACTGATGCGGGAATATGCAGAGCAACTGAGCGGGTCCGCACTGCACACTATTTTGACGACATTTCTTTCGACGTACCTCTGAGAAGGTTCATTTTCGAAAATGAACTTCTTAAAAAACAAATATTGCAATAACCTTTCCACTCATTTAGAAGACGCAATTAAGATTGCATGTAGTCCCAAAGACGCCAACATAGAAGAAAGTCCCCAAGACGCCAACATACATACTTAACGAAGTACACCTGCACTTCAAATTACTTTAAAGAACACAGTACACTTCAATACTTCTAATACACAGTCAATACTTCAATACACAGTCAATACTTTTAATTATGTTACATTGAATTAACTAAAACATGTTTGTCATTGTATTAAACATCTCGAAGACAAATTTTTTTTGTTTACTATACAATACGTGGCAGTAAATAATGTACATCGGGATTTAGAAAGAGACAATCCGGTTGTGGATCATATCTCTGTTGCTCTAACTCAAGAACTGCAACAACAGCAACTTCGTCAGCCTCGATAGCTCAGTCGTGCAGATAGTAGACTGTCGCTATTGATGATTAAGCAACGCTGGGCCGGTCAGTTTTTGGATGGGTGACCGATCGACCGTTGGAGGCTGACCGTGGTTTGGATTCCACGTATAAAACTGTAGGTCCCTTCCCTTCTTATCTTACCTTACTATAAGTGGTAGGGTTCAACCCGCCCGGGTTGGTACCACCGCACTGAATGAAACGTCGGTCGAAACGACCATGTAAATAATTCGTGTTTTCCGTCCAGTTCAGTGTAGCCGGTACGACCGAAGGGAAGCACTGACATGGCACCTAGTTCACCCGGTGTTATAGGCTGACATCACGGATATTGTAGGTGATGTAGCCAACCGTGTCAATTTCAATAAAAAAAAACTCGCACGTCTCTGTGCCCGTATAAGCTTTTAGAGACAATAGTTTCGTCTTCAACTCTATGAACGATCAAAATGCAACGTCTCTGGACACATTCCCCACCCAGGACGCCCAAACAACCATCGTTGGGGACTTGGCTGTCCTGCAAAGTAGCTTGAAGATGAAATGGACCAACCTTAGTAGAGAAGGCGCAAGCTTGCGTTTTGGCTACGTTGAAGTTGACCAAGTTCTCCTTTCCCCAAGAGGATACATTTTTGAGAACCAGGTCAACCTGAGCAACAGTTTTGCGCCTCGCATTTGCTGCTGAGGCCCCTCTACCCTTCCAGTCGTTGGTGAACCCTTGTTGATAAATAAAAGAAACAGCATTGGCGACAGCACGGACCCTTGTGAAACACAAGCATTGATTGATTAATCGGCCAAACAGGCACTATCTAGGGTGACAAAGATTAAGCGACCATTCAAAAACTGGAAATCCAAGTTCACAGTTTTGTAGGGACACCGTAGGCTGGAAGCTTGCTTAGTATTTCCCGGTGTCAGTTGCGATCGAATGCGTTGAATATATCCAGAGCGACCACCAGCGATTCTCTAAAACCATCGAGCCTTTCAGCCTACAAATGTATGACGTACTACGCTAGAAGATATACTAAGCGTAAGCCGTACTGCTTGTCGTCGAGGAGTTTAAAGTTTTCTAGGTACGTCAGGAGCGCTGAGTTAACCATTGCTCCATAAAATTACTGAATGGTGATGTCATCGCATTAGGACGATAGTTTGATGGGTTCGCTGGGTCTCCCTACTTGGGTGGGAACCGGCCGGACCAAAGCTCTCTTTCAGCACGAAGGCATAGAACCGGAGGAATAGAAGCGTTTGAATAGGCGGGCGAGGAATGGCGCCAATTGCAGTGCACAACTTTTCAAGAGGATCGCTGGAACGCCGCCAGGCTAGCTCCTCTTCGAAATATTCAACCCACGTAGCGTTTTATAGACCACTCTGGGGTGGAACTTAATATTTGCCATCATACGCCCGCAATGGGGTAATGTCCCTGCATTACCCCTGTCCCTGATTTATATTGGTTGGCGCCCAGGTCGTCCATGTTGGAGTTGGATGCGAAAAGGCTAGCAAAGACATTTACCTTTTCCTTCGCGAGTATAGCGAGCAAGCCATCCGACCGAACGCTGAACTTGTCGTGCCTGAACTTGGCCAAGTTTTGCGTTCGTTTGCAGGACCTACCAGCGACGACGCTGAGCTCTCGTCTATTCTCCACTTTTTTTTAATGGAAACTGATACGTTTGGCTACATCAGCTGCAACATCTGTGATGTTAGCCCATAATACCGGGTGAACTAGGTGTCATGTCAGTGCTTCCCTTCAATTAATGTCGGTTACACTGACTGAACGGGAAACAAACTATTTACATAGCCGTTTCTTCCTACGACGTTTCGTTCAGTGCGGTGGTACCAACCCGGCCGGGGTAAACCGTACCACCTAGTAAGGTAAGAAGGGAAGGCACCTACAGTTTAACGTAGAATCCGAACCACGGTCAGCCTCCAACGGTCGAGCGGTCACCCATCAATGTAGTGACCGCGCCCAGGATTGCTTAATAATAGTCGACCGGACCGGATCACTGAGCTACCTAGGCTGACAGACATATTTTGCAGCCATTTCCTATAGACCTGGTTCTTAGCGTCAATAACCAGCCTGCAATGACGATCGAACCAAGGCTTAAGGCGGCCGCCGATGGGAACGGTAGAAATAGGGATGGAGAGGGAGGCACACAGGAATGGGTCTGAAAAAGAGAAACAAACGTCGTGCCAAGAGTATTCTCCAAGGAAGGAACGGAAGTTATCCCATTGTGCTAACCGATAGTGCCAAACTCTCCACGTACTACATTCACGTGCTTTTGCGAAGTGTACAGTTGGCACAGTTGAGCGTATAAGGCAATGGTCGGAGTTACCGAGGAGAGCCTCAATCCTCACCCTGTAGCCATTTGGCTCAATAGTCAGGACAAGGTCCAATAAACTAGGTCGATAGACAGAGTTATTCGGTATCCGAGTAGTTCCGGACACCAACTGCGTCAACCCGTGTGCAATAGCCAAGTTGTAAGCAGGCATAGTCAGTGACGGGGGAGTCCAACCAATCTTGATGTTTAGCGTTGAAATCACCCAGTTTCACTAACTCCACCGCAGGGAAATAGCAGAACAGTTTGTCTGTCGTAATGCTGAGATGCTCGAAAAATGTCTCTGTCAATGACGCACTGAGGTTAGGGGATCTGTATGCACCCGCCGTGTATAAATCCTCACCACATGGGAAAGATTCACGCGGATACATACAGGGAAAAGAGGATCCGTAGACCGGATGAGCTGTATATAGTAAACACCAGATCTGACGTACAAGCAGACACCACCCTTCGCCATGAAACGTTCCTGCAGGTGACAGGCGACGACGGAAGATTTTGTGTGTAGAACACTTATATTGGCGAGGTCTACCTTAAATTTTGAGGGAGACCGGGCCGCTGGATATTTACTACTAATTTAACTTCGCAGGTCCGGAGCCACCTCGCCGCCCTACCGTCGACGACCAGGACACGATCCAGCGAAGTTTCTTGCCAGTTCTTCTTCACTGTGGTAATCGAACTGGCGGAACTCCTTCTAGCACTATTGCCCCGGCGGGCGCCGGGGTCGATGTCGAGCAAGCAGGCGGTTCGACTAACATTCTTTTCTCATTCGCAGTTCTCTTCTTAGCCAGTAGTCGATCACTGCGACCGCCCTAACTTATGGTGGACAAAGTGACCGCTCCTACTCGCCAGCCAGCCGGCCACGGCGACTGTCCTATTTTAATATAGGGCGGACAAAGTGACGGCAGGCCTCGCGTGGTTACCGCGCAAAAAACACCGGTTAAGGTGTGATAGTCTTACGACTAATACCTTGTTTTCCTTCGCACATTCCAGATTCCAGCGACCCTTTAAACTTTTTTTTATTTCTGTCAAATATTCCTTGAAGTAGGATACTATATCTTGATAGATACTATATGAATAGGTACGTCGAATTGCGGGGCAGCAACATTTGGGAAATTTGCCGAAACTCTTCTCCCGCCAGTCCCGCCACCCGCTCACTTGCTCTGCATATTTCCGCATCAGTTTTTGTCGTCAAGCGCGTACGTACACTCACAGCGCAGATAATAATTTTAGTGAGTAAAAGCTAAAATATATATTAATATCTGCGCTGTTTTTGACAATGCGTACAAAAACCGCCCACGGGCCGCATGCGGTTCGCGGGCCGCGGTTTGAGGACCACTGGTATAGCTGGATTAATAAAGTGTTCACAGTTTTAAGATAAATCTATCGTTAAACGGTCCTATGATTATAAATGAACGATTTTAGAACTTAATAACACGGCGTCTATCCGACATAAAACTTGGCCGACTAGGAAATACTCCAAGGTGAGGGCAGGCAACCAAGGTTTTTTATGAATTAGGTTATCAGAACTATCGAATGGTGTGCTTTTCATCTTGGTACTCGATGACGTAAATTTGGCAATTTTTCACCACTCTTAAATTTGCCCGACTGCAAAAACTGCCAAGGTAGGACGAGGCAACCTAGTATTTTTGTTCTCTTCTTGATGACCTTTATCGAATGTACCAGGTCTCCAGTTGGTACTCGATGACGTAAATTCCACCAAAAAAATGACATGTTTAATTACCTTCTACACAAAACGTGCCAGGATTTGCTCAGGCAACCCTGTATATTTAAGATGCCTATCCTATTCTAGACCACCACAAACTGGTCCCATCTTGGTACTCGATGACGTTGGTTTTTTGCGGCGCGCTCTCGTACTAATTACCTTGCATTCATTTTTAATTTCCGTATCCCATATGGAAGCCTACGCAGCGCCGTCTGTCTGTCTGTCCTCTGTCTGTCTGTCCGTCTCTCTGTCTGTCCTACTGTTTTATCTTTGGAGCCGTAATAGCTAGCCGGTTGAAATTTTCACAGAATATGTGATATTATCACAACAAATAATTAAAAAATAGAAATAGTAAAAAAATCCCTTATTTATTTATTGTTCCCCTATGTTTTATTTTTTTCAACGTTTTTTATTTGTGGTGCAGACACCTCGGCTCGCGAGTTCGAATCGCACTTGGCCGGTTTTTTTTTTCTTTTTTACCTTATTTTTGCCAACCTTCTTGTTTTTGCCATATGTACAGCTACACTACTACATTCTCAGAAATGTCTACGTGTGCACATAATCTATTTTTACAGCTCACCGAAGATACGCGAGTGAGCAGCCAGTGCGACAGAGATGATTTTTAGGGTTCCGTAGTCAACAAGGAACCTTTATAGTTTCGCTATGTCCGTCCGTCCATCTGTCCGTCCGCGGCTTAGCTCAGAGACCCTTAGTACTAGAAAGTTGTAAGTTGGTATGGGTATACATATTAATAACGCTGACCAAGTGGAAAAATAAAAATTTTGAAATATTTTTTTTTAGGTTACCTCCCCTACACGTAAAGTGGGGATGATTTTTTTTTTACGTCTACCCCATCGTGTGGGATGTCGTTGGAAAATATTGCGGGTTTGTGAAGAGCATTTTTCGATTTAGGGATCCGTTTGCGAATTATTAAACTTTTAAGTGCTAATTGCCAAAAACTCTAAGAAAAAAACCATATAAACAAAGATTAAAAATCCTCAAACTAACAACGCTGGAACAACGAAGACATAGAGGAGATCTCATAGAGACATACAAAATACTGAAGCGGCACTATGACTGCCCAGAGCTAGAAAGCATTTTTGTGTTAAACTCAAACACTCACCTAAGAGGTCACAGCTTGAAACTCAATTTAACAAACTTCTCAACCGAAGCAAGAAAACACTTCTTGACTAACAGAATCGTAAACAGCTGGAATAAACTGCCCGAGGAAGTTATTGAAGCACCCTCAATAAACACATTCAAAAATAGGCTTGACAAGTACTTAAAAAGCGAAGAAATATAACAATTAGCAACACCAGTGATCATCATAGACATGAACCCATCAGCATATTAAGCTGCTAGTTCATTACCAAATAATAATAATAATAATAATAAAAAGAGCTGTCAAACCGACATGTCGGAAAATTTTTCTTTAGAAAATTTCTTTTAAAAGTTTTTGCCTGGGACGAACAAACCGAGCTTCCGCCACGCGCGGACTCTTCTCCAGCGGCGCAGCTACCCGCACGGTTGGAGGCACCGTGCCGGCATCACCACCGCCGCCGCTCGGTGTCCCCGGGTACTCCACCAGCTCGACATGCCTGGCGACAGAAGCGGCTGCAGACCACCCGGGACGCGACGCGCGTGATGGAGAGCGGGCCCTGCGGCGAAGGCCGGCCGCCGCCGCGCTCGACTTCGACGCCGCCGCCGCCACCGCTCGCCCGCAGCAGCACTGCCTCCGCCCACCGCGTCGCCCGGCCTCCCCGCGCCCGGGTCGTCCAATACGAGAGCCGTCATTCTTCTCGCACCACTACACGCACACCCTACCACCCAGCTCCACGCCGTCGGTGCATTTCATCGACGACTAAGATGGAGTGTTGACGTCGGCCGAGCCACAAGAACTACGGTGAGGGCGGCGTCCACCACCGGCCAGCTTGGGGCCATCGGGACCTCGCGTCCCGTCTAGTGCCCCCGCTACCGGTGGTGTAGTGCACCCATGAGGCGACGCGCGCGCGAAGATGAAGACGTTTACAGACCTGCGCGACGACGTCGCCGTGCAGTCCGGCGGATACGGAGCTCTCCGAGATGGGGGTGGTGGTGGCCTACGTGTCTAGTACCACCACCTATCGCTCGTAGCTTGCCTCGCGTCGTCCCGGAGAGCTCCGTAGCCACGGCCTGCACCCGCCGGCGTGCTTGGAGGCTTGTCTCCCGCCGCCGGCGGTATTACCGTATTTAATTTTTATATTAATTTTGTGTATTTTTATTACTTTTTTGTATAATATATATAAAATTAATGTAAAATTTTCAATATGTGAAATAAAAGAAAATAATAATAATAATGTATCGGCCCTGGAAATGAACATCCAGAAACGACATTATAAATAAACCATGTGTAGGTACATTACCTTGCATTCATTTTTAATTTCCGAGGACTCTGGAAGAGGCGATTCTGAGGTACCGCTCGGCACCTACTAATGACAGGCCGCGGATACCGCGGTTGCCCACTAATAAACAAAACCTTATTATGGTGAGGATCCTGGATTCATATCTTAAACAATATATTGAATCTAGTACAGATCTTGCCGATACTCATTCGATCTTGTATTGTGGGGCGGTGGCTGCCTGTCGCATGGCGCGTCTAAAATTCGAAAATAATTCGCGAGACACACGCGCCATGACAGCCACCGCTCCCGCATGGCAGTTACGGATCGAACGACGTATCGGCGAGGCCAGGATCCTCATCGGAAAGCTATGCTGCTTCAGGTCTGGGAATACAAGACCAAAAATTATGCGTTTCGTGACTAAGGCTTTTAATGGAGCTATAATAAGCCGATCACAGCCAAACTTCCACTCGCTAGTCACGGAACGCATAGATGACCTGAAGCAGCAAATTAGCGCGTGGGCCCAACGTATCCGTCGCTATAGGAAGCGTGTCGACCATTTTCATCAGAACCGTCGATTCCAGAGTGACCAAAGGTGGGTATACCGGAACTGGGAGCACCCGAACCAACGACCGACAGACACGATCCGACCAACTGATCAAGAAAATGCTTCATTTTGGAAAAACATCTGGTCGGATCCTGTCTGTCACGTCGAGGGTGAATGGATGAGAGTTGTCCAGCGGGAGTGTCAGTCGATAGAACCAATGTCAGCCATAAATATCAGCGAAGAGGATGTAGGTTCTGCAATCCGCCTGGCACTGAACTGGAAATCTCCAGGGCCGGACGGATTGCAGAACTTCTGGCTGAAATGGTTCAGAAGCTGCCACTCCCGCTTGGCTGTTCAATTCCAGGATGCCCTCGAACGTCGGGTTCTCCCGGAATTCATGACCACTGGTGTCACCCACCTGCTCCATAAATCTGGTAGCACTGCGGAACCCAAAAATTACAGACCAATCACTTGCTTGCCTACCATCTACAAGCTCCTGACATCCATTCTGACACACAAAATATCAATTCACATAAAGGACAATAACATCTTGTCCGTTGCTCAGAATGGATGTCGGGCTGGTTCCCGCGGTACTAAGGAGCTGCTCCTCATAGACATGACCGTTTGTCAGCAGGTCCGACGCAATCGAAAGAACCTGTCTGCTGCCTGGATAGACTACAGGAAGGCTTTTGACTCCGTGCCCCATACGTGGTTGCTAAGGATACTAGAACTATACAAAACTGACACGAATATCTGTCAATTCCTTGGCGCATGTATGGGACAATGGAGTACTATCCTTCGTGTGCCAGGTGGCCAACGGACTTCGGTTGCAGACGACCGGATTCCCATACGGCGGGGGATCTTCCAGGGAGACAGTCTGAGTCCGCTTTGGTTTTGTCTGGCTCTGAACCCTATTAGCACTCTGCTTGAGGACTCAGAGCTGGGCTACTGTCTTCGAAGAGGAGGCTCTCGAATATCGCACTTATTTTATATGGATGACCTCAAACTGTTTGCCAAGTCAGACACCGAACTAATGTCGATGATGAAGATAACTGAAGGCTTCAGCAACGACATTGGAATGGAGTTCGGCTTGGAAAAATGTGGGACCATCCATGTGGAACGAGGTGTGATCGTGAACTCCGGCGGCATACAGTTGTCGGAGTCCATGAATGTTCGAGCTCTCTCCGAAGACGAAACCTATAAATATCTGGGAATATCGGAGGCTCTCAACATACGGGATACGGACATGAAACAATCAGTTAAGGAAAAGTTTTTTCACCGTCTTACAAAAGTGCTAAATAGCCTTTTGTCAGGCGGCAATAAAATTCGTGCCTATAACGGTTGGGTCATGCCTGTGCTCGTATATACCTTCGGTATTCTCAGATGGACTCAGACCGAATTGGACTCGCTGGACAGAAAGGTCAGGACGCTGATGACGAAATCCCGTATGCACCACCTACGATCATCGGTCATGAGGTTGTATATCCCGCGGAAGTGTGGGGGTCGAGGTATGTTAAATGCCAAGAACCTGCACAACCGCGAGGTATGCAATCTCCGTCAGTACTTTTTGGAAAAGACTGATGTTTGTGAGATGCACCGCGATGTCGTCACCAGCGATAAAGGTCTTACCCCGCTGAGCATGGGAAAAGAGAACTGGCGGAAGCCGGTTGTACTGAGCACTGAGGACCGCATGGAAGTATGGAAAGGTAAGGAGCTGCACAGTAGGTACTTCCGGTCTCTCACGAGACCGGATGTAGACCAACTTGCTTCCGTGCACTGGCTACGCTTCGGGGACCTCTTCGGGGAAACCGAGGGTTTTGTCTTTGCAATACAAGATGAGGTTGTCAAGACGAACAACTATAGGAAACACATAATGAAGGACGGGACCATTGACATCTGCCGCGCCTGCCACCAACCTGGCGAGTCCCTCAGACATGTGATTTCCGGTTGTTCGCAGCTTGCCAACACCGAGTATCTGCATAGACACAACCTAGTAGCCAGGATTATCCACCAGCAACTTGCCTTAAAGTTCAACCTTGTGGGTACCGAGGTGCCTTACTATAAGTACAATCCACCGCCAGTTCTCGAGAACGGTCATGTCACACTCTACTGGGACCGGTCCATTATTACAGATAGGACTATTCTTGCGAATAGACCTGATATTGTGATAGTGGACCGGGAGGCGAGGCGTGCAACGCTCGTCGATATCGCCGTGCCGCACGATGGTAACCTCGTCAGTAAGGAAGCAGAGAAGATGCTGAAGTATCTGGATCTGCAGCACGAGGTTACCAAAATGTGGCCCGTCGACTCGACGATCGTTGTGCCCATAGTCGTATCAGCGCATGGGCTGATAGCGAAGAGCCTCGATGACCACCTTAAGAGGCTCTCGCTGAGTGGTTGGGTCAAGGGCCAGATCCAGAAGGCAGCCCTGCTCGACACTGCACGCATCGTCCGGAGGTTCCTCTCTTTCGGACCCGACCATCGGTAGCCTGGGCTCGCCCCGCCGCCGGTGGTGGAAACTCCGTTTGTTTTTATATTAATTTTAGGTTTTAATTAAAAAAAAAAAAATGTAAAATTTGTATAAAAAGAAATGTGGAAATAAATGGATAAAATAATAATAATAATAATTTTTGTTAGAGTCAAGTGTCCCCACACCCCACCCCCTGCCAGCTAAACGGTTGTTGTTAGATATATGAAAAAATTCACAGCAGTAGTATATAATATATCGAAATTAAAAGGAAAACTATCACAGCTAACGTAAGTAGGCTGTACAGGTTGACGAGTAATAGTCGACCAACTTATAAAATGTACGGACGACAGCCATCATTTCACTGTTGAAGAACTTTTTCAAATTAACATTCATTTATTTCCCCTACAAAATTATACAAATAATCAAATGATTTATTATGATAGGGTTCCGCAACTACGGAACCCTACACTGCGCGTGGCCCGACACGCACTTGGCCGGTTTTATTCATCTTTGTCTTTCAACTCGTCGATGCGTCGTCTAGCAATTCAGCTCTATGCTCTCGGCCGATATTGTGGAGGGCGAGCGCCTCGCCTCGCCTCGCCTCGTTAGATGTGAAAAAGTTTTGTTCGAAATTGCTCAATTATTTGAGATTTAAGGACAAGTCGACCGATAAAAGTCGGCCTCCGTTAGATTTTACTGTGAAACCTGAAAACTTTTGAAAGTTCTTTCATTGTACCTACGACTTTTTATTGTAAGTACCTCTTTAATTTTGGTGTAAATTATCATACGAAGTAGCTATTTGAAATTGTATTTACCAATCAATCATCATCAATACTCACAATAAATCTGTAAGGGATGGTCATGGAGTAAGTTACTTTGTTTTATGAGATACTAGCTGTGCCCGCGGCTCCGCCCGCTCTCATATTTGACTTCTCTGCTTACCTCATAAGTCATTTAACGTGATGAAAAGTAGCCTATAATTGATGGGAAGAATCAAGCTATCCGTAGAAGCAGACTGTATTAAAATCGGTTCAGTGGTTCTCAAGTTATAAGCGGAAATACAGAGAGCAGACGTTGGATTTTATTAAAGGTAAGAATTGCGTTTATAGACTCTATGTAGAATACTAAAACTAATTTGACGATTTTTAGAAATCTTTTATGCATGTAGGTACGTATATGTATTTATGTTCCTCCATAACTCGCGAGCCGAAATAAAGGTACAGTAGCGTAGCGGGCTTACTTACTTATTTACGCGAGCGAAGCCGCGAGCAAAAGCTATTTTAAATATATCTTTCAACCTCCGCATACGACCGAATGTCCATGGTCGCCGTTAGACGCCTCATGGGAGGCTCGCTCGGCCGGAAAACATGTCGCGCTTTCAATTAAAAAAAAAATAAGACGTGATGTTATTATATTACAATATTTACAATATTTATTTTTCTTCTTGTATATGTGTAATTAATTATATAAGGATGTATATTATATTGGTTGTATGTATCTATACTATACTGTGTCCACTGTCCATGTAAGTTATATATTTTGGTGGATCAACTTTTTCTTTTAGCGTAAAAACCAGCTGCATGCAAGTCAATTAAAAAAAAGTTAATTACAATTTATTACTTAGTTGAAAATCAATAAGTATAAAATACTTAGGTTTATAGGCAATTGAAAAAAAAGTACATATACATATCACACACGCTGAATCCCGACAATCGGGGTAAGCAGAGTAATCGGTTGTCGGGATTCAGCGTGTGTGATATGTATGTATATGTATGAAAAAAGTAGATAACTATTTAAAATAAAAATTTACTAAATTTTAGAGGTGACCCAGGGGACAACTTTGTCCCCAGTTTTGTATGAAAAAAGGGGTTGTCGTCAGGGTAATCAATATTAAAAAAAAAAATCCTTAAATTTATTTGTGCAGCTTCTTTCTTATTAATCAATTACTTATCTGAGAATTGCTGTAACTATTAAAATAAGGTGAATTTATCAAGATAATATCCTGTTTTCAGACAGATAGCAAAAACAAGAAAAAGTTGATCCACCCATTTATATTTATTTCGTACTATCTACAAACCCATTCATTAGTCTGCATAGAATTTTGTAGCCCTCGTCAAGCAAGACGCGTCTTTTGACACGCGAATCAGCCACGTAGTCCCAAAACCCACGACACCGGCGGCGGCGCTCGCTGAAAATCGAGCTATACCGAAGCGGCAAAAAAACTTGCAAGGCACGGCAGCGCGCCACACACGATGCGAACGCGTGCGTTACACCAAGAAAGCAAGATTGAAATGGCTACGGAAATACACTTCTGTATATAAGGTCTTTCAAAATTAGTTCAGAGTACGCTAAGGGGTTCTGTATCGGAAATAGATCACTTTTGAAGAACAAAGAATTTTTTTTTTTTACAAAAAAAATTTTTTTTAATATAAAATGTAAAAAATAAAATTTTAGTAATCGTTTCAGTTTCATGCCAGGAACAAAAAAGTCTTCCAACACATAGATCTCTTTCTTTCAGAAATTGTGAAAAACCACAATTTTAGTTTTATTAGTATGGAATAGAAAGAATTTGATTTTTTTTACCAACTTACACGTGTTAGATCATAATGATAATGAATACTTTTTTGTTACTGTTATGAAACTGAATCGATTAGGCTATAAAAATCAACCACTTATTTTTTTATTTAAATACATAAAAAAATTCTTTACTTGAAAAAAGCCCAAGGTCCAAAAAATTTTATATAGGTTTTACTCCCTATATGATACAGAACCCCCCCTTAGCGTACTCTGAACTAATTTTGAAAGACCTTATATGAACAATACGGAACAACGTTCGCACACTTTTTTTATTATTTCGTTAACTAGTTTTAGATTTTTAGATTTTTTTTTTTTCATTGAAAGCACGACATGTAGCTTCATCAATAGGCAACCATCCATAAGGTGTCTAAGGACGCCTATAGACATTCGGTGTTATGCGGGGGTCGCAAATGCCACGGTGGCCTGACAGGTGCCTATTCACGCCCCTCTTGAAGGACCCGATACTTGGAGGGAATATAAGGGCAGGGGAGAGATCATAATATTGTCTAATTTCGAGCTACAACTTGATACGACCAACCGTTCAGAAGTTATAGTCCTGTGATATACAGACGGACGCACGAGTCATCTCTTTGATGTACGGAACCTAAAAACCTTGAGAAAAACAATTTCGAACTTGAGCAAAATTTTACGTCTGTAACGGTAAAGCAGCGCCATCTATTAGCACAACGTGTAAACTCTACCGCCACCTGGAGGGAACATCCCACAAGTGGTTTCAGTGATAAAGAAAATCGTATTCACGAACAAATGGGCATTGAGCCCAAACTATGATTATGGACTGGTTGTTCTTAGATGTATTTACTGAAATTAAATAATAATGCTATCTTACTCTAAGAAAAATGAACCTTTTCCACTAGAGTTTCCCTACCGGGAACTAACTAATAAACGGTCCATAGAAATATTCTGCCGCATTTCCATAACAAAGGGGCGTCATCCGTCGCGAATTCAAAAGAAAACTTGTCCCCAGACGCTTGAGTCAAACGAGCCTCGTTTGTGAGGAGTGACAATGGGCACAGAGGCTCATGTGGGGTTCAACAGGTGGGGGGGCTGCGGATCGATACCCGGGGCTGCAGCGGAGGCTGGCGCATGCGCTGTGGCGACCTTCCCTCCCGCATCCTTCCCTCCGGTGTGATCAGAGTATCTCAGTCGGACGCACCATGCGTCATTGGAACACTGCTCAAGCTGCCCTGCTGCTTCTTATCACCCTCCAAAACAGAGGTCAGTCTCCAGTTGTCATTCCATACATCTGCTATAATCACGTTCTCTCACTTATGATACCCTGGTACTTGGCGCAATAGTGCATGCTTTTGTCTGCAGGAAGAATCTTTTTTTAAATATTTGGAATCTGTAAAATGTGTTAAATTTTGATTTGGCACCCAGCAATTCGGTCTCCAATAATTCAATTAATTAATATTCTGGTCACACCTAATGTATACTGGTTTAATGCATATATCCGACAGCAACTTTCCTGTTTACTGGTATCCCCATTTTTATCCCTTTTAATAAAGATACTCAGTGAAATGGTATATCGTTGGTGATCTGGCAGAAAGGCCTATCTCAAAAATGTAAATTTTTCAAGAGACGTGAAACTGTTTTGTTCAGAACTTAGGGTCATACAATGTAAAAAAAACACGTACAATTTTATTTTATTTTAGTTTATCTATACATATAATAAAATCGTAGAGGTAAGAAAGTCTGTACATTGAATGTATTCGGAAAAAAACTAACCAGGGTGGCTTAAAATGAGATACTGACCATGTTAGAACAGTTTTTAAAATTTTTGTTTGTTTGTTTGTTTGTTTGTCTGTACGCGCATCACGCAAAAACCACTGAACGGAATTAGATGAAACTTTGTATAGTGGCAGGTTATATGCCGGGTTAACATAATACGTAAAAAAAAAATAACAAAAATAAAAAAAATTAACAATTATAAACATTATTGCGCGTTTAAAATCACGTAGTCTAAAGTACATAATTATATCTCGAGAACTGGCAGCAAATACAATTTGAATAAAATATTCATTCGAAATTTAAAAATAAGTAGATACAACGAAAATGACAGTTCTTCTTTTTTATAGCTTGAACTCAATAGTCTATACATATCTATTCTTTCTATACATATCATAAAATCGTGAATGCAAAAATGTCTATTTGTACGCGCGGCGCATCTCGCAAATACCACTGAACGGAATTTGACGAAACTTTTTATAGTGACAGTGTATATCCCGGATGAATATAATAATTAAAAAATATAATAAAAATCACGTAATCCAAAGTAAAGGTAAAAAACAATTTTAAATGTCATGTTGACAACGGAGAACTGTCATCTCGACGTGAGCTGGCCGGTGAAAAATTGTTTGATAAATAAAAATAATAATTGAAAGTCGAAGTTATATCGCTGTCATTGGTGCAATAAAATTTATATATCTGTTTCCCGCAGGCTTCGATCGCGTGAAATTCGTATTAAAAAAAAAAGAAAGTTAGTAACTAAAGGCGGGCCCGAAGGCGGATCTGCGCTCACGTAAACGATATTCTTTCTCGATGAAAGTAACTAAGGGCGAGGCGGAAGGCGGAGCTGAGTTCAGGAAGAAGAAAAATATTCTTGAAGAAAGTAAGTAACTAAGGGCGAGGCCGAAGGCCGAGCTCTATTCTGGAAGACCATAAACCTTCTCGAAGAAAGTAAGTAACTATGGGCGAGGCCGCAGGCCGAGCTGCGTTCAGGAAGAAGCTAAACCATCTTGAAGAAAGTAAGTAACTAAGGCGAGGCCGAAGGCCGAGCTACGTTCGGATAATTGAAAAACCATCTCGAAGAAATCAAGTAACTAAGGGCGAGGCCGAAGGCCGAGCTGCGTTCAGGAAGAAGCTAAACCATCTTGAAGAAAGTAAGCAACTAAGGCGAGGCCGAAGGCCGAGCTACGTTCTGACAAATGATAAACCATCTCTAAGAAAGCAAGTAACTAAGGGCTAGGCCGAAGGCCGAGCTGCGTTCAGGAAGAAGCTAAACCATCTCGAATAAAGTTAATTAATATTAAGATTTAGTTAATTTAATTTAAATTTTATTATAAAGTCCACGCTTCTAACGGAAAATATACCGTGCATCCTAGAACCTCGCGGTTATTCCCGGCTGGATGGCAAGAGGCCCGATGCTATCACCTTAGTGCCATGGACTAAGGGTAGTTCTTTGATGTGGGACGCCACTTTTGTTCTCACATTGGCTCCAAGTCACGTTAGGATATCTTCAAGAGCGGCTGGCGCGGACGAGGCTGGGGCGGAGAGCCTCAAACGCAGCAAATATAGAAATATAATTCAAGATTTCGAATTTGTTGCGTTTGCGGTTGAAACCCTCGGTCCGTGGAGCAGTGAAGCCAAAAGAGGCTTGAGCTGGTTGACGCAACTGGTGTCCCGCCATCAAGGGCTTATATACTTCATTCAAAGGGTAAGCCTTGCCATCCAGCGGGGTAATGCCGCAAGTGCTCTAAGAACATTCGAAAATGCCCGTTTTGATAGTTATTTTAATGTTTGTTAGGTAGGTTTAATTCTTTAGTTATTAATATTACTTTTTTATTTTTATGAAATAAATAGATTGAGCAAACGATATTATATTCTATCGAAGAAAGGAAGTCTTTAAGGGCGAGGCCCGAAGGCGAAAGAGGGTTTTTGGTTTACCTGAACGCAGCTCGGCCTTCGGCCTCGCACTTAGTTCCTTCCTTTCTTCCAGAAGGTTTATCGTCTTCCTGAACGCAGCTCGGCCTTCGGCCTCGCCCTTACTTACTTCCTTTATTTGAGAAAGGTTTATCGTTTACCTGAAAGCAGCTCGGCCTTCGGCCTCGCTATACTTATATACTTACATTCTTCTTTGGAATACGAATTTCACGCGAGCGGAGCCGCGGGCTCAGCTAGTTTTAGAATAAAGTCGCCTGAATTTTGTCCTGACATTGTGGAAAAAATTATATAGGACATATTACCACCAAGATCTGAATTTGGCAAAAATTTTGATAGGACTTTCTGCCAGATCACCAGCGATAAAGCTCTTTGAAACAGAGACAAACGCACAAAGAGTTCCCAAAGCTTTGTAAAAACGACCAAGAAAAATGTTCAGCTCCTTCAGTTGTGTTGATTTCTTAGTTTCAGTGTTCCAATACTATTTAGCTATCAACAAATGAACGGTTCAAGCGTCCTTAGAACATTGCTCATATTTCCTAGGACTAATCAACGTTTGTATGCAACAGTACCAAGTGCTTCATTGTGTTGAGCATTGACGTCATCGAGATGCGCAGTACAATTTCAGATGCATTTGCAAGTGTGCGTGTTTTGATGTGTGCACTCGCATGCAGTAACAAGTGGTTTATATTGCGTTTGCGGTTGAAATCCTCTGTCAGTGAAGGCAAAAGCTTCTTGAAGAGGCTTGGCCCTCGGCTGGTGGACGCAACTTGCGTCCCGCAATCAAGGGCCTTCTTTATTCTAAGGATAATCCTTGCCATCCATCGGGGCAATGCCGCAATTGTTCAGGGAATTTTGAAAACGCTCCTTTCGATAGTTATTTCAATGTTAGGTAGGTTTTAATTGTTTAGTCATGTGTACTACTTTTTTTATATTTTCTTGAATAAAAAAGTTTTTTTTTCTGTTTGTATTTGTAATCTAATTGGGTGGAATCAAAGTTGTATATGCGCATATCTGCCTGATATACTGATATTACCAGGCAGGTACAGTCAATTTCACCCCTGTCAATTTCATTTTGAAGATGCGTGGATTTTAAAACCAGGGAAAGGTGTTTGTTTCCCCGGCAGAGCATTCTACATACTTATCTTACTTAACCTTTAAAGAACCCATCGTTTCTCAAAATCGTTTCCCTGACGCACGGCTAAGATGTGGAATTGTTCCGACGTGTACGCTGCCCGATATCTTCGACTTGATGTGGGGTTTTCAAGTCTTTTCAAAGCTGCCCAGCACTTCAACAGTCCGCGCGTGATTTCACATGGTGAGGTGGATATGGGTGTTTCACAGCACGGCTAAAGATTAAACCCCCGATTTAAGAGAAGCTGAACACATGATTGAAGAGAAGCTGAACACATGATTGAAGAGAAGCTGAACACATGATTGAAGAGAAGCTGAACACATGATTGAAGAGAAGCTGAACACATGATTGAAGAGAAGCTGAACACATGATTGAAGAGAAGCTGAACACATGATTGCAGGTGTGAGAAGCGGCGGCGGCGAGCTGCTGGGCTCGGGCGTGCACCTGACTCCCGCGGCAGCGCGTCCCCCCAACGAGCTGTGGTGCTACCGCTGCGCCGCGGCTGATGCGGACGACCGCTGCGCAGACCTGAGGCACAACCATTCTGCACTCATACACAAGTGCAGCAACGATAGGAGACTTTGTATGGTGAGACTGATTTTCTTCTTCCACACCTTCTTACACAAACTTAGAACAGACAATGAGATAAGCAGGAAATGCTGTAATCGGGCTTCTTGTCTATTCGAATTCATCTACAAGCCCGACTGCAACTTCTACTGCTCTTTCCTCGTTTACTTAATTTTTATTGAAAGTCGGGGTTTTTTATTGTTATATTTATTTCTTTATTTATACTTTTTAGTTCTAAACCATAGTGTGTAGTATATTTTTGTCTTTATAAGCAAAAATGATAGCCCACTCGATGGATTTTCAAGACAGAAAATTTTGAATGTTTCGTTTTATCCATACTCGCGCTACTTGAACAAATCGGTGGACACCTCATTCATCATAATCTATTCAGCCGTGTACATATATCTACATTAAAGTTAAACAGATAACTCTCCTTTCCATTCTCGAGGATAATAACCCCAATGTGGACCTAACCGTCAGATTAAACCTGCCTGTCCTCCTGTCTAAAATTTAACCCATTAAAATTCCCATCCGGTGCGAACTTTCAAACATTCAACAGACGTTGTGGCATTCCAGGTGAAACGATTCTCCTACACGACATCCAACGAGAACTCCACGTCGACCCTCAAGATGTGGTCCCTCGAGAGGAACTGCACCAAGCACTGCGAAGCTGGCTGCATCGTCATCGGGGAGAGAACTAAACTATACGCCTGCACATCATGTTGCACCACTTCCCTGTGCAACAGCGGGTCTGGCGCCGAAACTACTGCACCAATCGTCTGCGCCTACTTTATGAGAACACTTCCCATAATCGCTGCATTGGTCAACTTCAAAGGGGCGTACTTATGACGCGTCTAGCATCATAGATCATACGTCAACAAGTGCTTTTAAAAAACAACAGTCGAGGCTCGATCATGAGATTTTTTTGCCACTTCGCCGTGTTCAAGTATAGTGCTGAAGTAAATAAGCGTCCTTTATTCCTTGCCATCCAATGTATCTCCGCATAGCACACGTCGCAGAGAAACGGAACCCCTAGAACGATAAAAAAGGTATGGACGCCGGACTGTCAAATGCTTGTATGAGAACTAGCGTCGGCGAGTAGCGGGGTGCGGAGTGTACTTACCCATGATAAGATATTCAACTATTGTGCACACTAAACTTGGCTGTAGTGTTTTTACACGTAAACACAGAGCATGCGGGCATTTTAAACAGGTTTTTGCGAACGCAGCCGATGACAGACTGGCGGGCCAGCGCGTGACCGTCCAATGAAACAAGTATGCTTTTACTTATATCGTGTTACGCTGGCGAGGATAGGGTTCGGGGTCCATACCTTTTTTATCGTTCTAGCTGAACCCTTTTGTTGTTGATATTGGGTTTTTGAGGACCCATCGTTCCTCAAAATCGTTCCTCTGTCTCATCGCTGGGGTGTGGAATTATCTACTGAGGAGTGTGTTTGCCGATACTCTTAACCTGTCAGATGACGTATTATCAAGCTGTATAGTGCCTTCTACAGTCGGCAAATTTGCTGGTATGGTGTCTCGCTGCGCGTATGCGAGTTCTGGTTGTATCGGGTCCCTCTAATCCCTCGGCACAGACAGTACAGTATTGCCACATACAGTATTGCCAAATGGCCCGCTAGAGGCTCTGTATCATTTTACCATACAAATGTTTACTTTCTCCGTTCCGTTACTGGAACACTTATAAGCGGCCGGTGACCGAGTGGTTTGGGCATCGCCTTCTCATGTGAGAGGTCCGAGGTTCGAATCCGGTCGGCGTGTACCAACGAGTTTTTTTCTGACGAAAAAATTTACGTGCATACCTACACCTGCTGCTTCACCGTTCGGAACCGGTGTAAAACTGTAGGTCCCTTCCCTTGCCCCTTACTAGGTGGTAGGCTCAAATTGTAGCCGACTGAGTTGATAACACCGTACTGGATGTAAGATGGCCGAATAGTAGCCTCGGCTGTGTTCTTCTCTAGTCCAGTATAGCCAGCAATCAGGGAAGTCTCCGGTACGACACCTACCTTCTCGGAGGTGATATTGGCTGGTCAGAGCGTGTGCTTTGGCCCCTTCGACTCAGCCACCCATACCGGATTACATTTTTAAAAAATACTGGATCACGGCGAAGTGTTATAACAACTAATGATAAAGCCTCTGCAACTTTTTCACGGATTCTTTTAACGTTCGCTTCGACTTAACGATCGTGCTCAAGTTAATAATTTGTATAGAGCAGTGTTTTTCAATCTGTGGGTCGCGACCCTTGGGGGGGTCGCGAAGCCTTATTCGGGGGGTCGCCGGCAAAAGGAAAAAGGCAATGTTTTACACTACAATAAAACACAATTTACACAATTTCAGTGAGAAGGATGGGCCTGTTTATTATGTCTGGGATGTTTTTGTTTATTTATTATACTGTCTGGTATGAATATAGGTACCAGAATATAGAAAATCATGAACACAGTGTTTTAAATAATTACTAACTTTTTTCTGTCTATTGCCCAAGGGGTTCGCGAGGATTTTTCAACCTGTAAAGGGGTCGCGTATTCAAAAAGATTGAAAAACACTGGTATAGAGAAAAGATGCAGGGCGTCTAGCGAGCGGTTTGCGTAATAAAATTGCCATACAAATATTTATTGAACAAGATCGTTGAACGTAATGAAGTGTTAAAAACGTGATAAAGCTACTGGGCCCCTATTATGAGTGTTTTAAAACTTATCGAAATATCGCTTTGACACATTCTAGTGCAAAAATCGCCCGCTAGAGGCGCTGCATCTTTTCTCCCATACAATCTCTTTCGTTCGGGCGAAACTGCTGATCGTTTTCACTTAGCGAAAAAAACTCGTAATAGAGGCTTTGAAATTGCCCGCCGTGTTCTGATGCTTTTCGATATGACTTTGTCGAAGTACGGTTACATGCTCGTAGGTAGTAAAATCACGTGTATTTCTTAAATTAATTTTATTAGACAGGTAGATAGGTGCTGATGTTATAATTCTATGCTTTTTGTAATATAGATTTTCGTTCACGACCGTAGAATACAAAAACTTCACACTATTAAGTAGGTTACAAATTCCTAGATTAATGCAACGAGATTTAGTGAACAAAAAAAAAATTATTAGATTTTTGTTCATGACATTAGAATTCAAAACCACACTATTGGGTAGGCTACTAATTCCTAGTTTCATGCAATAAAATTTTCTGAAAAACTTTTTTTTGTTCTAGCCAAAAGATACTGAAAATTTCAATCTTATTCGCTGGTAAGCCCTCTGCTACATTGCCCCTCATTGAGGCCCCAACATATTGCTTCGAATTTAATTTGCTGCTGATATTTGCCGCCAACAAAGTGTATTAGCGGACAGAACAAATGTGTGACAGTTCGAGTACAGTCTTACTAATCTGCTGGCATGGCACCTCATTCAACGTGGCTTACAGGCTTACCCTTTGGAATGACGTATGCCCTTTATTGGGGGACGCCAGTTGCGTCCACCAGCAGAGGGCCAAGCCACATCAAGAAGCTTTTGGCTTCACTGCTCCACGGACCGATGGTTTCAACCGCGAATGCAACAAATTCGAAATATTAAATGATATTTCTATATTTGTTGCGTTTGAGGCTCTCCGCCCTGGCCGCGTCCGCGCGCCGCTCTTGAAGAGGCCCGAACGTGACTTGGTGCCAATGTGTCGACACAAGTGGCGTTCCACATCAAAGACCTACACTTAGCCCATGGCACTAGGGTGATACCATCGGACCTCTTGCCATCCAACCGGATATAACCACGGAACAGAAATAACCGCTACACATAGATAATCAATCATAGACGTATTATTATTTCTCTATTTAGATATAATAGATTCCCATGCCCTTACTGGGTGGCTAAAATTCTAGCCGGCTGGGTTGGTACCAGTTCAGTAGAACGTAAAATGGCCGGATTGCAGCCTCGGCTGTGTTCTCCTCTAGTCCAATCAAGCGGCGGGTGGCCGAGTGGTTTGGGCATCGGCTTCTCATGCGAGAGATCCGCGGTTCGAATCCCGTCGGCGTGTACCAATGAGTTTTTTCTGACGAAAAAATTTACGTGCATACCTACATCTGCTGCTTCACCGTTCGGAACCGGTGTAAAACTGTAGGCCCCTTCCCTTGCCCCTTACTAGGTGGTAGGCTCAATTTGTAGCCGACTGGATTGGTACCACCGTACTGGATATAAGATGGCCGCATAGCAACCTCGGTTGTGTTCTCCTCTAGTCTAGTATAGCCAGCAATCCAGGGAACTCTCCGGTATGGCACCTACCTTCTCGGAGGTGATATTGGCTGGTCGGAGCATGCGCTTTGGCCCCTCCAACTCAGCCACCCATACCGGATTACATAAAAAAAAAATCCAAAGGGAAATTTACCATATGGGGCTTTCTCAGAGGTGAATTGGCTGGTCGGGGCATGTGCTCTTGCCCTTCTGGCTCGGGCGCCGTTTTACACTCCGAATTACATAAAAAAAAATTGGGTGCGTAGATATTGTTTATTGCAAGTTTGTTGTATAATTTCATCCACAGGTAGGTAACCTACGCTTGGACATGTCGAAAATTCCGCCAGTTCCAAATTCAATGCGAAGAACTGACAAACAAACTTTGCAAATCACAATGTTTTCTTTTATAGATAGTTCTCATATTATTATATGCTCATACGCGTTTTAGTTTACGGCATGCCTTCCATTCCAAAATGTCACATCATTATTTTGTAACCCTCCATCTTACCTAGAGAAGTACTGAAATCTTGATGCTTGAATCAGTTTGTAAGTAACTTCCTAGTTTTACTTACATTGTAAACGACCAGTGAGTGGGACTCAAATTTAAAAATAAGATAAATTTATGAAGACACATCCGCTGCAGCTCTCAGATATAAAATAAGTAAGGCAAAAATAAGACAGGTTGAAAATATTAGAGTTACTTATAAAAGTGAGATCAAGTTAAGAAATGAAATTTAAAAACGAATCGCATCTAAGCAAAAATCTAATTAATTCTGAAAATATAATGCTTTATGTAGGTTAGGCAAAATATTGATTCGCCTGAAAAATAAAAACATCTCTTTTGAAAAATCACTCTGTACATAAATGTACTCGTTAAGTTTAATTTAATAAAGCAATAAGAATATTAAGGTTTGTTTCAATTTATTTTAATTTTGTCATAATAAATTAATTTTTATTTACATTTTTGCCAGCCTCAGTAGCTCGGTTGAACAATGCAACGACATGCGATCGTGAACGCACGTCTGGGCGCGGTCACAAATGCATGGGTGAACGGCAGGTGCGCCCTAGGGCGGTGGGTGTGCGCCACCACTTCCTACCTCGTACCCCGCGTGCCTTCGTAAAATGAAAACACTCTATCACAAAAAGTTAAGAAGAGAAAGAGAAGAGTAGACACAGAAAACCAAACCACATTTTTTTTATGTAAACTGACACGGCTACATCACCTACAACTTGCGTGATGTCAGCCCATAACACCGGGTGAACTAGGTGCCATGTCAGTGCTTCCCTTCATTTCATGTCGGCTACACTGAACTGGACGGAAAACACTGGTCGCCCTTTCGCACGGAATCTCGTCCTTTTACGACATCCACGGGGTGAGACGCAGTGGGGCTATTCTTTTTAAGTACCGGCCTCACACAGGTCGCTGTTCTGTGACATAAAGATATCGTTAGGTACTGACTACTCCGGATATCGTTACTGACTACTCCGGATATCGTTACTGACTACTCCGGAAACACCTGTCTAGTGTCTAGGCTTCGCGGAACGAAACGACCTCACTCCGGACGCTGCTTCTCGCAACGGTCTATCGTGCTACTATTGCTTGTCCATGGAAATTGACCAGCCCTGCACGACCTTGAGCAGCAGCAGGAGTTTATTCTCTATCGCCCGCGAGTGTACCGGCAATAAGACAATTTGTCGGATGAGTTTAAGTATAATTCACAGAATAATACTTCTGTGCCGTGTAGGACCGGTACGTAAAAAGAATAGCCCCACTGCATCTCTCCCCATGCATGCCGTAAAAGGCGGCTAAGGGATAAAGACCAGATGCCGCGCTAAAGGGCGACAGGCTAGCCACCTCTCACCTTGGCACGGTACTTCCACCGAGTCATGCAGCAGGTGGGTCTTCGTACCTTACTTGCTGCTTGATCTATTGAATCTTGTTCGAATACTTTGCGAAACGTGGTGTTCGGTGTTGTGCTGTAATTTACCAGAGTTCTTGCAGCACAACACCGATAATACTCTGCTTACCCCGATTGTCGGGATTCAGCGTGTGTGATATGTATGTATGTAATACTTCTAAGCGGCGGCGGGTGGCCGAGTGGCCTTGGCATCGGCTTCTCATGCGAGAGGTCCGAGGTTCGAATCCGGTCGGCGTGTACCAATGAGTTTTTTTTGTGACGGAAAAATTTACGTGCATATCTACCACACCTGCTGCTTCACTCACCGTTCGGAACCTGTGTAAAACTGTAGGTCCCTTCCCTTGCCCCTTACTAGGTGGTAGGCTCAAATTGTAGCCGACTGGGTCGTTACCACCGTACTGTATGTAAGATGGCCGCATAGCAGCCTCGGTTGTGTTCTCCTCCAGTCCAGTATAGCCAGCAATCCAGGGAAGTCTCCGGTATTGCGCCTACCTTCTCGGAGGTGATATTGGCTGGTCGGAGCATGCGCTTTGGCCCCTCCGACTCAGCCGCCCATACAGGATTACATAAAAAAAAAAAATTTAAAAAAAAATCAGAGCGGCGACGACGACGGCGCGGGCGGTAAGGGAAGTGATGTACGGTTTTACATGGGAACCATTATCAAACTTGGAATGAGTGAAAAAAAAAACTGAATTCGAAACCACTGCCTCGAACAGACGAGGCAAACCATTTCGGCAAGGATTTGGCTAAACTCGTTGTCGATAAGTCGGATGACCGTCGCGCCGGTGATTTCTTCACACAACGTTTAGCGCTGGAGATTCAGAGAGGCAATTGTGCAAGTGTCCTAGGTACCGCAGGAGAGTTGGGTTGGCAGAACTGGAGGAGATTTACCTACTTACTTAGCGCTCCCACCGCACCCCCAACGCTTAACCGGAGCAACCATTTGTACCACAGAGCAGCAGTCGGCAGCCGTTGCCCCCTGCCAGCGCTGCACTTTACATACTTATACCTTCTGTCAAGCGTGGGTCAAGAAATATACATGGTTTATAAATTATGTATAACCTACAGACTTACACACTATGTTAGGCACCCAACACGACGCGATTTCTTGCTCTGTGATTTGTACCTTATGCTCTGCTTGGCCCCGATACACTTCTGGTATCGAGAAAAAAGTTCAACTTTCTAATGTGCCCGCGTTTGTTCAGGTTAGGAACGTCTACTACTACAGGTCCCCACGGGAAGGAGACTCGAAGCCATCGCTGAAACTGTGGGCTGTGACGAGGGGGTGCGTTGACAGCTGTAAGGCCGAATGCGGATACGGCACAGGATTTACGGCGGGATACTCCTGTTACTCCTGTACCACCTGCTGTACGACTTCCTTGTGCAACACCAGATCAGGAGCAGCACCGCTCCAATAGCCTTCTCCAATTCTTGAAGAACTCTAGATTAGGTACTTTAGATGTCTGGGAGTCAGCTATGATATACAACGTGTCCCAAAACTCAACGTCAAGCGGGAACCATGGAGGTCCCAAAACTCAAGGACAAGCGGGAATCAGGGAGTAGGCCAGTTTATGACTACACAGGGAAAAATAAGAAAAAAAATCGGAGTCATTTGTTTTTTATGATATGAGCATTTTTTGAAAACGTTTCGTACAACATTTTTAGGTACCTACTACGGCTACAAATTTGCAAATATAATTGTAATTTTGTTTTATTGGTAGCCTAAATAACTCTGCTATTGATTAGTATCCCAAATTAAACCAAAATTCTCAGAGTTTTATCACAAAAAATGAAGTAAAATTTTCAACGTTTTTCAAAAAACGCTCATATAAAAAAAACAAATGACTCTGATTTTTTTTTTCTTATTTTTCCCTGGGTCGTCATAAACTGGACTGGAAAAAAACGGATCTCCAGGTGCCACGATCCTGACACACCTCTGCCGCCTCTTCCACTCCCATAATGTTTCCAAAATCAACCCCATGTAATCTACCCCAAAAATATGTTTCGTCTAATAAATGTCACTCGAGGTCTCATATTTTAAGATTTTCGGCGAGACGCAGAGCGGGGCGGGGGGGGGGGGGGGGGTAACGCCGGATTAGTGGCGGGGCAAGACCTAAATTTGATGTGGGCAAGATATATTTTGCGAGGCCCTCTCTGGTGGCATGGGTTTTATGGATTTTCACTGTTGCAATTCTGTGGTTGTAAGGGATTTCCGGTATACTGATCAAATCAAACATTTTTGTCAGCATACCTTTCGTCGATAAAAGTAAACATAATCAAATTGCAATAATACAGCCTTCACTGCCTCTGTCCTGTCCAAGGTCCTGTCAAAGGCTTTATGGTAAGTTTTAGTTTGCCTTTGATTAAGTCTAAACATGTTTACTCGAGGTCTCTTTTAATAGATCTAGCTGAATATTTTTCATGTATCAAAGCTGCATAAACTTTCGAGGAGCGAGGCCCCTCGGGCCGCGAGGCCGTGGGCGGTCGCCTACGTCGCCCACGCTTTGCGCCGCATCTGCTCCGGATTAGTCTCGGGACCGTATAAGCTGCTGGTTTTTAACCCCCGACGAAAAAAACGGAGGGGTGTTATAAGTTTGACGTGTGTGTGTGTGTGTGTGTGTGCGTGTGTGTGTGTCTGTCTGTGGCATCGTAGCTCCCAAACGGATTGACCGATTTGGATGCGGTTTTTTTTATTAGGAAGTTTGTTTAATCGGGATGGTTCTTAGCTATGTTTGTAATCAAGTAATCAAGTAATTAAGTAATAAAAAAATTAATTATCTTGAAAAGTGGACCGATTTACATGCGGTTTTTTTAAAAAAGCTTGAAATAAAAGTTAAATTACAAATTTAAAAAACCCCCGACCCTTAAAAAGTCAAAAATAATTTCCGGTTACTTACTTAAAGGAGTCGGGGGACCGCTAAGTAAATAAAATATAAAAACTCAGCGCTGCGCGGGAATTTACTTAGCGGTCTCCCGACTCCTTTAAGTAAGTAACCGGAAATTATTTTTGACTTTTTAAGGGTCGGGGGTTTTTTAAATTTGTAATTTAACTTTTATCACAATTTATTGTCACACCGCCGCTGTGAGCGTGAGCTGAGCTGGTAAAACTAAGAATAATGTCCGCGGAAAACGGCTTGATCCTGAGGCTTGTTAGTAAATTACTTGTAGATTATGTATCCTAGGCAGGAAGGACGTGGGAAGGACAATCCGTTCGACAGACTAACAACGGACAAATTCACCAGCATCTCGGCTAAAGTATATATATTTTTTTTTTATGAAAACTGACACGGTTGGCTACATCACCTACTACATCCGTGATGTCAGCCCATAACACCTCATGGTGAACTAAGTTGTCAGTGCTTCCCTTAGGTCGTGCCGACTGCACTGAACTGGAAGGAACACAGTTCGACAATGAGCTGCCGTTTAACTCCTGTCAAATGTATGAGAAATGTCACTTTAACCGACACGTTTGGCGAAGGCAAACAGGAGGATAAGGGAAACAAGTTCATCAGGGCAGAGCGGCCATATTAGTACCTACCGATAAAATAGGCTACTGTATCAATGGACCAACGATGCGTCTGTGCTTCAGTTGTCCTACCTACGTGAGTGTACAGATTCTCCAATGGCTCGTCGCTGAATAGAATTCAAGGCTGAAAGAAGGTACTCAGGGGAACCCTCCGAAAGATGACTGCAATATTCCATCAAAGCAGTTGGACTGGTGTGAAAAATCGACTTCGGTATGGGATCCCTAGTTTTCGAGACGCTAATTTCGCCTTGGACTCTTTATAAGAGTTTGTATGAATGACATGTACAAAATAAATGTGTGCTGTAACTAATATCTACTTACCTAGGTGCGTACGCCACGCCAAACACTAACAAGTCTTGCATACAAAAATGCACTCAATGATAAAAGCTAATCTTGTTTGTTAATTTTTTTTTTTTACTAGCTGTGTCCGCGGCTCCGCCCGCTCTCATATTTCACTTCACTCACTGCTAACCTCATAAGCCATTTAGCGTGATAGTAAGTAGCCTATCTATAGTTGATGGGAAGAATCAAGCTATCCGCAGAATTTTTTTTTATTAAAATCGGTTCAGTGGTTCTCGAGTTATAAGCGGACAGACAGACATACATACAGACAGACAGAAAGCAGACGTTGGATTTTATTAAAGGTAAGGATACATGCATACAGAAAGCAGACGTTGGATTTTATTAAATGTAAGGAAGGAAGGAAGGAAGGAATAAGGATGTAGTCTTATTTGGGTGGCTGGGCCAAAGCACATGCTCGATCAGCCATTACCACCTCCGAGAAGGTCCCTGGCTAATTCTGAACTAGCTAGTTGAGAACACTGCCCCGGCTGCTACGCCGCCATCTTACGTACGGATGATACCAATCCAGTCGGCTATAATTTGGGCTTGCCTCCTAGTAAGGGGCAAGTGAAGAGACCTACAGTTTTACACCGGATCGAACGGTGGAGCAGCAAGTGTATGCACGTACATTTTTTCATCAGAAAAAAGTCCCAAGGCAAGACGGCACCGACCGCCCTCCGCCGACGCCGCCGCAACGGTTACGCGCCGCTGCAAATAGCCTGCCATCTATCGGCACACATGCGAATATTACGAACGTACGCAGAACGCAACCATAATTTTATCATACAACTAGATGGCGGCACATACCTTATGTGGAATATTCCTATAAGTGGGTGTGGCAATTCTCACCACATATTGCTCACGGTCACGCGGTCACCTATACGAGTAGGTACCTACGTGTATCTAGCATCTAGCTAGTCTAGTCTATATTAGGTATGAACAGCTACAAAGCAAACTTGATAAATGCTGAATCACTGCAACCGCCAACCACAGGGAAACGTAACATGCAATGAGATGGTAGTGCATGCACTAACTGCAATGTTAAGGGCATGCAATGTAGTGCCAGGAGCCAAAGAAAGCGCGACTCGCGAGGCAGTTATCTTTTTTTATAGAAACGGGATAAACTTGGGATAGAATAATTGCCTCAAGGCGCTTATGACAAAATGACAGGACGCGAATTTGGCACAAATCGTTTTTATTTTGATTAGTATGAAACTTTCTTTAGTTTGGGTTAACTAAGCCCCTGGGGCAATAAAAATGGCATTGCAATTTTTTTTAATATACTATCTATTATATAATTTATTATAGCTTGTCTGCTTTACCTATCAGATGAAAAAAAAATTTAACATCTACATCTTAGTTTGTACTGTTCTGCAGTGCAAGGCAGACTTATTGCAAAATGCCATTCCATTCAGTAAACTTTGTCCAAACTCAAGTGTACAGATTTGAATCACAAATGTTAACAAGAGTTTATGCCCCTTAACTTTTGACCTGGTAAAATGATTCCATTATTTACCCATTCATACACGCTAGCGATTGCATACGACCTTCGCAGTAAACTACTATAAGTAGGCACAATCATAATAATCAATAGTTTTCGCTGGGGCAAGGGGGGTCATCCCCGTAGGAACAATAAATGATGTAAGCCAAGTAATAAATTTGTGTAATTATTTTATTATTAAGAGTACACATGCAAGGAAGTACACGTAAACCATAATGCATAAGGTATCACTTCTAGTTTTAAAAAAGTATCCAATGCTTCGTTGAGTCTCATCGGTAGGTGGAATGCCAGAACCGTTACGCCTGGGAAGGGGTGTTCATCTGGGAGGACGTTGAACTTAATAGAAAATATACATAATATACGAGTGGCGGCGAAATTACGAGAGCTGTCCGCAGTCGGTGACGCTGATTTTCTTCGAGGGCTTGCCGGACTGAGAGCCGAGCGCCTCCAACTGCTTGACGATCTCGAGACCTTCGACGACGGCGCCGAACACGACGTGCTTGCCGTCCAGCCAGGAGGTCTTCACGGTGGTGATGAAGAACTGAGAGCCGTTGGTGTTGGCGCCCGCGTTGGCCATCGAGAGGATGCCGGGGCCCGTGTGGCGCAGGGTGAAGTTCTCGTCTGCAAACTTCTCGCCGTAGATGGACTTGCCGCCGGTACCGTTGTGGTTGGTGAAGTCACCGCCCTGCAGCATGAAGTTGGGGATGACGCGGTGGAAGGTGGAGCCCTTGTAGCCGAAGCCCTTCTCGCCGGTGCACAGCGCGCGGAAGTTCTCGCACGTCTTCGGTGTGACGTCGCTTCGCAGCTGCAACAGTACAAAGTCTCCGTACAGATCTCGCTTTGGCGTGCCACAGAACATAAAAAAACTAATAAAAGTATTGTTACTGGTTAGTATGAAGATTAATGTAACCAAATTCCCATATTTTACCGTGTGGGGCCGGTACTTTTCGTACCGTGTGGGGCAGGTACTTTAAAAGAATAGCCACACTGCATCTCTCCCCGTGTATGTCGTAAAAGGCGACTAAGGGATATTACTCCTTACATTACTAGGTGGTAGGGTTTAACCCACCCGGGTTGGTACCACCGCACTGAATGAAGGGCTGACATCACGGATGTCGTAGGTGATGTAGCCAACCGTGTCAGATTCCATAAAAAAAAATACATTTGTGAGCTTTGATATCAAGTTATAATTTATGACTTTTAGACAAATTCCTTGTGCAGCTAAAGTTTTTGCACTGTAATATTATATCACAATAAAGCATTTATTTATTTTTAGCTTGATCATTTTTGTGCCATTAAAGACAGGTGACCGTTACATGCCCAGATCAAGTGAGCGGAGGTCCGCTTACTTGTGGTAGGCACCACTCATCTCGCTACTTCTGCTGGTGTTTCGTGTTCTGTGGGTGCTTATGTGCCATGTAGCGAGGCATATTGTTTATTGAGCATTCTTCAGTCTCAATTTGTTCTATCCGGTTCTATTACACCCATTAAAAAGAACCAGCAAGAAACTTTGCCAACTTTTTTTTTCATAAACATTACATATTACAAGTACTATATGTATGACTTTCCACAAAATTACATTGCTTACATTTTATGTAAATAACCATTCTAGTATTCATCTTCTCCATTAGGAAACTCTATATCCGCAAGGCAGGAACAATGAGGCCATTGTTACCCAGGAGCTGTGTTAGTGTTAATTTTACATAATAGAACAATAAGAAAACTAGAATACAACTACTGTAATACAATTCTACACAGTGAACGTAACTAACTACCTACATAGTCTCACACACAGGTGACGAGCCGAATGGGCGAGCTTCTTAGCATGTTAGAAATGTTGCATTAAAAATGTAACGCCCGTAAGTTCACCGTATTCCAAGGTCAAGCTGATCAATAAACTGAGAATTAGTTAACCTGTGCCCGTAGTGATGTACTCAACTAATATGGCCTATTACCTAGATAGCTTGTTACTTTCAGACCGTATTTTGATTTCTTTTCTTTGCTAAAAAAAACTATTTCAAGGACATATAACCTAAAAATTTGAACTCTGTTGACCCGAAAATGAAAGGATGCCAGGAGATCCAAGGCAATCTAATCAGATCGCAATGAAGTGAGTTGCGCGCAGAGTGCTGAGTAATGACATGTGACATCACAACCGTAATCTACTCTGAAGGTTGCCGGCTGGTGCGGAATTTACCACCACCGGCGCGGCGCCGGTAGAAGCGTAAATGTGCCGCTAGTCAAAACACACACAGCGGCCACACGATCCATCTTCGCATTCCCCGGGGACTAGCGAAAGTTAAATAAAATGCAACTTAGGAGGCACCTAAATCTAAAAACAAGTTTCGGAATGTGCCGGCGCGTCGTCGGAGTGTGAAGGTCGACGCCCGCTATTCATCATGGAGCGACAAGTCGAAACGGACGGAAATACTCCGCCTGCTAGAAATACCGACCAGAACAAAACGACGCCCGCCCTCACCGGCGCGGCGTGCATGCGGCGCCGGCCGGGCTGGGCCGGTCACGCCACCGCCGCGCCTAACACGCGTACAAATATTACTAAAAATAAGCGTGAAGCCACATTCTCACCTCAACCACAATGCGTCCGGCGGGCTGACCGGCGACGTCGACGTCGAAGAACACTCGTGGGAGTCCCATGGCGAAAAAGCTAAACGGCAACGGCGAAACAATCAGAGCGCACGACACACCACGCCGCAAATAAATATGGCGGACCGGAAGGAAAATGTTTTTTTTAGTCAGCACTCAGCAATAGTTCGGTCATATTCTTTGGTTCGGTCGGTCGGTCGGTAAGACCAAACGGATGTGCGGTCACAAACGGTACCATAATTATGCTGCCACTACACGGTCAATATTAGTACTGTGTGTAAGTGTATTCCGAAAAATAAATTCGGAAATGAATGACACAAAAATGTCGCAACCTATTTTATTGTAATTTTTATCCAGACCACAATAACAATAAAACACTAAAATAGGTTTTTATTATGGAATTATTAGCTCGAAATGGCTAATTAATAGCCGCGATTAATCAGGTAAATACGAAAGTTGGCTCTTTTGACGATTTCTGATAAGTGGGGCTCCCATTTCAGATCATAGTGAATGGTTAAACCGAGATCCCTCTGCGATGTAACAGGCTGTAGCTGTATGTGGTTTAGGTGATATGGTAATCTGGGGTTTTGATTTCCTAGGTGGAGAACTGTACATTTTTGGGCATTTAGTTTTATCAGCCAATCCGAAGACCACCGATGTATGTTGTTCAGTTCATTTAATTTTCACTTTGGGCGTTCCTACTAAATTTTTGATGTACCGGTTCAATAATGTTTGATGTCAGGCACCAGTGTAGTATTTGCTTTTTATTAAGGCATATTATAACGCGGGAGCGAACAGGTAGAAAATATACCTAAAATAGAGTTTTATTAGATTATATTATATTCTCTCTTTAACACACACATATATATTATTTTCTACGTACCTTTTCATGGCAAAAACGCTTTTAAAATAAATTATATAGGTACATGAACACGCATATTATAGGTTCACATTTTTATCTCTAGAGTGTTTTTGCTCTTTCAGTGTTGCCAACGTCATCCTGTGCATTGACCATCACCCAGCCCAGAGAGTACAGATTTCCGTCGCCGGCGGAGCCGGAAACTTCACTTTTCAGCTGTTTCGCTGTCAGTTGATGATGTCGAATAAACGTCAAGTCAAAAAGAACGGAAGGGAAGGCCGAGGAGTCTTCCTGTTGCTCATTTCCTTCAAGTTCTTGAGATGCGAACTTCCAAATTGGTTTTATCTTTTGTAGTGTAGTAAACACGATGTGCCTGCGAGCCGGCCGCCGTCGTTGCTAAGTCTTCAGTGTTGTGAGCATATCGCTACTTGTCATAACCTAGGGCGTAGAGCGCAGGTTGGTTGAAGCAATAAAGATGAGCTTGGAATCGATCAAGTATCGTCGCGGTGAGCTAGAGGTGTTGGACCAGCTGCTGTTGCCGCTGCAGACGCGATATGTACGCGTGGCCGGCGTCGAGGATGGCTGGAAAGTGATCAATAAAATGCAGGTATAATTTTTTCACTCTAAAATCTTTTATCTGTGTCACGCCTGGTCGTGTTGCGAGTCCTGACAATGTGCTTTTTTTTATGGAAATTGACACGGTTGGCTACATCATACTACATCCGCGATGTCAGCCCATAACACCGGATGAACAAGGTGCCATGTCAGTGCTTCCCTTCATTTCATGTCGGCTACACTTAACTGGACGGAAAACACGAACTATTTACATAGCCATTTCGACTGACGTTTCATTCAGTGCGGTGGTATCAACCCGGGCGGGATAAACCCTACCACCTAGTAAAGTAAGGTGGGTAGGGACCTAAAGTTTAACGTGGAATCCGAACCACGGTCAGCCACCAACGGTCGAGTGGTCACCCATCCAAGTACTGATCGCACTCAGGGTTGCTTAACAACAGTCGACCGACCGCACCACTGAGCTACCGAGGCTGACAAAGTTCGCTATAAATAAAGACAATTTCAACTTGTAGGTGCGAGGTGCACCGGCAATAGCCATCGTGGGATGTTTGTCGCTTGCTGTAGAACTGCTGAAAGAAGAACAGCAGGACAAGAAAATATTGAGGCAAGAGGTACGCTGTTGAATTATAACTTCTTAGTCTAGTCGTGATAAAGTCAATATTTACATACATACATACATACATAGCGTCACGCCTGTTTCCCGGTGGGGTAGGCAGAGACAACGGATCTCCACGTGCCAAGATCCTGAAACACCTCTGCCGCCTCTTCCACTCCCATAATGTTCTCCATGCATGCTTGTCGGTTACGGGTACTACGCACTTGACCATTATTGAGCACATGCCTGATCTGGTCCAGGTACATTTGCAATATTTAACATGTAGCATTCCGAATGGCTTGTGCGGGCTCAGATCGGCGGCGTCGAAAATATTTGTTTGTTGCTATTTCATTGAATTTTTCGTATTATAATGAGTGAGCACTTAAATAAATGAATTTTTGGCATTGAATTCAAGGGTCACATTTTCATAAGTTGCGTTTTTTTTTTGGGTAGCATTCTTTTACTTACACATTGATTTAATATATAATTTGTATTTTTATTGTCAATTTTAGGTTAGAAAAATTTCGGAAATTAAAAATATCAAGCATTTTTGGTTTGTTTTTCATGTGGAATAAAAAAATCCTGTGCTTCAAAAATAAGTGAATCCTCACTTGTTTCACATCTTTCATCTAGCTTCATTATTTTATGAAATATTTGAGTTTATGTCACTTGTCGTTCAATTCCACGACACGCCAAAAACATCTCGAAGTCAGCGTCTATCAGCATTGTTATAGCTTTGGAATTCAACAGGTTAAACGGTTGCGGTGGAGTAACTTACCTACCTACTTGAACATAATAGATTTATTTATACTTTTACTAATTTCAATAAAAATGCACCTTAGGCCCCATTCTCAAGGAGCATTTTGTTTTATCGTCATCGCTTCCATGCCCACGAAGATGTAATGTACCTACTGTTCATAACGAACACCTAAAATTGCTTATGTATCAAAAAGAAGTACGCTGTCACTGTCAAAAATGTGATAGGAAAGTTTAAAGAAATATTTGTTAAACATAAAAGTTTTATACTTACAAAATAAAAGTTTTACATAAAAGTTTCATACTTACAAAATAAAAGTTTTATACTTACAAAATAAAAGTTTTACATAAAAGTTTCATACTTACAAAATAAAAGTTTTATACTTACAAAATAAAAGTTTTACATAAAAGTTTCATACTTACAAAATAAAAGTTTTACATAAAAGTTTTATACTTACAAAATAAAAGTTTTACATAAAAGTTTTATACTTACAAAATAAAAGTTTTATACTTACAAAATAAAAGTTTTATACTTACTTAAAAAATAAAAGTTTTATACTTACCTTCGTAAACGCATCTTATCAATATTTCAATTCTGTGTGTCTGTCTGTTGGTCTGTCACTGAATATTTTTGTTTGATCAATTAGTTTTACCAATGATACTTATGTCTAGTACATAAATTTGTTTTACATTACATTTCATATGTTTAGTTTTAAATTTAAATTTAAGCATTTGCTTTGTAAGAAGGAAGGTGTGGATCTAAGCTTACGATGGCTTCACCGAACATATCCGGGCCCATCGGCAGTAGAGGAGGGTATTAATCGAGGCCGGGACTAGCGAGTGGCCACTCTAAGTTTCCCGCGCATGCTTCACGTTTCGGCTCGCGTCAAGCCCTCGTCAGCTAGTCTGCGTTGACTAGGACGCGGGGAAACCACCAGTCCCGCTCTCGACCTCCCTCTCTCTACCTATCCATATTCTGTAGGATGCTTCCAGTGACGTTTTCGAAGCTCTCTCCATATATGAGCTTAGCGTCGATCTTGGGAGCCCTAGATTCTTGAAGAGACTGTAGAGCGACTTCGCTGGTAGTCCTCTTGCTCCGACTTCCACAGCGAAGAGATCAGTCTTGAATCCGTTTCTCACAATCCAGTCTACTAAGTTGCAGTACTTGTTAAGCTTGATGTTGTGGTCCTTCGGTATGTTACTTTCCCATGGAACTGTAAGTTCAACAAGTACTACATGCTTTGTCGCTTTTGAGAATATGAGTATATCCGGCCTTAATGCTGTGGTACAGATTTCCGAAGGCATTTGGTAATGCTTCTCATGTGTGTCCATCAACAATTCCCAATCCTTTGCTGCTCCCAAAATTGAAGAAGGTTTAGTCCTATCTTTGGGCAGCTTATTGGCTCCAGGTTTCACAAAGTTGACCTTCTGGAAGCCGCTACTGGTTTGCCCTTTCCTGGTCCGTGCAATTGACAGGTTGATGGCCTCTCTGATGATTTGGAGGACTTTATCATGACGGTAGGAATACTGGCCTCGCTCAAGTAGTATTTTGCATCCGCATAACAAATGTTTGGCCGTGCCTACGAACTCCTTACATGACGGGCATAGTCTATTTGTAGATTTCCCCCATCTAACTAGGTTACTCGGGTCGGGGAGAGTAAGCTGGAATGCATTTAAGTAGAACTTAAGCAGCTCAGGGGACCAGTTGTATATTATGGATTTCCACTTCAATGCAGGAGGGATGCAGAAGTCACCCACTGTTAGCCAATCATTCTGCATTTCTAGGTTTAAGGCGTGAAGTTTGAAGCCTTGTTCCATGTCCTCCTGAGCAAAACCTTTCAGTATTTCTTTATCAGACTTTGCTGTTTCTATGCCCAATCCAGATCTATTGGTGCGTGTACCAACTTGGAATGATTTGTAGAAGTCGAGTCTCGATTCCAGTTCATCTGGTTAAGCTCAAACAGTAGCACTTCGCTGGTTTTATCTTCATCCCTTTAGTCCATTCACAATAGTCATCTACCACCTTAAGAAGCGCCTGATTTTGTTTTGGATTGCGGGTTAACAGCGTAATATCATCCGCAAATGCCAGGATGGCCGCCATATATGTGTCTCCATATTTGAACCTGTATCCCCATTTGTTTTCTTTTACGACAAGCGTATCAATTAGAATGTTGATAACAATGTTAAATGTAACAGGAGAGAGGCAGCAACCCTGGAAAAGTCCTATGCCGTAATGAATTTCCGGTATCTTCTCCGTTTCGCCTTTTACTTGTATTACAAAGGAAAGTTTTTTGTAGTAGGAGGCTATTATATTACAGATCAGAGGTGGCACATTATACCACTCTAGCGCCTTTAATAGTAACTCATGGCGCACCGAACCGAAGGCGTTTTCAAAGTCTAACCACGTGGCAGTTAATTGTCTCTCATTCTTCCTTGCATCTCTAAGACATTCAGTCAGCAAAGAATTATGTTCGAGACATCCTGCAACTCTTGGGAGAAAACCTTTCTGGTACTTCTTCGGTAAGTAGTCGTTGGTACACATGTGTTTGAGTAGTCTGGCCTGTATAATGGAGAAGAATATTTTCGAAATTGTGTTCGTAAGGGCTATAGGTCTAATATCCTTGGGATCAGTAACTTCTTTCTTTTTTGGTAGAAGAACAAACACGGCTTTACCAAGACAGTCTGGCACTTCTCTGTTCGTCCAAATTCTTTTGTAGATGTTCAACATGTGTTTCCGCACTGATGGACATTTTTTGTATATGATGTATGGTATGCCATCGGGTCCCGGGGCGGAACTATTTGGCTTCCTTTTTATGTGGTATTCCAGCTCTTCCATCGTCGGTGAATCAGCATCAAATGCTAGAGCAGGTTCTTTGGGTTTTGGAGCTGGTGGATCCCTGTAAGTTATATCTGCCTCCGGGGTGGTATATGTGGATTTAAAGTAGTTGAACATCTCGTCCGTACTTAACCTAATTGTACCCTGCTGTTCCTTAAAAGCTTTTTTGGCGAAGTAAAAGGGGTTCTTCTCGAAAGCTGCTATATTCTGAGCCTTTCGAAATTCATTGCCAGCAACCGTAATTTGCTCAGATACTATTTATAGTAATCTCTGCAAGCAAATTTTCACACATTCTTTGAGGTTATAAAGATTCTTTAAACCGAAAGAGGTTGCCACTATTTAAAAAAAGAAGAAGAAGAATTTTAAAGAGTTTGGCTATGTAAATAACACTAAAGAGTTTGAAGTTGTAATTGTTTAATTTTCTATCCGGCCCCAGTGCCTGTAACAATAGTTACAACCTACCAACTTTGTGAGATAAATTCTATATCAACTTTCGCACGGCAGAGTGCTGAGTTTGGCCCTAAACAAACCACACAGCTCAGCAAACAACCGTTAACGCCTTTCATACATTCTATTAAGGTGTACTATTTATTACGATCAGGTAGGTTCATGCTCAGAAATAGCTTTCATCTAATGTGATGAATATTTCTTGGCATCGAATACTCCAATTAATCCCTAACATGCCGACCGACTGATGATGCGCTTTCGTCTTATCTGTTGCTATCGGTATCTCGCTGCTCATCACACGAATGTTGACGGGAGAAATCTCTTGTGGTGACAAGTCCTCCTTTGCTGTGTGAACTGTGTGCAATAAAGTGTTTTATTCTATTCTATTTTTACAGCTAATATGATTAGGTATCTATAGTATATAGGTTGCGCCAAACTTAAATGTGACCCAGAACATAGCGTGAATTGAGTCGCATGTAACACCTCAAATGGTGTTACGTCACAGTGTGGTGAGGAAGAGAGTAAAATATATCCGGGTGTATCCATAGTGTGATCTTTTTTACTAGTTAAATGAATTGTTTTCCTATTGTATCATATTTCCTATATTGTAAAGGAAAATGTCTTCAAAGCTGCATTGAATGATTCAAATGTATATTTTATTTGTATACACTTTACTTTTAGTAATGACTTAACGGAGCCCTATGTTTTTTGTAATTTTATTATCTTTTTTGGTTAAATGTTTTAACAGTTTTTTTTATTGCATAGATGTACTGAGTTATATTTATTGTATCTAAAGTTTAGTACATACCTATGTAAGTTATATATAAAAAAGATCTAAGTATAAAGTGTCTTGCCCGTTTCTTCCTTCATTGCTGAACGGGACAAAACAAAAACATAGAGCAAGAAATTCAGTCTAATGGATTAAACAAGCCTAGATAGCATTGTTCTCTCAGATGCTTTTTTTTTTCATACAAAAGTCAAAACTACCTACAAATTTCTCATACTATTATTGACATAAGTATTGAGTTTATAAAAATATTTTGATTTTGAGCGTAAGATTGGTAATTCAGTGCTGCCAACCTAACAACTTTGACAGCTCGAAGAGCACAGTTTAAAAAATTGGGTTATTTTGGCATGGCATTCGCAACCCCCGAATACGACCGAATGTCCATGGGCGCCATTAGACACCTCATGGGTGCCTCGGCGCCATATGTCGTGCTAACAATAAATAAAAAAATTATTACTTATATTACGGTTCTTGCTGTGTGGCTCGATGTTTTAGGCCAAACGTATGGCCTGAAACACTATGTATATCAACCATGGTTATTAAAAAACCCATCAAGGCATAATCAGATTTTAGGCAGAAAGAAGTCAAATTAAACAATAATTTATAATATAAAGTTCAAAATACGTATTCTGCGACGCACCATTTGTACAAATTTCAAAAGTGCATTAAAGTTTGGCGCAAACTATAACTCACTGTGGTCGCCTACACAATATCTGACAATAACATTCATTTCATTCGACTATAATAATAATGAAGATTAACATGGTCAGGTGATTTGACTGAATGTTCTATTGTGAGCTTTCAAATGATAGATATGACATTATGTAGTAGACTCATTGGCTAGATGGACCATTCAACATCTGCCGTGGTGTCGTTGCATTATGCGGGGAGATCCCCCCTTATGACAGGGGAATATCGACATATTTGCTCGCTCTCATTGGGTGTAGATTTTGACATGCGGCCGCTGAGTGGCCCGCGATGCCATGTGTACTTTGTAGTATTGCTGTAAATTCTGGCTGTCCTGTGAGAAAGGGCTCAAGTGAAATTTAAGTGATTTTGAGTTGAAAATCCAATTTTGTTCAGAAACAAATTAAACAAATGCTATCGATTGGTGGTTGCTGCCCAAGATATCTTTTAAAATGGCTCAAATCTCATAGCATTTTAGGGTCTAACCCATCCTCCACTTGGCTCCCTTGGTATGATTCCTCAATCAAGGGATCGAAGTGGACTTTCTAGTGTACTTGAATCCCTTGTGGAAAGATTCTACGATAATGGATTATAAATGTAGAATTTGGTCTTAAGCCGAATTAGACCTGAAAATTATTAATTTTTTACCAGGCTAAGTAATTTATGGCTCAAATTAAGTTGAGCCCTTGCACACAAAGCGAAAATATGTGAAATTGTTTCTTTTTACCCGACTACTTTCACAGTACATTTTACATTTTCTATTTTATAATTATTATGCAGACGAAAATTAAAACATAACTGGAGACTGTCTTTGGTTCTCTTGTAAAGTTGTGATTTTCGAGTTAGGTCTTTTTCACAGGAGCTCCAGAATTATTTTATAGAAATATTGGCGACACTATATCCCAAACGGAGCGCTGCGGATGGCCCATCTAGTAATTATTTCTCTCATCTATGGCAAGGACATACGGTAATACTTGCATTATAGATGTGTACTAAAATGAGCATGAAGTTTTGGCAACATTTTCTCTAATTAATTTTCAGATTGAAGGTAAACTGAATTACTTGGTATCGGCGAGGCCGACTGCGGTTAATATAAAACTGGCAGCTGATGAACTAATACAACTAGCGAATACTCTCTGCGGGGACGAGACACTTTCTGCTGATCATTTAAAGGAAAGGTGGGTGCACTTTGCTCGCCTTGTTAGATGAAAAAGCTTATACAACTTACCTTCTTAATACAGGAAGTCCAGCGACATGGAAAACCGGGAAATACCAGGGAATTTTGCAAAAACCAGGGAAAATGAAAATGTGTTGCAAAATTCAGGGAAAAAGAGACTAGTCCTTGCCTAGCGAGAACAGGTTCACCTATCAGCTTAGATTAAAGAAAATGCAGAAAAGTATTCATTCATAAACTTACAGAGTCTAAAAACGTGCGAAGGAAGATGGAAAAAAGTACAAAATTCATACAATATTATTATTTGAATCATTGTGAGCGACCGAGACCCTGCTTCCCATAGCTCAGGGAATCCTATTTTGGGAAACAGGGATCATTTGAAAGTAATCAATTACGCATGTACCCACACTAAAAAAATTCTTTCTTTCTTTCTAGTATTCACTGCAAAAAAGCATTAAAAATTACCATGACAATATCAGGGAAAACCGCACAAAAGGCACTGGAAAACCGGGAAATGTCGGGGAATTTTATTTCTAGATTCGCTGGACAGCCTGTTATATAGTGCCACCAGGAAGTTATGATGCGTGGGAAATATGCGGAACTGTCTGCATTCCTAAGAAGGGATGTGAACTATCGGTCGAATGACTTAATAACCTAAATTATCGACAAACTTTCGATCGAAAATTCACATCTATTCTTAGGAATGCAGACAGTTTTGCATATTTCCCACATATCATAACTTCCTGGTGACACTATACCTACCGCCTATTTAACCATTTAACCTCACTTTGGCCCGATTTCACCACCTTCGGCTGTAGCTGCCGCAGTTAACTCTTGTCTGCTGTACGAGAAATGTCACTTGACGTTGAATAACTGTTAGACGACACTTAACCGGAGCTGGTGAAATCAGTCATTGTTGATGGTACCGCACCGAATGAACGTGTCTGTCGAAGCGGCTACGAAAATAGTCAGCGTTTTCCCTCCAGTTCTCAGTTTAAGCGGTGCGACCAAATAGATGGCCCGACGTGGCGCCCAGTTCCCTCAGGAAGAAGATGTGATGGGCTGAAATCACGGGTGACTAGTGGGATAGTGGTTCGTTCGAATGAAAAAGATGGTTGTACCAACTTATTTGTATATTTCCTCTTGTGTTTCCCGAATCCTTTAACCTGGGTGTCTTCAAACGTCGTATTAACAGGCTAGACAGCCTAGCAACAGTCCGCAAATCTGCTGGCATGGCACCTCTAACTGACCGTGTTTTCGCGAGGAGAGGTGATTTTGGCTATGTCGATTGCACCATTGGTCTCTGGGCACAGCCGTTGTTGTTGGTTTACATAAAAAAAAAATTTATATACATATATTTTTGAGTCTCCTCACAATCAGGCTTAGGAATAACACTCGGACTACCGATGAATGCGTCAGAATGATGCGTCCGTACGGATCTTGCCGCGACGGTCTCGTAGTAGCTATTTCCCCAAATTGTCTGGAGTGGTAGGACGCCCGGACCGATGACCGACACCGCAGCCGTAGACAGACGGGTAGCCACGGGAAAGATGACTCTGCCCGAGGTCTCGGTAGACGGCGGCAGAACGGCCGATCAGAGTTCGTGACGTGGTCAACCATTGTGGGTTCCACAAAATTAGCTTCATTGTGACTTATATGCCTTTTATTCTTACGCCGTTTATCTTTGTCTCCTCATTTCGTTGCTGGCATTGCATCCTTACACGCACGTGTAAGGATGCAAGGATGCAATGCACGCGTTGCCTAATCGGTTCTGCAGATCTTCCCTCCACACAACTGGCTAACTCTGGAACGCTTTCCCTGTGCACATATTTTCCCTCAAGTGCGGTCCCGGGTCCTTCAAGAGGGGCATGAATGGGGGCACGTGTCAGGCCGGCATGGCATTCGCAACCCCCGCATGCGACCAAATGTCTAGGGTCATTGTTAAGGCACCTTATGAGTGGCTCGGCTCTATAAAAAAATCTCACGAGCCAACCGGTTAAAATAACCTCGTACTAAAAAACTGGGTTCAATCAAATTTGTACTTTTTAGAGAGTGCTTAAAAATTTGTAGGTGCTTAAAATTTTTCACACTATCATTGTACCAACATGGATCCTAATCCAACCGATATAATATCTAGTTAGCACTATCATTGTTCAGAAATCAATACCTAGCTAGAGAATGTTTATGAATAGCAACACGAAATTGATAGCAGCAATCTGGCAACAAATGTAGCAATGATAGCATCAATTGATTCAAGATCGTAAAATTGTTAATATGTAGGGAGATAAAGTTGCCGTGTGCACTCAATTGAACTTTGCACGCACACAATCTCGAGCGCTCTCCACGGTTACGTTGTGTGACGTACCTATATTTATCACATTTTTCATGTCTGTCTATGAGTTGATATGACTGATATTTATGTTTAGCAGTTTACGTAACTTATTTCCCCCCAAGTATAGTCTCGGGTCCTTCAAGTGAGGCGTGAATAGACCGTGGTCAGGCCGGCATGGCATTCGAAAAAAACCGAAAACCAACAAACATTTTAATAGGTAAGGACGTCGGACCTTCCCCGCGTCAGCGTAACACGATGTTTGTATAAACGTACAAACCCCATTCGTTAACAACCAATCAGAGCGCGATACCGCCCGATACCACCCAATCAGAGCGCGCGCCGTCCCCACCGCTGCCCGCGGAGCTCGGCCACGCTGTTTCTCATATAAGCATTGGACAGTCTGACGTCCATACCTATTTAAATGTTCTTGCCGAAAACATTGTCATAAAGTATTTTATTCATAATGTACAATAAAAAATTCATACAAAAAAATTAAATTTTTATTTTATTTTGTTAAGGAAACACAGTTATACAATATACATAATAAATGGGTACATACAATTATAAACATTAACCAATAAAGTTTCCACATAAATTACATAACTTAAAATAACTAACACAGATAACTTACAAAATATTTAATAAAAAAAATAACAAAATACGAAAAATTTTAGAAGTTTAAAAGTTAGATAAAAATGTATATTTTCTTTTAAATCTATTTATGTTTTTTTATATAAATTTTTTTTGTTAAAATAATGTGTACTTTTAAGCAGTTATTACAATATTTTTTGACTTTACAATACAATACAACGTGTGCACTTCAGATTCATCACGCGGATAGAGGGTATGCTAGAGAAGGACATCGAGGACAACAAGTTGATCGGGCGGCACGGCTGCGCGGCGGTCCTGAGCGCGCTCGGCGGCGACGGCGTGGTGCGCGTGCTGACGCACTGCAACACCGGCTCGCTCGCCACCGCCGGCTACGGCACAGCGCTCGGCGTCATACGCTCTCTGCACGCCGCGAAGAAGCTCGGTCAGTTTATTAGGTTTCCGTATCCCGTACGGAAGCCTATTACTAAGCCTCCGCCGTCCGTCCGTCCGTCCATCTGTCCGAGTTCTGTATCTCTTGAACCGTAATAGGTAGCCTGTTGAAATTTTCACAGAATATGTGTTACTATGGCGGATATAACAACAAATAAGAAAAATAAGAAAATGTTAAAAATTAAGGGGGGCTCCCATACAACAAACGTCCGAAAAATCGATTAGTCACACTATTGAATAATAGATGGCGCCACAGGCTTTTATACATTACATTGTTGAAAGACAAAAGATAGGCGGATCAATTTACCAACTTCGATCTACACGCATCAGCTTTAAGCTGCTAATGTATCTAAACAATAATAATAATGGCCCGTGGACTCGACGATCGTTGTGCCCATAGTCGTGTCTGCGCATGGGCTGATAGCGAAGAGCCTCGACCATCATCTCAAGAGGTTCACGCTAGAGCCACTTGCTTGGATCAAGGGTCAGATGCAGAAGGCGGTCTTGCTCGACACCGCTCGAATTGTCCGAAGGTTTCGCGTCGTCTCGGAGAGCTCCGTAGCCACGGCCTGCACCCGCCGGCGTGCTTGGAGGCTTGCCTCCCGCCGCCGGCGTACATTACCGTTTTTATTTAGATTTTATATTAATTTTGTGTATTTTTATTACTTTTTGTAAAATGTATGTAAAATTAATATAATATATTTTAAAAACGTGAAATAAAGAATATAAAATAATAATAATAATATTGGATAGATACGGAAACCTCCGTGCGCGAGTAAAACTTGCACTTAACAGTTTTTTTTTTATGGAACCTGACACGGTTGGCTACATCACTTACAACATCCGTTATGTCAGCCCATAACACCGGGTGAACTTGGTGCCACGTCAGTGCTTCCCTTCGGTCGTTTCGACCCTTCGAGTTTATTTTTATTAACCGCCGCCGCAAACAGAGAGGTGTTATAAGTTTAACGTGTGTGTGTGTGTTTACGGGTGTGTCTCGCTGTGGCATCGTAGCTCCCAAACAGATGGACCGATTTGGATGCGGTTTATTATTAGAAAGCTGGTTTAATCAGTTCTTAGCTATGCTTGTAATCAAGTAATTAAGTAATCAAAAAAATTTATTATCTTGAAAAGTGAACCCATTTGCATCTTTTTTTTAAAGCTTGAAATAAAAGTTTAATTATAAATTATAAAAAACCCCGACCCTGAGAACGCTAAGTAAATAAAATATAAAAACTCAGAGCTGCGCGGGAATTTACTGTGCTGTATTAATAATAATTTAAGACAAGAAACCGTGTGGTGCCATTCCTTAAAAGAATAGCCCCACGGCATCTCTCCTCATTCATGTTGTAAAAGGCAACTAAGTGATAAGGTGTCCTTATCCCTTAGTAGCGGTAAAGGGCGACAGGTTAGGCACCTCTCACCTTGGCGCGGTCCTTCCACCGAGGCATGCTGCAGGTGGGTCTCCATGTCTTATTTGCTGTCTTGTCCTTAATACATTACAAAACGTGGTGGTCGGTGTTGTGCTGCAATTTACAAGAGTACTAGCAGCACAGCACCAATCACTCTGCTTACCCTGACTGTCGGGATACAGCGTGTGGTATCGAAAGAGCTTCGAAAACGTCACTGGAAGCATCCTACAGAATATGGATAGGTAGAGAGAGGGAGGTCGAGAGCGGGACTGGTGTTTCCCCGCGTCCTAGTCAACGCAGACTAGCTGACGAGGGCTTGATGCGAGCCGAAAAGTGAAGCGTGCGCGGTAAATTTAGAGTGGCCACTCGCTAGTCCCGACCTCGATTAACACCCTCCTCTACTGCCGATGGGCCCGGATATGTTCGGTGAAGCCATCGCAAGCTTAGTTCCACGCCTTCCTTCTATGTATGTATGTATGTTCAATACACACCGCCATCACATTTCAGAGCGAGTGTACTGCACGGAGACCCGGCCGTACAACCAGGGCGCTCGGCTGACCGCTTACGAGCTGGTGCACGAGAAGATCCCGGCGACGCTCGTCGTGGACAGCATGGTCGCCGCCCTCATGCGGAGCAGGAAGATCAACGCTGTCGTCGTTGGGGCGGACAGGGTCAGTGTGGAGTGTGCTCCAGTTTTAGCTTATTTACCGATTTCACCGTTCGGAACCGGTGTAAAACTGTAGGTCCCTTTCCTTGCCCCTTACTAGGTGGTAGGCTCAAATTGTAGCCCACTGGGTCTCCGCACTGACACCTCAAGACGGTCCGTTGTACGTTGTACGGAAGTCTCCGGTATGGCACCTACCTTCTCGGAGGTGATATTGGCTGGTCGGAGCATGCGCTTTGGCCCCTCCGACTCAGCCACCCATACCGGATAACAAGGTTGGTGATCTACCAAGATTTTGTGTATTGTTTTTTTTTTTTGTTTTTTTTTTTTTTTTTTGTTGAGAAAGAGTAAGCAAGAAAACACGCAATTGTTTATTGTATAATTTCATCCATAGGTAGGTAACCTACGCTTGGACATGTCGAAAATTTCGCCAGTTCTGAATTCAATGCGAAGAAGAACTGACAAACAATGCAAGTCACAATGTTTTGTTAGTACCTTCTGCAATCTGCAATGGGATCCCTAAGGATGCATGCAATCTGTATGCATCCTAAGGGAAATCAATTACGATTATCGGTCTGCTACGTTAAAAAAAAAACCCTAAAAAAACCAGTTATCCTAGACCTGCTAGAAATATGAAAACAATTAAAATAGATTTACAAAAAAAAAACAAATTATACGGAAAGAGCTTTTAAAGGTTCAGCAATGATTTGAACATCATAATACAAACCTGCATTACTATCAAGACGTCCAGCAGTGGACCGATGACGATGAAATGACGACTGACGATGAAATAGTTGATGAAATTATAGTTATAGTTAAAATATAAAATAATAAAATAATTATAGTTGATGACGATGAAATAATATATAAATAATAAAATAATTAAAAATAATTATATAATATAATATTATTATATTATATAATAATAAAATAATTAGAAGAAGAAAAGCTGTCAAGATGACATGTTTTGCAAAATCTGCCCTTAACAAGAAAATAATTTAAAAGGCAGCTGAAGGCGCCTTACCGGGCCCGCACAAAGCGCGGAACAATCACCAACGGCGCACGGCCCCGCAGTGCTGGAGTAAGCATGCGAGCCAGCACAGGAGTCGAAGCCCGGCGGCGCCTCAATAGCACAGCACATGTCAATGCATGACAGCGGCGGCTCCCGGCGTACGGCGACACGGTCGGCGCCTCAGCGGGCAGGTACAGCTGCAAGCGGCGCTGCAGGCCGTGGTCAGAACACCCAACTAGGACACCGTGCACGGAACACCACACGCCGCCCCCGACGCGTGTCTGTGCACCGGCCCAGCAGCGCATCAGACACCTCGCCCTCCCCACCCGCGCCCGCATCACCGTGCCGCCGCCGCCTGCGCCCACGAGTCGCCACTTTGATACCATCCACCGCACACCCTCCACCGACGCCCGCCGTGACGTCGTCAGAATCATCTGGCGACGACGACGGGCCGACGACGCCGCTCCCGTCAGAAGAACTACGACGAGGACGACGTCCACCACCGGCCGGCTTGGGGCCATCGGGGCTTCATGCTCCGCCTATAGTCCCCGCTACCGATGGTGTAGTGCGCCGTATGCGCTGGCCCTATGACCTTAATATGAAAGTCATGACGGCGTACTACAGGGCCACAGAGGGAGAAACCAACCGGACCATGTTTCGAGCAAGACTGCTTACTGAGTTTCAGGCTCTTGAACCGACAATGTCTTTTTCAGCCCAGCGTCTATCAGACCAGGTACGCGTCATCCGGACACGGAAGTTCTTGGATGACGCCGTGCTGGAACGACTGCGCCTAGATGCGCTCCCTACTACCATAGCTCCCGCTTCTTCGCAGCCGCGCGCAGACGCTGTCTGCGCCTTGTCGGACGCGCTCCGCTCACCACACGCCCCTGTATGTGAAGTGGCGAATATAAGTGAGCTGCTGTCACAGCCACCACCTTCAGCGGAGGACGGGGGTGAGGTAGTAGTGGGAGACGTAAGTACCCAGGATGATGAGCAAATGAGAAGCGCCCTGGAGCGGGCGATTTTGGAGTTTCGATCGGTAAGCTTTGTAACTAGGCCGCGAATACCGCGCTTGCCCACAAATAGAAAAAATATGAGCATTGTGGGGACCATGAATTCCCATTTAAAACCATATATGGAATCTAGCGAGAGCCTAGTCGATACCCACTCACTCCTCTGTTGTGCGGCGATCGCCGCATGTCGAATGGCCGGTGTCAAATTCGAAAACAACAACCGCGCGAGACACACAGGCCCAACGTTGGCGGTCCCCGCTTGGCAGAGGAGAATACAGAAACGTATCGACGAGGCACGGGTCCTCATAGGGAAGCTTTGCTGCTTCAGGTCAGGAAATATGCGACCAAAAATTATGCGGTTCGTGACTAAAGTTCTAAAAGGGGTTGTAATAAGGCCCTCCCATCCCAACTTCAAGTCAGTGGTCACGGAGCGCATAGACGACCTGAAGCAGCGGATCAGCGCGTGGGCAAAGCGTATCCGCCGCTATAGAGAGCGTGTCGATCGATATCAACTGAATCGCCAGTTCCAGAGTGACCAAAGGCGGGTGTATAGAAATTGGGAGCAGCCTAAACAGCTAGTGGCAGATGAGGCTAAACCTACCAAAGCAGAAAATTATCAATTCTGGAGTAAAATATGGTCAGAGCCCGTCTGCCACGTCGAAGGTGAATGGATGAGGACTGTCGAGCGAGCATGTCAAGACATAGAGCCGATGGAGCCAGTGAACTTGACAGAGCTTGATGTTAGTTCGGCAATCCGTCGTGCCCACAATTGGAAGTCTCCCGGGGCCGACGGACTGCACAACTTCTGGCTCAAATGGCTTACTTGCTGCCATGCTCGCTTGGCAATTCAATACCAAGAAGCCATAGACCAACGAGCGCTACCAGAGTTCATGACCACAGGAATCACCCACCTGCTCCATAAAACCGGTAGTACCGCGGATCCAAAAAATTACAGACCAATTACATGTTTGCCTACTATCTATAAACTACTGACATCCATTCTGACAAACAAAATAAATGTTCACGACCGCCAAAATAACATCATGTCGGCTACTCAGAATGGATGTCGGGCTGGATCCCGCGGTACTAAGGAGCTTCTTCTCATAGATGCGACTATTTTCCAGCAGGTTCGCCGCAGCAGAAAGAATCTGTCCGCCACCTGGATTGATTATAAAAAGGCATTTGATTCTGTACCCCACACATGGCTCAAGAAAGTTTTACTAATATACAAAGTTGATGAAAACATCTGTCAATTCCTGAGTGCATGTATGGAACAATGGAAAACAGTTCTCAGCCTTCCAGGTGAAAGACAGCTTTCTGATGTGGACGACTGCATTCATATACGGCGGGGCATCTTCCAGGGTGACAGCCTGAGCCCGCTTTGGTTCTGCTTAGCTCTGAACCCTCTCAGTTCGCTTCTGGAGGATTCGGGACTGGGCTACTTTCTGCGGAGAGGGAGCCACTCGATTTCTCACTTGTTCTATATGGATGACCTAAAAATACTGGCTAGTTCGGACTCTGAGCTGATGTCGATGCTGAAGACAACTGAAAATTTCAGCACGGACATTGGAATGGAGTTCGGAATAGACAAGTGTGCGAGCATCCATATAAAACGAGGGAGGGTCATGGCCTCCGACGGGATTCAACTCTCGGAGTCGGTGAACATTCGAGCCCTCTCTGACGAAGAAACCTACAAATATTTGGGTATGCAGGAGTGCCTTGGTATCAAGGATACGGTCATGAAACAACATGCAAAGGCTAAATTCTATCACCGTCTCACAATAGTACTGAAAAGTCTATTGTCGGGCGGTAATAAAATCAGAGCCTACAACGGTTGGGTCATGCCCGTTCTTATATACACCTTTGGCATACTCAAATGGTCTCAGACTGAGCTGGACGCCCTGGACAGAAAGGTCAGAACGCTGATGACGACGTCCCGGATGCATCACCCACGATCATCGGTCATGAGATTGTATATCCCGCGGAAGTGTGGGGGTAGAGGTATGCTAAATGCCAAAAACCTACACAACCGCGAGGTATGCAATCTCCGTCAGTATTTTATGGAAAAGACTGATGTTTGTGAGATGCACCGCGATGTCGTCGTCAGTGATAAAGGCCTTACCCCGTTGAACATGGGAAAAGAGGACTGGCGGAAGCCACTTGTACTGAGCACCGAGGACCGCCTGGAAGTATGGAAAGGCAAGGCGCTGCACGGTAGGTACTTCCGGTCTCTCACGGGGCCGGATGTAGATCAACTCGCCTCCGTGCACTGGCTACGCTTCGGGGACCTCTTTGGGGAAACCGAGGGTTTTGTCTGTGCAATACAAGACGAAGTTGTCAAGACCAACAATTACAGGAGATTCATTATGAAGGATGGCACCATTGACATCTGCCGCGCCTGCCACAAACCTGGCGAATCCCTCAGACATGTAATCTCCGGTTGTTCGCAACTTGCCAACTCCGAGTATTTGCACAGGCACAACCTAGTAGCCAGGATCATCCATCAGCAACTTGCTTTGAAGTTCAACCTTGTCGGCTCGGAGGTGCCTTACTACAAGTATAACCCACAGCCAGTTCTCGAAAATGCTCACATCACGCTCTACTGGGACCGGTCGATTATCACTGATAGGACTATTATGGCTAATAGACCTGACATAGTAATCATCGACCGGGAGGCGCGGCGCGCAGCGCTCGTCGACATCACGGTGCCGCATGACGAGAACCTTGTGAAGGCAGAAAAAGACAAGATGTTAAAATACATCGATCTGTCTCATGAGGTTACCGACATGTGGCCCGTGGACTCGACGATCGTTGTGCCCATAGTCGTGTCTGCGCATGGGCTGATAGCGAAGAGCCTCGACCATCATCTCAAGAGGCTCTCACTAGAGCCACTTGCTTGGATCAAGGGTCAGATGCAGAAGGCGGTCTTGCTCGACACCGCTCGAATTGTCCGAAGGTTTCTCTCTCTCGGGTCCGACCATCGGTAGCCTGGGTTCGCCCCGCCGCCGGTGGTGGAAATTCCATTTTGTTATTTTATATTAATTTTAGATTTAAGTTTTTTATGTAAAATTAATATAAAAAAGAAATGTGTCAATAAACGAATAAAAAATAATTATAGTTGATGACGATGAAATAATATATAAATAATAAAATAATTATAGTTGATGACGATGAAATAATATATAAATAATAAAATAATTATAGTTGATGACGATGAAATAATATATAAATAATAAAATAATTATAGTTGATGACGATGAAATAATATATAAATAATAAAATAATTATAGTTGATGACGATGAAATAATATATAAATAATAAAATAATTATAGTTGATGACGATGAAATAATATATAAATAATAAAATAATTATAGTTGATGACGATGAAATGACGGCTGACGATGAAATAGTTGAGAGTGTGTAGTGTGGTGCCGCACACTAGTCCCGTGCAGAGACAATGCAGTGTCTAGCGGTGTGAGAGAGATGGAGAGTGTGTGTACAGTACAGCAAACTGTAAAAGCTGCAGTAAGCCATAGTTTTTGTAGCACAACACCGATTACTCTACGTTTTTTTTTTTATGGAACCTGACACGGTTGGCTACATCACCTACAACATCCGTGATGTCAGCCCATAACACAGGGTGAACTAGGTGCCATGTCAGTGCTTCCCTTCATTTCATGTCGGCTACACTTAACTGGACGGAAAACACGAACTATTTACATAGCCGTTTCGACCGACGTTTCGTTCAGTGCGGTGGTACCAACCCGGCCGGGATAAACCCTACCACCTAGTAAGGTAAGAAGGGAAGGGACCTACAGTTTAACGTGGAATCCGAACCACGGTCAGCCTCCAACGGTCGAGCTGTCACCCATTCAATCACTGACCGCGCTCAGCGTTGCTTAATAACAGTTGACTAACCAACCGCGCCACTGAGCTACCGAGGCTGACGAATTTTCTTATCCCTTAGTCGACTTTTACGACAGGCGACGGGGAGAGATGCAGTGGGGCTATTCTTTTTAAGTACCGACCCCACACGGTACATTACGTGTCCTGATTGTCGGGATAGAGTGTATGGTATGGTATGTATGTAAATCCAAGTAAACTTTTCTTGCTGAGTACCTACCTACTTGTATATATTATGATTTCTATAGGTGTACTGTCAGACTCAACTGCACTTACTCGTAAATGCTTTCCACCATAATTCCCGGCAACGGGTAACTTTTGTCGTTGGTGGGTATAGTCGTTTCGCTACAATACAGACTGAGTTTGGTTTCGCAAGGTGAGGTAGATTTCTCTGTTTCTGGTCCCTCAGCACAGCCACCCACACTAGTTTTCATTAAAAAAATTATGCTTTATTTTCATACTGACTCTGCATTGTATATGGTTAGATGTTTAATGATTGCAAAAATACTATAGTCGCCGGAGAGTAAAGTCACTCGTGCGTCCCTGGTGGTGTAATGCTCCAAAAGGGTCAAGTTGTTCGTGGTACCTGAAACTTTTTTTTTTTTTTTATGGAAACTGACACGGTTGGCTACATCACCTACAACATCCGTGATGTCAGCCCATAACACCGGGTGAACTAGGTGCCATGTCAGTGCTTCCCTTCATTTCGCGCCGGCTACACTGAACTGGACGGAAAACACGAACTATTTACATAGCCGTTTCGACCGACGTTTCGCTCAATGCGGTGGTACCAACCCGGCCGGGATAAACCCTACCACCTAGTAAAGTAAGAAGGGAAGGGACCTACAGTTTAACGTGGAATCCGAACCACGGTCAGTCTCCAACGGTCGGGCGGTCACCCATCCAATAACTGACCGCACCACTGAGCTGCCGAGGCTGACGATCCCTTAGTCGACTTTTACGACATGCGACGGGGAGAGATGCAGTGGGGCTATTCTTTTTAAGTACCGACCCCACACGGTACGAATTACGGTACCAAACTAAAGCATGTATTATTTTTTAAGTAAACCAGCATGGGCGGCTGTGCCGAGAGACTAATGGTGCAGTCGACAGAGCCAAATTCACCTCTCCTCGCGAAACCACGCTCAGTTAGGTTCCATGCCAGCAGATTTGCGGACTGTTGCTAGGTTGTCTAGCCCGTTAATACGACGCTCGAAGACACACAGGTTAAAGGATTCAGGAAATACAACCGCTGGAAGACAGTTCCACACTCTAGCGGTGCGACAAAGAAGTAGATGTATGAAGAGTATTATGAGTGCAGAAGAGATTTCCATGCGCACTGGGCAGGGAGTGCATCTCTATACGCTGGACCGCGCATGCGTACCAATCGATTCTGCAGATCTTTCCTTCACAGAACCGGTAAACTCTGGAACGCTCTCCCTGCTCATATATTTCCAGTCTCGGGTCCTTCAAGAGGGGCGTGAATTGGCACCTGTCAGGCCGGCATGGCATTCGCAACCCCCGAATACGACCGAATGTTCATGGGCGCCGTTAGACACCTCATGGGTGCCTCGGCGCCATATGTCGCGCATTCAATAAAAAAAAAAAATTTTAAAAAATATGTGTCGTGCAAGAAAGTGATGCGCGGAGATCTGTTGTGTCTGCCTACCCGTCTGGGAGGCATGTGTGACGTTGTGCATATGTGCGTTACAGGTGGCAGCCAACGGCGACACGGCGAACAAGATAGGGACGTATCAAATAGCGATAATCGCCGCTTACCACGACGTGCCGCTGTACGTTGCGGCGCCGCTCACCTCCGTGGACATGTCGCTCGTGTGCGGAGACCACATCAAGATCGAAGTGCGGCCGGACAGGGAGATGACGCACATAGGGGAGCACAGGATAGCCGCTCCCGGTAAATCCTCTAAATATTTTTATTGTTTATTTATCATCTCTTGGCAGTACGCAGCGGCAGGCCTCACGCACTCTATGTACTTGCGCGCGCCAACTACCTACCGCCCGACGGGCCGCCGGCGGTCTATTTCAGTGGAAATTCGTCAGCCGCGCGAAGTATACATAGATGCTCGCCCACGCAACTGCGAGCAGCTGCAAAGCAATAACCACTTTACACTCGATCGTTAAGGTACATTTTCGCACGCAGCGATTGGCGACGTGAAACAGTAGGCTATTAAAGCCTGAAGGTAGGAACATTTTCTCAGGAGTGATTTATCTGTTACGAAGTAACTATTAAGTAATCTGTGGCAGCGCTCAGATTTGTCATATTTACAAATCTGAGCGCAGCGTGAAAGTGAAATTTTTTAAATATGAAATTATATGAATTTAATATACCCTACACACTGCCACATACATGTCGTGTTGCCGCTGGGGTAGTGCATCGTTTTAAGGTCTTTGCTTACGGTGACGCTTGGTCCGAGTCGCCTCTCACCCTCAAATTGGTTAAGGGAGGCGATGACCGGCCCTCTCGTGATGCTCGTGAACTGGTGCTGTTTGTGGAGACTGACCTGCACCAATTGGCTCCAACATGTCATATGAATGGTTTACATACTACATACATTATACTTACACTAAAATTCTATATTATTGTTCGTTAATATATAAATATTTTCGGTTGTTAATATATAAATATTTTTAGGTGTAATAATTATGACATTATTATTGACTTGTAATATTAAATATTATTATTAATAAAAAATCTGAATCTACACTTATAGAAAAAATTTTGTATTTGTGATAATTTTTTAGAAATAGTGATGACTCGTCCTTTGGAGGTAGTGGCAAACATTTTTAAAAATGTAGACTAAGTGGACGTAAAAAAAAAAATCCAGCGAAGTTGCCAGTTCATCGTTGTAATAATTGAACTGGAAAAATGTTAAATGTTAAAATATGACGAACCTGAGTGCAGTGTACTATGGACGATGAATAAAGAATAAAGCAGGCCAGTCTCCACAAACAGCACCCCATTATATAATAGATATTAGAAAATCTTTATTTCACACCAAATAACGAAAGCTGCCAGCAAGCCAGCAATGACAAGGGAAGTCTCCGGTATAGCACCTTCTCGTAGGTCATATTGGCTGGTCGGAGCATTATGCTCTGACATAGTAACACAATAAAAATAAATGATATTTTAAGAAAGATACATTGTCTATACGACATTCGGTGCTCACACACGGCACAAACTTGAAACGTTGACAGAAAGAACTATAAAGTGATGCGCCGACTCGAATAGTCTTATTCCAATTATTAAGGGAGGGAATTCAAGTTATGTGGCGGTTGGTATAACTGATAACTACTTAGGAAGGACGACGCACGTCTGAACGCGTGCGTGCGTAGTTGGTGCGCGACTAACTTCAAACAGGACTGTGGTCTTGTATTTAATGTGCCGCTTTGGGAGCTCGTATAACCTATCTAGCTCCTTTTTAACATTATTATTTATTGAAAAAGAACACATGTTTTTTTATACACATTTTATATATTTCGGCGAATGCCGTCTTCAGTATTATGAATAAAATGATTTTATTCATAATACTGAAGACGGCATTCGCCGAAATATATAAAATGTGTATAAAAAAACATGTGTTCTTTTTCAATAAATAACAAGAAGCACTAAAAAGTGATATGTATATTTTCTTATAATATAAAAATATAATAAATTCCTTTTTAACATATAATATCATTGATAAAAATAGTTTTATTTTGAGTTTAATTACTATTCACTTATGATTATTTTATCTCGCAGGTATCAACTGTTGGAATCCTTCCTTCGACGTCACTCCGGCGTCCCTGATCCGCGGCATCATCACAGAGAAAGGAGTGTTCGCACCTGACAAGCTAAGAAACGCCTTCCCCGACACTGAATAAGCTCAAAAAAGTGCCATCCATTATGAACGAATAATGTAGGTTAATGTTTTTCAATGAGAGAACTAGTTCTTGGGTTTTTCTCGACTCCAACTATCGAATATTATATTACTGTTGTTGTTTCATGGAAGAATCGTCCATGGTTTGTTATATCTTTATAAATCATTTTTAAGATTTTATATGCCATATGAAGTTATGCCAATAAAAACGCCTTTACAAACTGTGTGAATTTTATTTTCATCATTGTCAATTTATCCTGAAAACATTTGACATTCATTTCAGGATTTATTTATTCAAATGCCTTAGGCACTGCGCACGGTGGGTTTTGTGCTGTACTGAGCCTCAAGTTTGATTGAGGTAGTGAATAGCTTGCGGGTTGTGTGTTAAATAGGTATGCCTCATGTTAGCGTATCTCACTTCAAGCAGGCGCGCTAACTACCTACCGCCGGCGGTCTATTTCAGTGGAAATTAGTCAGCCGCGCGAAGTATACATAGACGCTCGCCCACGCAACTGCGCGCAGGTGCAAAGCAATAACCACTTTACACTCGTGCGTTAAGTTATATTTTCGCACGCAGCGATTGGCGACGTGAAGCAGTAGGCTATTAAAGCCCGAAGGTAGGAACATTTTCTATGGAGTGATTTATCTGTTACGAAATAACTATTAAGTAATCTGTGACATAACGCAGCACATGGATATTCATTTACTTGAACCTATATATACGATTAGAATATAATAGAATAAACGTTTATTACCTCATAATTATTTCTCTTACATAATAAATTGAAACACAAAATAAAACCAGAAACACCAGAAGCGCTCAGCTGATGCGCTGCAACTCTCTATCGGCGATTCTCTTCCGCTGCTCCCAACACTATTATGAGCATAACTATTATTTTCAAAAAGGATTAAAAACGACTACAATATTTGGAAGTATACCTAAGTAAGGCACGGACTTACAATTAAAAAAACCGGCCAAGTGCGAGTCGAACTCGCGCACCGAGGGTTAAGGTACATTTTCGCACGCAGCGATTGGCGACGAGAAACAGTAGGCTATTATATCAGGCCTCACGCACTCTATGTACTTGCTATTAAAGCCCGAAGGTAGGAACATTTTCTATGGAGTGATTTATCTGTTACGAAGTAACTATTAAGTAATCTGTGCTTCAAGTGAGCAAGTAAGCAATTCAATTATGGAATAATGTGAAGAGAGGGCCGCATCTCCTGCGCATATTTTTTCAAAACATTAAGCCGGTTCTCCTGCGAAGGTTTTTTTCGAAATATTACTGTATAGCATAGAGAAATAATGTTATACTAGAGGAAACACTACTAACACAGCATATATATGGCTAAAGCAGTATGGAAACTAGGCCTATTTGTTAAAATAAGTACCTACGCTCCATTGGAGCGTTAGGGATGTCAATCAAATTTTTTTGTAAAATTGTAAAATTATTATTTATTAAAACATTTATTTAGGTTCTGTAATGTAATGATCAAATAATCAATATAATCAATCATCAATAATAAGTCCAAAACGTGGTTGCTATAAATATGAATTGATATAACTTTTCTCGACTTTTGTCAACTTTTATTAACTTTTGTAAATTGTTTACAACTTTTGTCAGCTCTTGGCAACCATTGTAAATGTTTGTCAACTTTTCTCATCTTTTGCCAATTTCAGTCATCTTTTGTCAACTTTTATCGACTGTTGTCAAGTCTTGTCAATGTTTGTCAACCTTGGTAAACTTTTGTCAGCTTTCGTCAACATTTATCAACTTTTGTCATCTTTTGTCAACTTTCATCGACTGTTGTCAACTCTTGTCAATGTTTGTCAACCTTCGTCAACTTTTGTCAACTTTCGTCAATATTTGTCATCTTTTGTCAACCTTGGTCAACTTTTGTTAACTTTCGTCAACATTTGTCATCTTTTGTCAACGTTTGTCAACTTTTGTCTATTTTTCTCGATTTTTGTGAAATTATAGCCACTTTCGTCATCTTTTATCAAATTTTCTCATCTTTTGCCAACTTCTGTCACCTTTTCCCAACTTTTATCGACTGTTGTCAACTCTTGTCAAGTTTTGTAAACTTTTGAGAACTTTTATCAACTCTCGGTAACTTATGTCAACTCTTGTCAACTTTTGTCAACATTTGTCAACTTTTGTCAACTTTCGTTAACGTTTGTCTACTTGTATGGCTTTTGTCGACTTTTGTTAACTTATAGCCACTTTCGTCATCTTTTGTCAATTTTTGCCAACTTCTATCAGCTTTTGTAAAATTTTAACGACTGTTGTCAACTTTCGGAAATTTTTGTCAACTTTTGTCAACTTTCGTCATCTTTTGTCAACTTTTACTAACTTCTGTCAACTTTTAACCACTATTGTCAACTTTTGCCAAGTTCTGTCACTTTTATGAACTTGTCAGCTTTCGTGAAGTTTTGTCAACTCTTGTCAACTTTCGTCAACTATTGTTAATTAATGTCAACTAAGTATTGTCAACTTTTTTCATATTTTTCAACGTTTGTCAACTTATGTCAGCTGTTTGTCAACTTTCGTCAACTTTTCCCATCTTTTGTCCAGTTTGTCAACTTTCGTTAGCTCTTGTCAACTTTAGTCAACTTATGTAAACTCTTGTCAACTTTTGTCAACTCCTTGTTAACGAAAGCTGACAAAAGTTCATAAAAGTGACAAAAGTTGACAACAGTGGTTAAAATATGATAAAAGCTGACAAAAGCTGAGAGAAGTTGACAAATGATGACGAAAGTGGCTATAAGTTCACAAAAGTCGAGAAAAGTATACAAAAGTTGACAAACGTTGACAAAAGATGACAAAATGTTGACGAAAGTTGACTAAGGTTGACAAACAACCACAAGAGTTGACAACAGTCGATAAAAGTTGACAAAGATGACAAATGTTGACGAAAGTTGATAAAAGTTGACCAAGGTTAGGTTGACATTGACACGAGTTGACAACAGTCGATAAAAGTTGACACAGGTCGATAAAAGTTCATAAAAGATGACAAAAGTAGACAAAAGCCGACAAAGGTTAACAAATATTGACAAGAGTTGACAACAGTCGATAAAAGTTGATAAAAGATGACAAAAGTTGACAAATGTTGACCAAGGTTGACAAACATTAACAAGAGTTGACAACAATCGATAAAAGTTGACAAAAGATGACAAAAGTTGACAAATGTTGACCAAGGTTGACAAACATTAACAAGAGTTGACAACAATCGATAAAAGTTGACAAAAGATGACAAAAGTTGACAAATATTGACGAAACTTGACAAATATTGACGAAAGTTGACAAAAGTTGACCAAGGTTGACAAACATTGACAAAATGTGACAACAGTCGATAAAAGTTGACAAAAGTTGACAAATATTGACGAAAGTTGACAAAAGTTGACCAAGGTTGACAAACATTGACAAGAGTTGACAACAGTCGATAAAAGTTGACAAAAGGTGACAGAAGTGGGCAAAGATAAGAAAAGTTGACAAAAGTTGACAAGAGTTGACATAAGTTACCGAGAGTTGGCAAAAGTTCTCAAAAGTTTACAAAACTTGACAACAGTCGATAAAAGTTGACAAAAGGTGACAGAAGTTGGCAAAAGATGAGAAAAGTTGACAAGAGTTGACAAAAGGTGACAGAAGTTGGCAAAAGATAAAAGTTGACAAAAGTTGACAAGAGTTGGCATAAGTTACCGAGAGTTGGCAAAAGTTCTCAAAAGTTTACAAAACTTGACAAGAGTTGACAACAGTCGATAAAAGTTGACAGAAGTTGGCAAAAGATGAGAAAAGTTGACAAAAGTTGACAAGAGTTGACATAAATGACCGAGAGTTGACAAAAGTTCTCAAAAGTTTACAAAACTTGACAAGAGTTGACAACAGTCGATAAAAGTTGACAAAAGGTGACAGAAGTTGGCAAAAGATAAGAAACATTGGCAAGAGTTGACAACAGTCGATAAAAGTTGACAAAATGTGACAGAAGTTGGCAAAAGATGAGAAAAGTTGACAAAAGTTGTCAACATTTGTCAAAAGTTAATATAAAGTGACAGCAGTCGAAAAACGTTTGTAAACATTTTTTTGCATTCTAAAAGATCGTGGACTGTCCGTGGCGCATGCAACAAAAACAAACACGACCACTCGGACGCGGCACCCGCGACTGATTGTTTGCGACATTCGCTTCGGGGCCTTGTTGAGGTGTGCGTGTGTGTGAGTGCGTCGTTTCGATCGTTTTGTACGTAGTTTCCATACTGCTTTAGCCATATATATGCTGTGCTACTAAGAAAGATTGAACGAATCTTTGACAACAAAAACTGCGGTATGAGGAAAGATGGAGCAGGCGGGGGAATGCAAGCAGTATCTATTCTGTGACGCATACGCCGTGAAGCAGCTGTGAAGCTAAGTAAACGCTGCACGCAGCAACAGTAGTAAAATAAATTGCGAGCGTCTAACGATGTGCAGCGCTGCAATTACGTTGTGCACGAGCTAACACAGACAGGCGGGCCATCAGTGTTGGCAATATATATTCGGTGGTGTTGGTAAGTAGGCGGAGTTTGTGGAATGAATCGGGGTATTAAGCAGCTGTGAAGCTAAATATAAACGCTGCACGCAGCACCAGTATTAAAATAAATAGCGATCGTCTAACGATGTGCAGCGCTGAATTACGTCGCGCACGGCGTTTGCGGAACGCATAGGGTTGTCAGTGCAATGACAGTGATTTTTCGTTTGATTGAAGCAAAATGTTGGTTTTTTTTTTACTTATTTATTATTTTAAATCAACGATTGTAATTTCTTTTGTTCAATATAGCAACGTCCTCATAATGAAAGATACAACAAATTCCCTCCAACAAAACATTCATATGATGAAGTTTCTATTTTAGGAAAACTTAAGATTAATATAATATTAGCCATGTTCACCGTGATGAGTCTTGTAAGGTGTAACGGTGTTTCAAGTAATGAAAAAATTAATAAAATTTAATTAATTGAAATATGAGAACATTATTAAAAATAAGGGTCTTAAATTTTTTTTTATGTAAGTCAACGGCTGTGCCGAGGGACCAGTGGTACATTCGACTGAGCCAAAAAGACCTCTACTCACAAAGCCACGCTCAGAGAGGCGCCATTTTATTGATAAGATCGATTTTCTCAAAAACAGCTATAAGTAATTGTTTTGATAATATTTTTTTATTTCGCGATTTAAAAAAAGTGGCCACTTTTTTTAAATTGCGAAATTAAAACATCATGAATATTATTAAACCGGAAAAAAATATTGTCGTAAGGAAGTCTCCAATTTTTTACACTGTTCCTCGAAGTTTAGGTAAATAAACCCTACCTATTACTATCACTGGTGACAACCCTGTAATAATAATTAATAAATAAAAATAAAAATAAATAAATTAATTATGTGCATAAATAAATTAATAAAAATGTGTAAATAAACGAATACATTAATAAATTGAACTAAGATACTAACACATAAAATATTACTTATTAATATTAAATATTAAGTATCTTACACATAAAATTAAGTAATATTTTATGAATTATATTATTATTTAGAAATGTTTAGTCGGTTTCACAAATATGTATTAGTGAAACCGACAACCCTGAAATAATCATGAATCTACAACTCTCGCTCGCACTGTAGCACAGTCCCTATTTAGTGTCTCGCTTCGCGCGAAGTTTATTGTGTAAGCGTTGAAGTACACATGACTAACATCGACGGCCGCCGGGAGTCGACTGACAGGAAGTTTGTTAGTCAACTCTCTTCGATGGGGCGAAAGTACTTGCCATTAGTATATCCTCTAGTACAACGTATAGCTCAATGCTGTATAGTGTCTAAATAAGCGTGCGTAGTATTATTTTTTTGTCTAGGCTATTTACAGGACAATAGTATACGGCTATCCCGTAAAGCCTTATGTCTCATTGCTAGGAGTAAAAGAGAAAGAACGATATCTGACAGCATTACGAATTTAAGGATTTAAGAATAAGTCTTTTCAAGTCTTATTCTTATATCATATATATAAGAATAAGGCTTTCCATCATCAATATTACACTACCTACACAATACACATTCTGAAGTGATTAGATTTATTTTCATTTATGTATGTATTATCATATTTTTCGTCCGAATCGTTCGATTTCGGAGGGAACACTACCAAACAGCAAGGTATGTCGAAATTTCAATGAACACATCGTATTCTAGTCTAGAATCTATGAGATTTGTCTCTGATTCATTTGTTTGACAGAAGGAGCGCCACCTAGCGATAAAAAAATATCGTTGTAAAAGTCAAAAAATCCAATCCATAATCGGTTGTCGCGCTCGCGAGTCCTGACGAGACGCTGTTGATCTCGTCTGCTCCAGTTTGTGTTGCAGCGGCGAGAGCAAATTGTGTAGTGCTAAGCGTACAGTTAGGATATCGCCGTTAATGTAGTTTAGTGGTGGCGCGGCGTCGGGACGGACGAGCGAGCGCGGGATCGCGAGTCAGTGGCGTGTATGAAAGCTCCATTGTCCCGTTGCTGCGGGTTCCACCCACTGCCAGTGCAGTCTCCCGCGGTGTGCAGCGAGGATGGTGTGTTGACGTGTTGATGTGAGTGGTGTGGAGTGTTGCGAGGCGGCGGCGACCGGCGCATGCGTCGCACCAGACAAAGCCTCGGTGTCAGCTGCGGCGAGTGTGGATCGGTGTGGAGAGTGATGTGTTTATGAGAAGTGCGCGGTGGGAGTGCGGCGCCGTGCCGGGGTGCGGGTCAGTTACGGCGGCACCATGTACGGCGAGCTGGGATACGCGCTGTTGGTGTTGCTGGCGCTTCCCTACATTGAGAGTGGTGAGTCTTTGTCTGTGGTGTTGACACAACAAGCAAACTCTTCATGTTCACCAGAATTCGGTACATACCATATTGGCCTGGTCTATCAGGCGGGTTTTGCAAACCGCTCACTCTCTTATTATATGTTCAAGTTATTTCAGTCTTAAAAATCTGATTAGGTGACCCTGACATGAACAACTGGTGGGACTGGTTTGCTGGTGACTTCCATCGATATGGCTGCAAGTCTTCCTTGTGCAGCATTAAATACTTATTGCACTAAGCACACAGCAAACATTTGGAAGCATATTCTTTGTTGTCACCTTCTTCCTGCAAGGTTTGCTTTTCGTAAGCTGAAAAAATATTGGTCCTTATTTTTGAGTTTTATAATAATATATTTTCATGTGAAGATCGGTTGGATGAGTTTAGATGAATTCCGTCCAATCAAATATTTGTTGAAGTGTTGAAGTGCCCTTACTACAGCCAACAGTTCTCGTCGAATGACGCAATAATTGCGCTCTGGTTTTGAAAGAGTCTTGCTGAAGTATGCAATGACTATTTCTCTTCCATCTTTGACCTGGCTGAGTACTTCGCCCATCGCAAGGAGGAAGGTGTGGATCTAAGCTTACGATGGCTTCACCGAACATATCCGGGCCCATCGGCAGTGCATCATTCTATTATTTACGTATCACTAATGTTTTAGGCAATTCTATGTTCAGATTTTTTTTTTACAAATTTTAAAACTATCTTCGATTATCTACTTATATGTCAAAGACGCCGATCTTCTCAGAAGCCATAATTTTTCGAAATGGTTCCTGTATCATACGGAGAAAATATGGAATGATCCTCAGGTGAACGTGTTCCCTAGCTCCAGGTAGCTCCTCTTTAAGACGCCCAGTTTACGAGTGTGTCGAGTAAAATCTACGTCAACATTTTGTCCCCCCTTTTTTTTATGTAAACCAGCCTGGGTGGCTGTGCCGAGATACCAATGGTGCAGTCGACAGAGCCAAAATCACCTCTCCTCGCGAAACCACGCTCAGTTAGGTGCCATGCCAGCAGATTTGCGGACTGTTGCTAGGCTGTCTAGCCCGTTAATACGACGCTTGAAGACACCCTGGTTAAAGGATTCAGGAAATACACTCGCCGGAAGACAGTTCTACACTCTTGTCGCTGGCATGGTGTGGTTTAGCGAGGAGTGGTGTTATTGGCTGTGTGTGATTGTGTCCGATGCACTAATGGACATAGTCACCGTGCCAGTTCACCTATATAAAAAAATGTACAATGCGATAAAGTAATCTTCAAATTTTTTATCACATTTTTGTCTGTATTTTCTCAGCAATAGATGTGTGAATTAAGTATATCAATAATTTTGGTGAATGTGTTTACATTGTAGTAACACATCCTTAAAACGCTTTCAGTGCCACAAGTAGATGTAAATTCAATAAAAAAATCTGGTCTTAAGAATGGCATCTCAATGTAAATTGTTTTTGCTATTTTTTCCACCTACGGGACCGAAAAGTAGAATTTCTAGTGCAGTATTAGTTTTAAAACTACAGTCAGTCAGCTTTTTAATGTCCACTGCTGGACATACGCGATGTTCTGTGCGAGGTTCTCATTGCGGCTATCGGAGGTTTTTTTTTATTTTTATTTTTTTATGGAAACTGACACGTTTCAACCGTGTCAGTTTCCATAAAAAACCATGACGATTGGCTACATCACCTACAACATCCGTGATGTCAGCCCATAACACCGGGTGAACTAGGTGCCATGTCAGTGCTTCCCTTCGGTCGTGCTCGCTACACTGAACTGGACGGAAAACACAAACTATTTACATAGCCGTTTCGACCGACGTTTCATTCAGTGCGGTGGTACCAACCCGGGCGGGTTGAACCCTACCACATAGTATGGTAAGAAGGGAAGGGACCTACAGTTTTACGTGGAATCCGAACCACGGTCAGCCTCCAACGGTCGAGCGGTCACCCATCCAAGTACTGACCGCGCTCAGCTTTGCTTAACCATCAATAGCGACAGTCGACTGTCTGCACCACTGAGCTATCGAGGCTGACATCGGAGCTCCTTACATTCATTAAAATCCTTAAATATATGCATCCAGCGCGTCCAATTCACAAAGAAACAAATATAAATGTCAATAGTATGTTATATATTACAAGCTGTGCCCGCGGCTCCGCCCGCTCTCATATTTCACTTCACTGCTAACCTCATAAGCTATTTTGCGTGATAGTAAGTAGCCTATAGTTGATGGGAAGAATCAAGCTATCCGTAGAATTTTGTTTTATTAAAATCGGTTCAGTGGTTCTCAAGTTATAAGCGGACAGACAGACATACACTCAGACACTCAGACACTCAGACAGAAACCAGACGTTGGATTTTATTATAGGTAAGGATGAGAAAGGTATGCTTCGGTGGTACGGTCACGTTGGAAGAATGGATGATAGGAGACTAACGAAAGAAATTTATGTAGCAAATGTGAGTGAAACAGTCGGGAAGGGTCGCCCTAGACGCACATACTTGGATCGATCGGGCATTTGCTCAAAAAGGGTCAAGTGCGTAAGTATCCGTAACCGACGAGCTATGATGAGATTGGAAGAGGCGGAAGACGTGTGTCAAGATCGTGGCGCTAGGATATACGTTGTCTCTGCCTACCCCACTGGGAAACAGGCGTGACACTATGTATGTATGTAAGTATATTTAACATAATTAACGAGTTTTATGTTTTATGTTTTAAGTTTTTATTATCGTTCGTAGGCAAATAAATTTTGCACTTGAGTTCGTTCTTTCGAATGGCAACTATAGTGTGAAATGTAACAATTAACATTGTAACAAAAATGTAACAATTAAATGAAAAACAATTAAAAACAATGACAAACAATGACAAGGGCTGTACAGAACCAGATAAAAGACAAAAACAATTTAAGCTATCATTTGCTTATAGACTACTACTATTTACACTTACCTACCTAATACTAATACTATCTACTTAATTAGCGTTAATTTATTTTAAGGTAGCGTCAATAAACTTGTCAATGAAATATACAAGTAATATAAGGTAGAATAAATAAAATAAAAGTACAATTTACAAGGTACAATAGCATCAAAAGAATTGTCAATGTCCCTATCCTAAATCACAGATCAGCTACGTTAAAAATAAAATAATTTGATTCAATAACATTAGTCAAAAATTAATAATAATCAAGGAATATAATAATAATAAATTTAGCATCAATAGATTTGTCCCTAATTAAAGTAGCGTCAAAAGACTTGTCAATGAATTATTAAACAATTACAATTAATTAAATTAAATAAAAAAAATACAATGGCATCAATATAATTTGTCAATATTGCTATCCTAAATCACAGATCAGTCGAGTAGTACTCGTTTATGTTGTAGTATTCTTGACATGTAAGTAATTTCTTTAATTCCGATTTAAAATGTTTATCTGTGAGCAATTTTATATCATCCGGCAATTTATTGTACATTTTTATACTGTTACATATAAAGCTCTTCTGCTTTTTTGCTAAATTGCTGTGTGCGATTGCTATCTTGTCCTTATTTCTAGTGTTGTAATTGTGTATGTCTGAATTATGCGGTGTATCGCTAATGTTTTTTCTTGCGTATAGGATGTTGTGGTAAATTAATAGGCTAGACATAGTTAAAATATTATTGTCCTTAAATTTACTTCGGCAAGAAGCCCTGCATTTCATATTAAGTAACATTTTCATCGCTCGTTTTTGCAAAACAAATATTCTCTGAGAATTAGCTGCATTTCCCCAAAACTTTATGCCATAATTAAACAGGCTTTCAAAGTATGCATGATACACAGTTTTGGCCGCTTTGTATCCACATAACTCTCTGATTTTTTTAATGGTGTATGTCGCAGAACTAAGTTTAGGAGCGAGATAATCCAAGTGTGCACCCCATTGCAGCTTAGAATCAAGCTGTATCCCCAAAAATTTAACTTTTTCGCAGAATTGTATACTATTGCTTGTATACTATTGCAGAATTGTATACTATTGCAGAATTGTATACTGTTGCCACTCGCTAGCCCCCACCGACACCCTCCTCTACTGCCCGTGGGCCAGGATATGTTCGGTGAAGGCATCGCAAGCTCATTTCAACACCTTCCTTTCCCTCCTTAGTATGTAAGTTATATTTAAAAAAAAAACTCTAGGTATAAGGTTTCTTGTCTGGTTCTTTTGCATTGCTGAACGGAACATGACGAAAGAAATGATGACGAACCATACTGAATATGCATAATATGTCAAATATTGTGTTGTGTGTTCTTCATGGAGAAAGAAATATCTGAATCGGAATATGTAAATGAATGAAAGTTCAAATGGAAGCAGTAGTTCCAAGGACATGTCACACCAATAAGCGACAGTCTCCGATACACATCGACCTCTGGTCACTTCCAATCTGTTGTGTCCCACTCCGACTGCGACCTAAATAAGGTTAATTTATTTAAACTAAAGGAATTGTATAGCAAAATGACAAACGGTTAGGTATTGCTCCACAGCTTTATCATATACATACTGCATCACTCTGTATCAAAACAACCGGGATAGGCAGAGTAATCGGTGTTGTACCCCAGAATCTACTAAAAATTTTACAGAGCATGCAAATTCCACAATCTTTACAGTGCAAACCCATTCGTCACACGAATCAGATTGCCCTATACCCCATAAAAAGAAATGATCACCTGATGCCTCTTGTGACAAGTTGAGATCCTCTGTACCCTTTGCTTCAAGTGATTTTACAGTTTTCTCTTTCTTACTTGACTTACGAGTACAAGCTCTTCCAAAGTGTCCTTTATAATGGCAAATAAAGCAAATCGAGTCCTTTGCCGGGCATACATTCCTTGGATGAATTGGTCCCAAACAATGATAGCAAGATGTATTCTGTTTCTGCACGGCATCTCTGTTGCCTCGGCCGCGCCAGTCACCAGCAAAACTCGACATTGGTCGCCCCTGGACTGCTCTGCAAAAACTTTGACTGCCTTCAGCTATGATGCTTGACTGTAAATTCTGCCTTTCAGCCTGTTTAGCTACATTTATAGCCTCTTGTAGTGTAAGTTTATTGTTCAACTGAAGTTTGTCGCTAGTCTTGCGATCTGACAACCCTACTACTAATCTGTCACGTATTATGTCTTCTTTTGTGATCTTCTCAAACTCACATGTATCTGCTAACTTGTACAAATTTGATATGAATGACTGAAAATCTTCTCCAGTTTTCTGTGACCTCGTATTGAATGTGTAGCGCTCAAAAATTATGTTTTTTCTAGGGTTGAAATAATTTGTAAACTCACGTTCCAGATCTTCCAAGGTATGAGGTTGCAATTGGAACTGTAGTAGAATATCATCAACTTGATCTCCCATGAAGTATAGTAAAAAATCCATCTTCTCGGCTTCTGTCTTATGTGTATCATAGCCAGTTATGGCCATATATCTATGAAACCTCTTCAACCACTTCTGCCACGACGACGGATCATATGAAGTGAAGGTCTCCGGTGGAGACACATTAGTTAGTGCAAGTTCTTGCCTGTTAGCCTCACGGATTTCATGTAAGCTATCCTCCCTCGGCGGCGAGGACTTCCTCTTGTTCTTGACCATGTTGTAGGGATACAATATGTACCTCTCAGTACTAGTTTGCCAGTTCTTCAGCTGGTTCTTCTTTTACCGCTGCCACCATGTTGTATCAGTAGATATTTATTAAAAATGCATATTGTACGTATATCATGTAATAGCAGAGATATGTGACAGACAACATCAACAACCCACGTTTCCCTAGTAACCATACTAGAACACTCTCTACCCTGGGTAGTGCTGGCTATGGCTTTGCCACTGCCCGTGTGTGGAATATTTTCCTGGTATCAGTTATTTTATGCCCTAGAATATAATTTATTAATTTGTACAATTTGTTCCCACTTAAGGACCGTTCACATACCACGTGGATAATTTTTGGACACTTTTTGAACCCCCCTCTGTCCCTGTGGACAATCGTGGGCATTTAGGTTACCCCCCCCCAATTTGTCCACGTGGAAAATGCGGTGTTTTTCCTGTAACTATGACGCACTTTAGAGTTTAGGTTAAAAAACACGATTTTTTGCAGAAAGATGTACTTGAAGAAGAGCCAGGGAGCTGAATTAATGAAATATTACGTAGTAAATGGATCCCCTAAGGGGGTGTACATAGGCAATTAAAGTTTGTATTGAATTTCGGCATTTTTTAAGTTAGAAATATGGAAATTGGTGTTTAGGCTTCTGTTCATAAATAAAAGTCAGTTTTATCAACGTTTTTATCAGCATTCATTCCCTAAGGGGTTAATTAAGGGTGAAAGTTTGTATGTGAAGTGCGTCATTTTTTAAGTTAGAAATAAGAAAATTGGTGTTTAGGCTTCTGTTCATAAATAAAAGTCAGTTATATCAGCGTTTTTGGGAATTCAGCCCCTAAGGGGTTAAAATAAGTGTGAAAGTTTCTATGTGAAGTGCGTCATTTTTAAAGTTAGAAATAAGAAAATTCGTGTTTAGGCTTCTGTTCATAAATAAAAGTCGGGTTGTATCAGCGTTTTTTGGGAATTCATCCCCTAAGGGGTTAAAATAAGGGTGAAAGTTTGTATGTGTAGTGCGTCATTTTTTAAGTTAGAAATAAGAAAATTGGTGTTTAGGCTTCTGTTCATAAATAAAAGTCAGTTGTATCAGCGTTTTTGGAAATGTAGCCCTAAGAGGGAAGGACGGATGGGAGGATAGAGGGAGAGAGAGAGAGCGAGAGAATATATTGCGTCAACTCAAATTAAGCCTAATTTACAATGCCAATAGCAAGCCGCTGGCAAAAAGCTAGTTTTGTTTATATAATAATAAAACCCACTTGCACAGTTTCTCAACATGTTTTCTTTTGTCTGTAAACTATAGGTGTATTGAATACAAATGATCAGGGAGACATGCGGTCGTCTCGGTGGTGGGAGGTGTAATAAAAATTATGTTTACAATGATGAAATCAAATTAGGTATGCATCCCATCGGAAAGTTAAAGGAAATTCTATGACAGAAATACCTCTATGTATAATTTTCCATACTTATTTTAAGATCGTTTTATTCCATGTATGTAGATACCTACTCTATACTATCTATACTTTTTTTTTTTTTTTATGTAATCCTGTATGGGTGGCTGAGTCGGAGGGGCCAAAGCACATGCTCTAACCAGCCAATATCACCTCCGAGAAGGTAGGTGCCATACCGGAGACTTCCCTGGATTGCTGGCTATACTGGACTAGAGGAGAACACAACCGAGGTTGCTTGCGGCTTACATCCAGTACGGTGGTACCAACCCAGTCGGCTACAATTTGAGCCTACCACCTAGTAAGGGGCAAGGGAAGGGACCTACAGTTTTACACCGGTTCCGAACGGTGAAGCAGCGGGTGTAGGTATGCACGTAAATTTTTTCGTCAGAAAAAACTCATTGGTACACGCCGACCGGTACTACTCTATACTACTACATATCCTAGATACCTACTCTGCTTGGGGGATTTATAAGAAGAAGGGCTAGAAATATACGGTGTAAACTGCAAAGAAACATTTTAAAAGATAATTTACGTTAAGAAAAAAGTCATTCCAAAATAGTCTTGTCTTATGCAAATTGGTCCATCTCTTCTTTTTCCTCTTAACTTTGCTTAGATACCGGGCCTGTGACCGTGAGATTCCGCCTAAGTACGTAAGTAATAAAGTTTTCAAATTCAAATTGCCGGCAGTTAAGCGGAGCACCTAAATAATGACTTTCCTAAGTGTGGCACAAAGACTTTCGAATGGGTTCGTTAAATCCTAGATTTGTTCCATAATTGTATCACCCAATAATCGAGTTCGAAGCTAGTTATCCGAACTCGGAGTTTCGTCCTTCAGACAGGGCGACAGTGACAGTGCCCTTTCATAGTCGTCAGTCTAGGAGTTTCGACGCCGCCGTTTCGGCGCGAGACATTTCGGCGTCGCCGTTTCGACGTGTTAGCATTCCGTATTTATTCTTTATTCATCATCCATAGACAGTACACTGCACTCGGATTCGTCATATTTTAACATTTATTTAGCATTTTGCCAGTTCGATTATCACAGCAAAGAAGAACTGGCAAGAAACTTCGCTGGATACTTTTTTTTTTACGTCCACTTAGTCTACATTTACAAAAATGTTTGCCACTGCCTACATAGTACGAACGAGTCATCTAGACCGGACTCTCAGTGAAGTTCCGTTTGCAAAAATTGCGGACCTCATTCTGACTTCTGATATATATTGTATAGATCCCAGACATTCAATTAACAGATGTTGCCAACCAGTTTTGTGGTCCCCTCTCCCCCCCCCCCTCCTCCCTCACAAATATTATTAGTAAATTACAAAGAGTTTTGGTTTTAATTTGGAATTTCATTAGAAAATTAGTACGTATGGGTGCTTATATGTGTCATAATTAAAATACTAGCCAGTATACCAATAGAAAAGTATTTTTTTGATGAAATATTACGAAATTTACGAAAAATTTGTTCAGAGATTTTTAACAAAAAAAATTTTTTTTAATGTAAAATGTAAAAAAAATATTTTCTTAATCGTTTCAGTTTCATGCCAGGAACAAAAAAGTCTTCCAACACATAGATCTCTTTCTTTTAGAAATTGTGAAAAACCACACTTTTAGTTTTATTAGTATGGAATAGAAAGAATTTTATTTTTTTTACCAACTTACATGAGATACATCATAATGGTAATGAATACTTTTTTGTTACTGTTATGAAACTGAATCGATTAGGCTATAAAAATCAACCACCTATTTTTTTATTTAAATACATAAAAAAATATTTTACATAAAAAAAAACCCAAGGTCTAAATATTGTATATAGGTTTTACTCCCTATATTATACAGAACCCCCCCTTGGCGTACTATTAACTAATTTTGAAAGACCTTATATATAGATCGCTTTTTTCATTGACTTTTGTATAAGTCGAGGCATGCTTGCATAGAAATTTCACTAGCTGTAATTGACAAATGACAAAGAACCGCGAGCGCGCGCGGCAACATGGCTTTTTATAATGTCGAGGGTATCAGGTAGACAAAACATCACAAAACATTTCGCGGTCCGCTATTTTTACAAACAAACATCTCATTGGAGCCTGCTCTAATCACTGTTTCTAAAAATATCACAAATAAACATTTTTTTGTGCATATTCGACATATTTTGTATTTTCGGTACCTCAAACCAAAACTGAAAGATTTTTTCTTATTTCTAATGTAGGTAACACTGGCAATAAATAATGTTATTAATATCGATTTAAAATAGTTTTATATACAGGGTGTTCGGCACATAGACCGACACAATTTTTTTGTAGGTAAGTGGGGTCATTTGCAACGTTTTGACCCATAATACCTTTTGTCAGATGTCACGTGGTATCGAAATACGATTTTTTTCTTTATTTTTGTAAATTATCAAAATCCGACCTTTAAAACCTTGTAACTTTTTTGTTTATGATTGTATCAGCACGAAATAAAATTTATTTAATTTTACGATGTGTATTAACTAATTTTGAAAGACCTTATATCTTTTTTATGCACTCAAACATCAACAGGTTGACTGGAAGAAATTTCTTTAATAAATAAGTCCGCCTTTACACCTCACGTAAATTCTATATGGTGCTTGTTACTATAAAATGTTTTTGGAGGGGTAAGGTGGGTAAAGTATTAGGTACTATCTTATCAACTTTTAATTTAACTTTTCAAGCCATGGGGGCTTTAACAATAGCACATCCGCACCTTTCGATTGTTTTCCAGCTGCGCAACGCCCCACGCCAGTCGGTCGCTGCTTTTTCAATAACAAGGTTGTGGCAGTAACGCAGAGTTGCATTTTATTGCTGTCATGGTCACGATAAATTGGGTCACTTTCTTGCTGTCGCAGATTATGCAGTGTTCAAATAAAAAAATGCTCGTATGATTCCGCTTTATTGCCGGTAGAAACCAAACGTTTTAATATTTATGTAGTGAGTGGAGCAATCTTCTTTTCTATCATTTATTGATTTACGTTTTGTTTATAGACGTCCAGAGATACCAGCCTTTCGGCTACAAAATCCAGACGTCTACTACCTGCACTCTTGCGAGTACAGTGATCATGTATGCCAGATCGAGGCCCCATAGCTGCTCTGTCGAACGTCCGTTCTTCCGAAAAAATCCCATGGGAAACACAGGCTGCGACCTTTCCCCAGCCGATCCGAGCCACCACCCGTCCACCCGAAGGAACCCCCGACCGAAGTCGAGAGCCGGGGGTGAAGCCTTCACTGCCACTGGGGTCAGCACCCTATCCAACCGCAACCTGTGCCCAGGGCCTCAGCGTTTTGTACTAGCCCAAAGGCTTTTGTTTTCACCAGCTATGTATATGCGTGGAAGTGCATATGACCACCACCTAATGTGTACCGGGGATCCACCGGTCTCGAATGACAGACTTACGTCAGCGTCATTAGCTCGTGGGAAATCCATCCCACATCCACATATAAGTGTGTGTAGCACCGACATACCGATCTACATTATTCGCATGTCTACCAATTCTCCACATTGGTTACGGAGCTCTAAGTGGCTCACCACTCGCAGCTTTCGCTACTTATTCCCGTGTTAGGTGCTTTAAACACAATTACGGAAGCACCAGGGAATCAACGCTAAACCACAACCCCTGCGAGACCAACTCCAGTGTTCCGTGCAGAAGCACGAAGCATTCTGGGGCTTTTAACGGAACCCCGCAGTACTCAACCCAGCGTTTAGGGTGGTATCTCATTTGACCCACCGACCTGAGTGGAGTCAGCAGCGTGAGCTAAGAGGAGGCCGAAACCCCCAACTTAGTACTCATGTTAGACTAGCAACGTTTAATGAGTAATCGTCGAGAACAAGTTCTCTACCACACATTATTTCTAACAGTGACGCCCGTTACACCGCCCAGTTGCGGGATAGGGTAGCCAACTGCTAGTTTTAAGGGTAGCCACCGTGTGGTCTGCATAGGGAAACGTCACGGATCCTAGTACCCAACTCCGACACCTTGGACGACTAAACGCCTCTGCGACCCCGTACAAAGGTCGCTAATACGGGTCTATGGATACTGGTGGCCGGGCCCGACACCTTGGGTAGACCGAAGTCTACCACTGCGATCGCTCCCCAGCGACTACCCTAGAAGTGGAGCAGTTGGGTATGCTTTGTCGTCTTAGATTACTGGTCTATGAGTGGCTATAGGGTGGCACACGGGCGAATTCAAGAAACTGAAATTGCGCCAGATTTAATTACTTATGTACTTATTTTATTTTACTTATTTCGCTGCGTCTTAAGTCGGTTCGAGTCTTTTAAAAATTGGTGGACAAACATACATACATATATATTGCCTATTATATGCAGCAGATATTAATAATTATAATGAAGTAGTCGTTGATGTATTACCTACTAATAAGACGTAATTAATGATAACTAACGTAATGCGTTGACGGGAGAAGCCGGCCAGCAGGCAACCTGGTCTAGTGTTTGGGAAAATATAGAACAGTGCTCTTCAAGTTCTACTGGACTAGATTGAATTGAGATAAATATTTGTCGAAACTGCTCAAAGAACAATACGCGCTCTTTTACAATAAGTAAAGTAATAATAATGAATTGTGTTTGCCTTATAATTTGTACATCATGGAATCTAAAAAAAATGCTATTCTTCTTTCGTGATTATTTTCATCTACCTACTTTATAATTTCTTTTGTCATGCTTGGCATCGCCGTGTTGTAACCGCCGCAAATTGCTAATACGCTGGAACTTTGTCATACTAATGTCATTTATTACGGACAGTTACGCACAACATAGTCCTTAAAAGCACATGGCATACAAAAATAACTTCACTGTGACAAGGTTCCAACGCATTAGGATTTGAGTACATTTTGATAATTACAAGGTGTGGAATCGATGCAATTCAGCATTTTAAATAATAAAAAAAATTAAAACTGTCTACATAAAGTAGATTTGTGACCTTTTGTTCTTAACCTCCTCAGTTAACCTCTTGTCATCCCTCTTAATAAGTTAAACTAAAACAAACCTTTGTTATTTATTATTGACTTTCTAATTTGTATTTATTTTTATTTAATACATTTCGTGATTGTATATCAGTTTCATAATAAATTAAACCTCAGAAAAGGCGAGTTGGGGGGGGGGGGGGGGGGGGGCTCTCTTTGTCCCGTACCACCGTATTGTGGTGATAGCACCTCGCAGTATCCATGGTTACACCCCATTGGTTGGGGACCATTGTGCTGGGAACACAGTTGTCTGGCATCTCATACCGTTCCACAATGCACTGTGTAACTAACTAACTAGGTCATCTTCAATCTGGACTCACTTCATTGACCGAGTGTCTGCCGGCTGCGATCTAATAATAATATCGGCTATGTATAACACGTTAGACAATAGTTTGCTATCTTGGTACATGCCACCGACCATTGAGCATCAAGATGCGACAAAGCGTGTCTCAGAAATAGTGAAACTGAGTGCGCCAAAACTCGAGCGTGTGCGGAATGAAGCGGAGAGAGTCAGGGAGGAAGCGACCCAATCGCGGCGCTCAGTGGCGGCGGCGTGTGTCGGTTAGCATGGTTATTTTGCATCATATGCGCTTCGAGCGCATGAAAGTACTCGGGCTTGGGGCGCCGATGTATGGTCTGTGGGCTCACTTGTCGCTGGTACAGGCGAAAGCCAACTTCACAAAAAACATACACTCGAATTGAGAAGCTCCTCCTTTTGAGAAGTCGGTTAAGAAATAAGGCAAAGTGTGCACCAGCGACAAAACGGCCGCTCCACTCTATGCTTTTTTTATTTCGATTCATGATTCATTGAATTCACTGAATACCGCACCAAGTTTAAGTGGCCTACAGTACGAGCGCGTAGGAAAACTCACATTATTTCCCTTCTATATTCCGTTTTGTTCGATCCCCGTGCTCCAGAATATCTCCGTTCGAAACAATGACGTATCATGTTTGGTTCGAAATTCCAATTTCTTTCGATTCATGGTGCTTCTTTGAAGTCCATGGATGGTAACCTTCTTTGTATCCCGATTCATTCCAGTTCATTCTATACCCATTCTTTTGCTGTTGAATCAGCTCGTCTCTGGAACCAACTCCCTGCCACTCTCCGTACTTCCGCTTCCCACAATATTTTCAAATCCCGTTTGAGGGAACATATCTTTTCCAACCCATAATGTTTCCATGTGTGTTATCGCTTGTTTAGAAACTGCATTAGGTATGTAATTATATTGCGTATATGTATGTACTTTTAAACTTGTATGTATGTATATCACGAATGTATTTAGTTGTATGTTATTACTATTATCTATGTTTTATTGTTTATTTATGTACTCTTAAAAAAAAATCTCTCATTTAATTTTCCGCACTACCCATCTACCCTACTCACAATCCCAGGTATGACTGGCAGATAATGCCCTTAGGCTTTAAGTCCGCCTTTTGTCACTTTTTGTGCAAAAAGTATATTTTCATTTCATTTCATTTCAATCATGTTATCATGACTCATCACTATAAATATAAAAAAAATAAAAAGACAGGAACGTAAATTTGACTGTCCTTATTAGAACAAAAAAAGAATTGTAAAATTGTAAAAATCGGATACGGTTTAAGCGGGTAAAAAACATAAATGCCGAAAGACGATTTTGTATGAAGAAAGTTAACTTCCGTCTCGTCTTAAGTAGCGAGTTCGCGCCTTCACTGCTCGCTGGCGGTATTCTTAAATTAACCGGGTATATGCGCGAAGCATATGCGCTCCATTCATTCGGTTGACATTATTGGCACGGATATTAGAATGTGTCGTGCGGCGTTCGACACCTGAAAGACATTTCGGCTCCTTTCGTGAACACTAGGCTCGAAACGGAACACTCGGCTTGAAACGAAACATAACAAAAACGACATGCACCGCCTCAACATTAGGTTAGGGTTAATATAGAGAAGATGCGTCTTCTTTATATTAAGCCTGGTTATTTTTTTTAAACCACCAAAACATCACTCATACCACACATACCACACATTCCTTCGAGCCGGAGTCTGCCGAAAGGAGCCAGGAAGTCTTTCAGGAGGCGGACCGGTGTCGCGCGTGGTGGTGTGGTGCCGTATTTATAGAACGCGCCGAGGGGAGGAAAGGATACAACCGCTTAACTGGCGATTTGTGCACGCAGCGCGGCGAGACGACCAAATCGAGCGCAAATATTATCAGGCTAGCTATAATGTGTATGGAAGTCGTGAATAAGCGTTGGCAATACCTATGAACATCCAGCCAGGAAAGTGCCTTGCAGACAATTTTTTTTTAAGGCGCGTAGACATTCGTTCGTATGCAAGGGTTGCGAATGCCATGCCTTCCTAACAGGTGCCTATTCACGGCCCACTTGAAGTACCCTAGACTGTACTTGACAGGAAATATATGGGCAGGGATATAGAGTCGAGAGAGAATATATTATATCGTCGTCTCTTCGGCTGACGTGCCCAACCCACTGCCACTTGATCTTAGCTACCCGGTGTCCAATATCGACTACTTACGCACCATAACCTCAGCAGGACCTGATCTGCGATTTATACAAAAGCAGTTTTTGGTTCGGCGTGAAGTACCGTCGCGCATATTGAGTACGCCCAGCTTTTTAGAAACCAGCTTGGCCTTGTTCTAGATATGGCGGAACTACCTATTAAATAATTGTATGATTGAAAAGTTACAAGAAAAATAACCAACGCAAATATGAATAAATTAATACTTCATCAAAACCCAAGGAATGTCTATCTATACAAACAAGACTGCGGATTGCCAAATTATGGCCATAGAAAAATACACCTTATTCCGTGGCTTTATAGCTCATTTTCCATCTCCTTTGTAGCATATGGAAAAACGCGCCAAGTGAGATAGTAGCCCGCCGCTGGAGCGCGCTCTATCGAAGATTTACCCTTGTCTTTTTCATATTAATAGGCAGAGACGGGTCTTCACCGATCCATTCGTAGTTGTCAGATGTGTGTGAGAGAAGCAACGGGGGTTTAGTAGCTGCTTCTGGGCGCTAGCCCTACATCTCTCTTCTGTGGTAGCTGTAAACGCCCCTCGTGTGGCGTGGCGACCGACGATGTGACCAACTGCCTAACGAGCTAAATCTGCTGGTAGAGCATTACTCAACCAGCAGCGCGGAGGCGGAGCGCCAACGACTGAGTTTACTGACTGCTTGCTTCTTGCGACGCGACGCGCCGGCCTCTGTTGCTCGGTCACGCAAAGCTTCAGGGAGCGATCGTCGAAGTTGACCGGGAGACATTTGACCATTGAAGTTGGCCGTTGTTTGGATTCCACGTAAAATGTAGGTCCTACTTCCCTTACCTTCCCTTAATATTTATGGTAGGGTTTAGGGCTTATAATCCGTCCTGATCGGTAAATGTCTAGTGGCCGTCCTGAAGGTCGGTCGAAACGGCTAAATAGTTCGTCTTTTCATTCAGTGCGTGGTGCGATCTGTCGACTATCGTTCGTGATCATAAGCACACCTGGGCGCGTTCAGAACTTGGATAAAAAACAGCAGCGACCAAAGGGAAGCACTGACACCTGGCACCTAGTTCACCAATGTGTTATGGGCTGACATGATGGATGTCGTAGCTGATGTAGCCAACCAGGTCAGTTTCCATAAAAAAAATGTAGCCGGCACGACCAAAGGTCTGATCTGTATGTCTCTCTCACTGTCGCTCTCATAGTCACCTTCCATATTCTCAGCATATATTGCCCTCTTCTGGACCTACGCCTCTCCACTTTTCCTCCGACCAGAGCGGTCACCGGTCCCATCTGACGGAATAAGGAGTTGGGTGGAACGACCACCCAACTCCTCGACATTTTATTGAACTTGCTCGTGAAATATTCATTTGTGCAACATTCTGAATAATACACCCATATCTGTGGCGCGTCTACATGCAGTCTTATATATAAGTTCACACGATATTACACCAACTCTGTATACCCATTAGCATAAAGTGTACACTGTCAACTGTAGGCACGACCATGGGTCGATAAACTGGGCGGGCACAGCTGTTGCGGAGCCACTTTTGATTAATTGCGATGGTGTAATTACTTAGTTTAAATTAACGTACACACACATACGTAGACTTAGATTAATTTGGGATGCGCTCTGTTAACTGCGACGTTAACGAAAGTGAGTATTTTTAATTAAAACATGGAATGTGTAGCGGTGAACGTCGAACTTTTTCTACGGCGGCGACGTCTGCTTCTTCACGAGAACGTAGTTGGTTAGTTCTATGGATTAACTAGGAGTTTAACAATTATTTTTTAAATCAGATATTGGTCACTGAGTCAGAGGGGCCAAAGCACATGCTCCGTTCAGCCAATATCACCTCTTCTGTTCAATATCACCACGTCTGAGAAGGTTGGTGCCATATCGGAAACTTCCCTTTGGATTGTTGGCTTTACCGGACTAGAGGAGAACACAGTCGAGGCTGCTGTGCGGCCATTTTTCATTCAGTACGATGTTATCCAACCAGTCGGCTACAATTTGAGCCTAATACCACCTAGCAAGAGGCAAGGGAAGGAAACTAGAGTTTTACACCGGTTCAGAACGGTGGTGAAGCAGCAGGTATAGGTATGCAAGTAATTTGTCCATCAGAAAAAACTCATTGGTACATGCCGACCGGATTCGAACCTTGAACCTCCGACGAAGCCGACGAAAGAGAAGCCGACGCCCCCGCGGCCACACGCCGGCCAACTGCCTAAGGGAAATTGAAAACACACAAAATGTAATAACAAATTGACTTACCTACATTCTGACCATTTTTATTTTGCTGACTTTCTCTGTGTTCGCTGCTGACAGAATTTCGACCGACCACTGTTGGACATACGTCTCTCCAATCCGAACGAAGACGCATGAGACTCGAATGATGACGACGAAGAAGATTACGGCGAACTCCCCACAATGGTATACGTTTACCCAGATAGCCCAGAGCGACGAAATCGACGAAAAGAAAGTTGACGAGTTTTGGCGGAGTACTGTCAACTTTGGTCGCCGATAACTTTTTTCCAGTTCATCGTAGAGTTTTTCTTATTAAATTGTCTAAATTGAAGAGTACATCCTGACGAGTTCAACGACTCCGGTTTTATTGCTGTGGGATAATTCGAACGCGAGATATTGAGCGGTTGATCAAATCCAAAATGGCGGCAGAAGGGGCAATTTGAACAATGCGCAAATTCTGGGTTAAGGTCTCCGTCGAAAACACTTTCGAATGAGCAACCAAATAAAAAAATTTACTTGAGATTGATGGGTCTCACGTATAAAATGCTCCTAAATGCACTGGACTACTCGATTTCGAGCGTGGATTGACGGGCGAAAAATCAACCAATCGGTATGATTTTTTTGTATACTGGAAATGGAGTCTTGTATAAATAGTAAATGGTCGATGGTGGTCTCAGGATGTACTGGAAAAGACCTACGCGCGGAGAAACCGAATGAAAGAACTTTTGGCGGAGTACTTGCAACTTGATAGACGCTGATAACTTTTTTCCAGTACACCGGAGAGTTTAAGTTGATATATACTCAATTAAAGAGTATCCTAACGAAGACCCTTGTAGTCCAGGATTGGACTAACTCTTTCGATGTCCACGGCCGCCAGTGTTTATTAATTTTGAGATTAATTGACTAGACTTAGGTAATTTAAGCAGATAACTTTCAATATCCAGGTTGTGTTACCTCATACATAACTTCTCCTAACGTTTTCGGAGGCACCACTCCCCATTGGCTTATCTCCGTATATATCCCCCATATCGTATCATCCCCATATATATACTACGCCTTCCCGCTACCGTCCCGCGTCGCACTACACACGACAAGCGGTGACTAAGCACAACACGGCACTCCGCCCGCAGTTCCGACCCTCACATAAAGGGGTTGCTTCAACCTTGCTTACTCTGCAAAAACCTGCTTCATATACAACATCCTAAACACAGCCGCGTTTAGTATCCCTTCCATTCGGTTATCGACACTGACGCCTTACGTTCAGGGTGGATTTTGTATTGAAGTTGCTCAAGTATCAGTGGAGTTGCTAGCACGCCGCAAGACTCTCTGCCTAGCGGTTATAAAGGCACAATTAACGGAGCCACCCTCGCCTAATTAAGGATTTGTAATCTGTAAATAAATTGCGCTCCCAACCATTTTCGGCCGAGACAAATATTTAGATTTCCATCACCTTTGTTGCTAGCGTCACCCGAGCCCGGTGCCGGCAGATCAATACTTCGCGATACCTCGGTCGGACCGGTATCGCTACGGAGGGCTAGCAGATGTTTTAATATTCTAACGCGATTGGCGTATTTGGGGATTCTAGATGGATAACACCCGAAGTACAACTTGAGATCTCGTTTGCACAAAAAATAATACATTTAAAATTGCATTTTGACTCACTGCAATTAGTAGCGTTACGGCTATGTAAATAGTTAGTGTTTTCCGCCCAGTTCAGTGTAGCCGGCACGATCGAAGGGAAGCACTGACATGGCACCTAGTTCACCAAGGTGTTATGGGCTGCCATGACATCACGGATGTAGTAGGTGATGTAGCCAACCGTGTCAGTTTCTATTAAAAAAAAGTTACCTGTACCTTCAGAGAGAAATTATGTTTGTTCTCGTCATCATTAATATTCATATAACTGACGAAAGAAAACTGAAAGTTATATCACGAAATTCCTCACTCGGCATCAAGTACCTAGCTTCTGTGTGTACGGCGAACATATGGAATGACCTTCCGGTGAGTGTGTTCCCCACTACCTATAATCTGGGGATCATCAAAAGGTGTGTCAAACAATCGACCCTTTTGGCCGCCTTAAACCTAGCCATGCTAGCCCCTGTGAGCGCGGTTTCGAGTGGAGTGGTGTTGTTGGCTGTGTCTGCTCTTCCATTAGGCCAACCTGTGCCGGTTGTTTATAAAAAAAGTCACACCCGCTCATGAGTTCGAACTTCGAACCCGCATCGACTCGTCGAATCGACATCGAGTTCGAAATTCGAATGCGGACACGGCGGCATACTGTTGTAGTACCTACGCTGTTCGTTGCCCCGACCCGACACGACCGTCATTTGCATGGTCCGCAGTCGACATCATCGTAGTAAAACGAACGGGGAGGCATCAGCACTGAACTTGAACTTCCGTATGCGACGGACGCGTCATCCGCCGTCCCCACCGCCCCGCGCCGTACCCGTTTGACGTAACGCAAGCTGTGCATAATTAATTAGTATACAGCTGATAGGTACATGTATTTTATACTGACCTAACACAGATATTGAGTGTAGTGTAGATACTGTCTACATCTGAATATGTCGCGAAAATTGGCAGGTAAAGACGATTTAATGAGTTGGTGGTAGACGATTTCATCTAGGCACACTTGGATAAATTATTGTTTAATTGTATAATTTCATCCATAGGTAGGTAAGCTATGCTCGAATATGTCGAGAATTCCGCCAGTTCTAATTCAATGTGAAGAAGAACTGACAAACAAACTTCGCAAGTCACAATGTTTTGTTCTATTAGATCAGCCATACTCAAAGTGTGCTCCGCGGAGCCCTAGGGCTCCACGGCGCGGCGCCTCTGTGGGGGCTCCGCGAGAATACGAGAAAAAAAATAAAAAATACACCTCTCCTCTCTGGCTCGATTCAGCTCGGCTGCGCAGACGTCATGGCGTCACAGTTTCATACAAGTAGAATGTCGTTGCCTCCCATTAGATATTTAATTATTGTTTTTCTCTTATATTATTGTATTATGTAAGTAACTGTTACACTGTAACATGATTATTAATAAAGAACGCACAAAAACTATTTTTTGTTTATTTTAGGGCTCCGTCAAATATTTCGCTTTCTAAAAGGGTTCCGTCACCAAAAAAGTTTGAGAACCGCTGTATTAGATCATCACTAGATAATAGATATACATACTTACATAACATACGTAATATTAGTGTGGTTTTTGCCTTAGTTACATTTGTCATTAATGTATCTTATTTATAAACACAATAAACTATTTGCATTTGAATTTGTTATAGTCTTATAAGTATTATGATATTTTAATACATACTATAATATGATAGTTGTTAGTATGATTCCCAATGGATCTTTGAATGTTGCGTTCTTGTGGTTAATGAAAATACATATGTAGGTAGGTATCTAATAGTTTAAATCTGTCAAAACGTATCACCAATTTCTTAGATGTTTGATAAAATTTGAAGCAGGAAAAAATGCATTGCATACTCCGAATATTACCTACACTGAGATTGCTAATTGTTATCGTCACCCTGAAGTGTTATTCACTCAGACAGAACCTGCTGTCCAGAACCAAACAGACCATAGATTATATAGTTGCAAGTTAAAAGGGTCCCCTCGAATATTTACTGTGAAATGTCATGCATGACGATTCTTGAAGATCTGTCTCATTTGCCTCACCGTCTTTGCCAGAGTGGCGATTGTTGCAAACATGTTTTCATCAACGTATTAATTTAAAATTGCTGACGACAAGAAAGACGTGGTCGACACGAAATAGTTGATCATTCGTACTGTTGAAAAAGACGGTTTTGCGGAGTCATCTTCCATCTGTAGTTTGATAGTATCTACAACTGTGTTATTTGTTAGATGTAGTGTGGACGATATGGGTAGTAAATCTTTACGATCGTCTGTTGCAATCAGATCAGCGCAATGCCACCAGCCGCGCAATCCGAATCAGCAGCGCCATAACGACGCTTGTCGTAAAACGAGCGATTGTTTCATTGCTGGTACAGCGTGACTTTCGTTGTTCCAATCCTTGGTGTGTCATCTAAGTATATCTTACTGCTGATACGTATACATACAGGGCATCCCAAAAACTCAACGTCAAGCGGGAACCAGGGAGTAGGCCGGTTTATGACTACCCAGGGAAAAATAAGAAAAAAAATCGGAGTCATTTGTTTTTTATGATATGAGCATTTTTTGAGAAACGTTGAAAATTTACATTTTTAGGTACTACGACTCCAAATTTGCATATATAATTGTTAAAAAAAATTATTGGTAGCCTAATTAACTCTGCTATTGATCAGTATCCCAAACAAAACCAGAATGCCTGTAGTTTTACCACAAAAAATATTCAGTTCAATATTTTTCTAAAAAAATAAATGACTCAGATTTTTTTTTCTTATTTTTCCCTGGGTAGTCTTAAACTGGCCTACTCTCTGGTTCCCGCTTGACGTTGAGTTTTGGGACACGTTGTATACAGTGTGTGTGTGGGCACAGTCGGCTACAAAATAAACTTACGGACCGTTCCGTTATTTTCGAGGACACATTAATAGAGGCACGGTTTCATACAATGTAATTGACAAATTCTGACACACCGAATTGATCACCTCGAAGAGTTTTTTTTTTATGGAAACTGACACGGTTGGCTACATTACAACATCCGTGATGTCAGCCCATAACACCGGGTGAACTAGGTGCCATGTCAGTGCTTCCCCCTTTGATCGTGCCGGCTACACTGAACTGGGCGGAAAACACAAACTATTTACATAGCCGTTTCGACCGACATTTCATTCAGTGCGGTGGTACCAACCCGGGCGGGTTGAACCCTACCACCGAGTAAGGTAGGAAGGAAAGAGACCTACAGTTTTACGTGGAATCCGAACCACGGTCAGTCTCCCAACGGTCGAGCGGTCACCCATCCAAAACAGTCGACTGTCTGCACCACTGAGCTATCGAGGCTGACAAAGAGTGAATGCGTCCCTATAAACCTGACGCAGTTGTAGAGTATGCCAATGTTGCAATACTTAATACAAGATGAAACATTATTTTATTTTATCCCGCCTCTATTAATCTCTATATTCTCTACTTCTTATAAAAGGGAACGTGTCGGTATGTATGTTTGAGGTAAACTGCGGAACCACTAAACACATTTTGATGCGGTTTGCACCAATGGAAAGAGTAGTTCTTGAGACTCACTATAGGCTATATTATAGCCTTAGGGCTGAGTAGTATATCAAAGAAAGTATAGTATGGACGGGAGAGAGTGAGAGAATATAAAAGAAGCGATCGTTTAATATCATATTTGCGTTTAAATCGGATTTGCTATTAATCCAAGTCTACCGCGAGCGAAGCCGAAGGCAAAAGCTAGTTATCTATAAATTTGTGAGTATTTACCTACTTAGATACTTAGCGTTTTAGGGTCCACTGCTGGAAATCCACCCGGAATACTTATTATGAACAAAACGCATTAGCCAAACGGGCTTAAACTAATAAATAGCGTCTCAGGTCAATTTCGTTACCCTCAGAGGGAGACGCGAACCAGCCCTCTGGATGCGTTTAACATTCGCCGTGCATAAAATATTGGATCCACCCCTCCTTGATGCCGTTCGGAATACAAAATCGCCCTTTTTCAAACGCAGCTAATGCCCCACCTACGCACCCTGAAACTACTTAGGCTGTGTGTATCTAACTTTCCGCCGATATCTGAAGTCACGACAATAAATTGAACGAGCTCTTCCAGAAATCATGTAAAGAGGAAACCAGCTAAATTTCTGAAACCGTAAATAGATCTAGATAGATAGAAATACGTTATTGCTGAAAAAAAAAATTTTACAGAAACAAACGATAAGTAATTTACATGAGGGGCAAAGGCGGACTTATCCCTTACAGGGATTTCTCCCAGTCAACCTCTGGATGTTTGAGAGTCGTATGTTGCGAGATACACTTTGTATCATTTGATTTTTAACCCCCGACGAAAAAAACGGAGGGGTGTTATAAGTTTGACGTGTGTGTGTGTGTGTGTGTGTGTGTGTGTGTGTGTCTGTCTGTGGCATCGTAGCTCCCAAACGGACGGACCGATTTGGATGCGGTTTTTTTTATTAGGAAGCTTGTTTAATCGGGATGGTTCTTAGCTATGTTTGTAATCAAGTAATCAAGTAATTAAGTAATAAAAAAATTAATTATGTTAAAAAGTGGACCGATTTTCATGCGGTTTTTTTAAAAAAGCTTTAAATAAAAGTTAAATTACAAATTTAAAAAACCCCCGACCCTTAAAAAGTCAAAAATAATTTTCGTTTACTCACTTAAAGGAGTCGGGGGACCGCTAAGTAAATAAAATATAATAACTCCGAGCTGCGCGGGAATTTACTTAGCGGTCTACCGACTCCTTTAAGTGAGTAAACGAAAATTATTTTTGACTTTTTAAGGGTCGGGGGTTTTTTAAATTTTTAATATGACTTATTACATTTCTTTGTAATAAACGTGAACTAATTGTTTTATTTGACTTGAAATAATATGAAATATCAAAATTGACGATGGCACTATACACCAGATATAGGTAATTTAAATAGGCAGTGTGGTCAGATTCTTCAGTATTCATGTTTATGCTGTAAATATTAATGCTCTTGTGAGCGGTAGTATGGGTTAATTATTTGTAAGTTACTATAACATAATACTTATAAGGTACTAAAAAACATTGTGACTTGCGAAGTTTGTTTGTCAGTTCTTCTTCGCATTGAATTTAGAACTGGCGGAGTTTTCGACAAGTCCAAGCGTAGGTTACGTACCTATGGATGAAATTATACAATAAACAATATAAGTAGGTAGTAGCAAAAGACTTGAGTGTGGGAATGTAAAATATAATATAAGGAAAACAACTATGATAAACTATAATATGTAGGTACACTATATATAAGTAATATTAAATACATATGAATTACAGTTTATATAATACATAACACGTGAATATATACTTACATACATACTTGTCCATTCAGAATTAAAAAATTTTTTTAGCTATTGACTTCTCACTGACGGAGATAGTACAACTATAAGTGTTTTCTAAATAGGTCAAGCGCTTTAGAAAATCAAGTCGAAACATCACGTAAATCTTCTATGCAGGATACTTAATCTAGTCAATTCAACAGAGACGCCTCGTAGCTCAGTGTTGCGGTCGGTCGACTGTTGTTAAGCAACAGTTGTTGGAGGCTGACCGTGGTTCGGATTCCACGTAAAACTGTAGGTCCCTTTCCTTAGGCTAAGGAGAGACAACGAAAGATCTCCTGCGATTCGATATGGTAAGTATGGTACACAAAATTACCTTTATTACAATAATTATTGTAGTAAGTGGCACCAAAATATTAGCTTTATTCATTTCACATTCCAACAGGGCGTTCTTACACTGCTAACTTAAATCACATCAATCATCAATACTAATAATAAATCTGTAAGGGATGGTCATGGAGTAAGTTACTTTGTTTTATGCGATACTGCGTTTGTAGACTCTACGTATGATACTAAAACGAAATTGACGATTTTTAGAAATCTTTTCTGTATGTATGTATGTTCCTCCATAACTCTTAAACCGATCATACGAATTCTATGAAACTTAATACAAGTACATTTAACTATACGGGACACAGGATAAGCTAAATAAAATTCAGTTCCGGTTGCGCTAAGATGTGGCCCTCATACAAACCGAATTGTTCCGCGGGCTTCCTTACATACTTTCTTCTTTTTAAATACGAATTTCACGCGACCGAAGCCGCGGGCAAAAGCTAGTATTTAATATTTCCCTGTATTTCCTCCATAAAATAGTCACCCATGTTGAGCGACGACAAACAGTCTGACCAGCAGCGCAGCGACAGCTCATTACGTGATTAGTCAGGAAGCGCGGCTAGGGAGAATAAAACAAGTGAGCCATATCTTACTTTACGACAATTAACTGCTAAGTGGGCAACAATTGTACCGTCACACTGTCTGCCGGCAGACCACTTCCTTAACACAAACACCACAAATTTCCAGACTCATTTCCGACACATTTCCAGACTGGCGCGGCGTACACCTTGAAGCAACCTGTTCGCGTTAAGGGAAACCTATACAGCTTCTGCGTAGGCACGAAAAGTTTGAAACTCCAAACTTCAGCGCGGCCGCGGCACTATCTCCGAGAACAGACGGCGAAGTGAACACAATAGCGCGCGATCCGATATCTCGGACGAGACAAGACAATGGCCGCCACATCCGCTGGGCTCCTCAGCTTGTCCGCTTCTGCGGTCACTATTTCCTCCAGTTCGCCTGTCATGCGTACTCTACTCTGCCAGTCAGTCAGCGTGTAAGCGTCCACTGCTGAACATACGCCTCGCCTGTCCAATTTTCCTGCAGTCTTCCCGACCTTCAGCGGTACGGAACCACTGCCTTCCGCCGACGACGTACTTGATGTCGTCCTCCACCTGGCGGGTGGTCTTCCCACGCTCCGTTTTCCTGTCACCGGCCGCCGGTGTAGGACACGCTTACTCCAACGGTCGTCGTCTCTTCGGCTAACGTTACCAGCCCACTGGCACTTGAGCTTAGCCACGCGGTGCCTAATATCGGCTACTTTGATGCGTCGGCGTATTGCCTCGTTACGCACCATATCTCTACTCTGTAATGCTGGAATACCATACTCTATGAGCTTGAACGAGTGACCTCACTCGGGTGCGGTATGAAAGCGACATATTATCAGCGCCGCCTCGTCAAGACTCGTAGTCGCTCGTTTCAACATTTGTCTCTCCTTTTCCGCGCTTTGAATTTTGTAGAGTTTTGTGTGGGAGTCAAAGGGAACCCAGCCGCGAAAGTAGGCGGTGGCGAAAATTTGGAAACGGCAGACACCGCGCCGTTTAATTAGATCGAATGTCGAGTAGAGAATTTGAAAATAGAAAAATGAAGAATGGAAAATATATATGACAGGGCTGTACGGTCTTAAGATCTTTGCCTGTGTGTGTGAAACATAAAAAAATAAATAAAAAGAAATAATTCGATAGAACTATAACGCTAACGCTTCTTTGTCTCGATTTCGCCTGCATGGGATACAGAAGTGGCAAATTTTAACCCTAACTATAACGGCACATTATTATATAAGACATAATTCTTTAAGTTCATCGCCAATGTACATACCTACCTAGCCACTTGGTCGGAGCATGCGCGTTGGCCCCTCCGACTCAGCCACCCATACCTATTCTTGAATAAAAATACTTGCATAAATTACTCGTACTTTGTCTCAACCAATAATATTATATGTTAAATAAAATAGGTATCAACAGTGCAAGTATCAAATTTTTTATCCAAAATAGTCAATATAAATATAATATATTACATATAAGTATTTTATTGCATTACTAGTTTATTGTAGTTCAATATTAACCCCCGACGCAAAAGGAGGGGTGTTATAAGTTTGTTTACATCCGCTTTCCTCGCTTTAACATATTGAAATGTTCTGAGAATTTTGTTCAAACATTTTAAATTAATTAATGATGGTTTAACCTTATCCTCTTGGCGCTGTTCATCAAATCATATTGTAATATTTATTATGAAACTCATATTTCAAACATTGTTTGAGTTTCCTGCGTTGGTTTTGAATTTAATACCTACCTTACTGGATATCAGTTTGTCGGAATTACTTATTTATGCATATAAGTAAGTACTTACTTTTTATCTGATTTCCCTTCGAGTTAGGAATGTGTATTGGGACGCTCGTCCCTTGCGATTTACCGCTAGTCACGGGTCGCAGTTCACTTGAAACGTTTCCTTTTTAGATCCTTACAGATTCTGTTAGAAAAACTATATGCAAGTACGTGCTTTTATAGTTATATAGTATAACGATGTACATATTGTTTATATAATGTGTGGGACTTGTACCTGAAAATAAACGTTATTTATTATGGTTTTTATTTTCACATTTTTACCATATTTATATTAATTTTACATATTTTATAATATTATACAAAAACTTATAAAAATACACAAAATTAATAAAAATCTAAATAAAAACGGTAAATATCCGCCGGCGGCGGGAGGCAGGCCTCCAAGCACGCCGGCGGGTGCAGGCCATGGCTACGGAGCTCTCCGAGACGACGCGAGGCAAGCTACGAGCGATAGGTGGTGGTACTAGACACGTAGGCCACCACCACCCCCATCTCGGAGAGCTCCGTATCCGCCGGGCTGCGGGGCGATGTCACGCAGCTCTTCTATACTTGAAAGGCCTCTTGCGTGCGTCGCTGTGGCGCACGGCGCTGCACCGGTAGCGGAGGCTGTAAGCGGGCGGGACACAGGCCGGCCGCGATAGCCCCAAGCTAACCGGTGGCGGCGGACTTCGTCCCGTCGTAGCTGGTGTGGCGGGGCGCGTCCCTGGTTCGCCACCCTCACCGGCAGACGCGGGCGATGGAGTAGCAAACCGTGGTGGATTGTGTGCGCTGCTGGTGTTGAAAGAAGCGGCAGGTCTTGTCACTGGATCCTCCGGCCACACCGCGAGGAGGGCGAGGCCTCGGGAGAGGCGCTGTTGACTCGGACGCGTTGCATCACTGGTCCCTCCTCTGACACAGCGGGGTGGTGAGGCGCTGAGGCGGTGTCGCCGGTATTCCGCTGCCGAGGCTGTCGACGACTAGTTTTATAAAATTTTTATTTTTCCGGAGAAATTTTTTTCCACCTTGTCAGTCGGCTGTCTTCTTATTATTATTATTATTATAACTAACTTGATATGTTATGAAATTCTAGGCCAAGATACAAATACAATTAAAGATGACATGGTCAACAAAAATGTTTGACAGCTTACAATACATACTGGGAAAAATACTGTCGTCCAATGTAATATGTCCGAATGACGTATACATACATGTCTCTGCCCAGTGCACCGATACGAGCTGATGATGATGAAGATTAAAATTAGCAACTTTTCCATGACGCATAAAATGTATTTATTCTGTGTAAATTTAACAGAATGTTCCTAAGGAATAGTTAGTTATTTAATTAGCTACATAGAACGTTCAGTGCCCACACGGCCGCCACGAGCGATGCAGAGGCGCGCGGTCGTAAACAAAATTTGGGGATGTAATTTTGAAATTCTTAAGCGGCGCAAATTCCGGACGCGCCCGCCACTCGTCCCTCCGGCTGGGAGAAATTCCCACAAATTATTTTAACTTGGCGCCGCCGTAATAATAATTACCGACAGGCGAGCCACGACAACTCGCTCACTACTTATTCCAAACCACCATCTAGCCCTCGGGCACAGATTACTTAAAACTTAATACTTCGTAACTTAATACTTCGTAACAGATAAATCACTCCATAGAAAATATTCCTACCTTCGGGCTTTAATAGCCTACTGCTTCACGTCGCCAATCGCTGCGTGCGAAAATGTACCTTAACGATCGAGTGTAAAGTGGTTATTGCTTTGCAGCTGCGCGCAGTTGTGTGGGCGAGCGTCTATGTATACTTCGCGCGACTGACGAATTTCCACTGAAATAGACCGCCGCGCCGCCGGCGGCCCGTCGGGCGGTAAGTAGTTAGCGCGCGCAAGTACAGGAGTGCGTGAGGCCTGCCTCGGGCCAGCCAGGCATTTATTTCGTATTTTTATATAGCATTTCTAAATTCTATCGGATTAACTGCAAATAAAGTAGTATTCATAAACAATAGTATTCATAACCAGAATTCATAAAAACATATTTTTTTGGATTAAAAAGGATTTTTTTTCTATCAGAAAAGCCAATTAGGACGTGGTTGGACCATGAACTTTTTGAGCGACCAACACGCTTATGAAATCTGTACACACACATCGACCGAGTTGTCTTGAAAATGGATAACCGACGAACTAACGACGACGACGCGGCATCTTGGTGACAGGCACAAATTTATATTATACAAGCTGTGCCCGCGGCTCCGCCCGCTCTCATATTTCACCTCATAAGCTATTTAGCGTGATAGTAAGTAGCCTATAGTTGATGGGAAGAATCAAGCTATCCGTAGAATTTTGTTTTATTAAAATCGGTTCAGTGGTTCTCGAGTTATAGGCGGACAGACAGACATACACTCAGACACTCAAGACACTCAGACAGAAAGCAGACGTTGGATTTTATTATAGGTAAGGACATTTTATTTTATTTACATTTCCCTAGGTGGTAGGGTTCAACCCGCCCAGGTTGGTACCACCGCACTGAATGAAACGTCGGTCGAAACGGCTATGTAAATAGTTTGTTTTTTCCGTCCAGTTCAGTCTAGCCGGCACGACCGAAGGGAAGCACTGACGTGGCACCTAGTTCACCCGGTGTTATGGGCTGACATCACGGATGTTGTAGGTGATGTAGCCAAGCGTGTCAGTTTCCATAAAATGTTTAAAACATTTTTAACATGAAATTCCCCGCAATTGGGGAAAAAATTATTTAAGGGAGACCTGTTTACCCTCATTCAGCAGGGGCTTCAAGACGGCTTGGTCGACCAGTACTCGTGGGTAGTTTTATATTTTGACAGCGGAACTTGACAGAAACTAGTTTCTATTAAATTTGTATCTAGTCGTTCGCTTTATGCCTGTGAGTGTCCTCTCAGTACAGTTGGTCTGACTTCTTGTAGTTGCCTATTCGTCTGCGGCAGGTTTCTAAATGTCTCCGGTAATTCCTGCCTTTGCGGGGCCACACGCGTGTCGCGCGGATGACGGAAGTTTTAAGTGCTTTAACCATTAGTTAAATGTTATGAAGATTCTCTGAAATAAGTTACCTTGTCCTCGTTGGCGCCTCTCTGAATAACGAGCCCTCAAGTGTGACAGAACTGAGTAATGTGTTTGTAGAGTGTTTTCATTTTATGAAGGCACGAGGGGTATGAGCAGGCCTCACGCACGCACTCTATGTACTTGCGCGCGCTGACTACCTACCGCCTGGCGGGCCGCGCCGGCGTGCTAATTCAGTGGAAATTCGACAGCACACCTACACGCGCGCCCACGCTACTGCGCGCAGCTGCCAAGCAATAATTACTTTACACTCGATCGTTTAGGTACATCTTTGCACTCAGCGATTGGCGACGTGAAACATTAGGCTATTAAAGCCGTAGGTATGGAACTTTTTCTATGGAGAGATTTATCTGTTACGAAGTAACTATTAAGTAATCTGTGGTATGAGGTAGGAAGTGGTGTGAGACCGCGCGGAGCTCAGTAGGGAACGACTCGGTTCGACGGAGCGATGCGAATACGTGTAGAACGTATGTACCGACCGGGCACCGAGATCGTTCTCTACTGAGCTCCGCGCGGTCGCCTCTCGCACCACTTCCTACCTCGTACCCCTCGTTCCTTCGTAAAATGAAAACACTCTACCCACGACTCACGAGCACTGTTTGCGCGTTGTCTTTGGTAGTATCCGTAGTTAAAATAACGCTAAAATTGTGGATTCATCGTAGTATGGCACAGTACATTCAGCTAAAGGTAAGCTAAAATAAAATGCCTTAAGGCCTTAAACTCGCCTTTTGTATCACGTACGCACTTTTTTTTTATGACTAGCTGTGCCAGAAAACGTTAGTGAATTCCCCGTGTGAATGGGTTGAGCAGCTCTTGAGTTATTATAATCGAACATGGCTAAATAAATAATGTCTGAATATTTATTCAGCCATTCCCCTGAGTTATAGAGGGCAGAAAATAGCGTTGACAACAGCTTTTAACCTGGCATCGAGATACATAGCAACCCGGTAACTGTACCTTTCACAAAAATTTCCACTTACATAATACTTACGCTAGGCACACACACCGAAGGATCGCGTTTAATTTCATTAATTAAGTACCCGGGCGGCGGCGGTGGCGCGGCGGGTAGATAAAGAGTATGTATTGTTTCAACCCGGCTCCCTCGTGTTCCAGCGCAACGAAGCGAATAATAAATACCCAGTACTAAATTACTGACGTGTTCTGCTCGTGTGTGCGTCACATGTGGTAGTGCACCGCGCCGGTGACGTCATAGAGGTCGTATACCCTGCCTGCTGTCAACCACCTTTTGGGCACAGGTGGCAGTTTGGCATATCCTAAAATCAGCATCCCTCTCACCAGCGGGCCCGGCAGTGAGGGACAAAGGCTGTGTCAGGTCCAATTTATTTGTCTTGTCTCTTGTGTTTTTTTTTCGTGTATCTATTGTGTATATTATATTGTATTCGACGAGACAAATAAAAATACATTTCATTTCATTTCATATCCTAATAAATCGAAATGTCTATAACTGCGACCATTCTATGTCAATTCTGAGTCGAGAAATACTCATCAATTCACGTGGGATTTTCTGGCACATCTATGTATGGTTTTACAAGATATTCGCCGCGAAGCGAAACCTCGGGAATAGTATAAAAAAAAACATTTACGGCTATACTCACGGTCATTCTCCAATATGTGTGGCTTGACAAGGCAAGGCTTCACCTCTGCCGGCGCTGCGGTTGACGTTCAGACCGACAAACTGACCTCCAACAAGCCGGGAGTGTGCGTTCACATGGACTCCGGAACGACTCACTGGACTAGATTAGATCCGGCCAAAATTCTTGCGACTGAAACGCCACACATCCCACGCCTCGTCCGAAAGTCCATCGGAATCAAGAAGCACGACAACTTCAACCGGGAAGATTCCATCAAGTTGTCGCTAATGTGGAATGCAGTCTCAGTAACGCTCAAGAGAAGAAGACACTACAAACCGGAAGTGGACACCGTCAGAGCCTTCTGCCTCTCCGCCGAGATCCGGAACGCATCGGCGCAACCTTCGTCGATGGAGATCTGACAGTTCTCAGTCAACCGTCGCGCCGGCAGAGTGCTCGTGATACGTTTAGCCCGAAACGTCGAGCCACATGGCTTGGAGAACGACCGTAAGTAAATCAAAATTTCGTTAATAATGTTAAACAATGTTAATTTAAAACTCTATATATTAACTATAGACAGTGCTATCAGTGTTTTGTAACTGCGGATACATTTGTTTCAGGATTCATAGTAGCCAAGCCATGCAGTACTCGTAGAGCCGCATTGTCGTTAACTAGTAACTTCCACAGTGCAAGTTGGTGTTCAACGTTTGGTTGAACAATTTTAAGAAAGGAAGGGTGTATGGTAAATTCTATTCATACATACACGTCACGCCTGTTTCCCAGTGGGGTAGGCAGAGTCAACGGATCTCCACGTGCCACGATCCTGACAAACCTCTATACTTGTACTATAAATACCATCAATTTATCGAAGCACTGCACACATATTGTGGAGATTTCTAATACCTAGGCCACCGGAGGCCACTCCACACAAACTTTTGAAAACCTCGCAAAAGAAAGAAAGGAAGGAAGTAGTTGAACGCTGCGCAGTTTGAACAATAATTATTCAAGTAAGTACTATGAATATTATTTTAAATTGAACTACTCGGAAGCCGCAAAACCACACTGACACAATAATAAAACGTGAAATTAACTAGCAGTCAGGTTCTACGGCAGTCAGACTCAGAACCGTTGCAGGCTAAACCGCAAACATGCCGCCAGGTGTTAGTGTGCGTGCGAGGGTGTGTTTGTGTCTGTGTGCCTGCGCGTGCGCACGCCTGTCACGCTCGTGATGGCGACGCGTTCGTTGAACCGGCGAGGTCGCGACCGACATGACGTATGCAGTTAAATATTGACAATCGTCTACGGATCTTGCCACGCCTTCCCAACACTTCCCATCTAGCAGTCATATCGGAATACTTCGAATAAACCGCATCAAAATATCCTATACAAATCCTTCAACTGGGCACACTACCGATTGATTGGCAGCGATGATTTAACGCCGAGTTTCAGTGATTTTATTGTGAATTTTGCGGACTTTCGCTCCGATGATGGATGACTGGACTTTTTGTCCGTCGTCGGCAGAATTTAACGGGTCTCTTGCGACTTTAACGGCACGCGCGAGTGTCCTCGAGTGTGGCCTTCTCGCCGCAACTGGCTTGTACTGCCGGTAAATTAACTTTTCGTACCGTCCAAGGACTCAGTCTAACAATCCAAGAGGTGAGAACATCTACGTTCCATCCGCCATTCACTTTATTGACGTCACAAATCAGGAAAACAATCTGTCAGACATTCACTGCGGCTACCCCCATAACACCAATTAGGATACGATTAAGATACAATCTTATTGTCAGGATCCTTAAGTAAGTCAATACAACTCACTTACTAGAACTTAGCCTTCTGGAATGAACTGCCCACAAACTTTTCGACGTTTCTCACTCGCTTCGTTCATTATCATTTCGTTTTTTCACTGTGAAGGGCAATAAACACAGTTTGAATTATGGCTGATAAATAAAGAGTTCCCCCGCTGAAAAAAATAAACTCCCGCTCCAAAATGGCCGAAAGCAGTATCAAGTTAATGATTTACGATCACTCCCACAAAATAAAACGAGAAAGTAAACAAAGTGTCGTCGGAATTTATTTGGGAAGCGGACTTCCTTCATTATCAAATGTTTCATCTTGTATAATTTTATCGATGTTTTCTTCTCGGGCCAAATTCTCGGCTAATAAATTAGGATTGCGGCAGAGCAGCGCGGCTGGATTTAGGTCATTCCTGTCTTTATATCGGCGGTTATTGCAACAAACATTTCCACACTTAAGTTTTGCGACAAACGAACTTATGGACTGTCCAATGGTGTAATAGAGTGTTTTATTTTACACACGAACTTTACGATGTTTCACACACATTCCGCGTTAGACACACACAATAGCTGGGAAACAGATTTGCACACAATGTCAAGGGTAATTTCTTCTTTCACAGTTTATAATAAAATTGTCTGAGAGCGGAAAATGTGAAGAGTCAGCTGCATGGAAGTGTTAAAAAATGACTCCAAACGGCGCGGCGGATGATCGTTTTGGCGGTCAGTCCCCTTGTCCGCCTGTCGCTCAATGCCACTGCCTGAAGCTGTGCAGACTACATAACTCGCAAATCCAGGCAGATATTAAGTAGTTCTCCTTGGCACGGTCCTTCCTCAGTCATACAGTTTCCTTTGTATTTTATTATATTGCATTTTTATTTTTTAAGTAAAACAATATGGGTGGATGTGCCGAAGGAGCAATAATGGTGCAATCGTCAGAGCCAAAATCGCCTCTCCTCGCGAAACCACGCACAGATTTGCGGACTATGATTATCCCGCTCTGAACTATCCACGGAATCTACCTGCTAAACTGTGATAGCTGAAGTGGCAGTGGGCTGGGCGCATCCGTCGCAGATCCTATAACCGCTGGGGTAGACAGATGCTCGAATGGACCTTTCTGTGCACTGATATACTCTAAGAGGTCTCTATACCATTTCTTTCTCACAGCGAACTGCAGAAGTAAGTGGCGTGAGAGAAGCCAACAATACCAGAAGCTGATTCCCCGCGGGGACGGGTCCGCACACCGCCCCCCTCCCCCTCTCCCTCTCCCCATTGTTGCGTCACGTCACGTCACGCGTCAGACGCGATCTGACGCGGGTTACGCAAACCATTCGCGCTCTCGATTCGCGGCGAGGTAAAGCGATTCGCGGCAAGGTAAATCTCTGTTGATGAGATGACAGCGGTCGGAGGTAGGCGAATAACACGTTGTTATGCGCGCCCGAGAATGTAATGAATATCCTAGCCAATAACAATACAGCATTGGCTTTATATCCTCGCGGAGACCGTAAAGGAACATTGATGACAAAGGACCAGGTAAGCGACAGAGAGCCCAGTTTCCAATTCTTTAGTTAGAAGACCAAACATATGTATGTGATTTATTATTATTTCAATCACAAAAGGCTGACTATGCTATGCATGCAGGCAGACGTTTTTGAAAGACAAAAACACTGTTGAGGGAAGATACTGCTAAAATTGGGATACCATGTTCTGGCAAAAGGGGCATTTGAACCTAGAGTGCAGGTGGAATATATCCAAATACTATTATGCATGAATGCCGACCTAGCGTTAAGATATTCTCGAGAGTAATTTTAACCGAGAGTGGACAAAAATATGCTGAATATACCACAGAGGATATGGAATATACTACCTCTATGGAATATACTAAATAATTTATCTAAAAGAATTTACGAAAATATGCTGAAATATTAAATACCTTGTTTGTATAATGCCGTTCCTCGCTGTGCCTCTCAGATACAAAATGGAGCAGAGCTCTGAACTCTAGCGTAAATACTGACTGTCCGAAAGCATCTATTTGTTTACAATAATGCTCCATCTGTCACTTTAAGTTTATCACAGTCTTCTAAAATAAATTCCGAAAATATGCTGAAATATTAAATACCTTGTTCGTATAATGCCGTTCCTCGCTGTGCCTCTCAGATAAAAAATGGAGCAGACCCCTGAACTCTAGCGTAAACATTGACTGTCCGAAAGCATCTATTTGTTTACAATAATGCTCCATCTGTCACTTTAAGTTTATCACAGTCTTCTAAAATAAATTACGAAAATATGCTGAAATATTAAATACCTTGTTTGTATAATGCCGTTCCTCGCTGTGCCACTCAGATACAAAATGGAGCAGACCCCTGAACTCTAGCGTAAACATTGACTGTCCGAAAGCATCTATTGTTTACTATAATGCTCCATCTGTCACTTTAAGTTTATCATATCACAGTCATTTCTAAACTATATGTTAGTCGGACGCTGCGCAGCGCAGATAGTCGGCTTCTTTACGGCTTGTAAGAACTTACGCAGCACAGACTTGGTGCACTGAATTAACGCTTGGATTTACGAGTGAGTCGCAAACTTCCTGCTATGGCCGCTACGGCTGTTTATGGTGCGCTGTAAAATGAGATGAGCACTCGCGTGCAGCGTGGACTACTTAAGGCTGGAGGGAACATTTGTAGTCAATAAAGTGAGTAGCTATGAAAGAACAAAGTGATTTCAAGCCGCCTCCACCGTCCGATTCACGTCACCGAGTATTTTGTCGTTCTGCGTGACACTGAATTTGACCATCAACCTAATGTAAGTTTTGGTTTTCTCTCTCTGTGATTTTTTTATCAAATTCTTGAATACCAAAGTGCGGAGGTGTGTACAGTCTATACTGAAATCTCTAATTTGTGAACATGATTTTTTTTCCGGTAGAAACTTCTATACATATAAAACCGGGATACTCACTCCGTCAGAGGCAATACTGATAAAACAATCAAAGATATTACGCTATGTCTGCTACCGTACCTCATAAATATTTCTTCAAGACAGGAATTTCTTTTATGTCAGGGAAAAATATACCTACATGATTTATTCCCACCACATTGGCTAATGGTAACCTTCGTTCCGGCCGAGTAGAACCGCACTCTAACGTTCTAGCTAGATGATCCGTCATCACTGCGGAACTGCGCCGTTTGCTGTTTCTTCCTATAGAGATCGGCGCCACCAAAGAAGTCCCGTAGACGCGGCGCTGTCGGCGCATAGCGGAATTATTTCACGGGCCACACTTCGTAAGACTTAAGCCTTCGTAAACAACGTTTTACTCACAAAAATATATTAAAATTCGACAACACTTCGCACGCATCGATGTATATTTAGAGATATGCCCATCCCATACATTACTCCCGAAAAAATATGTTCTCGACGAGAACTGCATAAATTGCAGATTTCACGGACAGCCGCTTCATACGGCGGCGTGTGCAGCGCGTGTTGAGCGTAAGTCTTACTGTACCGAGTCTGTGGCGCAAGAGTGCGTGTGTTCAGCATGCCCGGTTGCTGTTACAAGTATTGTAACAGCTCAGATCGAAATTACGTAAAGAAAGGCGTCTCCTTCCATCAGTAAGTATTTATTTTGCTGGTTTTTTTCTCAAATTTTATGATAAACAGATTTTTGTATACGTAATTAATATAAAGAGCGAACGAGAAAGAGTAAAGCTGTGTTTTATGCAAGAGTGACAGTCAGTGACAAACGTTGTTGTTTGTTTCGCCTGAGCATGTTATGACGTGTTAAGAAGCCATGCTGACATGTCACGGATTGTGTGACGTAGCTATCGCGTTCTCGTTCCCACTTGCCTACTGATCATAAGAGTGAGCGGAAATACGACAATCGCGCCGATGGGCGAGCGATGACAACTTTCTCGCTCACTCTTATCATCTGTAGGCAAGTGGGAACGCGACAGTAACGTCGTAGGGATCGCGTCACGTGATAGCATGGCGGCGTGTAAAATGCAAACACGAAAGTATCTCGTGGCAGGAGGCGCGGCGCGCTCCGATGCCCGCCGTTTACGGACATGAAACGACTATATGATGTAAGTGTGTGCTTGTGTGAGTATCACAATACTGCGTGTGAATGCACGCACACTTGTTACGATGAAACATAGTACAGGTTAAATCGCGCGACGTTCGATCTATAAAATTAGACATCGATGTTCGCACGGACAAACATCGACAACAAACAGCACGGCCGACGCTGTATTAATTAGTTCATTTTAATGCGGAGGGACTTCTTTAGTGGCGCGACGTCCACACACATGTATCTTTAGAATTAAATCAAGGTTCTTCATCAACCTACTAGTCTCTAATAGAGACAAAGTGAGTGGACAGAGATACTCTCATGTCCAATGAATCAACATAATGTGCGGAGATGTTCTTGTCGAAGTAGTACATTCCCTTGCCCCTTACTAGGTGGTAGGCGCAAATTGTTGCCGACTGGGTTGGTACCACCGTACTGGACGTAAAATAACCGCATAGGAGCCTTGGCTGTGTTCTCCTCTATACCAGTATAGCCAGCAATCCAGGGGAAGGGAAGTCTCCGGTATGTCACCTGCATACTCCAAGGTGATATTGGCTGGTCGGAGCGTGTCTGACTAAGCACTGTATATACCCATTAAATACTTGAAAACGACTGACGTATTTTTTTGGTAAAAGTGATGACTTTACACTTTGGTATGCTGAGATACATTTTGTTCGCTACTGTGTATATACTTATAGCAAAATATATTACTTTTACGCCACCTGTTACTAACTATAGTAGAGTTTCTACAGTCTCGAACCACAGCCGGTCGTGTACCAAAATCTGGTGTGAATGAATAAATTGTCAGCAGCATTGTGCCAAACGAGCGAGCAACGGGCGCGCACTTCCGGCGAACAGCGGTGCGACAACCTCGACCTTCCTGTCACCAGCCAGTGCCGTGTCACCGCTCCGCCGCCGTCAGCCACGAAACCAATCACCGCTCCACCGCCGCCGCGCCGCGCCGATCTAACCTCAGGATGTGAGCCCAACCGCAATGATAGGCAACGATTTTGACATGTTTTGGTTAAAACAATTTTTACCCATTCCTGATCATCGTTATGGTGGCAAACGTTTTGTCGTGCTTTCCAATTGTTATTGTAGAGCTATGAGGTAAAAGGTGAAGCGGTGTCGTGTCCTCTGGCTCCACGTGTAGCTGCAGCTGATGTTGTATGGGCTAGTGCCCGGTTGTTCTGCCAAGCGATCTGTATTTATGCGAGGCGTATTTGATATCTCAACAATGTGATAAGTGGCGTATGGAATTCTTAATTACTCGTTATTCGCCACCTGTTGGTGTGCTAGTGAATCTTTCTGTTGGTTCTTCGTCGCGAAGCGATATCGATCCTTATTATTCAGTTGTGGGATAGGTGTCGCTATCACCACATTATGTTTTTTTTATGTAAACCAACATGGATGGCTGTGCCGAGAGACCAATGGTACATTCGACAGAGCCAAAGACACCTCTCCTCGCGAAACCACGCTCAGTTAGGTGCCATGCCAGCAGATTTGCGGACGGTTGCTAGGCTGTCTAGCCCGTTAATACGACGTTTGAAGACACCCAGGTTAAAGGATTCGGGAAATACACTCGCCGGAAGACAGTTCCACAACCTAGCGGTGCGACAAAGAAACGATTTAGAGAACCGATGGGTTCTCAAAAGCCCAATGTCAACAACAAAAGGGTGCTGAGTCTCTCTGCGACGAGTCATGCGGAGATAGGACGGGTGGCAAGGAATAATGGGATGCTAGTTCCACAGAGCAGCGTCCGTGATAGTATCTGTAAAACAGACACTCAGAGACTCCAGACCATCTGTAAGTTTTGGGTCACCAACAAGACGGATGGCTCGGCGCTGTATCGAGTCCAAGGACGCAAGCAGATAATGGGGACTACCCTCCCAGATGTGACAGCAGTACTCCATCACCGGCCTAAGTAATCTGTGTTTTGTACAACAGGAATAGTTGTGCCGGTGAGAAAAACCGCCTATTGCGGAAAGTATGTTGGCCAACACGCTTTCTTACGTCCATTTTTTTTTGTAAATCAACATGGGTGTCTGTGCCGAGAGACCAATGGCACATTCGACAGAGCCAAAAACACCTCTCCTCGCGAAACCATGCTCAGTTAGGTTCCATGCCAGCAGATTTGCGGACTGTTGCTAGTTGCTAGGCTGTCTAGCCTGTTAATACGACGTTTGAAGACACCCAGGTTAAAGGATTTGGGGAACACACTGTGATTTGTGATTGAGTCGAACATGTTGATACCCCATATTCACCAAAATCGAACCAAATACCTTGCGAAGCTTCGCAGCAGTTCGCAACCTATACACAGTTTAACGGAGATTGTATTTGCTGTTATAGATAACCAAACACTTCCCTTGTGTATATAGTGAAGCAAGCTCTTGACGACCTCACTCACTCACATGGCACTGGAATTGATGGCGGGATGTGTACTGATTCTTCTCATTTAGATGAAAGGAATTGAATCGAATTGATCTGCTGAACTCAAAAAGTTATAAAGAGTACCTAGGTCATTGGCATTTTAGTTTATTTTAACGGAGTAACTTTAAAAAAAGAAGAAGAAGAATTCTAACATATCATCATTGCCATCGTAAGTCCGTATCGCTCCACTGTTGGACATATGACTCTCCCAAGGCACGCCACCACACGCGGTCTTCCGCCCCTCTCATCCATCCATTCCCGACATACGGAGAAACATACCTCTATAGTCTAACGATACCAAGGTGTACAAAATTGTACATTATAATATTGACCGTGTTAGTTGGTACTTCCTAACTGCTCTCAACTGCGCTGTCACGAAAGACGAATTCTTGATAACGGTACTCCAAACTCCATGTCAAAAGGCAAACTTCTCGTTAAACCTTGAAAGCTTTCGAAATCGTCGCACGAATTAATATCTGGAAGGAGAACAGAACTGACTCACGCTTTCTGACTGTTGCGTTACGCTGCGCAGCGTGACGAGCCTTGACCGCTCTTCGCTCTTTTTATTATTCACTAGAGCCATTTTATTTATAATTGGAACGTTCTTAAATTAATTTACTTTTAATGGTGTGTGGTTATGATTAGACCATAAATCTGCATTATGTATTTATGAGCTACACAAATTATTATTAAATATCTCTTTCAAGACATTTTCATGGCTTTGTTTACGCGTACGGTGTATGCATCCAAATTTCCACGTTTTCGGTGGGGCTGAAATTAATTAAGCATTTAGTCCATCAAACCATAGTCTGAAAGATTTTTTTATAACCGCACAATCGAACATTTTTTATGACAGCATTGTGCAGCATACATGCATTCACGTTTCCAGCATTTCGCGATCCAGATAACTGTATTTGTATGAATCTGGTCCACGTCAATTGTTGTTACCATTTCTAAATTTGAGAAGTTCATACAAAAAGCCGGTCATTTAAAAAAAATCGGGACATTTTAGGCACAAAATGAAATAATAAATCCCATGCGCGAAAATTAAACATTCATTCAAAATTCTTGCATTCAGTAGTGCATGTCCGGATAAATTAAAAAGCCGGACGAAGTCCGGACGGAAGGCTGAAAGTACGGACATTTCCGGAAAAATCAGGAAGGATGGCAACCCTAACTGGAGGCGAAATCGCTTCTCTTATCTACAGCGAAGTTGTACGATTCTGGCGGATATACCCGTGAGCCAGCCACAACATCTGAGCGTGTTCGGACTTGCCCCTGACTCACCGAGTCTTGTCGCAGGCGGGGCGCGAGCGTGAGAAACGGACACATGTTTACAAAATATTCATCCGTAACAATTGATTCTTTGTTAACAGTCCGGCCTCTACAACAATGGACGTCCATAAAGCAGGTGGGGAAAAAAATGTGCGCGTTGCGAAATCCCTGATCAAATTTCAGCCGCCCGGCTCGAGGGATTACCCCACCTTTAGCGACGCGCCGCGATTCGTCCTAATGGAAGTTTTTGCGTTCATCATGTGGAATTTTAAATTTTTTGACTTTCAGGCTCGCTCGGCATAATTCCCCAGATAGCGAATCGTCCGCTGCACGCAGCCTCACCGTCATCGGCGGTAGAGTAGGGGGGGGGGGAGCAGGGACATCGGTATTCCGACGCGATCGCTGCCGTTATGCTAATGCCTCCAATCTCCGCTCCGTCCGACGAAGCTCGCGCGGAAGCCAGCCGGCAGTCGGCAGGCCCGCCGCCACCATCGCTGCTGGATTCCTGTAACACGTAATCAAGAGCGCAGGCTCCGCGCGCCGCTGCCGCTGCTCCGCTTTCATCCGCTATCTGAACTTAGAACTCGCTGTACCTTTACCATACATACATATACATGGCACACACGCTGTATCCCGACAATCAGGGTAAGCAGAGTAATCGGTGTTGTGCTGCAAGAACTCTGGAAAATTGCAACACAACATCGAACACCACGTTTAGCAAAGTATTCGGACAAGATAACTATCAAGCAGCAAGTAAGGCACAAAGACCCACCTGCTGCACGACTCGGTGGAAGGACCGTGCCAAGGTGAGAGATGGCAAACCTGTCGCCCTTTAGCACGGCATCTCGTCCTTATCCCTTAGTCGCCTTTTACGATATGCACGGGGAGAGATGCAGTGGGGCTATTCTTTAGAAGTACCGACCTCACACGGTACAATACAAAGTGAAATTATCACCACCACGGGAGTTAAGAAGTATTTCGCATGTTGATCTGAGCCGGAGGTGGTAGTGACTAAAAAAGGCTTCTAAATCGTATTTTTACTTAGTTGAAAGGATAAAAAAAAATGTGTTATGCCTAGGATACGCCATCGTCGCTCGATATCCGAGGGGACTTAAAGCGAGGCGGTCGCTTTCGACAAAGCTGGCTTATGCTGCTAATCCGCCCTCCTGTAAATCTGCCTGAAACGATGTGTAAGCCGGGTTTTGTGGAGCTGGAAGTAAGGTGTTTCGCTTATTTCGGTGAGAGTTCAGTCCGACGGCAACTCGAAAGATTGCAGAGTTGTCATGCTAGTCTTTGGTTCACTGGGGGGCAAATTCCCTTGCAAAATGGCGCTGACGGCGCAACATAGCTAGATCTACGTGCCGCGTGCAAAGCTGCGCAGCGTTGAGTTCAACATAGCGCGGCTATGTTGAATTCAACTAGGCCGGGTTGGTGCCACCGCCAGGCCTCACGCACTCTATGTACTTGCGCGCGCTAACTACCTAACGCCCGACGGGCCGCCGGCGGTCTATTTCAGTGAAATTCGTCAGCCGCGCGAAGTATACATAGACGCTCGCCCACGCAACTGCGCGCAGCTGCAAAGCAATAAACACTTTACACTCGAACGTTAAGGTACATTTTCGCACGCAGCGATTGGCGATGTGAAACAGTAGGCTATTAAAGCCCGAAGGTAGGAACATTTTCTCTGGAGTGATTTATCTGTTACGAAGTAACTATTAAGTAATCTGTGCCACCGCACCGAATGAAAGGCCGGTTGAAACGGATATGTAAATAGTTTGTGTTTTCCGTCCAGTTCAGTGCAGCCGGCACGATCGAAGGGAAATAGTGACATGGCACCTTGTTCGCCAAGGTGTTATGGGCTGACTTCACGGATGTAGTAGGTTTAGATAGATAGATAGAAATACTCTATTGCTCCAAAACATTTAACAGTAACAAATGATAAGTAATTTACATGAGGGGCAAAGGCGGACTTATCCCTTACAGGGATTTCTCCCAGTCAACCTTTGGATGTTTGAGAGTCGTATGTTGTGAGATATAAGTAGGTAGTAGCAAAAGACTTGAGTGTGGGAATGTAAAATATAATATACTAGCTGTGCCCGCATCTCCGCCCGCCCTCATATTTGGCTTCTCTGCTAACCTCATAAGCCATTTAGCGTGATAGTAAGTAGCCTATAGTTGATGGGAAGAATCAAGCTATCCGTAGATTTTTTTTTTATTAAAATCGGTTCAGTGGTTCTCGAGTTATAAGCGGACAGACAGACAGACAGACAGAAAGCAGACGTTGGATTTTATTAAAGGTAAGGATGGAAAATAACTATGATAAACTGTAATATACACTATATATAAACAAGTACATACTAGTTAATTAAACAAGATTTACTTGTTTTTTAAAAATTACTTGTCGCGGGACATGCGATGCAGCCGATATCGTTGCAACAGCTGACTGGTGGGTGTACATACACCCACCAGTCACACATTCTTTGTACATACAAAGAATGTGCCTAATGTGAATATTCCAAGATTTTCCCCGTCACGCACACAGTGTAGTAGTCGACAGTAATGTCCCGCGACATTTGTCCCTTAGCGAATCCAAGGCAGGATATTTCAAGAGAGTTCTTGCTTTAGTCTCATTTGTCCCTTAGCGAATCCAGGGCAGGATATATCAAGAGAGTTCTTGCTTTAGTCTCATTTGTCCCTTAGCGAATCCAAGGCAGGATATATCAAGAGAGTTCTTGCTTTAGTCTCATTTGTCCCTTAGCGAATCCAAGGCAGGATATATCAAGAGAGTTCTTGATTTAGTCTCATTTGTCCCTTAGCGAATCCAAGGCAGGATATATCAAGAGAGTTCTTGCTTTAGTCTCATTTTTCCATTAGCGAATCCAAGGCAGGATATATCAAGAGAGTTCTTGCTTTAGTCTCATTTGTCCCTTAGCGAATCCAAGGCAGGATATATCAAGAGAGTTCTTGCTTTAGTCTCATTTGTCCCTTAGCGAATCCAAGGCAGGATATATCAAGAGAGTTCTTGATTTAGTCTCATTTGTCCCTTAGCGAATCCAAGGCAGGATATATCAAGAGAGTTCTTGCTTTAGTCTCATTTTTCCATTAGCGAATCCAAGGCAGGATATATCAAGAGAGTTCTTGCTTTAGTCTCATTTGTCCCTTAGCGAATCCAAGGCAGGATATATCAAGAGAGTTCTTGCTTTAGTCTCATTTGTCCCTTAGCGAGTCTAAGGCAGGATATATCAAGAGAGTTCTTGCATTAGTCTCATTTGTCCCTTAGCGAATCCAAGGCAGGATATATCAAGAGAGTTTTTGCTTTAATCTCATTTGTCCCTTAGCGAATCCAAGGCAGGATATATCAAGAGAGTTCTTGCTTTAGTCTCATTTTTCCCTTAGCGAATCCAAGGCAGGATATATCAAGAGAGTTCTTGCTTTAGTCTCATTTGTCCCTTAGCGAATCCAAGGCAGGATATATCAAGAGAGTTCTTGCTTTAGTCTCATTTGTCCCTTAGCGAATGCAAGGCGGGATATATCAAGAGAGTTCTTGCTTTACTCTCATTTGTCCCTTAGCGAATCCAAAGCAGGATATATCAATAGAGTTCTTGCTTTAGTCTCATTTGTCCCTTAGCGAATCCAAGGCAGGATATATCAATAGAGTTCTTGCTTTAGTCGCATTTGTTCCTTAGCGAATCCAAGGCATGATATATCAAGAGAGTTCTTGCTTTAGTCTCATTTAGCGAATCCAAGGCAGGATATATCAAGAGAGTTCTTCCTTTAGTCTCATTTAGCGAATCCAAGGCAGGATATATCAAGAGAGTTCTTGCTTTAGTCTCATTTAGCGAATCCAAGGAAGGATATATCAAGAGAGATTTTGCTTTAGTCGGATTTTTTTCACGTTTAGTGTAATTGGGCATGTCGAATGCAATGAGAATTATTATCATTGGCAGTTGAGCCGGTGGCGGCGGAGTTGTCGGGCGCGGTTGGCTGGCTGCACGACATAATCCCTCAACATGTAGGTGTGTAGTTGCTGCGGGGGCGGCGGCGCGGACTGTGGGGAGCGGTTGGGGCACGGATGCGGGAGACGGGTGGTGGAGTGCAATGACACCCCTCATAGTCCCTACTCCCGTTGCGGTGCCATTTTGGTAGAACGCGTTTAAAAGGTAGCTGAATTTATAATTAGGGTTCTAGATTTTGAGGGTACCCGTACAGTCTGTACGAGTACGGAAGCCTATTACTACGTCTACTAAAAGCCTACGTCGTCGTCTGTCTGTCCGTCCTATATATAAAGAGCTGCATCTGTTCGACCGTAATTAATAGGTAACCGGTTGAAATCTTCACAGAATATGTGTTCTTATGGCGGATATGCTAACAAATAGCTAACAAATATTTAAAAAAGTAAAAAATTAAAAATTTTATTAAAATTTATTAATTATACAATAAACATATATTTTTTTCAACTTTTTTGTTTTTGCTATATCGTAAAAACGATAATACATACAAACGTCAAACTTGGTGTGATTATAGTGCAAACTCTAAATCTAAAGTACCTAAAACAAAACAAAATCAACAACAGTCCGACTCTAACTAACTTAATAAAATATATTACTCTTTTAACTCTATTACTTCTAACTTAGAATTTATTTTAAAATGTTTCATTTCATTTTTTCATGATAATTCTTAATTCGTGATTTCATAATAAAGAAAATTTATAACTACGATGGTATGCATAATAATGACGTTAAGCTCACCTATTGCGCATTCAAGATTGGTGATGAATAAGGAATGTGTCTGTTCTCGCTGCTGTAAATGTGCGTGTTGTCTGTCGTCTTCTCCGCACACTCGCCGATGTAAACTCAACACATTGGCCACACGACAGACAGACAGTAGACACACAGACGGTGTTTCCGCTAACAGCGGCGGAGGCGGGGAGGGGGCGGCGGCGGCGGGTGCGTGGCGCACGCGGGGTCATTACACCATCTGTGAATATGTATTTGGCACGCTGTCAAGTTGGCACACGCGGGCCATGGTACGGGGTTCTGCACTCCCAGGTGAAAATAAAATAGAGGCAATCCGGTGTAAAACTGTAGGTCCCTTCCCTTGCCCCTTCCTAGGTGGTGGGCTCAAATTGTAGCCGACTGGGTTGGTACCACCGTACTGGATGTAAGATGGCCGCATAGCAGCCTCGGTTGTGTTCTCCTCTAATCCAGTATAGCCAGCAATCCAGGGAAGTCTCCGGTATGGCACCTACCTTCTCGGAGGTGATATTGGCTGGTCGGAGCATGCGCTTTGGCCCCTCTGACTCAGCCACCCATACCGGATTACATAACAAAAAAAAAAAGAGGCGCGCCGATCTCATACGAAATTATTCACAAAATCTTGACACACCTATTTTATGCAAGCCGCGTACAAGACTGACTCGTGGGTGGATCCAGCCTCTATTCGTGTTTTCATCGAAGGTTTTGCACGAAACCCTTGTGAAAGTGCGGTCTGTCCTTCCGTTCGAGTTGATTGCTGGAGGACCGCTGAAGCTGGAAATCAAATGAAAATCAAATTTTAATTCCTCATTCAGCGGGCACTGTGGAGCCAGGAGACAAAGACAGCGCGCAGCAGTTTAATTTTTAGTGAAGCGGGATGGAATGGAATCGCCTGAAGGCACATTATGGCAAAATTAAGGAGACGCGAATTTCGAGGAAATAGTTTTTAATTTGATTAATATGAAAAATTTAAACTTTCTTTGATTTTCTTTGAGCGAAGTTAAAAAAAATTGCTGTTTCAATTTTTGGTGTCCACTAGAGATGATCCTGTCGATGGAAAAACTAAAATAAAACCTATAATAAAATCCAACGTCTGCTTTCTGTCTGTCTGAGTGTCTGTCCGCTTATAACTCGAGAACCACTGAACCGATTTTAATAAAACAAAATTCTACGGATAGCTTGATTCTTCCCATTAACTATAGGCTACTTACTATCACGCTAAATAGCTTATGAGGTTAGCAGTGAAGTGAAATATGAGAGCGGGCGGAGCCGCGGGCACAGCTTGTTTATCTATACTTTCCTTTAACGTTTCGTAGGTCTGCATCAATCCTGCGCTACTAATTAATCGGTCGGTAGCCTCTGTGAGAGTGTATAGGTTTCATTAAATATTATCGTATCATAGCCGTGGGTGACACATGAAGATGCCATAAAATGTCACCTTAGGGCAGATAAACTTTTATGACATCATCATCTCGATGGCTCCTAGGAACGTTTTCAACAGACTGAAAATAAGAAAGACTTCAAGATCTCATCACACTGTAAAATGACTGAGAATATTAAGTACATGCAACCTGTCAATGGACCGGTCCGCCTCCTGAAAGCCTTTATCAATCCTGCTAATCCTTCAATCCTGCAATCCTACTCCTTGAATGTAGTAGGCGGTGCATGTTAGTTTCAACTTCGGCAAGTGATAAATAAGTGATGTTTTGGTGGTTTAAAAAAAAACCAGGGTTAATAAATATATAGAAGATGCGTCGCGTAGCGACGCTACGCTACGCGACGCATCTTCCCCTAACCTAACGTAGAGGCGTTGCATGTCGTTTTTGTTACGTTTGTATTTCCGAAAATAAAGGTTTTAGGTGGTTATAAAAAAAACTAAACACCCTAAAAAATTAAACACCCTAACATTGCTTAAAAAAAAACCAAAAAATTTTTGTGGGATTCGAACCCATGGTCAAAAAATACAAACCCTGCACTCTTACCACTGAGCTAACAAATTACATAAACGACCAAATGAATATCGGCTTCAGTTGGTTCGCTCCGGGAGAAGGAGTAGGATTGAAGGATTAGCAGGATTGAAAAAGGCTTTCAGGTGTCGTATCGTCAATAGACACTTACCCAAAGAGTTTGTATTACGAGGAGCGCAGCGACGTAATACAAACTCTTTGCACTTACCATACAAGATCTATTTCAATGCACAACTACTGATGAAGGTCGGCTCGCAGACAGATTGCAGTAACAAATAAAATAAAATATCGTATCATAGCCGTGTGTGATACATGAAGATGCCATCAAATTTCATCTTACGCCATCTTAAGGGGGGGTACTAGGCAAAAGCACTTCGTATTTCCCTAACCATACCCATATTTCAAGTGATTTAACTATAATATATATGCCTATGGTTAGGTAAAGATTCAAGGTATAATGTGAATACATAATTTTTCATTTAATTTTATAAATTCCTTTTAAAATATGTGGTTGAAAAGTGGTAAAATCGTTAAAAAATGCCTTTGCTATTTCCCTCGCCATTTTTTACAAATGCATCTAATACGAAAAATTCTTCATTGAGCTTAGAGTCAATAAGACTAAGAATCATCTAAATAAACTCAAACGCTTACAGAATAAATGGTTTTTCACTGAACTATCTTTGAACATTCTAAATTTTGGGCCGTTGCCGTGCGCGAGCGTTTTTTGTATGGACGTATTTGTGACGAAATAGCAAATGCATTTTCGAACGTTTTTACCACTTTTCACCCACTTATTTTTCAGAGAATTTACAAGATTAAATTACAATAATCTATCACACATTATACCTTGAACCTTTACCTAACTATAAGCATATAAATTATAGTTATATCTATTGAAATGTGGCTATAGTTAGGATAATATGATGTGATGTTTTGCCTAGTACCCCTCCTTAAGATAAAATATGATAATATCGTCATCGTCTGTGATGCGCATTAATCTCAACATTAAATAATAAAGAAAAAAGAAAAATCGCAGGGCTCCTCCCAGCTCTATTGAAAATTTGAAAGCGAATCAACTTTCAGTCGAGTGTTTTTCTTTTGTTATCTTTCAATGGAGCATCGAAGCTTTCTAAATAAACTTACCTATAGGTAGCGGTGGAGATACCTCCGTGACGAGGGTGTGTGCTACACCCTCACGGGAAAACTTGCCGTCTCATTCTGTACCAACTTCATCATCTTAAGAGCTCAACTGAATATTTCGGAACTAAAGTAGTTTATTATCGTACCCTGTTGTAATATTATTAAATTTGCTAGTAATCTAAACAATAAAAAATAATCTAATATCCTTATCCTTCCTTACCTATAATAAAATCCAACGTCTGCTTTCTGTCTGTCTGAGTGTCTGTCTGTCCGCTTATAACTCGAGAACCACTGAACCGATTTTAATAAAACAAAATTCTACGCATAGCTTGATTCTTCCCATCAACTATAGGCTACTTACTATCACGCTAAATGGCTTATGAGGTTAGCAGTGAAGTGAAATATGAGAGCGGGCGGAGCCGCGGGCACAGCTTGTTATAACATAAATGTAATTATATAAGAGGGCACTTTCAGCATTTAGGCATTGTCTAATTATTATTTGTAATGTTATTAAATTTATTTCTAAGCTCGCCTTTTTAAAATAAAGTTTTATTAATAATATTTTCTCAGTTAAAATACTACAATTTTATGTTTTTCCTCGTCTTTTTTTCTTGCCCCTTTTAAACTTAAAAATAATCTGAATAATCTGAATAATCTTTTAAGAGAGCCATGTAAGTATCCAAATAAATACCATCATCTCATGTATTTTCAGTCGGTTCGATTGGTTATTTTAGCTATAAATTCAATATTGAAACATTACAAGCACCCACTGGAATCCTCTTAAAACTATTCCAACATGTATAGGGCGGGCGTTCAAAGCGAAGTTTTTCCAACCGCAGTATACAGGCAACACTATTAGGGAATGACTGGTGGGTCCGCCCGACAGCGACGAGGGGCGAGGACTGGCGGCGCAGGGCGTGCAGTATGTAAATACTGGCACGACACGGGACAGGGAGGAAATGAAGGGGGAAACCACAATAACTATATGCTAGAGATACTGAATTTTCTCAGAGAGGGGTCGCGCTGCTGTAAACTACACCGTTAGGGGTGCCTACTAAATTTATTTAGAGAGCGCCGCTACACGTCAATATGATGCCTATAAAGAAAAGGGTCGACCAACTGTGGCATACAACGTAATTGATAATGGACTTCCCAGTTCAGAGTTTGATATAATGTGTTTATTTAGGCTAAATTTACTTACACATGAAGATATTCCTGATCGGGTTTCAATTATAAGGATATCGAAACTGCCATCAGCGTGTATACCGGGAAACCTTCGCATGCTCACTCACCCAAAAACTCCTCGATTTCAACTGATGTGGTAATGACACGGTTATTGATTGAAATGGGCGGGTTTTTGGGCGAGTTCTTTCCGGTAGACCGGCAGGACTGTTCGGGCCATAGTTTGGACGATGATTAGAGTTACTCCAAGCTGCACCTAGATAGAGGGAAGGGGCAACAAAAAACTTGTGCTAAGCGTCTTTAAAAATAGTCCTTCAAAAATAGGAATCCAAATCTTTGCCCAGAACTAGAAAGAGCAGCGAGCATCCGAACATGGCATATGTTGTACAATGATCAATCATGTAGTGTAAAGATGTGATCATGTTTATTGGACTTGCAAAAACCCACCCTTCTGAGTTTATTATGGCACTCGTGAGGAGTCAAACTTGTTTACCGAACGTCACATGTATTTATGTAATATATTTCTCTATGAAATAGATACATTTATAAGTACCGACTTATTGCGTCTCCGACCTCGACTCTAACGATATTTTGTTTACATTTCAGGTGAGTGTGGTGGAGCATACTGCCGGAATATCGATCCTGTAGTAAGTAGACCTCAAAGTATACGCTCATACACTGACTAACGACTTCTGAATTATTCAACCTAAACTCGTGCTCATCTGTGACGATTCGTGTCTGCTTTGTCTGCATATCTTCAGATAGCTAGCTATACTGTGGACCCATGAAGACCTGTTCACCATACAAATTTGGCCTAAAAATAACGTAATGTTTAAAAAGGTCGGGTCTGAGATTGGGAACGACATATTGGGCATTAAGATCAATTAGCTATTAACTTCACAGCTAAAGAGTTGTTTAATTCTTGAAATAAGTTTCTTTTAACAATTATGTGTACCTTTTGTCAGATGATGAACTTATGGTACTAAAATAGGCACATAATGTTTTATAACGTCAGACACAGCTTAATAGATGGTTTCACTAATATATGTAAGTGCTATGGAAAGTGTTTAAAACGCGGCCTCCGGCCTCACTTTATTGGTCATTTAACCTTCACTATCGCCTCTGTTCACAAGAGGAGACTCATTCTCTTATGCATTCGAGAAAATATCACTTACAATTGTGTATGTCACGATGATGCATTCTATGTAACGTGTATTGTTTAATGTAATACTCACAAGGCTAGATAACATTGGTTGTGAGTTTATTGGCTGCGCAGGCTTCTATTTGAGCACGGATGAGCATATCTTTGTTCTGTTTGAGTTGGCTGGCGTGACGATAACGATCCTCGATAATCGGTCACGTCCACACACGAAACTCTGTGCACGGTAGAGTGTTTTCATTTTACGAAGGCATGAGGGGTACGAGGTAGGAAGTGGTGCGAGAGACGACCGTGCGGAGCTTAGTAGAAAACAAACTCGGTGCCCAGACGGTACACACGTTCTACACGTCTCCGCGTCGCTCCGTCGAACCGAGTCGTTCCCTACTGAGCTCCGCGCGGTGTCACACCACTTCCTACCTCATACCCCTCGTGCCTTCGTAAAATGAAAACACTCTAATGGAGCGATCGCCATCTCAATGCCGCTCGGTTTATTACTATTATTGTTCCGTTTCTAATTAGGCCGTCGAATTATCGAATCATGTTTAAGTAATTAACGCGAAGGTGTTTCGGGCATGCCCTATCTATGAGCGCTGAGATTTATGCCCCATTCAGATCTTTATCGCGTTGGACTCTTCGTTATCCAGCCGTCTTGAACCTTAACGATCGTTATTTACCTCTTCGTATACGAGCATTATACCTCCTTGTTGTTGTTTGCTTCTAAGTTGTCTATTTCATAAATATAAAATCCAACTCCCTACAAGAAGTAAGTCACTTAAGGCGAGGCCGAAGGCCGTGCTACGTTCAGGCAAACGATGTACCCCCTAGAATGAGTAAGTCACTAAAGGCGATGTTGAAGGCCGAGCTGCGTTCAGATACACGGTATACTTTTTTGAAGAAATTAAGTCACTAACGGCGAGGTTGAAGGCCGAGCATTTTTATTTACTTAGGTAAACTTTGCACCCCCGAAGAAAATATAAGTTACTAAGGGCCTGGCCGAATAACAAGCCGTGTAGGTGCAAGTGGGCTTAGTGACTTACTTTGTCCTTTTCGAATTTCATGCGAGCGAAGCCGTGGGCAAAAGCTAGTTGTTATATTGATTGACTTCTTTACAAGTATCCTTGTGACCGTGTCTGGGATTTCCTCAATTGCATAAGTGCTTCTTGTTCGGTCATCATTCGGTATTTTGCATGTTGTCTTGTAAAGTTACTTCATCTCGCCGCGGTCAAGTAGAGCATGAAATTATACTTCAACAATAGTAGTTTTTTGCCAAGAATGATCTGTCACAACCTTCGCTGTTTCTCTCCGAAATAGCGAATCTCGTCTGTTCATTCGAGCTCTTTTAGATCTTATTATTTATAGGTTACGGTATGATATTGAGTGTGTGGATATGATATGGACGAAAAAAAGTTATTATAAGTGCCTGTAGGGTTGCCATATCCAAATCCTTTAAAGGATGACCAGCAAACTAAAAAAACCCTGACTATTGAGAAAAAACCCCAAATGAAAATGGGAAGATTTAATATTAAAACATTTATTAAGTTTTAGGTAGCAACCGAATTATGTCCTCGGCACATCGCTCCTATATTTATCACTGCTGCCAATTTTTCTCAAATGTTCTTGCGCAAGTAAGTAGTTATACCTAAAACCGTACACAGTTGTACTTTTAAAACTATATTTAGTAAAAATAATGCTTGAAACAGTTTTTATTTTCAACTTGTTCCTCTCATCGATCCACTGAATAAAACAAAACTATTTGTCCTCCCCTGTCTTCCCCGGACACACTAGAAATACCTGACCTTGTCCGGGAAAACCCGGACGAATGGTAACCCTAAGTACCTGGGACAGCAGCACGTCTCGCAGGCGAGATATCGGGAGGAAGTCGGCGGCGGTCACGCGCCTGATTTACTTACGTAAGGTATCTCAAGGTTACATGGGAACTGGATTGAGAGGCCACTGTCGGAGACCCTCGACGACGGGCCACTGTACAACCACTCTGTACGCTGCTGAGCTCTCTCACGTGCGCGGCTAATAATCGTGACGTGCATAGTATTTGTCTTGAGTTTAATAATGCTATCTGCAGACAATAAGAGAAGACACTCGATATGACCTGATATTTTGAAGGTGCGAGCGCAAAAGAAAGAAAGAAAGAAAGAAAGAAAGAAAAAAACATTTATTCAGGTAAAAATTATATATGTAGATTACAACGTATTGCAACGTATTGTAACATATTACTATCTAAGCTAATCATAAAAAGAAAAAAAAAATTGCTGAAAGGTAACAGACATAATATGATGCAAACCTAACATTTAGCTAAATGCGGCTGGTTTTAAGTCTGCCCCCAATAGAAAAAAATCTTATCCCCATCATCATCATCATCATCATCATCAGCCTGTATCGGTCCACTGCTGGACATATCCCCATAATCTTTTAAATTAGGAAGCCGACACGTTCGATGCATTCACGTCGCCCGCCCTTGCTTCGCACGGGTAACTACGTATAATCGTAGACGGAATATGATCGAAGGGTACAATAGCCTAAAACCTTGCTGAACAAACAAGCTATCCAACAGTCGCAACAGCATTCGAATCCATTGAGTGGTTCTGAACGAGAGGAGAAACAATGCTAAAAGTAAAGCTCATTTAAGGGGGCAAGACTTAAAACCAGCAGCAATTACCTACTTCATGTTCAGTTTGGCATCATGCTGTGTCTGCTCCCTTTCAGCTAAAGAAAAAAAAAAGGAATTTTTATTACTTTACTTATGTTACATAGTTTTAGTTTAGCTAAATTTTTTTTTTCTTTATTTCTTTCATTTATAAGTAGTAGTGATAGTGAAGTGATAGTAATAATGTTTGTCCTCTTCCTACAAAATCAATTTCCTAGTCTCTTCCGAGCTTCCCGAATATTCATCCGTTTTCCCACAAGGCCAATACCGCTTCGCTCGTTGTACGAATGACTTGACTAAACCCTATGTTGTATTTTATTATCTTTTATTTTCTTTTTTACTTAGACATAGGGTCTATTTGCCTAAAAGTTAAAGTCGAGATATAACAAAAAAACTGAAAAATACACGGCACATAGACCGGTCCTTGCTTTAACAGCGTCTGTGTAGTAAGTAGGGCGGAGCTAGGCACTAAGACTCTTCTGTATGCTATTATTACTTATTAGCCTTGGCACATTAAGGGGGGGTACTAGGCAAAAGCACTTCGTATTTCCCTAACCATACCCATATTTCAAGTGATTTAACTATAATATATATGCCTATAGTTAGGTAAAGATTCAAGGTATAATGTGAATACATTATTTTTCGTTTAATTTTATAAATTCCTTTTAAAATATGTGCTTGAAAAGTGGTAAAATCGTTATAAAATGCCTTTGCTATTTCCCTCGCCATTTTTTACAAATGCATCTAATACGAAAAATGCTTCATTGAGCTTAGAGTCAATAAGACTAAGAATCATCTAAATAAACTCAAACGCTTACAGAATAAATGGTTTTTCACTGAACTATCTTTGAACATTCTAAATTTTGGGCCGTTGCCGTCCGCGAGCGTTTTTTGTATGGACGTATTTGTGACGAAATAGCAAATGCATTTTCGAACGTTTTTACCACTTTTCACCCACTTATTTTTCAGAGAATTTACAAGATTAAATTACAATAATCTATCACACATTATACCTTGAACCTTTACCTAACTATAAGCCGAGCTATAAGCATATAAATTATAGTTATATCTATTGAAATATGGCTATAGTTAGGATAATATGATGTGATGTTTTGCCTAGTACCCCCCCTTAATTGTATTTCCGTAAAAATATCGCTTTGCGATTTTTTGGCACTTATACCCTATAGAATTTCAACCCTTCAATTGAAACTTAGTATGTAAGTTATATTAAAAAAAAATGCTCTTTAAGGTTTCTTACCCGATTCTTCCTTATAGTTTGCATTGCTGAACGGGACATGACAAAAAAAAAATTATGAACCATACTAAATATGCATATGTTTCAATGAAATGTTGTGCGTTCTTTATGGCGAAATAAATATCTGAATCTTACACCAGTTTAGGAGGCAGGGGTTGATTCACAATGTTAAATTTATTTATTGTTATATTACATTAAATTATTCTCTAGTGTCGCCTACTACAATGTTATGTTTGTAATTTTAAAATCATTAATTTGAATTTGAATAAGTTTCCTACAGATCCGCAGATAGGGTACCTATCGAAGTCACCTTGTGAGGTCGACCTGACTCAGGCAAGCGTGACGGACAATCGCACAACACGCCAACAACGACGCCGACCGTCTAAAATAGCGCTTCCCAAACGGTGGGTCGCTATTTCATTAGATGCAGACCCGAAAGTAATAAAAAGAATAAAAAATCGTCCACGACCAGGATTCGATGCCCGGCTGGCATTAGTCGGCAGCGCGTTATCCACATATCCATTGGGTCGATGACGATTATTTACAAATGCATCTAATTTGTTATTCTAAATTTCTGTTGTATGTATCTATATTTTATTAAAAACTTTAATCGAACTTACTTGCGTGCGAAGTCGATCGTATGTCGGTGTAAAATGTTTTGTTAATTTATAAATAAAGTAATACATATCCCCCTATATTTTTTTCTTAAAATTGTCTTTAAAACTAATTCCCATTGTTTTCCTTATTTTCGTAAAACCGAATCTCGACTACACAGTAAGTTTGGGAAACCCTGTTCCAGAGAGCACCAACCGCTTCGAGCGAGCCACAAAAACAGCATTACGCATTAGTCATTAGCTGATTTGGCTACTTGGACTTCTCGGTCGATTTGTCGGCACTCGGCTGCTCGGCATTTAGTCTGTTCTTAAATTTTTTAGTTATGAAATAGCTTTAATAATATAAATATAATTTCCTTCCGTCACAGATGGCCGACACACAGTGAATCACTGCAATATAGTTAGATTTAAAAAATATATACATACATACAAATGCATCTAATACGAAAAATGCTTCATTGAGCTTAGAGTCAATAAGACTAAGAATCATGTAAATAAATTCAAACGCTTACAGAATAAATGGTTTTTCACTTAACTATATTTGAACATTCAAAATTTTGGGCCGTTGCCGTGCGCGAGCGTTTTTTGTATGGACGTATTTGTAACGAAATAGCAAATGCATCTTCGAACGTTTTTACCATTTTTCACCCACTTATTTTTCAGAGAATTTACAAGATTATATTACAATAATCTATCACACAATATACCCTGAATATTTACCTAACTATAGGCACATAAATTATAGTTATATCTATTGACATATGGCTATAGTTTGGATAACATGATGTGATGTTTTGCCTAGTACCTCCCCTAATACATTTCAAATTCCTGCTGCCTTCTTTCTTCATGAGTAAATTTAAATCTTCAACAGGTTAAATTAGCTGTAAAAGAGGAAAGGTCTTATGCTCATCTTATAGTCAGTTGGGCCAATATTGAAATACTGTCATTAGAATCCTAAGCTGACTTAAAGTTAAATCTGGGTGTTGGGCCATTGAACTTTCTAACAGGAACTTGAGAAAAGTCAAATTCACATCTGCTATGCAGACCGAATAAGCGTCTGTCTGTCAAACAGTTTGTTTTCTAGGCACTATTATAGCTTTATTTATTACACAATGTAGTGTCACCTCTGTCTTATTAACGTTGAAGGACGCAGATTAAACTAAATAATTGCTCATTGCTTATTATATAGAATGCTGCCAAAATAGGATTTGAAAAAAAAAGGACGCACTCAGAGATAGCGACCATTTAGCTAAAGTCGAGTCATTTTGTCTTGCTGCAAGTTGTGGATTCACTTATCGAGTTGCGGATTTAAGCCGTCGTTAAATTGACGGGCCTTTAGAGATATTTAAGTCAGCGGCGACTCCTCTCAGTTGGCGAGGTTGGCGCCGCCAAACCAAATAAAATGAATGACACCATTAATACAGAAGTATCAGGCTAAAATAAATGTGAAAAAATTTCGGAGTTATATTATTTATGTCATATAATCCACGATTAATAAGATAAAACGTCAATCCCGTACCCGTTACATAATTGGAAATTTCGCGCGCGTCAAACGCGGGCGACGACGAATGACGACACATCAAGGCATTCATTGGCCGGTTGGCTACATTTTGAAGCGCCATCGTATTCCATACAAGGCGGAAGCGACCGATGTCCCCCCCCCCGTCCCGCGCGGACCCGCTGATCAGCCTTTCGAGTTGGCGCAGCGGCGAGTGCATTTAGTGACGCGGTAGCGAGTAGAGCGACTACCGAGCGAGCTAGGTGTGTGTGTTGCGTGTGCGGGTGTGTGCGCGCTGCGTCCACGAGACGAGTATTCTTGTGCTGTGCGACGTGCGATGCGATGCGACTAGCGAGCTAGGCTAGGTGTGTTGTGTGCACGTGTGTGTGCGTATTGGCTCGCGAGTTGATAGCTGCATATATTCCGTTATGTAGGTATGGACTTTGTATGGATGAATCCTGTGCAGTGTTGTTAAATTTAAAGTGATTTATTGGTAATTATAATGGCAAACTCCTACCGAGCTATCTACGGAGCACTCAAGGACAAGAGAGACTCAGTAATTTGGCACTCTTACATATCTGTGGAAAAGGAGTTGCTAACAAAATTGAGGAAGAAAGAAGATTTTCACGATCGAGTCCAATGACGTGAAAATTTCTTGTCTGTGGAACGAAGAGTGGACTTCATGTACAAATAAAATGTAACAATTCAAGCTTGTATGCCTGTCTCGTCATCGTCGTGCCAGAGGAGACGTCGCTGTTGTCGGCTGCAACTCGACAGCTTTGACACAACCAGTAGGTTGTGTCAAAGCTCTACATCTACAGACAAATAAATCGTAAGTGAGCAAAATAAATCATTTAAACTAAATATTATAAACTATCTATATCGTAATCATCTTTCAGTTTTTGAACTCATTGTGGTAGAAATAAATTAACGCGTAGGTACCTAAGTTATGAAATTATGAAAAAAAAAAAATCCTTAGCCAGAGCCAACCCAATATTCAGGACCAGGAGTCGCCGCTGATTTAAGTATGTGTTTGCTCAATCGGCCCTACAGTAAGCAAGCTCGCTGTTATATTAAGAGTTGACAACATAGTTGACTAAGAAGCAAGGTGCATTTCGAACATGGTGCTAATTAATAGACTAATGAATGTATGTGGCGTTTAAAAATCTGTTTTGAGTATCGCATCGTCCAACTAGGTTTACGTTGGAAAGTGGCTATGTAGCTTCTGGTATTATCATAACTAGTATCGGTCGATTTTACAACGCACTCACCGAATTAATTCTCAAAATGCGTCCATTCACCCATTCTCGCAGGCAGGCGTAGGTAATCCTGCACTCAATCTCTTCGGTCACGTCGAGTTTGTAGGTACATGTAGCAGGGTTATTGTAAGATCCGGTTTATTATAAAAACCCTAGGTTTATTGTAAAAACCCAGATTATTGCAGATTCATTTGAATTTTAAATCTAGTTTAATCTAGTTGAATTTAGGGCTATTGCAAATGCTGACAATTTCATACAAAATACAGATTTTAAACGTCAACGCTCAGGGTTTTTATAGTAACCCTAAGTTTAACCAGGATTGTTGCATATGAGCAACGGTCACGAGACAAGTCGCTGATTGGTTCGCACTGGCCAATAAGCTCAAAGCAAACATAGAATTTTGCATTAACCTGGTAGAGATTAGGGTTATTGCAAAAACCACTAAAATTTGATGTTTAAAATCAGTATTATTGTTAGAACCCTCACAGAGACCGTATTCTTCTTGTATTGGCCAGTAAGATAGTCGACATTTAAACGAACTTGCACATAATCCGAGTTTTTCTAATAAACCTAGGATTATTATAGTAAACCGGATCTTACAACAACTCCGCGACATTACTCCTAGAGATCGCTCAGCGCGATTCACGTCACTAGTCCCGTAACGATGTCATTATGTGGGCGCCAGGCGTGCTCTACCTACGTGTATGTAAGGGCCGTATCCACGGGGCAATTTAAACGAGATTAAACAAACACCTACGCACTCACGAATGCTCACGAACAGCCGCTGTACTTTTGTATAACTTCGCCGCCGTGGAATCGGCGCAGTAAAGCTCCGGCCACACCTGCGCGACCAAAGCGTCTGCGAAGCGGGAGCGTCGCGTCAGTCGCTTCGCGCGGCGGACGCTGCCCATGTATCTATATGGCGCCTTGCACACCTACGCGACCAGAACGCGGGACGACAGCGTCCGCGGAGCGGGACGCGCGCGTCAAGGGATCAGACGTGTGTAGTGTGTTACGAGAGTATACTTGCTTTGTGTATTTTAAATTTCACGATGTCTAGAACGGAAGATACTACAGAGATGTTCATTGAAAAAGTGAGAGAACATCGTATTTTATATTATTTGAAAGATCCTGGGTAGTACAAAAATATGTTTTAAGTTAAAATTTATTACTAACTTCATAATACTATTACTCCCTATAGTTACAAGTGAAAGATGTTCAACTAGTTATAACGTGCGGCCTCAATGACTATTCACAAATGAAGATCCGGCGGCCACAACGCGGGACGCGCGCGTCAGCAGAGCGGGACGCGCGCGTCAAATGTATGGAGATTCGCGCCGTAGTCGCGCAGGTGTGCACGCCTAGTTCGCGTTGTAGACGCTCCACAGACGCTCCCGCTTCGCAGACGCTTTGGTCGCGCAGGTGTGGCCGGAGCTTTAGCGTCGCAGTGGCACAATCTTTCATAAGAGGTTGCGTTATTCGGTCGGGTTGCTAACTTAAGAGCACACAGGATTAGTCATGTGACAACATGTTAGGTATTTGACTGTCTCTGTTCACCACGTGCACTCCCCACAAACGCAAAAGAGACAGCTGCACGCTCTCACCTAATATACAAATTACGTCAAAATTTTCCCGACCCGCAAACTTTATCCGATTTTTTTTATACGAGTAGATACTGACACGGTTGACTACATCACCTACAACATCGGATATTGTATTTTTACAATTCTTCAGGCGGAATAGGCCGCCTGGCCTATTCAAGTTACTACATTATTCGACAGGTTTGTACATAGTGTTAATTGTGCCTATAATTCAGAGCAAAACCGGTTTCGTGCCGGTTTATACATTAGATAAATTATAGTGACTAAGGACTAGTAAACTTATCTGTTTTTATCCTAATGTGGTTGAAACAGTGGACAGAAATATATATATATATATTTTTTCATTTCATTTCATTTCATTACTCTACCAATGTAAACCGGGCTTTAATATCGAGCTTACAAGTTTAAATTTGCGCATTTTGCTCTGCGTGTCGCTTATGCTCTGTTATATACAGGTTGTAAAAACTGCGAGTACATTAAATTTAGGAAATGATTATTGGGATCAAGAGTAACAAAAAAGTCAAATAGTTTTTTTCTGAATTCCCTTTAAATAAAAAGTTACAGTTTTCATACAAACGAATTGATTATACATGCATACATAGCGTAACGCCTGTTTCCCGGTGGGGTAGGCAGAGACAACGAATTGATTATTTTAGTGTAAAAATGATCTAATGACAACAGGGCGGCGCGGAGGGGGGAAGAGCGGGTGAGACGTGAGCGTCTCGGACGGAGGTGTTGGCGGTGTGAGTGGAGGACTGGAGGTCAGCAGGCGGAGGGTGCGGAGCGGCAACAACGCGTTAAATTAGACTAGACGAAAACATACATTTCTAAAATTCATATCTCCAAAACTAGACACTATAGAGAAAAACTTTATTTGCTTTTTTTCTAGGAAAAACATGACGATTGCGCTGGCGAAATTAATGTACTCGCCGTTTTAACACGCTGTATATAGCACAGCGGTAATAGTGTGTAGGAATGGGTCGGACGGACTATAATGTACACCATAATGTATAACCTGTCAGTGTGTAATTGAACTATTGACGCAAAATCGGGCTTCGCCGGTAGATATTTAGGGTCGTCGCTCGGTTTATTGCCGCTAAGTGCTTCTTGGCTGTTCGGTTGGTCGCGGTTTTCGAGAGTTTGTTCAACTTGACACGTCAGCGGACACGGTTCCGCGAGTCCGGCCAGAAGGAGGCTTTGCTTTTCGCTAAGAGAGGCGGGCGTTTGTCAATAATTTGAACCTCTTGTTTGTGTCCTTTGGGTACGACCAGCCCGCTGGGAATGTGTTATGTTGCTTTTAGGCCTATTTACTAAGCCACGCCATCTGTCTGTCTTTTTTAATTTTTTTCTTATGGAACCTGACACGGTTGGCTACATCACCTACAACATCCGTGATGTCAGCCCATAACACCGGGTGAACTGGGTGCCATGTTAGTGCTTCCCTTCGATCGTGCTGGCTACACTGAACTGGACGGAAAACACAAACTATTTTCATAGCCGTTCCGACCGACGACGTTTCATTCAGTGCTGTGGTACCAACCCGGGCGGGTTGAGCCCTACCACCGAGTAAGGTAGGAAGGGAAGGGGCTGTCTGTCCTACCAATAGACGCATTATTTCTCTATATGGTCCTACCGCTGTATCTTTTGACCCGTAATAGGTAGCCGGTTGAAATTGTCACAGAATATGTTTTATTATGGCGGATATCCTAACAATTAAATAAATTTAAAAAAAAGTAGAAAATTATGGGGATCGCCATAAAAAAACCTGTTTTTTTTTTTCAAAGTTTTCATTTTGTTTGTATTTGCTCTATCGCGAAAACGTTAATACATGCAAGCGTAAAATTTGATGTGATTATCGTGCAAACTGTAAAATAAAACAACAAATAACAAAAACCGACCAATTACATGGTCGCACAGAACCCTCGCCTCGGTCCGCGAATCCGATTCGTACTTGGCCCGTTTTTAAAGATGACATTGGCGGCATGCGGGCGCGTGGCCAGAATTTTTTAGTCCGAAAGGCGATTTTATAAGGTAATTCGGAAGGAAAGCGCGCGACGTTGACTTTCTTATGCCTATGTATAGTCGATTAATAATCGTCGGCACGCTACGCCGCCCGTGAACTAGGCTCGTAAAGATCTAGAATGAAACGACGGCCGAGCAATAAAAACGAATAGTCAAACAGCTTATGCGTGAATCAGCTCTCGTGGCCTAGAGGCGCATGAGTCAAACAATAACAGACTAGAAGTAGACGACATGGGGGCCTATAACGATTTCCTAGCGTTTCGTTTTGAATACACACTCGACTACAGGGGGTTATTATCTTAACAACGAAGCAACTTCAATGCCCTTATCACGAGATTTAACGTACACCGCGTACTACGCTACGCCGTGTTTTCCGCATCATTTTGTATGGAGAAACGGAGCAGCGCCTCTAGTGATAGATTTGCGAACTTCGTTTCTCCATACAAAATTATGCGGAGAACACGGCGCGCGGCGTAGCGTAGTACGCGGTGTAGGTTAAATCTCGTGATAAGGGTACTGAGGTAAATTTGATGTAAACTAAAAAAAAAAATTGCCAGAAGTATGATGAATGGATGAATGGGTGCCATTATGGACAGTTGAGGCTGACCGTGGTTCGGATTATACGTAAAATTTTAGCGCTCTTCCCTTCTTACCTGATTAGGTGGCAGGGTATCACCGCACGGCACCGAATGCACTAAAAAGTGTATGCGCGCCATCTACCGAAAACAGTATGAAACAGCGCTGATCATGCCATGGCGATACGGAACCTTCGGTGCGCGAGTTCGACTCGCACTTGGCCGGTTTTTTTTACATACATATATTCACTAACTCGCCTCGGACAGAGCTAATTGCCCACATTTTTTACTACGCCCCACCTGCCAACGCCTCCTGCACCCTAATCACGAGATTTAACCTCGGGGCCTATAACGATTTCCTAGCGTTTCATTTTGAATACACACTCGACTACAGGGCGTTATTATTATCTTAACAACGAAGCAACTTCAATACCCTTATCACGAGATTTAACCTACACCGCGTACTACGCTACGCCGTGTTCTCCGCATCATTTTGTATGGAGAAACGGAGCAGCGCCTCTAGTGATAGATTTGCGAACTTCGTTTCTCCATACAAAATGATGTGGATAACACGGCGTAGCGTAGTACGTTAAATCTCGTGATTAGGGTACTGAACCCTAAGAACGAACATGTAGGTACCTAACGCTTCCTCTACGCTGTCTTCATTCAATGACAGAACGAACGTTGAAGTAAACACGACCGGAGCGGAGTGGCGAAGACAATTTTTGGAAGGACAACGCATCGTCTATTGTGTTTTACGTTGGCAGTGCGTTCAGGACGATATAAGAGCGGGACATAAAGTGGGTGACGTAACAATGAAGTGAAATATCTCTTGCTTCTTTCGCTTGATTCATGTGGACATCGGGGCGGGGGCGCGGGGGGGGGCCCCGGTAGTGGTCGCCGTGTCTCTTATATTATTGTTTGCCTCCAATCTCATCTGAGCAGGGCGCAAAGTGGGAGCGAATCGAAAAATTTCCGCTAACGTGCTCGCTTTGAGTGACGTTTTCATTCCACAGTTTCTGCGCTTATTACAGACTAGCTTTTGCCCGCGGCTTCGCTCGCGGTAGACTCAGTTTAATAGCAAATGCGATTTAAACCCAATATGATAATAAACGATCGCTTCTTTTATATTCTCTCTCTCCCGTCCATACTATACTTTATTTGATACTGCTGAGCCCTAAGGCTATTTAGCGTGATGGTATATAGCCTATATGTTATTCTGGTGTATAAGCTATAGTACTCTAAAGTTTCATCAAAATCCGTTCAGTAGTTTTAGCGTGAAAGAGGAACAAAGATCCATACATCCATCCATACATCCATACATCCATCCATCCTCACGAACTTTCGCGTTTATAATATTAGTAGGAAGTAGGATGGGGGTTTTGCCATTTCCCTTACGACTTTCCGAAATGTTCTGCATCGTATAAAAAAACTGTTAATTTAATTTTTTTTTTTAATGGAAACTGACTAGCTACATCACCTGCAACATCCAGCCCAGCCCTTGACACCTTAGTGAACTATATATATGCCATGTCAGTGCTTCCATTTGGTCATGCCGGCTAAACTGAAATGGCCGAAAAACATTTCTGGACACGTAAATAAAGCTTTCGTCGCCATATCTTTTGTATGGCGAAAAGTGTCTCGAACTTTTCGTCGACTAGGAATTAAAGTTCGGAAATTACAAGATTATACATTTATCATGTCGCAACAAGTGTTTCTTTCTATAGTCGTCCGTGGTTCAAGGACTCGATAAATCAATACTAATAATAAATCTGTAAGGGATGGCCATGGAGTAAGTTGCTTTTTTTACGAGATACTGAGTTTGTAGTAATTTATAAATCTCTTAAACTATGATAGATAGGACTGAATATATTCTAGAGTCAAACCAGATGATGGTGGCTCGCACAAAAATTGAATAAAATCACACTATGGCCATGTAGGTACATTTTGTATAACTTTGAAACATGATTTTTTTTAAAGGTTTATACCTAATTTAGTTGCCATCCCTTCCCACCACTTCCACCGATAATCGCCTCTGATTTAGGGACGCGAGTAGGCCGCATTACATACACCGGACTTATGTGTCTACCTACCTATTTTCTTCGTGACTGCAACCATAGTTTAAACAGACTAGTTAACCACCTTCATACAAGCGCGCCGATTTCGCACTCACACAAACGCCCGCCAGCGCACGCTGTCCGTACACAACCACTACTTACATTCTCACTTCCCTCGCTTGTAGTCAGTGATGGCCGACCCGCGCTTATATTTCATTTATATATTTATTATTTAATATATAAATAGCACCGATAAATAGTAATCGTTTTAAAAGCTCTCTCTCTCTCTCTCTCTCTCTCTCTCTCTCTCTCTCTCTCTCTCTCTCTCTCTCTCTCTCTCTCTCTCTCTCTCTCTCTCTCTCTCTCTCTCTCTCTCTCTCTCTCTCTCTCTCTCTCTCTCTCTCACTCTCTCTCTCTCTCTTTCTATCTCTCTCTCTTTCTCTTTGGAATTGCATTTCCACCATAATGTGCTCACTACCTGTCAATTGTGTTAGTGTTGTGACAGCCCTGGTGTTTTGGCGCAGCGTAGGTAGTTATTTTAAAAATGGGCTCCAGTTACCTACTCGTCTCCTTTTACTATGCTGCAACGCACACTCCGATCCGCTGCTGCTGCCGCCTCCGCAACGCCCGCATCCTAGCCTAGCTCGAACGCTTTTGTGCTTTTGTTGCGTGGAAGTGGAACTCTACGTCCATCAATCAGTAGATCAGCTTTTATGTCTGACACACTGCACATGCGCCCGCCGGTATCAAAGCATCGCCCGCGCCATGTCGGATCATTATTTATTATACTTCATATATAACGAATCTAGATGTTGTATTATAGGGAGTTCATCCAGCACACGATAATTATACTGACGGTACACACATTACCGGTACATAAATTAATGTACTTACGCCTACACAACAAGGAGGATGATATGTACCATTTGCTGATGGAGTGTGGTCGGAACGAGGAATTACGGAGGGAATTGCAGGCGTCACTCGGGGTGGACAGACTAAATTTTTTTTAAATATATTATGCACATACATAAACTGTTGGCGAGCCCAAGTGAGAGGGATTTAGTAATTGTGTTGGATTTCGTTGAGCGTTCTCTATCCCTTAGGGTCTCTGGGCCCTAAGTGATAATGAAGAGGAGTACTATGGGGCGGATATTAACAAATCATTGTTAAAAGCCCTAAAAAAATACTACTTCCAATATAGCATATCATTACCTGCATAAATGTGTCGTAATACCTTCTCATTATGATCTCTACTTGATTAAAAGTGTTAATCATTTAGTCTGTGGGTACGATCGCGTGACGTTAACTAGTCTATGTGTAATACAATTAGCCTAATGTCTAATTGTAGCCTAAAATTTCATGGTAGATAATAGTTGACTTCAGTACATGAATTGCAAGAAAACGATTTCAGATTTTCAGAGAAGACCGCAGCTCAACATCATGCCCATCTAACTTATCATGTACATAAAATGTTTCTGACTTATTAGTTATTACCTACGTAATTAATCGCTCATTTAGTAATCTAGCTCTATTAATAACCTCGTTTAATTTTAGACCTATTAATTTATCTCCTAAATATACGAATGCGCCCAGGAACCGCCAAGTAGCGATGATGTGGTTCTATAGCTTGCGTGTGTGCGCACAGTCAAACAGAGGGATAACCGACCGCAAAATTGCATATTGTTGTATTCTATCTAACTAAGGACAAAAGCAATATCCCCAACAAAAATAATAGTCAAGGAAAAACATAATAATTCATAACGTATTATGCTCAGTTCGCGTCGCGAGTGTGATTCAGCTTCCAGCAGCTAACTATCTGTTCTCGGAACTCTACGTAACAACCGGTGAGCTCATTTACTGCTTCCATCTTCGCTTCCATCCAATGTGCATCCGATATACCAAACAGAAAAGCACACCGATTGCATTCAGATATATTGAGTTCATGGTGTTGGTGCGCTAAACCCTTTGTACAAGAGATAGGAAGATGTAAGAGGTATAAGCCAGCACTACGGGCGAACCAGAGTCCCCAAAGTTAGGTTGGCCCAAAGCAAGGCACGAAGACCCACTGGCTACATGACTCGGTGGAAAGACCGTGCCAAGGTGGGAGGTGGCTATCCTGTCACCCTTATGCACGGCACCTTGTCCTTATCGTCGTCTTTTACGACATGCACGGGGATAGATCCAGTGAAGGTATTCTTTTTAAGTATATACCCCACACGGTATACTTTTTTATTTGATATAAATTTAATTAAATGTATAGGTATCTATAATTAAAAATAATGTATGTACTTATTGTATTTTAAATAAGACAGTTTTTCTTTTCCAAACTTTTCTTTTCTTTTAGAGACATAGGAGAACAAAACAAGGGCTTCAGCATAAATATATAAGGTAACCTTACTAGAAAAAACAGGCAATCGCCTCAAAAGAAAAAAATAATCACATATAAACGAAAATAGGACTTTGCAATATCTATTACAGGATCTGGAACACACTGACCCCTGGGGCTACTACCCTTTCTGTGTCCCGTCTGAAGATAGCTTTTTGTATCGTCTCTCAGCTCACGATAGCTATTAGGGATTTATAGATAAAACAAACGACATTTGTTGCCTCTGATCTGAGACCTAGTTTGCTTTTATTTAGAGGCAATCGATACGTCAATAAATACAATTGTAACTTAGACTTGAATTCAAGCAAGATTTATGTAGATAAAGAGATGAACATTGGGATTCATAATGTTTTTCCTTTAACAAATTATCTCTAAGTGCCAGCAGCGATAATTGGTTTTTAAGTGCATATGATTGATTGAAGAAGTCTAAAATGTTTTCGTTGGACCTTATTTCTATATATGGAATGATAATATGGAACGTTCAAGGAGTTGTACAGGCCATCTATAAAAAAAAGCCACAGTTGCACTCCGGGAGTGCCGGCAGAAGGGAAAACTTTTTGTATTTCCGAAAATAATTCTTAGGTGGTTATAAATAAAACTAAACACCCTAAAAAAATTTAAACACCGTAACATTGCTTAAAAAAGAAAACAAAAGAAAAAAAAACAAAAACAATTTTGAGGGATTCGAACCCATGGTCAAAAAATACAAATCCTACATTCTTACCATTGAGCCACGAAATCACATAAACGACCAAACGAATATCGGATTCCCACTGTCACTGAGAGACGAACAGAATTGATCCCGAGCCACTCGTAACTTAACCCTTAAGGCTTAAGGCTTAAGGTTACATTTTAAATAATAAAAATAAATCTGACGCTAACGCGATGACGCGATGACACGAGTTTAACATTTTTTACCCACCTAAAAAAGTGCCAAGCGCCACTAAAGACGTTTTCACTTCAAAAATTACAAGACAGCTTGATTTTATTAACTTTTTCCAGAACCGCATTTACTTTTCCCACACAATAATCTTTCTTTCTACGTATCGGAAAATCTTCGACTAGGTATAACTTAGAACTCTAAGGAATCATGGAGGATCTCGTGCCTTGTAAGAAGTGCATACTGTTTATCATTTAGTGGAGCCGTGATAGATGTAGCTAAAGATATAAAAAGATCCAAAGTAAAATGCATTGCCGTAAAAATATTCCCCGCAGGAATTCAACTGCAGCAGAAAACGCGGCGCCTGATTAAAGCTTGCGCATCCATCTTCCTACGTTCTACCGAGGATGCTGTTGTTGTAATTGATCAACTGCAGAGGTCGTCTACTACTAGAAGATTGAATTTGCCTTGGCAATCCTTGGCAAAGCAATCTTCTGCTGTAGCAGTTTTCGTTTAATTTCCACTTGTTCTATTTAGTTTCACGTACGTGTTTTGGTTATCCTTTATTCATCATTGTATGGTAGTACACTACACTTGAATTTGTCCAATTTTGTTTTTACAATCTTGTTTTTACAATCACATTTATAGTAGGAAATTAACATGAATCGTCGACCTACTGGGATTAGTTATTTATTAATCGTACCGAACTCAATTCACTTTCTGAAGTTAGTTGCCCGTCGAAATTCCTGAACTGTCGTTTATTAATTTGTCGCTTGCTATCCAACCTATCTCCTCAGCAGTCGTCGAAGATAAACTGAAAACCCCTTTGTTGTTGACATTGGACTTTTGATAAAACATCGTTTCTCAAAATCGTTGCTCTGTCGCACAGCTAGGGTGAGGAAATTGTCTACCGGCGAGTTTAAACCTGGGAGTCTTCAAACGTCGTAATATCAAGCTGGATAGCGCTTGAAGAGTCCGCAACGCTGTTGGTATTCGCGAGGTGAGGTGGATTTGGTGTTTCGAGTGCGTCTGGTCCCGCGGCACAGTCACCCATACTGATTTCATAAAACAAAATGTACACATTAATCTTGATTTGATAATTTGACATTGCCTGCTGTCATTCTGAACAAACTACATTGAAAATATTTATATTTTATAAGTAACACCGTTCGAACTATCCTTGCTTCCTCCCCAAAGGGTCTTCAATAACACCGATTGTTCATAGCTGAAAATTTCGCCCCCAGGTTACAAGCGCTGCTCACTGTTCCTAGAAGCTACCGAACATGCAGATCCTGGACATAATTCCCAGCGAGCCGCGTCAGAATGTTCGCAGTGGAATTAGGCGGTTGACATTGCTTCTCCCGCAGCGCTTTAACGTACAAAACATAGATGAGATAAGAGAGGCTAGATCGGCGAGCAAGATCGCTCTGTATGGGAGGGAACACGTGTCGCTAAAATTCCTACCAATCAACTTATTGTTTCGAGTTGTGTGTAGTGTTTCAAGTGTTTCGCGGCCACTCAGCCGTCGCACATCAACATCTACAGCCAATGAGAGCGTTCGAAGATGTCGACTGACATACTGTCAGTCGACTGTGATGCAGTCCAACTCTGCACATAATGCAGATGCTTGATCGCCTATCTAGCCATTATGTGTCTGATCTGTGGTGACAAGAGGACGCAGAGCTTGCAGCGATGTGAATGCGGCAAATCCGCTGATGAATGTTATAGCCCAGCACAATTATCTTGGGACAAGAAAACTAACAATACCCTGGATAATGTCAAAATTCTCAGAGCGAGACACAAGATGTTGTGCCAGACTAATCTGCCTGCCATGCCTCCATTCCAATCTCTCTACCAGAGATAATTATTTGTGAGAGATTTTATATACAATCCGAATACTTCTTTGAATCCGCGGTTTTTGTTTACAAAGTGCCAACGGTCTCCACCTCACTGATTGACTGGCATTCGGTGCCAACGGTGTCCATTCAATTCACTGACTGGTATTCCTTGATTCGAAGAAGCCATCAGTTTTCATTATTACGGCGGCTGTGTTTTATTACTCCCTATTGGAAGAATAAGAAAACCCTTACATTTCTTCTAAAATTAATATTTTATTTGCTAACCCAACTGAGCTGGGCTTGTCCTGAGGTAATCCAAATATTTATAAAGGTCCCGCGACCAAGGTTTGAACTTGCGACATCTGTGTTACCAACCTAACATCAACGAGGTATGTAAATTGCGGCATACCTCTAGAAAATCACTCGTGGTGGTACGACTGTGTCATGCGTGCGCCCATCGCATGCAAGTCTTCAAATATGGTGATCGTGACAAAGTTCGCTGCGCATTTTCGTACTTCGCAAACTTCGCATACATCTTCAGTGACTTCTTTACAGCCAATGTGCAGTAAGGCACGTGGTGTGAATTCTCGTCAATGCAAAATCCTCCCCGTGGCGGCGCCACACGAAGTCCGCCCCCAACATTCTGTAGATCTTTTATTCACAGAACCGGGAAAATGTGGAACGCACTCCCTGCCCATCTATTTCCTCCCAAGTACAACCTGGGGTTCTTCAAAAGGGGCGTGAAAAGGCTCCTGTCAGGCCGGCATGGCATTCGCAATCCCCGTGCATCACAGAATGTCCATGGGCATCGTTAGACACCTACTTGTAGGTGAAACGATGCCACATGTCGCGCTATCAATAAAAAAAAAACATCACATTAGTTCCAGTCGCTGGTCTCCTCGGGGAAAATCCTATTACGTGCCCTAATTTCCCATTAGTTCCTGAATCGTTGGCCCAGTAGAGTGCTGGCGCACTGGAAGACGCCTTCAGGTAGTAGAGTGTTTTCATTTTACGAAGGCACGAGGGGTATGAGGTAGGAAGTGGTGCGAGAGGCGACCGCGCGGAGCTCAGTAGAGAACGAACTCGGTGCCAGGTCGGTACACACGTTCTACACGTCTCCGCTTCGCTCCGTCGAACCGAGTCGTTCCCTACTGAGATCCGCGCGGTCTCGCACCACTTCCTACCTCATACCCCTCGTGCCTTCGTAAAATGAAAACACTATAGCTATAGTAACTTCCTGCTTTTTGTTTTTTCTTCTTCTAAGATTTCGGGGATATTGAATCGTGTATTTGGAACCTTCTCTGCTCACAATCTTCAATATCATAAAAAATGCATACGGGTCGAATTGAGGAAATATTTTTTTAAGTCGCTTGAAAAGAGATAGGTACATGTTTTTGTGGCGCAATAAAGATTGCTCCACAAAACCTTACATGTTGACACACACACAGTTAGTAAAGTAATATTAGTTGCAAAGGCGGACTTATCCCTTGAAGAGTTGTCAGCGTCGTTAGCTCAGTGGTGCAGACAGTCAACTGTCGCTATTGAATGTTAAGCAACGCTGGGTGCGGTCAGTACTTGGATGGGTGACCGCTGACCGTTGGAGGCTGACCGAGGTTCGGATTCCTCGTAAAACTGTAGGTCCCTTCCCTCCTAATCTTACTTGGTGGTAGGGTTTAACCCGCCCGGGTTGGTACCATCGCACTGAATGAAACGTCGGTCTAAACGGCTATGTAAATAGTTTGTGTTTTCCCACCAGTTCAGTGTAGCCGGCACGATCAAAGGGGGAAGCACTGACATGGCACCTAGTTCACCCGGTGTTATGGGCTGACATCACGGACGTTGTAGGTGATGTAGCCAACCGTGTCAGTTTCCATAAAAAAAAAAAAAAAAGAGTTATCTTTCAGTCAACGTTGATACATCAACATCTGAGATGTTTGAGACGTTTTATAAGCATATTCAAAATTTTGAATATTTTATTAGAAGCAAGCACATAATAAAGATTGCAGGCAAAATTTGTCAAGTATGTTGACAAGGCACTCATTCAGTCAAGCTCTTTCATTAAAGAATCGCGTCAACAGTACACATGTCATGGATATTCAACGAACGACAGTTGACGAACGTCCGACGAACGCTCGACGAACGCTGGGCGAACAACGAACGGTCGGATCGACCGCCCCGCCCGCGCGCTGCACTCGGGTCGTCGAACCTCCCCCCCTCCGCCCTTTCTCTCCTAGCCACATAGCCACCACCAGTGCCCGTGCTTCATTGCGACTGAAGCATTGAAGCTACTCGAATTGCAGTGAATATCCGTGAATAGCTTGCTTTCACAGTTTGACCTAGCTAGATGGTTTCAGGTTTCCTTTTCACAACCAACAATTTGACTTTCGACCTCGTTTCGACAACAATTCACCCTGAAAATTTCATCTGTTGGAAGTGATTCTTGATAAGTTATCTTGTCCGAATACTTTGCGAAACGTGGTGGTCGGTGTTATGCTGCAATTTACCAGAGTTCTTGCAGCACAACACCGATTACTCTGCTTATCACGATTGTCGTGATACAGTATGTGGTATGTATGTATGTATTTGATCGTCAAAGGCATGGCGTTGGATTAAAACTAACCTATACAGGGCGTTTGATGACCATAGGTCATAAACTAAACCAGATACTCCTGAGCCTATTTGGAGCAAAAAAGTTAGATGACTTTTTGTTCTACGGTGAACTTGTTTTTTTTCATACTAAACTAAATAAAATTGAACTCTTTTGCTCCAAATAGGCTCAGGAGTACCTGGTTTGCTTTATGTATGATGAGTATGACCTATGGTCATCAAACACCCGGTATAGATACTAGAGGGGCAGAGTGATAATAAGTTTTAGGCATATAGTGTTAGACGTGCACGTCTTTAATTATTATCTTAGTGAATCAATAAACAATTTGAACGTACATTCACAGATTACTTAAAATATACAAATGTGGTTACAAAGTCCAAGCTCAATGCAAACGGCATCCCGCGCCACCCCGCGTTGCCAGTGGCGACACCCCTCCCTACCCTTCCCGCCGCGACGCACGGACTTTGGACCCACATTTGTACGTTGTGACTACTGTATGTACCATTCAATTTATCACCAAAATTATCTGACAGCAAATTATGAAAAATTAAAATTTAATTAAAATTGAATTAATGAAAAATCTAATAAAATATTCTTTACAATCAAACTATGACGCACAATAGGTTGTAAGAGATGCAAAATATGAAACCACGATTTGTTGAAGAATATAGTAACTATCTGCATATTATATTTGCAAACCTCTTCCAAGAAAACTAGGCCATGCTAAAGATCGATTCGCAAAAGTGGCGTTACTAAGCGGAAATCCCAAGGGGGAGAAACCAACGATAGTGGAAGCGGGGGCGGCTAGTAAAGTTATGAACGGAAATCCCGACAACCACGTACTAACGGGATAAAACTGTAGGTTCCTTCCCTTGCCCCTTACTAGGTGGTAGGCTCAAATTGTAGCTGACTGGGTTGGTACCACCGTACTGGATGTAAGATGGCCGCATAGCAGCCTCGGTTGTGTTCTTCTCTAGTCCAGTATAGCCAGCAATCCAGGAAAGTCTCCGGTATGGCACCTACCTTCCCGGAGGTGGTATTGGCTAGTCAGAGCATGTGCTTTGGCCCCTCTGACTCAGACACCCATACCGGATTACATAAAAAAAATATCATATCAAAGGTTATCTACAATTAATTGCCACTTAGTTAGGTTCATCCAAGCAATTCCTTCAAAGACGTGTGGGAGAAGAAATGAAATATATCTTCAATGTCAGTCAGTCAGCGTGTAAGCATCCACTGCTAGACATACGCCTCCTTTTTTTCTCCAGTCCTCCCGGCCTTCAGCGGAACAGAACCATTGTTTTTCGTCGACGTACTTGATGTCGTCGTCCCCCCTGGCGGGTAGTCTTCCCATATTTACTCCGTTTTCCGTTCCACTACCGCCGTCGGCGGATTGCGTCGTCTCGATCATTCGTCGTCATCTTCAATAGATTTCTTTCAGTCCTGTCTTTGTATTGTGGCTCTGGTGCACACACAGTTACCATTTCAGCCCTTTTCAAGAGACAACTTTTACCGTTCTTCCGTACTTGCTTTCTTGCCTTTACTTTGCTTGCCTCAGTAAGCATTAGCAAGTATTTCCATGTCTTGCACTGTTATAATATTTATATTTTCGTCATCATCATCATCAGCCTGTATCGGTCCACTGCTGGACATAGGCCTCTCCCAAGGCACGCCACCACACGCGATCTTCCGCTCTTCTCATATATTTACGTACTCATTTCTAAATGTTAATTTCAAGTTTCTTTACATTTATAATTTTCAGCATCAGCTGTAATAAATAGTTAATAAGGCATTAACTTCTTCCACGAATTCATTCGTTTCAGCTTTCGTGTTTGACCACTCTCTTTAGTTGACTTCGTTCATGTTGTTTGCGCTTATCTTGCGAGCTATCTTCCAATCTCCGATTTCCTTCGTTTATGGCTATTATTCGTATCTCAGAATATACTGTTTCCCACCCTTACGAACGTGCAAGCTACGAAACTTCCACCACGAGGTATTTTGTATACTACCAAAGCAGGGTATGATGGAAATTCTACATTAAATTCTATAAGCAGTTCTACCAAATAAGAATTCTTTCAGATTTTACAAAAAATTTAAAAAACCCCCGACCCTTAAAAAGTCAAAAATAAAAACTCTAAAATAATTTACGTTTACTTACTTAAAGAAGTCGGGAGACCGCTAAGTAATTTCCCGCGCAGCTCTGAGTTTTATATTTTATTTACTTAGCGGTCCCCCGACTCCTTTAAGTAAGTAAACGTAAATTATTTTAGAGTTTTTATTTTTGACTTTTTAAGGGTCGGGGGTTTTTTAAATTTGTAATTTAACTTTTATTTCAAGTTTTTTAAAAAAACCCGCATGAAAATCGGTCCACTTTTTAAGATAATTAATTTTTTTATTACTTAATTACTTGATTACTTGATTACAAACATAGCTAAGAACCATCCCTATTAAACAAGCTTCCTAATAAAAAAAAACGCATCCAAATCGGTCCATCCGTTTGGGAGCTACGATGCCACAGACAGACACACACACACACACACACACACGTCAAACTTATAACACCCCTCCGTTTTTTGCGTCGGGGGTTAATAAACACCAATCAATACAAAAACTTTACGTATTTTTATATATGAAACCTATAGCTACATACAGCACCTATTACACCCGTGATGTCAGCCTATAACATCCTGGTGAACTAGGTGCCGTGTCAGCTTCCTTATGGTCGTGCCGGCTACACTCGGTGGACGGAAAACACGAACTATTAACATTGTCGCTTCGATCGATCTTTCTATGGAAGCAAATCCGGTCAGGTTAAACCATACCACTGTAAGGTAAAGGGAAGGGGCCTACAGTCTTACGTGGAATGTGAACCACGGTCAGCCTCAACGATCGAACCGCAGTCACTAATCCAAGTTCTGACCGCGCCCGCTTGTGTTTTATGTTCACGATCACACATTGATCACCACAGAGCTACCGAGGCTGACGAAGTCCCTGTCTATGTTAATTTGTACCGTGTGGGGCCGGTACTTTAAAAGAATTGCCACACTGCATCTCTCTCCGTGTATGTCGTAAAAGGCGACTAAGGGATATGACTCCCTTCTTATATTACTAGGTGGTAGGGTTTAACCCGCCCGGGTTGATACCACCGCACTGAATGAAAGGTCGGTCGAAACGGATATGTAAATATTTTGTGTTTTCCGTCCAGTTCAGTGTAGCCGGCACGACCGAAGGGAAACACTGACGTGGCACCAAGTTCACCCGGTGGTATGGGCTGACATCACGGATGTTGTAGGTGATGTAGCCAACCGTGTGAGTTTCCATAAAAAAAAAATATCCTCGGCTCAATATCTGCCCGATAGACGGTATATGAAGGGACCTATCCTTCTATCCGCACTGCTCACGCTCGGAGCTCACACAAAGCGCCAGCGAACCTCATTGTTCGCTAGCGTTTTTCAATTCCACCGCTCCAGTCAGAGCCACGCAGACGTGGAACGCTGCGATGCTCTCTTCACAGGTTTACCGATGAAATGAACAGTTCGTTGTGTTAAATTTTCAATAGAAGTGTGTGTCGTACGTAGGTATAAATTGCACGCTTTCACTTCAGTCAAGTGAAGTGTAGCAACGTCTCTATCGTCTATTGAATTATGTATTTCATAATCCAGTATATTGAAAGTAGGAACTGCAGAATCGTGAATTCAATGGTTCGATGTAGCAATCCTCGATGTGGCTTCAATAATTATAAATTTATGATTTATTTATGAACGACTCTGTTGCACCGAATCCGAACTGTATTCTAATTGCCCATTTCGACTTTCACCAAAGGTTGGGGCTTCTTCTTTGGATTATAAGAAAGAGGTAAACCATTCGGCTGTTTCGCGGTGACAACAGCAACCTTGGCGATCGCCAACATAACTTAAACGAGCTGTAAGCTGCCGCCTTTGTTTAGCTAAAGCCTTTGCAGCTATAATAGCTTGATGGAGTGTGGTTCGTTGCGGCCGAGCGTGGCTTGTTTTGCTTAAAGCCGATATCGATTGACGAAGCAGCTTGGGAACAAACTAAGGATTCCGGGAAAACACTGCTGAGATATGAAAATGCTTTTACAATTTATTTTAATACAAAAATAAGTGGAGCAGGTAAACTGAGATGATGGTATGGTGCCACGCTAAGCGTGGTTTCGCCAGGGGAGGTAGAATTGGCTGTGTCGAGCATCGAGCACCTTTGCTCCCTCGGCTTAGCTTCTATTATTCTAATATTTTTCTAGTCTAATACTTTTCATAAAAAATAAAAAAATAAAAATCGAACCCTAGAGTTGAAGGCGGTCGGTTATTTTTGCTTGCTTTAGCACCACCGCCTTCAACTCTAGGGTTCGATTTTAATTTTTTTATTTCATACATTTTTGAAGGCGGTTTTTATATTTTTTTAAATAGTTTTTTAGTAATTTTTATTTGCTATTAATGTACTCGGCGGAATCGCTTTCCAATCTGATCTTGACCAAAAAAAAATGGGACCACCTTGGAGCTAGACTGAACCGAGCACAAAAAGAATCATCGAAATCGGTTCACAATTGGGGAAGATATTGCTGAACATACATAAAAAAAATACATACAGCCGAACATAGAACCTCCTCCTTTTTTGAAGTCGGTTAAAAAGAGGTATTCTTGATTATTGAATTGGAAAGTATTTTCCAACGAAAGGCTGAAATTTATAAATATATTGTATGAAATGTTGAATGGCAGCAAGATGTTCAATATAATTGAGAGAGCCTGAAATGGTTCAGCTCTTTAATGTCTGAAATAGTTCGTAAATGTGTTCACAATCGCCAGATTTAAATTAATAAGCTTCAATGGCGTTGGGCACGCGACAAAACCCCAATCGATGCAGTCGCCTCTACACGCTCTCCAATTAAGTAGGCGCTGGGGGCAGATCGATCTCGGAAATGGAGCAGGTCGGAAACAGTGCGAAGTGGGGCAGACCTCAGTTCGAGCGAGTGCCCAAAGAACTAAGTGAATTTAATTACGACTCGCACGAAAGTTGGACTGAACTTTCAGCGGCTGTAAATTGGGCTCTCCTCCCGCTCTCTTATTTCGCTCTTGGAGACTCTCCCGGAGTGTCGCCCGGTATTTGTTGTGGAGCATTGCTGTAATTAATTGGATTAGTTGCGAAAGAAGTCTTCCCAAAATTGACTCGGCGGAGGCAATTTTCGAGCCAAACGATCGTGAAAGTTGCAGATGCGGTGGCTGGAGAAATTTGATTGAAGAGACATTGGAAGTCGTTGCGGAGATGAATCGGTACATGGAAGAATGGGAGGAAGATTGGACTAAATTTTCTGTTTTCAGGCAATTTTAATTATATTCAATAAAGGAGTTAGTGGAACTCGACGAAGTTCTTATAAATTATTCAAATGCGATAAAGTTTAAACGGAAAAATGTGAACTGCAAGAAATGAGTCTACTGTATATTTTCAGTTTCCCATATTACCTACCTATGTTTCTAAGTTGATACATAGGACAAATATTCCATTTCCACGGGAGCGTCGTGTTCCGGTCGGTTCCGGTTGAATAAAGTTTATTCTTGCTCTTCCCACCTCTTCCTTTGTCTTCATCTGACTCTCTTTGCCCTTTTCTATCTGTCCCTCAATCGTCCTCCCCGTTTATATCAAATATATAGATAGGCATATCCAAATTATCATTATTATCACGATGCTCTTTCGCTGTCTAAATGCTTCTCCAGAATTAGCCGCTCTGCAGTATGTGCCAGCTATATTCGTCAGCGGTGCATTGCATGCGAGTGCTGGCTAGCTAGTGGGTAGTGTAAAAGGAGATAATAAATTGGGTCACTAGCGCACAACCCCCTTTCTACCCACACCCCTCCGGAACGCAGGCTTGCACCCCACCGGTACACACGACGAACACTTATTATGCATTGTGTGTGCCTATCAGCATTAGTGCCATAGATTTTTAAGTATCTTTTTCTTTTCTCTTTCATATACTTTTTTTTATAGATAACCGGCACAGGTGGCTGTGCCCGAAATTCAATAGACTATCTGTGCCCTTTCCAAAAAACAATCCTTGAAAATATTTAAAGGAAAACATTGTAGACACGCTTGACCGTTACGTTTTCTCGATATGGATGCTATCTGAAGTGCGTAAGTGCCCGTGCCAAGTTCGAGTGCCACGCGCCATTAGAATTAGTCGCACATGATTTTGATATATAGCTATTTTAGTCGTTCTAGTCCCCTCAAATGCCTACATTGACGCCTTCAAAGCGCTGCTATCTATTAATTTCGTCAGAAGTTTTCCCGCCCTTGTGACAAGAAATGTAGACATGTATAAGCGGCTGACAACGCGCCGGATGTGGGCGGAGGCGCTGGGCGGTGGGGGCCGGCGCGGCAGACTACTGTAGGACACTTTTAACTGTTTTTAGAATACGTTTTTAGTTTGCTAACAACGGTACAAAATTTGTGTTCGCAACTATTCGTTACAACATATGTAATTCCATGAGTAAAGGGAAAGATAGTTTTGAATGTAGCTATAAGACATATGCTGAATTTTAATATAGATTTCTCGAAGTTACTGTTATTGGTATTTAGACAATGCAATCACCTTCAAGCCCAAGTGCTCTCGTAATTTGCGACACCTTTAACATTGTATGGATTTTTATAGATGAAGATTTTTGTCTGAAGTACCTGAAATAGTATTTGTTGATTTTTACTGCATGTGCCTACTCACTCGTGCGGCCTTAATGCGAACCAATTTATTAAATTTTCTTTTCATTTATACATCTATTTTACACTTACATAGAACTATAGAGTATTTATTAAACAACCAAAAAATTAAGATACAATAAAAATTAAACTAATTATCTAAGCTAAACTAATATAAAATATAACTAAGTTAAAAACTAAAATTAACCTAAAATTAAAACTAACCTAAAAAATATAAAATATTTCGTCCAGCCCGTCCTCCGTATCCTGTCCGCGAAGCGAGCCCATTACACCTGCTGCATTCCCACGCTGGATCGCCAGGCTGACTCTCTGCCTGAAGTATTCACCAGCGCGTTTGTCATTTGCTTTTTCTATTAATTTTTTTGATAAGTTGCCAATAAATTTCTTTGTATCGCCGCACCACGGACCAAAAGTCTCGACAGCGAATGCGATGAAGTGGTAGTTCGCCTTCACTGACGAGTACTTTGTGTGCTTTAGCCGCGCAGCTGTTTCTGCGGCCGCACCAGCTGTTTTCGAGGTGCGATCGATGTAGGACGCCGCAAGTGTATCCACGCATGTGGCGTCCCACACCAACGCCTGACCTCTCTCCCAAGGCATAATGGTCATACCGTCTGGACGCTTTCCGTCGTTTCTACTCACCCCTGATGGTTCTAAAATTGCCGGTACATTCACAGAACAAAGGCCTCTTTTTATTATGTCATTAAGTGCAGCGTGTCGTGGGAGACGACCCGCGCACTTTAAACAACTTAGGCCATGTCTTCCCTTTGAGTCTACAGACGACCCGCAAATGCACACGTGAGGCCGGCAGATGTCGCATCCAAGTCGTAGAGCTGTGGCAATGCGAAGCGTGTTATCATCTAAAAGCGTCCCGATGTTGGAGGACGGTATGACCTTAAGCCAGAGGCCAGACTCTACGCAAGAAACAGCGCGTAGCCTTGCACTTTCAGTCCGTGAGGACGAATTTGCAAGAAGTGCATCGTGCGACTTTTTCACCAAGATCATGTCCCATTCTTTTTGTGAGAAGATGTCAATACAGTTTGAATCTGGGGAAATTGTGGACCATGAACTCCTTGCCTCCACCAAATGGGTGATCTCTGAGCTGCTACCTATTTGGGGTAATATGTTAGCAACCAGCCCAGAAACCCCATTAGCAGAACCAAGGAAGGCAGGAAGACCTATATCGGCCACACGACGCACACCCAGACCTCCGAAATTTATTGGCAACGAGGCCTGATCCCACTGACATTTATCAAGTTGTATGTTTAAGATGTTTTCCAAGGCTGATTTTATAGCATTGTCGATTGCACTTACATGTTCTGGGAAAAGCCATGAAGGTGTTGTTCTAACTAAAAATGTCATTTTTGGAATACCCAGGCAGTATTTTAGCAAGACGTAGGCAACGTGAGAATGCAACTCTGGAAATTTCGCATATGCTTGCTCTAAGACTTTTGTTTTATTTTGAAAAAAGGCTGGCATTGCTTCCAATTGTATCGGAGCGCCAAGCAGAGATAAGTTTTCCCTATTCATGGTTCGAATTCCAGGAAGAATATTAGTTATGCTTTCTGCTGTTACTAGCGAATCGTTACAACAATATAGTTCACATTTGTCTGTATTAAGAACCAGACCAAGCTCCTTCATTTTGGCAACTAAATATCTTAAATCATTAGTCACATCCTCTACGGTACCACCTAACGTACCATCGTCAAGGTACCATAAATTTAATTCTGATTTTAGATTTTCTACAATAGGATGAATTGCTAAGCTGAATAAAAGAGGCCCGAGGGGATCACCTTGTTGGGCACCTACTTTTGATTTTATTATATGCTCCCCGAAAAACAAATTAGTCGGCTCTGAATAACATTGCCATAAATATGGATAAATTTTTGGCGTTTTCTCTTTCACTTCTCGAAGCAAACTATCTCTCTCTAAAGAATTAAAAGCATTCTTTACATCTATTTTTACAATAATTTTTTCTGTATCCTGATATTTTGTCAAATACGTTCGTGTGGCGTGTATTGCACTTTCACAACCTCTTTTTGTCGCGAACCCGAGCTGCTTCGGTTGTAGGTATGAGACAATGTTATTCTTTACAGCAAGACAACACAGCTTTGAAGCGAGTCTCCGGAACGTACAACCGATAGCAATGGGCCGGATGCCACCGTCCTTTTTACCTAAAGCACAAAGAGTTGCTCCATAGAGATACTCGCATATTTTGTTATTAATCTTTCCAAGGAGCATCAAATTCATTAATCTTTTTATTGAACTTTTAAGATTATTTCCTGATTTTCCTGTACAATGAGAAATCATGTCTTTCAAATGTTGCGGGCGTATACCGTCGATGCCTGGAGAAGAACCATTTGGAAAACTAGAAATACCTAGCACGACCATATCTTCATCAACTTGTAGTGCCTCTGAGTTATTTGGTATTTCGTCGGCTAAGTTTATTACTCTGGAAGGTTCCGGATGTTTTGCAATCAAATGTTGAAGGGTGTGATCGGAACTTGTGGCCAAAGAGCAATCTGACAATAAAAGTTTTACCGCACCTCTAATGTCGCCGTCTGATACTTTTGCCTCTACGCATCTACTTATGTTTGACCGATGTGTGCTACTGTTTGAAGCAGATGCAACGTTGTTAGTTGCGTCCTCGATTTGTTTTTTTAATATTTTAGTCAGCGATGACTTCCTATCATGATTTTCTGGAATACGCAGAGAATTGTAGGAGAACAACAAAAGGTTCTCCCAATTAGTGAAATTGTTGTTTTCTTTACAACAATTGTCAATTAAAGAACATAATTTATCCGCTGCGGCAATACGTGCCCCTTTCGGGATGCGTCTGACTGTCTTTATATTATTTTTGCACTTTGTTAATTGGTCTAAGAAAGACTTTGTACAGGTTGGTTCCGGGGTATATGTTATATTCATGTTTGTAATAACCTGGTGAGCGCGGCTTGTGTGAATGCGTAACCCTCTTTCTCCTTTGAATGTTTTATTGTTTTCTGCTGGGCATAACGGGCATCGCAAATTACATTAATTAATTACATTACAAAATTACATAGAATGTTTTAAAAAAATGCAAAATTGTCATGATGGAAATAAGCAAACACGAATACTTCGAAGTGTTTCACTTTAAAATTAAATTTCCGGCACTGTGGAAAATTTTAATACTATAGCCGTACCAACTGTACCACATCAGGGAAATAGTTAAAACCTCATTATAGCCAACTATGCGCAACATTCATATAGCAGCGACTCGCCGTGCGCACCGGTGTTAATAATTTTCAAAACTGTCGAAGTTCTAAAAGTAATTTTCGAAGAATCCCGCAGGCTGCGTGGCTCGGCGGAGCGGGGAGCCCCTAGGGAGGTTGTATTACGCACACAAAGCCTTGGAGGAGATACATTACGTGCGCCGACGAGTAGAGAAGGCTTCTTTTAAAAAGATACATTGATCATGGAAGGCAAATATTTTAGTTTCGTTTCGCTCTAACAAAGTGGTCAAATTCAGAAGACACTAAAATAACACTCTCTGATTTCCAAATCTAACAGATGTTAAATTTATGTATATAGTGCCGCTTTATAACCCTTAAGGACGTCTTTAGGACTAATTACCTCTTTAGGGATAAAACAAATTTTCCTGGAGGGTAGCAGGGGAATTTGAAACGTGTAATTATGATTTTATGTAGATAAGGTTGAATTTTATTTAAATCTTAATGAGATATCTTTAGTTGGTAGTGTTAATAGAACACTACACGCTTTTGCTTCAACCATCAGTATTAACAGTTTGTTCCTGTCGAAGCTGCCATGGCAGTGATTCGCTCTGGTAGTGTCGGTTACACTGAACTTGACGAAAATTCGAACTATTTTTATCTTCACCCTTTTCTGTGACTTCATTAAGTGCACAATCAGGACGAAAAATTACTATGATCCCCAACATTTTCGTTTCCTGTTAGACTTATTTTCGTAACGGTGGTGCGCCACGCTGCTCGCGACGAGACGCCGAAGCCGAGCGGCACGTTCCACTAATTGCCGCCGTCGTCGTCGACACGAGTTTTGAACGATGTGTCGGCGTTATTGCAGCCTTCCTCATGTCCTACGTCACCGAGACCCTTCGTCATCGCGGCAAAATTATGTGTTCTCTCGTCTTCGAGAGTTCTATGACCTGTTCTGGTGATTTGGAGTAACTCCTTGCTACACCTTCGACGTAGGTAATAGAACCGTCCAACCGATCTGTTACTTCGTATCGAATACCTTTAATTTAATAAGATGAGGAGGATAAATTAATCGAAATACCTATATGAAGAAAATATATTAAAAATTAAATGAAATTGTATAGAAAGAAAATTTATGATTTACATGAGGTGCAAAGGCAAGACGTGTAACCACGAATATGAAGACGTTCCCAACTGCACTGCAACTAAAAATAGTGGCTCTGAATTTATCAAACTTCGTTCAGGCAGAGGATGGCGAGACGGCAACTGTTCCAGAAATGTATTTCAAACTAGGTCAAAATCAGCCACTGGCTATAAAAGACATCCCGGATGTGGGAGCGAAATTTGCTTCGTAAAATCTGATGTCAAGACTTTTATCACGATGATCTAGAATTTAAAATAAAATAGATCAAAATAATCTCCTCATCGTCATAATCTTAAATTAAGTTCAAGTTCAATGTTCCAGTCTGCTTCCAGCACAGTGCCATCGAAGCTTACATTCTTTCTACAACTTTCTACACGGGCCACATAAGTCGAACGGATGAGGAGTAGAGCTTGTCCGAGCCAAGCGGCCGGCGATGTCTCGCGAGTCTCATGTACGTAATCCAATTAGCGCCCGCTCCGAGTGGCTTTTCATTACAGCTGTATACGCTCGCTCGCGACCTCCACAACTCCGCACCGCCCAGCATGCAACTTCTGCTAAACGCTTGCTCTCCTGGTACCTGGTACTTTATATCGGTGCAACAGCCCCGTTTTTTACCAATTATAAATTATACTACATAATTATTTGTGCTTTTTTATTTTTATTTTTTGTAACTCGATAACGGGTGTGACTGGTTTTAGTCGGAGCCCCTTCGACAAGGTACCATACTGGAGACTTCCCTTTCAATTGTTGACTATACTGGACTAAAGGAGAACACAGCCGAGGCTGCCATCTTACGCCCAATGCGGTGGTACCAACCCAGCCGGGAATACAATTTGAGCCTACCACCTAGCAAGGGGCAAAGGAAGGGACCTACAGTTTACACCCTTTCCGAACGGTGAAGCAGGTGTAGGTGTAGCTGTACGAGTATGCCCATAAATTTGTATCGTGTGGGGCCGGTACTTTAAAAGAATAAAAGAATAGCCCCACTGCCTCTTTTCCCGTGTATGTCGTAAAAGGCGACTGAGGGATATGACTCCCTTCTTATATTACTAGGTGGTAGGGTTTAACCCGCCCGGGTTGGTACCACCGCACTGAATGAAAGGTCGGTCGAAACGGCTATGTAAATAGTTTGTGTTTTCCGTCCAGTTCAGTGTAGCCGGCACGACCGAAGGGATGCACTGACGTGGCACCAAGTTCACCCGGTGTTATGGGCTGACATCGCGGATGTTGTAGGTAATGTAGCCAACCGTGTCAGTTTAAAAAAAAAATTCCGTCAGAAAAAACTAACTGGTGCATTCGAACATCGTGCTATAAGATCAAGAGTCCAAGCAACGACCGCGCTGACGACGCGCCGCTCGGTTATGGGACAATAATGACTACAGCACCTCCTACACCTGAGATATCAGCCCTTCGTCGGGAAAAGTCGGAAAGGGCCGCCCTAGCCTAGACACACGTATTTAGACCAGTACCCTTATCACGAGATTTAACCTACACTGCGTACTACGCTACGCCGTGTTCTCCGCATCATTTTCTATGGAGAAACGGAGCAACGCCTCTAGTGATAGATTTGCGAACTTTTTTTTTTTTTATAGAAAGCGCGACATGTGGCACCGTTTCACTTACGAGTAGGTGACTTACGATGCCCATGGACATTCTGTGATGCACGGGGATTGCGAATGCCATGCCGGCCTGACAGGAGCCTTTTCACGCCCCTTTTGAAAAACCCCAGGCTGTACTTGGGAGGGAATAGATAAGCAGGGAGTGCGTTCCACATTTTCCGGGTTCTGTGAATAAAAGACTTACAGAACCGGTTGGTGCGCATCCTCGGTAGGTCGATTGTATAGGGGTGCATCCCCTGCCCAGTACGCGAGTGCGGATGTGGAATGGGGACGACGGAATCGCGTTAAACAGCTCCTCCGAACACTCCTCGTGAAATAAACGATAGAACACACTCAGGGAGCCGACGTCCCTACGGAGTTGCAGCGGTTCTAAGTCGCGGGACACCACGAACTTAGTTTCTCTATACAAAATGATGCGGAGAACACGGCGTAGCGTAGTAGGCGGTGTAGGTTAAATCTCGTGATAAGGGTACAGATCGGGCATGTGCTAAAAAAGGGCCAAGTGCGTAGTACCGGTAACCGAAGAGCATGTATGAAGAACATTATGAGCGTGGAAGAGGCCGTTGAGGTATGTCAGGATCGTGGTACGTGGAGATCCGTTGTCCCTGCGTACACCGCTGAGAAACAGACTTACGGTGTTTGTTCCTCTTGGAACTAAGTGCAATGGTAATGCTTCCCTCCGTTCGTGTCGGCTACACTGGCTGAACATTGGCCGTTTCGGCTTTCGTTCAGTTTTCTATCCTTTATTTTTTACAAATAGCTTTTGCGACTCCACATACAGGCCACAGCAGGCCTGGGGTTCGCTCGCTTTAGGGTTCACTAACAGGCGTTTTACGTCCATGCCATTAATTAGCTAGAGTGTCTCTATGTCGTTAGGTCTAAACGCTCAACAGTCTCCCACGCATCGCAAAGTGGACGCTCTGCTAGCGTTTATGTAGGTAATTTTCTAACGTAATGTGCTAATTGTATTCAAAATTTATTAGGGTTCTGTATTTTTTGGTTTGCTTTTATCCGTATTTCTCAGCGTGTCACTTCGGAATTTATATAAGCTAAATTGCTAGGTTCATTTGCATATTCAGCGCTATTAATGTTCGCCGAACTGGTTCGTCTAGTTCTAGACTACGGACAAAATAGATACTTCTAATTACCTTGCACGATAATAGGATCTATAAACGGATTCTGTATTTGTTTACCGTTATTCCTCCTTCCAGAGTATCTGCTACAGGTTGTGTTTAACTTGCGTATAATTTGAATCGCGCCGTAGTGAACGATGATCGATGAAATAGAAGTGTACAATTCCGTCTAGGAAGTTATATAGGGAATGTGATTTTCCTCTAACATACCGCATAGATACCGAATAACTAATATCGGAGTGTACATGACTGCATGCACGGCGTCGTCCCGTAGTGAAGGATAAACGATATAATTTATTCGTCTGCACTGGTGCCAGCGGCGGTTTTAGTGGCGGAAGCTGTGAGGAGACTTAGGGGGGGCAGGGATTTACTCGGATTGCCACTCAGGTGCGTTGCCGCGGCGCTCCCACCAGCAGCCATTGGTCGCTTAATTTACTACATTAACTTTAGGAGGAGAATCGTAGGATCAATAGGGAAAAAAGTGTATGGCCATATTTCTAAATTCAGCCGGAATAAAAAAATACAGTTTCCATACAAACGAATTCTGGAATTTTATGTACAAGTAATCTGAGGTCTAATGCGATCTTACAACTTCTAACTACGCTTGCACGGTGGTGCACGCTCGTTTTGCGACCGACTGAAAGTGGTCACGGTGAGCGTGGCTTGCCATGAGGCCTACCGCGGTAAGATACGTACTACGTACTTACTACGTATTAGGCCAAAATACTACTATTGTTTACGTACTTGCATATGTATTAGACAAAAGCTTAAATAAAAAAGATATATCGAAAATCAGACGCTTTAGATATACGAATATACTTTCCTTAATTTTTTTCTCAGAGAACTACTACGATTATTCTTTTGAAATTAATGTACTGACTGCTGCAATATCCTGTATATTCTGATTGGGGAGTTACTCCTGAACGAGCTCCTGCATGATACCCGAGTATAGGTCTACTGCGATATGACCGCACCGCTCGGTGACGTGGGCAACTTACTTGTGCCACTCGGCTCGGCGCGCGCATCGTCTCGCCCGCGAGCATCCTGTCCCAAATAAACCACAAAATATATAGTCGCCCGGTTACTGCACTCGAACAAAACTTCCACCGAACGAATCATCATCCACTTACATCGTTTAGCGCTGCTGCGGCAGGAATACGTCCATTTATCTTATTGGATTCGTAATATTCGTGTTGGTTCATTAGACGCCGCCGCTAGTTCAGCTTTGTCGCGAGCGTTATTTACTCCCAGACATGGTAACCCCACAGTATTACCTCCGCTCCGTCGGCTGTATAACCAAGCACGGCGCGACGCGAGCGAACCTCCTCATACCATCGTATTTTACGAGATTGCGGGCTGGGAACGCTTCGCGTCATCAAACGCATGCGCGGCACGTGTGCGTAATGTTGTTTCAAATACGGCGGCGCCGTCTAAAGCCAGCTCGCAAAGGTGCACCCTTCCCTCCCTTCCGGGGGAGCTTATCTAGGGATCGAGACGGGAGCGGAGCGCCCTTGTGGGCTATACAGCGTAGTGAGGCAATTAAGTACAATAAACAATTTACAATCCCTGTGCGTGTGGGGTTGCCTTCGGCCGCTTCCCGGGCGAGCGAGTGGAGAACACCTTCACCGTTCAGCTGACAGTTGTGCGATCCCCTCTCCCATAGTTCCTCCCACCGGCAACATTGTCGATGTCCCAAATCGCGATTTACTACTATCGGAAGATATGTTCGGACGGTAAATAAACGCGTCCCGGCGGCAATTCCCAGAGCTCGGCCGGCGCACCGCGGGCCGTGTTAGCAATATATTTTCATCCAAAATGAATCCACGACTGGCAACGCGATATAAAAGTGAGGTGATTTCCCCGAGCTTTGCATTTAGGAGGCCGAGCCCTTATCGCGCTGAGGCTTTCATATTCGTGAGCGACGCCCGCGTCGCCCGCTCCGCGCCGCCCGCCTCGCGACGACGACGACGACGGTGAGCAAATAAAGAGAAATCTTTTTCCGTGTATCCCCGAGTCCGCCGCGAGCTACTTATTCAAATTCCTCCTACAATTCTCGGTAATAACGCATCTACATATAAATTTATGTCCCGGGAGAGCGCCGTTTGTTCAACGCTGTCCTCTCCGCTTGGCTGACGGCGCCCTGGACTGGGCGGGCGGGCCTTTCGAGAGTTTCCCGAGCGTTTGCGCTCTGTGTTTTTGTATACGTTTTTCCATGTTTCGTTATTTACGTGTTACGAAAATCAATTTTGTCAAGTAACGAAGCTTAATACGAGCAAAACGACAATGTTTTTTTACCTTTCATTCTCGTGTAGTATTTGTTGAGAAACCGAAAGTGCCGGTGAATTGGGCAAGATTATATTATTTCGACGGATCTCCTAAAACGTTTTAAGCCCAGGGGGATCGAGTTTCGCGTCTCGTCTCGTCAGCGCTTCAATATGAAAGATCAACAGTCAAATGTGATTAGCGGAGAGGTTAATAACACGTGTGCCAACAAAGGAGCTGTGAGGACGACGACGCCCCACCTGCGAGCCACTCCCGCGGCCGGAGGGCTCCCCGGGGCCCTCCCTACCCGCCGGCGGGAGGGGGGAGGGACACAGAAGCAGTAATCCTATGGGGAGAACTTGTCGTGTAAACATGCGCCAATTTAACGTTTTCCCTCGCCGAGCCGACACAGCCAAAGTTTTCGCGGCGGATAAGTCACCTTTGCCGTCAGTAATACACAGTTTGGTTTTATTATACTTCTGTGAAATTTGTGGTTGGTGAAGACATGTTTGTTGCGTTTAGGTATAGTATACTACTGATCAGATCACCGACCACTGCAATCCGAACCAGCATTCCTGTATGCATGCGATTTGTAGATAAATGTTACGATGACAAATTACGTTTCGGTTATCTGAGTCTATTTCCGCGAAGTGGAGCAGGAAAAAAGAACCCAAGCTTTTGAAAGAGAGAAAGAAAGAAATATATTTAGTCTCCATCAGTTGAACGTTACAACACAATAATTTTACATAATTACACACGAGGATGAACTTGCTCCGAAATCAGTGACTTGTCAGGCCGAAACCCCGGTAGGTACTCGTAATCTGATAAAATCAAAATTGTAGTCCGAACATACTCTCACCAACAATCTATCAAAATGCCGTGAGAGTCTGCATGCAAGCCTTCCTATAGTTTTCAGGCGCTTCATGTTTTGAGCGAAGTGCTTTAAAATAAAAACCAGCAACTCTACATTGGTGCATAATTAAAATAGTTATTGGGATGGAGTTCATAACTTCGTCTAGGCAATTATTTATCACGCTAAAGTGCAGTATTCTAGTTAGTTGCTTTAAAGCTTAGTGGTTGGTTGAAGGAGCCAACTTTAAAGTTTCGAGTTAAGTTCGCTAGAAAACAGTCGTCGTCGTTACTATTTTATCAAAACTAAGTTTTGCACACTACGGTGCCAGCTGTTCTCTCGCCGTGGTGCCCTGTACGGAAATAAATGCCTGAACTGTTGAAATGGATACACACACTGACCTAATTTTACTGCTATTTAATTACTTTAAGATACGTACCTCTGTAATTAAATTAGGGAAAACACAGATCTCCCATTAAACTTTAACTATTTCAAGTTGGCGCACGTAAATCTTAAACAAATAGTTTATTAGATATACCTAACAATGAAAGTTTCGCCGAAACAAGCCAGCCACGTAGAAAGACAATGGCGTCTCATTGTCGAAATAATTCACCGAATGTCTTCGTCAATTTGCCTATTATTTCATTACGGACCGCCTGTTCTCCTCCGACGTCGATCTCTCCTTTGTTCCGATGCAGCTTCGTTTCCGCCCAATTAAACGCGTTCGAGAAAAAAGTAGCCTTCGGATGGCTTGTTTTCCTTAACGCCGATCGGGCCCATAGAAATGGCGACGGGACTCACGGCGGGCCCTAATGGTGTAAGTTGCTCGGGACTCTGGGAGGGATAGACGTCGTCGGTGGGGGCGTCTGGAAAGTTTACAGATTGCTCCAGTGTGTATCGGCATTGAGGCGCCTTGGGGCGGAACGGAATAACGAATTGAGGATGCGACTCGTGAAAGGAATATCAACTTTGTACGGCGGCGGCTTCGCGTTCGGTCGCTTCCTCGGTGTTTATTTAGCTTTACGAGTATTATTTGCCTCCGCGTCTACGGCAGCCCTGTGCTTCAGCTTCGCCTTCGACGAGCTTCGGATGCGAGTTACTATTAAATATAGTTTCCACTGCAATATGCAACGCTTTAAGGTTCGCGGTATTGATGAGATTTCAGATAAATATAATGAGGAAAATTTAACATCCTCTCAACTGCAACGTTTATTCGCGCACGACTATGTTATCGTAGCACCAGCTGTATACGATGTATCGAGGGAGGGACTTTGTAGTGTTTATTCTCTTAAAAATATGGAGTGCTTTTTACGAACAGACGTTCGGATCAGTTTTATGTAGGATCGTAAAGGCGATGATTTATCGTGCGTCGCCGTCGCTCAGCGATACTCGTATTTTGTTGCGACGTCGTTTTACGTTAAAAGGATTGCTTCCTCCTTACTGCTTCCTTCATGCTGATGAGAAAACGGTTGAATGTTGACATGCGCACCTGAAGTTTGTGCGTAACGTCATATCGGAATAAAACTCGAGGGTAATTACGTCGGTACGTGATAAGGATACAACTCGATAGAAACACAAAGGGATATGGACCACAGACATCACACCGTACACAATTTCGAATTCCAAAGCGGATGTTGTTAATTCCAAAGTACACACAGTCGTTATTGTCTTAACAGAAGGTAAACCACCTATAGTTGTATATTACCACTAGGTGTTGTTATGAGGAGTGGATTAATCCTCGTCGCTACCGTTAGCCACCATTGTCTTGTAATGACCTCACCATTCAATGGAGTCGGTTACCTCTGCGGTGGCATAATCGGCCCGGGCCGCGTAATCGAAGATGAGAATATACCTACACTGACTGGAGAAGATTGCATGAGCATTGTTACTACGACGATACCCGTAGTTAGTGGAGGCTGGTGTCCGGTTAGCTGTGAGCGGTTGGAGAGCGAGCTTTCCCTCAGAGCCGCACGGGCGCAGCCGGAGGAGGTGGCACCGCTACTCCCAGGACCGGTTGTCTCGAGTGAGAGCCGGCAAGGCGACGCGGAAGCTGGCCACGAAGGAGGAATTCCATTTTAAGGTTGATCCTAATTATGTGTAACGACCTAAGAGCCGTCGTCTATTCTATATTTGTTTTTAAGTCGAGAACTTTCATTAAGAATCTGAGAATTCACATGGGGCGTTCACTGACGTTTTGTGGCACGCCACGCCTAAGGATGGTTATAGAATATGATCGGCAAAAAAATTATAATATTTGGTGGTAGACCTATACTGGACGTAACTCGAAATCTCAGCGTTTGCTTGACTTAACTAAAAGAAAAACTTTGTTTTTATCTTTGTGAAATTATAATAGTATAAATTTTGTAGGTATTTGAATGTAGTTTATTTAAAATCTTTGTTTTTTTTTTTATTTCAGGTAGTTACTTAAATAATCTCGTCAGTTTGTCGTGTTCGTCACCAAGTGAAAGTTCGTCGTGTCTGTTATCAAGTTACATTTATTGAAGTCGCCACCTATCTGGATCGCGATAGATCTGCACAGCTCGGTGGCTGATGAAGCTCCGCTGTTTCCATGAAAGTTAAATAACTGAAGCGGCGAGGCGGGCGGACGGACGGGCGAGGGCAACGACTGGAATGTATTCAATAAAGGGTAGTGGAGTTCACCAGTTGAGTGGCTTCTAGCGCGGGCGGCGACCCGGGCTCCCGCTCGCGCGCACTAGGTCGAATTTGCCTCGCTCTATTGGCCCGCGCAACCTCCTCTCCGCGTAGTTCTACAGGGCTAGGTGCCGAGGGATTGTGATCACTGCTGCTCATTAGGCGAGTATGGCTAGCGGCTACGTCGGGTGCACCGGCGGCGCATCGGAGTTACGGAGCCGCGGACGCTGAACTTCCACCGGGCGTAAAGTTGTTCTTCTGCGCGGAACTCGTGTGCACCGGTGACACCTGTATCACAGATTACTTAATAGTTACTTCGTAACAGATAAATCGCTCCATAGAAAAAAATCCATACCTTCGGCTTTAATGGCCTACTGTTTCACGTCGCCAATCGCTGCGTGCGAAAGTGTACCTAAACGATCGAGTGTAAAGTGATTATTGCTTTGCAGCTGCGCGCAGTAACGTGGGCGAGCGTGTAGGTATGTTTCGCGCGGCGGTCGAATTTCCACTGAATTAGATCGCCGGCGGTCCACCGGGCGGTAGGTAGTTAGCGCGGAAGTACATAGAGTGCGCGAGGCCTGCCTGTATGAGCATTTGCTTTAAGTTCGTTGGAACTATTATATTCTAGGTCTACATTAATAAAAGCAAACAGGAAAGTAAACCTTTGCGACCTAAATGCGGACTTGTTAGTTGTGTTTCCCAGCCGTTGCTTGTAACTTAATTTACTTCCTTAAATTATATATTGTTAGTAACATTTATCCGGCCCATAAGCTCAACAATTTTGTGTTCGAAGAGGAAATTTATCCAGTCACTGTTCAATTACTACCTCCTCCTTTATACGTGAAAAGGCACCTGTCATTTCCAATCGCAGCGCATCACCTATTGTCTATGGGCGTCGTTATCCTCTTGCGACTAGGGGTGTAACGGGGTCAATGCTGCGTTTCCTATAAATATTTTTTAATGGAACCTAATATTGTCATTGGCTAAATCACCTACTATGCCCGTGATGTCAGCCCATAACACCTTGATGAACTAGGTGCCAAGTCGTTGCTTCTATTTGGTCGTGCGCGCTACACTGAACTCGTATCATTCAGTTCGGTTGTACTAATGCGGACGTGTTAAAACCTAAATTGTAGCCGACTGGGTTAGTACCACCGTACTGGATGTAAGATGACCGCATTGCAGCCTCGGTTGTGTTCTCCTCTAGTTCAGTATACCCAGCAATCCAGGAGAGTCTCCGGTATGGCGCCTACCTTCTCGGAGGTGATATTGCCTGGTCGGAGCATTTGCTTTGGCCCCTCCGACTCAGCCACTCATACCGGATAACATAAAATAAAAAACCTAACCTAATAAAGGGCCCTTACTTACCTACATACAGTTTGCGTGGATTTCGAAACACGGGCAGCCTCAGCGGTCCGTCGAGAAATATAGTTTTGTTCATAAAACGTTCTTGGCTGTTTAGCTTTACAATACCTCCAGTCAGTCATTCACGATGAAGTGACGACAGTATCTGGTGCATGCCAGTGTGCACCGAAGTGCGAACCGGGACGGCTAAGTTTGTTTGTCGTCCCAGTTTGACCTGGAAACAGGTCGGAGGTGCAGCCAGGGGCGAACACCGCTAGAGTTCAGCGGACATCTTATAATAAGATTCTTATTATAACGAGGTTTGCTAACATATCACGCTATTCTTATCTCGTCGTTTTAAATTGAGAATAGATTTTCTGTGGAGTGTCACGATAATTTCAATGCTGCTTTCCGCGAAAGTCATAAAGGGTGACTAACGGTTGGTATTTCAATTTGTACTTAGTGTTAGAAGGAACTCACATAATATGACATATTATGTGAGTTCCTTCTAACACTAAGTACATATTACCCTTGCGTTATTGATGTCACATAACTTTATTACTGGCTCTTTTTTTATGGACAACGTGTGGCTGTGCTCAAAAGTTCATTTCAGATTAGACTCAGCCAATATCACCACTCCTCGCGAAACCACGCTGAGAGAGGCGGCATGCCAGCTACGAGGGCTGCTATTTATGTATCCGGAATCCGTCCGGAATAACAAAAAGAAACAAACATCTATCATTAAATATGTTTTTATTGCTTTTCAAAATATTCGCCAGGATGATCGATGCACTTTTGCATACGCTGAAACATTTTAAAAATTTTTTTACACCAATCGACACTAGCTTGTTTTTGTTCAATTCTCAAGTTGTGCGGGATCCAACGCGAACTTTTTTTTTACAGCCAAATGTTCGTGTAAAATCTTATGTGTGCTCGTCATACTTATGCCCAGGGACGTCTCTATCTCGCGATATGTAACATGACGATCTTTCATTATTAGTTCGCGCACAGCATCGAAATTTTATGGTACAACAACAGATTTAGGATGACCTTCTTTAAATTCGCCCGAGAGCATACGACGCCCACGATTAAACTCACTAAACCAGTGATACACAGTGGTTTTCGATGCTGCTTTATCCCCGAAAGGCGAAGTGAGTTGATCCATGCATTGTTTTTGAGTTAACCCACGCCGAAAATCGTAATAAATCATCGCACGAAAATTTTGATGAGTTAAATCCATGGTGATGATAAGACACGCAATTTTTAAAATGACGCCACAATGTAATTAACAATTAACAATTAACAATTAACAATTAGATGAAACAAACTGTATTCTACAGCCAAAGAGTTCCATTTTCAAATATTGTAATTACTTTTTAAATATTGTTCATGTAAGTGGCCAGTTCCGGATTCATAAATAGCAGCCCTCGTACAAGACGGACAAAGAGGTCGTTTTCTAATTTATTACCACACCTTCTGAAGATCCCCCAGGTTGCTTATAGGTGCTGAGGAACACACTCACCGGAAGACCGTTCCATATTTTCATCGTATGACAGGAACGATTTCGAAAATCGATGCGTTCTCAGAAGTAGTGTGCCAACAACACATGGATTAGGTCTCATCATCATCATCGGAATCCAAGTAATCTACTTGGATTCTGATCCTAAGATGTATGGCCGATGTGCAGATTAAAGTCATGTAAAATAAATCATGTGTTATGTATGTGTGATGTAATGGCGGGCCGTCAGATGCCTCATAAAAAATCCGATGTACAAAAACCTCATGCAGGAAAGCCTTCCGTAACGACGTTGAAGATCTAAACATAATAATTCAAGTTAGAGCTGAGTCTAAACTTGATAAAGCACACGCATGTATCCTCGCTTACCTTGAGACGCTTTCCCAGAAATTTGCTGTCTTCGAACAAATACCCTCAAATAAATCAGTCACCTCACGCGACACGCACGTGGTCGCCCACGTACACTTACATCTCACATACACGGCGGCGCCCCCGCTCCGCCGCAAGCAAGAGTGTCGTACCTACATCAAGATATTAGCGAGGGAGTTCTCTAATGCGATAACGAGCTTTGTGTGCGTGTGTTTAGTTAGAGCGTGACCTCAGCCCACAGAGACGCGGCGAGAGTCTTAATGTCAGGAGACAATAACTTGCAACAATATGCAGATCAATACAGAATCGCTTACCACATATTATTTTAATTTTTGTTATGCTTGCGTGCGTTGGGACTTTGGGACCAGCGCTGCAGGGCTCGCGAGGGAGCCGTAGCACATAAGCTGTGCTGTCTTCCTTTTCCTCCTATAGTTGTTACATGTTCTGTATCTTATTGTGCGTATGAGGCAATAAACGATATTATATTCTATTATATTCTGTTCTATTCTATTCTTTTCCATTCTATCCTATACGACCAAACATAAGACAAAACACCTTTCTGCGATTTTATGCTTCTGCATGGCTATCTATCAACATTGCCATAGGGCATCAGCAGTTAAGCTGCAGTTACTACACACATATATAAGGTCTTTCAAAATTAGTTCAGAGAACGCTAAGGGGGGGTTCTGTATCATATAGGGAGTAAAACCTATATAATTTTTTTTGGACCTTGGGCTGTTTTTTTATGTAAAATATTATTTTATGTATTTAAATTAAAAAAATTGTGGTTGATTTTTATAGCCTAATCGATTCAGTTTCATAACAGTAACAAAAAAGTCTTCATCACCATTATGATCTAACACGTGTAAGTTGGTAAAAAAAATAAAATTCTTTCTATTCCATACTAATAAAACTAAAATTGTGGTTTTTCGCAATTTCTGAAAGAAAGAGATCTATGTGTTGGAAGACTTTTTTGTTCCTGGCATGAAACTGAAACGATTACTAAAAAAAATTTTTTTTATTTTTACATTTTAAATTTAAAAAAAAAAATTGTAAAAAAAAAATCTTTGTTTTTTAAAAGTAATCTATTTCCGATACTGAACCCCCCCTTAGCGTACTCTGAACTAATTTTGAAAGACCTTATATATATTTCAATATATTTTTCGTCGACCACAATTTGCTCTGGTGCACACTGCACAACCTGTCCTGCTTCACGATGATCTGAGCTCGTATGAAGATCAAGGGTAAGGGTAAGATGCTTTGTACAGATCAAGATGGTTATCTCTCGAGATAACCATCTTCATCTAATATGTTTCAGAAAAATATTTATGTATCAGTGTAATCACCGTTGTAAAATACGCACGGCAATTCTAAAATCATGCATCCTCAGCTCATTAATAAAGTAATAACTAGGTAGCAGAGGCATACCCTCGAGTTTCAGCCCACACAAGCTCGTTAAGATGTGAACCGCTGGCGTAGGCAACGACTTGAGGGGCCAGAGGTTACCCGCCACTCTCCAACGTAACCACAGCCTGAGCTCCTCAAGGTGCATTTAAACTTATTAAGGAGCTATTAGTCTTCTGGTCACTATCTTCTTAGATCAAATTCTATAAAGGCCTCCCTTCTCTCCAGAAATACATTTCAATAAATTAACCGACTTCAATATTGACTGAGCAAATTAACAGACCCAACTTTCTTTCGACTCTCAAAATAATTATTCAAACCGAATGTCCTTTAATTACGAACTAAAGAACGTATAAAGGGGGCATTTTATAGCCGCAATAATTAAAGGAACAGTATACGAAGGGAAATGAGTAGACGACGGTGAATCAGGGAGAGAGGAGCGTCTAGGGGGGTGGTTCGCTAAGTACACCTGGGACGAATTAATAAGAGCTCAGGGCCGAAATTCGCGGGAAGACCCGAACTAACGATGATGAAAAGATCGGTCTCTATGGCACAAATGAAAGGCTATTTCGGTAGAGTCTAAGCCCCAATGTTAATTTTAATCCTAGCTTCAAGTCGGGCCACTAGTTAATATTTACGGTTATTATCGGGCTCAGTTCGACCTCCATCTCGCGAGGGCGAGCTTACTCTATGGGTTTAATTTTGTAACCAACTCTGAGGCAATGTGCACTTGGAGTTTCGTTAGCTTCTCGTATGTATACGTTTGAAGATTTAGCCGAAGCCTCGTGAGTGGTGTCATTATTAGAATTTGTTGCTGCATACGTTCCGTAAAATTTTGTGCTTACATACAGATATGCATAAAGTTGAAGCGTTTTGCAGTGAGTAAGCCACTACGGTCCGATTCAGTTTACTAATGGCCGTTTTCACTACCTCCGGTTAAGTATCGCCCAACAGTTATTTGTCGGTTAACCGACAGCTACAGACACAGCTTTAGGCCGTAAATTGGAAACTGAGATTGGAATATGCAAAATCACGCATTTTATTAATTCCAACATTACACTGGACACAAATATTCGTATTCTAATTGAATGAGGTTACCCGAATGCATCGGCGTCGTCTGTCAGACAGCACCATTGTTATTCTTTCGTAGAATCATCATGAGTCATGCATGCCGTTGAAGTGCGAAAATGCTCAGGTCGAGCCGCCACCTCCGCGCCGGCCGTAGGCGGCTGGACCTAAATGCCTTCTCGAAACCCGTTTTACCGCTTTCGTTGAGCTGTCTTCTCGGTGTTAATCGACTAGTGATTGAGCCGACACGCAGAACTAACTACTTCTTTGAAGCGAACTAGTGTATTAAATTGTATGTGTTTTTTGTTGCAGGTACGTTGGAGAAAAATAACGAAAGCATCCCACGTCACACTACATCTGAAGAATCGCTAAGTATTGTTGTAAAATCGACAGATAGTGAGTCCAAGCCGTCCAACAAATTAAATCAAAATTATCTGTTGTGGGTAACTAATAAAATAACGGTATCTCTAAATCTCCAACTCAACAAATACCAAATTCTGATCACGATCCCTGTAAACACGACCCAAAGGTTGTAAAATTCAGGCCTTAGCAGCCATAATCGAAATCGGAATGAAAATTATTAAACTCCCATTGGCACTCGAAAGTGAACGTTTTGTGTTTATTCAGAAGCTCGGATCAAACTCGCATTACGTATATTCTGAACGCAAAATATAAATAGGCATCGAGACAAAGCCTGCGCCACCGCTGATAAACAAGAACCCTGAACACGCCCAAAACTATAGCACCACCGTTCAAATATCGCCGATGCTGAATATTAGCCGGCGCGGCGGCGGCGGGGCTAACCGTGACGCTATATTTTTGACGTGATAACGTCACGTCTTATAAATTGACGAACACCGGCTGCACGCACGAAAAAGTGTCACGTTCCATCTGAGCCTCAGTGTGCAAGCGAGAGCGCGTAACAAGCGATAGAGAGGCACAATCGGCCCAAGCCGAAAGCGAACCAAGGGAATCCGATATTCGTTTGGTCGTTTATGTTATTTCGTGGCTCAGTGGTAAGAGTGTAGGATAGGTATTTTTTGACCATGGGTTCGAATCCCTCAAATTTTTTTTTTTGTTTTTTGTTTTTTAAGCAATGTTACGGTGTTTAAATTTGTTTAGGGTGTTTAGTTTTTTTTATAACTACCTAAGAATTATTTTCGGAAATACACACGTAACAAAAACGACATGCGTACTCTTACCACTTTATGACGTTATCACGTAAAACTATCGTCCGTAAACCGACTTTACAGACAACCAATTTTTTTTTTTATCTAGATTTTGCCCGCGGCCCCGCTCGCAGGATTGTTGATTACTCTTAGGACTTGGAGTTAAATGTGTACTGTCACTGGCTTCTTACACAACTAAGTAAATGCTTCATTTCCTCCATAAATTAATTTCATTGAACTCTAGCCGTGGTATCGGTCGTTTTTTTTTTCTGCGCCTCGCACAATGTTTTGTATGAGCCATGTGAATTGGTTTTCGAGTCGTTTTCAAGTTTACCGAGTTCACAGACAGACGTTGTGCTTTATATATAACACTAATATTTGAAATATTTATAACTTCACTTCATTGTATCAAAATATATTATTATACTATTTATACCTGTCCTAAGCCTCCATTAATCAATTGCTGACTCAAACATACCGCACCTCTAGCTAGAGAGTAGAGGACGAAACCTGGATGCGGATTAAAAATTTCAGGTATGTTTATGATTACGATATGCTTGGAGGACGGCATGGTGTGTTTAAGCCCGAATCTGAATGCTCAGAATGGTCGTACTGTATCCAGGAAGTCCCAATTCCGATGCTGCTGGCTGGCATCCTTTTCAAACGTAGCTCGCGGAGCGGAGCAGACTTCGCAGTCGCCGCGCTCCCAATGCGGCTGTTGACTCTCTGGCCGATGCCGACCTACATCTGGAATTGCACGAACGCCGGGAGCTGCCGCAGTGTCTACCGCACGTCTACGATACTGGCCATATATGTGTCTTTATTTAGATTAGAACAAAATAAAACATTGAAGTTTGGTTGGAGATGGAGAGGGAATAAGGGTGAGATTTGGGGATGGACTGGATGACCCAACGGATTTGATCGCTGATGTGATAATGAGAGAATGAAGCGATAACATACTTTACAAAGTACAAAGCTAGCATTATTTCCTTCATCTATTACATAATGTAATTGAAATATTTCACCAAGTATTGTTTTAATAATTTGACGCTGCGTATGGTATTGACCCAACTGTGAACCGTTCCTGTTAGTCTGCTGCATAGCGCGAAAATGCAGCTAAGAAATGCTAGTCGCCAGCACGTGCGAAAACGCGATTGTAATGACTGCCTTGAACACAAAATTATTTAAATCTCAAATAAAAATTCTACTCACGCCATAAACCCATGTGAGGGTATTGAATTGAAAGATCTATCAGATAATTTTTTCCAAATAATTGACACGGTTGGAGTCGACAGCGATACCGATGGTGCGGCAAACATTGTACAATGTAAATAAGCGGAGAGTGCAGTCCCGTTACCTAGGCTAGGCACTGGATCACTTTCTCTCCGTGCTAGCCGCATGTGCACTTAGTTGAATAAATCGGAAAGTCGGCTAGCGCTGTTTATAGACCTATCGGATGTATGGCTTGATTGAACTTGTTGGGTTGCGAAGAGCATGTCTAGTTGATCAAGTTAATGCTAGTCAATGTGTGTGACTTGGGTTTTAGGGTTGATTGAAGGTGACATAAACTGCGTAATTACTACAACACCCAGCTAGTCTTACTGAGGTTTCGCTGAAAAAAGAACGAGATCAGACAGGCATCAGAACGATCCCATGAGGGGCCCTTTTTTGCAGTTTTGCGACGGAGCCCTAAAACTTACATCTTTGATGGTGACGATCAAAGAGTTTGTATTACGTCGCTGCGCTCAGCGACGTAATACAAACTCTTTGGTGACGATTTTCTTATGGAACCTGACATGGTTGACTACGTCTTTTTTTTTTATGGAAACTGACACGGTTGGCTACATCACCTACAACATCCGTGATGTCAGCCCATAAGACCGATTGAACTTGGTGCCACGTCAGTGCTTCCCTTCGGACGTGCCGGCTGAACTGGACGGAAAACACAAAATATTTACATAGCCGTTTCGACCGACCTTTCATTCAGTGCGGTGGTACCAACCCGGGCGGGTTAAACCCTACCACCTAATAATATAAGAAGGGAGTCATATCCCTTCTTATATTACACGGCTGTATAAGTCTCCTGCCTGATACAGCCGTGAATTCAGCCCTGTTTCTTGTCGGAATTAGGTGCCGAGCGCTTTCCATTGGTTGTGCCGACGACACTGAGCCGGTCTTCTTTCTTCTGAAATAGCTCGGACAGGGGAACGAATAGAATTTCACATGGAATATTTCTCGGTACGGTACCGCTGTGTAGTGGAGCGTCGTCGTCGTCGCGACTAGCTGCACTAATTTTGGAAAGCGGAAGAAGCTAATATCAATCGGAGCTCGCGGCGCCGCTTCATTACCTACTCCGCTCTGCTCGACTTGGCCTCGTTAAGCCACATTCGTTTCGTTTTCAGCAGCAATTCATTTACATAAACCTGCAAGTGGCTGTTGTACTTATTTAAAACTCTGATGGTCGTGGCTGATGGATGATTGTAACGCGATTTGAAGCCGCTGAGTCATTCGTCAGCTATGTTTATATCTAGGTTTATACAGGGTGACTCAGCAAACTTTTTAAATTTGAATTTCGAATAAATTGGCGGGCAGCGGAGCTAGCGGGGTGCGAGGTACAGCATTCGAAAACTGACCGTTGGGGAATTTTTAGTGGGCGCCATGTCGTGGTCGGGAGAGCACCGCGCGTGCGCAGTGGAGGCTTATTTCGGCAACGGTCATTCGTGCACACGAGCGCGACGCATATCCTGCAGGCCTATACTTTTTTCAAAACCATCGGGTTAGTACTGTTACAGTGACCAGTGAGCGCTATACCGCCATGATAAAGAACTTTTTTGTGCCGGAACTGAGACAGGGTATCAGCAGATATCCTGATATATGGTTTCAACAAGGAAGACTTGAAGACAAAAATAACTGACGAAGTCAACTCTATCCCAAGTGATTTCTTGCAGCTTGTGATAACTAATACACGCGTCCGCCTTGAAGAGTGTGTACGGCGAGAAGGAAAGCATCTTGATGATGTTATATTTCATAAATAAAATCCCAATTTGTACACTTTCATTTTTAACCCCCGACGCAAAAAACGGAGGGGTGTTATAAGTGTGACGTGTGTGTGTGTGTGTGTGTGTGTGTGTGTGTGTGTCTGTCTGTGGCATCGTAGCTCCCAAACGGATGGACCGATTTGGATGCGGTTTTTTTTATTAGGAAGCTTGTTTAATCGGGATGGTTCTTAGCTATGTTTGTAATCAAGTAATCAAGTAATTAAGTAATAAAAAAAATTATTATCTTAAAAAGTGGACCGATTTTCATGCGGTTTCTTTTAAAAAGCTTGAAATAAAAGTTAAATTACAAATTTAAAAAACCCCCGACCCTTAAAAAGCAAAAAATAATTTCCGTTTACTTACTTAAAGGAGTCGGGGGACCGCTAAGTAAATAAAATATAAAACTCAGAGCTGCGCGGGAATTTACTTAGCGGTCTCCCGACTCCTTTAAGTAAGTAAACGGAAATTATTTTTTGCTTTTTAAGGGTCGGGGGTTTTTTAAATTTGTAATATACTATTAAAATTACTGTAAGTAAAACTGACATTTTTCAATTATTTTTTAAAGTTTAAAATCTGGAATGAGTCACCCTGTATAAATGGCCCGGCTGATAGTTCCATTCAGTTCAGTTCATTTGTTAATGGGACGGATCTCTAATAATAATATCACAGAATTCACAGATAAATGCTTATTATTAATTAACACTATGGTGACTTTATCGATGGGTGTCTTTAATTAGATTATTTGACATTCAACAAAATACGTTTTTTTTTTATGAAAACTAACACGGTTGACTACATCACCTACTACATCCGTGATGTCGGCCCATAATCAGACACACTGAACTGGATGGAAAACACGAACTATTTACGTAGCCGTTTTTGACCGACCTTTCATTCAGTGCGGTGGTACCAATCCGGGCGGGTTAAACCCTACCACGTAAGGTAAGAAGAGAAGGGACCGTCCGAAGTCCTAGTCGAAAGCGGTCCGATGTCCAAATGTATGTATTTCTATACATTTAACTTTATTGAGTAGTACGGTGACTGAAGGAAAAACTTCGATATCTTTCGAAGCCATTCGCTTGTGTGGCTTCGTTGCGAGACGTCTATGTCACCTCCGACGACGACGCGACGGGTTAAACCAATTTGTTGAACAAGTCGCAGGTAAACGCGACGCCTTTGATCTCGCGACGACGCCGCCGCCGCCGCCGACGCGCCGCGACGCCTCCCCGGAGCCCGCTGCGTACGATTCAATTATTGCGAACAAGCCCGCGAATACATCCCTCAGGTGGGTGTGCTCCTAGTGGCGTATACCGTATATGTCGGTCGAATAAGCGAAACTGCTCTTGTTAGCTTGAAGCAAATTGTATCTGCGACCTGCGCACCAAACAAAGGCTCAACAACCGCGGGTGTAAGTAGGATTTGAGGAGGATTTGAAATGAAATTCAAATTGCCGAGATGGAAATCTTGCTAATGTGGGGAATGGAGGCGTGGTAAGCAGAGAATTAAATGACAACCTTGCTTTGATGGAAATCTTACTAGCAAGCTTGGAGTAGGAACACCAACGGTGGAATTGTTTATTCACTTTAAGGAAGTATGCTGCTGTAATCTTAAAGAACCTTGGTAGTAAGTACTATGTCTTTGTTCTTTATTAACCTCGGAGCATAAGGAGGGGTTTTATAAGTTTGACGCCTCCGTCTGTCTCTGTGTGTGTCTGTCGCATCGTAGCTCCCAAACTGATGGACCGACTTGGATGCGGTTTTTTTTATTAAAAAGCTGGTTTAACCGGGATGGTTCTTAGATAAGTATTTATGTAGTATTTATGAAATAATTATATAGAATTCGCTTGTAGTCTATTATATTTCTTTACAATCTACGAAATAAATACCGCAAAATATTCTGGTTCACCTGCATGTACTACTTCCACATCCTCACATCATTAATTGCCTAATTTTAATGAATTTGTCCCTTTTTGCTGCTCAACTTGAGTGCTAAACTTCGAATAGTTGAGCAAGTGGGATTCTCCACTGCTCAACTGAACTGCTCAATTTTTATTAGTTGACAAGTGAATTATTACGTATGTCCCACTGCTCAATTAGGGACACTGGCCACTTTCATCTGACGTTTTGGAGAAATATGATAGATTTGTTAATTATACAAGGTTGTAAATTAATAGGATATCCTTATATTTTGTGTATGTGTCAGCATTTACAGTCGAGTAGTGACTTTTGGACCTGGATGGACAAGTATGTATGTATGTATATTTATGTGTACACAATATTCTATATATTTTGTAATGTATATGTATTTAACACATGTATGGCTTGTATTTAACTAGCATGTACTCATATATATTGTTAATATGTATTGTTATTATTATTTTATCTTCAATTCTCACGCTCAACTCTTTTGCTACTACCTACTTACATTCCACTATATTATCGAATCTCAAACATCCAAAGGTTGACTGTAAGAAATCTCTGTAAGGGATAAGTCCGCCTTTGCACCTTATGTAAATTTTCTAATGTACTTGTTACTGTTTAATGTTTAATATAAATAAACAATAAAACATTTTCTATCTATCTATCTATTTATCTATTATCTATCTATCTATCTATTTATCTATCTATCTATCTATCTATTTATCTATCTATCTATTATCTATCTATCTATCTATTTATCTATCTATCTATTATCTATCTATCTATTTATCTATCTATTTATCTATCTATCTATTATCTATCTATCTATCTATTTATCTATCTATCTATCTATCTATTTATCTATCTATCTATTATCTATCTATCTATCTATTTATCTATCTATTTATCTATCTATCTATTATCTATCTATCTATTTATCTATCTATCTATTATCTATCTATCTATCTATTTATCTATCTATCTATCTATCTATTTATCTATCTATCTATTATCTATCTATCTATCTATTTATCTATCTATCTATTATCTATCTATCTATCTATTTATCTATCTATCTATCTATCTATTTATCTATCTATCTATTATCTATCTATCTATCTATTTATCTATCTATCTATTATCTATCTATCTATTTATCTATCTATCTATCTATTATCTATCTATCTATCTATTTATCTATCTATCTATCAATCTATTATCTATCTATCTATCTATTTATCTATCTATCTATTATCTATCTATCTATCTATCTATTATCTATCTATCTATCTATCTATTTATCTATCTATCTATCTATTATCTATCTATCTATCTATCTATCTATTTATCTATCTATCTATCTATTTATCTATCTATCTATTATCTATCTATCTATCTATCTATCTATCTATCTATCTATTATCTATCTATCTATCTATCTATTTATCTATCTATCTATCTATTATCTATCTATCTATCTATCTATCTATCTATTTATCTATCTATCTATCTATCTATCTATTATCTATCTATCTATCTATCTATTTATCTATCTATCTATTATTTATCTATCTATCTATCTATCTATTTATCTATCGAGTTTTTGTGATAACATTGAAGCCAAATTTCCATTCAGTCATCCAAAATAAAGGCATAAGTTAAACTAATAGCGCAATGCAACGGACTGCAGCTCGTTGCCGGCCCATTTCTCTGGCATTTATTCGACTAACAAAATACGTGGAACTGTTCACGAACATGTTTCCCAAAGCTCGTTAAAGCAAACAGCGCAAAAACCAGTAAGGGCACGTACACATTTAACGTACAAGTAAGGAATGCTTGATGCCTATTGACCGACACGATTGCCATGACATGATCCACGCACTACGATCCTCTACAAAGAGTAGTGTGAGCTTTGTGGTATCTTTGATGATGTGGTCGGCCACGGACGTTATGCAAAACCGTACGGTCACACATGAAAGATTATATGTATGGTGTGTTTTTGTTTTTTTTTTTTTTATATTAAGCTCGACATGTGGCGCCGAGCCACCCATAAGGTGTCTAGCGACGCCCATGGAAATTCGGTCGCATGCGGGGGCTGCGAATGCCATGCCGGCCTGACAGGTGCCCATTCACGCCTCTCTTGAAGGACCCGAGACTATACTTGGGGAGAAATATGTGGGCAGGTAGAGCGTTCCAGAGTTTACCGGTTCTGTGGAGGAAGGATCTACAGAACCGATTAGTACGCATCCGCGGTAAGTCCAGCGTATAGGGATGCAATCCCTGCCCAGTGCGCGTTGTACGGAGGTGGAAAGGGGACGGCGGAATCGCGTTAAACAGCTCCTCCGAGCACTCCCCGTGGAATAAGCAATAGAACACACTTAGGGCGCCGACATCCCTCCGAAGTTGCAGTGGTTCTAGATGGTTATAGAATTTTTATTTATTTATTTATTTTAGACAGGCAGCCTAGGCTGATACGTCTAAATCCAGTTAAAATTTGTTGTTTTTGTCATTATCTTGGATTTTTTTTAATTTAATTATCGTTCTTGAGCACTCTTTTTAAGAATTGTGTTTTATTTGTTAGATATTTATCTAGTCTATTTTTGAGTTGGTTGGTACTAAGTGTGCTTTACTTCCTTCTGAAAGTTAGTTCCAGTCGTCCACCACTCTGTTTGTTATTAAATGTTTGCGAGTATTGCTGTTAAAGATTGTTCGAATTACGAGTAGTTTCATGCTGTGGCCTCGAAGAAGAACGTTTTGGTTCAATTTGAACATTTGGATCAGCTCAGGGCAATCGTATTTACACACCGTTTGTACACCTCTATTAGATCCCCTATCTGGCGTCGAGCTTCCAGGGAGGGCAGCTTTAGCGCTTTGAGTCTCTCTTCGTAGCTAAGATGTCACAGTTCCCGTGGTATTTTTGTGAATTTTCTTTGGACTCGTTCTAGATGTTGAATATCCTTCGAGAAGTGCGGCTGCCAGATCTGAAACCCATATTCCAGTATAGGGCGGACAAATGACTTGAACATTTTAAGCATTGACTTCATACTTAAAAAACTGAAGATGTTATCAAGTACCAGTCATTCATTTCATTACTAAGGTTAACATACTCGTACGTGGACAATTTCGTGTACAGTGATTTAAAGAATCCGCCAAAGCTTTGTCAAGTTTTTTTTTTTTTTAATATGTAATCCGGTATGTGTGGCTGAGTCAGAGGGGCCAAAGCGCATGCTCCGACCAGCCAATATCGCCTCCAAGAAGGTAGGTGCCATACCGGAGACTTCCATGGATTGCTGGCTATACTGGACTAGAGAACACAACCGAGGCTGCTATGCGGCCATCTTACATCCAGTACGGTGGTACCAACCCAGTCGGCTACAATTTGAGCCTACCACCTAGTAAGGGGCAAGGGAAGGTACCCACAGTTTTACACCGGTTCCGAACGGTGAAGCAGCAGGTGTAGGTGTGTACTTAAATGTTTTCGTCAGAAAAAACTCATTGGTACACGCCGATCGGATTCGAACCGCGGACCTCTCGCATGAGAAGCCGATGCCCAAACCACTCGGCCACCCGCCGCTTGGCAGTGGGTGTCAGTGGGTGGCAGTGCTTTTGTTTTGCTATTTCACTTAGATCATATGGGAAACTAGAATCTGAAGTGTAGACGCCGGTACTTAGACCAGATCGGACATGTGCTCAAAAAGAGTCAAGTGTGTATTACCCGAAACCGACGAGTATGTACTCGTATGTAGAACATTGTAAGAGTGGAAGAGGCGGCAGAGGTGTCAGGATCGTGGCACACGGAGATCCGTTGTCTCTGGCCTCTGCCTCTGGCCTCTGCCTACCCCACTATGTATGTAGGTATGACGCAGCTTCATAGTAGGAGCGGTGGTGACCGAGTGGTCTGGGCGTCGGCTTCTCATGCGAGAGGTCCGAGGTTCGAATCCGGTCGGCATGTACCAATGAGTTTTTTCGGAAGGAAAAAATTACGTGCATACCTACACCTGCTACTTCACCATTCGGAACCGGCGTTAAACTGTAGGTCCTCCATTCTCTTGCCCCTTACTAGGTGGTAGGCTCAAATTGTAGCCGACTAGGTTGGTAACGTACGGATGTAAGATGGCCGCATAGCAGCCTCAGCTGTGTTCTTTTCTGGTCCTTTATAGCCAGCAATCCAAAGGGAAGTCTCCGTTATGGCACCTACCTTCTCGGAGGTGATATTGGCTAGTCGGATGTTATATTTAATCAGTCACCATAATAAACAGGATAGCGTTGTGGACATCCTTTTGCATACGGACGATTAAGAGCTCTGCTCTAAAAGCTCCTAGAGTTAAATCACCGGTTTAAAATATTCATCCAGCTCGTCGCTGGGTCTCCCTAACCTAAATTTAATTTAAATTGCACTTTCCTTAAGTGGATGAAGGAAATTCGCCCGCTAAATGTACACGCACCCTAACGTTGTTGCCCTCGCTCGTTCGTGTGAATGCGATGGGTGTGAGGGTGCATGAGGATTTGTGAGTGTGGAACTGAAGGTGAGAGTGTGCGCGCGTGCGAGGGGCCCGCATAGGGGGCGGAGGGAGGGGAAGGTTGGCCTACTGACAGGATCGCTGGAGGTCGGCGGAGGCTGCTGCAGCGTTGTAGGACTTCGCCTCTTTTAACATGGCGCGCATTTCTCTACGCTTCCCGAATATCCTACCTATTCCTATCACTGTTTATTAGGTATGTTTTGTCTGTATTTATAATATGTTTTGTTTATTTGTTTTTGTAAATATTTTGTTTTCGCTTTAGTTGTATAATGCGCGGGGCGGATCTCGGCGTGTCGCCGCCGCAGCGGTTCGTCAGTGTTCTCCCTCGCACCCGCACCGTACTTGTATAGTGTATTCGCGTGGCGGGTCGCCCGCTGCGGCGACGACACGCCGAGATCCGTCCCGCGCATTATAAGTACCTAGGCAGTTCGCAATTAATATTAATGTATATTTATCTTAAGAGAATCGGGAAGTCCGCTCTCCTCCATACACCAGGGGAAGTCTCTTTTCAACCCTTAAATCTTGCACTAGCATTTTCAAATTTTTATGTGTAAAAGATATTATCAATATCTATGCCCCTATGTTGTCCTTTTTTCGTTATTTCATTTTAAATAAAATATATTTGATTATAAAAGTGTCAAAATATAGCCTAACTTTCATATTTTTTATATAGAAAACTATTAAAAAAATAATTAAAATTAAAACATAGAGTCATCCAGTAGGCTTTTGTTGATAGCAAAAAAAATATATCACTTAAATTGAGGAAGAATAAAGACATGAAAACAGACTTCGCCTGAATGATGATTCACAAATATTTTGTAGGCAGTTAGCTTCTGAGCTGCAAATGTCCTTTTCACACAATTCGGGGTATGAGGGGGGAACTACTCATGGACAGCCCACTAATACAGAAACATATTACGTGATGTAATAGTGAAGTTCATTTCATTATCGATATATTTTCTTTAGGGCTGGGATGCATTTTATCGATGTAATATAAGCATCTACGAGTATGTAAGTCTACTTACTACTAGTCAAAGAACAAAAGATATTTAATTAGGTGGTGGGACATATCAAAATTTAGTTTTTGTAATATAAAAGAAAAATTCAGATTTTTTGCAGAATTTTAATAAGATACTTTTTTAATAATTTGAAAAGGTCTATTTTCTGAAATATCATCATCATCATCAGCCTGTATCGGTCCACTGCTGGACATAGGCCTCTCCCAAGGCACGCCACCACACGCGGTCTTCCGTTCTTCAATATAAAGTATTAAATTTGAACCTTCAGAAAACGGTCGTTCAGAAAAAGCTACTACACAATTCGCAGCTCATGAAGTACCTGGAGACGAATGGTCTCATCAGCGATCGGCAATACGGCTTCCGGCCAAAACGATCAGCTGGTGATCTCCTAGCGTATATCACTCGTCTTTGGGGTGAATCGCTCGAAGATCATGGTCAAGAATCCTTGGCAATTGGCCTTGATATTGCCAAGGCATTTGACCGGGTTTGGCACAAGTCGCTCTTATTAATTTATTTTTATTTTTTCGCTTTAATTTTTTTTTCTCTTAAACCAAGTCGCATTAGCATACAATTATTATATAACAAAGAACCCCAGACTAACGTATGCCAAAAACACCGAAAGGTATTCTCGTTTGGTATAGAAGTTACAGCTAGGTGTGTAAGTTTTTTCGTTAGGGTTGTCACAAATGTTCGGGCTAAGTTTGGCCGAACATTTTTAACAACTAAATCAAATGAAATGAAATTTAATGAACATACAAATTATTATACAAGAGTTGACAAACAAAAACAAATATGAAATACATCAGTACACTATATTATATTATAATATCTAAGAATCTAATCCGGCCGGAATATAATCCGTTATTAATATTAACTGTGAAAGTGATAGACTATACAAATTTATCTATGTTTAAAGTAACCAAGAGCTCAAATAGATAAAGAAAATGACTTTGAGGGCGTATTCAAATATAAGCGTATAGTGGCTCGCCGACTGTGAGCGTGCTGACTGTGAGCTATAAGAAGCGATTAGTCGGCCTCAGGTCAGTGAGCTAAATGAGCATATGTATTGTGTAATTACATTGTAACGTAGTAGTCTGCGGTAGCCAGAGAGAGCGAAACTGACTGGCGGCTTAGTTTCCAAGTATAGCCGTTTTAATTTTGGCAGCTGTCATTCAAAATGAAGATCTTGACGAGATATATCATTACTGCCATCACACTAGTAGTCTAGATTTTTTTACAAAAATAAAAAATAAATAAAAACATTAAATTATAAAATTATTTTTTTTAATTTTCAAGTATGTATATGCATACACGAAACCCATTTTAACTATTCACACTGCAAGATAAAGACGACTCGTAACTCGCGTAAAGAAAAATAAAAAAAAATCATAACTCCCAAATTTTTCACTTTATTCAAACAATAAAAAAAACATCCCCAGATGTTCAATCTACAATATAAAAATATAGAAGTTTAAAATATATAGTATTTAGAAATATGTTAAAAAGTGCCCTTTTTAAACCCCCTAAAAACGGCAATTTTAAGCGGTTTTTTTGCGATTTTCTCAAAAACTCCCAAACTTTTTAAAACTTTTTAAATTGTTTTTCCACCATCCGTAGCCCTAATCGATACGCGTCATTTGACATCCTAAATATTTACGTATCCGTAAAACTCACAACACCAGGGCGAATTCGCACTCTCGGTGGAAATCGGGGACTATACTGAGGCGATTGAAAAGACATTTTAAATGTCAAAATAAAATGTGTTGGAACATTTCACACACCACGACTATTATCGAACTTCGGAGATTTCATATTTATTTACATTTATTTTGGACAAAATAAGCCTGTACTATGCTATGCCTGTGCCTGACCTTCGCAGGCAGGCGTACTAAAAAAAAAAGAAAATGTGCAGTTTTCTGGTTCGGATTCCACGTAAAACTGTAGGTCCCTTCCCTTTTTACCGTACTAGGTGGTAGGATTTTTTTATAGATAGAAAGCGCGACATGTGGCGCCGAGCCACCCATAGTGTGTCTAACGACGCCCATGGACATTCGATCGTACGCGGGGGTTGCGAATGCCATGCCGGCCTGACAGGTGCCTATTCACGCCTCTCTTGAAGGACCCGAGACTGCACTTGGGGGGAAATATGTGGGCAGGGAGAGCGTTCCAGAGTTTACCAGTTCTGTGGAGGATAGATTTGCAGCACCGATTGGTACGCATCCGTGGTAAGTCCAGCGTATAGGGATGCAATCTCTGCCCAGTGCGCGTTGTGCGGAGGTGGAAAGGGGACGGCGGGATTGCGTTAAACAGCTCCTCCGAGCATTCCCAATGGAATAAGCGATAGAACACACTTAGGGCGCCGACATCCCTACGGAGTTGCGGGGGTTCTAGATCGCGGGATACGTCGGGGTCACCCACTAGTCGCAAAGCTCGACGCTGGATCGAATCCAAAGGCGCAAGCTGGTATTGAGCTGAGCCATTCCACAAGTGCGAGCAGTACTCCAAGCAGGACCTAATCTGCGTTTTATAAAAAAACAGTCTTGGTTGTTTGTGTCCAGGTACGCCATGAGCTGTGCATTGATAATGCGCTCCATCACCTTGCAGAGTAGAGAGGTAATCGCTATAGGTCGGTAGTTCGACGGGTTTGAGCGGTCGCCCTTTTTGGGAACTGCTTGAACAAACGCAGATTTCCAGGCTGCCGGCACACGGCAAGTGGAGTAAGAGAGGCGGAAAAGGCGCGTCAGCACTGGAGCACACCGTTTCAGCACCAATGCAGGAATTCTGTCCGGCCCACTCGCCTTCCTGGTGTCTAGGGAGAGAAGCTTTGCCCGCACAGTTCGTTGTCGGAACTGTACTTCCGGCATGGAGTTCTTACACCTAGTTATGGATGGATGGATGGCACCCCCATCGTCCAGGTTAGAGTTCCCCGCAAAGAGAGACACCAGTAAGTCGGCCTTCTCTTTTGCGGAGTGAGCAAGTGAGCCCCCAGGACATTGCAGAGGCGGAAGTGAGGAGCGGCAGAAATTCGACTCGACAGATTTGGCGAGAGACCAAAACTTACGGCTCCCAGTTGGGGGCTGGTTCAGCCTACTCTGCCGATAGGGGTCCCGGCGGCCGTGTCGGTGCACCACTAACAGATCGATTATTCGAGCACTTGCGTAGAGCGGCAGACGAAGTGCAAGTCCGGGTTCCCTTCGCGAACATGGCTCTGCTCGGAGATTTTAATGCCCACCACGAGGTGTGGCTAGGCTCCGGGAGAACTGACTTGGCGGGGAGAGCCGCCTACGACTTCGCCCTGACCCATGACCTGTCTCAACTGGTAAACCACCCGACAAGAATACCAGATATAGACGGTCATGAACCCCCTCTGCTGGATCTTCTGCTGACAACGAACCCTGCTGGATATAAAGTCACAGTGAGCGCTCCTCTTGGCTCCTCAGACCACTGTCTAGTGGGGTCCACGGTGCCATTTTCGCCTCCTCCGTTCAATACTGGAGGAACGCGTCGAATTTGGCACTACGCGTCAGCAGATTGGGATGGAATGCGAGAACACTTCGCATCCTACCCATGCAGAGAGCTATGCTTCAGTTCGGGTGATCCGTCAGAATGCGCTAATTCCGTCGCCGAGATGGTTCTGGGGAGAATGGACATGTTCATTCCCAGTGCCGTCGTCCGCCTTGGTGGTAAGAGCCAGCCCTGGTACAGCCGTGACTGTGCCGATGCTGTCTCAGCTAATGGTGGAGCTTATCGTGCATGGTCGTGCGCTCGTGCCAGAGGTGATCCTGACATCTCCGAACTGAAGAAAGAATACAACCGCCTCTCCAGATCCTGCAAGAGGGCTATTGCCAGGGCAAAATTCGAGCATATCGGCAGAGTTGGCGACATCGGATTTATCACGCCCGAGTTGATACCACAAAACTGAATAAAACATCGGTCGAAACGGCTATGTAAATAATTCGTGTTTTCTGTCCAGTTCAGTGTAGTCGACATGAAATGAAGGGAAGCACTGACATGGAGGCTAGTTCACCCGGTGTTATGGGCTGACATCACGGATGTTGTAGATGATGTAGCGAACCGTGTCAGTTTCCATAATTATTGATCGGTAATGGTGCTCTATATAACAATAAAACTCTTGATGAAGGTAACAATAGATCCTCTAAGTCAATAAAGAAGAATGATATATATTTTTTTCAACCGATCAAGATAACATTGAATTTATTATTAAAATTTACCTACATAATGAAATTACTCGAGTTCGTTCTACACTGACTCATTTACAGTTAGTGCGGCTCGCATGTGGAATCAGCTTCCTGAGGAGATACGTCGCTCCACTACTATCCACATGTTCAAAGAACGTATCGACAAACGATTTCTGAAACCACATGGCAATGAGTAGGTAAAATAAATATAAATACTCATCGATGCCCTTGCGTCTTCAATCCAGTTGAAATATATGTAAAGTATGTATATAAGTATGTATGTATAGTATGTATGTATAGTATATAAGAGTTGATGTAGGTATATTATAATATGTATATTTCTTAGTGTATATATGTAATTATGTAAGGATTTATATGGATTGTATGTATCTTTGTACAATTTGTATATGTGTGTATTTATATTTCATACAACTGTTCCCTGTTTAGTACTGCATTGTCCGCCCCTACGTGTTTTCCACATCCCAAAGGTTAGTTCGTAAAGAATGCCGCAAGGCATTAAACTCGCCTTTTGTAACCTTTTTATACGGTGTACAATAAAGTATATTTTCATTTCATTTCAAATTATCAATGTAATTAATTAATAATAATATCTTAGAGGCTTGTCTCCCGCCTCCGGCGGTATTACCCTTTTTAATTTTTGTGTATTTTTATTACTTTTGTATAAATATGTAAAATTAATATAAATTTTTAATGTGAAATAAAGGATATAAATGAAATTACACTTTCGGCCAAACAAATAAAATTAATTTACAATTCGAAAAGTGACAACCCTGACTGTAAAATTTTTGGCCAATGCATTAGTACTTATGTTAAAACTTCTATACCAAGCGAGTTTATATTTCGGTTTTTCTAACATACGTTAGGCATGGTCTGGGGTTATTTGTTAAATAATAATTTTATGCTAATGAGGCTTGGTTTAGGTGAAAAAAAATTACTCGTATTGTACTTTTTTTGGCCAAAAGAAAAGTCAGTTTTTTTTATTTATTACTTTGAAATTATGTATAATTGGCACACGGGAGTTCTACTCTACCTTTTTAAATACTCAAAACTAACTAATTTTGGAGTAAAAGGACCTTGTACGAAAATAAGGTCAAATTCCACACTGTGCGCCACTCACGCCGTCTATGTATTAGTTAAAATGCTTCATACTCTTTTCGCCAGATGGTGCGCATACACTTTTTAGTTTCTTGTATGGGGACCCCGTTAATTTTTAACTTTTTCTTATTTTTATTATTTGTTGTTATATCGGACATAATAACACATATTCTGTGAAAATTTCAACCGGTTACCTATTACGGTTCAAGAAATACAGCCTTCGGACAGACAGACAGACAGACAGACAGACGGCGTAGGCTTAGTAATAGGTCCCGTACGACGGATACGGAACCCTAAAAAGGTTCACCATCAAACAGGTATCTATAGAATTCTCCCATATCAGATTGTACTAAATGTTTTGAAATACCAGGGTTTAAAAGAAAACGCTCATGAAAATGTTCAATACATGTTCTCATTTTCTTGGATCGACTATCTCTGGAAAAAAAGAAGAATTATAAAAATTATTTCCAATTTCGGTTCAATTTTTTCATTCCAAAACTTGTCTCTTTGTTTTTTTTTCCACAGTAATCCCTTCTTCGTTCAAAGAATGAAATAGGCAAATTTATTTTCAGCCACATGCATCTGTCCTTGAACTTGATAATAATAATTAGCATTCCTCTTTAAAAATACGCGACGCTACTCAATCCAAAAAATGAATGATGCGAAAAAGCATAAAATCTCGCAACCTGCTGCGCTGCGATCGTCATAGTGTCCGCCGAGTGCGTGTGTGTGCGTGCGCCACGTAGACGCACGCACACAGAGACAAGTGAGCTCGGGCGGCTGGTATGTTTGTGTGCGTGACCAGCGGCGCCGCCCACAGCGACAGCAATAAGATGAAGGAAATCCTAAATTTGAAAACGCTTCGTAGTACACGATGCTCTTAAGGGGCACAGCATATATATGGCTAAAGCAGTATGGAAACTACGTACAAAACGATCGAAACGACGCACTCACACACACGCACGCCTCAACAAGGCCCCGAAGCGAATGTCGCAAACAATCAGTCGCGGGTGCCGCGTCCGAGTTGTCGTGTTTGTTTTTGTTGCATGCGCCACGGACAGTCCGCGATCTTTTAGAATGCAAAAAAATTTTTACAAACGTTTTTCGACTGTTGTCACTTTATATTAACTTTTGACAAATGTTGACAACTTTTGTCAACTTTTCTAATCTTTTGCCAACTTCTGTCACATTTTGTCAACTTTTATCGACTGTTGTCAACTCTTGTCAACTTTTCTTATCTTTTGCCAACTTCTGTTACCTTTTGTCAACTTTTATCGACTGTTGTCAACTCTTGTCAAGTTTTATAAACTTTTGAGAACTTTTGTCATCTCTCGGTAACTTATGTCAACTCTTGTCAACTTTTGTCAACTTTTCTCATCTTTTGCCAACTTCTGTCACCTTTTGTCAACTTTTATCGACTGTTGTCAACTCTTTTCAAGTTTTGTAAACTTTTGAGAACTTTTGTCAACTCTCGGTAACTTATGTCAACTCTTGTCAACTTTTCTTATCTTTTGCCAACTTCTGTCACCTTTTGTCAACTTTTATCGACTGTTGTCAACTCTTGTCAAGTTTGTAAACTTTTGAGAACTTTTGTCAACTGTCGGTAACTTATGTCAACTCTTGTCAACTGTTGTAAACTTTTCTTATCTTTTGCCAACTTCTGTCACCTTTTGTCAACTTTTATCGACTGTTGTCAACTCTTGTCAATGTTTGTCAACCTTGGTCAACTTTTGTCAACTTTCGTCAATATTTGTCAACTTTTCTCATCTTTTGTCAACTTTTATGGACTGTTGTCAACTATTGTCAATGTTATCAACCTTGGTCAACTTTTGTCAACTTTCGTCAACATTTGTCAACTTTTGTCATCTTTTGTAAACTTTTATCGACTGTTGTCAACTCTTGTCAATGTGTGTTAACCTTTGTCGGCTCTTGTCTACTTTTGTCATCTTTTGTCAACTTTTATCGACCTGTGTCAACTTTTATCGACTGTTGTCAACTATTGTCAATGTTTATCAACCTTGGTCAACTTTTGTCAACTTTCGTCAACATTTGTCAAATTTTGTTATCTTTTGTCAACTATTATCGACTGTTGTCAACTGCTGTCAATGTTTGTCAACTTTTGTCAACTTTCGTCAATATTTGTCAACTTTCGTCATCTTTTGTCAACTTTTGCCAACTTCTCTCAGCTTTTGTCAGCTTTTATCATATTTTACCCACTGTTGTCAACTTCTGTCACTTTTATGAACTTTTGTCAGCTTTCGTTAACAAGGAGTTGACAAAAGTTGACACGAGTTTACATAAGTTGACTAAAGCTGACAAGAGTTAACGAAAGTTGACAAACTAGACAAAAGATGGGAAAAGTTGACGAAAGTTGACAAACAGCTGACATAAGTTGACAAACGTTGACAAAATATGAAAAAAGTTGACATGACTTAGTTGACATTAATTAACAATAGTTGACGAAAGTTGACAAACGTTGACAAGAGTTGACAAAAGTTCACGAAAGCTGACAAAAGTTCATAAAAGTGACAGAACTTGGCAAAAGTTGACAATAGTGGTTAAAAGTTGACAAAAGTGGTTAAAAGTTGACAGAAGTTAGTAAAAGTTGACAAAAGATGATGAAAGTTGACAAAAGTTGACGGAAGCTGGCCTAAGTTCATAAAAGTGACAGAAGTTGGCAAAAGTTGACAAAAATTTCCGAAAGTTGACAACAGTCATTAAAATTTTACAAAAGCTGATAGAAGTTGGCAAAAATTGACAAAAGATGACGAAAATGGCTATAAGTTAACAAAAGTCGACAAAAGCCATAAAAGTAGACAAACGCTGACGAAAGTTGACAAAAGTTGACAAAAGTTGACTAAAGTTCACAAAAGTTGACAAATGTTGACAAAAGTTGACAAGAGTTGACATAAGTTACCGAGAGTTGATAAAAGTTCTCAAAAGTTTACAAAACTTGACAAGAGTTGACAACAGTTGACAAAAGGTGACAGAAGTTGGCAAAAGATGAGAAAAGTTGATAAAAGATGACGAAAGTGGCTATAATTTCACAAAAATCGAGAAAAATAGACAAAAGTTGACAAACGTTGACAAAAGATGACAAAAGTCGACAAATGTTGACGAAAGTTGACAAAAGTTGACAAAAGTTGACAAAGTTGACAAGAGTTGACAACAGTCGATAAAAGTTGACAAAAGATGACAAATGTTGACGAAAGTTGACAAAAGTTGACAACAGTCCATGAAAGTTGACAAAAGATGACAAAAGTTGACAAATGTTGACGAAAGCTGACAAAAGTTTACCAAGGTTGACCAACATTGACAAGACTTGACAACAGTCGATAAAAGTTGACAAAAGATGACTGAAATTGGCAAAAGATGAGAAAAGTTGACAAACATTTACAATGGTTGACAAGAGCTGACAAAAGTTGTAAACAATTTACAAAAGTTAATAAAAGTTTACAAAAGTCGAGAAAAGTTATATCAATTCATATTTATAGCAACCACGTTTTGAACTTATTATTGATGATTGATTATATTGATTATTTGATCATTACATTAAAGAACCTAAATAAATGTTTTAATAAATAATAATTTTACAATTTTACAAAAAAATTTGATTGACATCCCTAACGCTCCAATGGAGCGTAGGTACTTATTTTAACAAATAGGCCTAGTTTCCATACTGCTTTAGCCATATATATGCTGTGTAAGGGGTCAGGCTTAAAATCAGGGTCTTCCTGGTTATGGGAAGACGTAAACTGTGCCTGATACCCATTCACTAAACATAAGTTAGTTTTTAAGCTGTATAATTTATTTTTATTTTATTTTATTACCTTATTTAATTTTTTACATTTATACCTTTTTTTTGGTCTTATGTTTTTTGAATAAAATATTTTTTAATTTGAATTTTGAATTAGAATTTTGAATATCGGTAGCGTGCGTAGTACATTGCGAGCACAACAGGCGCGCCAACCTACAACGGCCAAGCTGCGGAAAGAAATGGATGTGCAGCGCGTCCCGATTAATCACGACTGTCGCTTAATGGACGGGATTTAATCAGTCCCGTTTTTTGGAGATTTTTTGCAACATCGGACGTGTTCCTGTGGCGCTAAAAGCGCACAAGACTTCAATATGCGCTCTCACTCGTTTCATGTCATATTTGTCGTGGCAGGCAAAAGTGCTACAAGTATATCCTTACAAGCGTACAACTATATGACCAGTAAAGCACTGCTCCCTATAGCACAGCCGAATCGGCTAGTTTAGGGAGTTGGGCGCAAACCTTTGCACATTTGTCGGGCTATTTGTATGATTGCTTTACTTATACTTGATATGTAATATTATGCAACATGATGATATTGTTTAATAATTTTTGTTGTACATCAGATCGGCAATTTGAAAATAAAAAAGTCTTTGTCTTGTCTTTGTATTACCTGCATAATTTCGACAATGTAAAATTTAATTGTCTTGCAGTTCCACTTTCCAAATCCTTCCACTTTTAGGATAGAGGCCCGTTATATCAAATCAGTTTCGGGCGCGAAACACCAAATACAATATTCCGAAGATCTTCCTAATGGCTTGCGATGTGTTGGCGCCGCAGCTTCAGACAAAGTAAACGTTCCAGAATCTCGAGTAAAAACTTGTCAAGTGGCAATTACGCGAGCAAACCGGGCGGAAGAGATTCCGACCGCGCTACACCCGACCCCGGCGGCGGCGGCCGCCCCAGCAGCCCCGGAATCCACCTCCACCAAGCTGGGAACCTAGAACAGTAGCAACATAAACCTATCTATATAACACGAGGCTTGAATCTTACCAAGTAATGGGATAGCCCAGTGGTTAAGGCTCAGCAGTCAGCACTACCAAAAATCTATTTCCCCCGATTGATGTTTCTAGTAAACCAGTGTGAGTTTGGACGATGTAAGTGCAGAATCATTAAGTATTTCATTGTAGGGCATAATATTAATATATTATGTAAAATTACATGACTATAGCACGATGAACGGCTTTATATGCTTTTATTAAACATGGGTATTCCTAATTTTCGAGATCATACTTACTTGGTTGGTAAGCAGTATGCCTTGTAGAAACCATATTTTTTTTTCTAACATCACACTCACAGTGGTTTACGAGAAACGTCAATCGGAAGAAATCGATTTTTGGTAGTGCTCAGTCTTAAGTACTCTCATGCGAGAGAACGCAAGGTTCCAATCCCCGGTGTGCAGCAATTACTTTTTCCCGATATTCGTAACTAATCCAGCACTCTGGTGAATGAAACTGAGGAAAGCAACCCTTTATTTATTTTATTTTTGCATGTATCCAACCAGCCAGTCCCAGACGTGCGACCCTGTTTTCCATTTGAAGTCCCATTATGTTGAAAGCAACGCGTGTTCATTTCAGTACGCTAAATAAATGACACACAACACGTGCATAAATAAAACATTGTAAAATACACTGCTGATTCCAAATTATATATGTAAACAACATCCAAATAACGCGCGTTTCAATTCAACGACCGGAACGAAACGGAATTGACAGCGGAACAGGCGAACAGAACTGTGAAAAAGCTTTCGATACGGTCGAACATAGAGAAAGGAGTAGAACGTTGAAGAGTAGAGTAGATGTACCTAGTTAAATAAATCTGGGCTCTCGATGTCGATGCAACGAGCGTTCTATGGTCAATTTCTTTTACGAGCATCACTCTACATTATGTATGTTGAGTGAGCTGAGACAAACCCATGGGAAAAAATGTAGCTCTATCATTGGTGTTCTAACAAATATTTTAGTTACTTATTTGTTGCGAAATATCTATAACGGTGTGCGTGAAACTATATTCAAGATAGTCTACTTCTAAACTATTGTGATCTTTCATTATGAGAACTTGTTACAACTGATGCTGTAAGGATTGCTCTATATTATATTTAGTCGTTATTAGTTCTTCAATCATATTTTAGAAAAAGCTTGTAGAATTAACTCAAATGTCGGAACACCCATGTCAGGGGCAGCAAATCTTATCACAGCTGCAGCAGCAGACACCTCTATGAATCACTTAAAACATTGAAAACAACAGCAGATCCCACCGACGCTATAATGGCAAATGGGTAGGTACCTACTCATTCGTGGCATTTCCACTTCCCGTATCGCTCTCGTCGACTCGCACCTTATTCATTCGAGCAGTCGTTTTCCTTTTGCTCCCAGTTGCTAGAGTGTCGGCTGCACTTTGCCGAAGCCCCGCTCCCCCGCCCCACTCCTCCTCGGCTGAGAGCTAACGAAAATGTATGGGCTATTATTTTCTCGAGCTCTGCTGCCGTAGTAACTGGCTGTACGTGAAGGCTGGGATTTTCACCTAGCCTACCACCGCACCGTCTGCTACTGCGTCGTGAGAAATACCGTGCCGCCTGGCTGCGGAAATTTTAAAATCGTACGTTAGACTTAAATTACGCCATTTTGGTTTATTAAATTTCTGGTTGTGGGATACGTTTGTCGAAAGTTAATCGACTATATAGTGGATATTATCAGACATGTACAGCAACCCGAATAACATCCAACGCTTCAGGTAGTTTCACAGCCTTTACGTGAATTAAAGGACACGTATCATCACATCGTATATTATTAGAAAACTTCTTAAAAATATGTTTACACTATGTTTTTTTTTGTGTAATCTGACATAATGAGTAGTTGGCTACATTATCTACTAACCACTGCCGTGATGTCAACCCATAACGTCATGCTAATCAACACGGGGCATGGCAATGCTTCCCGTTGATCGTGCCGACAACAATGTACTGAATTCAAATGCGTCTTCGGCGCAGTAATACCGTAATGACAGAGATCCAATAAGTGCACTAAGAGCTTTAGTTAAGAACAGTTGCATTTTCATCTGCACAGCGTCGCCTACTCCTCCCACCCTTGAACGAACACCTTCACCACCGGCGACACATAGGAAATATCGTCGCGGAACAGTGGTTCTATCTGATGCTCAAGGAATCACTGTTAAACATAAAAGGTCTGCAAAGGCACTGCACTTGTTCCCTGTAGTGCTGAGGTGGGTGTGGATCTTAAGTTGTCTTGAAAATATAGTCTGCAGTCTTTACTGCAGCTGCAGCAGAAATTGCACCACCATAGTACTCCTAATTGATGCACCGGCTTCTGTTCCTTCTTCGGAGAATTATGTTGTAATTGTAACAGAATTATTATTGAATATGCTTGTTCCCAGTTTGACCTAGTGGCAAGGAATATTCCCACTACAGAACTGACTACTAGCAAAAATGAATTTTGCATTTTTTCCCCGATAGCGATTTTCGAAGTCTTTGAATCATCGAATCCTTTAACTTGCGAAAACTTCCAACTAAGAATTACGAGTTCGTACGTATTTGATGTTTCGAAGGTCAGTATTTGCTCTTTAACTGACTTGTCATTCCGCTATTGGGCGAAAGCTTAGTGACTTGCAATAGTAGACTCTAGTGACCAATCTTGCACTTTCCTATATTGAATAGGGAAATTACGGCGTAATGTGGAGTATTGTTTCATAATCATAACATATTCGGAATTCGACAGATTCTAATAAATTGCACATTATTTACTTGGTTAGATCACTCTGCAGCGTTCTTGTCGCGTGCTGATGTCTTCACGACGACTGTGAGTAATTTATCATTGTAACATCTATGTTATCAGTATAATTGTTGCTCTTATGTGTAAATGTCGTTTACAGTATCTTAGCAGTCGCGTGTTTACTGTCTTATTTACTTTGGTGTTCGCGAAGGATGTTTGAATTAGAGGCACTGTAGGCAAGTGACATGTGAGCAACATGTGTGCCATCTCATTATTGTACCTACATGGAGAATATTAAATTATTCAGTGAAAGAAACGTCACTATGTAGGCGAATAAAAATAATTTTGCTAAAATGTATATATACAGGCTGTCCCAAAACTCAACGTTAAGCGGGAACCAGGGAGTAGGCCAGTTTATGAGTACCCAGGGAAAAATAAGAAAAAAAAATCGGAGTCATTTGTTTTTTATGATATGAGCATTTTTTGAAAAACGTTGAAAATTTTCATTTTTGTGAATGTGATCAGAGTGTGATCAGATCATCATTGAAAATAACTAACTAGCATAAATAAAATAACACATGAACACATGGACAAGTACGCTATAAACAAAATAAATCAATTATACCATTAAAACATAACAGACAATAGTTAAATGTTCCCATTGACTTGGAAATTTTACTTAAATTTTATTTAAACACTTCAGCTAGGGACAAGTTAAAGACAAAAAGAAATAAAAATGCTAACCGAGTCATAAATTAAAACGCCATTCACCAGAAATCGCTATTCGCTGCCCTCGTTAAGGTCGTGAATATTTATTTTCGGGCTTTTGTCATTAATTTTGTCTCCCCATTTAAAGAGCCATCTCGGTGAAGTCGTGGCGTTTCTACAAGAGGAGACGGACAAGTATTCTGATTTCGTGGAACATGTGTTGCACACTCGCGCGTCTAAGCAGTCGGCCGGCGCGACTCGCGACTCGCCGCTGTGCGTTTTTTTATTTTTATCAGTCTGCTTATTGGGAGTTTTTGTCTCGACGCGAGTTGAGCGTGTTCAGGCGATGACGAACATTAATCAAATACTTCAGCCGTTGCGTAAGTTTAAATGGTTAGCTAACAAAGAACTTTTCTTTTTTTTTTTTTTTTTTTCTCCGTGCTCCATCTGCCATCAGCTTTATAGCCTTTATCAGATTCGTTGCATGTAATTTTCCTTTTGGAAGCTGCTGTCCATCAACTACAGCTTCAACTTTAATTGTGCAGCAGGATTATAACTGCTCGGCCGGTACATTTTGCCGCTTTAGTCGCGACACTACGTTTGTTCTGTCCAATAGGCCCACCGCCAGAGTATTTACGTGCTGCTGGAGGCGGATCTTATATTTTATTGACCGCTTCTGGATTTCCTCCTTCACAGTTGGAACTTCTAGGTATTGGTGGATCTCATCATTCCGAGAGAACCATGGGGCTTTGCTAATACATCGCAGGATTCGGTTCTGGACGCGTTGGAGTAATTCCGTGTTGGATGTGCTAGCTGACCCCCACAGTTCTATGGCGTAGGTCCAAACAGGCTTGAGAATCAGGTTGTATACTAGGAGTTTGTTTCCCAGTGAAAGTCGGAATCGTCCACCAAGCAGCCAGTACATGTTATTAAATTTGATCTTAAGGTGATCCCTTTTTGTCAGAATGTGTGTCTTCCAGTAGAGTCCTCTGCACTGGCGGCTGGTCCTAAAGTGCGCTCGTGCGCCGCACTACCATACCACGAGAAGTCTTCACTTCACTCAAAATAAATAATATCTTACAACATACTACATTAAAACCATAAAGATCGTACTCCAAATAAATGTGAATGTGAATTCGACCTTATTTTATAGATCACAAGGCACGTTTTTGCGAGTAAACGCGCGCGCCGTGCGGATTCTAAAATGCACGCGGGTCTCCCATACTGAATGTAGTGGGATCGGCAAAACACCGCTGGCGCGTGAGACAAAAGATACTTCATAGAAACAGTATGGGCGAAATGGAGTTCTGCGTGCGGCGCACGAGCGCCAAACAAGGACGCTATATCGTGAATACCCGCGCGTGCGACACGTCGCGTCGCGAGCGATTCGTTTTGCACGAGTCCGTCTTACAAACTCTTTGCCGTCTACGTAGAGTCAGCGCGCTGTCATTTGATGTTACATACCCGTTAGCGCGTGAATATTTAAAATGGGATATGATTAGGTTTTGTGCTTTCTGTCACGTGATACTGTGAATTAAGTGGTGCCGATTAGAGCATGCAGAACCGGAGTTGAGTTCAAGTTCGATTTTCAAGGTACTCTTAGAGAGCAACTCCGGTTTTCTCCGATTTTTTTCGAGTTTCAAGAAATTTCTTAGAATTGGCTCAAAAGGCAGAAAGAAATTAACTATTATAATGATTATAAACGTATTGAATAAAACTCACTAGTGTATTTATTATTTTTACATTTAAAATAAAAAAATCAATACATGCAGTTGGAATAGAACAGCAAAGTTGTATCTTTCTTGTTCATTCTATTTTATATCTTCATAATTTGTGGTTTACAATTCAATAAAAGATTTGTAGATCTTTATACATAATATTTATTATATTTTTTCTTACATTGTATAATCAAACTGATACATTCAGTTATCCGAATTATTTGACTGGAAGTATGATCGCAAAAATAAAAGTTGGTCGATTGTATCATCACCAAGTCCGCTCCTCAGTGACCGGCTGAGGTACCCAGCTGCTGAGAAGACTCGCTCTGCCTCAACGCTAGTAGGTGTTATACTCAAAAGGTATTCGTATAGTATTTTGAGGCAATGGCCCCGTTCGCCATTGGCATCGAAGAGCGCCATTTCCACCATTATTAATTTGTTTACGTCTTCAGCATCAGACACAACTCTTGGCTGAACATTCGTGAGAGATTTTTCGATTTCTTGCTGTAGTTCTTGCTCTGCAGTCAAATCAGCAATATTAGCATTCTCGTTTAAGGAATCATGAACCAGAGTATCGTCATGTACTACACTGTCACAGCCGAGCGCGTTCGCTGCACGTTTTGTCAAACGCTTGTAAACCTCTGTCATATGAAGGGTACAGGGAAAGAACATGCAATGTCAATATTTTTATCAAAATTAGATTTCGATGCCAAAACGTTCGCCTTGCCATGAGCTATAGTATGGTGAATAGAAACACGGAAGAAACGTGCTCAGTCACAGTGTTTTTGCTGTTTAAAATAATCACGTACACGAAAAGAAACTGACATGTCAACCAATTCAAATAAAGAAACATGATTTGTCGTCCAAAACAGGGAAGGAAAATGCAATGTCATATAGAACCAAAGGCAAGAACGTGCTTTATTTTAGGACTGGCATTCTTATAATCAATCTGTAGATGTCATTTTATAGAGGTTATTAGTGATTATTCTTCAGTTTGGTGTGCCTACACACGGACTTCAGTGGCTTGATCTCAAATCACTGGCAAAAAAAGTTATACGCCCTCGCTCACTCATCAATAAAATTCTGAGAGAAGGAGAATTTGAACTCCCATAGTAATATCCCAAAATAATGTCTAATAAAATCCAATGATATCCAAGATATAATACTACTGCCGTAGTCCCCGGCACCCGCAGTTTAATTTGGCGCCAGTGGCAGTCCAATTTGGCGCGGAAAGACATTTTAGATTTTTTTCGATTTCCGGTTTTGGAAGTTTCAAGCCCGGTTTTGGAAAAGGGTCGATTTCGGTCCGATTTTCGGTTTTTTTCGATTTCCGATGTTCGGTTTTGCATGCTCTAGTGCCGATATTTGCCTAAGCGTTGGTTAAAGGTAAGGCTTTACAATCAGGTGATCCCGGGTTAAATTCCTACTTTTCAAATGCTTTTATTTTTATATATTTTCTTATTTTTGGGACATTACTACTGTTTTCTTTTTGAAAGCTGCAGTAGTGTTGTGTTCTATGGGTGTATTCATAAAGGTACTAAAAATAATTTAAAAAACTTGTTTGGATTTTTTTTTCTTGTTTTTTGCAACTCATTGAGTGTCTTGAGAATATTCATACTAGGTACGTACATAATAAAACGCAGGCGTTTAAACATTCGGAAGTTCCGATCTTAAAATAACATGACGGGAATGTGTTGGGAAATTTGGTTTTTAAGTAGGTAGGTACTTAGCGCACTACCGGTCACTGAATTCACCAGCCGCCACTGGTCCTCTGTCCAGATGGCAACCCAGGTATTTGACGACAGTTTTGTGGGGTAGAGTCTCGCCTTTCATCTGTACCGGTGGACAGTCACCACGCCTCAAAGTGAAAGTTATGTGTGCGGACTTCGATGAGCTTGCTTGTATACGCCACTTGTTTAGCCATTCATCAACTTTGTGGAGGTGTTTCTGCAGTATGTTTGATGCCAGTATAGGGTCAACGCTGCTTGCAAGGCATGCCGTGTCGTCAGCATAGGTTGCGCTGAGGATGTTATCTGATTTCGGTAAGTCAGCTGTGTAGATGGTATACAATACCGGGCCAAGGACTGATCCCTGCGGAACTCCTGCTCCGCATACGTGGAAGGGGGAGTACTCCTCTCCAAACTTCACTTGGAACGACCGCCCATCCAGATACGAGGCTATTGTCATGTGTACCGTGTTTGGAAGTGTTTTCTTTATCTTATATAGTAGTCCTTTATGCCACAACAAAGAACTGACTAGGTTAATCTGGGAGCTAGATGTTTATGACACATTAATGCAAAGGATAGGGGACTAGAAGTACGTACTATTACAAGACATATTGCTAAGGTTAGGTTCTGTCTAGCTAGGGGCCAGAATCTAGGTACATGTTTATTAGCCCTCGCCAAGCCAAAATAGCTATTTAGGACGTCCGGTGAAGGGTAACTGGGCGTAGCACTCTACCCTGTATAACCCCACACACCGGCCAACCAGAAACGACCGTTGATTTAGTATTTCTTTTTTAAATAAGCTGGGTCATCAAAGGATGGGTGGATAAGTTATTTTTCCGAAAAGCTAGGCTGCGGCAACAGCTAGCAGCTAGTGTACATTAAAACTCAATACTAACACTACAGAATAAATTATTTACAGTAGGTTTACCTAATAATGCCAACGCCATAAAACACTCCTGAACGTTTTACCTCAATTTGGGTTACTGTATGTTTGATTATATTTTGTTGTAACTTGAATATATAGGTGTTCTGATTAGCCACTTTTAATAAACACGGTGAATAAATTCACAGTCCGCGGCCGTCCGCGGCTGCCCACCTAAATTGTTTCCGATTGACAAACGCACCGAGCCGTTCTGCGTCCAGCCTCTCACTAAACAAATCAAACATGATTGATGATTTTGGCAGAATCGACAACCGCGGCCGCTGCGGGGGAAGTAAATAATGGATGTTAGTACCTTCAATGTACCGTGAAATAGTTTCATTTGATAGATGCCGATTTCGGTGCCGGCACCGATTTCGCCTTCCAAAAAATCATTCACATATTATGTTGGAAAAAAATTTCTTGTTTTCAATTGTTTGCGCTCGGTGATAGTTGCTGAAACCTAATGGAAACTTACTACAAACGTCGACTGTTCTCTTTTGATTGCCTCAGATAAGGTAAAAGTATGTTTTTATACCTGACATGGGTTGCCTACATCATTTACTACTCCCATCCGTCTAAACTCTTGGAAACCACACGCATTTGGTAATGTTTAGGTTTGTCGTGGCATTGAGATAAAAGGGCGGCGTCTTTCTCGCCTTACCTCAAAAATCCATTAGCGAAACACGTGCGATCGTTAGAAGGAATTGTGCCCGTGGAGTTGGAATTGGGCGCTCGTTTTGTGGTTTTTTTATGGACAGACCGGCACAGGTGGCTGTGCCCAGAAGTTCAAATTACTTTTCATTAGCTGACTTTACTTATCATGGCTGGAACTGGAGAAATCTCTCGAAGACATCAAACCTTTGTCATCTGTCTACTTAAAGTTCTCCGGTGTGTAGATTTGTGGATTCCATAGAACACTAGAACACACCTCCACAATGAATGAATTCCACACAGAATCCACAAAGGTTCCACAGATCGGCCAACTTAAAGTAGCATAGATTTATCTTTAAAAACATGCAATACCGACTTTTTCTAGCGGCTTCGCTCGTTTGATATTTTAAGCCTTTTCGCTCCGTCATCGGACCGTCAGATATTCCCACATAGCAAGAAACATCGCGGCCGGCTGGAGGAAGACGATCGCCGATCTCTGTTCTGTGGATATTTCAATTATCCGATTATCAGGTGACCTAGATCACGTTTTTTAAGATTTTGACAAACATACGACAGTCTCTTTCCCATATAAGTAAATCCAGTGTCATGAACATTTTAGTCAAATCAATACTTCCCGGAAGTCCACACTGAGAATCATATATCCTTATACGCACACACTATCACAGCCAGCAGCCCTTCTGGTTTTTTTACCAAGATGGCATTGGTGATACTGGTAACAAGAATTTCCGCCATTTGACGAATATCAAAGGCGTACTTAATCAAGTGTATGCGAACGGTTCAAGGTGGTTGTCGTTTATTTGCAAAGTCGTCTAGAGGTCTCTGCAATTTGTCGTTTTACTGGTTAATATTAAATGAAATCTGTTAAAAATATAAAAACAACTTGAGAAATTAGGTTAGAATTTGCCAGTTTGTAATTGAGACATTAAGAGAGAGGTTAGTTTGCCGACCGCGGTAGCACCGGGGCGGGGCGGAAATGGGGCAGAGGAGGTCTAACCAAACTCGACCGACCAGAGCCAGTGGACTGCAGTCAATTAGAATTCATTGGGTTGTCTCGCTCATTGCCACTTGAACTTGTTCGATTCGCGGAGAAATAAAATATTCAACAAATTTAACATTCCGCGACGGAGCGAGCTCGGCTTGTTGAAGTATTGGTTCAAATATTGAGTGCAGAATCGGCAATGCTGCCGCACTTCTCTTGCGAAATTTATTTATTGCGGACTATTGCATATTTCAACTATTTCACCTGGCTGGCTGGACTATCAGAAACCGATAGGTCGCGTCGACGTTCATGAATGAAAACCGAATGTAACCGAACGCTTGTAGATGGCATCCGACTTAATGCAGAGATTGGTTATACTTGTATTTTACGAGCAGGAATAGGAGGCACAGGCGCGCATGCCTGTGCCTCCTATTCCTACCTATCACTTCCATTTCCATCTTAAACATTCCCTTGCCCCTTACTACGCTCAGATTTTACCCGATTGGGTTTGTACCACCGCACCGTACTGGACGTAAGTTGGCTACATAAAAGTCTCGGCTGTGTTCTCCTCTAGTCCAGTATTCTAAAGGAAGTCTTCGGCGGCGTGGCGCCTACCTTCTCTAAGGTGATGTTGGCTGGTCGGAGCATGTAGTTTGGCCCCTCTGACTCAGCTACCCATACGAGATTACATGTATAAAATATAATAACGAAACAAAAAATAATAGTTAATTGACATATTTTATGAATACTTAGAGCAGTTATAAGCTTATCAACCCAGTCATACAGCCAAAACGTCTGAATTAAAGTACTACGGGACTGCAAGGTTGTGGAGGCCGTTGGAGGAATGCCAACACTAATGTGCCTTCTCCACAGTATTAACCGAAATGAGTTGCGGCCAACTATCACCCGTTAATTACTCTCTGTTCCATACTGCACATACCAAAATTGCATGCCCTGGCATCCATTGGCCGTGTTGGAGGAAACCTCCGTCTTGCTGCCGGAATAAGAGTGTGCATGTAAATCTTGATCACATTGAAGTCATTGTGTTGTATAGAGGGATAGAGTCACTTGTCTTTTATGGAACTGGGGTGAAATTTATTGCATTTTAATTCTCCTATAATCATCATTGTTTAGCATTTTTAGGATGAAGTAATGAATAACTTCCTACAATTAAACTGTCACATAATCAAATCAAATCTTGAACAGATTTTTAGCAGTCTGTATGAAAGAAACTGAGGCTGACAATAACATTTGTCACATTTTGTCCTTAACGTTCAAATTAAAGGTTACTTTTAGTTTTAAACCTAGAACTTCGGAAGCATATCTATCTATCAATAAAGTCTGGAACAACATTGGAAGAACTAGGAAGTTGCAATATCGACTCTAACTTTTGTCAACTTCAACATTGTGTGGGTGTCCGACGGAACTGCTCAGAGGGTACCTGGACCCGCCTTGCCTCCAATGTAGGCTTAATGCGTGTGTAATCTGGCTGATTGGCTCTCGTGTGCCAAATGAAGCGCAAAGCAACCCTTCTCTCTCCGGACCTCTGCCGACCCGTCTCCGTTCACTTCACTTCCTCGCTTCGGATTTTCTGGCCTCCCGTACGTCGAAATTCAGTAGCATCGTTCTAGGTCAAATCTGCTGATCCTTTGTGATGATCGCTGCTTTGAAAATTGAGAGCGAATCAAAGCGCATTGGAGCGCGTACAACAACGGCGAATCATATGTAGCGAAGAGTTAGGTTCTTGTATCACTTGAATTTGAACATTCCTAGGAATGGGGATACATTTCTCCCGCCAAATTAGCTTCTTATAAAACTTTATTAAATGGCTTCTGCTAAACTAACAGCTCAACTGCGAGGGGAGACAAGAGTGAGCCGGGCGGTATTAAATACGGTCTGAGGAAGTGAATACGCCGCGGGCTGGTGAGGTGTTTGCGAAGAATTATGTATGAATGTGCCTCAAGACGCGAGGGGATGATTTGCTTGTGTGCGGATGCTTTTGCAGACGGCAAATATAAATATTATTTAGGTAAAGTTTGTCTTCCTCGACACGCCTCGAGTGGGTAGGACGGAGGGCTCCTCGATCTACATAATTTATATTGTCACAAAATCGTGCCGATGTTTGAACGGCGCTGGAAGAATCTGATTTTATGGGCGTCAAAACTTTTAGTTGGCTTCAACTCGAATGTAGCAGCGATGTAAATAGAGATAAACGCGGAAGCTAGAAGCAATCTAGTTTTAATCAAACTCGAGCGATGGTATTTCCGCTAAGCGACGCTCGGAAACTTGAGGAACTCGACGTCGGAGCGGCTTGGCAGTTCGCTCTCGCCGCATTATCATATCGTCACGCCTCACCGAGGACGCGGCCGCGCAGAGGCGGCTCGGGGGCGCGGGGTGCGGGGAACAGTTTCGCCGCTCCTGCCGGAGCCGCCCCCGCCGCCGAGTTGCCGTTGTTTCCTCGTCCTCGGAAGTTCGGGCCGACCCCGGAGGAGAACCCGCTCCCCAGATTCCTTTCGGGCGGAGTCATCGAATTAAGATTTACGCGCTACAGAGTCGGTCGGGCCGAATAAATTGTGCGATCGCGTTACCATTCCGGCCCGATATTTTATCGGCAACGTTTTAAGGTTCTTTCGGCTGCCGAATTGATGAGGTTAGCGTACTGTGCAGAAAGGCTATAAAATATACCGCCAGCAAAGGGATTCCGTGCTTTAAAATCGGTAATTCTTTTAACATTTTCCTAAATATCTTTCGGTATGCGAATCCGTAAGTACCTAGATTAGCCAAACCGATCTGTGGTCATCTCACATTAATCGCAAATTCATTCAACGTTCACTGGGAACACTAGTGGCACTATTTGCTTCTGAATTTACAGCGCTATTTTCTGAGTACTTTTAACATAACCTTCACTTTTAATGAATAAATGTTATGCATCATTTTCCCTCGCACGCCGCACACGTGTGAACAAGCTGCTCCACTGTTCTGATAATGGGCAATATTTATTCATCGTGAGCCGGCCGACCCTCCGGTGTCGACGAGGATGTTTCTTTATAGAAAGAGTTACAGTTCCTTGTGCGTTATTGCATTCGCACAATAGTCTTGTGGATAGTTCTACGAGACTTCACAGACGCGTGAAGTTACTACGCAGTCCATTATCTTTTCCCTTATTAACTGCAACGAATTAAAAAGTATTACGAATTAGAAAGTAGAATGTCGTTGATTAACTGTGATAATGTTAGTCTACGTGGTGGTTCCGTGCTAATTTTAGGGTCTCGCGGCTGTATCATGCTTATTACAACTAGTAAAATCGGCGGTATCACTACTAGAACGCAATAGAAGGGTGGGATTTCTTCGATGATGATAATGCGGTTCAGATAATGTGCTGATCAATTATTCTTATCCCATTGCGATTTTGGTCAAATTGCAATCTTCAATGCATATCAAAAGTTGTTTAGGAATGCATGTACTCCTTTATTTTCATTTTCTCCTACCAATCCAAACTAATAAAAACCCACAATCTGTAACAACGCGCCGTCGTCGATTTTATGTTCGCCTATAAGCCAAGAACCACTCAATCATTTCACATCTGTGAGAATAATGTGATTTGTATACCTATGTTTTAGAATTAACTAATAAAATCTTTTTTACTTTTACTTTACTTTACATGAGGTTTTCACTGACGTTTTTTATGGCACATCTAAGGATGCTTATAGAATAGGTATGTGCCACCGCGAAGCGAAGTCGCGGGAATATATAGTTATACATATTTCTCTCCCGTAACCGACGAGCATGCATGAAGAACATTATGGGAGTGGAAGAGGCGGCAGAGGTGTGTCAGGATCGTGGCACGTGGAGATCCGTTGTCTCTGCCTACCCCACCGGGAAACAGGCGTGACGCTATGAATGTATGTATGTATATTTCTCAAAAACCATCCGAAATAAAGTAATAGTTATCACTGTACTGTTTGTTGTACCACTAACGAATGCATGCCATGCGTTAGATAGGCGTCTTGACATAGTCCTCGCTCGATTTGGATAATGAGTCCTCGCGTCGACAAAGATAAGGGAATGAGTCAATCTTCGTTAGCGCGTGTGCGAGATCGAGTCGTAGGCTCGAGTGTGCTCCTGATGGTAGCCTGATAGGCTCACGAGAGCTTTGTGGGCACGAGACGCGACGACGACGCTACCATAATCTGCAGTCGTTACTTTATTGGACGATCGTTGGACACGCGTGGCACAATAATGTAATTGTTGCGGATTGGCCTTACACTGAAATTACCATGAAATTACAGATAATTTTGTACTCATATGGTGGTAGGTATTTATATTGTTATATATTAAATTTATGTATTGTATTAAATATTATTCTTATTTGATGTATTGTGTAATTTGTTTCTGCAATGCACAAGGTGGAGGGAGATATGGTAGAATCTTTTGAAATAATGTGCACAATGGAGTGTATTGGACAGGTGGCAATACTGTATCGTCTATATAAGGAGGTTTTGTCTTTGGTTTATGTCAGCCATTAAAGTAATTTGCTTGTGACTGCTGTGTACGTTATTATCCGTATCTACGTGCATCCCTAAGATAAAACCCATCGGAGCTCTCCAGGACATTACACACAACATTGCAATTTCAATCTTGTTCACGGCAATACTTTTGGCATTTCTTGAAACAGGTTTCTTTTCTCATTAGGTTTTCCTTTACGAGTGTCTGTTGGCCTTAGTTAGTCAGTCAGTGTGTTCCTATAATCCTGATTACATTACATTTGAAATCCATTTGTATTTTCCACATATTTTTAGTTTCAAAACGTACCCTTCAAGTAAATTTTCGTGTCTGCGGTCGTAGGCGCGTCGAATCGAAGATCCCATTGCTAAGGAACCGATGAATAATAAATAAATCTTCGATTCCTCACCCCTCCCTCGCCTCAGACTCCCCCGCTGCTGCCAACCCCCTTCACCCCTTGTTTGCCGAGTCCTCCGCTGAGCTCTTAATCCGCCTCCACGTGAGCAGATCTCATCTCGCCTGCACTGGTTCCTGCCTAGCTTTACCTCCTTTTATGGAAGCATTCATTTTAGATCTGTTACAAATGCTTGCACGTCACAATCATCAATTATGTGGCGCGATCCCATCGTCAGCTTTAAATTTTTATGCAGCGTGATTTATGGACCATGCCGGTTCTTTCAATCTGCATGAAAAATAAGTGGATTCCAAAAGTTTACTGTTGGGAAATTAGATAGAAATAATTCCCTTCTCCATGGGTTAGGTATTTTCGAAAATGTGTATGGAGAACTCAATATTTTTTCAGCTGCAATTTCGCTACCGTTGGTTTATTTAAATCTACTTCGTTTTTTATGCAGGTGAACCCCCTGAAAGAGCCGGAATGGCACAAAATCAACCTATATAGCGCAAACTGGGCTGAATTGCATGATGATGATGATTATGTTCCAATTTGACTTTATTCCAGCATACATTATCTCAGTATTATAACTCGCCATGTCTCCATTGTCGACAGTGCCGCGGCGGCGACTGAACGAGTACATATCCCACTACGAGCCGCTGCAATATGACGCGACGCGCACGCGCCGCTCGACGCACGCGCACCTGCCGCTCGACTTCCACGCGCACGGCAAGCACTTCCGGCTGCGACTGCGCAGGGACCTCTCCGCCTTCACTGATGACTTCAAGGTGAGCTATCCCCTCAGTGTTTGTTTAGTGTACAATGCTAGACAAAATTGTAATAAATAAACCTGTTTCAGATAAAATGATTGCTATTCTACTCGAAGAGAATATTCTTTGGAAGGTTATGGTTTTCCATTCATTCACTGACCATACGCAGTAGAGATCCAAGCGAAAGTCGGGAGGTGTGAGAGAGTTTTGTTTCGATTAGTTTTTAGTCAGGGATGGAAAATGTTTTGTCCGTTCGAGATGGGCTCTCAGTAGCAGAACTAATTTAGAACCCTTTCCTGACCTTTTTTCCATCCCTGGTTTCACCATTCACATATTACTGTAGAAGTGCAACGATCTTCATGAACTATTCATGTACTATATCATGAACTTTTTCATAATAACCCAAAGGTTGGCTGGGGGAGAACGCCTACTACGGTGTTAAGCTGTACCTTTTGCAAAAAACATTTCAAGTGCAATAAATATATTTTGATTGATTGATATTCTTTATCTATGTCGCTCAATTCTCCGTCCGTCGGCATATACTTGAGAACTAAAACGCAACGATGACGTCTTGTGCAGGTGGAAGGTCCAGGCGGAGTGCAGCATGAGGTCAGCGGGGACCACATCTACCACGGAGAGCTAGTCGGTGAGTACAAAATTTTTCGCAATTTTTCTGAGCAGCGATATGCCGATGGACCAATAACACGAAAACTCGTTTCACTCAGCCCAGTGCCGCCGTGCAGCTTGGCGGTTCTTAAAGGGCGTCATACCTAGACGACATTTGAAGACTCCTAGGTTAAAATTTTTGGGGACCATATCCTTGCGAAAATGGCAAGGTTTCGGAAAAGTCAGAATTCAACGAAAAAACGGTGTTCAGCAAGTCTGCGACGAGTGTGTTTGCAACTGATACGTTTCTCTCGATTCGTTCAACTTTATTGATACTGTGTGTGACTATCCCCCTGTAAACTTCGTTCGCGCGAGAAGGCGAAAGAAGTCAGTCTGTTGGCCAGACGCTCATTGTCACCCAACTGCTGCCTCGCTCGCTGCCGTATATCCATTGTTTTATACTATAAATTAATGCAGTTCGTCACACTCATTGTTCTGTGGTCGAATCTAACTGACTACCAACTCAGGGCACTAGTTTGAATTTAGTTCATGGTCCTTACTAGCGAATGCATTCTATCGCAATCTGTATGCACTAGCTATCAGATGAAACTGTGTGTAATGTCGCGCTGTAATAAATAGCGCTCTCGTATGATGAAGACCCTTGAGCTTAATCTAAAAACTTTTCTCCGCACTTGACTCTTGAAGCTTGGATCGATGTGCATGACTCGGGGAGGAAGGAACCCGCGAGCGCCGCTGCAGGGTGACGTAGAGACTCGAGGACGAGACGTGCCGAAATCAACAAGACGCAGACACAATGGAGCTCCGGAGAGTTGACTTAGGGGCGGGGCGGGGCGGGTGTGGGGCTGTCGCAATAATCCAGTCTGTAATTGTGCGAATGCAGGCACACATTGTTCAAGATGTGCCAACCTCCTCGAGGGTATCAGTCATAGAGAAGCTAGATGAGAAGAGTTTTATTTAGCTGTAATTTTTAGTAAAAACCAGTGTCGCCAACGCGGAGAGTAGCGCGGGAAGGCACAACTTCGTAGTCAACGTATCAGGCACCCTTAAATTTCACGTGCGGTGGGTCGCGTCTATTCCGTGAACGCGCAATGATGCAACGCCACGCCTACTTCAACGACGTCGCGACTCCGAACACTTTCAAGGCTCAGGGAGCTGGTGGTGACACGAGGCAGCCGGCCGAATAGAATACGGCCGAATTAAAATATAAAATTTACACGAAAATTTTTATGCGTCTAATTTTCTAATATATCTTGTAAGAGCGGTATTCTTGGTTGGTGGCAACCACAGAGCATCAAATGCGCGCGCCCCTCCTAGAGGCGCCCTGAGCGCGATTTCTCTACAACGCCGTTGAAGCCTGTGGGCGTGGCCTATGACTTACATATGTGTGTTGTGCGTGTGCATTTGTTTTGTGCGTGTGCCTAACTTGCTCCTCTTTGTGTGTAGTGTCGATATTAGCACACACACACACATACGAAGCGCTAGCAGCACTGCGTGTAGTTTTTGGGTTTCAAATATTATCGCTTAGGGCGTCTCTAGTAGGGGGCGCGCGCGGTAGGTATTTGATGCTCTGTGGTGGCAACGTACCCAGTTTGCTTAGGGCGACCCCTTCGTACCTCTCTTCTCTGTGGTAGCAGCGAGCGGCGCTTCCCGACTGTCCCAAGTTGAGACGTTACGTGGCCTTGATAAAGAGATACAGCTCTCGCTTCTTTGTCTCTGGGGATTTGCGGATATCACGGTCGCACTTCTGCTGTAGTTACGACTCGACGCGACGTAAGAGAGCAACTCCATTTGTATAGCAGATGGGCTTCTGTGATAAATGACTTGTGGTTAAGTGGTGCGACAATGGCCTCCCATGCGAAGAGGTCTCGATTTTGTCAGTCTCAGTAGCCAAACTCAAAGTGTGGAGGGGACAGGACTCAGACACAGGAAACACAGAAATTTTCCGAACGAAATAGAAAATGTTTTACTATGTGTACGGCAACAAAATGGCGCTCGGAACAGCGTTGGATAAAAATCGAGGGGTGAGGTGATGGGGGTGCATACAGCACTGATAGGTTAGAAATGTCGATATAGTATCTACGTTTAATCGACAGCGGGCGGATGTCGACATAATCCAAATGAACCTAAGTCTGTCCAACAATTTTGTAAGGTCAAAGTATATGAATTCATTAAAGATAAAACAAGGTTGGTCTTTTCTAAATTTTTAAAAGAGGGTCCTAACTCTGTTAACCGCATAGGGGACGTGGGTGTCTACGTCCAGGCCAGCGGTAACTTTCATCAGCTTCGGCGATCTTCGAATGTCCTTACAACGTCGCATGCAGTCTAACTTTGGATGGTTGACCATCAAAATTTCGAGGCTAGTCGGTTTCGGATTCCATCTAAAACTATAGGTCCCTTCCCTCACTTGGTTGGTAGGATTTGAACTGAATGAGTTTCGTCGAAACGGCTTTGAAAATATTTCGTTTATTCCGTCCAGTTCAATGTAGCCGGCACGAATAAAGGGACTGACATAACAGGATGTTGTGTGCTGACATCAACATCAAGGGTAATAGTGGTGTAGTCAACCATGTCAGATTCCAGAAAAACCCGCGTTCCCTTCTATTGTAGGAAGCAGGGATGGAGACGCTTGAAGTTGGGTCACGATACTCCCGACATGAGTCATACGTTACTGCGGGCCACTATAAAGAAAGAAAGAAATTATTTTATCGTCACAAAATTATTCACAAAAATTATTTAACCAAATATAAAAAAAACACGACGAAAAGGGAGCCCACTCAGCTGATTCATTATGCAAGACAGCGAAGCTGATTTTCAGGGCTCCTGTTTTCCTCCTTTAGATAAGGCTAAAAAACAACAAAAACATGACAGTAATGAAGAAATACAAATAACAATAATAATAATTTGAGGCTAACTTAGCCCGCAACTGTGTGACGAGGGTGTATGCGTGTGTGAGTGAGAGTGTGCGAGTGAATATCTATTCACCTTCAATGTATGTTCCTGTTTTGTTACTTAAACAACTTCCGTCGCGTTTGAACTTAATGCCCTGCACGCACGCGCGAGCATTGCGGATTTATGTAAAGTTACGTTATCTGCTGCAGCAGCAGTGGCTGTAAAATGGCACACAGTGGTAACATATTCGTACGACGACGCTCGCGATTCAGTGTTGACGCCACTGGAAATGCAAACCTTTAAACTGTCGCCAGCGACTATCCCGTAAATCCTGGCGTATCCCCGCGCCGCGTATAGTCAGTCCCCCGGCCATTGTGCGACACGCGGCGAGGATCCGCTGCGTCGACCGACGCGCTATCTTTTTCTAGAGATAAAGCTGCTATTGTTTGGAGCCCGCTTCGGAGAGACGTAATAAGTTGCCCGTGAGCCGGGCGGGATTGTGTTTCTCTTTAATCAATCGAGATGTGATCTGCCGAGTGCAAGCGAAGTCTTTGTTTAGACGGGCCTGGGGCCTGAGGCTGCCAGGGTTGCCAGGTGCCGGGGATTTCTGGGATTGTCCCGGGCTAGGCTCCAATGTCCCGTGTCCCGGGCGAAGGATCATTTTGTCCCGGAGAGTGCAATTTGTCCCGGAAAGAAAAATATGTTTGTAGGTAAATACGACTTGTCGTCGCGCAAAGAAGCCGGCGAACAGAAGTCCAGATGCTGATAAATTACTCAAATTAGCAACTCACAAGAAATATGAATAATTAATGTAAAGGAAGATTTCTACTTTCATTTTAGTGTAGTGTTGCTTACTAAAGTTGTTTGCTATAAAAAAAACACTCTACAAGTTCGCGGAAAAAATTCTCCGCCTTATTTGTGAAGGACTGCAGGTAGTAGTCCAGGGAAGGCTAACATCAGATCTAGCAAGCCTATCTGTCAGTCCCGTCCACAGATGAGGGCAATAATTACTAGATGGGCTTCACTTTTCACGCCGCTGTCCCGAGCGCACCGGCCTTTCGTCCTATGGGCTGTCACGAGCCTCTGTGAACACGGTGTCGCTAAAATTACTACCAATCACGACTTACCTACAGCAATTCGCACAGAAGGCTTCGCGGCGACTCAGCTATCGCATGTCGACATCTCCAGCAAATGAGACCGCGCAAAGACTTTCGCAGCCTCTACTATAAGTGGTAACTCTGACAGCAGATGCTTAGTCGACCGTCTAGCTATAATTAATTTGATCTGTGGTCCTATCCACGAAATAAGGTCTTTTGTCAGCCTCGGTAGCTCAGTGGTGCGGTCGGTCGACTGTTGTTAAGCCCTGCATGAGCGCGGTCATTACTTGGATGGGTGACCGCACGACCGTTGGAAGCTGATCGTGGTTCGGATTCCACGTAAAACTGTAGGTCCCTTCCCTTCTTACCTTACTAGGTGGTAGGATTTATCCCGCCCGAGTTGATACCACAGCACTGAATGAAACGTCGGTCGAAATGTAAATAGTTCGTGTTTTCCGTACAGTTCAGTGTAGCCGACATGAAATGAAGGGAAGCACTGACATGGCACCTAGTTCACCCGGTTGTATGGGCTGACATCACGAATGTTGTAGGTGATGTAGCCAACCATGTCATTTTCCATAAAAAAAAAGGACCACGATATGCACTACGATAAAAGTAGTCTAACCAGACATTGTTCTACTGTGGTTTAACGTCTGCATCGAGTCGTGGGATATCGTGCCTGTAGTATGAAGTAAGTCAACTGGTACTTAGATGCGGAGCGCCGTCCACGCCTGCTTTTCCCCTCTAACCAACTCAAACGCTTTAGCAGGCCTCACGCACTCTATGTACTTGCGCGCGCTAACTATCTACCGCCCGACGGGCCGCCCCGGCGCGGCGGTCTATTTCAGTGGAAATTCGTCAGCCGCGCGAAGTATACATAGACGCTCGCCCACGCAACTGCGCGCAGCGATTGGTGACGTGAAACAGTAGGCTATTAAAGCCCGAAGGTAGGAACATTTTCTATGGAGTGATTTATCTGTTACGAAGTAACTATTAAGCAATCTGTGGCTCTGGTCCCGTCTATATCGAATGCACTTGCAGTCGACATCGCCAGGAACTCGGAGAACAAGACAGGCGTATGCGAAACTCGTTCAGTCCTCAGATTGCCCCGCTGCTGCGCTCCGCCACTCTACGTCTAACTGAACCGTTAATAGTTTCCAGGCGCATGCGGTACATTTGTACAGTACATGTCAATTACTGTTTCGCTCGCTGGAATTTCGAAAGCTTTCCTAACTAAAGATTTTCAGGGAAGTATAGACGGTGTGTATAGGCGGTAGTACTCGAAATGGGGTGATTCTACGGCTTGAAACTGAATGAACAACTTGTGTTCTAAAATTTTGAGAATGAAATAATTGGAAAATGTTATATTTCCTTTCGGTTACATAAAAAAAAAAACCGTCCAAGTGCGAGTCGGACTCGCGCACCGAGGGTTCCGTACCACCACGCAATTGACCAGTTTTTATTATTTGTTTTTTACTTTAGAGTTTGCACTATAATCACACCAAGTTTGACGCTTGTATGACCATTTTTACGATAAAGCTAAAACAAACAAAAAACCTGCCAATTGCAAGTCGGACTCGCGCACCGAGGATTCCGCACAACAACAAAAAAACATTTAAAATGGATGTTTCTTGTATGGGGACCCCTTAATGTTTTTTTTTATTATTATTATTTGTTAGGATATCAGCCATAATCACACATATTCTGTGAAAATTTCAACCGGTTTCCTATTATTACAGTTCAAAAGATACAGCCTTCAGGCTAGGCGTATGCTGGCGCGCAGACATTTCTGCGCGACGTAGATCTGTGCGGCGCGGGCCGCACAGATTTTGTATTCTACAGACATGTATGAACCTGCGTATGCTGCTCGGCAGGCGCGTGCCGCACAGGCACGCGCCTGCTTCGCGCAGTTTCTGCGTCTGCGTCGAGTTGTACTCAGTGTACAGTTTCTGCGCGCAGGCGACGCAGCTTCGTGTTGTTTTCTTGTATTTCTTGCCACTTGCTACATCAACAGACGAAAACACGCTGCCGCAGCATACGCAGAGTGCTGCGTCTGCATCACCTGCCTCACGCAAAATCTGTAGCTACGATGTCTGCGTTGTCTGTGGCTGTGCCGCCTGCGCGCCAGCATACGCCTAGCCTTAAAGACAGGACAGGTGGGAACGGCATAGGCTTAGTAATAGGCTTCCGTACTGATATGGAAACCCAACAACGACATTACAGATCAGGATCAGTTACTACTAATATTAGGGTATTAAGTCCAAAATTGTTAACTCGAACTTCAAAATAAACCCTTAAAATTGTTAGTCATTGATGAATCGATTTTAATTCGGCAATGGTGGTTTTCTGTTTGAATTTGATATATTGGGAACTTTTTTAATCAGTCAGACAAATCGGGTCAGGTGCTACAGGGCACTACCACCAGTCTATCCTTAGATAGAATACACTGAAAGTCTATCTAAGCCATCCCTGAGCGCCGCCGCCCTCGCCGTGTCACGAAGTAATTTCGCTCACGCTCCCGTAGTCAGGCGGCGTCGCGGGCCCATATTTCTTTCCCTGCTAATGCTCCGGACAGCATCAAAGTCCAAGCTAATTGGAAAGCGCGGGCGAGCCTGCGCGGCCGCCCGACTTGTAAATTTTTGTAGGGCGCTACGCCGCGCCGCCCACCGCTCTCGTAGCGGCTCTACGAAAAGCACTCAAGCTACCGCTACGCCGCCGCCGTAGCACTCTGTCGGGCCGCAAGAGTGTGCCCGCTGGCGCACGGTGAATACGAACGACTGGCGCCCGCAATAAAAATGAAATACCGCCGCGGAGGCCAGGTGCCTTATTCTGAAACCTAACGCCTAATCAGCGACAGCGGCTCTCGTCTCGTCGCCGTCTGTCTGTGTGTCTGTATTTTGCACACGCACGCAAACTAATACGCAACGACATGAGAGTGTGTGACCACCACGAATGACTGAATGTTGACAGCTATAAATAGAAAATTTACCCAAAATAATAAATTTAAATTATTCGTAAAAATATTTTTCTTTTATCTTGCATCTATTAGTGACCGTACCTAATTATAATTTTTTTTTAATTCGCTTTCAGCGGTTTTCATACATTATTAAATACTTGTAGTACAAACATTTCCTAAGTGTTGGTAACACTGAACTGTCGATATCGTCCGTGACTAGAGAGGTCTGGCGAGAGGGTCTTGGCTGCCGCCGAGTCGGTCTCGACTCTGGCTCTCGCGGCGATCGACGACGACGATACGTCATAGTGGCGTTAGGAATACAAATTTTCATACAAAAGAGAGCTAAGCGATATTCGCTCTCGCCTAAGCGAGATCGATTAGGCGTTAGGTTTCAGAATAAGGCCCCAGGCCGCCGCACGGTGTTCGAATTGCTGTAATTACGGGCTCACTTTGTGTTTTCGAGCAAACACTGTCGTGTAAAATATTTTTATGTATGCTTTATGGTTTTTTATACACATAAAATATTTTTCATTGTGTTTTATAAACATAAATTACAAAACAATTATTAATAATTACAAAAACAGTTCAAATACAGAAATCATGTCTTAAAATTTTATTTAAATTGAACAATTTAAATAAAATTTTCAAAATTTGTAAAAAAAATTATTAATATAGTCATTGAAATAAACAGTATATGTAATTGTATAATACACCGTTGAATGTATGACAACCTATTATATTTATTTTTAAAGCAAATACAACATTTTCAAATACAATAGTTTATTTCAGTTTACGACTACATAAATTCAGTGTCTGAAGAATAATCGTCGTGATGGTTTTGACCAATCTTGATATTGGCCGGTCAACAAAAATTTCGTACGCCTTTTCTTCGTTGCAGAGTTCAATGTGGAAAAGTATTTTATTCCGCGACGAAATACGCAGCGACGACGAACAGGTGTTGATGGGACAGCAGTTGCAGGTGTTGGATCTACAGGTATCTGACCAGTGCTGCTGTTCGTCAGTTGGTGTCATAGTGACGTCTTTAGAGAGCCATTCAGCGTATCTGGATAGAAAATAATCTTTTCGTTTTTTTTTTTTATGGAAACTGACACGGTTGGCTACATCACCTACAACATCCGTGATGTCAGCCCATAACACCGGGTGAACTTGGTGCCACGTCAGTGCTTCCCTTCGGTCGTGCCGGCTACACTGAACTGGACGGAAAACACGAACTATTTACATAGCGGTTTCGACCGACCTTTCATTCAGTGCGGTGGTACCAATCCGGGCGGGTTAAACCCTACCACCTAGTAATATAAGAAGGGAGTCATATCCCTTAGTCGCCTTTTACGACATACACGGGGAGAGATGCAGTGGGGCTATTCTTTTTAAGTACCGGCCCCACACGGTACAAAACGGTACACGGTACAAAGCTTTCTTGTATCGCAACAGGAAGTTGTTTGAAAACAACGGAACCTTGCTCATTACTTCTTCTTCTGATATGCCAGGTATCGCCGAACAGATGAGCTGTACCATGCGTTGTCGAACGTCATTTGTATTTGCACGAGCGACAAGTTTATTCTCCCATAGAAATTCTACCAACTGTAGGCGACTGAATTCCGCAAGGCGTGCACCTACTAACAAAATTCAAAATTGAACTAACTTTATATGAGTTTCGATGGTACAGAATGGTATTGCTGTGAAGGTACTTAAGTATATTATATATATAAATAAAAATTAGAGTGAAACAAATCGTACTTTTTTAGTTACGGTCCACTCAATTATGCCTATTAAGCGAAAAAAACATTTGTTTGCCAAGACTTACTTAAAAAAACACACAGAATTAAGGGGGCCAAGAATGTACATTAAAAATAAGTCAGTACATACCTGATTAGGCAGCCCTCATTATGACACCCACTTTATTAAATTCTGACACGTAAGTAGTGAGAAAACAATTGTCAAACAACACCCTCCGATAGCTGCGAACACGCGCGACTGAACCTGTGCATGTAAACGGTCCTATTCGTGGAGTGATTAGTGGCGTATTAATAGAACAGTATTTCCCATAATTCGCGTTTGGTTTTACCAACTATCTAGCTTACATATCCACATAGTTATTTTCGAATCCAAGAGATGGCGTTGCTGGCTTAAGTGAGCTCGTAATCACAGCCATTCGAACACCGTGCGCCGGGCCAGTCGGAGCGTGCAAGACGGAAACACAGCGGCGATGTATGCGCGCACTGTTTGTTGTGCTGCGGGGCAAACGGGAGCCAGTGCGTTGGGTAAATGCAAGTTAGTTCGTCGTAAACGCGACTCGCACGCCCGTTTCATGCGCTACAATGTTGCGTGAAGTTTATAAACCATTAGGGAAACGGTCTTTGTGGTTTATTCGTTGTGGCTTTGGCTCGCGGGGCTCCATCTCGGCTTGGAGGGCATGCGTGTAACTAACTGCCGTATTCTGTGGTAGAGTGTTTTCATTTTACGAATGCACGAGGGTTATGAGGTAGGAGGTGGTGTGAGACCGCGCGGAGCTCAGTAGGGAACGACTCGGTTCGACGGAGCGACGCGGAGACGTGTAGAACGTGTGTACCGACCTGGCATCGAGTTCGTTCTCTACTGTGCTCCGCGCGGTCGCCTCTCGCTCCACTTCCTACATCGTACCCCGCGTGCCTTCGTAAAATGAAAACACGCTAGTTGTATATTCGCTTAAGGCGCCTAGTAACGGTAACGCCAGCGGCGTAGCGCGTGGTAGTTTTTCATAGGGGTTTTTTTGGTTACCGTATAGCTTGTATAGAAAATAATAAAATTTTACAACCAAAAACGTGTGGTCGATAGACAAAGAATTGTTCTATACGAGTATTTTGCAGTTTAGTTTTTTGCCTTTAGATTGGTCTAGTTATCGCGGGCTACTTCTTCAAAAATCCACATGTGGCGTTACTACGCGGGCTGAACACTACCAAAAATATGTTTCTCCCTATTGGTGTTTCTCGTAAATCACTGTGAGTTTGATGTTAAAAAAGCCCCAGTTGCACTCCGGGAGTGCCGGCAGAAGTGAAAACTTTTTGTATTTCCGAAAATAATTCTTAGGTGGTTATAAAAAAATCTAAACACCCTAAAAAAAATTAAACACTGTAACATTGCTTAAAAAAGAAAACAAAAGAAAAAAAACAAAAAAATTTGAGGGATTCGAGCCCATGGTCAAAAAATACAAATCCTACACTCTTACCATTGAGCCACGAAATCACATAAACGACCAAACGAATATCGGATTCCCTTGATTCGCTTTCGGCTTTACTGTCACTGAGAGACGAACAGAATTGATCCTGAGCCACTCGCAACTTAACCCTTAATGCAATGACTTAAGGTTACATTTTAAATAATAAAAATAAATCTGTCGCTTTTCGAGATCTGACGCGAGTTTAACATTTTTTACCCACCTAAAAAATTGCAAAGCGCCGCTAAAGAAGTTTTCACTTCAAAAAAACGCCTTGGTGAACTGGGTGCCATTTCAGTGCTTCACTTTGGCCGTGCCGGAGCCAGACCAGTATAGATCTGTCGTGTCGACCGACCATTCATTGAGGGCGGTGGTGCCAAACCAAAACCCTGCCACCTAGTAAGGTAACAATGGCCTATAGTTTTACGTGGAATCCGAACCACGGTCAGCATCAGCGGTCGAACGGTCGCCCATCCAAGTACTGACCGCGCCCAGGTGTGCTTAAGATCACGAACGGCGGTCGAACGACCGCACCACCAAGAAGCTAAAGAGGCTGACAATATGCTGCAGTTTCTAGATACGTTTCACATCATCGCAGTAATCGTAGCAGCGCGCTAGTTTGCCTTTGATACAAATTCTCCAGCCGCGCGGGATTTGAGTTCTGTTTACGTGAGCGGCGCGCGAGCGATGCGGCCGGCGGCGAAATGAAGCGTCCCGGCCCACGAGTTGGATGCAATAAAGTGTATGCGGGAACTCCGACGGCCATAAATTGACGTTGTCGCGCCAGGACGCGTAAACCCCCGGCGCCCCCGCCGCACTATGGGCCACAGTACTAATTTAGGAGCCCGTAAATGTATTTTCAGTGTGTAACACTAAATACAAAAATTTAAAAAACCCCCGACTCTTAAAAAGTCAAAAATAATTTCCGTTTACTTACTTAAAGGAGTCGGTAGACCGCTAAGTGAATTCCCGCGCAACTTTTGAGTCTTTATATTTAATTTACTTAGCGGTCCCCCGACTCCTTTAAGTAAGTAAACGGAAATTATTTTTGACTTTTTAAGAGTCGGGGGTTTTTTAAATTTGTAATTTAACTTTTATTTGAAGCTTTTTAAAAAAAACCGCATGCAAATCGGTCCACTTTTTAAGATAATTATTTTTTTTATTACTTAATTACTTTATTACTTGATTAAAAACATAGCTAAGAACCATCCCGATTAAACAAGCTTCCTAATAAAAAAAACCGCATCCAAATCGGTCCATCCGTTTGGGAGCTACGATGCCACAGACAGACACACACACACACACACACACACACACACACACACACACACGTCAAACTTATAACACCCCTCCGTTTTTTTCGTCGGGGGTTAAAAACAATACATGGAACAAACTGACCGATAACTGGACTAAAATGTTGCATACTCACTTTGTACGCATACACAGTATGTTTGCTTATTAAGCCCTCCTAATGAGCGACTCCCTCCGCCGCGCGCGCCTACGATCTAATTTAGTCGCAACATGGCGTTCGCTGAGAGTAGTGTGTTTCTGAAACGTGACTAAAAGTTCGAAGTTTTATCATGGAGTCCAACTCTCAAGGTGTATCTCAGATATTACAAATAGATAAACGTGTTATTAATATGCTCACTTTATTAATATAAATTTTTGTAACTAGACAGTATTTAATTATTAAAAAATAAAATTTCACAAAGTTTTCATAGAGTATTACTAACAAGCGAACAGTTAAGAACAGTAGCCGAATTCAGCTTTTCCAAGCCTATTTAGTGGACTTTAAGAAAATATACGTTTTAGATGGTAGCGGTAGGTAGAAAAAATTTTTTTTTTTTTTTCAGTTGGCCATGTCTCAGTTATTCGTCAAGAAATTGTTAGAGTTTCTCAAGAGTAAGGTCCTATTCGACCTAGAAGTACCAGATGTATGTCCCAGCTGATGGAGTACGTAATCACGAAAGCAGGTTTTAGTAAAAATAACTGTCCTGAAGATGTCAGAAGTCGACCAAAATCAAGGCATTTACAGCATTACTACACAAATATTGGGTTCAGAGCGCTAGAAGAATTGTGTTTCTTGAAAAAAAAATATGACGAGTGGCTATATTGAATTAGAAATCGTACTGGGAACTAATACAAGTACGTCTAGAGGTCGTCCGCTGAAAAATTTTGGTGACAGCAGCCAAAAAACAAAAACAAAAAAGGTTAATATAAATAGGTACTTTAAATATTATGCTTTCTCGACTATTTCAAAATGGATAAATTCTTAGTTTTCTGTAATTATTATATTTTTCACATCTTTTAAATGTAAAATCTTTTTTTAATATGACTGTGACAATAAAAATTATAAAAACGAATTCTTACTTTGGTTCATTATGTCTTATAGTTATGCACTTACTCAGTATTAAAAGAAAAAGCAATGATGTGATCGCGATAATCGTTCCTTTATTTTCGCTCCCCTAATATCGCATCCTGGCCCATAGTGCGCCGCCCCCACACACCCCCACACACCCCCACGCCGCCGCCGGGCCTGCTGCGCCGAACTGATAATAAGCGAGGACGTTTCATGGGATCAAATTAAATTCGAATATGTATGTATATTACAGAAGTTTTTGTTCGAAGAGTGCGTCTCACATTTTGGGTTATACGAAGTGGCTTGTAGGTGGTATACACTAGATGCGAAAAACGAAAATTACATGAAGTTATTACATACATACATACACACCACACGCCGTAGCCAGACCATCGGGGTAAGCAGAGTAATCGGTGTTGTGCTACAAGTATTCTGTTAAATTACAGCACAACCCCGACCACCACGTTTAGCAAAGTATTCGGACAAGATAACTCAGGACTCGGTGGAAACACCGTGCCAAGGTGAGAGATGGCTAGCCTGTCGCCCTTATGCACGGCATCTTGTCCTTATCCCTTAGTCGCCTTTTAAGACATGCACGGGGAGAGATGCTCGATGCTTAAGTACCGGCCCCACACAGTGAAGTTATTATAGTTATTAATTCAGTAAAAATATACAAATTAAAACTGATATTAAAATTAACTACCTATATAACTAAAATTATATACTATCTATATAACTATTATTATATACTACCTAAGAAATGCTAAAATACAGACAGACAGGACTGAAGGACGCTACGGGAAATGCCAACTCGTTCAAATGAAGAAGTTGAAAATTTTTCACCTCCGACTAAAGTCGTAAAACAAAAGTTCTTCAAATTCCGCCAGAGAATCACCCCCTATAGCATAAAAAATACAACGATTTTATGAGGCATCTTACGGTCAACTCTTTGAAAATATACACGTTGAACCTTGTCGCACTCACTAGCTTATGGAATGGAAACATACTTTTTTTTTATTGAAAGCGCGACATGTGGCTCTGAGCCGCCCATAAGGGTGTCTAACGACGCCCGTGGATATTCGGTGGTATGCGGAGGTTGCTAATGCCATGTCGTCCTGATAGGTGCCTATTCACGCTCCTCTTGAAGGACCCGTGACTGTACTTGGGGGGAAATGTATGGGCAGGGACCCAGGGATAGCGTTCCAGAGTTTACCAGTACCCTAATCACGAGATTTAACCTACTACGCTACGCCGCCGTGTTCTCCGCATCATTTTGTATGGAGAAACTGAGGTGAGAAGCGCCTCTAGTCATATATTTGCGAAGTTCGTTTCTCCATACAAAATGATGCGGAGAACACGGCGTAGCCTAGTAGGTTAAATCTCGTGATTAGGGTACTGTTCTGTAGAGGAAAGATCTGCAGAACCGGTTGGTACGCATCAGCGTGCTCAGTGCGCGTGGTGCGGAGGTGGAAAGGGGACGGCGGGATCGCGTTAAACATCTCCTCTGAGCAGTGGCGGCTGGCCCTTAAGTGCGTTCGTGCGCCGCACTACCACAAAACAGCGCCTTCACCCGAAAGAAAGAAATAAATAAAAATATTAAACATTCTCCATGAATCTCGCCGATCGAAGTAAATATATCAAACTGAATTCGTTCCTATTTCCTAGACAACAAGGCACGATTTTGCTGTACGTAATACGTACTACTTACTACGTATCGCCGCCGAGCTCGCCGCCGCCGGCCGTGTGCATCACAGAACACCGCGAACGTGTTACTATGAGAAAATGTTAAACGCCGCTGCCCCGCTGCCCCGCCGTGTGAAACAAAACACTCTTCATACGATTATGTGTGGAACAAGGTTTCATTCTGCGTGTGACACACGACGGAAAAAGAAGGACAGTATATTGTGGATAGACGCGCGTGCGACGCGTCGCGACCGAGCCAGCCGACGATGAGCCGATGTAAGCCGAGATCGTAAACCCGACCGCTGACACGCGCGGGCGGGGGGCGCGGGCGCGCGGGCGCCCAAAGACCTAGGCGTTGTTTGGTCGCGCGATCATCCGATCGATCGCTCGCCGCGCCGCGCCATCTCTCTCAGTTCGGGGCGAGACCCGTCTTCGTCGCGTCGACCGATAATGGCCGCTCCGCGCCGCCGCCGCGCGCGCCGTTTAGATCAAATATTGTACCTACGTGATATAGATGAAATATTGTACGTAATATATCTTTGCCGCGCCGGGATGTTTTGCAAATCAGTTTTTTAGCAGTTTGAACGACTTTTCGTCAGTTAACAGTACATTGTGAAGTTTTCTTCATTGCCCGGCGCGGCAAGGCTGGCCGGCGGGCGCGCGCGGCGGCGCCCCGGCGGCCGCGGCTCGGTGGCCAGTGGCCACTGCGCAGTGAAGTGTCGCTTTGGTTCTTCGAGCAATTATGACTCTGGTTGTGTTTCTAGTGCGTGACAAAAAAGTGATAGAAATATTTGCGCAAGATAAAACCCGACGAATAGACTTACATTATAAATAGACCAATATTAGACCTACCTACCCAATCAAACTGTAGTGTGTGTGGTGTGTGTGTGTGTGCGTGACTGATTTCTTCATAATTTTCATAAATTCGCTGGCGTGTTCTTCAAAACACCATACCTACATATTTCAATCTAAAAGTGAGTACATTTTTATTACATATATTTTAATAATTTTATCACTTTTATCCTTACCTTATTTGGTATTTCAACTATGTATCTGTTGAGTGAGAATACTTTTACATAATTTGGGCAATTAACTCAGACATGAAAATAAAATAAAAAATCACGTCTCGGTATCCATTAGATTCACGTTTGGGTTTAGTACTACGAGTAAGTTAGCGCACATTGTGCGCTAGGTACCTATGGCACAGATTACTTAATAGTTACTTCGCCTATGGGACTGGGTGTGCTGTGCGCCGCACACCCAGTCCCATAGGTCACCAGCCGCCACTGCCTCTGAGTACTTCCCATGGAATAAGCGATAAAACACATTTAAGGAGCCGACATCCCTGCGGAGTTGCAGTGGTTCTAGATCGCGGGACACTTCGGGGTCACCCACCAGCCGCACAACTCTACGCTAGATCGAGTCCAGCCAGAGCCGCAAACTGGTATTTGGCAGAGCCATCCCACAGGTGCGAGCAGTACTCCAAGCAGGCTTTTATTACAAACTTTATTGCATAACGCAAGAATGTTGACGGAAAGGCGGACTTAGCGCGTCTTGCACCAACACGAGTTTAAAGTTAAGTAGCGAGTTATGGATTTAAACGCGGTTCACACATACAACGGGTGCTAGTTTAACGAGTTAAACTGGTTTATATATTAAATTTGTGTTGGTGCAAGTGGGCCTAAGTGTCTAAAAGCATTATCTAGTTCAGTGTAGCCGGCAAGACCGAATGGGAGCACTGACGTGGCTCCAAGTTCCTCGCCAAGTTCACCCGGTGTTATGGGCTGACATCACGGATGTTTTAGGTGATGTAGCCAACCGTGTCAGTTTCCTTAAAAAAAAGCCCCAGTTGCACTCCGGGAGTGCCGGCAGAAGTGAAAACTTTTTGTATTTCCGAAAATAATTCTTAGGTGGTTATAAAAAAAACTAAACACCCTAAAAAAATTAAACACCGTAACATTGCTTGAAAAAGAAAACAAAAGAAAAAAAAACAAAAAAAATTTTGAGGGATTCGAACCCATGGTCAAAAAATACAAATCCTACACTCTTACCATTGAGCCACGAAATCACATAAACGACCAAACGAATATCGGATTCCCTTGATTCGCTTTCGGCTATACTGTCACTGAGAGACGAACAGAATTGATCCCGAGCCACTCGTAACAGGTTACATTTTAAATAATAAAAATAAATCTGTCTCTTTTCGAGATCTGACGCGAGTTTAACATTTTTACCCACCTAAATAAGTGCCAACCGCCGCTAAAGAAGTTTTCACTTCAAAAATGTATAAGTTATGAGGGTGTGAAACTTTTACTCTGACGTTCGCTACTGTCCAAAAGTTGAAAATTTTCGAAATAGTATTGTATAGCTAGTCATGCTGAAATTATCGCTACGCGATATGGTGCGTAACGAGGCGGTTCGCCGACGCACCAAAGTAGTCAATTTGTTCACCGCGTGGCTAAGCTCAAGTGCTAGTGCGCTGGGCACGTCATCTGACGAGACGACGATCGGTGGTAACCGTGTCCTACACTGGCGGCCCTGGACAGGAAAACGAAACGTTGAACTTTGGGAACGTTTCAAAATGTCACTTCATTGCTATTAATTTTCAAGTGACGGTCCCGTGTATTGCCCGGGTTTGCTCGCGAAAATTGTCCACTGTAATTAATTTAATTTCAAGTTTGGCCGTTCTTAGTACCTCCTTAAATATTGAAGGGTATTTATTTTGCGAGCCTGTCCTCCGCCGCCCGGAGGGAGGCTCCGTTGTATACTATTTAAATAAACAACTCGCCTGTGAGCTTATGAAAACTTACTTCGCTATTTATTATTCATTGGGGCTGGAGGCGTGTGGATCTGAAACAGAATGTGGATATTTATTCATCGGAACTGTGGCGAAGTAGCTCGCTGTATGACGAACCCGGACGGTCATTATGTAAAATTGGAGCGCGACTGTAAGTTAAAAATTAGCTACTGCCGCTGTCCAAACTCTGGCAAATTGTGAAAAATACGTGCCGCTGTCCAAACTCTGTCAAATTGTGGAAAGTAGGTAGGTGCTGCCGCTGTCCAAACTTTGTCAAATTGTGAAAAATAGGTCCTGCCGCTGTCCAAACTCTGTCAAATTGTGAAAAATAGGTCCTGCCGCTGTCCAAACTCTGTCAAATTGTGAAAAATAGGTAGGTATTACCGCTGTCCAAACTCTGTCAAATTATTAAAAATAGGTACTGCCGCTGTCCAAACTCTTGTCAAATTGTGAAAAATAGGTAGGTATTGCCGCTGTCCAAACTCCGTCAAATTGTGAAAAATAGGTAGGTATTGCTGCGTTTCGAACTCTGTCAAATTGGGAAAAATAGGTACTGCCGCCGTCCAAACTCTGTCAAATTGTGAAAAATAGGTAGGTATTGCCGCCGTCCAAACTCTTGTCAAATTGTGAAAAATAGGTAGTTGCCGCTGTCCAAACTCTGTCAAATTGTGTGCCAGCTAATCCACGTGTTACTTTAATTAATATTCAACCTGTATAATATGTTTTATTTTGTTTATGCTGTTTTACGTTCTATTCCTAATAGGAGGAGTTTAAATAAATAAGTTAAACTCAACAAACTATCTCCATCACCGGATATTGGCATTAGATTCAGTAAATCTTTGAGATCGTTTCCGTATATAAGCCGTCACGCTAGCTACTCCAGGTACTGAACGAACAGTGACCAAAACCTAAGCCTAAGCCACGTTTCACTCACGCACGGCACGGCCGCCGAGCCGTGCATAGGCAGTGGTTTAATAGTGGGGCTAGCTAGAGTGTTACAGTTCGCACATACTCGACATACACGACACGTTTCGTTGCCGTGCCGCCGTGCCATGCCGTGTATCTATGAACACGCACACACTGGTCTGTACATTACTGTCTTGAAGCGGCGGGTGGCCGAGTGGTTTGGGCATCGGCTTCTCATGCGAGAGGTCCTCGGTTCGAATCCCGTCGGCGTGTACCCATGAGTTTTTTCTGACGAAAAAATTTACGTGCATACCTACACCTGCTGCTTCACCGTTCGGAACCGGTGTAAAACTGTAGGTCCCTTCCCTTGCCCCTTACTAGGTGGTAGGCTCAATTTGTAGCCGACAGGGTTGGTACCACCGTACTGGATGTAAGATGGCCGCATAGCAACCTCGGTTGTGTTCTCCTCTAGTCCAGTATAGCCAGCAATCCAGGGAAGTCTCCGGTATGGAGATATTGGCTTCTCGGAGGTGATATTGGCTGGTCGGAGCATGCGCTTTGGCCCCTCCAACTCAGCCATCCATACCGCATTACTTAAAAAAAAAATGCACTGCACGACAGTCGTGCCGTGCCGAGTATGCGTGAGACGGGCTAAGTATGAGCAGATTCATTTCATTACGCATATCACCGACGACATAGCCAAGCGCGCGCATAGGCTGCGCGGTGAAAAACGATGCCGGTAGCGGGCGGGATACATTATGCGTGGGCGCTAGTGTCGTCAGAAGGAACGTTATGCGACAGATTCCCCATATGATATCTGTCACGTTATCAGTAGCACTAAGTGAGAGTTCAAATACCGGCCCTAAATATTAAGTGTCTGTAATACCTCATATTGCTTTAAGTATGATCCTCTGTTATATCAACAATACTGCAACAATCATCCATCACTCTGTAATAAATATAATGTTAAAGTTAAGTACTAACGCTAGATATCATGTTTGGCGAAAACTTGATTCCATTACATTTTCTCCATAGAAAAAAATTCCAAAGTTACCTCCAAACGTACAAAAAACCGCTAATGAAAATTTGCATAACTGATCTCAATATAAATCAGATCCTATGTTTTATTAATTTCAGAAATAACCTGCACTCAGTTTTGCACACAATTTTATTAGAGTACCCGTCGTCCGACAAAAGTGTAGTTCATCCTAACATAACCGCTTTGACCTCGCGTGACCGCAAGCACTAGTGGTGCGAGCGGGATAGAGAGCGAGGTGACGCGGAGAAGTGGGGGCGAAATTATAATTCGAGCTAAGTAAGGTATTACGGACTCTTAATTACTTGCCTATACGATAATATCGTGATTGCTTAGGGCCATATTATGTATGTAGGATGATTTATGGATACGAACGTGGGTGGGGCGCGGGGGGAGGGGGGTGGCTTGGCTTGTGTCGTAACTCGTAACGGAAGGACGGAGATAGGGCGACTTTCTGAGAGGAAATATCTTAATTTGATGTTTAGTAAAGTAATTTCACAGTGAAACAGTACCATATTTACTTCTCGTGAAATGATAATGAAATATTTGTGTCTAATACTTGTAAATAAAAACTAAGGAAACAAAGTAAGAACAGTAGATACCTAATGCTGTATTGTTTATTGTTTATTGTATAATTTCATCCACAGGTAGGTAACCTACGCTTGGACATGTCGAAAATGCCGCCAGTTCTAAATTCAATGCGAAGAAGAACTGACAAACAAACTTCGCAAGTCACAATGTTTTGTTAGTACCTTATAAGTATTATATTATAGTAACTTACAAATAATTAACCCATACTACCGCTCACAAGAGCATTAATATTTACAGCATAAACATGAATACTGAAGAATCTGACCACATTGCCTATTTAAATTACCTATATCTGGTGTATAGTGCCATCGTCAATTTTGATATTTCATATTATATCAAGTCAAATAAAACAATTAGTTTACGTCAAAGAAATGTAATAAGTCATATTAAAAATCAAATGATACAAAGTGTATCGAATTGTCAAAATTTGTTAGTGGGAAAAATAGTAGTCAGACTCTTAGATAAAATTACGGTCAGTTAATGCATCCTTAATACTGTAATAACTCTTTTCAATTAACATTATTTTAATCCGTCGTTTAAAATTATTGTCATCTAATTGTTTTATGTAAGGAGACAGTTTATTATAAAATCTAACACTATTACAAATAAAGCTTTTTGTAGTTTTAGCTAATCTATGTCTTATTAGTTGTACATTATTCTTACCCCGTGTGTCATAGTTATGATTGTCGGAATTGAGAGAGGAATCATGAATGTATTTTCTGGCATAGGATATGTTCTGGTAAACATATGCACTTGGTAAAGTCATGATTCCTATCTCTCCGAACGCTGTCCTACAAGTATCTCTAGTTTTCATATTTAGGATGTACCTCAAGGCCCTGACTTGTCGGGCTTGTAGAAGGATTCGAATAGACAAGAAGCCCGACTACAGCATTTTCTTAACTTATCAAGGAAATGGTTTCCTTCGTTGCAGTCGGTTTTTTTCTTCTACTTGATTTAAAGTTCATAACTTAACGTATTCATAATGGAACGTTCCCCCCATCTATACTCAAGTGGGTAATTTATGCTCTAAGGCTCCCAGGAAAACTTGCGCACGGCACGAGAGGATTTAATCCCAACTGTGTTTAATTTATGAAATATTAAACGGTACTCGGATCGCGACTGTATGTGGGTCGCCTAAACGTGCTAAGCCCAAAAAGGAGTCGGACTTTAGTAAAACCCGCCCGGGTTGATACCACCGCACTGAATGAAACGTCGATCGAAACGGCTATGTAAATAGTTTGTGTTTTCCGACCAGTTCAGTGTAGCCGGCACGATCAAAGGGGGAAGCACTGGCATGGCACCTAGTTCACCCTGTATTATGGGCTGACATCACGGACGTTGTAGGTGATGCAGCCAACCGTGTCAGTTTCCATAAAAAAAAAATATAAAAAAAATACCGTTTTGTACGTCTGCAGTCGGCCACTGGACATTTGATACACAAGGTGTTCTGTGGATACATCCATGGAGGATACATCATACGCCCAGAGGTCATCTGCTAGATTTTAGGGTTCTGTACGGGGCCCTATTGTTAAACTTACGCCGCCGCGCCGTCTGTCTGTCTGTCCTACATTTAAAGGGCTGTATCTTTTGAAACGTGTTATTATAGCGGGTATCCTAACCTAACAAATAATAAAAAAAACGGCCAAGTGCGAGTCGAACTCGCGCACCGAGGGTTCCTTATCGCCATGTCATGGTTAGCGCCACTCACACCATCTATGGCGTGTTATGAAATGCTTCATATTAGTTAAATGTCATGATTAGTTAAAATGCTTCACCCTTTATTCGGTAGATGGCGCGCGCGCATACACTTTTTTGGTTTCTTCTATGGGAACCCCCGTGATTTTTTTACTTTTTCTTATTTTTATTATTTGTTGTTATATCGGCCATAACAACACATATTCTGTGAAAATTTAACCGGGCTACCTATTACGGTTCAAGAGATATAGCCCTCGGACAGACGGACGGACGGACAGACAGACAGACAAACAGACGGTGTTGGCTTAGTAATAGGGCCCCGTACCGAATACGGAACCCTAAAAAAAAAACAAAAGTAGCAAATTAAAGAGAGGGTCCCCATATAAGAAACCCGTTTTTTTTTTCAAAGTTTTTCGTTCAAAGTTTCAAAAATCTTCAAAACTGTAATAGTACTTTAAAAGTAAAACCTAAAATAATAAAAACCGGCCAAATGTGAGTCGCACTCGCGCTAAAGATCGCAAACTGAATGAAAGAAAACATATTTTTTTGGTAAATACTTGTATAACACAAAATATTACACAATATATATTTATGTTCTGAGACCAATACGGATAGTTTTCCACAAGGCAGTCGGAAAATATTATGAGGCCGAAAGAACGAGGTCACCTACGTACACTGTACAGTTGATTTCACGAGTCATGAGCACACTTTTCATTGGTCGGTTTGAAGGGATGTGAAGTCGCTCACAGGGTGCCGAATGACTGCCGATGCTTCACGCGATTGGTTCGTCAGCCAGCGTCAGTCGACGCTCGTCGCCTATTGGGCTCACACGCGTCATTCGACTACTATACACTTGCGTGCAATGTTAGCCCACTGTCCATCTGTGCTAATTTTTATTTTATTTTTGTTTTTTCAAATTCGGAAAAACCAACAGGAATTTACATCCAGAACACAAGGCATTACGAAATACAATTGAGTAGGTATGTAAAAACCCAGCAACGTTTTTCACGTATTACTACGTAAGTAAAAATACAGAAGGACAAGAATACAGAATACTTAGACATGAACATGAAACAAACAATCAAACATAAACCAAACAATGAAACATAAACCTACAAATAACACAAAGACAAACAGACGGATGATGATGATGATAGTGGACTCGTTTTCCGCGCCTAAGCCCGCTTCCATGCAGGCCTTTTACGCGTCCTACGGCCTTAATCCAACCAGCCGAGTTCTTCCAGGAGGCGGCACACTCTCCTTGGGTCTTGGCACGCCTCTTGAAGTGTAGTAGTGTAGCACTCCAACAGCACGTGGGCGGGTGTCTCGTCCGCCTGCAGGCATGCTCTGCACAGTGGACTGTCCGTTACTCCAATTACATAAAGGTGTCTGTTAAGTGTGCAGTGACCAGTAAGCATACCTATCACTATGCGTAATTTTGATCTATGGACACGGAGCAGTGTCTTGGCGAGCCGGAGGTCCGGCTTTGCCATTGCCTCCCTCGCCTGACAAACAGACGGAAAGAAATAAAGGAGAGAAAGAGAGAGAGAGAGCCAGCTGAAAGAGACATACAGTGCACTACGTCTATGACTCTCATGCATGACTCGTGAAAGCAACTGTATCTTATGTAAAGGCGATCGGGCGCGGGGCGGGGTAGGGGCGGGGGACAGCTCGCTGCACAGATAGCGATGAAACAATAACGAGTCGAGATATCGTCTTACGATTTCCTCCAGCGATGAAATGTTTATCGCATCGCGACGCTGCCGGCGGGCGGGGCGGGGCGGGGCTGTGCCGGGCGAAATGACCACAGAACATAATAAGCCGGCAGAGAAGTAGCGCGGCGACTTGTGTGTGACACCGAATCAGGCCTCACGCACTCTATGTACTTGCGCGCGCTAACTACCTACCGCCCGACGGGCCGCCGGCGGTCTATTTCAGTGGAAAATTCGTCAGCCGCGCGAAGTATACATAGACGCTCGCCCACGCAACTGCGCGCAGCTGCAAAGCAATAACCACTTAACTCTCGATCGTTAAGGTACATTTTCGCGCGCAGCGATTGGCGACGTGAAAGAGTAGGCTATTAAAGCCCGAAGGTAGGAACATTTTCTATGGAGTGATTTATCTGTTACGAAGTAACTATTAAGTAATCTGTGACCGAATACTGAGCTAGGGGGGACTCAAGAACTACTTGCTCACTTACTTACTAGGTGGTAGGGTTTATCCCGCCCGGGTTGGTACCACTGCACTGAATGAAACGTCGGTCGAAACGGCTATGTCAATAGTTCGTGTTTTCCGTCCAGTTCAGTGAAGCCGACATGAAATGAAGGACAACGTTCCACGGGCATATCTCTGTTTCTGTGCCAGCACGCAAGTGGCGGCTTTATGAAAAAGTAAACACCGGAAAAGTGCGCACCGGATGTAATAGGGCTTTGTTCGCACTGCCCGACGACGCCGCACAGTGGGGCGATACCGTAAAAAATGGGACATAGGATAATTAAATTTTTTTATTTTTATTTCTGAAATTTAAGTACGCTAAATTAATCTACCCATCATTATAAATAACATTCATAGATTCATATTTTCTCATTTAAGCCTTATTTTTCGAGATATACCACTTTTTATTAATTTGTACTATGGAAATTGGGTAACTTTATTTTTTTTCTCGAAATGCTTAAAATAGCTAGACGCGTGGTTACTAAATAATGATTCCCCAAGTTAAAAAGATTATTACTGTGTAAAAACCGTATCCGACGACGTCCGACTTTTCCGTATAATGCCATTTTAATATTATAATAACATTTATTCCTGCAAAGCTCACCTTTATTCTTTTTTTTTTTTTATTGAAACTGACACGGTTGGCTACATCACCTACAACGTCCGTGATGTCAGCCCATAGCACCGGGTGAACTAGGTGCCATGTCAGTGCTTCCCCCTTTGATCGTGCCGGCTACACTGAACTGGTCGGAGAACACAAACTATTTACATAGCCGTTTCGACCGACGTTTCATTCAGTGCGGTGGTACCAACCCGGGCGGGTTAAACCCTACCACCAAGTAAGATTAGGAGGGAAGGGACCTACAGTTTTACGAGGAATCCGCTCGAATTACGAGGAATTCACTATATTCGTAACTTTCAGCTATATTCAAATAACAAATATTGTTTATTTGCATTGGATGTATATATTTGTATTTTAATGGTAAATATATTTCTCCATATCACCTATATATTTGAACTTGATGAAAATGTTTAATTTTTTTTTTATTGAAAGCGCGATGGCGCTGAGGCACCCAGAAGGTGACAAACGACGCCCATCTAATTAACTTTGTACTTTTAGTTTCATTGGTCTATTTTGATAATAATCTACGGAGCCGCTATTATCGGCTGCTATACTTACTTATAATATCTCTTATAAATGCTTACCATTATATTAGGAATATTTTCAACTTCGCGAGGATTAGCGGATTAGGGATATTTATGTGAATTGTCACGTATTTCCATGAAAGCTCTCGAAGAAACAATTACACTGCATTGCTAATTGTTATCTACTTAACAAGGATTAACGATATACCAGGAATACTGCAAACTGTGCGAACTAATTAGCAGTATTCATTAGTGAACAACACAATCAATCTGGCACTCAGTCTGCTCCAGTCGTTTGCACGAGTCAGTCTTCCTACCCGTGCTTTACATATTTAAAACTATTCAATACGAAAACATGGAGTCTTTTGTTAATAACATTGATATTTACGTGTTTATGAGAAATTGTGACAGTTTTCTGAATTACGCGGTATTGGTTGCCGCTATTGCCTCAATAGTTAGTGTAAATTTGCCCGAAGAGACACAAGTGAAAGAATTTTGTCGTAAATATTGTTACAATCTACACAAACGATGGGTGAAGTCAAGCTACAACGAGGAACGTTTTCTACAGAAGAATCGAGAATGGTTGGACTCGGCCATCAAGTGGCCCGAATTCGTAAAGAAACAACTGCCTTCAGCGAGTAGCGACCTCGCGGATAACCAAAAGGTTTGCACTTCTCAAATAATTTCTCCGGGACCATCGACAGCGCCTCCTATCTTTGTAGCATCTTCACATAAATCATCGCCGAGAAAACCATTTGAAAGTTTAGGAGCCAAACAAAAGCGAAGAAGAACCGAAGACATTCGCACAAACTATACATCGCAGGAACTAGCATTTGCGACCAAAATGCGTTTGAAGGCAAATGGGAACGAGGACCTGGGGAAAGTTTTGGACCATTTGCTTCAGAATCCAGGCGAAATCGAAAAAGTCAAAGAATTCATTGAAAAAAAGGAGTCCAAGACTGTTTATTCATCTGAAAAAGCACTTGCGATTTTGGTGTCTTTAAAGCTATCAAGATGGCAATATATAACTTTAAGAGACATGGCTAAGGAAGAAGGTTCCGACCTCTATCCATCTTATTATAAAATTCAACATGCGAAAATTGAGTGTTACCCCCCAAAACAGGACATTGAAGTTACCGAAACACAGGCCAAAATTAAACTGCAAGCGCTTTTGGACCATACTGCAAAAAGAATTTTGAAAGTGGCGAACCGAAACCTCACAGGTTGCCAGCTAACATTAACAAGCAAGTGGGGATTCGATGGCGCTTCTGGCCAAAGTACATATAAACAAAGATTTCAAGAACTGAACGAAGGAGACGACTCAAGCATTTTCATGGCAAGTTTGGTTCCTATAAAACTGGTTTATGGAGACGAAGTGATCTGGGAAAATGAGACGCCATCTTCGACGAACTACTGCCGTCCTATCTTCTTCAAATTTATGAAGGAGACAATCGATAACGTGAAAAGTGAAATGGCTACCATAGAATCCGAAATACGAGATCTCAAAACCAGCGATTACGAAGGCGTTTTGATTGAGCATTCGTTAATTATGACGATGATCGATGGTAAAATTACGTCGATTATCTCCGGTACCTCTAATCAGTCATGTGATATTTGCAGAGCTAAACCGTCTGAGATGAATAACGTTAATATAATTAAAAGTAAAGAAGTAAACACAAATATGTACCGGTTCGGACTATCTACGTTGCATGCCTGGATTCGATGCATGGAATGCCTTCTCCATATTGCATACCGCATGGATTTTCAGCAGTGGTCGGCCAAAGGTAATAATAAAGAAATTATGACCGAGAAAAAAAAACAAATTCAAGATAATTTCAGGAAAGAAACTGGTTTATTGATCGACGTGGTAAAACAAGGTTCAGGAACCACGAACGATGGCAACACTGCAAGGCGCTTTTTCCAGAATCCCGAGCAAACTGCCTCTATTACCGGTCTCGATAAGGATTTAATTAATAGATTCGCGGTGATCCTTAAGGCCATCTCCTCGGGAGAAAAATTTTGCACTCAAAACTTTGAAATCTATGCTCAAGAAACAATTCAACTTTATATATCATTGTATAGCTGGTATCATATGCCAGCAAGTGTTCATAAACTTTTATTCCATGGATCTGAAATAATAAAGCATTTTAACGTAATTCCAATTGGCATACTCTCCGAAGAGGCATCAGAAGCAAGAAATAAAGATTTCAAGAAGTACAGGGAACACTACTCTCGAAAATGCGATCGCAAATCGACTAATCAAGACATTCTCAACAACTTGCTCGTATCGTCGGATCCATATTTGTCTAGTATGAAGCCAAAACTTCAAAAACAAAAGCAGCCCTTATCCAGTGAAGTGCGACATTTGCTAATTATAGACGATAAAAATAAGGAAAATATTGAATTTATTGATACCAGTATTATCTGTGTTCAATCGGATGTGGAGGATGATGATGATTCTGACGCTGAAGACGCTTTAGGTTGTTCCAGTGATGAAAATGAAAATTTGTAGAAATATTGAGTAAATAAATTGTAATAAAAATAGGAAGCTTTATGTACTTTAAAAATATTTATTTAAAAGTTATTAAGTATGTTTTATTTTAAGGTTTTTGTAAGATTGAAATAAGATTTTTTCTCAGAAATATGAAGTTTGAATTTCTTTTTGTTATGCACGATAAACATACTTCAGAAAATTACTTTTATTCTTGACCATAATTTTTATTGATGATTGGTATTTTTACATTAAATAGGCTCCGTTAAAAGCCATGGGTATTTGGGTAATAATGTATTATTACTTTGAAAACTTTTATTATTACTTTTAATAATGTATTATTACTTTTCTCATCATTAATCACTATTCTTAATGTTGATGTTATTAATTTTATACTTTGAAGTAGGTTTATAATATACTTTGACGGGGGCAATTTTTTGCCTAATTATAATAAATTATAGTAAGTTTGATATATCGAAGTGTGCAGAGCCACCAAAATGACGAAATGAAAATACACAACGATATATATAACTTATAATAAGTTAATAATTCGGTAAGTTCCGTAAATACAAAAATATATGTAGTTAGTTAAATATGTAGTAATTTATATATGTTTAATTACTATCGCCAGATTAATTTGTAATATTTTATGCAAATATGCGCCGTCTGATTGATTGTATTTTGTGTGTAATAAACGTACCATTCCACTACAATAATTTTATTCAGATTAGACTACTCAACTTGAAGAATCATTATTAAGTAACCACAGGTCTAGTTATTTTAAGCATTTCAATAAAAAAAGTTACTAAATCTCCATTATACAAACTATTGAAAAGGATTATAACACCTTAACAGAAAATCTCTGAGAACAAAAGGTTTTTCTAAATGCTGGTAAAATGTATTCATATATTCAGTTTTCCACATATCTCAATTTTTTTTACTAAAGAATTTTCAATGTGATATATCTAAAAAATAACAATTGAAACCGAAAATATGGAAGAGTAATACTAGTTACAAGAAAATGTTTTTTTTTAAAGTTCAAATTGCTATATCTCAGAAAATAAGACTTAAAATGGAAAATTTCTAAGAATAAAAGTAGTTTGTAATCATTAAGAGAATATATTAACATACTCACTTTTTACTATATTATAAATGTTTTTATAAGTGCTTATATCTCGGAAAATAATTTTTTTATCAAAAAATCTCACAGAATGAAAGTTGTTCGTAATTAATAGTAGAATCTATTTGCGTAGTCATTTCGCCCTATGTCCCGGTTTTTGCGGTATCGCCCCACTGTGCGCCGGCGCGGCGGCGCGGCGGCGGCGGGGCGGCGCGTGCCGGTGGTCACATCTGTTTGTTATTTCCAATTGGCGGCAGGTGGCCGAGTGGTTTGGGCATCGGCTTCTCATGCGGGAGGTCCGAGGTTCGAATCCGTCGGCGTGTACCAATGAGTTTTTTTCTGACGAAAAAATGTACGTGCATACCTACACCCGCTGCTTCACCGTTCGGAACCGGTGTAAAACTGTAGGTCCCTTCCCTTGCCCCTTACTAGGTGGTAGGCTCAAGTTGTAGCCGACTGGGTTGGTACCACCGTACTGGATGTAAGATGGCCGCATAACAACCTCGGTTGTGTTCTCCTCTAGTGCAGTATAGCCAGCAATCCAGGGAAGTCTCCGGTATGGCACCTACCTTCTCGGAGGTGATATTGGCTAGTCAGAGCATGTGCTTTGGCCCCTCTGACTCAGCCACCCATATCGGATTACATAAAAAAAAATTACCAAAGAACGGCGGCGCAGCAGACGTTTTTTTTTTATGGAAACTGACACGGTTGGCTATATCACCTATAAAATCCGTGATGTCAGCCCATAACACCGGGTGAACTAGGTGCCATGTCAGTGCTTCCCTTCATTTCATGTCGGCTAGATTGAACTGGACGGAAAACACGAACTATTTACATAGCAGTTTCGACCGATGTTTTATTCAGTGCGGTAGTACCAACCCGGGCGGGTTAAACCCTACCACCTAGTAAGGTAAGATGGGAAGGGACCTACAGTTTTACGTGGAATCCGAACCACGGTCGGCCTCCAACGGTCGAGCGGTCACCCATCCAACTACTGACCGCGCTCAGGATTGCTTAACAATACAGTCGACCGAACGCACCATTGAGCTACCGAGGCTGACAAAGCACTGTAGGTAGGTAGACTCCGTCTCACGAAAGAAGTCCCGCAGACGCAGTGCTACGGTCATACACTTCCACTTATTGCCGCGGGACTTCTTTCGTGAGACGGAGTCTACTCCTCCGCGGTTAACGCTTCGTGTCGAAAAATTAGAACGCTCCAATATAATTACTCCCGCTGTTACTTCCTTTTTTACGATATTTCCAATCCGGTCGAGCTGCGAATAATAAAAACATCGGAATATAAGTTCGCGTGCGCGTCGTCGCCCGTAGCGCGCGTAACGACTGCTCCGCTGCAAACGACACCATTAGGCGAGGGGCGACAGCCTTCTGCGCGGCCGTCACTTCCGGCGGGCGGCCATATTGCGAGAAGTGCTGACTTCCGGCGAAGTCCGCTCATGAATAACGAATCTCCTCGCAAGTTCTATTCCAAGTATATTTTCGAAATAAACCGAAGTACTGTAGCGTACGAGACACCGAGGTACCGTACTTACGAGACACCGAGGTACCGTACTTACGAGACACCGAGTTACCGTACTTACGAAAATCCGAGGTACCGTAGTTACGAGACACGTACGTACGAGGTACGTACTTAAAAACGATAGCCGCACTGCATCTCTCCCCGTGCATGTCGTAGAAGGCGACTAATAAGGATAAGGATAAGATGACGTGCTAAAGAGCGACAGCCACCTCTCACCTTATAGTACGGTTCTTCCACCGAGTCATGCGGCATGCAGAGTCAGGCCTTACTTGCTCATTGATGGTTATCTTGTCCTATTACTTTGCTAAACATGGTGGTCGGTGTTGTACTGTCATTTGCAAGAGTACTTGCATCATAACACCGATTACTCCGCTTACCCCAATAGTCGGGATACAGCTTGTGGTATTTTTATTTTAAAGAAAAAAACATGACCACTATTCGTATTACGGCCATATGAAATAACATAGTACACTAATCTTTCTTCTGTTGAACTTCTGTTGTCTTGTCAGTAACAGATACAGGAGCGGAGGAGCGCACCGTAAAGGATCACGGTTGGGATTTTGCATGTATTTTAAAAATCGGTGTCTTTCATTTTCGACGCGTCAATCAAATACACTCTAAAACGGTTAAACCGATTTACATATTATATTAATACAAGCTGTGCCCGCGGCTCCGCCCGCTCTCATATTTCACATCACTGCTAACCTCATAAGCCATTTAGCGTGATAGTAAGTAGCCTATAGTTGATGGGGAGAATCAAGCTATCCGTAGAATTTTGTTTTATTAAAATCGGTTCAGTGGTTCTCGAGTTATAAGCGGACAGACAGACACTCAGACAGACAGAAAGCAGACGTTGGATTTTATTATAGGTAAGGATGGTATCGATCATATTTCGGGATTATTTTAATATTCAAATCAAGGAAATAATTAATCAGTGAACTATAAACACGAACATTCGGTCTTCGAGGAAAAACATTAATAGAGAGAGGCTCGCCCTCATACACATTCACAAATTGTGACACACAATGTTATCAGCACATACAAAATTGACCTATGCAGTATGAATTTATGACACTTTCGTGTGACAAATTTCATACACACTAACCCCGAATCTATAATTTTTTTACTCGAAGCATTCGGTAGTTGTGCACAAGTTGGAATCGACTAGCACCGTCAGTCGCTGAGACTTGAGGTCTACTTCTAGATTCTAGCTGTTGCTGCCGACAGGTATATAAATACGAACCGCACGATTTTCTGAATCTTGTGTCGCACTGCGATGGTGTGGATTGCGCTTCCGGGGAATATCTTATCTTGAGGCCGTCATAAACGCCAAATGCGCAAAAAATGCGGTAAAGAAAGTCCAAAACTGGCCAATTGGCACACATTGAGAAAATAAAAAAAATACCAACATAAAACTTGGTTCCTTACCAACAATGTGGATTGTTTTTTTAATAATGAGCAAAATTACTACCTACAAAAAAAATTTAAAAAAAGTATTAATTTTAAAACATGTAAAAAAAAATGTGGGTATTTTTACAATTTTACAATACCGATATTCACTATTTTTTTCGTAATTTTAGACGTAGTAGTTTCGTAGATAATTGTGAGAGAATATTTCATATAATTTAAACTATGCATGCGTTTTTTTTTCTTATTTTTTTTTTTGCGGTACGGAACTCTAAAAACATGTATTCCTCACACCAAAGGTTGACTGGAAGGAATCACTTTTTTTAACGTTTTTTATGTTATCCGATATGGGTGCCTGAGTCGGAGGGGACGAAGCGCATGCTCCGACCAGCCAATATCACCTCCGAGAAGGTAGGTACTAGGTGCCTTACAGGAGACTTCCCAGGATTGCTGGCTATACTGCTTGCAGGATGCTGCTTAACTTGCATTGATCAGTCCGCTATTGCGCGCACTCGTGTATTGCTTGTTTCTTTTCGTGTACTGTTGCAATAAAACTAAAAGTATACACGAATGCAGATACCAGGGGGGCATGAATGCATAGCGTTAATGAATCGAACGGGAGCGACATCGGCGGAGGGGGCGTGGGGGCGGCGCGGTGGTGGACAGCCGAATCAATAGCTGGCTGCACCCGGTGCGGTGACTGCGTGGTGCTTGTCATGTGCTTATACGTACTCACCTCTCGCCTATTGTGTGAGCACCTCTACATAGTTTGTATGAGTAATTTGCAATTTAATCTACCCGCATTTTCGAGGCCTCTCGGGGTCCCTTAAACGGGCCAGGCAGGCAGGACATAAGACACACAAGGCCTCTGGGCAGTTGAAAGAAGGTGAAAAATGTCCTCTTTTTTTATCTGGACCATCTGGCAACCCTGGGCAGGACATAAGACACACAAAGGCCCCTGAGCAGTTGAAAGACGGAACCCTTTCAGGATCACTCTCCGCTCTCGTGTCTGTCTGTCTGTCCGTCTGGCACAACGTATTTTATCCGAACCTACTGGACGAAAAAAGTTGACATTTGGTAAATAGTATAGTATAGTGCCGCACTGCAAAGGTGTGGAACGGGCTTCCGGGGAATATCTTTCCCCACTCCTACAATCCACGGATCTTCAAATCGCGGGTAAATAGCCTTTCCCCAGCGACATTAGTCCACCTCCAAGCCGGACTGGCACCTCCTCGGGGGTGATATTGGCTGCGCCTGAGGCTTCGACCTCGGACACAGCCAGCTAGTTCGGAAACAATAAAAAAAAAACAAAAAAAATAAAAAATAAATAGAGTTTGATGACTCAATCAAGGACGTCTCAGGACGGTCAGCCTCGGTAGCTCAGTGGTGCGGTCGGAAGACTGTTGTTAAGCAACCCTGAGCGCGGTCAGTACTTGGATGGGTGACCGCTCGACCGTTGGAGGCTGCCCGTGGTTCGGATTCCACTTAAAACTGTAGTAGGTCCCTTCCCTTCTTACCTTATTAGGTGGTAGGGTTTATCCCGCCCGGGTTGGTACACCGCACTCACCGAGCATACCTACGGGAGTGGCAACCGTCGAGCGCTAATATATAGGAAAATTAGCCGCGTGTTAGAGCATTTGCACTAACATATAGCGCTGCTGCGGGATAGACCGTCAGTGCGCTCGCGACTTGGGAACGAAGAACACGTATATATGCACTACGCAAAATGGCGATTTGTGCAGTTCGTGCGTGTCGAAAGAGCTCAAGATCATCAGGAATGACAAAAGATGGCGTAACCTTTCATAATTAGGTCATTTTAATGATAATACAATGCTTAAAGCGTGTAAAATACAAAAACTCCGCGAGTTAGGAGCACGACTGCGCGCCATACCGGGCGCGTACACATGATAGGCAAATTTGACAGACTGGAAAGAAATTTGAAATCAATTATTGTATATGGGTGTTGTTAGTTTTTTATGGAAATGACATGGATATATTCAATTTATTATATATATTTATAATATGTATTGTTATTATTTCTTTAATATTACGTTTTCTATTTTTTATAATTATAAAACAAATATACCTATACAAAACTAATATATTGTATATTATGTATTATAAGTTATTATTCCTTTATTAACACATATTCTTAAAACTAATTTTGTACATATTCAAAACCTAACATAAAAAACATATACAAAATTAACCTTAAAAAAAAAGTATTATAAGTATTATTATTATCATTGATAGGAATAGGTAGGACTTATTTACCTAAACTTCGAGGAACAGAGTAAAAAATTTGAGACTTCCTTACGACAATATTTTTTTCCGGTTTAATAATATTCATGGTGTTATAATTTCGCGATTTCAAAAAAGTGGCCGCCATTTTGAACTTTTTAGTAACTGGACAGATTGCTTTCAAAATCGACATCTGGGTGTCAGTGTGGACTCTGAATACGAATCTGTAGTCAAATTTAAAAAAAGTAGCCGCCATTTTGAACTTTTTAGTTACTGGACCGATTGCTTTCAAAATCGATATCTGGGTGTCTATGTAGGCTCTGAATACGAATCCGTTGTCAAAATTTAAAAAAGTGGCCGCCATTTTGAACTTTTTAGTTACTGGACTGATTGCTTTCAAAATCGATATCTGGGTGTATGTGGGGGCTCTGAATACGAATCTGTAGTAAAAATTTAAAAAAAGTGGCCGCCATTTTGAACTTTTTAGTTACTGGACCGATTGCTTTCAAAATCGATATCTGGGTGTCTGTGTGGGCTCTGAATACTAATCTGTAGTCAAAATTTAAAAAAAGTGGCCGCCATTTTGAACTTTTTAGTTACTGGACCGATTGCTTTCAAAATCGATATCTGGGTGTATGTGTGGGCTCTGAATACGAATCTGTAGTAAAAATTATAAAAAGTGGCCGCCATTTTAAACTTTTTAGTTACTGGACTGATTGCTTTCAAAATCGATATCTGGGTGTCTGTGTGGGCTCTGAATACGAATCTGTAATCAAAATTAAAAAAAGTGGCCGCCATTTTGATCTTTTTAGTTACTGAACCGATTGCTTTCAAAATCGATATCTGGGTTTATGTGGGGGCTCTGAATACGAATCTGTAGTAAAAATTTAAAAAAAGTGGCCGCCATTTTGAACTTTTTAGTTACTGGACCGATTGCTTTCAAAATCGATATCTGGGTGTCTGTGTGGGCTCTGAATACTAATCTGTAGTCAAAATTTAAAAAAAGTGGCCGCCATTTTGAACTTTTTAGTTACTGGACCGATTGCTTTCAAAATCGATATCTGGGTGTATGTGTGGGCTCTGAATACGAATCTGTAGTAAAAATTATAAAAAGTGGCCGCCATTTTAAACTTTTTAGTTACTGGACTGATTGCTTTCAAAATCGATATCTGGGTGTCTGTGTGGGCTCTGAATACGAATCTGTAATCAAAATTAAAAAAAGTGGCCGCCATTTTGATCTTTTTAGTTACTGAACCGATGGCTTTCAAAATCGATATCTGCGTGTATGTGGGGGCTCTGAATACGAATCTGTAGTAAAAATTTAAAAAAAGTGGCCGCCATTTTGAACTTTTTAGTTACTGGACCGATTGCTTTCAAAATCGATATCTGGGTGTCTGTGTGGGCTCTGAATACTAATCTGTAGTCAAAATTTAAAAAAAGTGGCCGCCATTTTGAACTTTTTAGTTACTGGACCGATTGCTTTCAAAATCGATATCATATTTTTTATGTTAACTACATATTGTTATTCAGAGCCCACACAGACATGTACATATGGGTTTTGAAAGTAATCAGTCCAGTAACTAAAAAGTTCAAAATGGCGACCACGTTTTTAAGATTTTGACAACGGATTCGTATTCAGAGCCCACACAGACAAACAAATGTCGATTTTAAAAGCAATCGGTCCATTAACTAAAAAGTTCAAAATGGCGGTCACTTTTTTTAAATTTTGACAACGGATTCGTATTCAGAGCCCACACAGACACCCAGATATCGATTTTGAAAGCAATCGGCCCAGTAACTATTAAGTTCAAAATGGCGGCCACTTTTTTTAAATTTTGACAACGGATTCGTATTCAGAGCTCACACAGACACCCAGATATCGATTTTGAAAGCAATCGGTCCAGTAACTAAAAAGTTCAAAATGGCGGCCACTTTTTTAAAATGTTTACTACAGATTCGTATTCTGAGCCCACACATACACTCAGATATCGATTTTGAAAGAAATCGGTCCAGTAACTAAAAAGTTCAAAATGGCGGCCACTTCTTTTTTATTTTGACTACAGAATCGTATTCTGAGTCCACACAGACGCCTAGATATCGATTTTGAAAGCAATCGGTCCAGTAACTAAAAAGTTCAAAATGGCGGCTACTTTTTTTTAATTTTGACTATAGATTCGTATCCAGAGTCTACACAGACGCCCATATATCGATTTTGAAAGAAATCGGTCCAGTAACTAAAAAGTTCAAAATGGCGGCCACTTTTTAAAATTTTTACTACAGATTCGTATTCAGAGCCCATACTGACACCCAGATATCGATTTTGAAAGCAATCGGTCCAGTAACTAAAAAGTTCAAAATGGTGGCCACTTTTTTCAAATCGCGAAATTAAAACACCATGAATATTATTAAACCGGAAAAAAATATTGTCTTAAGGAAGTCTCCAATCTTTTACTCTGTTCCTCGAAATTTAGGTAAATAAGCCCTACTTATTCCTATCACTGATTATTAGTACAACTTTTCAAAAATATTAAAACAACAGTCTTGTTTAATTTTTCAATATTTTTTTTGGATTCAAACAATAATATTCGTTCAGTAAAAACTATTTGAAATAATATTACAAATAACAATTTCAAAATTCACAAATATACCGCACCATCATTGTCCGTCAGACTGGCATTCGTAGTGATCCCGTCAAGTTGCCGTCAGGCAAGGCTTCCGATTGGTCGGACGGTCGGCTCTTACTACCAGATACCCGAGCCAAGCCAGCGATAACAAACCTGTCGCTCGCCTTGCTCGCTCTGTCTCTCTCCATATCGCGGGGCGCGATATGGGTAACGGAGATAGACAAGTCACGTCATAAAAGATTAAATTGCGATTTCGATTTTCGTAGTAGTAGGGATTTTTGGCTAGCCGTGCTCCGATACAAACGCAGTAGCGTTGCGTCTCCCGTAGGTATTCTCCTTGACCGCACTGAATGAAAGGTCGGTCTCGTATTTGCCCTCCAGTTTATTGCAGCGGGTCCAATGGGAAGCACTGGCATGGGACCTAGTGAACGTAGTCAGGTTCCATTAAAACATTTTTTTCAAAATAGTCTATGCTGCAGTAAACGTTGACGCTAATCCAACACCTTCATCGTCCATGCCACCTGCATTCCTGCTGAAATCGAACTTCGGGTGCGCATTTCAAAATGTCTTCTCTTCCTCTTTCATCCACTCCCCCTCAAATACCTCCGGTTCGGTCACCTTCCCTCCTCACTCTACCTCTATGCATACACATTTCGTGCTTCCTCCCTCCTTTCGGTCCGCACCTTTACGATATGCATTCCCGACGATCATAGATAGATTGCTGTATTATGTGTGTGCCGTCCTGCTTGGGGTTTATTTCAGTATCGATATTTTTTATCGATAATTTCAAAATATTGAAACCTTCGGCTCATGGTCGGTCGGAGGAGGCGACAGCTTTTGCCTAAGAGGTATAGGGTTGACGATGGCTACCTCCATAGGTCACCTCTCATGTCTTGCCTACTTCCGACAAAGGCCTAGGCAAATTTAGCCTGGTAATCCCTTAGGGGGAACGCGGCCGGCATCCGCGGCAATATCCCGGGGCAAACCCGCTAAACGAAGTAATTTTTTTAAGGTTAGTTTTGTACACACACTGTATGTCAACAATCAGGGTAAGCGGAGTAATCGGTGCTGTGCTGTAAGGAAATTACAGCACAACATTTTAGCAAAGTATTCGGACAAGTAAACCTTTTGATGTTTGAGAGTCGCATGTTGTGAGATATAAGTAGGTAGTAAGTAGCAAAAGACTTGAGTGTGAGAATGTAAAATATTATATAAGGAAGATAACTATGATCAACTATATATAATAAATAAATAGTATGTAAGTATCGCGTTGATTGATATAGAGTGTGTCGGGGGTGGGGGGGGGTTGGGCCGAGGAGGGGTGCGCTCTCGCCATTGTGTTTGTCAAATTACTCTTGATGGATTAATTATATGCAAATACGCAGCAGTACGGGGAGACACTGCTGATATTTACTACAGAAGAGAATATAAACTCTTTATTGCCCAAGTAAACACAGGAGTGTGCAAAGGCGGACTTATATTTAGTTCTTCCAGTCAACATAATAATAAAGAAAGAAATATAGATAGTGCACTTTGCACTTGCACTAAAACGGAAAAGGACTTCATTTGAGAAGAGGAGAAAAATCTTTTATATTCATGACATACACCTAGACACACATAGATAGATAGATAGATAGATATAGAAATACTTTATTGCTCCAGAAATATTTTACATAGCCAAGCACAACAGAGCAGTTTACATAGAAAGGTGGACTTATCCCTTCTAGGGATCCCTTTCAGTCAACCTTTTCAGCCATTTTCGAGTTTACCCTGTGATATATTCGGATTCAGATATTTCGCGATAACGTTAACAATATTTAATTGAAACAATATTCAGTATGAATTCGTCATCGTTTTTATCTTGCGCCGTTCAGCAATGCAATCTATAAGGAAGAGCCGGGCAAGAGGCCTTAACAAAACTTACAGCCAAGACTTTGAATAGTATGATGGTCATTATTTCTATAAAATTTGTTTGGACAACACATTCCTATAATTCAGTGTTTTTCAATCTGTGGGTCGCGACCCCCGGGGGGGTCGCGAAGCCTTACCTGGGGGGTCGCCGGCAAAAGGAAAAAGGCAAGATTTTGCACTACAATAAAACACAATTTACACAATTTCAGTGAGAAGGATGGGCGCAAATTTAGTCCCGCGCAAGCTGGCATCCAAGTCAAAGCCGCACGCAGCCTTACAAACTTACCTCGCAAGCCGCAAGAGCTTTCAAAGCTGCCGCGGCTTATTGCAGAATGTAGGTTTTAATAATGAATATAGGTAGCAAAATAGAGAAAATCATAAACATAGTGTTTTAAATTGCTAACTTTTTTCTGTCTATGGCCCAAGGGGGTCGCGAGAATTTTTCGCGCATTCAAAAACATTGAAAAGCACTGCTCTAACTAAATAGTGACAAGTTTTCTAAATTTCTGAAAATATCCACCACACAACGGACAGAATTCTAAGCGCATCGACCTATCACGTTTAAGTACCCGCTGCCACATTTCATGTTCGAATACAATTTAAACATTGTGTTGTTTACGTGCTTCTGTTCCATTTGTGACGGGTCGGTATAGCTTCTTGGAGAGTTTATGGTTTATCTGTTGAATGGGGGTATACCAAGGAGGAGTGGGGTGTACCGCTGAATTATTGACTTGCTATGGAAAATTGTGTTTATTATTACTCAACAGTTTTATGACTTAAAGCTATTTTCTTCTTCACAATCGCCCTGTCGCTTTATCGAAGCAGCTACTATTGAAATTGCTTTAGCTATTTCGAACCATAATGAAATATATGTACCTACTTGTTGTAAAATTAACAGTAAAGAGAACATATAATATTTTCTTAAATATATAGGGTGGCCCAATTATAGTGGTCCAAAAATGTTTTTTTAGATGGAGGACATCATGTTGACTCATTTAAAAAAAACATTAGTTCCGCGAAAATCAATAGTTTAGAAGTTATGATTTTTTTAAACTTTTTTTTAAATTTCTCCATTTTAGTCACATTAATTAACCGCTCTAGTTGGATATCTATTCCACAAAATCGAATAAAATTTGGTATAGAAGTAGAGGAGACATGTAGCTAGTACGTAATGAGTAGTTTTTAGGTTTACTCCTAGACTGTACTGTTGCTATAGCCCTTTCAGTGAATTTTTGTTCAGTTTACATTAAAACTGATAATTTTTTGAAAAATCACTGTGGAAAAAAATACTACTACCGGAGATTTGCCCATGCCCTTAAAAACTACCTATACATATCGCAATTCTTCAGACCAAAAATTGTAGTGGTGTAACAATAATTGTAACATATTCAAAATTAACATAATGTGTACAAAGTCACTAAAATAAAAAGTGACCTTAATTAAAAAAAAAATTTTTTTTTAAACATTAACACTGATTAGCACTGTTTGAGAAAGTTTTGAATAGAATAACAACAGATTAGCACTGTTTGAGACAGTTTTGTGAATAATGTGAAATTTTATTTGAATTAACGTTGTGAAAAAAATTAGATTTAAAAAATTAAGGTAATTGTCACTTTTTATGGCAGTGACTTTGTACAAATGATGTTAATTTTGAATATGTTACAATTGTAACACCACTACAATTTTTGGTCTGGAGAGTTGTGATATGTATAGGTAGTTTTTAAGGGCATGGGCAAATCTCCGGTTGTAAATTTTTTTTTCACAGTGATTTTTCAAAAATTTATCAGTTTTAATGTAAACTGAACAAAAATTCACTGAAAGGGCTATAGCAACAGTACAGTCTAGGAGTAAACCTAAAAACTATTCATTACGTACTAGCTACGTGTCTCCTCTACTTCTATACCAAATTTTATTCGATTTTGTGGAATAGATATCCAACTAGAGCAGTTATTGTGACTAAAATAGAGAAATTTCAAAAAAAGTTTAAAAAAATCATAACTTCTAAACTATTGATTTTCGCGGAACTAATGGCTTTTTAAATGAGTCCAGATGATGTCCTCCATCTAAAAAAAATTTTTGGACCACTATAACTGGGCCACCCTGTGTAATATGTAGAGTGACTGTAGAGTGATTTTATGAGCTACCGAGTTACTGTCGATCGGATCATAAGCACACGTGGGCGCGGTCAGTGGATAAATGGGTGAGCGCTCGACCGTTGGAGGCTGACCGTGTTTCGGATTCCACGTAAAACTGTAGGTCCCCTTCCCTTCTCACCTTACTAGTGTTGGGTTTAACGCTGGCGAAATTGGAAAACAAATTTAAGTTCTCCATACATTTTCGTGAATACCTAATCAAAATCAATCAAAATGTATGGAGAAATCGAATGTATATAGTTGGTGTTTATATTGTTGTAGTATGTGTAGTTGTGGTATAGATTGTATCGAAAACTAATTAGATTCCAAAAAAGAACGGTGGTAAAATTGAAAAAAATCTAAATTTGAGTTCTTTTAGTCTACCATAGATATTCATATAGTTGGTGTTTGGCTTACCATGGTTGGAATTCGCGGTCACTATGGCCGATGTTTCGGACTGACGCATTCAGTCCATCTTCCGACCGCAGCCAGGCACTCGCCCTGAAGATGGACTGCACGCACCAGTCCGAAACGTCGGCCATAGTGACCACGAATTCCAACCATGTTAAGCCAAACACCAACTGTATGAATATGCATGGTAGACTAAAGGAACTGAATTTCCAATTTTACCACCGTTCTTTTTTGGAATCTAATTAGTTTCAGATTTTAGATACAGATTTGCCCCCTGAATTATCCAGCATGGTAACTAAAATCACCAAGGCTCAAAAAATATCTATCGATGCTCAAGTATTGTATGTATACAGTCCTAAGCCGGGATAGTAACTGAGACCGACGTCAAACTCCTCAGACACGTTAATTGAATCGGCTGCGATGAGACCTCATCCCCCCCCCCCCCCCCCCCCCCCCCCCCCCATCGCACCCTTCCGTTCAACTCCGTTGCGAGACCGCGGGCCGCGGGACACCCCCGCTATTCCCGAAGCTGCGGTGACGGTCAGATTTTAGATCTAATATCTATTCCAAGTTAACCATGACTTCAGCGCATCACACACGATGAAGATACTATAATATTTTATCTTAACCTACTTGACCTTCCCACGCCTACTTAAACCGAGACTTAGACACAAACCACTTGAAGCTGCAATCACTATACTTGACAAAGTTACTTATGCAACTGACAAAATTATTTGTCATAGACTTTGTATGGAAAGGTAAGTTTATCCAACACAAAGAAAACGGGACTTAAATTTTAGGATGTTTCAGTTTTTCCTTTCGTTGTGGGCTAAAATCTTAATCCAAAATTTCAAGTTTGTAGGTCTGCTGGAAGTGCCCCCAGATTTTTATAGTTAGACAATATTTCGGCTACCGCCCGCCATTTTTAACCCCCGACGAAAAAGAAGGAGGGGTGTTATAAGTTTGACGTGTGTGTGTGTGTGTGTGTGTGTGTGTGTGTGTGTCTGTCTGTGGCATCGTAGCTGCCAAACGGATGGATCGATTTGGACGCGGTTTTTTTTATTAGGAAGCTTGTTTAATCGGGATGGTTCTTAGCTATGTTTGTAATCAAGTAATCAAGTAATTAAGTGATAAAAAAAAATTTTATCTCAAAAAGTGGACCGATTTTCATGCGGTTTTTTTTAAAAAGCTTGAAATAAAAGTTAAATTACAAATTTAAAAAACCCCCGACCCTTAAAAAGTCAAAAATAATTTCCGTTTACTTAATTAAAGGAGTCGGGGGACCGCTAAGTAAATAAAATATAAAACTCAGAGCTGCGCGGGAATTTACTTAGCGGTCTCCCGACTCCTTTAATTAAGTAAACGGAAATTATTTTTGACTTTTTAAGGGTCGGGGGTTTTTTAAATTTGTAATTTAACTTTTGAATACAACATGTACTACGCACGTATGGAGCTTCGTGTATCAGGTCTATATTACATTACAAAAGGCTGTATTCGTCTGTCTGTTGAAACTGGAGCCTTCCTAATGAAGCGTTCAGGGCGCTGAAACTTGAAATTGAGCTAGGCTGGAATCCTTATCGTTATTTGTGTTTGTCGGCGGTGTTTTGCTATCGCAATGCGATACGACACCTACCGATCCTGTTGCTTTAGGAACGGAGTATGGTTAGTTTAGGACACATTCTAGGATTCCTTACTTCTTAATCACTCTAGACCCCTAGTTCAAACAGATACGGTGTATTTTCGTTCTCTTACTCTATTCATCCCTCACTCACTTTAGCTCTAAAACAAATATGACGGCTGCTGATTAAGGCAAATTCGAAATTGATTTTCATCGTTTCATTCTATTCTAACTTTTTTAAATGTGAACAGTCTATTGTGAACCATTGTCATTCTATGTAAATAAATCGCATGGATTTTTTATGGGAAGCACGACATTTAACACCGTTCCGCCTGTTTTTAGGTGGCTAACCAAGGAATAAGGAGCTGTTTGTCGGTGGCTAACCACGGAATATGGAGCTGTTTGTAGGTGGCTAACCACGGAATAATTAGCTGTTTTTTGGTGGCTAACCATGCCAGCTTCCATCCAAAAGAAGCAAATGTTTGGACAAAAATTTTAATGAGTTTCTGCTCGATATAAACCGCAGTGATGGTATAAATATTTTTTTTTTTTTATGGAAACTGACACGGTTGGCTACATCACCTACAACATCCGTGATGTCAACCCATAACACCGGGTGAACTTAGTGCCACGTCAGTGCTTCCCTTCGGTCGTGCCGGCTACACTGAACTGGACGGAAAACACAAATTATTTACATAGCCGTTTCGACCGACCTTTCATTCAGTGCGGTGGTACCAACCCGGGCGGGTTAACCCTACCACCTAGTGATATAAGAAGGGAGTCATATCCCTTAGTCGCCTTTTACGACATACACGGGGGGAGATGCAGTGGGGCTATTCTTTTAAAGTACCAGCCCCACACGGTACAACCAATTCAATATTTTGTTGAATAATATCAAGAATAATTTGTTGAACCAATTTTAATGACACTTTCTTCCAACACACATATTAAAACATCGATGTTTGTTGCAGACGATCCGGATTCCGTGGTGTTCGGCTCGGTGACGGACGGCGTGTTCGAAGGCAAGATCGTGTCCGGCGACGGCGCCTACTACGTGGAGCACGCGCGGAGGTACTTCCCGCCCAACGGCACGAAGGGCGCCGCCCGCCCTCCGCACTCCGTCATCTACAGGGACGGCGACGTCGATGATCCGTACGCGCATCGCAGACACGGTCAGTGATGATCACTTATCACTGTAGTTCGCATCGCATAATGTCCATGGGCATCCTTGTGACACTGGCTCGTGGGTATAGTGCCACCAGGAAGTTATGATGCGTGGGAAATATGCGAAACTGTCTGCATTCCTAAAGGGACGTGAACTTTCGATCGAAAGTTTGTCGATAATTTAGGTTATTAAGTCATACAATTTATCGACAAACTTTCGACCGAAAGTTCACGTCTCTTCTTAGGAATGCAGACAGTTTCGCATATTTCCCACGCATCATAACTTCCTGGTGGCACTATATAAAATGCCACATATCGCGCTAAGGAATTGTATGTATGTATAGTTAAGAACAGTTTTGGAAAGCCATAACATTTCCCTTTCCAGCCTCGGCGGGCTCCACAGAGCCCGGGGCATAGGCGACGCGACGACCCCTACCGATAATGACCCTTGGCAACCTTACCCATAAGTTATATGTTATTGTTCCTATCGTTCGCGCATCATTACATAAAGCGCGCGCTGCTCATTACGACTGCTCTCCTGGTACTTCCAACCCGCTCACCACAATGGCGGACAGGGTGGAAACAATGAAACCCGAAAATGAAATGTGTATTTACTTGTTTATTAAAAGAATATGATGGGAAACCTTTATGAAATTTTTATTAAAAAACTGTTAACTTTCCTGAAAATGTACAAATTATTCCCCGAATTATGACGCTTTTACGAAATTTACTATACATTTTTGGGACGTAGGCGAAGTTCGAGCACAAATGAGCCGTTGAAGGCGCGTAATTAGTTTGTACTGAATTTACGAATAATTTACGCGGAGCCAGAGCGGCTTTTCGGTCTCAATATTTCAGAGTTCGTCCGTCCGTGGAGATGTAGAATTGGTCGTGCCATAAGGTTTAGATGTAAGCACCAGCTACATTTCTACTGGTCACTAACCGAACTATCATGTCTTCATTCGGATTTAAATTGATACATAGGTATCGTGGGACAAAAAACGTTAAGTATTTACTGCCTCGAGGTTATTTGGTGTTCTAATGTGAACCTTATTAGCTACAAGTAAAGATGAAATTTCCTAAAATAGTGTAGCGTTGTGTTACGTCCGGTGTAGCAAGATCGGTGTTGTTGTCGTTAATTGAAGGACGCGGGAGGTGGGTAATCGAGTTGTGAAGTTATCTTGTGATCGTTTTCTGAATCTAGTTAACGCCGCGTTTGTAGAGGACCGCGCCGCGATCCTACCCAGCGCTATAAACACCCCAATCGAATTCTGAAACTTTTTAGCTTGGAAAGAAGCAGATAACAGTATAAATTTTATTTATATTCCGTTTGCAGAGGCTCCTTTCCTACCCAGCGCTATAAACACCCCAATCGCATTCTGAAACTTCTTAGCGTGGAAAGAAGCATATAACATTATACATCTTATTTATATTCCGCTCAAAGAAATTGACTAAAACTTTGCTCGAATGAACTTAGCCTAAGCTAATTACCGGACCAGATGATTTCGTAAATTTCTGTAAGATTCATTATTATTTCATTTCAGCGCTTTCAAAATCTTTCATCCTTCTTACTTTCCTACTTAGGCCTAATAACGCGTAGCAGATCTTCTGATATCTTCTGATGCCTTGCATAATACATTTTCGCGAGAATTGATGACGAGCCATACTGAATATGCATATGTTATGGGCTGATATCACGGATGTTGTAGGCGATGTAGCCAATCGTGTCAGTTTCCATAAATAAAAAAAAAAAAAAACAAAAAAGATGGCTCTTTTGCACATTTGCGTGTACGGAATTAAGGTTTTGTTTTTCGTTGAGTAGATACGAATTGTACGTTTTACAGTCTAATTGGGCACCACGACCGTGCGGTTTCTACGAGTTTACACTTTGCGTCTAAAAAAAAAAAGCCACAGTTGCGCTCCGGGAGTGCCGGCAGAAGTGAAAACTTTTTGTATTTCCGAAAATAATTCTTAGGTAGTTATAAAAAAAACTAAACACCCTAAAAATAATTAAACACCGTAACATTGCTTAAAAAAGAAAACAAAAGAAAAAAAAACAAAAAAAACTTTTTGTATTTCCGAAAAAGGGATATGACTCCCTTCTTATATCACTAGGTGGTAGGGTTTAACCCGCCCGGGTTGGTACCACCGCACTGAACGAAAGGTCGGTCGAAACGGCTATGTAAATAGTTTGTGTTTTCCGTCCAGTTCAGTGTAGCCGGCACGACCGAAGAGAAGCACTGACGTGGCACCAAGTTCACCCGGTGTTATGGGCTGACATCACGGATGTTGTAGGCGATGTAGCCAACCGTGTCAGATTCCATAAAAAAAAAAAAATTTCTTAGGTGGTCATAAAAAAAACTAAACACCCTAAAAAAAATTAAACCGTAACATTGCTTAAAATAGAAAAAAAAAACTAAAAAAAATTTGAGGGATTCGAACGCATGGTCAAAAAATACAAATCCTATACTCTTACCATTGTGCCACGTAATCACATAAACGACCAAACGAATATCGGATCCCCTTGATTCGCTTTCGGCTTTACTGTCACTGAGAAACGAACAGAATTAAGCCACTCGTAACTTAACCCTTAATGCAATGACGTAAGGTTACATTTTAAATAATAAAAATAAATCTGACGCTTTTCAAGAAATGACGATGACGATCTGACGCGAGTTTAACATTTTTTACCCACCTAAAAAAGTGCCAAGCGCCGCTAAAGAGTTTTCACTTCAAAAATGCTCATGCGCGAATGTAGAGACGTTGAGAGAGAGCGCCGCTCACTCCGCTGTTCAAAGTGGAAGGGACGCTTACCCGGGGCGGTGTAAGCTGCAGTTTCTATCAAATTACGAGCGAGCCGGCGGGGATGGGCAGCGGGGGGATGATGGTAGCACCGGAAGCGACGTTCCAGATCCGATGAGAAAAGCTAAAAAAATCCTCCGCCGCCGTTTCCGGCGCCGCCGCCGACACTCGCTTCGACAATAAATTGAAAAGGCAAAAATGCACTCCCCGTCGTCCTCCCCTCTGAAGCGAAGGGAGGAAGCGAACCTCGCTGCCGGACGGCGGCGTCACATTATTTTCGCTAGCATTGTGTTTGGATGTCCATGCAGGCAACACAGGCAGGCTATTGATTGTTAAGCAACGCTGGGCGCGGTCAGTTTTTGGATGGGTGACCGCTCGACCGTTAGAGGCTGACCGTGGTCCGGATTCCACGTAAAACTGTAAGTCCCTTCCCTTTCTACCTTACTCGGTGATAGGGTTCAACCCGCCCGGGTTGATACCACCACACCGAAGGAAACGTCGGTCGAAGCGGCTATGTAAATAGTTCGTGTTTTCTTTCCAGTTCAGTGTAGCCGACATGATCGAAGGGAAGCACTGACATGACACAAGCGCTGACATCACGGATGTAGGTGAAACGATGTCACATGTCGCGCGATCGAAAATTTTTTTTTTGATGTAGGTGATGTAGCCCACCGTGTCAGTTTCCATAAAAAGATAGTCAACGGATTAAAATGTACCTATCTGTAGAATCCTATAAAATATTGTTTTTATAAAACCCGACTATGAAAAACGAAGGAAATAACATGGAAAGTTGATCCTGTAGTATATCATATCGATGGATTCGAATAGAAAGATAGCCCGCTTCGTCCGGTAAAAAGATAAAATAATGCATGAAATAGACAAATCCCAGAAGTTTTCACATTAATGACCGACTCTTTCGTGAGATCAACCACTACACCACAACAACCACCACACAACCACACAGATATTTTTAAATAAATTTAAATAAGCGCTGACATTTCACTTCCTCCAGCAGCGATGCAGCGCAGAACAAACAGACGCAGACGCTTCAATTCCGACTGCTTCTCAAGCGCACCGGCTCGAGGGCTGTTCAGATAGTTTATTTTATATTCGCGTGCACTCGCCGCGGTACTCCGCACAATCCGGCGAGGGAGCCGCGGCGAACCGGGTGATTTGTTATTCGAACGTACCCCTAATGTACGCGGTGGTGTATCGATCGAAAGATTCGATGTAAGCCGCTAACAAGTTGGGGCTCGTGGTGTGCAGTTCGAGAATCTCTGCTTATTCTACCTACGGTTTAAAAGCGCGAGTGCCGGAAAATCGTCCACAAGCCTCACTACTGTTATTATTACCAAATCGCAATTCACATCTAGCCTAAAAATAACGAAAAAAACGTTACCTTCACCTGCTGCTTCACCGTTCGGAACCGGTGTAAAACTGTAGGTCCGTTCCCTTGTCCCTTACAATTTTTTTTTTTTTTATGGAAACTGACACGGTTGGCTACATCACCTACAACGTCCGTGATGTCAGCCCATAACACCGGGTGAACTAGGTGCCATGTCAGTGCTCCCCCCTTTGATCGTGCCGGCTACACTGAACTGGTCGGAAAACACAAACTATTTACATAGCCGTTTTAGACGGACGTTTCCTTCAGTGCGGTGGTACCAACCCGGGCGGGTTAAACCCTACCACCAAGTAAGATTAGGAGGGAAGGGACCTACAGTTTTACGAGGAATCCGAACCTCGGTCAGCCTCCAACGGTCAGCGGTCACCCATCCATGTACTGACCGCACCCAGCGTTGCTTAACATTCAATAGCGACAATTGACTGTCTGCACCACTGAGCTAACGAGGCTAACAAACTACTAGGTGGTAGGCTCAAATTGTAGCCGACTGGGTTGATACCACCCTACTGAATGTAAGATGGCCGCTTAGCAGCCTCGGTTGTGTTCTCCTCTAATAGTCCAGTATAGCCAGCAATCCTGGGAAGTCTCCGGTATGGCACCTACCTTCTCGGAGGTGATATTGACTGGTCGGAGCATGTGCTTTAGCCCCTCCAATTCAGCCACCCATACCGGATTACATAATAAATGAGAGGAATACATTTCCATAAAAACATCGAAAACCAAAAAGCAAATTGTTATCGACTTAGAGGTCCACTAAGTTTGATTCTCAGCCCACTGTGCGTCACTGTTACTCAAATCGCAATTCATTCCATCCCATGGGCCCCACTATAGATATATACACACAAAACGCCGCACTGAGCGACCGTTTTCCGTCCAGTTCAGTGTAGCCGACATGAAATGAAGGGAAACACTGACATGGCACCTAGTTCACCCGGTGCTATGGGCTGATATTACGGATGTTGTAGGTGATGTAGCCAACCGTGTCAGTTTCCATAAAAAAAAACACGTGCTGATATTATGATTTATGACTGACTTTATTGCGGGCGGAGCCGCAGACAAAAGCTATCTAAAATATGAGTCTAACTAACCCTAGCCAGATGCCGCCGTCAGGCTGTCCACAATGTAGGGGCGAAAGTTGCCTACGTACGTCCTTCCACACTCTGCACTTTCCGTCCCTCTTACCCCCAATCGTTGATGCAGCGGGAGCGAGCGAGAAGGGGCGCTTTCAATTTTCCGAGCGGTTGGTCTGTGGAGATTGTTGTCGCTTTTTTTTTTGTAAAATGAAATAGCAAGGAAATTTTGAAGGAGACTCTAGGTCGCACGGTACAGGCATCGAATATTTATACACTCAGGCGAGCCTTCTCAAGCGGCGCGGGTGGCCCAGTGGTTTGAGCATCGGCTTCTCATGCGAGAGGTCCGAGGTTCGAATCCGGTCGGCGTGTACCAATGAGTTTTTTCTGACGAAAAAATTTACTTGCATGTACACTACACCTGCTGCTTCACCGTTCGGAACCGGTGTATAACTGTACGTCCCTTCCCTTGCCCCTAATACTAGGTGGTAGTGATATGCTAAAGTAATATATAAGTTATAATATATAAGTTAATATATACGTTAGTAATATATAAGTCAATGGTGGTAGGCTCATATTGTAGCCGACTAGGTTGGTACCACCGTACTGGATGTAAGATGGCCGCATAGCAGCCTCGGTTGTGTTCTCCTCTAGTCCAGTATAGCCAGCAATCCAGGGAAGTCTCCGGTATGGCACCTACCTTCTCGGAGGTGGTATTGGCTGGTCGGAGCATGTGCTTTGGCCCCTCCGACTCAGCCACCCATACCGGATTACATAAAAAAAGGGGAGCCTGGACAATGCGGGCGTAGTTATAGCTGAATATACCAATGTGCTATTTTTAACCCCCGACGAAAAAAACGGAGGGGTGTTATAAGTTTGACGTGTGTGTGTGTGTGTGTGTGTGTGTGTGTGTGTGTCTGTCTGTGGCATCGTAGCTCCCAAACGGATGGACCGATTTGGATGCGGTTTTTTTTATTAGGAAGCCTGTTTAATCGGGATGGTTCTTAGCTATGTTTGTAATCAAGTAATTAAGTAATTAAGTAATAAAAAAAATTATTATCTTCAAAAGTGGACCGATTTGCATGCGGTTTTTTTTAAAAAGCTTGAAATAAAAGTTAAATTACAAATTTAAAAAACCCCCGACTCTTAAAAAGTCAAAAATAATTCCCGTTTACTTACTTAAAGGAGTCGGGGGACCGCTAAGTAAATTAAATATAAAGACTCAAAAGTTGCGCGGGAATTTACTTAGCGGTCTACCGACTCCTTTAAGTAAGTAAACGGGAATTATTTTTGACTTTTTAAGAGTCGGGGGTTTTTTTAGACTAATTAATTACACATTGACCGAAAGACAAATACACCAATAATTACACCCGACCAATAGAAAAATAGACCAATTAGTTAGACCAACCTGTATAATGGTACGTTGACACGATGCGAGGTTTCACGCACGAGAAGCATGCCGCCTTCTCGAACGAGAAAACTCGCATTAGTGAAGCGTTCGTGGAACTGTTTACAACTATTCCACATCTCGTTCGAGCTTGTCTGTGTTTCTCTGTTTTGTCAGTTGCAAAAATGGAGTCTGTAGACGGAGGTTTGGCGTGTATTGGTACAATTTTAGCGTTTATTATAGCACGACGTTTGTTATGAAACAAAATAAAGAAGAAAAAACAGAAAATATATTTTTTTATAGAAACTGACACGGTTGGCTACATCACCTACAACATCCGTGATGTCACCCCATAACACATTGGTGAACTAGGTGCCATGTCAGTGCTTCCCTTCGGTCGTGTCGGCTACACTGAACTCGACGGAAAATACAAACTATTTACATAGGTAGCCGTTTCGACCGACCTTTCATTCAGTGCGGTGGTATCAACCCGGGCGGGTTAAACCCTACCACCTAGTCTTGAGATCTATGTGGATAAGGAAATGGATAAGTATATAAAGATAACTTAATCATTTGCACATCAGTCCACTTTGTCGTGATGCCGTAAACAACCAAAAACCACTAAGAAACCTTTTTTTCACCAACAAACTTCGTGCGAGACGCTTCTCTCGAACGCCAACTAATAAGCATGCATGAAATCGTTCGCGCGCGAACGACGCTGCGTTCGTGCACGCATGCGAGCTTGCGAGAACTGTCTACACGGTGCGTGAATGCGTTCGAGAAGCATTTCTCGTGCGTGAACTCGCATCGTGTCAACCAGGCATAATTTTTCTTCATCCACCGCTTTTGCAATTATCGGCATCACAGTCCCCGCCCTCCTATATGATATTATATGCATATATGTATATAGGCATGGCACCTAACTGAGCCTGGTTTCGCGAGGAGAGGTGTTTTTGGCTCTGTCGAATGCACCATTGGTCTCTCGAACCGTAATAGGTAGCCCGTTGAAATTTTCACAGAATATGTGTTATTATGGCCGATATAACAACAAATAATAAAAATAAGAAAAAGTAAAAAATTCACGGGGTCTCCATACAAGAAACTAAAAAGTGTATGCGTGTCATCTACCGAAAACAGTAATAACAACAAATAAGAACAAGGAAGAAAATTCGTCAGTCTCGGTAGCTCAGTGGCACGGTTGGTTAGTCAACTGTTATTAAGCAACGCTGAGCGCGGTCAGTGATTGGATGGGTGACCGCTCGACCGTTGGAGGCTGACCGTGGTTTGGATTCCACGTTAAACTGTAGGTCCCTTCCCTTCTTACCTTACTAGGTGGTAGGGTTTATCCCGGACGGGTTGGTACCACCGCACTGAACGAAACGTCGGTCGAAACGGCTATGTAAATAGTTCGTGTTTTCCGTCCAGTTTAGTGTAGCCGACATGAAATGAAGGGAAGCACTGACATGGCACCTAGTTCACCCTGTGTTATGGGCTGACATCACGGATGTTGTAAGTGATGTAGCCAACCGTGTCAGGTACCATAAAAAAAAAAAAAAAAAAAATAATAAAAATAAGAAAAACTAAAAAATTCACGGGGGTCTCCATACAAGAAACTAAAAAGTGTATGCGTGTCATGTACCGAAAACAGTATGAAGCGCATTTTAACTAATCATGAATTTTGACAAATGAAGCATTTCCATTGTGCTGTAATTTACAAGAGTACTAGCAGCACAACACCGATTAGTCTTCTTAGCCCGATCGTCGGGAACAGCGTGTAGTATGTATGCATGTCTTAGAAAAACATTCACACCGCTATATTCTTACAAAAATCTATATCCAAACACTCAAACGCAGTGCGCTCTTGACTTTCATTCTCTTTGTCTTCTCTTCTGAAACATTATTTGAACAATGTTTCTGTGTTTCGATCTCGCAATTATTTCGCTACAACTAAAGCGTTTGATGTACAAAGAAAACTCCTTTGTTAAGCAACATAGAAGAGTTTCCACGGCGATGGGGTGTCTACCGTCTTAATATCAGAAGGTATCTGCGCCGCCTGCGGAGATGTAACTTCGACCGAAATATGAAAATTCAGAAGAGGTTTTTTTTGGGTTCCGTATCCGGTACGGGACCCTATTACTAAGCCTACGCCGCACGGTGTTTTAGAAGTAAAATTTACGAGCTCACTCCACTTAAAATTATACTCCTTAAAAGTTCAAAGAAACAATTTTTTATCGAAGCTAGATAAGTGTCGAACTCGAATAGAGACAACGAGCGCAATTCCCGCCAGTCTGCATCACCAACGCGGCTGCCACAATGCGACTGTCGCGCGATGCGCCCGCTCAGTCACGCGCTGTCTTCGCTGGCGCTAGATTTTGTAAAATAGTTTCTTTCGTTTATGTTTGTTTTATTGAAGTGTTGCGGATGTCGTCATGGAGGTTGATACTTCAGGTAAGTTACTAGATAATTTTTATAGGCGTATGTGATAACTGTGTTTTTTTATTAAATATTTAGTAAGTCTTAGGAAAATGGTGAAATTAATTACGTTTTGTATACTTCCATGGACTGCCGAAAAAAAAGTACCCTTTTTTCCGTGTAAATTTTTTTTTATATAATTGGTTAGTTATCTAGCTTAACATTCATACTAGTACTAATATGCGGAAATGTGCGTAAGAGCTTAAAAAAATATATTTTGTCCTTAGGTGCCGCTCTCGCTGGAGTAAGGAGATTACAACTATTCGTTGTTTTGTCGAGTGAGCAACTTTTGGCTTGTGCAAACAAAGTGAAAGGTCAACAGCGAATGATGTACTTCATCATTTCGAAGAAACCAGAAATTCGAGAAAAAGATGTCAGTGTTAAAGTCAAGTTAGTTTCATACAAACTTCTGCAACATTGGGAAGAAAGTGGCAGAAACAAACACAACTTTATCGAAGTGGCTGTCAGTAGAAGTGTGTAGCTCATCATCAGTCGAACAGCATGTAGCCACCACACCAAAGCAACCATGGCAGTTAATCAAAGAATTCAACACATCGAGCACAGCAACAAGAAGAGGTGAACAAAATCTTTGGTGGCCCAAAATTCACCAGAAGAGCTGGTATTTGCAGCCCAATCAAGTTTTATAAAACACGGCAAGATAAATGTGGCTGCAGTTTTGAAATTAGCAACTGGAAAAAAGAAGGCTGCTCAGCGAATATGTAGGCTCTCGAGGCGCGCCATAAAGAGTGTAGGTTTTATAGGGAGCATGGTACAAGAAAAATCTACCGAAAAGAGACCATGGAAGACCTATTTCATGCACCCTTAGTTTCATCCGATATGGTGATATCAAGTATGAGGCCCCTTCCCAAGAAAAAGACACATAATATAGATCCTGAAGTTCTGAAACTAGTGCATATTCCAGAGGCCACAAGCCCACAGAACACGATGAGGACGACGATAATCTGTCGGACAATTTTGATGACTCATCCATCATCATCATCATTCAGTTAAATTTAAGATTGAGTGGTTTATTTAAATAGATATTTTTTTAAATTATTAGTTTGATTTAAACGAATTGTATTTATGTGTCCTTGATATTAACCAATATTTATGATGACTCATCATTCAGCCAGATTCAAGATTAGATATAAGAATAGTTTATTATAAAAATTTAATTATAAAATTAAAATTTACTCTTGAAATCGTGTTTTTTTAATAGGCATCCTTAAACTATTCTTTACTTTACTCTAATTACATATGCTAACCTAACAATATGATTTGCTTACACATATACAAGCATTTTTTTTTATTTCAATCAAAAACCGCCATGAGCTCGTAATTTTTGCTTTTAAAACACTGTGCGCCGTCTGTCTGTCCGTCTCCGTCCGTCCGTCCGTCCGTCTGTCTGTCTGTCCGAGGGCTGTATTGAACCGTATAGGTAGCCCGTTGAAATTTTCACAGAATATGTGTTATTATGGCCGATATAACAACAAATAATAAAAATAAGAAAAAGTAATAAATTCACGGGGGCTCCCATAGAAGAAACCAAAAAAGTGTATGCGCGCGCGCCATCTACCGAATAGAGCGTGGAGCATTTTAAATAATCATGACATAACTAATATGAAGCATTTCATAACAAGCCATAGATGGCGTGAGTGGCGCATGACATGGCGATAAGGAACCCTCGGTGCGCGAGTTTCACTCGCACTTAGCCGGTTTTTTTATGGAAAGCGCGACATGTGGCATCGTTTCATCTACGAATAGGGGTCTAAATGGACATTGTGTGATGCACGGGGGTTGCAAATGCAATGCCGGCCTGTCAGCAGTCTTTTCACGCCTCTTATGAAAAACCCCAGGCTGTACTTGGGAGGAAATAGATGAGCAGGGAGTGCGTTCCACATTTTCCCGGTTTTGTGAATAAAAGACCTAAAGAACCGGTTTTTGCGCGAATCCGCGGTAGGTCGATTGTATAGAGGTGCATCCCCTGCCCATTACGCGTAGTGCGGAGGTGGAATGGGGACGACGGAATCACGTTAAACTGCTTGCGATGATGTGAGTGTAGTCACACGTGTCGCAGATGTGTGTTTCAAATGCATGCGTTTTAGACAGAACGACTCCATGGGTTTTAACAGTATAGACACCTTTTGACATTTCATAGTTGGGTAAAAAGCTCTTTATAACTTTCAATCAATACGATCATTTTTAGGTTTCCGTATCCCGTACGGAAGCCTATTACTAAGCCTACCCGTCTGTCTGTCTGTTTGTCTATCCGAGCGCTGTATCTTTGTAACCGTAATAGGTAGCCGGTTGAAATTATCACAGAATATGTGTTATTTATTAAAGCGGATAAACGAACAACAAATAATAAAAAATAGAAAAAGGGAAAAATTAAGGGGGTTCCCATCCCATACAAGAAACGTCTTTTTTTTCAGTGGTTTTTTGTGGTGCGGAAACCTCGGTGCGCGAGTCCGACTCGCACTTGGCCGGTTGTTTTTTCAATTCAAACTATATCTACGAAGTCTCTGAATAAAATACATCTTTTAGGAAGCGTCTGGTCATTGATACCATGTTGCCCCAGAGACGTGACGCCTCGCGTGACGTTATCTCAGCGGCTGTCGTGTCGTCGCGACGCCGCGGCGTCGGCGCCACCTACGCGTCAACCCGAGACGCGACGCTTCATTGGCGTCGGCGTCGTCGTCTCGACGCCCGCCCACGCGGCCCCAGCGACCGAGAGAAGTCACATCCTGTCACTATGTATTTTGACGGGAGAGGGCGCTTTGATGTCGGCCGTTTTTCGCTATTCGAACCATTTTGTACGGAATCTTATCTTCCACCTTATAAGTCGTACCTAGTTGTTGGCACTGTACAATCGCGAACTGCTAGAGCCATTTGGCGCTGAAATACTTTTTTTAAATTGCTTCCGAACTGGATAGCTCTCCCCGAGGTCGAAGCCTCAGGCGCAGCCAATTTCACCGCCGAGGAGGTGCCAGTCCGGCTTGGAGATGGACTAATGTCGCTGGGGAAAGTTATTAACCCGCGATTTGAAGATTCGTGGATTGTAGGAGTGGGGAAAGATATTCCCTGGGAGCCCGTTCCACACCTTTGCAGTGCAACAACGATTTAGGAATCGTGCAGTCCGAAGAACTCTTCTGTCGACTACAATACTACTTATGCGGACAATGATTCACAATTCTAGACCTAAAATTGCTGAATAGCAACCACGGCTGTGTTCTCCTCTAGTCAAGCCCCAGCAATCCAAAAGTCTCCGGTATAGCACCATCTCGGAGGTGATGTTGGCTGATCGGAGCATGTACTCTCGCCCCTCTGACTCAGCCACCCATACCGGATTACATAAAATACATTCACTTCAAAACGACAAAACTGGCGGAGCGGGGAATGCTATACTCCCCAACCGCAGCACCGATCCTAGCGCGCCCCGGCAAAAATAGACCAGTGAGTTACAAGAATAAAAACTTGGCTGTATCATGTAACGTTATGGTCAGGATCGTGGCACGTGGAGATCCGTTGTCTCTGCGTAGCCCATTGCGAAACAAGTGTTACTTTATGTACATACAAGCTGTGCCCGCGGCTCCGTCCGCTCTCTTATTTGACTTCTCTGCCACCCTCATGAGCCATTTAGCGTGATACTAAGTAGCCTATAGTTGATGGGAAGAATCAAGCTATCCGTAGAATATTTTTTTTCTTTAAAATCGGTTCAGTGGTTCTCGAGTTATAAGCGGACAGACAGACAGACAGACAGACAGACAGACAGACGGACAGAAAGCAGACGTTGGATTTTATTAAAGGTATGTGCAGTTCCCGACAGCAAATAATGCGTGTCGAGCGTTAGAAAGAGACCATCCGGTTGTAGAGCGTCGTCCCTGTCGCACGAGCTCGCACGTATCTGTGCGACAGGGACGACGCTCTACAGCCGGGTCGTCTTTTTCTAAAGCTCGACACGCATTATGTGCTGCTGGGAACTATAGTTGTATGTACGAGTATGTATGTACGCGCAAGTACTTGCATGCAACAAACCAAGAACATTTAGAAGAGTTTGGACGTCGGACTGTCCAATGCTTATATGAGAAACAGCGTCGCCGAGCTCCGCGGGTAGCGGAGGGGACGGCGCGCGCTCTGATTGGGTGGTATCGGGTGGTATCGCGCTCTGATTGGGCGGTAACGAATGTTATTTGTACGTTTTTACAAATATCGTGTTACGCTGACGCGGGGAAGGTCCGACGTCCATACATCTAACGTTCTTGCAACAAACATTTCGTGGCAACTTCGAATTTTTTAATTTAGAAATTCAAACACTCGCTTTCAACATCCATTTTAGTTGTAGGAAACTGAAAAGCGAACGATGCGTAAAACCACTCAAGCCACTTTTGTTTAGGAGGTAATCTATAAAAACATTACTGAATCGCTCCGCACAGACCCTTCTTTATGTTTTCAATTCGGCACTTCGGTGGGCTCCGCGTCTTCGATGCTAAACCTGTTTATGTCCAATAATAAAACACAAGCTTTGAGCTTCCCGAAAGCCTCCAGGCCCGAGTTTTATTTCAACAAAGGCCTTTACTACGCATACTTATCCATACATACATGCATACATTTCGTCTAACACGTAAAGTCTGACACATAGCTAGAGATTCTGGCCATAGTTTCCTGGTGCGAATATGGAAAAACCCTACTTTAAAAAAGTCAGAGTTTAGTCATAATAATAATAAAATCTGGAATAAACAAACTTATTAAATTCAAATTCAAAAGTTATTTATTTTTCAATTCACTTAGATTACAAACATTTATAAATATACAATATACAAACTTTTTTTTTATATGTGAATTGAAGAAAAGGTGTAGGCGCAGCATGTGGCACTGGCATTTCTGTGCCGCTGATTTTAAGCCTAACCTTGTAGGTACCTAACTAAAAAGCGAAAATGTAAGTGAAGGGTAGGTAGTAAAAAAAGAAAAGATAGGCGATGTGTTAATAAGATGAATGGAATTAAGTACTTCAGTTAATTTGTTTTCCTAATTTAAACATTAGTTTTAAATTTAGTTAGGCGTTATAAATAAAAGCACACCATATCTATGTGATTAAAATTGCTTAATTAATTTTCTTCTAAATGTTGGGAGTTGGAAGATGGAGTTAATTATTATTCTCGCTGTCGTAGGCAGCTCATTGCCTTCGCGGCACAGGGCGCTACTTCGGTCGGCGCGGTAGTCAGTATTCGGCCGAACACGCGACAACATGCAAAGGAAAAATAAGCAAGACCGTTCGTCACTGTCAATCTTTCACACAACATAACTTTATTCTTTCTCGTTCGCTCTCCACACTAACGTTCAGTTCAGCTCAGCACTAGTGCACGCTTTTGAAACAGCTTGTGAAGCGGCTGTCTTGTGAAAGGATGTTATAAGATCCTTTGGTCGAGAACATGCTTCTTCGTGAATGATGTATGTATGGGAACGGTTAGCCTGTCGATGAGTCTAAAACAGTCTGACAAAGTTTTCGGTTCAATGCAGCGAAAAACCTAGGTCGCTCGCTTGTTCGTTGGCTATACCCACGTTAAAACGGCAACTGTGTCACAGAGGCTATTTTTATTTTAGTCAGCAAAGAGGTTATAATTGCGGCACCACCCCGTTCCCCCTCACCCCGTCCCCCTCACCGCGGCGGCGCCCGGTTCTCGGACCCTTGTTAAAAGTTAGCGCCTTTGACGGTCGGCCCCGTCTCTAATGGGCTTTACAAGAATTTGTTCTTTCGGCGAAATTAGAACAACTTGTACGTACAGACGACGAGAGCCAAAGAGCTCGGTCGGTCGCGGGGGGTTTGGACTCACGTTTTTTTTTATAGATATGTCGATTCATCTGCCTTCTCTGTTCGTTCAGTACGTACTCCTTTAATACTTGTATAAAGGTATCGGAATCGGAGAGCTACGTTCTGAAAGCCTAAGAACATATTAGAAATTGACTCTCAAACATCAAAGTTTGAGTGGAAGAAATCTCTGTATGTCTTTCCACCTCATGTAAATATTACATTGTGTTTGTTTGCACTTCTGGAGCAACGATTTTTGTATGTTTCGACGATTTTGTTCCAAAATTTTACCGTGTGGGGCCGGTACTTAAAAAGATAGCCCCACTGCATCTCTCCCCATGTATGTCGTAAAAGGCGACTAAGGGATATGGACAAGATGCCGTGCTAAAGGGCGACAGGCTCGCCACCTCTCACCTTGGCACGGTACTTCCACCGACCGAGTCATGCAGATGGTGGGTCTTCGTGCCTATCTGGCTGCTTGATCGATTGAATCTTGTTCGAATTGCGAAACGTGGTGGTCGGTATTGTGCTGTAATTTACAAGAGTTCTTGCAGCACAACACCGATTACTCTGCCTACCCCGATTGTCAGGATTCAGCTTGTGTGATATGTATGTATGTATGTAAAATTTTAATTTAATAAATAAATATAAATATAATTTTGAAAAAGAATTAATGTTTGCAATGTACAAGCGGACCCGGTGTGATGCAAACTCGTACTTCTTCTTGTTTACTAGCATTCGTCCAGTTCCGTTGCGGTGTGAATATTATCTCAAACTAAAATATGGTAACGCACTCGGCGGCTCCCGCGGTGCAGAGCAAGTTTCCCTCCTCGAGTTTCGCTTCTCGAGCAAGTTACAGTACTGTAGGGCTATCACGAGATTCGCTACGCCGCGCCGGCTACGCCGAGGTGTAGCGTGCGTAGAGAGCGTAAGCGTCTGCACGGAAGCGAATGCGATAGATTTGCGAACTCGCTTCCGCGCAGCGGCTTACGTTCTCTACGCACGCTACACCTCGGCGGCGTAGCCGGCGTAGCGAAACTCGTGATAGCCCTACTGGACTGGAAGCCGCGCAGTGTTGCGCCGCGCCGCGCGCGCCGCAAAGCCCGAATGTGCTGGGTAACCATAGGGTAATTATAATAATCTTGGCAACTCCTGCGGTGCTCGCGCGCCCGATGCATGGAGGTGCGCATGATTACAAGATGCAAGATGGTAAAGTCTTCATACTAAAAATGTTCACCTCCATTTTCTCTTAATTTAAAATTTTTATTAAATTAAAATGGAAATATACTTTATTGCGTACAAAAAAGTCAACGAAATGGTAGACTGGATCATTAGACGTGCCAGAATACATAGATAAGTGAAAACCCCATTTTAATTTATTGAGTAGTTCTCGAGTTCGAATCGACGACGGCACTTACAGATTTTGCGCTGTTTAAGAGTTCATCTTTGTGACTTTCATCTGTTCAATGATTTTTTTTATGGATACGCGAGACACTTGGCGCGCCGCCGGTCAGCGTAGATTGTTGAGCCGACCGACGACGACGCGACGCCAAAAAGCATTCGGTTTCGAACGGGGGCTGCGAATGTCGTGCCGGCGTGACAGATGCCTTTTTACGCTTCTCTTGAAAGTCGTACACTGAAGGAAACACATCGGGCGGAAGTGTATTCCGGAGTTACGCAGTGCGGAAGATAAAAGAAATACTGGAGCGCTTAGTCCGCACTTTAGGCAGCTCTACAGTAAAGGGATGCATTCCCTGTCTGCTACGCCTCTTTAATTTTTTTTTATCATTGTAACCGTTTCTTCGTCCTCGCTAAAGGGTTCGCTAGTTAAGCGAAAATGTCAGCGAAAATTCTCCAGTCGTCATTCTCGGCTAGATTATTTTCTTAATTAACCCCCTCCGGCCTCCCTTCTGCGTCGCGGCACGCCGCCGCCCCTTAGCCGCTGATAAAATCGCAATTAACTCCAGAACAAAACACATTAAGGAGCATTCCCGCCCGCACAGCAGCGCTGCAAAAAACTTCCCAATTTCCCCTCCCCACCACTTCTCGCGAAAAAAGGTTAATTGCAGGGAAGCCAAGTGCAGGCGTCCCGCCCGCCCTCTGCCGGGCGATAAGCTCGCGAGCCGGGCGGCTGGCGGCGGCAAGGGTGACCGCGACTGCGGCATAACTTATCGGGGTGACGTGTTCGGCGATAAAAACGGCGGCGGGGGAGGGGGCGGCGCGAACAGCGATAGATAAAATAAAGTCGGCGAAGTAGTGCACATAAACTTGTCGCGCCTGGGGAGGTACCGAAAGATCGGCCCTCAGACACCGGCGCCGGCGCGGCGACAACCGGGCGGGAACAGCAGTCAGCAGACTCGTTCCGTGCTAAGAACAGTTGGGTCTAAGTGGCGATAGCGCTAGATCAGTGGTGCCCATATATAACTTTTTGTATAATCTGTCGTGTCTATCAACAAAAATTTAATTAAATGATACAATAAATTAACAAGTGCGAGTCGAACTCGCGCACCGAGGGTTCCGTAGCGCCCCTCACGCCATCTTAATGGCGTGTTATGAAATGCTTCATATTAGTTAAATGTCATGATTAGTTCAAATGCTTCATAATCTATTCGGTAGATGGCGCGCGCGCATACACTTTTTGGTTTCTTCTATGGGAACCCCCGTGAATTTTTGACTTTTTCTTATTTTTATTATTATTTGTTGTTATATCGGCCATAATAAATAACACATATTCTGTGAAAATTTCAACGGGCTACCTATTACGGTTCAAGAGATACAGCCCTCGGACGGACGGACAGACTGACGGACGGACAGACAGACGACGTAGGCTTAGTAATAGGGTCCCGTACCGGATATGGAACCCTAAAAAAAGTATGTTAAGTGTGTAAACCTTGTTCACAAACACACACAGAGTTCAGTAGCAACAAAAAAATTAATAAAAATTCAGCAAATGTGAGTGGAAGAGTCGGGAAAGGTCGTCCTAGATTGAAATGAAATGAAATGGAAATTAAATTAAATATTTATTGTCACATGAAATCATTTTTTTTTTTTTTATTGAAACTGACACGGTTTGCTACATCACCTACAACATCCGTGATGTCAGCCCATAACACCGGGTGAACTTGGTGCCACGTCAGTGCTTCCCTTCGGTCGTGCCGGCTACACTGAACTGGACGGAAAACACAAACTATTTACATAGCCGGTTCGACCGACCTTTCATTCAGTGCGGTGGTACCAACCCGGGCGGGTTAAACCCTACCACCTAGTAATATAAGAAGGGAGTCATATCCCTTAGTCGCCTTTTACGACATACACGGGGAGAGATGCAGTGGGGCTATTCTTTTAAAGTACCGGCCCCACACGGTACAGTACCGGCCCCACACGGTACAATCATACACTAAAAATAACCGAGTCTTCTGCACTAGAAAAAATTCTGTCTCGCGGAAAGACTTTTTTAGTAAACATAATTAATTGCATTTCATTCTGCGCTCACTAGTATCTAATAAATTTAAATTTAGATTAATTTTATTGTGTTTATAAATAAGATACATTAATGAGGTGTATGTAACTAAGACTAAAAATATGTCTAGCGATTCACGTATCTATCTACTTAAAATGAACTTAATGTGATGGTGACCATCAGAAGAATCTGGATCGTGGCACTTGGATATTCGTTGTCTCTGCCTACCCCACGGGGAAACAGGCGTGACGTTATATATTTATGTAGGCGGGCGGAGTCACCCAACCGTAAATACGTCACGGTTACGGCATTACGTTTACGGCTGAGACAAGAAATAGCACAGTACCTACATATTGGCACTTGTCAGAGCCTATGAAAATCATTAAAAATACTCGTCCTGTTAGGTAAAACAGGTATTTAAAATACTATGAAAAACAAATGTTATTTAAAGAAAGGGGTTGAAAATGGCGGCGCTCCTATTTTTTTTTTATGTAAACCAGCATGGGTGGCTGTGCCGAGAGACCAATGGTGCAGTCGACAGAGCCAAAATCACCTCTCCTCGCGAAACCACGCTCAGTTAGGTGCCATGCCAGCAGATTTGCGGACTGTTGCTAGGCTGTCTAGCCCGTTAATACGACGCTTGAAGACACCCAGGTTAAAGGATTCAGGAAATACACTCGCCGGAAGACAGTTCCACACTCTAGCGGTGCGACAAAGAAACGATTTAGAGAACCGATGGGTTCTCAAAAGCCCAATGTCAACAACAAAAGGGTGCTGAGTCTCTCTGCGACGAGTCATGCGGAGATAGGACGGGTGGCAGGGAATAAGGGATGCTAGCTCCACAGAGCAGCGCCCGTGATAGTATCTGTAAAACAGACTAAGCGAACCCACAAATCGTCTGTGACTCAGAGACTCCAGACCATCTGTAAGTTTCGGGTCACCAACAAGACGGATGGCTCGCCGCTGTATTGAGTCCAAGGACGCAATCAGATAATGCGGACTACCCTCCCAGATATGACTGCAGTACTCCATCACCGGCCTAATCTGTGTTTTGTACAACAGGAATAGTTGTGCCGGTGAGAAGAAGCGCCGATTGCGGAAAAGTATTCCCAATTTTCTGGATGCAGTTTTGGCCTTAGACTCGATTAGTTGCCGGAAACCCACGTCTTTGGATATAGTGGTGCCCAGGAGGTCCAGGTGCTCCGAGACAGGTACGGCGCTACCTTGGAAACTAGCTTGGAAAGGAAAGGGCTCGACCTTAGCAGATAATGCGCAGCACTGAGTCTTAATAACGGTGAAGGCGACAAGGTTCTCCTGGCCCCATAGAGCTGCTTTTCCGAGAACGTTATCTGCCTTATCAACAACTGAACGTTGAGCCTCCCTGTGCCGCGAATCTCTACTCTTCCAGTCCTTAACATAACCCTCGTGCTCCGTGCTGTCGTCTGCATAGCTGTGTATCATGCCCAAAGACAGTAGATCGTTTATAAATGTTAAGAAAAGCGTAGGCGACAGCACAGAGCCCTGCGGAACACCAGCGTTGATTGGAAAGTCGTCTGATTTCGAGCCATCGATGGTAACGAAGATGGAACGACCCGCCAAAAAGCTGGCGATCCAGGTACAGAGTTTGGGTGGAATGCCGAAGGACGGAAGCTTGCATAGGAGGCCTCGGTGCCAAACGCGGTCGAAGGCCTTGGAGATATCCAGGGCAACTGCCAGCGACTCCCCAAAATTGTCCAATCTTTCGGCCCATATATGCGTAACGTACGTTAGAAGATCTCCTGTTGACCGCGCTTTCCGGAATCCGTACTGCTTGTCATCCAGGAGTTTATTTGCTTCTAAGTACGTTAGGAGTTGGGTGTTGATAAGGCGCTCGATAACTTTACATAATAGTGAAGTTATAGCAATGGGCCGATAGTTGGAGGGGTTCGCGGAGTCTCCCTTCTTTGGAACCGGTTGGACCGAGGCTCTTTTCCAGCAAGAGGGTACAATCCCACGGGCGAAGGAGAGACGGAAAAGACGGGAGATTATTGGTGTCAACTCAGGGGCACAAATTTGCCTCTCGCTCACACAGTATGCCGCCGTCTAAAGAAAATAAAACAATCGTTCCAAGACAAAATTTTGCAAACAAGCTTTTTTAAAAAACCGCATGAAAATCGGTCCACCTTTTAAGATAATAAATTTTTTATTACTTAATTACTTGATTACAAACATGGCTAAGAACCATCCCGATTAAACAAGCTTCCTAATAAAAAAAACCGCATCCAAATCGGTCCATCCGTTTGGGAGCTACGATGACACACACACACACTCACGTCAAACTTATAACACCCCTCCGTTTTTTTCGTCGGGGGTTAATAAAAAAATATACTATGCAAAAAAAAATGTGCAGCCGGACTGCACAGCTGTGAAACGCCGCCATTTTGAATCCGTTTCTTTAAACAACCAGGTTATAAGTAGATAGCGCCAAAGTATACAGAAACCTAACATATGTAGGTAGGAGAGCGCTTGAATATCTTTCACTAGGTGAAAATTAAATTTTCCCCGAGTTAAATTCCCCGGAATAGCCGTTGCTAGTTTATAAATGCATGAAATTCGCCACCGCAGAGACTTCCTTCCCTCATCCACCCCGCAGCGGGGGTGACGACGCAGCGCAGGCATCGCGCACTGTTTCACAAAATTACACACAGGTAGCGTTCGAATCATAGAGAAATAATTCTACGGTTCGAATGTATTCTAGTTTACGAAATTATCTCACTATACAATATGTACCCACCCACTTTATATATTTCTTCAAATCTTCATTATTAGAATAGAATAGAAATACTTTATTGCACACAAAAACACTAACAAAGATACAGAAGACAGACGATAACATACAGAAGAGCAATATAAAATTTACAGTAATTCACACTCGGCCGAAAATAAAAAGTGAAAAATAAAGAGGGGAAAAAGAGAAAAAAATTGTTCCAGACCTGTGGCCATATTCTCTAACGTCCTAACGTCATCGTCGGTGACGCTGACTAGTTATGCCTCTGTCTAATTATATGAACTAGACAGAGACTTAACTAGTCAGCGTCACCGACGTTGACGGTAGGAAGTTAGAGAATACGGCCACAGTATTCGAACCCGGAGCTGTGGCATGAGCCGCCAACGCATTACAAATTTCGCCACCGGGTGGATGGCGTATTCTCTCGAAATTTCGAACAGTTGCATCTTCTACGCTTTAAGCTCCTACGCTCTGTCAAATTGCACGATTCCATATTGTTGGCGGCTCATACTCATACCGGAGTTCCAGGTTCGAATCCTGGTAAGATTGATGGTATAGTGCGTGCGCCCTTGTCAGCCTTTTAGAACGGCGGCGTCACTAATACTTGCATATTTTCCATAAATCCGCTTAGTAAGCGGCGCCGCGGCGGGAGGCCGAGTGGTTTGGGCGTGGGCTTCTCATGCGAGAGGTCCGAGGTTCGAATCCGGTCGGCGTGTACCAATGAGTTTTTTCTGACGAAAAAATTTACGTGCATACCTACACCTGCTGCTTCACCGTTCGGAACCGGTGTAAAACTGTAGGTCCCTTCCCTTGCCCCTTACTAGGTGGTAGGCTCAGATTGTAGCCGACTGGGTTGATACCACCGTACTGGATGTAAGATGGCCGCATAGCAACCTCGGTTGTGTTCTCCTCTAGTCCAGTATAGCCAGCAATCCAGGGAAGTCTCCGGTATGGCACCTACCTTCTCGGAGGTGAAATTGGCTGGTCGGAGCATGCGCTTTGGCCCCTCCGACTCAGCCATCCATACCGGATTACATAAAAAAAAAACAAAAAAAAAAGCGCTCCAAAACGAAACAAGACCCACGCGCACGCTTTTCGGACTTCATTGCGAAAAATGTACGCGAGTGCGCAAATAACTTCATGTCGGTAATCAAATATTTTTTGGGCCCTTTCGTGATAATTCAGCGGACGCAGTGGCGGGTCCAGGTGGGCGGCGCAGGGGGCGCCGCAATTAGACAAGAAAAATGTGCAGAAAAGCAAAATCATTGCGCCGTCAACCCTGTCGTGTGAGCGGTCGTAGGTAGCAGGTCGAGTGCAAGGAGAAGTGAAGAAAAATCGGAGAATACATCCAGCATTGGCGTTCTTCTACACCGACCACGACGATGACGATGCGCCCCTCCCTTGAGGTCTTTCTGAATCCGCTACTGAGCGGACGTCTCGCCGCCGGGCGACGCGAAAGTATAATTTCTCTCTCACAATTATTCCGACACGAGAGCAAATATCGCATTTCACATTTTAATTTCGCAAAATCGGCTCGGAATTTTGAGAGGTTTTAAAAAAAACCAGGAAAAAGTTGCAATCATCAGAGATGCGGGGCGTCACGTGAAAGCTCATCCCCCCCATCCCCCACCACCGCGAGGCCCCAATTCATTTAGGAGTGGAGCCTTTGGTGGAGGGAGGTAGTACCCTTCCGGTGGCGAAGAGGCCTTCCTGTAATAATGTCTAGTTGGCGATGAAGCATCTGTGCTGTGTCACTTCAATGCGGAATATTACCGCTCGTGACCACATTCATTTGACTGTAGACCGAAGTTATTTTTTTTATGGGAAGCACGCCAGACTAACGCTGCAGAGGTGTTGTAGTCCGTAGGCGCCCACGGGCATTCGGATATTTACGGGAGCTGCGAATACCATGTCGGCCGGCTAGGTGCACCTTCCAATAAAAAAAAAACTGACACGGTTGGCTACATCACCTACAACATCCGTGATGTCAGCCCATAACACCGGGCGAGATTGGTGCCACGTCAGTGCTTCCCTTCGGTCGTGCCGGCTACACTGAACTGGACGGAAAACACAAACTATTTACATAGCCGTTTCGACCGACCTTTCATTCAGTGCGGTGGTACCAACCCGGTATGTTAACTTATAGCCACTTAATATAACCATGAATCTAAGACGTGTCTACTACCTACGTCATCAAACCCGTTTGCTTCACTTCGCAAAAGACATTGCAAACGAATTCCGACGACAAGACAGTCCCAGAGAACCATCTGAGCTGAAATGTCAGAAGGAATTGCGTACTAGCGCGCATATACCTCTCGTGTCTGGAGGCACCATCTCACCCTATATTCTTTGTATTTTACTATCTTTTCTTTTCCTTTTTACTTAGACGTAGTATGTTACATTTACCATAAGTAATTAAATCTTAGTATGTAAGTAATATTAAAAAAAAGCTCAATAAAGTTTCTTATCCGGTTCTTCCTTATAGATTGCATTGCTGAACGGGACATGACAAAAAAAATCTGTCAAGTGCGAGTTTTACTCGCGCACGAAGGTTTCCGTATCTATCCGCTATCAATAATATCCGCCTATCTTTTGTCTTTCAACAATGCAATGTATAAAAGCCTGTGGCGCCATCTATTATTCAGTAGCGTGACTAATCGATTTTTCGCACGTTTGTTGTATGGGAGCCCCCCTTAATTTTTAACATTTTCTTTTTTTTATTATTTGTTGATATATCCGCCATAGTAACACATATTCTGTGAAAACGGGTTACCTAATTTCAGCGGGCTACCTACATATTACGGTTCAAGAGATACAGTACAGCATACAGCCCTCGGACAGACGGAGAGGCGGACGGACAGACGGCGTAGGCTTAGTACGGGATACGGAAACCTAAAAATGACGACGAACCATACTGAATCTGCATATTGTGTCCCAATGAAATATTCTTACTGTTGTGTATTCTTGATGGCGAAATAAATATTGAAACTGAATCACGACGACAGCGTCCTCCAATCCGTGTCTGTGTCTGGAAGCAGCACGGGAGCCGCGTCCGCGTCGGCGGGCGACGAACGCGGAACGACGACCAGAGTTTTGTCGGGATTTTTTTTCCAGTGTGTACAGACGGATGCAGCGTGGTCTCATTAAAATGTATGCGAGGCGGAGGGGCGGCGCGGACGGGCTGCTGCGCCTACGGGCGAATTTGTTTTGCGGAGCGGCGTACATTTTGCTTATTTACGCGAGGGCGAGTGGGCCCGCTACCACAGATACTTAATCCGCTACGTTATTATTTTGTTAAAAAAATGGTTTGTGAAATAAATAAAGGAGGGACAATTTATTAGTCGATTCAAATATTTACAAAAATTTACTTACGAATTGTAATAACTAATAATTAAACTATCAAACATAAATAAACACATCATACTTGTAAATATATTAAATTTTGTTCTCTGACGACTTATAAAAGTCGAAATATAAATAAATAATATAAAAAATATATAACAAAAATTATATACAAAATATAATTAATGAATAAATCAATAAGTTAAAACATTTAATAAAACTAACTTCGAAACTCGCTTCGAAATAAAAATAATTCCTTAAAATTAACGATTACAAATAACGTAGCAAATACATTTCATGTAAACGTTTTCCCGTCGGGATAGTGCCGAGAATGTGGGCCGCGATTTTTTATCTCTTTAGCTTTATTTTGGCAAACCCGCATAGTGTAGCGTATTTTGCCGGTGTCCTGCGTTTATTCTCTGAATGGACAAGCTAATTCTTTGCCTAAATAGGCAAGGCAGGAGTTTTTTTTTTGTTTTTTTTTATGTGAACCAGCTTGGGTGGCTGTGTCAAGGGACCAATGATGCAGTCGACAGAGCCAAAATCACCTCTCCTCGCGAAACCACGCTCAGTTAGGTGCCATGCCAGCAGATTTGCTGACTGTTGCTAGGCTGTCTAGCCCGTTAATACGACGCTTGAAGACAACCAGGTTAAAGGATTCAGGAAATACACTCGCCGGAAGACAGTTCCACACTCTAGCGGTCACACTCTAGGAGTTAATATCAAAATCTTACAACGAAATGAAAAAGTTTTTAGCAGTAGCCTAGAAATCTCCAGCGATGGTGTCTCCACATGCTCACGGCGCTTCTGTTTTAGAAAGATCTGTATTACGTACGACACACTACGCACTGAATTTTTATTGTTAAAGTGTACGGCTGAACTCAGTTAATAACCTGCTTGCGAGTAATAACCTGGTTGTGAGCTAGAAGTGCGTATGTTTTATGGGCACAAGAAACCGTTTCGCGGGCTTATTATGAGCAGGGGAACAAGGCGGGAATCTAAGTTAACAGCATTACATTATACAGTAATCTCATCTACGGCGGATCCCGTCTGAGACGAGCGCGCGGATCCGATATTGCCCCTCGTCGCGCCGCGCTCGGCGGCTGTCTTGTAGAATAATGAGAGCAATCTGTTAGCGGGCGTCTAGTGCGGGCCGGGGCCGCGGCCGGCTGGCGAGCCACCGACCCGTGGGCGCAGCGCACACTGAACGCGCGTTACACTCTTCTCAAGAACGTGTTACACTCTTCTCAAGAACGTGTTACACTCTTCTCAAAAACGTGTCACACTCGGAACACGCGAGACTTATCGCAAGAACGCGCGAGAAGCATCTCAAGAACGCGCGGAACGCATCGCAGGAACGCGCGAGACTCGTCTCAAGACAGCGCGAAACGCATCGCACGAACGCGCGAGACTCATTGTAGGAACATTCGAGACTCATAGCAAGAACTCACGAAACTCATCGCAGGAACATTCGAGACTCATCGCAAGAACGCGCGAGACCCATCATCATTGGAACGCGGGTCCCATCTGTGAGGAGGGCAAAATTCTTGTGCACGATTTAGGATCACGACTCTGCAGATCCTCGGGTGACTGCCGGGCCCGGGCGTACCTGCTGCAACGAATCAGCTTGGCGGTGCGGCGAGGTAACGCCGCTAGTGTCATGGGAACTTTCCCCTCTTCGGCCTCTTTGGATGAAATTTTTTATCTAGCGTACTGAGGCCGTAGAGGGAATTGCTCTATGACTCTTAGGTCAACCCGGATCGCGGTAGTCTCTCGAGGGGCTAATTATTTTTAAAGTTTGTTTTGTTTTAGTTTGGGTAATTTTAATTTTATAGGTAGTTTTAATTTTATAGGTAGTTTTAGTTTCTATTTTAATTTAATTCCATAGTTGTATATTTTTGATTACCTATATTAAAATATATGTAATGTCAAATGAAAAAATGTGGAATTTGAAATTCCCGAATGCTCTTTGGCGTTTCTCACAGCCTTAAGTGTGCCCGAGGATGAGTCGGTCCGGTGCGGGCCGCGCTCTCGCTCGCCAGAGAGGAGAGGAGACAAGGGGACAGCTCATTAACATGGTAATCAGTTGCGGACGTGGACTCCGGCCCCCCTAGTGCCGTCCTCGGGATCTCAGATGGGGGTATCCATCCACTGCTTTCCCGCTGTGGGAAATTAGTCACTCTTCCCGCTCGCCTGTGAGCTCGCAGGAGTTAGTCCTGTGCGAAAAATTTAGACGTTTTTATGCATTCTTGTTGGATTTTTCTCCAGCGAAATTGTTTCATACCTAGCATGCTGTATAGCTCGGCTACCTCGGACGAACGAAATAGCCGGCTCCCGTCGTTTGTGCTAACGTTATCGAACTATCACTAAAATAAGAAAAGAATAAAGTAAATGCATTGCTCCATAGCACAGAATACTTTCCATAGTACATACAGAAATTAGGTTTCCTTACCACGTACGGAAGCCTATTACTAAGCCTACACCGTTTGTCTGTCTGTCTGTCGTACTACTAACTGTATCTTTGGAACCGTAATAGCTAGCCGGTTGAAATTTTCACAGAATATGTGTTATTATGACGGTGTAATTTTATTTAGTTTAGCATGGAAAAAAAGTTCACCGTAGAACAAAATGTCATCTAACTTTTTTGCTCCAAATAGGCCCAGGAGTACCTGGTTTGCTTTATGTATGACCTGTACTCATCAAACACCCGGTATAAGGTCTTTCAATAGTAGGTAACGCTACGCTAAGGGGTACGTATGTGTATCAGATACTGATCCCGTTCTAATTCCAAAAAATAATTGTTACGATATAAAAAACCTACTTATTAAGGTGAAATACGCGCACTTCACGTATAAAATTTGAGGAGTGAGTAGGTTTTTATATCGTAAAAAAAATTGGTATGGGAACGTGATCAGTATCTGATACACATACACCCCTTAGCGTAAAGTTACCTACTAATGAAAAAGCTTATATGTATGTAGATTTTGCGGAGTCTATAGGTGCCTAAACGTCGGGCGTATATGTGGCAGACAGCAAGAGACGCATCGTCTGAGCATTTCCTTAATAATCTCGATTCGCGCTGAATCATTGCTAAGTTCGCACTTAAAATAAATTATCCGGCCATCCGTCCTGCGCCGTGCCGCCGCGCCGCCGCCGCCGTCTCCTCCGGTCATCCGGTGCCGTCGCCGTGTCGTCTCCGCAGCCCATGGCCGAGAACCAGAAGCGTTGGCTCGACGGCAGCGACTCATCTCTCGCGTTTGTGGACTATCTTTTAAGTGTTATTCGTCACATGCAACTGAGCAGAAACTTTTTTTTTATTAAACTTTATGGCATTTACCACACTGAAATTTTTGACAATAAAATTATACTACCTTATAGTTTAATATACTAACATAATTATGTTGATACAAATTACGTATCAAAGTTTGACAAAGGCTCTTTACACCTGATTCACTTAATTAATAAGTCTTTGTAGTAAGAACTCTCAGCAAAATTGTTAATCTTGCTCTCAAGCTGTGTTTTAGATAGACTATGGGCGGTGTTATTATGTGGCTAGTCACTAAGTACTTGTAAAAATATGTTTAAAAAATACCCTGCGAAGTTTCTTGTCGGTTCTTCCTCGTGGGTGTAATCGAACCGGATAGAACAAATTGTGACAAGTTCGAGTGCAGTCTAACTGCCATATGAATGATCAATAAACAATACAACAATACAAAAAACAGCTTCACGGAACCTGATGTGACATTCATGTCCACGGAACCATGCCCCTTTTGTCTAAACGAGATGCACTGCCAGTTACATCATAGTTCCCTTGTACTCCAGTCCAGCCAGGTACACTAAACTTTTTTTTTTTTATAGAAACTGACACGGTTTTACAACTTCCGTAATGTCAGCCCATAGCATCGGGTGAACAAGGTGCCATGTCAGTGCTTCCCTCCGGTCGTGCCGGCTACACTGAACTGAACGGAAAACACAAACTACTTACATAGCCGTTTTGACCGACTTTTCATTCGGTGCGGTGGTGGCACCAACCCGGGCGGGTTGAACCCTACCACCTAGTAAGGTAAGAAGGGAAGGGACCTACAGTTTTACGTGGAGTCCGAACCACGGTCGAGCGGTCACCCATCCAAGTACTGACCGTCCCAGCGTTGCTTAAAAATCAATAGCGACAGTCGACTTTCTGCACCACTGAGCTATCGAGGCTGACGACTGAACGGACAAATTAACATACTTCTACTACATTGAACGACTAGATCCACCAAGTTCGTTAGTGCGATGCTATCAACTCCCAGGCCATACAACACAGTGGCAAGGGCAGACTTGTTGCCTTAGGCTATTTCTTCCAGTCGTGATGAATGTACAGTTCATTGTGCAGCATCTTTGTTCGCTTGGAGAGTATGTATAACGTGCAGTAAAGAATATAGTATGTATTTGTTACCTTTAATAAAATCCAACGTTTGCTTTCTGTCTGTATGTATGTCTGTCTGTCCGCTTATAACTCGAGAACCACTGAACCGATTTTAATACAGTTGGCTTCTACGGATAGCTTGGTTCTTCTCATCAATTATAGGCTACTTTTCGTCACGTTAAATGGCTTATGACTTATGAGGTTAGCAGAGAAGTCAAATATGAGAGCGGGCGGAGCCGCGGGCACAGCTTGTGTACAATAATATGCATAGATACATTATTTATCAAAATGATTACGTTAATCTGGACCTCTCGAAAGAGAAGCCAACACACCCCTTACAGTTGCCATGTTAGTGACGGCATTGCTGTGCGTGTGCGCAGGTCACGTGGGCGGCTGCGGGATCACGGACGAGGTGGTGCAGTGGATGGAGCGGATCCAGAACTCGGGCGTGGACGACGAGCCGCACCCCGCGCCCTCCGCCCCTCCGCCGCACGCCGGGCACCCCGCCCCCCACCCCACGCATCCCGCGCCGCACCCCAACAGCCTGCGAGACGATCCGCCCAGGTACACTCATCGATTTTTCAACCGACTTAAAAAAAAAGAGGAGGTTCTCAATTCGATAGGTTTTTTTTATGTTTGTCCCCTCAGAACTTTCGACTGGGTGAACCGGTTTTGAAAATTATTTTTTTATTTGAAAGCTGGTGCTTTCCGTGTTGGTCCCATTCCAATTTGGTCAAGATCGGATTAGAAAGCGAGGCGGAATCGCGAGGCCGAAGGCCGAGCGATTCCGCCGAGTACATTAATAGCAAAAAATTACTAAAAAAAAATGAAATAAAAAACTATTAAAAAAAAAATAAAAACCGTCTTCAAAAATTTATGAAATAAAAAAAATTTTTACCCTAGATTTGAAGGCGGTGCTAAAGCAACCAAAAATAACCGACCGCCTTCAATTCTAGGGTTCCATTTTTTTTATTTCATACGTTTTTGAAGGCGGTTTTTATTTATTTTTAAATAGTTTTTTTTGTGACACCTGACATGGTTGGCTACATCACCTACTACACCCGTGATGTCAGACCTGAAATGTCAGCGCTTCCCTACAGTCGTCGTGCCGGCTAATGTGAACAGGGTGGAAAACGCCCGCTTCAACAAACGATCCGCGCTGAATGATCTGGCCCGGCTGAAACGGCTGTGAATGTTTCTGTCCAGTTCAGTCTAGCCGGCACGGCCAAAGGGAAGCACTGCCATGGCGACTAGTTCGAACGAAGTGTTCTTCGAAGTACTCATCTTCTTGTATTTGAAGCCAATTTTTTTAAAGATTTACTAATTGGGTGGGTTTTAATAAATTTATTAACACTTTTAATTATTGAATTCATACAACATACTCGTAATTCTAAATGCGTCCAAGCATATTTTTCTTTCACATTATATATATATATATAAAACCTTTCTTACAAAACTGTTCGCAGATTCGGCGAGCAACACAGCCACTACAAATACTCGCGGGCGGCGAACTCGGGCCACGAGCATTCGCGCTCGCGGCGAGCAGTGCGCGAGGACAACCGCAACACTTGCTCGTTGTACATACAGACCGACCCGCTGATATGGAGACACGTCCGGGAGGGGTTTCCTGACGTGAGTGCAAACTTAATTAGATTCCTGAAAAAAACAATTTATCGAGGCTGTGGCGTGCCATTAACCGCGCTCTCGCATTTTGTGTATTTTAAGTGCATAATTGTCGTGGCTCAAGTTCCGGAAGGTACGCCGCCATCTCATTTTCAACATGGCGTCGTAATTGCGACCACCGAATATTATGCAGCGACGACGACGTTAGCGCCCACAGACTTCTGTGGTAGCGTAGCGCCAAACAACTTTTCGTAAACTAGAACTGACGTAATTTCCGTATCTTGAACGAGGGGTCAGTCACTTAGGTAATCTGGTTTACAATTGTTTAGTAATCTCAGGTAACCTTGGCTGGGAGTCCGAGGAATCTGGAAATCTTAGGCGGTCCCAAGTAATCCCAGGGAATCTAGGAATCCCAAGGGATTCATTGGGAATCCGATCAAAGTCTTGGTAATCTCAGGTAATCTTAGGTGGGAGTCCGAGGAATCCGGAAATCTTAAGCAGTCTCGAGTAATCCCAGAGAATCTAGGAATCCCAAGGAAATATTGGCAATCCAATCAAAATCTTGGTAATCTAGGTAATCATCTAGGAATCTTTGGTAGTCCTTGGAAATCTTACAAAATCCTGGAATCTTTGGTAATCCTAGAAATCTTTGGTAATCTCTTAGAAATCTTTGGTAATCCCAAATGTTTGGTCGTCCTTAAACAATCTTGAAAATCCCTAGGAATCTTTGGAATCCTTCGGAATCTTGAAAATCCCTAGGAATCTTTGGAATCCTTCGGAATCTTGAAAATCCCTAGGAATCTTTGGAATCCTTCGGAATCTGGAAATCACAAGGTAATCCTGGTAATCTTGCCTACAGGTAATCTGGTGTACACTTTTTGCTCTAGTGACTAACCCCTCGATCTTGAATTAGCCCGTGTGCCACCTTATAGCCACTCATACAACCTGAAATGTAAGACGAGAAGAAAACCCCTTCACATTTTCCCTATTGATTTCGAGAAACGCATTTTCCCTCGTGAATACAAAGTGCTCTCTGTTACGGCTTACATGTAAAACTAGTGTAAAACAAACTATAGATCCCTTCCTTCTTACCAAAATGGTATGGATAAAAGTTCACCCGGGTTGATAGCACTGCACATGAACGCACTAACGAACTTGGTGGATCTAGTCGTTCATTGAAGTTGAAGCATAGTAGAAGTACTTATGTAAATTAGTCTGTTCAGTTCTGTGTACCTGTAGAGTACAAGTGAACTAACTGGCAGTGCATCTCGCTTAGACAGAAGGGACATGGTTATACAGATTCACATCAGGTCCCGTGAAGCTGTTTCAGTGTGGTGGTATCAACCCAAACTACTAAAGAATGCAATAAATCACACTGTATCTTTCGGCAGCACAAGGATCACAGCAAGAAGTCGGAGGTCGATATGAAAACGCGCGAAGAAATCTTGTCTCTGATCGCGCACCACGTGACCGCCGTAAACTACATCTACCGCGACACAAAGTTCGACGGCCGTATGGAGCACCGCAACATCAAGTTCGAGGTGCAGAGGATCAAGGTATAGTATCACTCGCGCCAATAAAGAAACGATATGAGAATATCGTAGGTACTTCGCATAATATCGCTGCGATATTCAAGTTACCGTGTCGCCGGCGGAGGTAACTTGACGATGACGGAATTTCACAAATGTTTGTCTCACTGCTCTACCGTGCCGTGCCGTAGTCGTACATGTAATTGTTGGCCCCGCTTACTATAGCGTTTTCGTTCTCAAGAATTGACCTTGGGAGCCTCAAAACTTTGGTTGGCCTGTATTGCCAACGTGATTATTGAACAATCAACTCACTCCCATTCCCCAATGAAATGTAGAAGAAGAGAATTCTCTGTTGCAGTACCAGGGTCACAGCTGAATATTGGAGACAGATTAAAACATTGAAAATAATGTTTATCAAATAGGATCTTCTTTTTTTTATATATCTGGCGGTACCAGAGCTGCAGCTAAAAGATGAAGGTGAACATGAAAATGAAAGAGAATATTACTGTTGGTTTGACTAGTTACAAGCGGGGTTCTTTCTCTTTACATGACAGTAGCAAGAGACTCTACCTAGTTATTTCAAATTAAATTCACAAATTATTCTATCAATGTTCTGCACTCTTTTAACCCGACTACGGCGAAGCTAAAAGGAAGAGTTTATGAGCTTAGCGTGTATGTATGTATGTATTTTTTTTTTATGGAAAATGGTTGGCTACATCTACGTACAACATCCGTGATGTCAGCCCATAATATAAGGTGAACTAGGTGCCATGCCAGTGCTTCCCTTCATTTCATTTGGGCTACACTGAACTGGACGGAAAACACGAACTATTTTCATAGCCGTTTCAACTGACGTTTCATTCAGTGCGATGGTACAACCCGGGCGGGATAAACCCTACCACCTAGTAAGGTAAGAAGGGAAGGGACCTACAGTAAAACTGTAGGTCCCTTCCCTTCGTGGAATCCGAACCACGGTCAGTCTACAACGGTCGAGCGGTGACCCACCCAAGTACTGACCGCGCTCAGGGTTGCTTAACAACAGTCGACCGACCGCACCACTGAGCTACTGAGGCTGACTCCCTCTCTCTACCAATCCATATTCTGTAGGATGCGTCCAGTGACGTTTTCCAAGTTCTCTCTCCATATATGAGTTTAACGTCGACCTTGACAGGCCTAGGTTCTTGAAGAGACTTGTAGAGTGACTTCGCTGGTAGTCCTCTTACTCCGACTTTCACAGAGAAGAGATCGGTCTTGAATCCGTCTCCTTGTAATGGTTTAATCCGTTGTGTTGTATGTAGATGGGCTGGGCACATCTGTCGTAGACCCGACAACCGATGGGGTAGATGGGTGCTCGAATGGAGGCCACGTACAAGCAAACGTAGCGTGGTACGCCCCCCGGCTAGGTGGACAGATGACCTAAAAATGGTTGCCGGGAGTGGATGGATGAGAAGAGCGGAAGACCGCGTGTGGTGGCGTGCCTTGGGAGAGGCCTATGTCCAGCAGTGGACCGATACAGGCTGATGATGATGATGATGATGATGATGTTGTATGTATGTAACCTAAACAAAACAATGGTACGACAGATCGACGACGACTCGGCGTGCAGCCCCAGCCACCCTCACCACTTCACCGCGCCGGATATGAACCAGTTCTGCATGGGCAACATCGACGTGTCCAACTTCCTCAACCTGCACTCGCTCGGCAACCACGAGGACTTCTGCCTCGCGTACGTGTTCACCTACAGGGACTTCACGGGGGGCACTCTCGGTAAGCAATTCCTCTCTCTCTCTCTCTCTCTCTCTCTAGATGGACAAAAATATTAAACTCTTAATCTAATGACAAATTAAAAAACAACTAAGTGCGAGTCGCACTCGCACACCGCGGGTTCCGTATCGCCATGTCATGGTCAGCGCCACTCACGCCATCTATGGCGTGTTAATGAAATGCTTCATATTAGTTCAAATTCATGATTAGTTAAAATGCTTCATAGTATTTTCGGTAGATGGCGCGCGCGCATACACTTTTTTAGTTTCTTCTATGGGATCCCCCGTGAATTTTTTACTTTTTTTTATTTTTATTATTTGTTGTTATATCGGCAATAACACATATTCTGTGAAAATTTCAACAGGCTACCTATTACGGTTCAAGAGATACAGCCCTCGGACAGACGGACGGACAGACAGACAGACAGACGGCGTAGGCTTAGTAATAGGGTCCCGTACCGGAAACGGAACCCAAAAAAACCCCTAAAGGCCAAAAAGGCATCCTTTTCATTACACTACTGTTCAACGTAACTAACAGGGCTACTTATCGGTGGTCGCTTCCCGTATTGAGAGCGTGCGTTTTCCGGAGCATTTTCAAATTTAGAACATGTACCGGTCGCGCGGGCACTTTGTTCAATTCGAACTACTTCGCTTCTATTGTTAATGTTTAGACTCTAGCAAATTATCCCTAATTTTAGCCACATAATGAATAATTTGTATGACGTGTGGTATACCGTTGAAAAGGGCGTAAACTAGCAAACTTTTTAAAAGAAAACAAAACAAAGCTCTCAATTGTTGTCAGTTTTTTTTTAATGAATTAAGAAATTAAGATTCTGTCATATTTTTACTCGTGCTCGGGACTTTGGGAGGTCATAAGTCCTTTTCACGGTATTAACTTCATCAAATGATATTTTTCCTAGAACAAGGATACCTACATCGTAAAATCAAATACATTTTATTTCGAGCAGATACAACCATAAACAAAGAAGTTACAAGGGGTTGAAGCTGGGATCTTGGTAATTAAAAAAATAAAGAAAAAAAAAATGCTATCTCGATACCACGTCACACCTGACAAAAGGTATCATGGGTCAAAACGTTGCAAATGACCCCACTTACCTACAAAAAAAATTGTCGGTCGATGTGCCGAACAACCTGTATAGTAAAAAAAATTGCTAGAGCTAGAAATGATAAGACGGCCGCCGACCGCCGTTCTGTGGTAATGCCGTGGTTGTACCGTGTGGGGCCGGTACTTTAAAAGAATAGCCCCACTGCATCTCTCCCCGTGTATGTCGTAAAAGGCGACTAAGGGATCATCATTAATTATGGAACCTCCTTTCAATTTCTGCTGCCCTGGTACTTTAGAACCAGAGAGATAAATGCGTATAAGCTGACGCTTGGGCCGATTGTGCCTCTCTATCGCTTGTTACGCGCTCTCGCTTGCACACACAGGCTCAGATGGAACGTGACACTTTTTCGTGCGTGCAGCCGGTGTTCATCAATTTATAAGACGTGACGTTATCACGTCAAAAAAATGCAGCTTGAAATGATGACTTTATTCTGACTCGCGCAGGTCTGGCGTGGGTGGCGAGCGCGAGCGGCGCCTCCGGCGGCATCTGCGAGAAGTACAAGACGTACACGGAGACAATCGCCGGCATGTACCAGAGCACCAAGCGCTCGCTCAACACGGGCATCATCACCTTCGTCAACTACAACAGTCGGGTGCCGCCGAAGGTCAGCCAACTGACGCTCGCGCACGAAATCGGACACAACTTCGGATCGCCGGTGAGTTTTCAGCTCTGCGTGTAGAAATAGAATAGAATAGAAATAGAAATGCTTTATTGCACACAAAAACACAGAGATACACAAGACAGAAGATAACATACAGAAGAGCAATACAAATTTACAATACTTCACACAGAGCAAGAGAAAAGTAGCGTGCAAAGGCGGACTTATCACTTTAAGTGATTTCTTCCAGTCAACCTTTGGGTGATGAGAGTAAGTGAAGAAGAAATAGAATAGATACCTTGTACCGTGTGCGGCCGGTACTTTAAAACAATAGCCCCACTGCATCTCTTCCCGTGTATGTCGTAAAAGGCGACTAAAGCTAAGCGCAAACTGGCGCGATCAAGGCGATCACGGCGGTGGCGATGGCGGTGGCGATCAGATAGGTTATATGCAATTGTGTGTGCAAGCGCACACTGGCGCGCTCGATCGCTGCACGCGTGCGGTCAGTGCGCGGTCCGATCGCGGTGGTGGCGGCGGTGGCGATCAGATCGCGCCTGCAGCATCTGATCGCGTGATAATCATAGGAACTGACGAAAGAATGGAGTAAATAATTATAAACGAGGTCTACAATCACTCAATTATATACAAAACTGCTCACGCGGAATTCAATAAAAGTAAAATTTAAAAGTAAAAAAAAATAAAAAATTATAAAAAAAAGTAAAATTTCTTTCATTTTGTAGTTAAAAGTACGAAAATTACGTAATTACGCAACCACCGCGGCACCACCGCCGTCGAATCTGAACGCTCTGATCTGCGCGACTTTTGAACGCCACCGCCACCGCTGCATTGGCCGCCACCGCTATGACCGCCACCACCGCGCCAGTTTGCGCTTAGCTTAAGGGATATGAGACTCCCTTCTTATATTACTAGGTGGTAGGGTTTAACCCGTCCGGATTGGTACCACCGCACTGAATGAAAGGTCGGTCGAAACGGCTATGTGAATAGTTTGTCTTTTCCGTCCAGTTCAGTGTAGCCGGCACAACCGAAGGGAAGCACTGACGTGGCACCAAGTTCACCCGGTGTTATGGGCTGACATCACGGATGTTGTAGGTGATATAGCCAACCATGTCAGTTTCCATAAAAAAAACCTTACGGCTCCGCAGTGATCTTGGTGTGTGTTCTATCGCCTGTACCACGGAGAGTCTTCCAAGGAGCTGCACGATGTGATCCCTCCATCCCCATTCTACCATCGTTCCACGCGCAACAGGTTGGGAATGCATCCACACACTGTCGATATCCCCCCACTTAGGACAAATTGATCCTGTAAATCCTTTATTTACAGGGTTGCTAACATGTGGAATGCACTCCCACCTGCATCCTTTCCTCTAATGTACAGTCTGGGATCCTTCAAACATAATGTGAAGGTGCACCTAGCCGGCCGACATGGTATTCGCAGCCTCCGTAATAATCCTAATGCCCGTGGGCGCCGTCGGACTACACCTCTGCATTAGTCTGGCGCGCGCCATATATCGTGCTTTCTTGAATGTCAGCCTCGGTAGCTCAGCGGTGCCCGGCCGGGATAAACCTAGTAAGGTAAGAAGGGAAGGTACCTACAGTTTAACGTGGAATCTGAACCACGGTCAGCCTCCAACGGTTGAGCGGTCACCCACACTGTGTGACGACTTCATCATGGAACAATCACTTGAAGATCGTTGCACGCAGGGAGGCCCGCTGCCGGGATACCACCAATTTGGTCCCGGTGATGCTAACTAATTAATTAATTAATTAATAATAATTAATTTGGTGCTATGGCCGCAAGGCTGGTGCGCTCGGGTCAGTGGCAGGTGAATAGTGGTTGAGCGTTCACCCATCCAAGTACTGACCGCGCCCAGGGTTGCTTAATAACAGTCGACCGATCTTACCACTGAGCTACCGAGACTGACAATTTGACCTTGATGGTAATTGCAGTGGTTGAGAATTATTAACCTTATTTTTTTTTAGTCACAGAACTCTCAGCATTGAACACAAGAGTGAACTTCAGGTTTCTGTACGATTCCAGCACGACTACCCATCGGAGTGTCGGCCGGGCGGTCAGTCGGGGAACTATATAATGTTCGCGTCGGCGACGAGCGGCGACCGGCCCAACAACAGCAAGTTCTCGTCGTGCTCGGTGGGCAACATCAGCGCGGTGCTGGACGCGGTGCGCGACGGGCGCAAGCGCAACTGCCTCACCGCCAGCGAGGGCGCCTTCTGCGGCAACAAGATCGTCGAGCAGGGAGAGGAGTGCGACTGTGGTATGTTATTATTATTATTTATATCACTAACAGCTTGAAGCTGATGAGTGCATATCACTTTGTTTTTTCTCAGGAGTGCACTTGTTTATATTTTAATGAAAATGTTTGAAGCTATGTATTCTATTAGTTAAATTGTTTTTTGTTTTCTTTTAGGTTTTTAAATCCGTTCACACTTTTAGTACTTATGACCTCCTGCGGTAGTTCGTTCCAAGAGTCCACAACTCTGTTCACCAAGAAGTGTTTCCTTGGGTTAGAATTAAATGCACAGCTTTAAGCTGTGTCCTCTAAGATGTGGATTGGTATTTTTTGTGAACATATCTTTGAGATTTGGTAAGTCATAGTATGTAGTAATGTTCCACCTTATGAATATCCGTAGTTACGACCAGCAGCAGCTCTGTTGTTATTACAGATTATATGTATAGATTATTTTCGACCGTTCGTTATTCGCCCGAACGAAATAACATAAATTACAAACCAGTGCCCACATAGCTTGTTAGTGGCGCTGGCAACCGGTGTGCAGGTTCTGTATAAAGGAGGATGAAACGCCCGTACACATCCTTTGTGAATGTCAAGTGCTATTCACAGCAGAAGCCGTATTCTTGTGGGTTATATTTTTAACCCATGCCAAATACAGGCCCTCAACCGCAAGAATATGACTCGGTTATTAGCGGAAATCGGACTTGGGGGAGAGCTATAAATGTTTGAGACATCACAATAGATATTTTTAGGTTGCAGAGATAACAGGGAATATCTTCCCCCACTCCTACAATCCACGGATCTTTAAATCGCGGGTTAATAGACTTTCCCCAGCAACATTAGTCCACCTCCAAGCTGGACTGGCACCTCCTCGGGGGTGAAATTGGCTGCGCCTGTGGTTGCGACCTCGGACAGAGTCACCCAGTTCGGTAGCAATAAAAAAAAAAAAATAACGGCTAAGAGGCCCTAACTCTCACCCTTTAAGTCATAATCATAATGGCGCTGGCATCTAGTCTTATACAATCTCTTTCGTTCAGATGAACAGCGAACTGCTGAAAATAACAAGTAATTGACGTATAGCTTACACAGTAACCTTGGGGGAACCGTGTCCATGCCTGACGAGTAGCGACCGTGGATAGGAAAACGGAGTGTGGGAAGACCACCCGCCAGGACGTCTGCGGAAAGCAGTGGTTCCGTCCGTACCGCTGAAAGCTGGATTAGAGAAATATTGGAGAGGGAAATTTCCACCAGGGGACCCAAAATCGGGATCTATCCACGATCCTACCACATCACTAATGTAATGATATCCACCAAAGTGTAATACAAATAAATGTACAGTTGATATGTCATTGCCAGGATACGACATGAACGAGTGTCGCGACCGGTGTTGCTACCCGCGCGTCGTCAGCGACCCCGACATGGCGCACAACCGCTCCGCTAAGGGATGCCATCGTAGGGCCTCCACTCAGTGCAGGTACTTTCAACCTACATTTTAATTTTTTTATTTTTAGGGTGAAATAGATCATAGATAATTTCGCCATGTCGTCGTCGTTTTGGTTTCGGGTTGGCTCTAGGCCTGCAAACTAATCCCGCTTGGTTGGGGACCTTCGTGCAAAACCCGGCAGTCTCCAGCTACCCCAGCCAGCCTATGTCTTCCATGAAAGCCACAAGTCGACCGAAGTGTCTGCAGGCCGCTTATCCCTTAGTCGCCTTTTACGACATGCACGGGGAGAGATGCAGTGGGACTATTCTTATTAAGTACCGACCCCACCCAGTACTAAGCCATAATTTCGCCATACTAAACTAACAATGTTTACAATATTTCATTGACACAAATGCAAATTCAGTATGCTTCATTATAGAATTTATTTGCAATAGTATTTCAGGTAGTAGGTAACTTCCGCAAATATGAAAACGTCTTTTTCGTTGCTATGCTTTCGCTACCTTGGACAGATTATTCTAAGAGGAAAATGTTGTTGGCACATTTCTCCATAATTTTTTGAGTAATTTTCATTTGTGTTGATGAAAGGGTTACTCAACAGCGAGGATAGAATCCCTATTATTGCTTCGACAAATAGACCAAAATCAGACATCGCTGCACCTGTAAGTTGTCCCAAGAAGTCACTCGCAGACAGTACTGTTTCAACCAAACCAAACCAAATCACAATTTGCTGCAGTCCCGAAAAATCCTTATGGGTCACATGTTCACACATAAAACCAGTGGCGGGGCATGAACTTAATTTGATGTGGGCAAGATAAATTTTGCGAGGCCCTCTCAATTTTTCCAATACTCAATTCATATAATATAGACAATATTGCAATATTCACTGTCTCTGTCCTGCTTTCCCATCTTGTGTCGGATAAAGGCTTTATAGTAAGATTTAGTTGGACCTTTCATTTTAAGTCTAAACATGTTTACTCGGGGTCTCTTTTAATAGATCTTGCTGAATATTTTTCATGAATCAAAGCTGCATGAACTTTCGAGGCGCGAGGCCCCTCGGGCCGCGAGGCCGTGGGCGGTCGCCCACGTCGCCCACGCCGTGCGCCGCCTCTGCATAAAACACAGTTATTTTCTTCTAAGTTCACATTTGTTCTCGCTAACTTAGCCGGAGCCCTGTTGTTTTTGTTGTTGTTTTGGTTTGGGGTTGGCTCTAGGCCTGCAAACTAATCCCGCTTGGTTGGGGACCTTCGTGCAAAACCTAGCCGGAGCCCTGTCCCATAACACAATTGTAACGTTGCAGCCCGTCGCAAGGCCCCTGCTGCAACCCCGACACATGCAGCTTCGTGTCCAAGTACCGCAACCAGACGTGCCGCGAGGCGGGCGAGTGCGCGTGGGCCTCCGTCTGCAACGGACTCTCAGCCGACTGCCCTAACGCGACGGCGCTGGACGAGAAGACTCCTTGTAATAATGGTGAGTCTCTCTTTCATTGTAACCAGTGGCGGATCCAGGTGGAGGGCGCAGGGGGCGCCCCCCACCCCCATGGCTGCGATTAGAAAAACAAAAATGTGCGGAAAACCAAAATCATTGCGCCGACAACCCTGTCGTGTGAGCGGTCGTAGGTAGCGGGTAGAGTGCAAGGAGAAGTGAAGAAAAATCGGAGAATGCGTCCAGTATTGGCGTGCTTCTACACCGACGACGATGATAATGCACCCGCGCCCTTGAGGTTTTTCTGAATCCGCTACTGATTGTAATCGGATCGAGCGGCTGAGCTCCAGGTTTAAAGTCACTTTCAACGCTGAGGATGTGTCAGTCCAGCTTGTAGTAGGCAGACTAAAGTAATCAAGAATGGACCCGAAATTTTAAAATGCATGTACTTACAACACATTTTCCATGTAATTGACTGTAGCAAATCTGGCTGGTATCTCTGGACGTCTATAAACAAAACGTAAATCAATAAATGATAGAAAAGAAAGTTGTAGCAAATCTGCTGTCTTGTTTCTTGTGTTCTCATATTGGCCACTGTACTGAGAGTACTGTTTGTGTTTTCCGTCCAGTTCAGTGTAGCCGACATGAAATGAAGGGAAGCACTGACATGGCGCCTAGTTCACCCGGTGTTATGGGCTGACATCACGGATGTTGTAGGTGATGTAGCCAACCGTGTCAGTTTCCATAAAAAAAAGAAGGCTGTCCCCTTTACTTTTTGGCTTCCTTGGACCCTATTCAACGCTAGCTATCTGCCTAATCAGCGATCCCAAGCTCACAGATTGTCTCGAGTCATTGCACCAAGAACGAAATATTGCTTACCATGGCCGGCACTGTTACTGTATTTTTTATCCTCCTGGCACTGTACCTTTTTGTACTTGTCGCTGGCATGGCACCTAACTGAGCACGGTTTTGCGAGAACCGATGTACTTCTGGGCATGGTGACTGCGCCAATTTCCTTATAAAGCAAGCAGTTTCCAAACCATGGTCTAAAATGTAACAACACTCTCTGCAGGCACACAAATATGCCAGAAGGGCGAATGCACCGGCTCGATCTGCCTCGCGTGGGAGATGGAGGAGTGCTTCCTGTCGTCGGCGCCGACGGCTGTGGGCGACGCGGTGGTCGCCGTGGTGGACCGCCGCACGCTCTGCCAGCTCGCCTGCCAGAGCAAGGGCGCTCCCGACACGTGCCGGAGCACGGCAGACTTCTCCAGGGACGTCGGCCTGCCGAAGGGAGGCATCAGCCTGAGACCGGGCTCGCCGTGCGATAACTTCCAGGTTATTATATTACATACATACATGTCAGTCAGTCAGTCAGCGTGTAAGCGTCCACTGCTGGACATACGCCTCTCCAATTTTCCTCCAGTCCTCCCGGCCTTCAGCGATACGGAACCACTGATTTCCGCCGGCGTACTTGATGTCGTCGTCCCACCTGGCGGGTGGTCTTCCCACACTCCGTTTTTCTGTCCACGGCCGCCAGTGTAGGACACGGTTACTCCAACGGTCATCGTCTCTTCGGCTAACGTGCCCAGCCCACTGCCACTTGAGCTTAGCCACCCGGTGTCCAATATCGACTACTTTGGTGCGTCGGCGGATTGCCTCGTTACGCACCATATCCATAGCGATATTCCCAGCATGGCTCGCTCCATTGCTCGCTGGGCAACTTTCAACCTTTGGACAACAGCGACCGTCAGAGTCCACGTTTCACACCCTTACGTCATAACCGGGAGGACACACTGGTCATATATACGGGTCTTTAAATTCTGCGGAAGGTCAGACTTCAGGACGAATTGTAGTTTTCCAAAGGCAGCCCGACCCAGTTGAATTCGTCTCTCCACCTCCTTAAGCAGACCTTGTCTACCAAGCCGCAGAATTTGACCGAGGTATACGTACTCTTCAACCTGTTCGATCACTTCTCCGCCAATAACAATTTGTCCTCCCGTCATAACCTCGGTCGCCACATACATACATACATACTGCATATTAATCCTAATGCTCCGAAATACCTAAGTGATGGTTTTTCCTATCTCAGCTCCCACGGGCTATCGCTAAGGTCAAATGATAACTTGGTGCTGACTATTCCTTCCCATTCCACTACATCATATTCGGACTCATTCACGATACATGCAGCTCGTCTGTGGAATCAGCTCCCTGTCAATCTCCGTCTCTTCTTCCATTCACACTTTAAAAATTCTTTTAAAGAAGCACTTTTTGTCATGGTAATTTTTCTGATCCAAAACTATGTCTCTTGTGTTCAAAGTTAGTAAATATTTATATACACGGTGAACAAAAAACCTGTCGAACACCCGAAGGCAAGAAATACAGTTTCAGATACTGAATCGGATAGGCTAGTATTTTTTTTTAATTCGGACAAAATTTTTCAATAAAAAAATAGAAATAGTATCACAACCTTTTACTTCTAATGCAAAATTCTCTAGGCGGCGCGACACACGGCGTGAAATTCTTTGTTAATAATTTGCCGATTTTAATTTTTTTTTTTCTTCTGTACTGAAAATGAAGTCGGTAAGTGCTTTGAGGTATGTTAGTGTGAAACAAACTATTATTTTGTATACCTAATAAGTTTTAGAATATTACCTAGGTAGGTACCTAGAAAACTGATATCACGTGCTTAAGACATATGGTAGTAGGGTTTAACTTCACATCACTGCTATGATGGCATGCAGACATAATTTAGTTATTTAAAGACATCTTGATACTTACTTAGGAATAATTGAAAAAGGGCATATTTTGATATAAATTTCGAAAAAAAAATTAGCCTATCCGATTCAGTATCTGAAACTGTACTTCCTGCCTTCGGGTGTTCGACAGGTTTTTTGTTCACCGTGTATAATATGTAAAAACTAACTATATTTAGTCTATCTTATGTATATATCTGGTATATAGGTATAGTATTTAAACTATTCATATTTAAGTTTATCTATCTTTTGTATTCCCGTACATCTGTCATGTCATAATATTTATAATATCTCTTTCCGCCACTCACCTAGCAGTTATCATACCCCAAAGGTATTCTGTTAGAAAATGCCTAGAGGCATTAAGTGTTACCTTTTGCCCATGTTCTATTTGATTGCAATAAATATATACAATACATTACATACCACACACGCTGTATCCCGACAATCAGGGTAAGCAGAGTAATTAGTGTTGAGCTGCAAGAAATCTGGAAAATTGCAGCGCAACATCGACCACCACGTTTAGCAAAATATTCGGACGTGATAACTATCAAGCAGCAAGTAAGGCACAAAGACCCACCTGCTGCACGACTCGGTGGAACGACCGTGCCAAGGTGAGAGGTGGCAAGCCTGTTGCCCTTTAGCACGGCATCTCGTCCTTATCCCTTAGTGAGATACAGCCCTCGGACAGACAGACAGACAGACGGGCGGACGGACAGACAGACGGCGTAGGCTTAGTAATAGGCTTCCGTACGGGATACGGAAACCTAAAAAATATGATAAACCTAAATAGCATTTCTACATTAATGACTTCCCCACAGGGCTACTGCGACGTGTTCCTCAAGTGTCGCGCGGTGGACGCGGAGGGGCCGCTCGCTCGGCTCAAGAACCTCCTGCTGAACCGCGCCACTGTACAGAAGGTCGCCGCCTGGGTCACCGAGCACTGGTGGGCGGTGCTGCTCGCCGGGGTCGGCCTCGTCGTGTGCATGGGGGCGTTCGTCAAGTGTTGCGCGGTGCACACGCCCTCGTCCAATCCTAAACAGCCGCCTGCAAGGTCTGTGTGGACAGACTTCATTTGTTTTTTATTTGTATTCATAGACTGTTGGCGAGCCCAAGTGTGAAGGATTTAACATGTGTATTGGAGTTTGTTAAACGTTCTCTATCCCTTAGGGACTCTGAGCCCTGAGGAATCAGAGTCCCATGGGGCTGATATTGACGAATTGCTTTGTTAAAAGCCCTAAAAATTAATTAAATAAAAAAAAAATGTTTGTGTTCTTTCGTAATGCTAAAAACCAGGTGATACCTTTCCGTTATGAAAGATTTAAAGCCGGAAGCCGACAAAGTGCTCAAATTTTTTTTGTATAAGCTGAATCAAAAGTAAGTTTTAAATTGAACAAGTACATATTATGCTAAATTGTTTCAAGTTCTCTCTTGCTGGCCGATCTCTCTGTATGGGATTTTTTTTTTTTATGTAAACCTACATGGGTGGCTTTGCAGAGAGACCAATTAGTAATATAGACCTAAAACACAGTTAGGTGCCATGCCAGCAGATTTGCGGACTGTTGCTGTCTACGCGGTTAATACAATTTTTTTTTTTTTTTATGGAAACTGACACGGTTGGCTACATCACCTACAACATCCGTAATGTCAGCCCATAACACCGGGTGAACTTGGTGCCACGTCAGTACTTCCCTTCGGTCGTGCCGGCTACACTGAACTGGACGGAAAACACAAACTATTTACATAGCCGTTTCGACCGACCTTTCATTCAGTGCGGTGGTACCAACCCGGGCGGGCTAAACCCTTCCACCTAGTAATATAAGAAGGGAGTCATATCCCTTAGTCGCCTTTTACGACATACGCGGGGAGAGATGCAGTGGGGCTATTCTTTTAAAGTACCGGCCCCACACGGTACAATGTTTGAAACACCCAGGTTAAAGGATTCGGGAAACACACTCGCCGGAAGACAGGAATATGGTGTCGGCAAAATCACACGTCGACATCTACAGCCAATGAGATAAACATGTTGATATCTTCTTTCTTTTGGCCAGTTTAATACAATGAACTAACTGTGTTTAATGTAAGGTACTAACAAAACATTGTGACTTGCAAAGTTTATTTGTCAGTTCTACTTCGCATTGAATTTAGAACTGACGGAATTCTCGACATTTCTAAGCGTAGGTTACCTACCTATGGATTATACTACACTATGGACTATACAATAAACAATAAGTTTCGGCCAATAAGGTGGTGACCAGCCAATGACTAGCCATTTTTTCAATTTTTTTTTTTTATAGAAAGCGCAACATGTGGCGCCAGCCACCCATAAGGTGACTAGCGACGCCCATGGACATTCGATCGCATGCAGGGGCTCCGAATGCCATGCCAGCCTGACAGGTGCCCATTCACGCCTCTCTTGAAGGACCCGAGACTGTACTTGGGAAATATGTGGGCAGGGAAAGCGTTCCAGAGTTATGGAAAAGAAATGGCCAGTTTCGGCCTATGAGGTGGTGATTCCACATCTAATCATGGTTTCTGTGGCATGCGGCTATGTATGACTGTTTCATTCGCTCGTTGTAAAATGCGAATGTGTCACGCAGACGGCTGTCGGAGACGCTGCGCCGGCCGATGAACACGCTGCGGCGGATGCGCGGGGCGGGCGGCGCGGTGCGCGAGCCGCGCGGCGCGCCCGGCCCGCGCCCCGGCTACCGCCGCCCCCACCACCAGCACAAAGGTAACTAGAGATTGTCTATTCTAAAAATGAACGCCCCTCCACAAATCTTTATTGTTTCAATGTGGGAGAGGAAATACCTATTGCAGCACTTACTTGTGTGCGCGCGGCGATTTTACGATTCGCCCGCGCAACTAGTAGGTCAACTAATGGTGCGATCTTGTATGGCGGAGAGCTCGCGCTTTGTATGGAACGACACGTCCGCTCTGTCGTGTGGTCGCGTCATTAATACACTAGTTGGCCAACAGATGCGGGTAAAATTACCGGCGGTAAAAATTTAGATCTAGGTGGTGAATGAATCAGACTGAATGATCAATGATAAAGAACAAATTTGTGTGTATTGCCACGTATTGAGTCTGTCAACCTACTGTGCATGTGAGCGTAATCAAAGTGGAGGGGCGTTCATTTTAAGATTAGATAATCTCTACTTCTCAAGGGCGTAGGCCGCTTCGATCAAGCACGTCGGCGGAAAGCAGCGGTTCCGTATTGCTGAGGGCCGGGAGGACTGGAGGAAAATTGGAGAGGCGTGTGTCCAGCAGTGGACGCTTACACGCTGACTGACTGACTGACGGGTCGCTTCACAGTTGCGAACCAGTGTCGACCTGTAGGCACCTTTCCTTCGTACTTTAGAAGGTGCTAGGTTCAAATGATTTTATTTTTATTTTTACATTATGGATTTAATAGAAATTACTTCTTGAGGACATAGACACAGCTGGGGAACCACCCCAGCCGGCAGGGGCTGAGACATTTTGAATTAAGCTTCCTGAACAAGCAGGACTAGTTTGTTGGAAAAACCCTGCCAACAACAACAACCAGTTTGTCATCCTTTCAAACTATTGACAAAGTAAAAGACAAAATATATATTGCTGATTGTCTTTCAAGTAGTAAACAGATTGTACAGACCTACCAAGTTATCTGTGAAGTGGTCAGATCAGGAACTACAGGTCTGTCTCTCTCTCATATGTGTCAAAGCGTGTTCAATTCGAGTTCTCGAGTCTCTCTGGCAACCATGAAACGATAGCACTCAGTTCACAGATAACTTGGTCGGTCTGTAAAACTTGTAAAAGCAAACATCCTTTCTTAAGGAAACCAACTAAAAAGCAATCGTAAAGAGGACAGACTTCAAACATAGTTGCGAAGTATCATAAGATTATATTTAATTCTCTGTTCCGTGTTTTCTGACGCACACTCAAGGGGATTGCAAATAAAGTTTGACTTAGTGACTAGCGACCGAAGGGAAGCACTGACGTGGCACCAAGTTCACCCGGTGTTATGGGCTGACATCACGGATGTTGTAGGTGATGTAGCCAACCGTGTCAGTTTCAATAAAAAAAAAAAAAAAAATAGCAGACCATTGAGCACAAAGAAGTATTAGCTAATACTTTTGCAAGTTTTCTTACGTTAGTTTCTAATAAAAAGTTCTTCGATTTCCTTTTTGTATTGGAAACAGACTTCAATAGCTTCACTTAAATAAGTGTGACATCATTATTAGAGACCTTGAAAAATCTATTTTCGCTTTACTCGTGTGTTGATATGAAGGATGATTGTTTGCGCAGCGTCGGCGCCGGCGGGGCCGAGCCGCCGGTCGGAGCCGTACGCGGGCGCGTACCCGCACGCGTACGAGATGCGGCCCGCCCAGAAAGTCTGACAGTACGACTACTGCGCCGGCCAGAATCGGCAGAACCACTCGCGCGAGCCGCAGCCCTCCACCGTGGAGCTCGTCGCGTTGGCGCCCGGCGTGCCGCATCTACTGCTCGGCTACCAGCGCGCCGGCACGGCACTCCTGCTCCAGCCGGCCGCCGTGTACCGCGCCGTGCCCGCCGCGCCCGCCGCGGACGTCGCCTCGCAGACCACCATCACCCTGCACTCGCCCGACACTCTGGCCGTGAACCCGCGCGACGACAACCGACGCTAACCTGCGCTCTGGACTCTCACAAGATCAATCACACTGCCAGATTGCTCCGACTCGGAGACGGGTAGATTTTTCTTTATCAGCACGTTGCTAGAACGATAAAAAAGGTATAGACCCCGAACCCTATCCTCGCCAGCGTAACACGATATAAGTAAAAGCATACTTGTTTCATTGGACGGTCGCGCGCTGGCCCGTCAGTCTGTCATCGGATGCGTTCGCAAAAACCTGTTTAAAATGCCCGCATGCTCTGTGTTTACGTGTAAAAATACTACAGCCAAGTTTAGTGCGCACAATAATGGAATATCTTATCATCGGTAAGTACACTCCGCTCCCAGCAACTCGGCGACGCTAGTTCTCATACAAGCATTTGACAGTCCGGCGTCCATACCTTTTTTATCGTTCTAGGCACGTTGTTTAGAGACGCGCTCGGCTTAGTTCGCGAGATCTAGTGGCCAACTCTATGTCGTAGTGTATTTATTACGTGTAAAGAACGGACAGAAAGTGACGAGTGAAGGTACTGATCTGCAGGCCTCACCGCCCCGACTGTGACACTATGAATAATGCACAATGAAGAGACAATTTGATTACTAAGTTAAGTCTAAATAGGAAAGTGATTAACGACGGAACGATGTGTGCACGTTTATGTCATGCATTCGAAACTTAAATGAAGTGAACGTTTACAGTTTGGTTACAAAGCAATATGACATTGATTTCATTGAAAATTGAGTACAATAACAAAATATCTTATATAAAAAATATATTAAACTTATATAACGGAGAAAACTATTTTATTAGGATGTAAAGTGAGTAGAAGCCGTGCGGAGCGTGCTCGCCGCCGCACGCGACGCGGGTCACTGTTGGCAGAACCACTATTTATTTTACATAATGAACTGTTGTATTGAATTCTAAAACAAATATTATTTGACTTTGGCAATAAATTAATCATATAACTTGATATTTTCAGAACGGATTGTTTTTGGTGTAGGAACGCTGCAAAATAAAATATGAAAACTACCGACAGAAATATCAAACCTCCATCAGTACAGAGAGTTAAGTTTACTAATACGTATAGATATCGTGACAAGGGGAAGGGGTTGTGTATATTTGTGTACATAGGGGTGTGTAGGAAGTGTAACATGTATAAATACCTATTGTTATAGTCGCATACGTTAACTTATCTATTGAATACTGTGTATCGTTTTTGGAAATATTACCATCGTGACTGCGTTCTCCTTCAGTGATGGCTCGAGCCGGTCGAGAGCCGCGCTGCGGGAGCGACAAGCGTTATCGTTACCTTATAGTATTGTACGTAATCTCACGAGCGTCCAAGTGCAGTCAGTCGCCTCGTTTTTTGAGCTGAGTTGAAGGGCAGCGGTTGAGCTGTACTGAAGATGTACCGACATGTGCCATTGTGGATTAAATAGTTTGCTTTATAATACTCCTCTCTTCCTGACGTTATGTAGATAATAGCTTGTATTTATGTATTTTAAATGCACCAAATATCAATGTTTACCTTTAAATTTACTACTACTTGTCTATTATTATTGAATTACGTGTTGTTTTTTTTAGATGTATTTATCAGTATGCACGATCGGTCCACTGCGAAAAGGCTCAAAATGTATTTTACGTTCGTAGATGAGGATAGATGTTCGTAGACTTGAAAACGAAAGCTCAAAATGTGTTGAAATCTCCTTAACAAATAAGTGCATACATTTCTTGTGGCATACTTTGAGTGTCTTCGCTTCCTCGGTCTTCCGCACCAGTTTTGTTTGTCGGTCACCCCCCAGCGACGGCGAGGTTGGCGACTGGGGTCGCAAGCTGAGCGAGTGAGGGCGCTAGGAGAACGCCCACAGACTAACATTGCCAAATAAGAATTTATTAGACTGAGCGCCGTTCATTACACTTAGTTGTTACGACGTTAGTGTATTGTCACAAAATTCTTTTTGATTAAGACATTCTCAATTTTTATAAAGCTACTTAGTAGCGAGTCGGACTAGAGGGACGGTGCCGTGTGTGTGTCCTTTGTATTATCCTCCGTAGACCTAAGGATCCTGCATTTAGAGGCCCAACAAATGTTTAATCGAAAACTTATTCCAATATTTGACAAATTCTATTTTACAGGGATGGGCTCTCCGAATTTATAATATTGTGTGTGTCCGTACTAAGCTTGTACCCTCCCCAGCAATTGACTTCCTTTCCATGATGTGTCGGTGCAAGTTCTAACATAATTTTACGTTTCAGTTTAACATCTTCGTCTGTCATTTTCGTTTATCTTGTAAGGTTAATTTTTTTATTTGTGTAAGGAGCTCAGTTAAATGTTTGGTTTAAGTTCCAATTTAATTTTAATTTATGTTCGATCTCCTCGACATTAGGTATAGGTAGTAATTGAAACATTTTTATTTTGTGCTCGGCGCGTTGATGCAGTACTGCCGACCTTGTGTTGAAACTTCGTCATACTCGTTTACAACTTTTTAGATATATTTTAGCATTAGTTTCTCACAATTTTTTATCAAAATGGGCTGTAAGAACAACCGGACTGGCATTTTGTTCTGGGCCGGATTAAAATAAAATAGCGGAAGATATTTGTCTGGTCCCAAGTCTGTGAGTGCGAGAGTGAGAAGAGGGTAATATTTCCGTACCGTAGGTAGATCGACTTGACCAATCACGTAAGTTCAGAGGGGAGGCGGCCCGGCGGGCGCGGGGCGGGCCGCCCGCTGTATGTGGACAAACGGCATTATTTTCTTCTAACTGTAAGATAGTATACAATAATAGATATAAATGATAATGTGAATATTTTTAATTATTACAAGAATAAATGTTAAAATATTAATGTGATTTCAAAACTGTAAAGAAAAATACATTTTACATTTAAATATGCAGTTTTATTTTATGTTTTCCTATAATCCTTGCAATATATAATTTTTTCTTCTCTATTGCTGTTAGGAACACTTGGAATAGCACTTGTAATAAATCCGGCTCTACAAAGCTGGTTTGGGAATGTGATAGATAGGCTGTATAGATGATAACAAGTATGTGTTTCACCAGATCCAGCTCGCAAAACCTATGTAGATCAGGGGTTCCCAAGCTTTTTCAGACTACAACTCGCTCATGATGTATAAATTGTATTGCACCTCCCGCAGTTCTAATATCTAAGAACATGTTTTATGTCAGCCATAAATTAACTCAGGTGTGGAAGTTTGCGAAAATTGCCGAATGAACGATTGCAAACTAAGGACAGACAGCGCGTCATACTTTCAGTGGGTTTTTTTCATGGTGAGTTATGCACGACAAATGAAAAAAAAAAACATTGCCGCAAGTATGATCATGCGACATTCTGAGGTGTCATTACATGATACACAGGTTGAGAACTCCTGCGATAGATAACACAACAAATTACTAATAAAAACTCATGCACATCATGTGGTATAATTTAATATAATAAAAAAGGTTCTACATACTTAACATGTATCCCTAATTTAAATAGGTACATAATCTACCTACTTATAAGTATGCTCAAAAAGTGAGTCAGAGCAGCATTTTCTGTCCAAGTGTAAGTGTGTATAGGTAATTGAGATTATTGTCTGATGTTCTGAATCATAGCTATTAGTTTCCTACTGATTGACATCATCGGTGGTCTAAGGACCACATGTGCGCTTCTTATGTGACATCATCACAGACCACATGCGCGGTAAAACTATATTTCGGCGGGCGATGGATAGCGCAATATGGATCTGTAATGTCGTAATCACACAAAAACAAAACAATGACTGAACTTATGCAATAGCAAATGTGCATTATAATTTATAAATAAAAGGAGTACGACATTTCATCGATGCTCAACCAAACTTCAAGCAATTTATAAATTAACTGATGTTACACCTCTTTACTTCTTTAGGGGCCGATTTAACCACCTTCGGCTAAAATGCATCCGGATAACTATGAGAAATGTAACTTTAAGCAACAGATAAAAGTTAACAGATACGCTTACACTTTAGTTAGAGGTTATGAAATTCAGCCTAAACGGCTAAACCAACATACATATATAATGCCTTCATTATTATTATTGTAATATTGTTTCCGCAAAGTCGAGCAAATATGGCCGTACCATCCTTTTCTCGAAGCATATTGCTTTAAATATAATTTACTCAAAATTACAATAAAGGGAATAAATCCATACTCTGGGAACCTGAAATATAGGTTAGGTTAGGATGGCTCCGTCCGCCAAGAAATTAATGAAGTTTAAATTACATTTGGGTTAGACATGAGGAGTATTAAATAATATAATAAAATTTGTATCAAATATGTTTCGCTTGGATACTCGAGCATGTGGGAGTATTGTTTCGTTAACAAAGGAATTGAAGTTCTATTAAATCTACAAACATACGCATCAAGATATATTAATTGTGTTACGAAGGATTTTTAGCCGAAGAGACAATAGCCATTAGAGTAACCGTGTCCTACACTGGCTGCCGTGGAGAGGAAAACGGATTGTGGGAAGACCACCCGCCCGCCAGGTGGGACGACGACATCAAGTACGTCGGCGGAAAGCAGTGGTTCTGTATCGCTGAAGGCCGGGAGGACTGGAGGAAAATTGCCCAGCAGTGGACACTTACACGCTGATTGACTAACTACGAAGGATGATTCAAAGAAATAAAGTCGTAACAACTGAAGTCTGAGAGAAGGAAGCGGGTGGCGGCGCGGGTAGCGAGCGGGAGAGGGGAAGTGGAGGTTTAGACGGGTGGGGCAGGGGTACACCGCGTGTAGCAAAGGCATGTTCTACTAACTCCATGGCGCGCCAGTCTCTGTTAATTTAGCTAAGACAATGGAATCCCAGAGTACTGTACGTTATTATAAAATAAACTTAATCTACATAAAATTACTATTTTACATTCACCCCTCTAGTGCCTCTATAAATACTACTCGCATATCTTTTAAAATATAATAAATGGCAGATTAGGTGGCACCAGAACCTTCACACTCACTTGTCAACAGTTGTCAATCTAAACTCAAAAGAGCTGTGAGGACATAGACCTGTCTCTCTCTCTTCACTTCCGTGGAGAGCGAGAGAGGACTGCATTGCCATCTGACAGTCGCCGTTAACTGTCAAACACATCCCTTTTAATAATGTTAGTTGACAGTTTACACGTGAGTGTGACGAGATTCTGCAACCTGCAACACCTGATCTGGCACTTATCATACTCTTTCATTTACTTGGAATCATTGGTTGAAGTGTGCCCTATAAAACTACTGAACTGAAAGAGAATGACAGCATTGCCTGAATATGGGCACAATCTTCTAAGAATAGGTGGGGTGGGTGCTGCCACATGTCCCACTTTCTATAAACACATTCAAGAGTATGTGCTTTAGCTTCAGTAGCACTTAGCTTAGCGTACTTTGCATGCAAATTGAGTTCAACTGAACTACATAATGCAGTTTAACTTCTACTTCGTGTAGAAAAAAATGCCGATCACCGATATGCACAGGTGATCTATCTGTGTAGTTCCCTCTTCAAGAATATGAATTTAAAAAGTGTATAGATTTCTTATAAATTAAACTGGAATATAATTGCAAAAAAATTAACAAGTAAAAAATTTTTACGCCTCCAACATTTTACTCTAAAAACAATAAATTGATTGCAATATTCTTAAATACATTTTGTCTTAATCCATGATAAATACTCATACTAAGCGCGATACAAAAGTAAACAAAATTTAAAAGCTACATGGTTTCGTTAAATCTCAGTCTGCTTAATTTACGAATGTAGAAGTTGCTCCTGTTTATAAACCTCGTGGTACGCATTGCGGATTAATGCGTACGGGAAGCACGACTCCAGGAGATCCATCGTCAGGAACGGCGACTCCTGGACTATGAGGTCGAGGAGCAAGTACACAGACTCGCGGTTCCTTATGGCCTCCTTGTCAGTCTCCTGGCCGAGCCGCAGCAGCGAGGAGGAGGCGAGAGCGAGGAACTCCTTCATGCGGTCCTCGATGTCGCCCTGCCCGCAAATCGTGAAGAGGGCTCCGAAGATGTTGTTGATGGCGAGCGCCATGCAGTGGGTGTTGTTGGAGTGGCCTTCCAGCGACGCTCGATAGAACGAGCCCTCGCTCCGCGCCAACTTGGGGATGGAGACGGCGACAAACACCATCAACAGACACACGAGGAGATGCTCCTCGTCCTCTGCATCGGACTTGTGTTGGCGCAGCGCCGTCGCCAGTGTGGGGTCCACCTTGCATGTCAATCCCGCCGCTGATGTCATCTCTGATATCACCCGCATGGGGTCCCCGCTCGGTAACTGATGCTGGAAGTCCTTCACGGAGCTTATCAGGAACGGAATTCGTTGCTCGAGGACGTCGAGCAGCGACTCCTGAGCTATTTGGCGGAAGCTGAGAATGACTCCTACGATGGTCATCCTCTGTAGGACGTTGTCTACCTGCTGCAGTCTCTTGAATTGCTCCTTCATGATCTCGGGCTTGTCGAAGTTAGTCCGCAGCATCTGGAGCACCTCCTTGTTGGCGAGCACCAGCTTCTTGAGCTCCTGCACCTGACTGGCGATGTGCCACATGAGGGTCTCGTTTAGGAGCTTCATGCCGTAGGGACCTATCAGCTCCGAAAGTGCGCGGAGCTCGTTAATATCTGAGAACTCCTCGGCGTTGAACGGAATCGTTCCCTCGGCCGTCAGACTAACGAACGCCTTCTGGTTCATGGAGAAGCAGATGCTGCCGGCGCTGACTCTCCTCAGAAGGATCTCCGAGTACCACTGCGTGTAGAGGGCGGCGATGGTTTTCTCTCCATGGCTGTCGACGTTCTGCGTTTGCTGCAGCAGTGCATTGTTGAACACTCTGGTGATGTCTATGTGGACGTAGTTCTCCACGGTCTGCAGGACGTTCATGTAGGCGCGGACGCTGACCAGCAGCTCCGAAGGCTTGGCGATCTCGCTCGTGTCCTGGTTAAACATCACCATGCCGACGAGCGCCTTGGAGAACCTCGTCTCGAGGTGCTGGTGCAGGTACTCACGCGGTGCGAATGTGTACTCCCACACGTTGACCGTCGTACAATAGTTGATGGCGTAACAGAGTTCTGTGAGCGCCATGTGCAGTTTGTCCATGGTGGTGAGTTCCTCGCGGGTCTTGCGGTAACTCTCGGCGCCCGGCTTGACTACTTCTGTCGTGTTCTTCTTATTCTTATCCTTCTTCTTTCTGTTGGCGAGCTGTGCGATAGTCTGCGCGCAGTGCTTGGGCAGCAGCTTGTCGCTCATCGTGCACTGCTCGTCGCAGATGGTTGTGATGATGTTCTTGGCCTCCTTCGCCATCTCGTCGAGGAAGATGTTGACGACGGATAAGCTGCGCTCGCGGATGTGATGTCGCTCCTCGGGGCAGAGCTCGTGGGTGCAATTCTGGAAGTGGCTGCAGATGAGAGGAAACGCAATGATGTAGCGGTTCTGGGCGGGAAACTCCAGGCACATGTGGAATTGGCCCTCGAAGATCTTGCTGTAGAAGCAGAAGAGGGAGAGGTCGGACGTCTCCACCATGATCTCGTCGAGGTTGTCCACCATCTTCGTGTGGAACTCCATCTTGTCGATGAACTGCGCGAGTTCGCGTTGATCGTTCAGCACGAGTGGAGTGCTTGCGACAGATGTGTAGACCTGTAGTCGGAACCAGTCGAGACGGAAGCCTCGGAAGTCAAACATCTCATTGTCTTCCACCTGCTTTACGCTCAGGGAACCGGCCGTGTTGCACAGAGAAGACAGAATGACGCTCTCCTCCTCGGGGCAAACCTGCAGGTTCTGGATCATGATGTTGAGGGCGACAGCGTCGAAACCCGAAAGATACTGGACGTAGTATCTCTGCATGACCTGGCTGTACTTGCGAACGAGCGCTCGGAGCTCCTCCATGTGGAACAAAAGTTCCGGAAGTTGTCGATCCACCAAATCCTCTGTCGACTTACCCTTCACCTTCTGCGGAGGGTTGTCGTTGTGGCGCAGCAGCCAGAACACCTCGTCCCTCGCGTAGCACAGCCCGATGAATATCAACAGAGCTTTCGGGCCTAGCAGACCCGGCTGGTCCGTCAGGATGAGTCCGAGCTCCTTGAGAGCCGTGCGGAGGAATTTCCTTCTCTCTCGGTGCTTGTATCCGGCCTTTTGAACCGCGTGGTGGTAGCAGTCCTTGACTTCAGAGATCCGCTTGCTGAAGCCTTTCATGCCGTCGAGGTAGCCCTGTACGTAGGCGTGGATGTAGATAACCTCATCGCGGAACAACGCCACCACCCAGCCCGTCTCGAGAGCCGACACCCACATCTTGTTGGCGCGTTCCTGCTGCAGCATCTGAGGACACAGCATGAAGCCGAAGATGATCCACCGCTCGAGCGAGTCCAGCGAGAGGAACTCGCATGACATCGTGTTGGTCTCGGAGGGCTTGAGGAGCTGTGTGGGGTTGCCGACGAGGCTCAGCTTCTGCTCGGAGCGCCAGTGGTCAGCGGTGAGATTGCGAGCGGGGTACACGTGCCACAGAGACATGAGAGCGCTCGTCAGGGTCTTGTGGTGCGCCGCAAACTCCTCGGCGAGCCGACGTACCGGTATATCATACTCCACTATCATCTGGCCGAGACGAGGGAAGCTCGGGTCCATCTGGTTGTGCACCATCTCGTGCGCCGCGTTGAACAGCCCCAGAACAGCCTTGCGGTCCTCCACGCGCGACAGCAAGATCATCAGAGACACGTACGTCGAGACGAGCTCCATGTAGTTACGCGTCAGCTCAAAGTTGAGCGTTATGTCGAGATGAAGCTGGGCGGCGTCGATCGCTTCGAGCAGCTCGCACACATTGTCCTTGAAGTCGAGCAGGTCGACGAACGTGTAGTAATAGAGGGAGAGAGATTTGATGATCTCGTTACGGATGTTGGTGATGGCTTGCAGTCCCTTCACGTCGATGTTGGGGAAGCGGCGCACGATGTACTTGATACTGGACTCGAGCGTCTTGTCGCTGAGGAAGCCCGGCTTGCTCTTTGCGTCGCCGCACGCCTTCTTGATGTTGTAGATGCGGGTGAGCATGCCGACGCCGCGGTCGTTTAGTATGATCAGTTTCTCCGCCAGCTTTTGCTGGGCTATGTTCAGTGTGCGCGACATCTCGCTCGCCGTGCGCCCTGCGGGCGGTAAATAACAGTTTATGAAAGCAGGAAGTACGAGAGCAATTTTATAGTTCAGTATTTACAAATTGCGGTGGGTGGGCGGTCTCATTCTAGATATACTCACCTGCGCTTGGCACTTTTGGGACGCGACAACGTTACTCCGAGCAGTAGCTCGCTCTCATACAGCTGAACGGTAAGTAACTTCTCTCGCGTGCAAACGTTTATCGATTCAAGAAGCAAAGATGAACCAAACGAAGGGAGTGCCTTTGGGTTGGGAGTGCCCTCAAACACTATCAACCAGCCTCCCTCACCCCTCCCCAAGACGCATGTCATGTCATGTCGCTCGCTGTCAGTCAGACAGACGTCAATCGGAACGGAAACACAGAAGGCTGCGTACGACACCTGAAAGCCATTGTCGTGCCTGCTGTTCCTGCGATCCTACTCCCGGAGCGAACCAATAGAAGCCGATATTCGTTTGATCGGTTAAGTAACTTGTAAGCTCGGTGGTAAGCATGTAGGGTTTGCATTTTTTGGACCATGGGTTCGATTCCCACCGACTCTTTTTGGTTTTTTTTTGCTTTTTTTTCTTTTAGGGTGTTTAGTTTTTTTTATAACCACCTAAGAATTATTTTCGAAAATACAAACTTGTAACAAAATCGATAGAACTCTAATGTATAGAATTAACCCTGGTTATTTTTTTTTTAAACCACCAAAACATCATTTATTTATCACTTCAGGGGTGGTTCCGCAGGATCGCAGGAACAGCAGGCACGACAATGGCTTTCAGGTGGCGCACCGCAGAAGGCTAGAGATGGCAAAAAAATCTGAGAGTGAACATAACTTTGAAGCGAACCGTGAAGTGAACTTTTACCGTATGGGGCAGGTACTTTAAAAGAATATTAAGAATAGCCCCACTGCATCTCTCCCCGTGTATGTCGTAAAAGGCGACTAAGGGATATTTTATTTTATTTATTTATTTATTTTAAACACTGACAGCTGACAGCTGGTGCGTGTATTCTGTTTTTTAATTTATGAGTGCACTTGTTTGTATTGCATTAAATTATTTTTGTTTGTTTGTTTTTTTTTTTTTTTTGTCTAATTGGTTTTTTAAAGAATTAACCGAGGGGGCGCTGACGGTGTCCTCAGATAATTTGTTCCAGGCCCTTACGACCCGGTGCGTCAGTAAATGCTTCCTGGGGTTGGTTCTATGTGTGGGCCATTTTAGTTTTAATGAGTGACCGCGAAGACGTTCTTCAGTGCTCCTTTCGTACATTGACTGTAGACTTGGTACATCGTAGCATTCTTTTAGGATTTTATAGGTTTCTATAATGTCTCCTCGTTGTCTCCTTTCCTCAAGAGTTGTTAATCCCAGTGCCTGTAAGCGATCTTCATATGTTTTATTTTAATTGATGATACCATCTTTGTTGCTCGTCGCTGTACTCTCTCTAGTAGCTCAATATCTTTTTTAAAATATGGACTCCAAATTTGGTAGCCATATTCAAGTAGTGGTCTTATATATGTCTTGTAGAGTTTCAGAAACAGTTCTGCAGTGATGGAAGAGAAGGCTTTCCTTATTGTATAGAGAAGTGAATTTGCTCTCTTCACTAGCTCAATTATGTGCGCTTCCCATTTTAGATCTTCTGATATCACTACTCCTTAATCCTTTTGCGATTTAACTTTTTTTTTTTTTTTTTTTTTTTTTTTTATACTAAGCGCGACATGTGGCGCCGAGTCACCCATAAGGTGTCTAGCGACGCCCATGGACATTCGGACGCAGGCGGGGGCTGCGAATGCCATGCCGGCCTGACAGGTGCCCATTCACGCCTCTCTTGAAGGACCCGAGACTATACTTGGGGGGAAATATGTGGGCAGGTAGAGCGTTCCAGAGTTTGCCGGTTCTGTGGAGAAAGGATCTGCAGAACCGATTTGTACGCATCCGCGGTAAATCCAGCGTATAGGGATGCAATCCCTGCCCAGTGCGCGTTGTACGGAGGTGGAAAGGGGACGCCGGAATCGCGTTAAACAGCTCCTCCGAGCACTCCCCGTGGAATAAGCGATAGAACACGCTTAGGGCGCCGACATCCCTACGAAGTTGCAGCGGTTCTAGATCGCGGGACACGTCGGGGTCATCCACAAGTCGCACGGCTCGACGCTGGATCGAGTCCAAAGGCGCAAGCTGGTATTTGGCTGAGCCATCCCACAGGTGCGAGCAGTACTCCAAGCAGGACCTAATCTGCGATTTATACAGAAGCAGCCTTTGGCCCGGCGTGAAGTACCGTCGAACCTTATTGAGTACGCCTAGCTTTTTTGAGGCCAGCTTGGCCTTGCCCTCGATATGGCGCCGGTAATTTAGGTCGTGCGACAGTTCGACTCCGAGGACCCCGAGGTGGTCGCTTAATTTAAGCGACGTGCCTTGGAAGGAAGGAGCTGGTGTGAACGCCGCCCTCTTCGCACTGAACGCGCAAACTTGTGTTTTTGAAGCGTTGAACTCGACCAAATTGCTACGGCCCCATTCGGAAATAGACCGAAGCGTTTGTTCGAGTTCAGACACAAGTCTTCGCCTCTTTTCATCCACAACTTCTCGTCTGGCTGAAGGGTGACTGGTATAGGATCCGTGTGCTGTACTGTCATCCGCATAACAATGTATGTTGCCGAGTGGCAGCATGTCATTGATATGCAGAAGAAACAGTGTGGGTGACAGCACAGATCCCTGCGGTACGCCGGCATTCACTGACATGGCGTCCGACGAGCAACCGTCCACTAGGACCTGAATGCTACGCCCATGTAGGAAGTCGGCGACCCAGTCGCAGAGGCCAGAAGGAAGTCCGTACGCCGGAAGCTTGCCCAGGAGCGATTTGTGCCAAACCCTATCGAATGCCTTGGCAATATCGAGGCCAATTGCCAAGGATTCACCATGTCCTTCAAGCGATTCCCCCCAAAGGTGAGTGACGTACGCTAGGAGATCACCAGCAGATCGGTTTGGCCGAAAGCCATATTGCCGATCGCTGATGAGGTTATTTGTCTCCAGGTACGCCATGAGCTGGGCGTTGATAATACGCTCCATCACCTTGCAGAGTAGGGAGGTAATCGCTATAGGTCGGTAGTTCGAAGGGTTTGAGCGGTCGCCCTTTTTGGGGACCGCTTGAACAAATGCAGATTTCCAGGCTGCCGGCACACGGGAAGCAGAGTAAGAGAGGCGGAAAAGGCGCGTTAGCACTGGAGCCAGCTCGGGAGCACACCGTTTCAGCACCAATGCAGGAATCCTATCCGGCCCACTCGCCTTCCTGGTGTCTAGGGAGAGAAGCTCCACCCGCACAGTTCGTTGTCGGAACTGTACTTCCGGCATAGAGTTCTCACACCTAGTTATGGATGGAGGGATGGCACCCCCATCGTCCAGGTTGGAGTTCCCCGCAAAGAGAGACACCAATAAATCGGCTTTCTCCTTTGCGGAGTGGGCAAGTGAGCCCCCAGGACACTGCAGTGGTGGAAGTGAGGAGCGGCAAAAATTCGATTCGACAGATTTGGCGAGAGACCAAAACTCACGGCTCCCAGTTGGGTGCTGGTTCAGCCTATCACCAACTCTGCCGATATGCTCGAATTTGGCCCTGGCAATAGCCCTCTTGCAGGATCTGGAGAGGCGGTTGTATTCTTTCTTCAGTTCGGATACATTTGGATCGCGTCTGGCACGAGCGCACGACCATGCACGATAAGCTGCGCCATTAGCTGCGACAGCTTCAGCACAGTCGCGGCTGTACCAGGGCTGGCTTTTACCACCGAGGCGGACCAGGGCGCTGGGAATAAACATCTCCATACCCCCCAGAACCACCTCGGCTACGGCATTGGCGCATTCCGACGGATCATCCGAACTGAAGCATAGCTCTCTCCATGGGTAGGATGCGAGGTATTCTCGCATACCATCCCAATCTGCTGAGGCGTAGTGCCAAATTCGACGCATTCCTCCAGTACGGGACTGAGGAGGCGAAAATGGCACCGTGGACCCCACTAGACAGTGGTCAGAGGAGCCAAGAGGAGCGCTCACTGTGACTTTGTATCCAGCAGGGTTCGTCGTCAGCAGAAGATCCAGCAGAGAGGGTACATGACCGTCTATATCTGGCACTCTGGTAGGTTGATCTACCAGTTGAGACAGGTCATGCGTCAGGGCGAAGTCGTAGGCGGCTCTCCCCGCGAAGTCAGTTCTCCCGGAGCCCAGCCACACCTCGTGGTGGGCATTAAAATCTCCAAGCAGAACCATATCCGCGGAGGGAAACCGCTCTTGCACTTCATCTGCCGCTCTACTCAAGTGCTCGAATAATCGAGCTGTCCCGGCGTCGCCTGAGTGCGACCTGTAGATACAGGCGTACACACGCGATTCCGTCCCCAAATCCACATGAACCCACAGAATAGATAGTTCGGGATCCTCCAGGCAGCGCAGGCGACGACAGCAAATATCCGCCCTAGCGAACATGCAAACCCCGGCCCGAGGTCGGAAGGCTTCTTCCAGGGTGTAGCCGGGGTAATGCAAGTAAGTAGTGTCGGCAGGGCAGGATATTTGCGTTTCTGTCAGGAAGAGTAAAGCCGGCTTCGCCGTCTCCAGGTGATGGTGGACGGCATTCAAGTTGGAGTGCAACCCCCGCACGTTGGTCATGTCAACGCTAAAATAGGTGGGGGTGTGCACCGCTGTACAACGTTTTTTCACTTTCCTTTGCGCTGCCATAGTTAACTGGTTGTATTTGGTTTCCACCAATGTTGTATGAGAACTTTGGGTTTTTAGACCCTATGTGGAGTACTGTACATTTACTGCTGTTGAGTGAAAGTAGCCATTCTTTTGTCCAATGTAGAATTTGGTCAAGGGTGTCTTGTATGGTCTGGCTTATAAGAGGGTCTGAAAAAAATTTTGTATCATCGGCAAAGAGCGAGAAGCTGAGTTTCATGATGGCTGGTAGGTCTGTGAGAAATATCCCAAATAAGATTGGCGCGACGATCGATCCTTGCGGTACTCCGCTGAGTACTGGTTGAGGTTCAGATAATTGTTCGCCAACTCTCACTCGGAACTTTCTATTTGTTAGAAGATCTTTCAGCCACAATAGTAGTTTTCCACGGAGTCCAAAGTGGCCCAATTTGTGAATAAGTCTGATTATCGGAACACGGTCGAAAGCTTTTTCATAATCTAAGTATATAATATATCCATTGGTTTACGCTCATCCCATGTTTTGGTCCAGATGTTCATGCATTCGAGTAGGTTCCCTATGGTTTTTCCGATTGATTCCCGTTCCCGATGTGATTCCCTTGTTAAATTACTAGGTAGTAGGGTTTAACCCGCCCGGGTTGATACCACCGTAATGAATGAAATGTCAGTCGAGACGGCTATGTAAATAGCTTGTGTTTTCCGTCCAGTTGAGTGTAGCCGGCACGACCGAAGGGAAGCACAGACGTGGCACCAAGTTCACCCGGTGTTATGTATGGGCTGACATCCCGGATGTTGTAGGTGATGTAGCCAACCATGTCATGTTTTGACGTGATGACGTCACGTCTAATAAATTGATGAACACCGGCTGCACGCATGAAGAAGTGTCACGTTCCATCTAAACCTGTGTGTGCAAGCGAGAGCGCGATAGAGAGGCATATGCAATAGTAGGAAATACAAAATATATTTCTTCGTCTTTTGCGAGCCTCGAACCCGCGGTCCCTGCCACCATCACCGACCAGACGTCTTAACCACGCGGGCTAATCGACCATGTACCTATCGCAGCAAATTTGCTCAACAGTATGTGAAGATTTCATGGAGCGACATCTAGGGTCCACATCTAGCGTCAATAGTAAATGAAATACTTCAGCGGTATTTACTTGATTTCGCCGAATTGTCACCAGTAGAGTAGATAATAGGCTAGCTAGGTGAGATTCGCAGTTAGGTAGGTGTTGCAACGTTGTAGTATGCGCTTTGATACGTAGAATGGCGTAAATTAAAAGTTTATATTGATAATTAATCTTTATTTTCACATTTTTATCATGTACTTAAATTAATTTTACATATTTTATATTCTACAAAAACTTATAAAAATACACAAAATTAAATTGATAATTAATCTTTATTTTCTCATTTTTATCATGTACTTAAATTAATTTTACATATTTAATATTTTACAAAAACTTATAAAATTACGCAAAATTAATAAAAATCTAAAAAAAAACGGTAAATATCCGCCGGCGGCGGGAGGCAGGCCTCCAAGCACGCCGGTGGGTGCAGGCCGTGGCTACGGAGCTCTCCGGGACGACGCGAGAAAAGCTACGAGCGATAGGTGGTGGTACTAGACACATAAGCCACCACCACCCCCATCCCGGAGAGCTCCGTATCCGTCGGACTGCGGGGCGACGTTATTTTACATATTTTATATTCTACAAAAACTTATAAAAATACACAAAATTAATAAAAATCTAAATAAAAACGGTAAATATCCGCTGGTGGCGGGAGGCAGGGCTCCAAGCACGCCGGTGGCTGCAGGCCGTGGCTACGGAGCTCTCCGGGACGACACGAGACAAGCTACGAGCGATAGGTGGTGGTACTAGACACGTAGGCCACCACCACCCCCATCCCGGAGAGCTCCGTATCCGTCGGACTGCGGGGCGACGTCACACAGCTCTTCTATCTTTGTTGGCCCTCTTGCGTGCGTCGCTGTTGCGCACGGCGCTGCACCGGTAGCGGAGGCAAGCGCGACACAGGGCCGCGATAGCCCCAAGCTAACCGGTGGCGGCGGACTTCGTCCCGTCGTAGCTGGTGTGGCGGGGAGTGTCCCTGGTTCGTCATCCTCACCGGCAGACGCGGGCGATGGATCAGCGAACCGTGGTGGATTGGGTGCGCTGGTTGCGAAAGAAGCAGCAGGTCTTGTCACTGGATCCGGCCACACCGCGAGGAGGGCGAGGCGTGTTGACTGGGACGCGCGACGTCATTTGTCCCTCCTCTGACACAGCGGGGTGGGGAGGCGCTGAGGCGGGATGGCGAGGCGCTGAGGCGGTGTCGCCGGTAATCCACTGCCGAGGCTGTCGGGTAACCGGTTTTATAAAAGTTACATTTTTTCAAATTTTCAGAAAAAATTTTTACCCCGTCAGTCTGACAGCTTTTCTTCTTAATATTAGTTTTTAAACTTCTAAGCACGATAAAGTATTATAAACTGATTTTGCATCTGACTTCGCACTTTATATATTTTCACTTCGCACTTTATACTTTATGTATGACGTCATCACGTAAAACTATCGTCCGTAAACCGACTTTACAGACAATCAATTTTTTTTTATGCGAGACATGTGGTGTGGCTCAAAGCAAGCAAATGCCCGCCCAGCCCATTGTAGGAATCGTCGTTGTGCAGCTGCAGGACAGGAACTACACGAGCCCGTCAAGAGAGGATCAGGGCAAATTCATTTTATCATGACATACATATTAGTGAACCGTAATTTACTTATACCTTATTCTGCACTGACATAATATCTGGGATAATAAAGTTTTTGTATGTTGTTATAAAAATACTCTAACCTATATTTTAATACCCCAACAATGAATGCCTAACAAACAAGAAAAAATAAAAACGAAAATTATTTGCATAAGGGGGACTCGAACTCACGACCATGAACTCGACTCTTACTGGAGCAGAGCAGAGAGAGCAGAGTATATGGATGATCAAAGAAATATCCGATTCAGCCCCTGTACCGGCTTAAAACAAACTCACCGATTTGAGATGAGAAACGATCTCACTCAACCAATCAGAAGGCGTTCGATGAGGCATCCGGACTGGCTATTGGTTGAAATATGCGAATATTTGTGTGAGTTAGCGAGTGAGTTTACGCCGGTAGACCACCAGTTAACTGATCAGAAGCCACCCTGATGCTCTCTTGACGGGCTCGTAATTAAAAACTTGAGCTGTCAAACTATAGCTTTCTGTCCTGTGTCAAATCAAACAAAACAAATGTGTTTGTTTGCGTGCGTGCATCGTGTTTGCTTGCGTGTTTGCCGTGCCGTTTACTTACCCCATAGAGTAATATACTTACCCGTTCGAGTCTGCCCGGAAAATCAATTTTACGACAAATTTATTACACCGGCCGGCCCCCTCAGTGGCTTGTTTTAGCAAAGTTTCGGTTGTACGCGTAGAAGACAGCAGCCGCCAAAATGCCGCGCATCATGATAAAAGGCGGCGTTTGGCGCAACACTGAGGTAAGCTCTTGCCTGTCTTCAGCTTCCCTTGATCCAGGAAATACTCCTCCATCCAAGCAGTCGGAAAGAACATTGGGTATTCAAAACAGCCTCTTGAAATAAATCTGTAAACAATTGACGTTATCAGCTCATTATTCGCGAGAAGAACATTTCAGGAAATTTATGAGCTTTACAGCTCTATTAAAATTTGCAATGATCAAGCAAATCCACGCAATATTTACTATGTATGCAGAATAAGGATTCTTAGATGAACCTGCAGCTGGGTGAACTAGGTGCCATGTCAGTGCTTCCCTTCATTTCATGTCGGCTACACTGAACTGGACGAAAAACACGAACTATTTACGTAGCCGCTTCGACCGATGTTTCGCTCAGTGCGGTGGTATCAACCCGGCCGGGATAAAACACCACCTAGTAAGGTAAGAAGGGAAGGGACCTACAGTTTTACGTGGAATCCGAACCACGGTCAGCCTCCAACGGTTGAGCGGTCACCCATCCAAGTACTGACCGCGCTCAGCGTTGCTTAACAACAGTCTACCGACCGCACCACAAAGCTACCGAAGCTGACAATATTAATTTTGACATATTTATGTACCAAATTGACGCGTGTTCGCAGGATGAGATCCTCAAGGCGGCCGTGATGAAATACGGCAAGAACCAGTGGTCGCGGATCGCGTCGCTGCTCCACCGCAAGTCGGCGAAGCAATGCAAGGCGCGCTGGTACGAGTGGCTGGACCCGAGCATCAAGAAGACCGAGTGGTCTCGCGAGGAGGACGAGAAGCTGCTGCATCTAGCTAAGCTGATGCCGACTCAGTGGCGCACTATCGCGCCCATCATTGGGCGCACGGCCGCTCAGTGCTTAGAGAGATATGAGTATCTTCTGTGAGTACATTTTTTATTATAATTTAAATTTCATTGAATAATCAAGGGGTGAATAACGTTGCAAGTTTTAGTTTTAATAAAAAAAGAAAAGGTTTCTTTTGTACATTTTACAGTGAAAATGAATTGAATGATACATGTTAATAAATTAGTTGATTTTTTATAAAAAAAATATTTGTTTCTTCAATCTGTCTGTGAACCAAAATTCATCAGTAGTTGTGCATTTGAAATAGGTCTTGTATGCTAAGTGTCCATTGACAGTTCCATGTACAGATCGCGCCAAACTTCTAGTCCGCTCTGAAGTTGTTTCGCGCAGGTCTGTACTTTTGCTCCGATTCGCAGACAAACATATGCTCTATAGAAGCACTGATTGCATACTAATACACATGAAAACGCAGACGAGAGCGGTGCAGCGGCCAGGTGCGGGGAAGGGAGGCGTGCCCCTGTCGTCCCCTGCCCGCCACCTTCGTCCCGCTGATACCTGTATGTTGCTACTGCGACGCGACTCGCCTCGTGTTCAGAGGGGACTAGAAGTTTGGAGCGATCTGTACTTAGTATTCACAGTTATTTCACTCTGTGATGAGGTCTTGATGTGCTATTCTTTGCAATCTGTTGACAATTTCCTAGAATCCATCAACTCGGTTGGCAGCTTGTTTGGGTGCCTCTCGACTCTTCTTTTGTACGCCTCAGTTCTGGCCTTCGCTTCCTTGTTTACAATAAATTAGCTGGGAACACTTTTGTCCGCTCTTATAGCTGGCATGGCACCTCTCTCTGCGTGATTTTTGCGGCGTCTGATCTTCCATTGATCTTTTGGACAGAGTCTATAAAAACCATTTTTGACACTAACTTCAGCTGCCTGTCCTTCAGCCAGAGTGAAGAACTAAATGTTGTTATTTTACTAAACACAAGACGTAAAATGAAGGGTCGCCCTAGGCACTCTTATCTAGACCAGATCGTGGATGTGCTCAAAAAGGGTCAAGTGCGTAGTACCAGTAACTGATGAGCATGCATGAAAATTATATGATGGGAAAGAGGCGACAGAGGTGTGTCAGGATCGTAGCACTTGGAGATCCGTCGTCTCTGCCTACCCCACTTGGTAACGGGCGTGACGTTATGTACTTATGTGTGGGGCGATCATCGCAGGGACCAGGCGCAGAAGAAGGAAGAAGGCGAGGAGATGGGGGACGACCCGCGCAAGCTGAAGCCGGGCGAGATCGACCCCAACCCGGAGACAAAGCCCGCCCGCCCCGACCCCAAAGACATGGACGAAGATGGTAAAGCCTGGTTTATTTAATGTAACATGGTTGACACTGTGTACGTGATGGAGTAGCACTTTGATGCTCCACTTCTGCTTCTGCCATTACCACGCACTTTATTCAGTCAGTCAGTCAGCGTGTAAGCGTCCACTGCTGGACATACACTTCTCCAATTTTCCTGCAGTCCTCCCGGCCTTCAGCGGTACAGAACCACTGTTTTCCGCCGACGTACTTGATGTCGTCGTCCCAACTGGAGGGTGGTCTTCCCACACTCCGTTTTCCTGTCCACGGCCGCCAGTGTAGGACACGGTTACTCCAACGGTCGTCGTCTCTTCAGATGACGTGCCCAGCCCACTGCCACTTGAGATTAGCCACCCGGTATCCAATATCGACTACTTTGGTGCGTCGGCGGATTGCCTCGTTACACACCATATCACGTAGCGTTATTCCAAGCATGGCTCGCTCCATTGCTCGCTGGGCAACTTTCAACCTTTGGACAACACCGACCGTCAGCGTCCACGTTTCAGTGTGGTCGTATTGTAATCCAGGCTTCTTCACTTTGCCACCGAGCGAGGAAAGAAAGAAAAACATTTTTATTTCTCATAACCGTGCAATAATACCTACATACAATATTATAAAACATACAATATTATAAAACATCCAATGGAAGAAAGGAGAGAAAAAGTCTTTTAAGTGCGCCCTGTCTTGCGCGGCGCTGCATCCTGGTGCACTAGAATGCTATTTTCTCAATAACCATTTTTTTTTCTACTTTTTTTAAATAGGTTTTTAGCCGTCTAATGACTATACCGGCTCCATCGTAACTGCTAAACAATTCTCCAATCCATCTCTAGCCTCTGAGAGCTAGAGATGCTTGGATAAAATTTTGTGTTTTTCCATCAGGGGATCAATTAATGCCCTGAGGATAGCAAAAAAAAAATTTTATCGGTCCGTCTTTAAATCTTTGATCCGGGGCCTTATTCTGAATCCTAACGCCTAATCGATCTCGCTTAAGCGAGAGCGAATATCGCTTAGCTCTCTTTTATATGAAAATTGGTATTCCGAACGCCACTATGAAGTATTGTCGATCGCCGCGAGAGCGAGAATCGAGACTCGGCGGCAGCCAAGACCCTCTCGCCAGACGTCTCTTGTCACGGACGATATCGACAGTTCAGTGTTACCAACACTTAGGAAAGGTTTGTACTACAAGTATTTAATAATGTATGAAAAACGCTGAAAGCAAATGAATACATGTAGAGAAATGTTTTTAAAGGTGTTATAATTAGGTACGGTCACTAATATAATATGCAAGATAAAAGAAAAATATTTTTACAAATCGTTTAAATTTATTATTTTGGGTAAATTTTGTATTTATAGCTGTCAACATTCACTCATTCGTGGTGGTCACACAATCCCATGTCGTTGCGTATTAGTTTGCGTGCGTGTGCAAAATACAGACACACACACAGACGGCGACGAGACGAGAGCCGCTCTCGCTGATTAGGCGTTAGTTAGGTTTCAGAATAAGGCCCCAGAGCATTTCTTCAATTAGTAAGATATTGTTTATTGAGCATTAGTTAAGGCAGTAAGACTGCACTCGAGCTTGTCAAAAAAACTTTAAAATAGTTTTCATTCCGAAAGGACCAAATGGACAACTTAATAAATTATAATTTTTTAGATTTACTGAGCTTTACGTTCCGAAGTAATCACCTCGGACAGCACGTGGACAGAGGGACGGACGGTCGGACGGACAGACGCCTTGACTGGTTTCACAAGGGGGACTCTGCCTGCGTCTACAGAACCCTGAAAATGGGGCCATTGAACATCAATTAGATAATTAGAACTAAGATTGAAATGTATTTATTTCCTAATTCACATATTTGACATACGCACAAAAAATTTATATAATAAGTATATATAGGGTGTACATTCGTCATAAAGCAAACCAGTGATTCCTTGACTAATTTGAATTCTAAAAGGCCCAGTAAAGTTTTGTCAGATATGCCTTAATTAAGGAGTTATTAATTAAATTAGTTTTCGCGCGCAAAATACTACGGTAGTGCGACCGACCCGACGCTCGCTACATTGCGACGTTGCCGCTCCGCTCTGTGCATTGTTGACGCCCGCACATGTTCATCGGCCTATTTATTATTCACACGGGAGCATTTTGTAAATGGAGTGTCTTTATTTAGTTTAGTATTGGAAAAAAAAGTTCACCATAGAACAAAATGTCATCTAACTTTTTTGCTCCAAATAGGCTCAGGAAAAGTACCTGGTTTGCTTAATGACCTATGGTTTGCTTAATGACCTATGGTCAAAAATCACCCTGTATATTAGGTGAGCTGAGTAAAGGAGGTCTATATGTAATGTTGGAAGCGCACGAGGGCCCAGAATGGAGGTACGACCGATCTGCCACGAATGTCACGGTTACCGGCTCCAACACGCTGCTCATCATTCTTCGGTACAAAATAAGCCAGCGCCTTCTTCGAACTGAGATTGCTTGCCTTACAGAGTTGGAGATGCTATCGGAGGCGCGCGCTCGGCTCGCCAACACGCAGGGCAAGAAGGCGAAGCGCAAGGCTCGCGAGAAGCAGCTCGAGGAGGCGCGCCGGCTCGCCGCGCTGCAGAAGCGGCGCGAGCTCAGCGCGGCCGGCATCGCCGTGCCCGCCAGGTCAGTGTATTTTTTTAATTTGTGATTGTATGCCGTGTAGTCTTGGCAACTGAGTGATTGATCGACTGAAAAGATTCGCATCACTTGACTGATTGAGTGATTCGAATCTTTTCTTTTCAGTTAAACAGATCACTCACTCTGCGGCGGCCGGCGCGATCGGTCGTTCCGTCCGCCCGCTCGCTCGCTCAGGCAGTCAGTCAGTCTGTCAGTCAGATCCGTTTGCTCGCTCGCTCGCTGTCGGACAAGACAAGACAATTCAATCAGTTCGATCGATTCGAGGCTCGCTCGCAGATGCTCGCAGATCGCTCTCCTTGACTACTCTTTCTACTAGCTTGAATGATCGCACGCGCGCGCGTTACGTGCTTCGTTCGACACGTCATCGTATGCATTCATACCTCTTGTTCAATCACTCACTCACTCGCTCACTATAAATAAGACTCCATCACTGAACCAAAATGAGTAACTGATCTGAATGAATCATTGATCCGAATCATTGATTCAGATCATTTCAATGATTGATTTAAATTGATCCGAATCAGCTAAGTGACCGAGCAAGTACAACACTAATGCCGTGTAGACGCGTTACATTTCTTCTTCTACCGTGGGGACCTCAAGGTATTTGTGAAATTCCATATTGCGAGTGGAGTATGGTGCAGTTACCATTTACACATTTAATATTCACATTAGCTTGAGAAGCTTGTTTTGGAACTTCTGCAGTATTTGGTTTTATTTTTTATTCTTAACTAGCTTTTGCCCGCAGCTTCACTCGCGGTAAACTCAAAACTGCAATAATCCAATACTGCAACACAACAGAACTGCTAACGCCATCTATTACTACCATTCGTCGCTAAATTACGTTTATACTATACTTTCTTTGATACTGCCCAGCCCTAAGGCTTTTTAGCGTGATGGCATATAGCTATAGTGAGCCTCAAGAACTACTCTTTACATTGGTTCAGACCGATTCAAAATCAGTTTTGTGGTTTCGGAGTTTACCTCAAACATACATACAGACAGACGTTCCCTTTTATTAGAAGTAGAGATAGAGATAGAGAAGAGTAGAGAAGAGATAGAGAAGAAGGAAGGTGTGGAATTAAGCTTGCGATGGCTTCACCGAACATATCCGGGCCCATCGGCAGTAGAGGAGGATGTTAATCAAGGTCGGGACTAGCGAGTGGCCACTCTAAATTTCCCGCGCATGCTTCACGTTTCGGCTCGCATCAAGCCCTCGTCAGCTAGTCTGCGTTGACTAGGACGCGGTGAAACACCAGTCCCGCTCTCGACCTCTCTCTCTCTCTACCTATCCATATTCTGTAGGATGCTTCCAGTGACGTTTTCTAAGCTCTCTCCATGTATGAGATTAGCGTCGATCTTGGCAGCCCTAGATTCTTGAAGAGACTGTAGAGCGACTTCGCTGGTAGTCCTCTTGCTCTGACTTCCACAGCGAAGAGATCAGTCTTGAATCCGTTTCTCACAATCCGGTCTACTAAGTTGCAGTACTTGTTAAGTTTGATGTTCTGGTCCTTCGGTATGTTGCTTTCTCATGGAACTGTAAGTTCAACAAGTACTACATGCTTTGTCACTTTTGAGAATATGAGTATATCCGGTCTTAATGCTGTGGTACAGATTTCCGAAGGCATCTGGTAATGCTTCTCATGTGTGTCCATCAACAATTCCCAATCCTTTGCTGCTCCCAAAATTGAAGAAGGTTTAGTCCTATCTTTGGGCAGCTTTTTGGCTCCAGGTTTCACAAGTTGACCTTCTGGAAGCCGCTACTGGTTTGCCCTTTCCTGGTCCGTGCAATTGACAGGTTGATGGCCTCTCTGATGATTTGGAGACTTTATCATGACGGTAGGAATACTGGCCTCGCTCAAGTAGTATTTTGCATCCGCCTAACATATGTTTGGCCGTGCCTACGGACTCCTTACATGACGGGCATAGTCTATTTGTAGATTTCCCCCATCTAACTAGGTTACTCGGGTCGGGGAGAGTAAGCTGGAATGTATTTAGGTAGAACTTAAGCAGCTCAGGGGACCAGTTGTATATTATGGATTTCCACTTCAATGCAGGAGGGATGCAGAAGTCGCCCACTGTTAGCCAATCATTCTGCATTTCTAAAGTTTGGGGCTCTGCTCTTTCTCTTTTCGAGTCTGCAAGATTCGCCGTGACTCCTACTGTCAATATTTAGGTTGATTTCTTATACCTACTACGTACCTGTAGTTTTGCATTGATTTTAAATATATATAAATATCATACTGCACCCATGATGTCAAACCTTAAAACCTTCGCACACTAGCTGGTCAGTGGTGCTACCCTTTGTTCATGTTGGCCGCACTGAACTGGACGGAAAACAAACTATCCTACACAAAGATATATTATGTACTAGTGTACTAGATAAATCACTTGGCCGCCAGACCGTCTCCCGCACGCTTTCCGCCCCGCGCGCGCTCCGCTCTTCCGCTCGACTCTGCGCTCCGCCTCCCCGCTACCTTACCCCATAACTCAGCCGCTGGAACACCGCTTCTCTGTATATTTCTTCGAAGCGATAACTCTATATAATATTTCCTCAAAGATCCTGCATAACCGTTTCGTTGAACCTTTCGCTAATTTCTAAGTACAGCTGTAAGTAAAGTTGTTTGCGTTGCATGGTGTGCAGGCGAAAGAAGAAGCGCGGGGTGGACTACAACTCTGAGATTCCGTTCGAAAAGCGACCGGCGGCCGGCTTCTACGACACGTCCACGGAGGTCGTCGACCCCATGGCGCCGGACTTCTCGCGTCTCAGGCAGCAGCAGCTCGACGGCGAGCTACACTCGGAGAAGGAAGAGGTGCATTTTTTTTGTTTAATTTTTTTATGGAAACTGACCCGTTTGACTACATCACCTACAACATCCGTGATGTCAGCCCATAACACCGGGTGAACTTGGTGCCACGTCAGTGCTACCCTTCGGCCGTGCCGGCTACACTGAACTGGACAAACTATTTACATAGTCGTTTCGACCGACGACCTTCCATTCAGTGCGGTGGTATCAACCCGGGCGGGTTAACCCCTACCACCTAATATAAGAAGGGATTCATATCCCTTAGTCGCCTTTTACGACATACACGGTGAGAGATGCAGTGGGGCTATTATTTTAAAGTACCGGCCCCACACGGTACGAAATTGCTTGCATTACTTATTTATTTATTTTAGACCGGCAGCCTTCGCTGACACGTCTAAATCCGGTTAAAAGTTGGTGGTTTTAGAATAATCTGTAATAATTAAGTGCATACATACATACCACACGCTATATCTCTCGACAGTCGACGTAAGCAGAGTAGTCGGTGTTGTGCTTTTGTAAATTACAGCACAACACCATTACATTTAGCAAAGTATTAGGACAAGACAACTATCAAGCAGCAAGTAAGGCACGAAGACCCACCTGCTGCACGACTCGGTGGAATGACCATGCCAAGGTGAGAGGTGGCGAGCGTGTCGCCGCTGATATTCTCTCCCCTTTTGTTATAATCCTATAATATAACCTGTTGTCAAGTTTTAGAATTTTTTTATCTCTTTTATTTAAAAATAAATAAATAGACATGTATAAAATAAATAAATAAGAAGGACTTTGTATAATTTCACTAAAGTATTAGTTTTTAGTCCTGCACCGTCACTCATATTAGATAATGAACTCGGCTTACCGGTCCGATGATGGCGAGCGCATCGCTGCAGCTCGACGTTTCGAGTCCTCTATGGGACCCGTTCTCAAGAGGACGTGCTAGCTCCTCCGGCAGCCAGCACGTCACTGACAGGAGCCCACCTGCTTCGCAAATTGTCGCAAACAGACTAAGTGTGATACCTACCCACCACTACGCGACAATTTGCGAAGCAGGTGGGCTCCTGTCAGTGACGTGCTGGCTGCCGGAGGAGCTAGCACGTCCTCTTGAGAACGGGTCCCATAGAGGACTCGAAACGTCGAGCTGCAGCGATGCGCTCGCCATCATCGGACCGGTAAGCCGAGTTCATTATCACTAAAGTATAATCTGTCTGTGTGTAATAACCTCGGGCTTCCATAATCACTTGTGCATACAAAATGAAAGTGTTGTATATTAATTGATTGATACATTGTCGGCAGAGAGAGAGGCACAAAGACAAGCAGAAGCTGAAGCAGCGGAAGGAGAACGACATGCCGCAGGCGATGCTGCAGGGCGACCAGCCCGCCCGCAAGCGCAGCAAGCTCGTGCTGCCCGAGCCGCAGATCACGGACCAGGTACGCACGCTTCCTGTTCCGCCCCCGAGGAGAACGACATGCCGCAGGCGATGCTGCAGGGCGACCAGCCCGCCCGCAAGCGCAGCAAGCTCGTGCTGCCCGAGCCGCAGATCACGGACCAGGTACGCACGCTTCCTGTTCCGCCCTCGAGGAGAACGACATGCCGCAGGCGATGCTGCAGGGTGATCAGCCCGCCCGCGAGTGCAGCAAGCTCGTGCTGCCCGAGCCGCAGATCACGGACCAGGTACGCACGCTTCCTGTTCCGCCCTCGAGGAGAATGACATGCCGCAGGCGATGCTGCAGGGCGACCAGCCCGCCCTCAAGCGCAGCAAGCTTGTGCTGCCCGAGCCGCAGATCACGGACCAGGTACGCACGCTTCCTGTTCCGTCCTCGAGGAGAACGACATGCCGCAGGCGATGCTGTAGGGCGACCAGCCCGCCCGCAAGCGCAGCAAGCTCGTGCTGCCCGAGCCGCAGATCACGGACCAGGTACGCACGCTTCCTGTTCCGCCCTCGAGGGGCCTGCCTCTCCCAATAGTTTATGGCTCTGATGATCCAAGCGACGGCTCAAATGATCTCCGAAAACAGTGATTAAATTTATCTTAATGTTGAAATTGACACATTTGAACTTACCCAAATTAGCGCTAAAGTGACCCAAAGTTTGCACTAAAGTCATCTGAGTTAGCACTAAAGTGAACCAAATTATTATTATTATTTTTATTTTTTTTATGGAAACTGACACGGTTGGCTACATCACCTACAACGTCCGTGATGTCAGCCCATAACACCGGGTGAACTAGGTGCCATGTCAGTGCTTCCCCCTTTGATCGTGCCGGCTACACTGAACTTGTCGGAAAACACAAACTATTTACATAGCCGTTTCATTCAGTGCGGTGGTACCAACCCGGGCGGGTTAAACCTTACCACCAAGTAAGATTAGGAGGGAAGGGACCTACAGTTTTACGAGGAATCCGAACCTCGGTCAGCCTCCAACGGTCAGCGGTTACCCATTCAAGTACTGACCGCACCCAGCGTTGCTTAACATTCAATAGCGACAGTTGACTGTCTGCACCACTGAGCTATCGAGGCTGACAAATTATATCCAAAGTGACCCAAAGTTTGCACTAAAGTAATATGCGTTAGCGCTAAAGTGACCCAAAGTTTTCACTAAAGTTTTTTTTTTTTTTTTATGGAACCTGACACGGTTGGCTACATCACCTACAACATCCGTGATGTCAGCCCATAACACAGGGTGAACTAGGTGCCATGTCAGTGCTTCCCTTCATTTTATGTCGGCTACACTAAACTGGACGGAAAACACGAACTAATTACATAGCCGTTTCGACCGACGTTTCGTTCAGTGCGGTGGTACCAACCCGGCCGGGATAAACCCTACCACCTAGTAAGGTAAGAAGGGAAGGGACCTACAGTTTAACGTGGAATCCGAACCACGGTCAGCCTCCAACGGTCGAGCGGTCACCCATCCAATCACTGACCGCGCTCAGCGTTGCTTAATAACAGTTGACTAACCAACCGCGCCACTGAGCTACCGAGGCTGACGAATTTTCTTATCCCTTAGTCGACTTTTACGACATGCGACGGGGAGAGATGCAGTGGGGCTATTCTTTTTAAGTACCGACCCCACACGGTACAATCTGTAAAGTAATCTGAGTTAGCGCAAATTATCTCTAGAGTGAACAAAAGTTCTCTAAAAAGCTTCAGACCAACAAAAGCTTAAAAGCTTCAGTCCTTTATATATAAGTGATCATACGGTGATCAAGATGTTTGGCTGCAGGAGCTTCAGCAAGTGGTGAAGCTCGGGCGCGCCTCGGAGGCGGCTCGCGAGAGCGCGGTGGAGGCGGGCGGGGGCGGCGCCGCCGTCACGGACGCGCTGCTCGCGGATTACGCGCTCACACCGCAGGTGGGCACCGCCGCGCGCACGCCTGCGCCCGCGCACGACAGGTTCGTTGTTGTGTTGTCGTTGATGTGTTGTGACGGGTTAGTTGGTGCGTAAACAAGTAGTACCCAAGGAAATTTTGCCGGAAGTGCTCATATAGTTAGATACTATCTGTCAATATCCTTGGTTTGTGATTGCCGATGTGGATGGACAGTCTGTCAATGCAGATGTGCACGTTATAAGCTACGGGTGGCCGAATGGTCTGTGCGTCGGCTTCTCTTGCGGGGGGTTGAGCGTGTACCAATGAGGTTGTGCTAATGTCTACTGTCTGGCAGTGTTAATGTGTACTGTCGTGTCAGTGGCTATCTTATCCCAGTGTTGATGAGCCTAAAAATACACTGTCTGTAAAGCACTGCTAATGTCTACTGTCTGTCAGTGCTAATGTCTACTGTCAGTGCATATGTGTAACGTCTAGTCCCAGTGTTGATATGCACTTTCTGTCAGTGCTAATGTTTACTATCTGCCAGTGCTAATGTCTACTGTATTGTCAGTGCCTATGTGTATTTAGTCCCAGTGTTGATATTCACTGTCTGTCAGTGCTAATGTCTACTGTCTTGTCAGTGCCAATGTGCACTATCTGTCAGTGTGTTAGTTATGTATGTTCCATATCTTTACTGTGTGTCAGTGATGTTGTCTATTGTCTGTCCATGCCAATGTGTATCCGCTAAGACGGGACTGTCTGCGCGCAGGATCCTGATGGAGGCGCAGAACGTAATGGCGCTGACCCACGTGGACACACCGCTGAAGGGCGGACTCAACACGCCGCTGCACCAGCCCGACTTCGGCGGAGCGCTCCCGCAGAGCACCGCGCTCGCAACGCCCAATACCGTGCTGGCCACACCGTTCAGGTACTACATATTATTACTATATTGCCATACATACGTCGGCCTGATGGCGCTGCGCTGCGGCGGCGAATCAGCGGGTAAACGCCGAAGTTAAGCAACATCCACAGAACTGGTAAACTCTGGAACTCTCTCCCTGTCCACATATTCCCCCAAGTACAGTCTTGGGTTTTTTCAAGAGGGGCGTGAATAGGCCGGCATGCCATTTGCAACCCCCGCATGCGACCGAATATCCATGAGCGTAAATAACGAAACACCTTATATATGTCGGAGCAGAGAGGATAGGCTTCTTGGGCGGTAGCACAGCTTTCATTTCCGCCCAATCCTCTTCAACTAGGGTGTAGGCGCTGTAGCTCGAGCATCCCTTACACAAGACACTATACACTTTCCAGGTAGGTACACTTAACAACAGATACAATCAGGAAGACCACAGCCGCAGGTGTAAGCTGGCAAGTTCGCGAGGAATGCGCGCATGCGCCGCGTCACAGGCACGTCCGAGGTTAGACTGTTATTGTTCAGCAACGCATCGCGCGCGCTGGTCCTTTCCTCTCCCCGCACGCCGCACCACTCACGACCATGCCCAGGAACCTTGTCAAACGCTCCTGAGCTCACACTCCGACATATATATTTAATCAAGGACTAACGTGTCAGGTTCCATATGGTCGTCTCAACTTAAGGCTTAAGATGAGGCGACCGTAAAGTTGAGCGCAGCTTGGTGTAATTACAAATTGTGTGCAGGTCATCACGAACTGAGGTGTCCACTCCGGGCAGCTTCAACACTCCCGGGCACGGTCCCCAGCCCGGCGGCTTGATTGTGAGTAAATTCTTGTTGTTCTTATTCTTACATTGTTATGATGCTATGAAGTTCATTTGGAGTGTGAAGACCACAGGAGGGTTACCATAGTAAATGTTGATTTTTTTTCATAAAGGTGAGACTGTACCGTCCGGCAGTGAACTGGCAGCAGAGCGTCAAGATATTCTTTGTATGAATTTGTATAAAGTCAAACTACAATATACTGGACAATTGAAATTGTATCAAGTATACTGTAATCAACATAATAACAAGGTCCCTTCCCTTGCCCCTTACTAGGTGGTAGGCTCAAATTGGAGCCGACTGGGTTGGTACCACTTCCATTCTGTGCTGCCACATAGTGTGTCACACTTGCACATTGGCACATTGTGGCTCACACTTAAATATAAATTTTTAATACATTATTTTGTGTTATCTCATATCTGATAAGCCCCTCCCTTAAATGTGCATTTTTTAAACATTATTTTGTGGTCTCTCATAAGCTCCTTCCTTAAATATGCATTTTTTAATACATTATTTTGTGGTCTCTGATTAGTCCCTCCCTTAAATGTGCATTTTTTAATACATTATTTTGTGGTCTCTCATAAGCTCCTTCCTTAAATATGCATTTTTTAATACATTATTTTGTGGTCTCTGATTAGTCCCTCCCTTAAATGTGCATTTTTTAATACATTATTTTGTGGTCTCTCATAAGCTCCTTCCTTAAATATGCATTTTTTAATACATTATTTTGTGGTCTCTGATTAGTCCCTCCCTTAAATGTGCATTTTTTAATACATTATTTTGTGGTCTCTAATAAGCCCCTCTGGAAGTAATTAGTTTGCCCTTATGCGATGCTTAATCTGAAATGTTTGCGTATGTGGCGCACAGACACCGGGACTGCGAGACAAGCTGAGCATCAACCCGGAGGAGAGGCTGAGCGCCGGAGACACGCCCCAGCAGGTGCAGCTCTACCAGAAACAGGTACACCCCTCTCTCCCTCTCTCTCAGCTTCAGAGAATAAGACCAGCATATTATTATTACTATTGATGTGGTATTATACACTGGCAGCTTTAAGCTATTGAGTGCCTATTATTCAGACTTTTATTTTTGTTATAATTTATATTTATTTAATATTATTTCTTTATTTACACGTTTTTTTCTTATATTAATTTTACATATTTACAAGTAACTTATTCTAAAATTAATATAAAAAATAAACGGAGTTTCCACCACCGGCGGCGGGGCGAACCCAAGCTACCGATGGTCGGGTCCCAAATAGAGAAACCTCTGAACGATGCGTGCAGTGTCGAGCAGGGCTGCCTTCTGGATCTGGCCCTTGATCCAAAACCACTCAGCGAGAGCCTCTCAAGGTGGTCGTCGAGGCTCTTAACTTATATTTATTTTAAATATTATATGTATAAATTTGTTTTTTTGTTGTTACTAAAGTGTTCGTCAAACTAGATTTTAAAGTTGTTCACTGAGATAGTACTTATCACTTCTTGAATAAGACATTTATGTATTTTTTTGGCTTGATGGTGCACCCCAGCATGCGTTTCAAATCTTATATACGAGTAATATGCATTCTAAGGGGAATGAGGCTGAATACTTATGTTATTATTCTGTATATACCTATTACATTCATTCATTATTTTTTTATGGAAACTGACACGGTTGGCTGCATCAACTACTACATCCGCCATGTCAGTAACACCTTGGTGAACTAGGTGCCATGTCAGTGCTTCCCTTGGGTTGTGCCGTCTACACTGAACTGGATGGAAAACACGAACTATTCAAATAGCCGTTTCAACGGACCTTTCATTCAGTGCGGTGGTACCAAACCGGGCGGGTTAAACCCTACCACCTAGTAAGGTGAGAAGGGAAGGAACCTACAGTTTTGAACCACGGTCAGCCTCCAACGGTCGAGCGGTCACTCATCCATCTACTGACCGCGCCCAGGTGTGCTTTTGATCCAACCGACAGTCGATCGACCGCACCATTGAGCTACCGAGGCTGACTCGTATAATACATTCCATCTGCGAGTGGCTCAGCAGACCCGCGCATGGCTAATGGAGTTATAGAATTGTCAGCCAGTCAGCGTGTAAGTGTCCACTGCTGGACATACGCCTCTCCAATTTTCCTCCAGTCCTCCCGGCCTTCAGCGGTACTGAACCACTGCTTTCCGCCGACGTACTTGATGTCGTCGTCCCACCTGGCGGGTGGTCTTCCCACACTCCGTTTTCCTGTCCACGGCCGCCATTGTAGGACACGGTTACTCCAACGGTCGTCGTCTCTTCGGCTGACGTGCCCAGCCCACTGCCACTTAGCTTAGCCACCTGCAGCCTTATTACGAGCTTTTGACATAATGGAGCGTAAGGTGTAGCGTAGCTACGCGAACGTATACGTCTGTGGAAGCGCGTAAGTCTAACAGCGATCACGAGTCACTTTCGTAAATCACGTGACCTAAAACGTAGCTTCGCAAAGCGTATACGATTCCGTAACGTGCCATAGACAACAGACTAAACAACATCAAAACAACACTTCAACAGTGTTGCCAACTTAATGAGTTCACTGCTAAATCCGAGGAAGGTTTTAATGGCGGCTTCAAGATCTTTAGTACGAAAAATTATAGGAGAACATTTTGGTAGACGAAATAATTTATGAATAAGCGAATTCTTGAAGTAATCGTACTGAACTGGCTAGTATTATGATTTTAGGAGTAGTTTCACCGCAATATTATAGAGCAAAATTCGAAATCACAATTGGCAACACTAGTAATTTTACATTGAAGTGAGTGCGAAAGAGAAAGTACGTTATATGATGTTGATGTTCGAACATAGAAGAGCGATATTGATTGACGGCACAGATTACCAATTTATATGTCTGATTGACGGGTCGACTCGAACCCTCACCGCCACTACGCCTACTAGCACCATCACCACGTCTCCAAACTCCGCCACTGCCACCAAGTCCATCACCTGCACCACGTGTACACACTCCTCAGCGTGCACCACCGGACCGGACACACCGCCACGTCTCGGCGCACTCCACAACGTGCACGTGTTCATAATCGGCCAAGACGTATTGTGTCACCGCAACAGTTGCTTGCACGTTTTCGGCAGCCCACTGCCATGGATAGGGCTGTAAAATTATTTATAAATGCTGACCGGGAGGAAAGGGAACATCGGCGTCTCTACGGGGTGCGAGAGCAGGAGTTCCGCTATGAGGCAGTACTCCGGCAAGAGCAAATCCAGAGACAGTGGATGGATTTGCTCGAACGGTTTGCTCCGCCACAAGGCCGAGACTGATTTTTTTCGCAGGTGTTTTCCTTCACAATATGGAAAACAATTGGAGAGGCGTATGCCCAGTAGTGGACGGCTCAACGCGGTAGATGATTATGATGATGAATGTGATATCAAAGCAATGGCAGTGGGCTGGTCAGGCGAGTTGCAGGGATGACAGCCGTTGAAGCACACACATCCTACACTTTTTAGGTGGTAAATGTCATCGTCTCTGCCAATCTTCGGATGGATCTTCTTGAGCCATATTCGGTTATGTCAGCCCCATGGTGACTTTTAAGTTGATAAGAGTTATAAAAATACCTAAGTCGCTCTCCATAGCATGTACAGGATTAGTTCTGCTGTATCCTCCTATTATTCTCAAAGCTTTGCTATCATTTCATTTTGTCAATTCCACTATTGGCATTTATTAAAACTGTATAAAATTACTTTGGCTTTCAATCCTATTACTTTAAATATAATATACATACATACATAGCGTCACGCCTGTTTCCCGGTGGGGTAGGCAGAGACAACGGATCTCCACGTGCCACGATCAATATAATAATAATATATCCTATTACTTTCAGTGAGCTAAACTTGTACCTATATATATAGGTACAAGTTTATGAGTAACTGGTTTGTCTTAACGATTTGGATGACATTTTTTATATAGATAATGTTTTTTTAAGTATATGTGGATAGGTATCATTCCTGATAAATTATGTTTCTCATACTAAAAATTTTTTTTTCTTTTTTAAAATAATCATGCTGAAATCGAAGTGTAAGTCATGTAGCGCCATCTGTTAGACACCGAGCAAAGCTCGGTCACCCAGGTACTATACTTTTATTTTAAAAATCAATTTTTACTGCCTATAATTATCAGAATTCCTCTTTGACTGTGATTTGTAAATGAAAAATTATTTTCCTTTAATTTTTTTTATTAAATATAAAAGGTGAAATAATTAAAATAAAAAATTAAAATGTATAATGCTAAAGCAATTACTCATACATACATACATATCACACACGCTGAATCCCGACAATCGGGGTAAGCAGAGCAATCGGTGTTGTGCTGCAAGAACTCTGCTAAATTACAGCACAACACCGACCACCACGTTTCGCAAAGTATTCGATCAAGACATCAATCGATCAAGCAGCAAGTAAGGCACGAAGAACCACCTGCTGCATAACTTGGTGGAAGTACCGTGCCAAAGTGAGAGGTGGCGAGCCTGTCGCCCTTTAGCACGGTATCTTGTCCTTATCCCTTAGTCGCCTTTTACGACATGCACGGGGAGAGATTCAGTGGGGCTATTCTTTTTAAGTACCGGCCCCACACAGTACTAGTACACAGTACAGCAATTACTCCTCTTAATTTATTAGGAATTAAACATAAAATGGCATAGGCAAAAGAAAAATATCATCCAGGTTGAATATGACTTAAGTAACCAAAGGAAGCTGCGTGCCTGTAACAACACTCGCCGCGCCGCCGGCTGTCTCGCACTATGGCCGCGCCTGTAAATTAAGAAGATTAATTAAAAACCGGCCAAGTGCGAGTCAAACTCGCGCACCGAGGGTTCCGTATCGCCATGTCATGGCTAGCGCCACTCACGCCATCTAGATGGCGTGTTATCAAATGCTTCATATTAGTTAAATGTCATGATTAGTAAAAAGAAAGAAAAAAAAAATTTGTGTGATAGATAAATGAAAAAAAAAAAAACCGTTGAGCAATTGAGGGAAAACAATTCTAGACAAAAATTTGTAAAATACCTAATCATTACCTAATGAAATCATTTTATGGCAGAATTTTTTAAATTAAGCTAAATTTGTGTAATTATGTTTGTTTAAGAACTGCTGCTATGCATACATAATTACAATGAGTGTTGTACAATGAGAACGTGTAAATCGAATGTGTGTTTTTAATTGGACATCTAATCTAAATCTAATAGATATAAATGATAGGGATAAAAAAATTAATAGGCAAACTGCGCAGCAAAGGGTTATTGACAAAGTCAATTCTAACCTATATTTCGCTTACCTTTAGGTCGCGGCTGATCCTTTGCGATGAACGTAGGTCCGTGTACCGTCCTACCTCCTCATTGAGGAATAAAAACGCCTGTTTTGAAAGGCGGTAACGCCTTCGAAACTCCGCCTCAGTGAGGCGCTTCACAGGATCCATGAAGTTCCTTATTAGGGCTCCATGGCCTCTGTGTTCCTCGTGTAAGTCCTCCTGCTCAGCGTGAAACGGCATATTTAAGAAAGCGAGACGTCGAGCACTCATTTTTTAAACAAATTTTCCCAAGACACCACCTGACGTACGCTCCTTACACTATCAATATGGCCGGTGTAATACAATTCCGTACATCGTTGCGTCTTACGCATTGTACACGACGTTAAACTGTCAAAGTTGAAACTCGTAATTCCGAGTTCCATACATTTTGACAACATCGTAGCGTTGACATGCGTAGGGTAAAGAACGTACAACACGGGCAACGCAAAGGTAACTCGTAATCGCTGTTTTAGTTCGCAAATCTATCACTAGAGGCGCTGCTCTGTTTCTCCATACAAAATGATGCGGAGAACACGGCGTAGCGTAGCGTAGCGTAGTAATCGTAAGCTCGTGATTAGGCTGCTGGTATCCAATATCGACTACTTTGGTGTGTCGGCGGATTGCCCCGTTACGCATCATATCACGTAGCGATGTTCCCAGCATGGCTCGCTCCATTGCTCGCTGGGCAACTTTCAACCTTTGGACAACACCGACCGTCAGCGTCCACGTTTCACACCCGTACGTCATAACCGGGAGGACACACTGGTCATATATACGGGTTTTTAAATTTTTCGGAAGATCAGACCTCAGGGCGAATTTTAACTTTCCGATGGCAGCCCAACCCTGTTGAATTTGTCTCTCAACCTCCTTTAGCAGACCTTGTCTACCAAGCCGCAGAATTTGACCGAGATATACATACTCTTCAACCTGTTCGATCACTTCTCCGTCAATAACGATTTGTCCTCCCTGATCCTACCTTAGATGCCATCCTAGAATTGTGGTGAGAAGGAAATAAGAACCTTGCTCATGTTGGCGGTCGTTATAACAACTTGCTAATATGTTGTATATGAATACGTTCAACAGTTAAAGTCGACGGTGCGCTCGGCGCTGCAAGGGCTGCCGGCGCCGCGCAACGACTACGAGATCGTGGTGCCGGAGTGGGAGGGCGAGGCGGAGTCGGCGGGCGGCGCGGGGGGCGAGGGGGCCGCGCGCCGCGTCGAGGACGCCGCCGACCTGGACGCCAGGCGGCAACAGGAGGAGCAGGAGAAACGTAACGCCCGCTTTTGCTCTTATTGTTCCGATGGGGCTTGCCGACGAATAAGCTTTTTTTTTTTGACGTGATAACGTCTTATGAATTGATGAACACCGGCTGCACGCACGAATATCGCGTCACGTTCCATCTGAGCCTGTGTGTGCAAGCGAGAGCGCGTAACAAGCGATAGAGAGGCACAATCGGCCCAAGCGTCGGCTTGTAAAAGTAGGTACCAGGGCCGCAGAAATTAAAACGAGGTTACTCGTACCATAATATCTGGTCGGTCGGAAAATATTTCAAATTTAGAATATTCATGAAACAAGGGTTGTATGACGGTATCACGTGAAACTATCGTCCGTAAACCGACTTTACAGACAACCAATTTATTATTATTTTTTTTTTATGGATACTGACACGGTTGGCTACATCACCTACAACATCCGCGATGTCAGCCCATAACACCGGGTGAACTAGGTGCCATGTCAGTGCTTCCCCCTTTGATCGTGCCGGCTACACTGAACTGGTCGGAAAACAAACTATTTACATAGCCGTTTCAACCGACGTTTCATTCAGTGCGGTGGTACCAACCCGGGCGGACATATTTATTATTTTTTTTATAGACAGGGGGCGGGTGTCTTCCCAATACTTCAACGAATGATCAGACACAGCCAATAACGCCACTCCTCGCGAAACCACGCTCAGAGAGGCGCCATGCCGGCTATGAGGCGGACAAAAAGGTTGTCGTCTAATTTATTGACACGCCTTTTGAAGATTCCCAGGTTATAGGTGGTGGGGAACACACTCACCGGGAAGACCGTTCTATATTTTCGCCGTTCGACACAGGAAAGATTTCGAAAAACGATGTGTTCTTAGAAGTTGCGTGTCAACAACATATGGATGTTCCGAGCGAGTCCGGCGGGTGTGACGGAGACGGATGGGGGCAGGAGGGATGAGGGAAGCGAATTCATCAGAGCAACGTCCATGGTAGTACCTATAAAACAGGCTAAGAGAACCGATAGTTCGCCTGTGGCACAATGATTCGAGTCCCTCCGTGAGCTTGGGATATGTATAGATTTGCCGATCTGATCACTGTATCCTGGACCGCGCCGCCCCTGTCTGCAATGTGTGCTTCGCACACAGGTGGCAGGTATTCAGCGGCGCCGTGAGACGCCCCTGAGTATTAGATTATAGACACAGTAGTTTTTTTTTAAATCTTAATTTAACTTTAGGTCTTCAGCCGTATTCGGACATGTCAGCCCCATGGTGGAAATTAATTAAACATCTTTTAAAGAATTTTATAACTTCTTGACAGTGCGCGGGAGAGTGGATCACCCAGTGCACAATATATAGCACATACCAAGTTCATCCCATCCGTCTGTAAACTGATGACTAAATCTTTTCTCAGGTCTCAGAGTATAGTTACTGACAGAGATTAGGTTTAGGTATACTATCAGCCGCGAGACGCGTGTATGGTATGGGACGCGACTGAACAACAAGTAGCGCGTTACTATGGGGCGTCACCGACAGTCGGCGCCGCCCACCTCTCCCGCCGCACACCTCATTCACTCCGCCAAACAGACCCAAAAAGTAACTTCTATTCCCCCACTACTTTAGCCTTGTGTTCTTAATTCGTGCTGGCACCTATAGTTTCAACTATTATTATTATTTTCGCCTCTAGAGGGGCGTAAGATAATTACTTAAGTCTTATTACTTAGAGGGCCAACAAAGATAGAAGAGCTGCGTGACGACGTCACCCCGCAGTCCGACGGATACGGAGCTCTCCGGGATGGGGGTGGTGGTGGCCTAACCACCACCCATCGCTCGAAGCTAGTCTCGCGTCGTCCCGGAGAGCTCCGTAGCCACGGCCTGCACCCGCCGGCGTGCTTGGAGGCCTGCCTTCCGCCGCCGGCGGCGGTAATACCATTTTATTGTATATAGATAGGTAGGAGTTGTTTTTATATTAATTTCATGTATAGGTACTTGTATATAAAATTAATGTGAAAATATATCTTGTACATAAAATGTGATAATAAAGAAATACATATATGAGTTTTCAAATAGTGAATTTTTCAAATGTTCACCAAAGTGGTCCACTCATTTTCAAAATCAAAGAGGCGCTTCATTGGTTTGACACACAGGCGCTGACCATGGTTGTCACGGCCCTGACTGCATCCCTACCTTAGATGCCATAACATGATCACTAGTGTGGGCGAGTAATGATGCGAGGTGAGATACGCCGCTCTGATACCAGCTAAATATCACATGCTATGCTGGCATTCATAGAATTTCTCTCAAGATTTAGGTTGTGTCAAGTGTTTTTTTTTCTATCTCGATTTCTCGCCAGGCCTCACGCACTCTTATGTACTTGCGCGCGCTACCTACCGCCCAGCGGGTCGCCGGCGGTCTAATACAGTGGAAATTTGTCAGCCGCGCGAAGCATACCTACACGCTCGCCCACGCAACTGCGCGCAGCTGCAAAGCAATAATCACTTTACACTCGATCGTTTAAGTACATTTTCGCACGCAGCGATTGGCGTCGTGAAACAGTTGGCTATTAAAGCCGAAGGTATGGAACTTTTTCTATGGAGTGATTTATCTGTAACGAAGTAACTATTAAGTAATCTGTGCTCTCGCTTCACACCCACGCTCGCCATCTCGCTCTCTTCTGTTTCGAGTGAGTTCGCATGTGGAGAGTAATTGTCGAAGCTCGCCAGGAGATGTCGCTAAATGTGATAACATAACGTGCGCAGGCGCGGCGGCGCTGGCGCTGCGCTCGCAGGTGGTGCAGCGCAGCGGCGCGCGGCCGCTGGAGGTGAACGCGACGGTGCTGCGGCCGCGCGCCGCCAGCCACTCGCTCACCTCGCTCCAGAAGGCGGAGGAGCTGCTCAAGTCCGAGATGATCACCATGCTGCACTACGACGCACTGCATGACCCGCCGCCTAGTGAGTCGCTCGAGTTACACTCGCTAGCTCATTCTTAGACTTTGTATGTATTCGTGCATATAACTTGTTTGTGCGATGTAGATGGAAGACTTATTGCAAAACGAAATTAATTCCATGCAACTTTTTTTTAAATTTATTTTTAAGGCTTTTTACAATGTTTTGTTAATGTCAGCCCCATTGTACTCATCTTCCCTATCACTTACGACCCTAAGGGATAGAGAACGCTCAACAAAGTAGGCAGCACTCAATGGCTTAATTCTGAGCCCATTGCAAGTAGAAGGTTTTAATCGAGTATGTGATTAGCGAATGGCGATTCTTGCTCTCTTACAGCGCGGTAAATTTTATAAATACACTTCTAGTATGATGTAAGAAAGTATGAGGGACCGGTAAGTGACATCGCCAGGCCTCACGCACTCTATGTACTTGCGCGCGCTAACTACGTTCCGCCCGATGGACCGCCGGCGGTCTAATTCAGTAGAAATTCCTCAGCCGCGCGAAACATACCTACACGCTCGCCCACGCAACTGCGCGCAGCTGCAAAGCAATAATGCACTTTACACTCGATCGTTTAGGTACATTTTCGCACGCAGCAATTGGCGACGTGAAGCAGTAGGCTATTAAAGCCGAAGGTATGGAACGTTTTCTATAGAGGGATTTATCTGTTACGAAGTAGCTATTAATTAATCTGTGACAGCCAATAGACTTGTCACTCTCTTAACGAGGATGTATAAATTATCAAGATGACAATACAACAACTGAACTGCCGCCCCGCAGACATGGACAAGAAGCGTTGGGTGGCGTCGCAGGCGTCCCACCTGGCGTACCTGGAGCAGCATCCGTACGAGGAGTTCAGCCGGGACGAGCTGGAGGGCGCGCGCCGCGAGCTGCGCCGCGAGATAGACGCCGTGCGCGCGGGCATGGGGCACGGCGACCTCAGCATGGACGCCTACAGCCAGGTGTGGGAGGAGTGTCTCGCGCAGGTAGCGTACTTCCTTTATTTATTTTTTTTTCTTCAGGTGAAGTGTGGGCGTGTGTGCGTGTGTGTGAAATATAGCGTAAGAAGAAGCCCGTGACGTAGCGGGCGAAACGTCGACTTATGTAAGTCTTAAGTAAACCTACTGTTAATCCGGAAACTTAAAAATGAATATAATTAATAACAGAGTCAACTTAAAAACATTAATTAATATAGTGTGAGTGTGTGGGTATATTTATGTGCGTCCGAAAACCCAATTAATTTCTATTTTGTACTGTAGTAGCTTTCTTGAGAGTCTGTTTTTGAAACTTTCGGTGAACAGTACAGCACTAATCACTTCCTCTGGGAGTCTGTTCCACGCGTCAACTGCACTAACGTCTATCAGAACTTGCGACATTAGTTGCCACACGGAAATTTTCTTTAATATCTGTATATGTATATGTATGTATCCCTGTGGATGTCCAAGGTTGGGTCAGGAATATCGAAGGATCGTGATATGTATCGTGTGTCGATGAAATATTTTTTTTTTATCTGAATTATTTAAAATTTTACCATTTTCTAACAAAGTAAATGCATACGACAGTGTAAGCGCGCTCTATGCTCGCGCGCGGTTGCGCAGGGCTAGGCTTACCCCACCCCGCCACCTCCTCCGCACCGCCGCCGCTTGCACCTTCGTGGTGCGGTGCGGATCGGTTACAGCGCGCATAGATTTAGTAAAATTTAAACTGAATATGAAAATATAAACCGAGATATGAATTTGAAAATTCATATCTCGAAAACTAGTATAGGTAGGACTATTTTTATTTTTGTAATGTGTTTAATAGATTATATACAATGGCTCAGTTTGATATTCCTGACCGAACCTTGGACACGCTGTATATGTTATATTCCCCCGCAGGTGCTGTTCCTGCCGAGCCAGAACCGATACACGCGCGCCAACCTCGCCAGCAAGAAGGACCGGCTCGAGTCGGCCGAGAAGAGGCTCGAGCAGAACCGCTCGCACATGTCGCGCGAGGCCAAGCGCTGCTCTAAGATGGAGAAGAAACTGCGCGTCATCACCGGTGAGGCAATGTCTATTGTACTTATTTTTTACGGAAAGGAAGGAAATATTCCTTACGTTGTGTACACACAAGTTGGTCGTTACAAGGTATTTATCCTCATTCTAAGGCCCGGACTTCATGCATCCGTTTCTCCCCGGAGTTGACTAAAATAGGCCACACCCACCGGTGCGAGTGACAGAGTGAGAAACGGATGCATGAAGTTCTCACTCTGTCGCTCGCGCCGGTGGGTGTGGCCTATTTTAGTTAACTCCGGAGAGAAACGGATGTAGTCCGGGCCTAAGGCTTAACTCACACTTACAATCATCCAACCACACCGCAATGACAAAAAAGTCGCTTTAGACAGAGACAATCCGGTTGTAGAGCGTTGTCCCTTTCGCATCGAACTTGCACGTTTGTGTGCGACGGGGACAATGCTCTACAACCAGATGGTCTCTCGACAGCACCGCACGATACCTACATACAAATAATGTTTATTCAGTTACGATAAGCGTGACGATGACGGTGATGTTTTTTTCTGAGTTTACTGTGCATTTTGATAACGCGCCTAAAGAAGTTCAATTTATTTCATAACATGCATTCAATTTATTTCATAACCTGAATGAAAGGTCGGTCGAAACGGCTATCTAAATAGTTCGTTTTCCGTCCAGTTCAGTGTAGCCGGCACGACCGAAGGGAAGCACATACGTGGCACCAAGTTCACCCGGTGTTATGGGCTGACATCACGGATGTTGTAGGTGATGTAGCCAACCGTTTCAGTTTCCATAAAAAAAAAACACATGCTTAAAGAAGTATAACTTCAAAACTGTGCGTTCACTGAAGTTGGGCGTCAATAACATATGGGCGTGTTGTTGTGTTGCAGGCGGCTACCAGAGCAAGGCGGCGGGGCTGGTGAAGCAGTTCCAAGAGCTGCAGGATCAGATCGAGCAGGCTCACCTCGAGCTCTCTACCTTCCAGCACCTGGCGCAGCAGGAGCGGCTCGCCATCCCGCGGCGCATACAGGTGACACCGACCACTTGGCCAAACTGAGCTGAGAATAGACTATGTGCTCAACAGACACTTGTTTACAATAGGTGTCAAAGACAGTCCCCTATGCAGAGGTTGCATGGCGGAGGACGAAACAGCCACCCACGTGCTCCTGGAGTGCTGGAGTGGCCCGGTGGTGGCAGTAGAACGACTGCAGTTTCTTGGGAGCGTGGGAACTGCCCTCGGCTGAACTGAGCTCGGGTGGCTGCAGTAGCACCACCCGAGCGCCAACGTACAACGGACCGTCTAGAGGTCTCAGTGCGGAGAATGGCCCACCCACCTTCCCAAGAGGCTGGGCAGCAAACAAACAAACAAGACGCTGTGCTCATAAGCAGTCGCTGTTCACTAAACACCTATAACCCAATTTTTATAACTATGCACTTCGAGCTGTCAAAGTCGTTAGGTTGGCAGGACTGAATTCACCCCCCGCTTACTTCCTCACCTCTCCGCCGACGACTATCAGTACACGCCCTTGCTGTGTGTGTATGTGTGTGTACTGATAGGCGTCAGCTGAGAAGTGAGGAAGTAAGCGGGCGGGGGGGGGGGGGGGGTGAATTCGATCCTGTCAACCTAACGACTTTGACAGCTCGAAGTGCACAGTTATAAAAATTGGGTTATACACACGTGAAAAAAAACTAAATGCACCTTACAAATAGTTTTAGGAATGTCTGTTGACAGATGTTTCCATTAGTGGAAATTTCATTTTTAAAGAAAATTAATTTCGACCCAATTGCGGTTAGCAGGATTATCCTCTGGATTGTCTATGGTGCTATTAATCTTAGGATTATCTCACAGATACAGAATAATCAATACTAATAATAAATCTGTAAGGGATGGTCATAGAGTAAGTTTATTTATTTATTTAATTTTACTTTGTTATGAGATACTGCGTTTCTCGACACTATGTATGATACTAAAACTAAATTGACGATTTTGAGAGATCTTTTCTGTATGTATGTATTTTCCTCCATAATTATCAAACAGATCATCCGAATTCGATTAAACTTATTACAAGCACATTTATCTATATGTGACACAGGATAGGCTAAATAAAATTCAGTTCCGGTTACGCTAAGATGTGGCTCTCATACAAACCGAATTGTTCCGCGCGCCGAAATAAAGATACGGTAGCGGGCTTACTTACTTTCTTCTTTTTAAATACGAATTTCACACGAACGAGGCCGCAGGGAAAAGCTAGTATATTATAAATTTCCGCAAGATAATATTAACCACTCGCGCGTCGCTGGGACAACCGTATGTCCCAGCGATAAAATGGTCACAGTGCGTCGCTGGGACAGACGTATGTCCCAGCGCTGCAGTCGACCTTTGCCATACAAATATACACTCTTTTAATATGGGGATTAGGCTCTATTTTACCGTTAAAAAAAGGTGAAGATATGCTCTTCTCAATCTGATTCAATAGTTCAACTGATGACAGCACCGCCTCCGTTGAAAAAAATAGTTTAACCACGCCCGTGCGCGCCAGTCAGTTCAGTGTCATGGCGGTGAGCGAGTGCCCGTGTTCGAACGATGTTTTCCAAGCGCCGAAAGCAATTTCGTATTTGGTGTTTTTAGAAGCGCAATTGAGTGTAGAGTGCATATTTGATAGTACAGTGATCATATTATTAAGATCTTGTTTAGAAAATGCCCTAACAAGCTGAGTTGACGTAATAAAACACCACCTCACCAAGTGCAGTGAATGCTGCACTTGGTGAGCGATACCCACGATTTTGAATAAGAAAAAAGGTCAGCACAATTCAAATTATACATAACTTTGTAAGAAATTTTGTAACGATTACAACCATGCTTGCTATAGGTGTTCTTATAATTTTTCCTAAAAGAAGCATATTTCCCGTAACCCCGTCCTTATGCGGTCGCAGTCGCGAACACCGCGACACTCACGGAATATGCGCGCGCGCGGCGTGCGACGCGTGAGTGGTTAAGATTCGCTGAATCAGAAGATAATCCTCCATCCCACAATTGGGTCTAACTGCTGAATATTTCTGTCCACTAATCTGGCGAATGTCCCAACAGTCGCTGACGGACGACGTGAACCGGCAGACGGAGCGAGAGAAGGTACTCCAGCGGCGGTTCTCGGAGCTGCAGGCCGAGCTGGAGGGCCTGCAGCGGGGGCACGTTGCCCCCCCCGCCCCCCACCTTCACACCTATCCCCACCCCCACTGACATCGTCGCGATGGACGATAACTGATCGCTGACATTGTATATTAGTCCGTACAATTTAACTTGTTCTAATCAATAAATAAAAATAATAAATGATTTTAAAAATGTTGCCTTTTATTTTTCAATTTTAGTATTGACTTTGTTGCGTTGATTAAGCGCTCTGGTGTCGCCGGGACGAAACTGTTGCGCCGAAGAGTGCCCGAAGTTTCGGCGGGCCGAAATCGTGGGGGCACGACCGACTTTCGGCATTAAAATACACGCTCTTTGAGTATGGGGATAATGCTGATTATACTTCTACATAAAGGTAAAGATATGGCCTACTTGATCCGATTCACCTTGGCGCCAGCCTAGAGCAAAACATTTACAGATTAACGCGCCCTGTGCAGCGGAGGTTGTGCCCCGCCAGCCAACTATTTAAGTTGTACTGTAGTACCAGGGTAGCAGAAGCAAAAAGAGAAGGAATAGAAATGGCCAGAATGTATCGCAATAGGTAAGCCTTCCATGATAAGTTCTATAAACTTAAACAAAAATAATATTGCTTCGACTACCTACTAAAAATTAGCATAAGTGGTAAAAATTAGTTATCCCTTCTTCATTATTCTTGCAAATTATATATTTTTCGCAGAGATAAATGAAAGCATATGTATAATCAGCACATTTACAATAGAAGCAAACGTAATTTGATATAATTAACAATTCACATTTATAGCACATTATTAAAGTATTTCTATCAAAATTCTAGTTATATCACAGATATCGCCAACCAGTCCTGCTGGCGTCGAAAATAAACAGATATTAAAAAGTCACTTATGCGTTGGCCTTCAGTTTTCAGAAAACCTCAGAAGACGTTGTGATGTAGTCTCATAACATTTAATTTACATTCAGTGTAGCCGGAATGACTAAAGGGAAGCGCTGATACGACACCCTAGTTCACGAAGGTGTTATAGGCCGACATCCCCGATGTAGTGTACGATGTAGTCAACCGTGAAGTGGTTTTATGAGATTCAGTCGTTGTCACTGCCCGATTCACTGCTGATTTGTCTCCGAATGATCAGGCGCGGTCTTGCAACAGGACTGTCCGCGGTCTGGTTGCCACTGCCCGCTGGTTGTGGGTGCTGCGACCGGTTCTTCCGAAGTTTCTGCCTTCTCTTGAGCCTGCGCTCTGCCAACTCCAGCTCGGAGACGTCCTGCGCTTGAGTGAGCCCCACGTCGCCTTCAACGCAGAAACTGTCCTGCAAAAAGGTTTCCACATGTTTATCTTATACCGTTTCGTGAGATGCCATTCTTCTGAGAACGCAACGCATTTCGAAATTGTTCTTTTCCTACAGCGAAAATATGAAATTAAATATGAAAATAGAAAATATAAAAATAAAATTTTACAGTTAAGTGATTTTATTTTCCCTATTGTAAATAAAAAAAAATTCTGACTTAGATTCAAATTAATTGCTATATGCATAAACTCTACTTTTATCAACCAGTATAAAGCTACTTCTTACTAAAAGCTAATTTTACTTCTACATAAAGGTGAAGATATACCGTACTTGATCTGATTCACTTTTACGCCAGCCTAGAGCACAAAATTTAAGGACTTCAGTTTTTTTCGAGACTTGGTGTCGCATGCTATGTTCGTGGGAATTCAGCGGCCACAAATAAACAAGATTTTTGGCGTTTTTTGACATTCGTTTGTTGTGTTTGTGTATAAATTCGATAATACAATATTTTTGATTTTAATGTGTTAATAATGTAGGTTTTTATCCATTCGCAAGCGTGTGAAATCGAAAGAAATGTTTGTGCAATGTTGAACTCACAATTTGGAAACAAAACAAAGGTTAGTGAACTGCAATGTAGAAATACAATTCTGGGAAATTTTGTAATGATTACAACCATGCCAAATTTGCTATAGGTGTTCATATATTTTTTCTCCTTGCGTAACGAATCGCGGTCGCGAATATCTTCGACTTTAATCTTATTCCATACAAATAAGGCGAAAGTATACTACAATTTCCACAAAGCAGCCACTGGAGGACAACTGGACTTAAACGGATATCTTCAAATTGAGGGGATTTCACTACCGACATTTCTAGTGATTTTGATTTATATGCACCTAGTTGTTCCAAGGAGTCCCTTAGTAACAAAATATCCTACAACCATACTTAAGTGTGTCAGAACACGTTAGTGAAAAACCCAAGTATTGAGTAGTTCTCGACTTGGCTTGCAGTGCGGCCTGCAAAGCTCTTTCCATGTATTAGCTTATCGCCGATCTTGGCAAGCCTAGGTTCTTGAATAAACTATAGGCCGATTGTTAAGTAAACAATATACGCACTATCTCATAGTCGTCGTCATTTCTGTCGGGCTGTGAGAGCACGTTCACGAACCGGTGAGGCATTTGCGGTATCTTGAACATGCCGTTGACTGGATTCCTGTCAATTTTCGTTCATATTAGTTATCAAAATCTTTCTTCGAACTATCAAGAAATGCGCCACAATATTATTTTTCTATTTAATCCGGTATGGGTGGCTGAGTCAGAGGGGCCAGAGCACATGCTCCGACCAGCCAATATCACCTCCGAGGAGGTGCCATACCGAAACCTTCCCTTTGGTTTGCTGGCTACACTGGACTAGAATCTTACGACCAGTTTTACATGAATATCCAAAGGTAGAGAGGGAGGTTGAGAACGGGACTGGTGGTTCCCCGGTCCTAGTCAACGCAGACTAGCTGACGAGGGCTTGATGCGAGCCGAAACGTGAAGCATGCGCGGGAAATTTAGAGTGGCCACTCGCTAGTCCCGACCTCGATTAACACCCTCCTCTACTGCCGATGGGCCCGGATATGTTCGGTGAAGCCATCGCAAGCTTAGTTCCACACCTCCTTCCTTCTAGAAGATTTGGATATTCATATAGAGCAGTGGTGCCCATACTTTTTTCTATGAAGGTACCTACAAAAAATGTAAGGTTGTGAGATCGACACTTGTACCAAAACTTTTCGTTGTTCAATAATTTGTAGTAATTTTTGTTTGAACGGAAATCTATGTTCATTACATCCTTTATATTTGTCACTATTATTTCGGTCCTTGTGGAAGACACCACCCGGAAAATGTAAGCCACATCAAATATTATTATAAATTCTTAGACGGTTCTACAAGTCACTTTTTGCACTGACATATTTTCAGCGATCGACCTAAAAGTCTCTTGGGATCGACCGGTCGATCGCGATCGGCCGTTTGGGCACCACTGATATCCCAATAAACAAATTGGTGCTAACGGCCGGTTGTTTAGATCTTAAAGTGGTATATTGAATTAATATAACACGTCACTAATGTAGAGCTCTTGTCCGACCCGCTTACTAACGTTATTGTAAAGTCATTAAAGAACCTTAACCTGTATAAGAATGGGCCTCTATTAAGCAGCTCTTATAACGCCTGTCTTAACACCATAATTTTAGTTTTTTGTTTTTTTTTTATTTTTTATTATGGAAACTGACACGGTTGGCTACATCACCTACAACATCCGTGATGTCAACCCATAACACCGGGTGAACTAGGTGCCTGAACTGATCGGAAAACACAAACATAGCCGGTTCGACCGACGTTTCATTCAGTGCGGTGGTACCAATTTGGGCGGGTTAAACCCTACCACCAAGTAAGATTAGGAGGGAAGGGACTTACAGTTTTTACGAGGAATCCGAACCTCGGTCAGCCTCCAACGGTCAGCGGTCACCCATCCAAGTACTGACCGCACCCAGCGTTGCTTAACATTCAATAGCGACAGTTGACTGTCTGCACCACTGAGCTATCGAGGCTGACAGTTGGGATAGAGAGAGAAGAGAGTGTGCATACTTGATTGAGCGGAGGTAGAGTCCCTGCATGTCGACGGCGTCGTGATGCGTCTCGTCGCAGATGAAGTCCACGATGCTGCCGGCCAGCGAGTCGTCGCTCGACATCTCGTCCCCGCTGTCGCGTGACCCGTCCGAGAGCTCCGCGGAGAGATCCAGGAACTCGCACGCTCTCTTCTTCTTCTATAAAGTTTAGACCACAGAACATAAAGAACGAGAAGTTGTTGAAATGACTTATTAGCATGAAGCCCGGTGTAACAAAATTCCCCTAAAAAACAATTTGTGAGTTGTATTGCATTGTATTGTACATATTTATTGCACTCAAATATAATATGGGCAAAAGGTAACACTTAATGCCTCTAGGCATTTTCTAACAGAATACCTTTGGGGTATGATAACTGCTAGGTGAGTGGCGGAAAGAGATATTATAAATATTATGATATGACAGATGTACGGGAATGCAAAAGATAGATAAACTTAAATATGAATAGTTTAAATAATATACCTATATACCAGATATATACATAAGATAGACTAAATATACTTGGTTTTTACATATTATATATATTTATTAACTCTGAACATGAGAGTTGTGATACCTTCAAGATTTACACAAATTATTTGTGTACAGCAAAAGAAGGCATTTTTGTAATTTTTACCTTTGATGGTTTCCGTGACTAATGAAAGGCGAACGATATGGATGGAGATCAATTGCGCGGAACTACGCCTACTTGTAATATGCACAAGTAATTGCGCTACTTCTACTAGTTCTTAAAGTTCTGTTGTTTAAACGTTGTAGTTTTGAGGATGGCTCGCAATCCCTGAAAACACCTCCTTCTTGGTCGGGGACTTGCAAACTCCTTGAACTCTAGCTACCCCAACCAGCCTATTTACTCCACGAAGGCTACAAGACGCCCAGGGTGGACATGCACAACGCAAGATAGAGAATGGGTATATAATTTCCAGTCCAATTTAGACTTCTAGATTTTGATGTAAAATGCCCGCATAGCAGCCTCGGCTGTGTTCTACTCTAGTCCAGTATAGCCAGCAAACCAAAGGGAAGTCTCCGGTATGGCACCTACCTTCTCGGAGGTGGTATTGGCTGTTCGGAGCATGTACTTTGACCCCTCTGATTCAGCCACCCCTACCGGATGCCCTTCTCTTGCCTTACTAGGTGGTAAGGTTTAACCTGTCCGGGTTGGTACCAGTGGCGGTTCCCCAGGTGAAGCAAGTGAAGCACCGCCTCACTTAATATCTTGAAAGTAAAGAAAAAAAAAACATTTCAAAATATCAAGAAAGAAAACTTAAAAAAGTCAAGTATATCCGATCCGAACTGATCACAATATTAGCGCGGCGGCGCGGAGGAGGCGGAGGCGGGTGGTGCGACGCGCGCGACGAAATACGTTAAAGATGTGTTAGTGCATCAACACCACCAACACAGCACGCACACACACACAGACGTGACGTGTGACGTGTCACGTACGGCATGGCATATGGTGACTCACCCCGGTCCGGTGCGGCGACGAATCGCTTATGTTTGGTATCGCTTCACCAAGCGTAAAGACAACAGGTTGACCTTGGAGGCTTTGGATGTAGGGAGCAGCTGAGGCTCTGATAAATGGCGCCGGACGAGACATCTATATCCAATTAAAATAATGCAGAGCGAGATGGGGCGATTCACGTTTTCTATAAGTCGGTTTGTTTTACCTCCGTGATTAAGATGGCGAAATTCGCACTAGTTACGGTAAGTTTCATAGCTCAATGGTTTACGCTTCGCTTTTCAATCTAGTGACGTTGGTTCGAATCTCACTTTTGCGAATTCTTTTTTTTTTTTTTTAGGGTTCCGTATCCGGTACGGGACCCTATTACTGCTATTACTAAGCCTACGCCGTCTGTCTGTCTGTCTGTCTGTCCGTCCGTCCGTCTGTCTTTTTTTTTATGTAATCCGGTATGGGTGGCTGAGCCGGAGGGGCCAAAGCGCATGCTCCGACCAGTCAATATCACCTCCGAGAAGGTAGGTGCCATACCGGAGACTTCCCTGGATTGCTGGCTATACTAGACTAGAGGAGAACACAGCCGAGGCTGCTATGCGGCAGCAGCAGGTGTAGGTATGCATACACGTAAATTTTTTCGTCAGAAAAAAACTCATTGTTACACGCCGACCGGATTCGAACCTCGCACCTCTCGCATTTGAAGCCAATGCCCAAACCACTCGGCCACCCGCCGCTTGTCTGTCCGTCCGTCTGTCCGAGGCCTGTATCTCTTGAACCGTAATTTGGTAGCCCGTTGAAATGTTCACAGAAAATGTGTTATTATGGCCGATATAACAAAAAATAATGAAAATAAGAAAAAGTAAAAAACTCACGGGGGTTCCCATAGATGGCGCGCGCGCATACACTTTTTGGTTTAAAAAAGTGTATGCGCGCGCGCCATCTACCAAATAGATGATGAATCATTTTCTAATCGTGACTAACTAATATGAAGTATTTCATAACACGCCATCTAGATGGCGTGGCGTGTTATGAAATTCATCTAGTGGCGCTAGCCGTGACATGGCGATACGGTACCCTCGGTGCGCGATTCCATAGTAGTTTTTGGTTAAGTATTGTTAGGGCCAAAAAAAATTTGGTTTAGGTTTTTCAATTTATCATAAAGTAATAGCAATGTAGGTGGATTTTTTAGTCGCCTCACTAAGATTTATAGGTCAAAGCCGCCACTGGTTGGTACCAAGGCTGAGTGGAGGTCGGTCTAAACGGCTATGAAAATAGTCTCGTGTTTTCAGTTCAGTATAGCCAGCACGACCAAGAGACACTATCATAGCATCTAGTACGGGTTCAAGGTGTGATGGGCAGAGCAACCATCTCACATTCCATACAAAGAAATCATCAATGTTCATATTCTGCGTGCAAAAAAATCTAGAAACAATAAAATACTTACTTTTCTAACTTTATAGTTGACGACTGGACTGTCTTTTCTGTTGTGTTTATTTTTATTGTTTTTATCTTTTACTACAAAGTCATCATCGCTGTCGCTAAACGCACCGCTCCGATGTGTCTCTCTTGATGTTTTTATACGGATTTGTGACATTATTCCCTTACTAATGCCATTATTATTCTTCTTCTTAACTGATTTCCCTGTGTCCCTTTTGAAGATCTGTAGTTTTTCCAATGCTTCTTTTTGGGATTTGCGTAGCGGGGATTTAGATAGAATTAAGTCATCTTCAAATTCAAAGTCGAAATCATCAAATGAAATGGACTTAATTGGCTTGAAATCATCATTTGTATCACCCTCGAGTGGTTTATTAGGTGATCTATTTTCCTTTTGAAAATGCATTTCTGACACCGTCGTTCTGTATATGTCAGGATTATTAGATTTATCACTCTTTTTATTAGGAAAGATAGACTTAAGTTTATCCTTTAACGAGAGAGACGGTTTGTTTGAGTTGTTACATTTTTGCCGTTTACTGAAGTACAGGGAGGAACAAATAGAATCGTCTCCGGAAAGTTCTAATTTTCTTTTAGCCCTTGGAACATCTCCATGATTTTTCGGAGACACGGCTTTATTGGCAGGAGAAAGACTATATGCGACAGTATCGTCTGAATCGCTGTCCAAGATGACTAGTGTTGTATCAGCTGTTGTGTTGTATTTTGCTTTCGACTTCCCTTGACTTGTGTTTAGCGTTCGATCTCTGTCCCTTTGCGTAAATATAATTGGTGAAGTACTATTATTGTTGTTACTCTCATCATTGTTGTTCGTTTGGTCCTTAGTATTTTTCAATTTGGAAAGATTTGTTTTGGCAGAACTGCATAGGTCTGCTTGTGTAAAAATGATTGGAGACAAGCTTCCATTCATATCGCTTCTCGCCATATCTACATGCTGCGAAGTTGATTTAGTTTCAGAGTGTCTTTTTGACGTTGAGGCGTTTGAAACGTTTTGAATGTTTTTACCTGAATTCTGATCAGCATTAGAGGATGTGGGTTTATTAATTATATCTAACAGTTGCGTTATCGTGAACAAACTCTTTGATCCTGTCGTATCGTTACCGGTTTTGATAGTTACATTTTCTTGTGCATTTTCTGTCGGATCCTTTATATCAGCCCAATCTACTGAACTATCATCTACATTGATTATATCTGCATTGCTGGATGTGTTGAATAGAGATTTTGGCTTTGTACTCAACGGTGTTGATGATTTCACCGAGTTACTTTTGTTCAAAGAAAGCCTGTTTCTTTGTGAGGACAAGATTGGTGACACAGGTGTGTATTTGTTTAGAGAAAATGTGTTTCTCTGTGAACAAAGAATTGGAGAGCGGACTATAGTGTTATTGATAAGCTGAGTTCCAGAGAGCAAGGATGGACTGCAAGGCCTATTAACTTGAATAGGTCTAGGAACTGGATCTTCAGTGTATGTAGGACTTTTGACATCTGGTTCATTATTTTTAGATTCCGGCAGACAAGATTCAACTACTTCAATGTCATCATCATTTGAATCGGCAAATATGTCGTCAATGCTGTCCAAACCAAAAAATTCCAAAGCCTCTTTCGGATTGTCCTTCTTATCGGTCGATTCACTTTCGTCTTTATTTTCAAAAACACTGAGTGGAGAGTTGGAGTCCATGAAGATATCTTCGAGATCGCCTACGTCGAAATTATTTGCACTAACATTATTCTCCAGAATGTTACCTTCCTCTATGTCGCTTCCATCAAAGCCGAAATCAAATTCTAAGTCAAAATTGGATGTACAATTTAATCTAGCGGGGTTATGTTCAGTTTCCTCTAACATGTTATCCTTTTCTATTAATGGTTCTTTTAGTACCTCGTGATTTCCTATTGGTTCTTTAGGGAAAAGGTTGTCTGTTATGATCAAATCATCTAAAAACTCATCTTCACTTGACTGTTCGGTACACTGGTTTGTATCCGAGTTATTAAGAGCAGCTTTTTCTATAGACTTAAAATCGATATTATCAAGAAGGTCTATATTAGGTAATTCAAAATTTTTTAATATTGATAATGGTGGGTGCACTTTTTTGTCTTTATCATTTTTCATTCCATCAAGTAGTTCACAATTGAGTATGTGTTCACACATTTTACACTTTGCTGTGGTACGCTGGTCGTCTTGAACACAAAGATCTACCATCAGGTCTATTAGGGATGTCGGTAGACCACCAGCATTGTCTATTCCAAGGTCTTTCACCACCCTCGTGTACTCCTTGGTGGACTTTTTAGTTGTGCTGAAGAGAGCCCGTATATCACCGTCTTTCCTTGAGGGCTCAGGGTTCGGTTTTGCTTTCTTCTTGGTGGGGCCGGTCTTCTTCTTAGGTTCCGGCGGGGGTAGGAGAGCTTGCGTGTTCAGCATTTGTGTATTGAAATCTGTAAAAAAAGAGTGTAAAAGATAAAAAATTTAAATTGGAAATATTAAATCACAATAAAACCATATTTATAACCTAATCAAAATAATGCAAAATAGTTTTAGTCACTCAGTGTGCGCGTATACATGCACTGCTAGACATACGCCTCTCCAATTTTACTCCAGTCCTCCCGGTCTTTAGTGGTACCACTGATTGTCTCCCCATATAAATACCCCATTACAGACATGCAGCTACAAGCTAGATACTTGTCAGATAGGTGAACAAACTCTTATATAGCAAACAACAAATTTATAAAAAAAATTATGATATTGTATAAATATACATATATTATATATTATAATCATGTACGCATGCCTATTCATACCTATTTATATATGGAATTTGTCACTGTTCTCTCACATCATCCGTGCGCCTACTTAGACACCCTTTACCACGTCCCAAAGGTGTATGCTTGAATATAATGCTGACCTTTTGTACCTTACTTTATATTAAAATGGTGTACAATAAACAATAAATACAAATATTTTATGTTTATAGCGCGGTTTTCACAACCGTTCACTTCGAAAGAACGCGGCGCGCACCCTCCGCTCTCCGCCCCCACCGCAATTGCCCATCAGTACGGTGGAAGCGGAGAGCGGAGGGTGCGCGCCGCATTCTTTCGAAGTGAACGGTTGATAAAACCGCGCTATATATGTTAGTACTAAGCACATATTCGCTTTATATATTAGAAAAATGCAAATCGAAAATGATTGGAATAAATACATCCCGACCAGGATTCGAACCTGGGTCTCTGGCTTGCGCCGCCAAAGCGTATTTTTTCCAATGATTTTCGATTTGCATTTTTCTAATAAATAAATACAAATACAAATAAACTGACCAGGGTGTTGAGTATCGGGCGGCAGGCTGAAGCGCTTAGCGTCCGCGTACTGCAGCAGCTCACTCAACGCAAGCGAGTCTGATGAGTGCCCCACCCGCACAGTGCTCTGCAACGCCCGCTGCCACTCCAGCCACTCGGACAGATTCAGTCCGCGCGCTGTCCGCTCGTTGGCACGCGTCTTCAACTCATCTGCGAACGCACGACAGCTCACTCAAGCCACAGACAATATCAGCCCCGGTAGCAGGCCTCACGCACTCTATGTACTTGCGCGCGCTAACTATTATTGTTGTTATTTATGATCTTTAGGCACCAACCTGTTCTGTAGGTCTTTTATTCACAGAACCGGGAAAATGTGGAACGCACTCCCTGCTTATCTCTTTCCTCCCAAGTACAGCATGGGGTTTTTCAAAAGGGGCGTGAAAAGGCTCCTGTCAGGCCGACATGGCATTTGCAATCCCCGTGCATCACAGAATGTCCATGGGCATCGTAAGTCACCTACTCGTAAGTGAAACGGTGCCACATGTCGCGCTTACTATATAAAAAAAAAGGTTTTATAATATTGTATGTTGTAATGTAGTTATTTTCTTTGGGTGAAGACTTCTCATGGTATTCTCATGGTATGGTGGACGGCACGCACACACTTTAAGGCCAGCCGCCACTGCTCAGTATTAGGTGAAGTGAGCAAAATATGAAGAAAGCAAAATACATAATAAACCGAGAAGAACACACACCCACACGGCAAGCCCACAGCTCCCCGGCTTCATCGAAGTAGTCATCGCGGGGCAAGCCGGCAGGATACAGGGCGTCCAGCTCCTCCCTGCTGATGACGCCGCTGCTGACTGCGACGACGGCAGCGGCAGGGCCTGCTGTCTGTCTGTCTGTCAGCATGCTGCGTAGATCCTGCTGACCCTGCCGACAAACGAAATGCTATTCACATCTTGAACCTGTTCTTGTCAATTTTTTTTATATCTATAGACATTTGAGTCCTTCCTTCCGGCTTTGAGCGCTTCCCTTCATTTCATGTTGGCTACAATGAACTGGACGACACGAACTATTTACATAGCCGTTTCGACCGACGTTTCGTTCAGTGTGGTGGTCCGACCCGGCCGCATATTTCCAAAGTCTAGTATGCGAGTTGCTCTGATTGGTCGTTCTCAACTTTGGCGGGAAATATAAATTTTGGAAGTAATTCTGAAAATAAAGTTTTCTTAGGTGGTTATAAAAAAAAAATAACCATAACCTAATTTTAACACCCTAACATTGCTTAAAAAAAAAGTAAAACAAAACAAATTTTGGCAAAAGGGACACGAACCCATGACCGAGATCGTAAAAATAAAAACCCTACACTCTACCACTGAGCCACCAAAGTACATATGCGACCAAACGAATATCGGATTCAGTAGGTTCGCTGGGGGTGCCGGAGGCGGAGTCAGACTCGTCTCTCCACCAATCAGAGCAACTCGCGTAGTAGACTTTGGAAATATGCGACCCGGCCGGGATAAACCCTACCACCTAGTAAGGTCCCGATTGTTCGGGCTACAGCGTGTGGTATGTTAACCAGACAGCTTCTAACACAAACATCCGAAAGCACTTCATAACAAATCGAGTGGTGAACGCCTGGAATAAACTCCCACAGGATGTGATTGACTCCCCAAACACAAACACCTTCAAAAACCGATTAGATAAATACATAAAAAGTACATCAACTAACAAATAGCAACAGTGCCCAAGAACGAAAACTAAAAACCAAACAAAAAACAAAAAAACGAAAAAAAAAACTTAATCATGCATTATCTGAAAAAAAAAAAACTGATATGAACACATAAGCTAGAGCTGCTTGTTCATTAAAAAATTAATATAATACATATAAATATAATATTTATTATCATAGAAGGTGTGGAGCTGATCTTGTGATGGCTTCACCGAACATATCCGGCCCATCGGCAGTAGAGGAGGGTGTTAATCGAGGTCGGGACTAGCGAGTGGCCACTCTGAATTTCCCGCGCATGCTTCACGTTTCGGCTCGCATCAATCCTTCGTCAGCTAGTCTGCGTTGACTACGACGCGGGGAAACCACCAGTCCCGCTCTCGACCTCCCTCTCTCTACCTATCCATATTCCGTATGATGCTTCCAGTGACGTTTTCGAAGCTCTCTCCGTGTATGAGCTCAGCGTCGATCTTGGCAGCCCTAGATTCTTGAAGAGACTGTAGAGCGACTTCGCTGGTAGTCCTCTTGCTCCGACTTCCACAGCGAAGAGATCAGTCTTGAATCCGTTTCTCACAATCCAGTCTACTAAGTTGCAGTACTTGTTAACACGTACCGATTTCTTGTGCGGTTTCTCCGTAACCTCCAGCTTTTTAACGGTGATGTGCATCTTCTGGCACTGGGGCGTGAGGTCCTGCGGCATCATGCGCGGGTTCGCACAGTACAGTGCGTTGTGCACGTCGCGTGACTGCAAGATGCGCCCGTTCAGGTTGTCCCGTTGTCGCATGCATTCTTGCAGCGTCTGCAGAGAGCAATATGCTGACAACTTAAAAACAAGCAGCCAAACAAGTCGAACTCGCGTGGGGAGCGTTCCGTAGCATTCCGTTTTCCGTGAGAACTTTAAGACTTCCTGTAAACTATAAGAGAGGCACTATATTCCCTATTTTTTAAAAATTTTAGACTCAGTAGTTTCGGAGATAATGGGGGTGGGGGGGGGGGGGGGGGGGGGGGGGGGGGGGGGAGAGTTCGATTACTGTATAATATTTTCTATAATAGAATTATAGAAAATATACAGTAATCGAACTCTAATATCTTTTAAACTATGCATTTTCAAATTATTAAGAGAAATATAGTTGTATTCCTTACAAAAAGCCCTTTTCATTGATGCACAATAAAAAAGTTGTTTTTAACTTTCTAATTTTTCTCTCAAAATTGACCCCCAAAATCGAAATTAGTCCATTTACGCTATACGCCCATGATTGGGTCATCAAACTCTATATTTTTTTTTTTTATGGAAACTGACACGGTTGGCTACATCACCTACAACATCCGTGATGTCAGCCCATAACACCGGGCGAACTTGGTGCCACGTCAATGCTTCCCTTCGGTCGTGCCGGCTACATTGAACTGGACGGAAAACACAAACTATTTACATAGCTGTTTCGACCGACCTTTCATTCAGTGCGGTGGTATCAACACGGGCGGGTTAAACCCTACCACCTATTAATATAAGAAGGGAGTCTTATCACTTAGTCGCCTTTTACGACACACACGAGGAGAGATGCAGTGGGGCTATTCTTTTAAAGTACCGGCCCCACACGGTACAAATATATGTACCAAACTTCAACCTTTTTTGTCCAGTAGATTATTGGGAGAAAATAAGCTGTGACAGACGGACAGACAGACATAAGAGTGATCCCATAAGGGTTCAGTTTTTAAAGCGTGTATATAACCTGATGCTCTCGGCCCTCTGTGACCAGTATGTACACCTGACCCCCTCGCTCGCGCCCAGTACGACCGCACCTGAATTACGCAAATATTTTTATGTCTAGCTAGAACTACGTCATAAAATTCATAAAGCAAAAATGGCACATCACTCATACCAATTAAATAGAATAAACTCAGCGGCGACTCCTCTCAGTTGGCGAGGTTGGCGCCGCCAAACCAAATAAAATGAATGACACCATTAATACAGAAGTATCAGGCTAAAATAAATGTGAACAAATTTCGGAGTTATATTATTTATGTCATATAATCCACGATTAATAAGATAAAACGTCAATCCCGTACCCGTTACATAATTTGAAATTTCGCGCGCGTCAAACGCGGGCGACGACGAATGACGACACATCAAGGCATTCATTGGCCGGTTGGCTACATTTTGAAGCGCCATCGTATTCCATACAAGGCGGAAGCGACCGATGTCCACCCCCCCCCCCCCTTCCCCCCCCGTCCCCCCCCCCCCCCCCCCCCGTCCCGCGCGGACCCGCTGATCAGCCTTTCGAGTTGGCGCAGCGGCGAGTGCATTTAGTGACGCGGTAGCGAGTAGAGCGACTACCGAGCGAGCTAGGTGTGTGTGTTGCGTGTGCGGGTGTGTGCGCGCTGCGTCCACGAGACGAGTATTCTTGTGCTGTGCGACGTGCGATGCGATGCGACTAGCGAGCTAGGCTAGGTGTGTTGTGTGTGCGTGTGTGTGCGCATTGGCTCGCGAGTTGATAGCTGCATATATTCCGTTATGTAGGTATGGACTTTGTATGGATGAATCCTGTGCAGTGTTGTTAAATTTAAAGTGATTTATTGGTAATTATAATGGCAAACTCCTACCGAGCTATCTACGGAGCACTCAAGGACAAGAGAGACTCAGTAATTTGGCACTCTTACATATCTGTGGAAAAGGAGTTGCTAACAAAATTGAGGAAGAAAGAAGATTTTCACGATCGAGTCATCGAAAATTTCTTGTCTGTGGAACGAAGAGTGGACTTCATGTACAAATAAAATGTAACAATTCAAGCTTGTATGCCTGTCTCGTCGTCGTCGTGCCAGAGGAGACGTCGCTGTTGTTGGCTGCAACTCGACTGCTTTGACACAACCAGTACCTATCTACAGACAAATAAATCATAAGTAAGCAAAATAAATCATTTAAACTAAATATTATAAACTATCTATATCGTAATCGTCTTTCAGTTTTTGAACTCATTGTGGTAGAAATAAATTAACGCGTAGGTACCTAAGTTATGAAATTATGAAAAAAAAAATCCTTAGCCAGAGCCAACCCAATATTCAGGACCAGGAGTCGCCGCTGAATAAACTATCACGTCACGTCACTCATACCAATTAAATAGAGATAAACTGGCACATCACTCATACCAATTAAATAGGATAAACTATCACATCAGTCATACCAATTAAATAGAATAAACTATCACATCACTCATTCCAATTAAATAGAGAGACCTGGCACATCACTCATAGCAATTAAATAGAGATAAACTGGCACATCACTCATACCAATTAAATAGGATAAACTATCACATCAGTCATACCAATTAAATAGAATAAACTATCACATCACTCATTCCAATTAAATAGAGAGACCTGGCACATCACTCATAGCAATTAAATAGAGATAAACTGGCACATCACTCATACCAATTACATAAATAGAATTAACTATCACATCACTCATACCAATTACATAGAGATAAACTGGCACATTACTCATACCAATTACATAAATAGAATTAACTATCACATCACTCATACCAATTACATAGAGATAAACTGGCACATTACTCATACCAATTACATAAATAGAATTAACTATCACATCACTCATACCAATTACATAGAGATAAACTGGCACATTACTCATACCAATTACATAAATAGAATTAACTATCACATCACTCATACCAATTACATAGAGATAAACTGGCACATCACTCATACCAATGAAATAGTATAAACTATCACATCAATCATACCAATTAAATAGAATTAACTATCACATCACTCATACCAATTACATAGAGATAAACTGGCACATTACTCATACCAATTACATAAATAGAATTAACTATCACATCACTCATACCAATTACATAGAGATAAACTGGCACATTACTCATACCAATTAAATAGAATTAACTATCACATCACTCATACCAATTACATAGAGATAAACTGGCACATTACTCATACCAATTAAATAGAATTAACTATCACATCACTCATACCAATTACATAGAGATAAACTGGCACATTACTCATACCAATTAAATAGAATTAACTATCACATCACTCATACCAATTACATAGAGATAAACTGGCACATTACTCATACCAATTAAATAGAATTAACTATCACATCACTCATACCAATTACATAGAGATAAACTGGCACATTACTCATACCAATTAAATAGAATTAACTATCACATCACTCATACCAATTACATAGAGATAAACTGGCACATTACTCATACCAATTAAATAGAATTAACTATCACATCACTCATACCAATTACATAGAGATAAACTGGCACATTACTCATACCAATTCAAAAGACACCCAGATTTTACTCGTGTAATGTCTCCACCCATTACTCAGTAGCATTGGCAACTATATCGGGAGTACCGTTAGTGGAGAATGGTAATATATAGTTATTATCACATGCATCGGGTGCATACATGCACCGGGGTCCACTGTCACTGCGACCTTTTCAGATCTATTGTAACCTTCCCCACTTAGAGTTCGCCCTCAATTTCTACCTTCTGTAATAAGGGGAGAATTCTTAGAGGTGCATTATATTATTTTCTCCTGGGTGCATTACGTCTCGCTGGGCAGATATTTCTTTCATGGATCAGCGGTCCACAGTCGCATTGAAAAAGACATGCGTCTTTTTTTTTTATGTAATCCGGTATGGGTAGCTGAGTCGGAGGGGCCAAAGCGCATGCTCCGACCAGCCAATATCACCTCCGAGAAGGTAGGTGCCATACCGGAGACTTCCCTGGATTGCTGGCTATACTGGACTAGAGGAGACCACAACCGAGGATGCTATGCGGCCATCTTACATCCAGTACGGTGGTACCAACCCAGTCAGCTACAATTAGAGCCTACCACCTAGTAAGGGGCAAGGGAAGGGACCTACAGTTTTACACCGGTTCCGAACGGTGAAAAGCAACAGGTTTAGGTATGCACGTAATTTTTTTCGTCAGAAAAAACTCATTGGTACACGCCGACCGGATTCGAACCGCAGCCCTCTCGCATGAGAAGTCGATGCCCAAACCACTCGGCCACCCGTCGCTTATAACTTATAGTTCGCCCTCAATTCCTACCTTCTGTAATAAGGGCAGAATTCTTAGAGGTGCATTATATTTTATTTTCTCCTGGGTGCATTACGTCTCACTGGGCAGATATTTCTTTCATGGATCAGCGGTCCACAGTCGCACTGATAAAGCCGTGCGTCTGATGCGGCGACATACCTCTGCACGAGGCGCACCGGCGAGCGCGTGGAGATGTCGAAGCAGACGATGAGGTCGACGCTGCCGACGTCGAGCCCCTCCTCCGCGACGCACGTCGCCACAAGCACGTTGCACGCGCCCTCGCGGAACTGTCGCATCACGCGCATTTGCGCCTTCTGCGACACAACCGGGCCGCCCTCCTTCCCTGCACCCACACACGTTTTACATATGGCTCGTGAGATGTACCGTACCTTTGCCCCCATTTATAAGTGCTAACAGTGCCCATGGGCATTAGGTATGCGGGGGTTGCGAACGTCATGTCCGCTATAAGCCCTATTGACACGAGACTGTTTAGTTGATGCATTAGCAGAGAGAGGGTTCCGCATAATTTTAATAATAGACTTTATTCCACTTAATGTGTGGCAAGGGCAGGCTTATTACCTTAGGCAATTTCCTCCAGTCAACCCGGTGGACCTACATTTTTTACATAGAATCCGAACAATGGAGCAGTGGGTGAAGGTATACACGTAATTTTTTTTTCAAATCAGATAAACTCATTTGTACACGCCAGTTGGATTCAAACCTCGGACCGCTCGCAAGAGAAGCCGACGCCCAGACCACTCGGCCACCCGTCGCTTAATTAATTTGCATCAATTCGTTTTATTCTTACTCACAAGAGTACGATTTTACAAATTGATTCACCTGGCCTAAGTCTGCCTAATGAGTAGTAGCTAGAAATTGGACCATGGAAATCCAATCCCAGAAATGTCAACAGCCAGCAATAACAGCCTGTTTTACTAGCACATATTGTCATAAACTTTTTTTGAGACATACACCAATTACAAGTTCTTCTAGTTGCAATAATACAATATACATACATAAAAAATAAGGAATGCTGCCCAACATTGCATTAAAAAAAAATGTATGACCTATCTGTATCAATCTGGCTGTATCCATGCTGCGGATACCCGAACTCCGGTTACCAGCAGATTCAACCGGGTGGCTAGCCACATTGAGGGTAGCAACATGATTTTTGATGTTTTTAGGCATCAGTTTGTTGTGTTTGTGTATAAATTCGAAACAAATACACCTTTCTGGAGGCGATGAGCTATTATTGGAGGTTTTTATCCATTCGCGAGTGTGTGAAATCGGAAAAAAAATTGACCTCACTATATTAAATTTGTAAAAGTAAAATGTTCGTGCAATGTTCAACTCACAATTTGGAATCAAAACAAAGGTTAGTGAACTGTAAGGTATAGATAACTTTATAGTTATTACAACCATGCCCAATTTGCTGTAGGTGTTTATATTTTTTCCCCTCCTTGTGTAACGTTTGACAGAGTCGGAAGTCGTACGGGGCGCGACGTGTGAGAGTTTTATTCCCCAGCACATATCCTTACCTTTAATCCTTCCTTCCTTTCCTTTTCCTTACCTTTATAAAATCCAACATCTGCTTTATGTATGCATGTCTGTCTGTCTGTCCGCTTATAACTTGAGAACCACTGAACCGATTTTAATACAGTTTGCTTCTACGGATAGCTGGGTACTTCCCATCAATTATAGGCTACTAACTATCACGCTAAATGGCTTATAAGGTTAGCAGAGAAGTCAAATATCAGAGCGGGCGGAGCCGCGGGCACAGCTAGTACATAATAAAATGTATAATACGGACCGGCGGCGCCCTGGCCGACGAACATCTGCGGCTGCACGAGCGGCCGACACTGCAGCAGCAGGCAATGCACCAGGTGCACGCTCTCTCGGTACTCACAGAACACTGCGCACACAACGTACCATTGTTAGTACAACTCGCAATTGTTTCACTATAACGAGACCCACCTGACAGCAGTAGCACAGTAGGATACCGACAGCAGCAACCTAGTAACTTCAAATGCTTCGTTCCTTTCAAAATTATTTTGTTTTATTACAAGTATTTATAAGTAATTACAAATTTATACTGTGCAGCGCCGTCACTGGATACTGGCAGTAATAAACGAATTTCCTATTCGTTTGGTTGCCACTAATTAAAAAAAGAAGAAGAAGAACTGTTCTTTTTGCAATGACAGCTGTCACACAGATTATAAGCGTATAAGCGACTATGAACTCAACATACGAGGTACACGCATCAGCTAAGGCTGGAGAAAACTTACCAATAGCTTTTGTCTCCGCACCCTTTTCCCTTGAGTCAGTAAAGTGCTTAGTTAAGATTTTTCGAAGATGATCAAACTTTGGATGTCCGAAAGTAATGTCCTTTGGAATCTGGAAAAGTAAATTCAACGATATTATGAATACAAAAATTTTCAGGCTAAGGCCGCTGTCAATAAGCGCATTTTGATTCGGACTCTTGGTTTTAAGTTCCCAGGTTCGAATCTGGCTAACGTGCATAATGAGTTTAATTTGTGCATGTTTGGAGCGGTTTGGAACCGCTGTAAACTTTCCTTGTCCCTTACTAGGTGACCAACCCAATCCACCTGGCCGAACCGGCCACAAGTTTAGTAGGACAACTACGTGCTGTCAGCTGTCAGTGTCAATAGTTACATGTCAGCTGTCAGTGTCAATAGTTACATGTCAGCGGTCAGTGTCAATAGTTTCATATCAGCTGTCAGTGTCAAAAGAGTCCATTTTATTTATAGCGCTAACAGCTTTTCCATTATGAAAGAAATCGGAGTTCATCACATTTTCACGTAAGCCGCTACGGGTCGGACAAGATTTTTGTTATTGTTGCGTTACTGTTATTATTTTTAGGATGAATAAAGAATTTTTCTTGTTCTCTTTTTTTTTACATACATACATACATACATAACACACGCTGTATCCCGACAATCAGGGTAAGCAGAGTAATCGGTGTTGTGCTATAAGGACTCTGGTAAATTACAGCACAACACCGACCACCACGTTTAGCACAGTATACGGACAAGACAACTATCAATCAAGCAGCAAGTAAGGCACGAAGAACCCACCTGCTGTATGAGTAGGTGGAAGGAATGCGCCGAGGTGAGAAGTGGCTATCCTGTCGCCCTTTAGCGCAGTATCTTGTCCTTATCCCTTAGTCGCCTCTTACGACATGCACGGGGAGAGATGCTGTGGGGTTATTCTTTTTAAGTACCGGCCCCACACCAAATATAATCATAGAGTTAAATTATACATGCTTATATACATATATACCTATGCATTCATATACCTATAAACATAAATAACTGGTATCTATCAACACTAGTTTATTCTGTATGTCTACGAACTTATAATAAATTACACTTACTTAGAACCTAAGTCTCAGATCTAAAATTTTCATCTATTTCTAATTTTTTTAACTGTTCAAAAACGAAACTGAACTAAAACTGTTAAGATGAGCGCAAAATTGATAATGTCACAACGTATATGAAACGGCTCCTTCGAGACAGATTAACATCTAGTGACGGAGCCAATGTTTGTTATGTGCCGTTTGTAGTACTGAATAAAATTTCATTTCATTTTTCATTTCATTTTTCATTTCATTTTCCATTTCATTTTTCATTTCACTTCATTTCACACAGTAATTATTAAAAAAAGCCCGCTCACTTCAGCGACAGTCCCATCTGGCAGCGTACTCCTATCCAAATTAAGCGGGTTCACACCGAGATCATCACGCAGCCTCTCTAGGAGCGCGGTGAGACGGTCGTCGCTCTGGATCCAGCTCTTCTCGGCGTGCTCGTCGAAGAAGTTGAGGAAGACGCGCGAGCCGTGCCGCGCCAGCAGCTCCAGGCCGTGGTACAGCGAGATCAGCACGGTGAAGTCCTTCATTATGTGGTTGTGCTGCGGGTGTCTGTGTGCGTGTGTGCAGTTTGATGTAAGATCTGGCAATGCTAAAACTGCCTTGCCTTATAGGAATGATTTTTAAGTTTACTCTGTTATTAATTATATTCAATTTTAAATTTTCGCATTAACAGTAGGTATGCGATGGCTGCGAAATCAGCGATGGCTGAAAAAGACCCTGACGTGACCGGACCCAAATTGTACGAAAATGTTCCCGAAGAAATAAAATCTATCTATACTAATCTAATACTAATCTAACAGTGACAATGTGTTCCAGAGTCAGCTGAAAATATTTCTTTTAGATAACTAATCAATTTTATAAATTTACAAACACACTAAGTACAGTTGGGTGGCACACCAGCACATCTTCGCTGCATTTTCGGTTGAGACGATGGGGCCATGGTCAGAGGAGGCAAAGCGGCTTACCAAAGATATTGGGATGGCCCTGTACGCTGCTTCAGGAGAACATCGTTCGCTCGAGTTCCTGAGGCAGCGTATCAGTGTGGCCATCCAACGTGGTAATGCCGCTAGCGTTCTTGGAACCGTGCCCACATCGTCTCACCTGGAGGAGGGTTACTAGTTTTCTTTTATAGGTTTATTAGTTGTTTATAGGTCTGTTATTAGGTTTTATAAGTAGGTTTATTTTATTTATTTATTTAGTTTTAGATAGTTTCATTTTAGATTTATTTTAGATTTAGTATAGTTTTTAATTTAATTTTATTATTTGTTAGTTGTATATATTTAAATGTTATAACTGAATAAAAAACATGAAACTATATTTTCAAAAAAAAATTTTTATAAATTAAATGATTTTTTTTCATATTGAAAATAAACAATATTGCTGACTTGGACGATTCAAATTAATCTTTTATATGTATAAATTTGACTGAACCCTATGTTCTTTGTACTTTATTCTCTTTTTTAAAGATAATCTTTTACTTATTATTTTTTATTAGATGTAGTATGTTATAGTTAACATAATTAAAAATTAGCATGTAAGTTATATTTAAGCATTTAAAAAAAAAGCTCTAAGATTTCTTGCCTGAATCTTCCTTATAGATTGCATTACTGAACGGGATAAAACAAAAACTATGCCGAACCATACTGAATATGCATTTATGTCTCAATGTTCCGTTTCGACCGACCTTTCATTCAGTGCGGTGGTACCAACCCGGGCGGGTTAAACCCTACCACCTAGTAATATAAGAAGGGAGTCATATCCCTTAGTCGCCTTTTACGACATACACGGGGAGAGATGCAGTGGGGCTATTCTTTTAAAGTACCGGCCTCACACGGTACTGAAATTATGGTATTATTGCCCAAACAGGGACAGCTAGCTTAGTTACACGATAGTTTAAGGTTAAGCTGTACGCCTAAGCTTCCATACTGACATAATCGAACAATAACTCATTCAAACCACTTGGCACTGGCTAAAATTTTGAATCTGTAATTTAAATTTTCACAATTTTCTACCCAATCTCTTAGTTGTCTGTAGAAAGAATTTCATCAAAATGTAATTAACTTAATATTAAAATTTACTAATACACAATTATAGACAATTTACACAGTTATTGATTACTAAGTCACCAAAAATTTTACCCTATGCCAAATGGATTAGATGTGATTATATTCGATTACGTTAGAATTGGCGCCGAGGCCACAGAATACCGTTAAGTAGACTTCTGTAAAAAATCAATGAATTGAATTCTTTAAATTCTTGAAAGCAAATTGTTTTCATTCTATTCCAGGCTATTCCCTCAAAACTAGATGTGAGTTATCAATGACAGAGTACCTGGCTGCACGGTCCCTCGCCTGGAAATCTTTGTAAAGCATGACGATGCGCCCCTTGGACAAGTTGCCCATGTTGCCGGCCAGAATGTTCAGTTGTTTCAGTCTTCGGGCGTACGTGTCCAGGATCTGAACATCATACAAATTATGTCAAGAATTTACTTATTAAAAATATTTAGTTCATTCACAACAGTTGCGTCGAAAAAAACAGGTTTAAACCTAATACGAGCATATCAATTAATCAGTTGCGTTCCAAGGGCCCCGCGCTAGACCCAATCTTTTTACACCCGATCGCCTCATTTCAAAACCACATTTGAAAATATTGATAATAGCTACTTCAATGAATTTTCATTAGTAAAACGCGCTAGAATCGCCAATTTATGGTTAAAAATTTGGCAGATGGTAAACAGTTAGAAACTGTTTACTCAATTTCAAATGTATTATTTGAACAGTTTGTTTCTTTACCTACAAACAAATCGATACCTATTTCATTTTGTATGGGGGTATTGTAAATTTTAGGTTAGAAAAATTCGGAAAAAAATTTCGAGCATGCTTATAAATAAGTAAATCCTCACCTTATTTTACATTGTTTTGTGGGTAATTTCATTGGCTATAAGTTCAAAGCCGGAAAATGTGATTGTAGCGAGCCACGTCTATGCAGCTCTCTGTCCGCAGCTCCAGGTGAGCTATCTGAAGGCTACAAGATATATATTCGGTAGTCACCTTAACGTACTGCTGTCGGAGATGGGTGAGCTCGGCCCCCAGGGGTAAGACGACGGTGCTGATCCTCTAGCTGTGGCTGTAGCGAGCCACGTCTATTCAGCTCTCCGTCCGCAGCTCCAGGTGAGCTATCTGAAGGCTACGAGATATATATTCTGTAGTCACCTCGACGTACTGCTGTCGCAGATGGGTGAGCTCGGCCCCCAGGGGTACGACGACGGTGCTGATCCTCTTGCTGTGGCTGTAGCGAGCCACGTCTATGCAGCTCTCAGTCAGCAGCTCCAGGTGAGCTATCTGAAAGCTACGAGATATATGTTCGGTAGTCACCTCGACGTACTGCTGTCGCAGATGGGTGAGCTCGGCCCCCAGGGGTACGACGACAGTGCTGATCCTCTTGCTGTGGCTGTAGCGAGCCACGTCTATGCAGCTCTCAGTCAGCAGCCCCAGGTGAGCTATCTGAAAGCTACGAGATATATGTTCGGTAGTCACCTCGACGTACTGCTGTCGCAGATGGGTGAGCTCGGCCCCCAGGGGTACGACGACGGTGCTGATCCTCTTGCTGTGGCTATAGCGAGCCATGTCTACGCAGCTCTCTGTCCGCAGCTCCAGGTGAGCTATCTGAAGGCTACGAGATATATATTCTGTAGTCACCTCGACGTACTGCTGTCGCAGATGGGTGAGCTCAGCCCCCAGGGGTACGACGACGGTGCTGATCCTCTTGCTGTGGCTGTAGCGAGCCACGTCTATGCAGCTCTCCGTCCGCAGCTCCAGGTGAGCTATCTGAAGGTTTCGTACCACCTGCCGCATTACAAACACATTTTAGAGGAAAATTTACAAGTTCGAAAGCACTCTTCTACAGAACCGGTAAATTCTGGAATGCTCTCCCTGCCCATATATTCCCCCCCAAGTACAGTCTCGGGTCCTTCTAGAAGGGTGTGAATGTCTATACGACCAAATGTCCATGGGCGTCGTTAGACCCCTTATAGGTGGCTTGTCGCCAGATGTCGAGCTTTAAATAAAGAATAAATAAAAAAAATTTAGATTTTAAAATAAAAATAAAAAATAAACCACCATCGAACACACCAGGCTCTGCTGCTCGTTCATTTAAGTAAAATAATAAAATAATAATAATAGCAACATGGTTTGCCAAATCACTCACTACAGTCATTCTAATTTACCTTTTTCCTGTCGGAATTAGGTTACACAATGTAGCTTCTCTTTTGTCAGGTTGGTTGGACACACTGAACTGAATGGAAAATTCACACACGATTATATGCAACATCCATACTCACATTGACGACATCATCAACCTTACTGCCGGGCGTGGCGGACAGAGCCAGCACCCTGTAGACGCGGTGTCCCATGTCGGCGAGCGTGGACACGATCTGGCAGTACGCGTAGTTGCCGCGCGCGCGGTGCGCCTCGTCGAACACTAGGCACCGGACGCGCTCCGCCGGGCATATACCGGACTTGAGGTCGTTGTAGATCACCTGCTGAGACAAGTTGATATTAATTATTTATTTATTTATTTCTATCTATCATCAGCTCGTATCGGTCCAATGCTGGACATAGGCCTCTCCCAAGGCACGCAACTACAGGCGGTCTTCCGCTCTTCTCATCCGTCCGCTCTCAGCTACCTTTTTTAGGTTGACTGTCCACTTAGCCGGGTTATTTATTTTTATTCTTTTTCTTTTATGGAAATTGAAAAAAAAGATTTTGAAACAAAAAAAACATTATTTTTTCCATAAAAATTTTAAATAAAAAAAAATGGAACATGGACATAAAAAATATTTTTTTTTCTTCAAATAAAAAAGTCGTAGAACAGAAGTTGTTCTATTTCACGTACAGAATCACCCCATTTCGGGTTTTACGGTTGGGGTTGCAACACCGTGTATATCTTGAACATTGGACTAAACTTGATAAAAGAATAATAATGACCTGTGGTGTAGCGAAAAACACTCGCTTCTCTTTCCAATGAATTTTCCGTGTTGCTACTTGCATGTGACCTGAAATAAATTGTTACATTACAAGAAAATAAAAAATAATATAATTTATTTATTTATTTATTTTGGACAAGCAGCCTTGGCTGACACGTCTATATCTTTTTTTTTTTTTTTTTTTTTTTTTTATGGAAACTGACACGGTTGGCTACATCACCTACAACATCCGCGATGTCAGCCCATAACACCGGGTGAACTTGGTGCCACGTCAGTACTTCCCCTCGCTCGTGCCGGCTACACTGAACTGGACGGAAAACACAAACTATTTACGTAGCCGTTTCGACCGACCTTTCATTCAGTGCGGTGGTACCAACCCGGGCAGGTTAAACCCTACCACCTAGTAATATAGGAAGGGAGTCATATCCCTTAGTCGCCTTTTACGACATACACGGGAAGAGATGCAGTGGGGCTATTCTTTTAAAGTACCGGCCCCACACGGTACAAAATTATTGATTTATCTGATTAAAAGTTGTTATTTTTATCTCTTTATTCACACGTTTTTCTTTAGAAACATATTCATTAAAATTCTATATATAGGTACATATAAGAAATAAAAAATTAATACAAACAGAATCAAACATTAAAAAAACGGCATTACCGCCGGCGGCGGGAGTAAAGCCTCCAAGCGCGCCGACGGGTGCAGGCAGACCGTGGCTACGAACCCCTCCGAGACGATGCGAGACTAGCTGGTCTTTCGGAGAATAGTTGGTCTCTCAGCATAGCCACCCATGTTAGTTTACACAAAAAAAAAAGGGCAATTGTATTTACATGTCGTCCCTCCCATGCTAAAACGACGAATGTGCAAATGTTACAAATACGTGACTATGGCATGGCTAAAATTCAAGAACTTCTAAATTATCATACAATTATTTCACAAATAATAAACATTAGTGTGTTTGGCACTTGACTTTAGCACTGGTGTTGTGACTTTGGCATTGCAAAGATTTGATAAAAATTAATGAAACTACATCAAAAGGAAATTTTCGCCAAAATTGCACATTCGTCGTTTTAGCATGGGATGGACGATGTATGAACACTGAAAAAGAAGTAGAAGAAATGGATACCGGTCATCTCGACGGTGTCGGCGCGCGGGATGGCGACCACGTTGTAGCAGGCGTCGATCTGCTGAGCGACGAGCGGCCTCGTGGGCGCAGTGAACACGATCTTGCCGAGCGGGTACCAGCGGTAGAAGTTGTACATGATCACCGCCGCTATGAACGTCTTGCCCAGCCCCGTCGGCAGGCTCACCTGCAAACATTATATTTTATTCTTCATTTGGCTCTTAAGTACTGTTAGCGCGCACGTTCGTGGCCTCTGCGGGCGGAGGCCGATAGAGCTTTAAACGATTATCCCTGTTTTGTCTTCGTATACTTCAACCACGCAATAAAACCTTATTAGATAAATAATTTAATGCCATAAATAAAAAAGAGGTTTCGTAAATGTCGTTACTTTCAGAGATTGATTCACAACACTATACATTCCATTCTCACTTTCCTGCTGGAGGCCACAAACGTACGCGCTGACTATACATACCGTTCATGCGTACCAATCGGTCCTGCAGATCTTTCCTCTACAGAACCGGTAAGCTCTAGAATGCTCTCCCTGCCCCATGTGCCTAGGTGAAGGGCAACTAGCCTGTCGCCCTAGGGCACGGCATCTCATCCTTATCCCTTAATCGCCTTTTACGACATGCACGGGGAGAGATGCAGTTGGGCTATTCTTTTCATTAAGTACCGGCCCCACACGGTACACAGGTGTAGCTGTATGCACGTAGATTTCAGAAAGCTCAGAAAATAAATTGGTGCACGTTGGCCTGAATCGAACCTCGCGGGTTGAGATAAAGAGTACAACACCAAGACGGCCAATGAAAAGACACACATGTGTCTTTTGACACACATATGGTTGCTTGTGTAAAACAAAAAATCAAAACATAAATAAAGTATACTATAATAGGTATTACTTATAGTAAGTATAGCATTGCCAGCCACAAGTCCCAAATTTATTTTCTATAGATAGCGCTACATGTGGCGCCGAGCCACCCCTAAGGTGTCTAACGACGCCCATGGACATTCGGTCGTACGTGGGGGTTGCGAATGCCATGCCGGTCTGACAGATGCCTATTCACGCCTCACTTGAAGGACCCGAGACTACTCGCAGAGAGACTCTGCACCCTTTTGTTGTTGGACATTGGACTTTTTTTTTTATGGAAATTGACACAGTTGGCTACATCACTTACAACATCCGTGATGTCAGCCCATAACACCGGGTGAACTAGGTGCCATGTCAGTGCTTCCCCCTTTGATCGTGCCGGCTACACTGAACTGGTCGGAAAACACAAACTATTTACATAGCCGTTTGAACCGACGTTTTTCATTCAGTACCACCAAGTATGTAGAACCAGTCCACAAATCTGCTGGCATGGCGGCGCCTCACTGAGAGTGGTTTCATGAGGAGATATGATTTTTATTACTCTGTGGACTGCACCATAATCCGGCACAGCCACCAATGTTGGTTTAAATAAAATAAAACACCGGCCAAGTGCGAGTCGAACTCGCGCACCGAGGTTCCCTTATCGCCATGTCATGGCTAGCGCCACTCACGCCATCTATGGCGTGTTATGAAATGCTTCATATTAGTTAAATGTCATTAGTTAAAATGCTTCACACTCTATTCGGTAGATGGCACGCGCGCATACACTTTTTGGTTTCTTCTATGGGAACCCCGTAATTTTTTTACTTTTTATTATTTTTATTATTTGCTGTTATATCGGCCATAATAACACATATTCTGTGAAAATTTCAATGGGCTACCTATTACGGTTCAAGAGATACAGCCCTCGGACAGACGGACGGACGGACAGACAGACAGACGGCGTAGGCTTAGTAATAGGTTTCCGTACCGGATACGGAAACCTAAAAAGGTACTTACCAGAGTATTCTGCAGAATGGTGGCTCTGATGATGTTGAACTGGTAGTCGCGCACGGGATAGTTGGTGGGGTAGATCCATGTGCGTCCGCTCAGCCGGTCGAAGCCGCTGATCTCTTCGTCGCAGCAGAGGGCACTGTTAACAAGCCGGGCAGACACGTTCATTTATAGATAGATAAAAAATAATTTATTGCACCAAGAATTCAACAGTAACAATCACATTAGAACATTTACATAATGTGGATGTATCCCTTACAGAGATTTCTTATAGCCAACCTTATATAAGGTGCTTCGTTAGTCATGTCAAAAATTTCGGGAGGGTTACATACACACTCAAATAAACACTTTACGTAAAAAAACATATGTTTATAGGAGCATTTTTTCTCTCCTAACAAAAAAATATAATGAAATAAGTAGCTGTAAAAACCAATCATAGTGACTCTGTGACTTACTTACAACAAAAAGCTTTTCTGCATTTGAACATAGTACGGTCAATTACCCCGTACAGTTACCTACTGTTAGACACAGGTTAATGTTTAGGTAGCAAACATGTTTTGTTAAATTTCTTGGAAAGTAATGCTAAAAACACATAATTTTTTTTGCGTAACGTGTTTGTTTGAGTGTGTATGTAAGCCTCCCGAAATTTTTGACATGACTAACGAAGCACCTTATATAATAAAACATATCTAAACTTTTTGTTTTCATTCCAAATTGTGAGTTGAACATTGCACGAATTTTCTTTTTCGATTTCACACACTCGTGAATGGATAAAAACTTCCAATAATAACATTTTCACTTCAGAAATGCTTTATTCTTTCGAATTTATGCACAAACAACAAACGAATGACCAAAAACACCAATAATAATCTTTATCTTCAAGCGGCGGGTGGCCGAGTGGTTTGGGCATCGGCTTCTCATGCGAGAGGTCCGCGGTTCGAATCCGGTCGGCGTGTACCAATGATTTTTTTTTCTGATGAAAAAATTTACGTGCACACCTACACCTGCTGCCTCACCGTTTAGAACCGGTGTAAAACTGTAGGTCCCTTCCCTTGCCCCTTACTAGGTGGTAGGCTCAAATTGTAGCCGACTGGATTGGTACCACCGTACTGGATGTAAAATGGCCGCATAGCAGCCTCGGTTGTGTTCTCCTCTAGTCCAGTATCTAGTCTAGCCAGCGATCCAGGGAAGCCTCGGGTATGGCACCTACCTTCTCGGAGGTGATATTGGCTGGTCGGAGCGTGCGCTTTGGCCCCTCGACTCAGCCATCCATACCAGATTACATAAAAAAAAATTATAGTATTAATTTGCGGCGGTGGCGGCTCGCCGAATTCAACCTGCTATAATTATTTTTTATTGAAAATGGGTCCTAAACAGCCTTCCGAGATTGAATTCACGCACGAAAATGCGTGCATCATCAAGTCTCAAAAATAACTTAAAAGATAGCACATTTTTAGTGAATCAAATCAAGTAGGGAATATCTTCACTTTATTTTAGCAGTATAATTGAGCCTCCAATTGCGTGCCAGAATTCTTTCGTCCCGTCGACGCCTGAGCGATTAATGGTAATATCCAATTCCATTAGACGTCATTGTAATGGCATTTGGTAATAATCGTTATCAGTGTTGTGTTGCAAGCCCTTAAAAGCTAGGTATAAGCATTATCAGACAGCAATTAACCCTTCGGCTCCCGCAAACCCCGCGCGGTTGACTACCGTTGACTCCCAGGCGTTTTCGCCGCGCGCAAAAACGCAAAATTTTGGCGCGCGCGCTCCCGCACAAATTCGAATATCCCGCCTCAATCGAACGATCCATCAATAATCTGTTATCTGTAATCTGCGTACTAAAATTGCGCATTTAGTGATACCAAACACTTCAGGATTCACTTATTTAGAAGCACAGACCGATTTTTTAAACTCCAGGCAAAACAAAACACACTCGACATTTTTTTCCGATTTTTTCTGACCAAAACTGTATAATTTCCATAGACGAGTCATACCTCTAAATAAAGCTAATAAGACGTACTCTCGAATACGGGTACACGAAATACGGTACAAGATCTGTGTATTCCAGTGTCTGTGGAAATGTCAGTTGGCTTGGGAGCCTTTTTTTTTTTTGACATTTTCAAAAAATATTTTCTGTGTGAAGGTGAAGTGTTGCCCCCAGTCTGTTTGATAATAGTTCTAGTACTTTTAACCAAGAAGTGATACCAGTAATCAGTTCTTTGGTCGAAAATTGGTAGAATTAGTGATGAATTAAATAATGAGCCGCGCGCCGCCGCGCCGCGCCGAACCCCGCGCGGGGTTTGGAGGAGCCGACGGACGCGCGCCTAACAAACCCCGCGCGGGGTTTTGAGGAGCCGAAGGGTTAAGCCACGAAGATAGTTTACCGAACTAATGCATGACCTGGTGGAAGAACTGCGTCAAGGTGACAATAAGATAGTTGCTAGGCTGTCGACCTTTAGCATGGCATCTTTTCCCTATCCCTTAGTAAACGCTCCTGTAACTTTTGACCGTGTTGTGGATAGGTATGTAAGTTGATTTAATTTTATTAGCTGCCCGGATATGACGACAAGCACTGCAGTGGAGAATAGCAATGTTATTAAACTGCTGGCTCCCAACTGCTCAGCGAGGAGCAGGTATTTTTTATCTCATAATTCATTCATAGTTAAATAAACCGCTGGCTGTCTTTGAAGAATTTGCTGTTTTTTTATCTCATCCGAGTCCGCCGGAAGTTTCACCTGTTACAACCCTCATTTTTGCTTCGCGCAGTGGCACAATAAACATTAAATGATGTGCCCTGCACAATCGGTTATTATCACTTTTACACAATATCATAATGATGTCTGTCATCACTGGCGGCTGGTCCTAAAGTGCGCTCGTGCGGCGCACTACCATACAACGAGAAGTCTTCACTTCACTCAAAATAAATAATATCTTACAACATACCTACATTAAAACCATAAAGATCGTACTCCAAATAAATACGAATGTGAATTCAACCTTATTTTATAGATCACAAGGCACTTTTTTGCGAGTAAGCGCGCCCCCCGTGCGGAATCGAAAACGCACGCGCGTCTCCGATACTGAATGTATGGGGATCGACAAAACACCGCTGGCGCGTGAGACAAAAGATACTTCATGGAAACAGTATGGGCCGAAATGGAGTTCTGCGTGCAGCGCACGAGCGCTAAATAAGTACGCTATATCGTGAAAAGCCGCGCGTGCGATACGTCGCGAGTGATTCGTTTTGCACGAGTCCGTCTACCTAGAGTCAGCGCGCTGTCATGTGATGTCACATACCCGTTAGCACGCGAATATTTAAAATGGGATATGGTTAGGTTTTGTGCTTTCTGTCACGTGATACTGTGAATTAAATTGAGTGTCTTGAGAATATTCATACTAGGTACGTACATAATAAAATGCAGGCGTTTGAACAGGCCTTTAAAAATTCGGAAGTCGCAATCTTAAAATAACATGACGGGAATATGTTGGGAAATTTAGTATAAGTAATTTAAGTAGGTAGGTACATTTTTACACGCGCACTACCGGTCACTGAAGTCACCAGCCGCCACTGTCTGTCATACTTATCAGAATTTAATTAACTAATTGTTTTATAGTTCCAGTAAGTTGAAGATATCAACATTGTTATGGCTGTTTCAGATGATATATATAAGGCTTTGATCTTGTTGCTACTTACATTCAGTTTCAAAGTATAGTGCTACTTGTTCAAGATGGAGATTATTAAACTGTCAATTTTGTTGGCTGCCGCGGTGTGTGTCAGCGCACGGGTGTTTCGCCTTCGATTGAGCGATGATCAGGCCAGTTACGCCGACGTCATGCACTCACTCCACGTGATCGACTTCAACCTCAACGAAAAAGAGCTAGAGACCCTCGCCAAGTATTACCAGGAGAGAACGAAAACAACTCCCGAAGAGATGGCGGCTCTCATAAAATCAGAGAAGTACGAAGAGGATGTCTTGCGAATGATCACTTCTGCAAAGTTGCAAGGCGACGTAGCTGAATTTACAAATTACAAAGTCAATACGTTTATGCTGGCCATTAACTACGACCTGACAGCTCAAATTTTGAATCCAGAGTACGAGGAAAACACCTTCACCATCCTCATCAAGAAGAATTATTACTCATACACTAAAGTAGAAAGGGAGGTTCTGGATATGATATCGAAGCGTTGGGCGCCAGACGTCGCCGGAAACGGGGTCTCGCTTCCAGAAGGTGGACTGAGGAATTTCTACGACGGTACCGCAGAAGAGTTGCATCACAGAAAATTGGGAGTCCTTCAGATCAACGCTGATCTCGACAGATTTGTGCTCCACACATTGAGAGAGGGTAAATTCCAGTTCGAATCTAGTTTTCCACAGTTTTCAACATACCTTGTAGAGGACTATAAGCGAAATGACAAGAGATTCAAAAGAGGATAATTCGAGCGAAGCAGAATAAAAATTGTGTCTTTATTTCTCTTTACTTTAATATAAATGTATCTAAAGCAATAGATTTTGGAATTACAATGTGTTTCTGAAAAAAAAAACTGTTACTTTTAATACACATAGGTATGTCCCTACATCAACTTTACAACAAACTGTTGAATATAGGTAATGAAGTTAGCACTCTGCCTAGTCGCACTAGGCAGAGTGCTCATGAAGATGGGTCATACGCTTGGCCCAAAACATAGAGCCACATAGATGGGAGTGGAACCGTGAATAAAGCTGATTTGATTTAAAACAATGTATACAGTGTCTTCCATCGAGAAGTTTTCTACAAAATTTGCAGCACTCTGGAGCCACTCCGATGTGCTGGTGATTATGGGCGCGGTGTGCTGCATCGTGCGCTGTGCCAGTCTACGCCGACGAAGCGATTGTTTTTGTGGCTCAAAGCGCCGCTGAGTTTTTTAGTCGTTTTAAAATATAATAATTATATTTTGAAATACCACGTGGCAGGTTAAAAATATGTTTTGCAGGAGATGCGTAGTTTCCTGGAAAAAAAAATATAAAGAAAAAGATTTTCCATACAAAATTAAAAAAAAATTGTTTTTAAAACACCAAAACATTGATTTTGAACAGAAATGTAAGCAAAAACTACATGGGCCGCCTCATTAGTCAGTCAAACAGTCAGTGAGCGTGTAAGCGTCCACTGCTGGACATACAGTCCTCCCGGCCTTCAGCGATACGGAACCACTGATTTCCGCCAGCGTACTTGATGTCGTCGTCCCACCTGGCGGGTGGTCTTCCCACACTCCGATTTCCTGTCCACGGCCGCTAGTGTAGGACACGGTTACTCCAACGGTCATCGTCTCTTCGGCTAACGTGCCCAGCCCACTGCCACTTGAGCTTAGCCACCCGGTGTCCAATATCGACTACTTTGGTGCGTCGGCGGTTTGCCTCGTTACGCCTCATTAGGTTAGGGTTAATTTATAGAAGACTTTTTTACGGAGCGTAGCGAAGCATCTTCTATAAATTTAACCTGATTATTTTTTAACCACCAAAACATTCACCCACGCGATCAGTGATCACCCTCCCCTCTCCTTACCACTCAATCCTCCCTTCCCCTCTCCTCTCCGGCAGAGGGGGAGGGGGTAAATCAATAACTCTCCCGCGCCCCTTTGTCCCTCCATTCCACATTCCTCTCCCCCTACCAGACCTACCCATTATAAAGTCTCACCCTAGAAAAAAATCTAAAAGATATCAGGCATGTTTTGTTTTTCCTGGAATTCAGAACATTCGTCTTATATTAAAATTCTAAATAAGTGAATCCTCACTTGTTTTACTTAGTTTTGTGGATAATTTCATCAATACTAATAATAAATCTGTACGGGATGGTCATGGTACTCCATGACCATCCCGTACAGATTTATTATTTACTTTGTTTTATGAGATAACTAAATTTACGATTTTTAGAAATCTTTTCTGTATGTATGCGTGTTCATAACTCGTAAACCGATCATCCGAATTCGATGAAACTTAGTACAAGCACATTTGAATATACAGGACACAGGATATGATAAATAAAATTCAGTTCTGGTTACGCTAAGATGTGGCTCTCATACAAACCGAATTGTTCCGCCCGCCGAAATAAAGGTAGGTACGGTAGCGGTATACAAATTTGACGTGCACGATGCCGCGGGCGAAATCTAGTTGCCTATTAACCCTTCGAGTCTCAAGTGGAGCGCGCGCTCCCGTTTTCGTCGCCTACCCTTGGCTCCCAAGTGGAGCGCGCACTCCACTTATTGCGCGCCGCTAGTTTTAATTCAGTATCTAATTCTACCAATTTTCTAACAAAACACTCAATACTGGTATCATTTCTTGGTTAAAACTTACTAATAACTATTCTCAGACACGACTGGGCACACAATAACCTTCACACAGAAAAAAAATAATGAAGTTGACAGAAAATAAAATGTCACTTTTGGCAGCTGACATTTCCACTGACCCTGGAATAGACAAAGATTGTACCCGTAAACGTATTTCGGTATTTGATAGTTCGTTTCAATGCGCTTATTTCGGTATACCATATGTAAGACGAAATTGTACAGTTTTGGTCAGAAAAATAAAAAAAAAAATTCGAGTGTGTTTTTTTTTGCCTGGAGTTCAAAAAATCGGTCTGTGCTTCTAAATAAGTGAATCCTGAAGAGTTTGGTATCACTGAACGCGTAATTTCAGTACAAACAAGACAGAATAACGAATATTGATGGATCGATCGATTGAGGCGGGATATTCGAATTTGTGTGGGAGCGCGCGCGCCAAAATTTTGCGTTTTTGAGCGCCGCCAAAAGGGCCTGGGAGCCAAGGGGAGGTAGGACTATTTTGAGTCAAAGGGACTCAAAGGGTTAAGTAAGAATAAAGTTTGTTTATCTGACTTCATTATTTTACGAAATATGAGTTGATGTGCGCGTGCGCATGGAGCACGGCGAAAAATCTCCGCGCGGCGAAAATCGCCTGGGATTCGAGCGGGGTAGCATGTTTTTAGTGTGAGGCTCAATGGATTAATCTGTGATAGGTTAGAAAGGCTTCTACGTATAGGGTTGCCATCCGTCCAGGTTTCCCCGGACATGGTCAGGGTTTTTAGGGTGTCCGGGGAAGTCCGGGCGGGTTTTTTAATGGTCCTAGGTTTTTAAATACCGCGCCAAATGTCCGTTTCTCGGGTCTCGGCTCGGCGAACCCATGCTAGTTTCTCTTCCATACAATGCTAAGAAAATTAAGTATTACATTTTTATGTTGTGTCCGGGTTTTTGTCCAAAATGTCAGGGGTTTTAGATTTTCTTGTCCTAGTTTTACCAAAATGGACATGGCAACCCTATCTACGTATATAGTCAAGGAGGCTCACCTAACGTTGAGTGCGCTAACATCTGCGGAGCGATCGACGCGCGAGTGCGGGCTCTTCGCCGCTGCACTGATGTTGGCGAAGAATGAAGAATCATCGAAGAGTGCGGACGTTTCCCGCGTTGACACATCTTCCCTGCTGGTACCGACAGTGCTCGCTTTCGGACCGGCAGGATTCATTCTGAATTTCACTACATCTTACTTTATAAACTTGTAAATACTGTTTATACAACCTCACTTCAATGAACGACAAATGCGGTAGTGAATTTGCTATTTATTTCAGCATCACTCACACTCTCACCAAAACTCTTACCACACCACCACAGACTATTTATGGAAAAAATATTTTCAGACGGACATCTCTGGTACATTTGGCATATGTAAGCCTTACAGACCGACCAAGTTATCTGTGAACTGAGTGGTGCGCTGCCATCGTTGCATGGTTGTCAGAGAGACTGAGAACTCGAATTTGACACGCTTTGACACTTAGGAGAGAGAGAGAGACAGACCTGTAGTTACTGATCTGACCACTTCACAGATAACTTGGTAGGTCTGTACAAGAAATCTAGAGCAAATCAGATGACAGTTTTTTTTTCTTAAATGTAGCTATGCAAGCATCCTCTATTTTACACTGTTCTGGGAACGGTTCTAAAGTACCAGGGCAACAGAAATTGATAGCAGATTTCCATAATTTTATATAAGTTAATCGCTGTTATAAATCGATTAAATGAAATATTATTCAAATTGTCGAACTTTCTGTTTTAGTAATAAAGACAGTCTTGGGATATCAAATAAAGATAGATTTAAAGATTGATTTTTTTCTATTCAGTTCATCAGACAACAGACAATCAGTCGGATGACTTTTATTTTATTAGAGCTGATGTGTAGATAGAAATTCTTTATGGCTTCAAAACATTTATTATTATAACAAATTATATTTCGCAGCGCGTGGCCGACTGGTCTGGGCGTCGCGTCGGCTTCTCTTGCGAGAGGTCCGAAGTTCGAAGCCGGTCGGCGTGTACCAATGAGTTTTACTGTAGGTTCCTTCCCTTGCCCCTTCTAGGTGGTAGGCTCAAATTGTAGGCGACTGGATTGGTACCACCGCACTGGATGTAATATAGTCGCATAGCAGCCTACGCTGTGTTCTCGACATTGGTACGACGCTAGTAGTATTATATTCTTTGTTGGTACGCGCACTCTGTACGAAAACTAACACCTAACACCAGACTGACGACTGACGTGCCACACACACGTACGAATGTGTGCGTCGGCCGGCGTAGTGAGTACGCGCCCACGTCCGCTGACGTCGCAGACGTGTGCGTCGGCCCAATGAGTTCATCCAAACTCATTGGGCCCCAGATTCGCCCAGATTCGCGTGTGTACGTGTGTCGCGTACGTGGGTCCAATGAGTTTCTAGCTTTAATTTCACTTTTTTTTTTATTGACATCGCGACATGTGGCGCCGAGCCACCCATAAGGTGTATAACGACGCCCATGGACATTCGGTCGTATGCGGGAGTTGCGAATGCCATGCCGGCCTGACAGGTGCCCATTCACTCCCCTCTTGAATGACCCGAGACTGTACTTGGGGGGAAATATATGAGCAGGGAGAGCGTTCCAGAGTTTACCGGTTCTGTAGAGGAAAGATCTGCAGAATCGATTGGTACGCATCCGCGGTAAGTCCAGCGTGTAGGGATGCAATCCCTGCCCAGTGCGCGTGGTGCGAAGTTGGAAAGGGGACGGCGGGATCGCATTAAACAGCTCCTCCGAGTACTCCCCATGGAATAAGCGATAGAACACACATAGGGAGACGACATCCCTATGGTGTTGCAGTGGTTCTAGATCGCAGGACACTTCGGGGTCACCCACTAGTCACACGGCTCGACGCTGGATTGAGTCCAGAGGCGCAAGCTGGTATTTGACAGAGCCATCCCACAGGTGCGAGCAGTACTCCAAGCACGACCTGATCTGATCCTGATTTATACATAAGCAGCTTTTGGTCCAGCGGGAAGTACCGTCGCACCTTATTGAGTACGCCCAGCTTTTTAGAGCCAGCTTGGCCTTCCCCTCGATATGGCGATGAAAGTTCAGGTCGTGCGACAGTTCGACTCCGAGGACCCCGAGGTGTTCGCTTAATTTAAGCGACTTGCCTTGGAATGAAGGAGCCGATGTGAACGCCGCTCTCTTCGCACTGAACGCGCAAATTTGTGTCTTGGAAGCGTTGAACTCGACTAAATTACTACGGCCCCATTCGGAAATAGAGCCGAGTGTGTGTTCAAGCTCAGACACAAGTCTTCGCCTCTTCTCATCCACAACATCCCGACTGGCTGAAGGATGACTGGTGCAGGATCCGTGTGCCGTACTGTCATCTGCATAACGACGTATGTTGCCCAGAGACAGCATATCATTGATGTGCAGATGAAACAGCGTGGGTGACAACACAGATCCTTGTGGTACGCCGGCGTTCACTGACATGGCGTCCGACGAGCAACCGTCCACTAGGACCTGAATGCTACGCCCATGTGGGAAGTCGGCGACTCAGTCACAGAGGCCAGAAGGAAGTCCGTAAGCCGGCAATTTGCCCAAGAGCGACTTGTGCCAAACCCGGTCAAATGCCTTGGCAATATCAAGGCCAATTGCCAAGGATTCACCATGACCTTAAAGCGATTCCCCCCAGAGGTGAGTGACGTACGCTAGGAGATCACCAGCAGATCGTTTTGGCCGGAAGCCGTATCGCCGATCGCTGATGAGGTCATTCGTCTTTACGTACTTCAAGAGCTGCGCATTGATAAATGCGCTCCATCACCTTACAGAGAAGGGAGGTTATCGCTTTAGGTCGGTAGTTTGACGGGTTTGAGCGGTCACCCTTTTTGGAGACCGCTTGCACAAACGCAGATTTCCAGGCCGCCGGCACCCGGCCATTGGAGTAGGAGAGACGGAAAAGGCGCGTAAGCACTGAAGCCAGCTCGGGAGCACACTTTTTTAACACCAATGCAGGAATCCTATCCGGCCCACTCGCTTTCCTGACGTCTAGGGGAGAGAAGCTCCGCCCGTAAAGTCCGTTGTCGAAACTGCACTTCCGGCATGGAGTTCTCACACCTAGGTATGGTTAGGGGAGTGGCACCCCCAACGTCCAGGTTGGAGTTCCCCGCAAAGAGAGATACCAGTAAGTCGGCTTTCTCCTTTGCGGAGTGGGCATGTGGCCAACTTGAAATGGGCGAGCCAACTTGAGCTGTTTTCTAAACAGTGCGTTTGGAACTTTGTCGAACTATTTTTTGCGTATTTTCTTTGGAACGAGACATCTGCTCCGTTAATCTGTGCTATAGGGAAAAAATGTCAGCCGGACAACCTTGCAACCATATCAACAGCACATTATGACCATGCAAGCTCTCAACAAGACACTGGCCAAAATGTCAAAGACAACTGCCAATAAATAAATAATTTTATTAAATATGCTCTCAACATGATTACATGACACTGGCCAAAATGTCAATAGACAGGCAAGACAACAGCTAAAGAAAAAAAAACAGAATATCTTTGACGGCGGTCGCCAGAGGGAGGTCTACGGACGGGAAACGTCATGCAATTTGCTAACCACAGAGTATAACATCATTGAGTTTCATAGGGTTAAATTCCGATACACACCAGCCGTGCACACCACAAGCCGTCAGTCTGTGTCTGTGAGTGAAACATGAAACAAATGTCAATGTCAGTCAACCCAACCCGAGCCCGTCAAGAAAGAAAGGATCAGGGGCGTTATTTCTCATCTCTGTCTGTCTGAGTAGTTCGATCTACGGTTTGATCATAAATCATAAATATTATCTGCGGGTGCAGTGGTAGAATCCCTAATCTATTTGCACGGCAAGTTCCTATCATATCCTAAGTAACACCGAATGGCGTGGCGATGGGCGGGCGGGCGTGCTGAACGGAGAGAGAAGGCAAGAGTCGGGCCGCTCGGGCCTTTCGGGACTCACTTCGTAATACCAATTTTCTGGCTGGTAATGACGTTTTTCCACGGACAAAAATTAAAGGACATTGGTTGGTACCTTTTTGACCCGCTTATTGAAAAGTAGCGGACACAAATGAAACCTAATAAAGTTAAGTACATACTGAAAACCTTCTCGGTGAAAGTAAGTAACTAAGGGCGAGGCCGAAGGCCGAGCTGCGTTCTAAGACTTTTTTTATGGAAACTGACACGGTTGGCTACATCACCTACAACATCCGTGATGTCAGCCCATACACCGGGTGAACTTGGTGCCACGTCAGCGCTTCCCTTCGGTCGTGCCGGCTACACTGAACTGGACGGAAAACACGAACTATTTACATAGCCGTTTCGACCGACATTTCATTCAGTGCGGTGGTACCAACCCGGGGGAACCAACCGAAGGGAGTCATATCCCTTAGTCGCCATTTACGACATACACGGGGAAAGATGTAGTCTATTCTTTTAAGTACCGGCCCCACACGGTACAGAATTTTAATACTGATGAATGGAGCGCTGGCGACAGCGCGGCACGGCGAGGGGAGAGGAAGGGTCAGAGGAACAAAAACGGTTTCGAGCGTTGCCAGATCTAGAGGTTTTCCGCTAAAACTAAAGGTTTTCTGACTGTCTGAAGGGTTTTTGAAGGTAAATATTTTATACTTACAATCTGAAGGTTTTCTAGAGGTTTTTGCGAACTTTGACTATCTTACTAAAACAATTCTTAATTTCGCTGAATTTGATTTTCGCTGAACGCTAGAAACAGACTACTTGTTCAAAATACTGAGAAAATACTGCTCATTCGAAATTGCTTGCAAAACCTTAGAAAGGAAACTTGTGTAACCTTCCAAGTCCAACCCAGTGAGCGCATGCTCAAGAATTTTGTAAGTAAAACAATTTATGCTTCAGATATTGATTTCGTACCTATAGATGATTAAACGTAGGTACTTATGCTGAAAAAATTAACATTTGTTTAAAAATATTATTGACTTTTAATTGCGCGTGACTGTGTTTTGCGCACATATTTCCTTCAAAAATATATATTTTTAATTTAGAGGTTTATTTTTTGGTAAACATGGAAAACTGAAGGTTTTTTCAATTAATCTAGAGGTAATTTCGAAACCCGCTCTGGCAACTCCTATCTGCGCGCGCGCATCGCTCAAACTCAAACTCCTTGCTTGCTTGCTTCACAGATTGCTTGCTTGAGTCCTTCGTCATTTGGCGTCTTCATGTTTGTCGTCGCGATCGAGATCTGTGCACTCCTCGTGTTATTCATTATTACCGACCGTCTTTGTTTTCTGGATTCAATTAATATTTTGTTGACGACATGGAAAGACGACGTTATGTTGTTTGTGATCGATTTGTGCTGTGTTGCGTGCGAGGCGACCACAGGCCGAGTGTTTCCACGGTGAACGCCAGAAATTCAAAGTGGTCTACAAGGCCTGATTACTTTACTTTTTTAAGGTTTTACATGAATGATTTTTTGAAGACATGTAGCGAAATGATCGATTTTTTGACCTTGAACTTGAAATCTTGATTAGGGCGACTTTACTTCCAAACTATCTGGCAACACTGCTACAGTGACGCTGGAGTTGTCTGTCACTCTCACTTGTGAGTTGTGGTTGTGTGTGTGTGCGTGAGCGTTATATGAATCTTCCCTTCGCCGTTATGTTGGCTCCACTGTCTATCTGTCAAAACAGCGTTTAGGGTTGCTATGTGTACAGATTTACCCGTAATTATCAGTATTTACCGTATTTATTATACGGTAAATAAATACCTATTACATTATTAGGTAATATAATCTTCACAATCTGGCAACAGGAATTTAAGCACTGACAGTGACACTGGCAGTGGAGCCAACATAACGGCGAAGGGAAGAAAGAACTAAACTACACCAAAGAAAGAATATATTAATAATTAATTTATTACCTTGATAATTAGGTATTACCTAGGGCGTTCGTTCGGTTGCTTCGCTGTGTTTTTCTCAATATTCTATTTCGACGAACTTGGCTATTCAAACTGTTTCGGACTTGCATTGTGATCTGGATCTTGGTGTGATTTGGAACGACGCCCTTCAGCTACGAATCCCGGCGGACTCGGTTATTTTTTGAAAACTACCAAATTTTTACACGGTAAGTATAATGTTAGGGTGCGTTGCTGTATAACCCTCCTTTTTTAGAAGATTACGGTGAATGTTTTGGTGGTTTAAAAAAAAAATAAGAATAAAAATAAAAAATGTATTTTGTATGAAATTTTTTTTTTTTCATACAAAATAATTTTTTTTTCAAAATTTCAAATTTTTTTTTCCCGTAACTACGCATTTCCGGCTAACAATTCTTTCACTATAATTCATCTTTTATCTAGGCCTACACAATAAGCATACCAGCAATATTCGATCTAACCCCCGCTAATCTAATACTCACCCGAGGTCGGGACTAGCGAGTGGCCACTCTAAATTTCCCGCGCATGCTTCACGTTTCGGCTCGCATCAAGCCCTCGTCAGCTAGTCTGCGTTGACTAGCACATTATTTTATTTATCTGTGTTGACTAGGACGCGGGGAAACCACCTTACGTTTGGTTAATTACGTCGATAATTTCGTGTAGGCATTTTTTGTTTTTTTATTTTTACCTCCTGTCATGGTTACAATAATAACATTTCAACAAGCCAGTTTTCTCAGTGCTATGTGACGTTTGCATTAGTGGTATTGTAAAATTGTAATAATACACACATTCTCAGATTTTTTTAATTCATACTTTTTTTATTTTTTTCCTTTATAGTAATTTTACTCATTATTAAAAAAACCAACAAACGACATTGTTGGTAAGGAACCAAATTTTATGTTGGTATTTTTTTTATTTTCTCAATGTGTGCCAATTGGTCAGTTTTGAACTTTCTTTGCCGCACTTTGTATATGTTTTTGCATATTTGGCGTTTATACTTAACTGTCTTTCATAGAAAACCAAACGGGATACGACAGAGCGTAACTGGAACGGGTAGAACAAATGCACTCATGCTTAGTATCCTATACTATTTAACAAGCAATATTTGTTTATTTGTTTGTGATCGCGTTCACGAAAAGGATTTTGATAAAATTTACAATATAGGGGTATTCGATGACGAAAAATCGATCTAGCTGGGTCTCATCTCTGGGAAAAGTAGTTTTCTCCGTGGTTTTACGCACAAAGCAATAAATTTGACTTGCCCGTGCAATATGATTGGTAAATTCGCCATTGAGATCATCTTCTCAATAGCCCAATGGCTATGAGCGTAGGTCTACCACGCAGGAGTGTGCGAGTTTGATTCTGTGGTCAGACGACAATTGTTTTTTGTATTTTTTTTTTGTATTAATACTTTATTATACGAGCATAATTCTTTCCAGGTTTCATTCTTTGTCAACTGTGCATTCCTCAAGAGTTCAACAATAGCAACTATGGCGGAATATGCTCAAAAAGAAGATATAGCTCGATCTTGGGTAAGAGGTCACCCAGAACTGTATTACGACGCGTCAAGCAGAATTATAGTGTGTACAAAATGTGAAGTCCATTTGAAAGCAAAAAAAAACATTTTCGATAGACACCTGAAATCTCAAAGACATCAAGGGACGCAAACAGCACCCACCGATTTTTACTTCGATCTTATACATTTTCTTATTATTTGTAATATACCGTGGATACAAGTTGAAAACCCAGCGTTTAGAAGTTTTTTCGAAAAATACATTTGCAAATGTAAGCAACAGGATCGAAGCATTCCTGGTGAATCTGTTTTAAGAAAGACATATTTGGATAATTTTTTTCAAACTCAAATAAAAAGTATTCGTAGTGATGTTCAAAACAAGAAATTGTGGATATCATTGGATGAAACGACTGACTTTCTCGGCCGATATGTAGTGAATTTCTTAGTGAAACCTTTAGATGAAAACGTATTAGGACCAATTTACTTGTTATCTTGTAAAACTCTAGATGCGGTAAATGGTCAGTCTATTGCTCAATTTGTAATAGAGTGTCTAAAAAAGTTATGGGGAGATCAATTTCAAAGTAATACAAGCAATGTTTTGATGTTGTGTACCGATAGTGTTGCCTATATGTTACTTGCTGGAAAAATTTTAAAACATAGTTTTCCTAACATGAAACACATTACTTGTTTGGCCCATGCCTTACATAAGCTAACTGAAACTATAAAATTAAACTATAGTGATGTAGATACTTTAATCAACAATGTGAAAAAAATATTTTTGAAGGCTCCTAATAGGGTTAAAATATTAAAAAACAAATATCCAAATTTACCTCTGCCCCCACAGCCAGTAATTACCAGGTCGGACACCTGGTTAGAGGAGGCATTTTACTATGCAAACAATTTAGAAAAAATTGCAGATGTTGTAGGTTGTTTAGACAGCAATGAAGCAGTATCAATTAGAAATGTTAAAAACATACTCAATAAATCCAATTTAAAAGATGATTTGGATTATATTAATGACCATTTCATAATAATTCACATAGCTATTAAAAAATTAGAAAAACAAGATCTTACAATTTCACAGAGCTTAGAAATATTTGACGAAGTAAGAACGTTGGTGCAATGGACAGAAAACAATATATTAATTAACAAAATGGAAAAAATAATGGACAGAAATCCTGATTTAGATGTGCTTAGGGACATGTGCGAAAAAATATCTGAAGCAAGTGGCACAAATATTTATAAATTCGCGCCACTTACTTCGGTCGATGTTGAAAGATCCTTTTCTAGCTATAAATGGATCCTTAATCTTAAAAGGAATAGATTAACCAGCGAAAATCTCGAGAAAATCATGATTATTTATTACAATAATCGGCATTACTCTGAATTTTCGACCAAAGATCCACAATCTGAGGAATCTGAAGCAGATGCATCATGTTCAAGACAAATAGAAATCGAAATTTTAACAGAATCTTTCTATGATCAAAATGTAGTAAAATTGGAAAGTGACTCAGATTAAAGTGTTACAGGTTTTGATCATTGAAATCTGATTTGGTTGTATCAATTTGTTTTTAACACAAAGCAGTTGCATCGACTGGGATCGCGTTATTTGTGAACAAAAAAAAAACCATAATGTCATGTTCAGCCGTAGATTGAGCATTGAACTCCTCGGCCGCGTTCACCAAGGAAATTCCTCAGATCGTAATTCAGGACCTTTTTTTTGTAAGATAATATCGAGGGTTTAGAATATAAAGTCACTAAGCGCGTCTTGCACCAACACGAGTTTAAAGTTAAGTAGCGAGTTATGGATTTAAACGCGGTTCACACATACAACGGGTGCTAGTTTAACGAGTTAAACTGGTTTATATATTAAATTTGTGTTGGTGCAAGTGGGCCTAAGTGACAAAATCAAAATTGTGCAGGGGAGCTGTTTAAAGATTTCATAAATTTTGAAAAATCATAACTTATTTGTCATACATAAGTGATATTGAAGTGGATTTTATTTATAAAATCTCTATATCAATCAGGCTTTTGATTGCGGTATTTATCTATTTAATTTTTATGACCGGTTGGTGCAAAAAAAATTAAAATACCAAAGTAATGAGTTTATAGTTTTATCTGTGTTATTATGAAAAGAGTAATTTAATGATTTTATAACTAAAATACAAAAACATTAATCATTAATCATCATTAATTAAAAAAAAAAATTTACCAAAATGATTTTCTTCTTCAAATAATAAACATTCTTTTCATGTACATTTTATATTAAATGTCAAAACAGAAATTTTCTCAAAACATAATGAAATTGCACTTAATGATTTTATAAACCAACTGAAATTTAAAGAAGAATCGTTTAATGAGGTTAAGTAATACTGGGAATCACTACTATAGAACTTAATTCAACTAAAAATAAAAGTAACAGGCCATCTACCCATTTACAAAGTACACTAAAAAAACTGCCGTGTCCTGAAGGGCCTCGCATCGCAGATGCGAGGCCCTTCAGGACACGGCATGCAACAGCTGCAACAGGTCTTTCTTTTTGTTTTTTGATATGGGGAAAGGTTTCTTGTACGCTTTTTGGATCTGTACCCCTGCAAAATCCTCTGATGTTTGAATGGATGGCCGTGTAGGTGTATTGTTCTGGGGTTTCTTCTTCTTTCTCTTTGGTCTCTGGATTGTGCTGGATTGGTTTTTCAAGTCACTAGCATCTATGAGACTTGCGTTTAGAACTTGGTAATCACCTTCATACATGTAACGATATTTCATGATGTTAGGGTTCTCTCTTTTTTCTTTATTTTTAATATAGATAGATAGATAGATAGAAATACTTTATTGCTCCAAAACATTTAACAGTAACAAACGATAAGTAATTTACATGAGGGGCACAGGCGGACTTATCCCTTACAGGGATTTCTCCCAGTCAACCTTTGGATGTTTGTGAGTCGTATGTTGTGAGATATAAGTAGGTAGTAGCAAAAGACTTGAGTGTGGGAATGTAAAATATAATATATGGAAAATAGCTATGATAAACTATAATATACACTACATACAAGTACATACTAGTTATAATTAATCGTAGAAATCGCAAATTATAAATTAAATTAAATACATAAAACTATAAATTTAATACATATGAATTACAGTTTATATAATACCTAAATATATACATACTTACATACTTGTCCATTCAGAATTAAAGGATTTTTTAGCTATTGACTTCACACTGACGGAGATAGTACAACTTGAAATGTTTTTTTGAATAACGGAAGCGGCTTGCAGTGCCGTATACAGTGAGGTAGTAGATTCCGTAGACTAGCTGCGTGCACAGAAAATGAGTATACCGTGGATACAAGTTGAAAACCCAGCGTTTAGAAGTTTTTTCGCAAAATACATTTGCAAATGTAAACAACACGATCGAAGCATTCCTGTCTGTTTTAAGAAAGACATATTTGGATAATTTTTTTCAAACTCAATTTAAAAGTATTCGTAGTGATGTTCAAAACAAGAAATTGTGGATAAATCATTGGATGAAACGACTGACTTTCTCGGCCGATATGTAGGGAATTTCTTAGTGAAACCTTTAGATGAAAATGTATTAGGACCAATTTACTTGTTATCTTGTAAAACTCTAGATGCGGTAAATGGTCAGTCTATTGCTCAATTTGTAATAGAGTGTCTAAAAAAGTTATGGGGAGATCAATTTCAAAGTTATACAAGCAATGTTTTGATGTTGTGTACCGACAGCGTGAAAAACGCACTATATATTCTTTTCGAGCCTCCTGCAAGCCTTGGTTGCTACAGTGCCAACGTTCTGGCCTCTTAGGCTGACAGAGTAATGTTTTTCTCTTTTATATATTTTATTGTATGTACATCTTGTACTTTTCGGTATAACCCACATGGTGATTAAATTGTGTTTGTGTTGGGTTAGTATTTATTCTGGTTTTTTTTTTAATGTTCTGTGTGTGTGTAGGTTATAGTGTGAATTTCTTGACTTTTTTGTATCTTATACGTTTCTTTGTGATTATACATTTTTTCCATTTTGCGTTCTGTTTCGTTAAAGCGGTTTTTTCTTGAAATTTAATTTTTGTAATTGTATAAGTTTATTATTAGGTATTGTTCTTTACTTTAGCTGTGGTTAGTTTTAGTTAGATTAGTCGTGCTATTTAATATTTAATATGTTATATCTAGTCTAGCCTATAAGTGTATGTACGTCTCGGCAAAGTGGGTCCAACTGCAAATCAGCGCAATAGACAACGTCGTTGTCTCCAATTGCATATGCTGAGTTGGGCCCAATTTGTCGCCATTTTGTTGATGTGCCATATTATGTATATAATGTTACTTGTTAAACTGGCGACAAATAAACACTCATTTCATTTCATAGTGTTCAGTTCATAGTTTTCCTAACATGAAACACATTACTTGTTTGGCCCATGCATAGGCCTCACATAGGCTGAAACTATAAGATTAAACTATAGTGATGTAGTGTAGGGTACTTTAATCAACAATGTGAAAAAAATATTTTTGAAGGCTCCTAATAGGGTTAACATATAAAATAACAAATATCCAAATTTACCTCTGCCCCCACAGCCAGTAATTACCAGGTCGGGCACCTGGTTAGAGTAGGCATTTTACTATGTAAACCATTTAGAAAAAATTGCAGATGTTGTAGGTTGTTTAGACAGCAATGAAGCAGTATCAATTAGAAATGTTAAAAACATAGGTACTCAACAAATCCAATTTAAAAGATGATTTGGAGTATATTAATGACCATTTCAAAATACAGTAGAGCCTCGATAATCCATACTCAGGCTAATCCGAATGCCTCTATAATCCGAACAGCGCAAGTGACCCCCTCTCGCTGACGAAACTAGGAATGACGAATCTTTTATTTATTGACGATTCTCCCACTCCAAATGTCAAAAAAATACCCCACTCGCAAGCCATATCAGCACTATCACCTGCTTGGACTGGACTGACGAAAATACCCCCCTCGTTATCCGAAAAGATAATGCTACGTAATTTGAGGGACAAGGCCTTTTATTTGTCAATAAATAGAACCCGCCAGGCTAAAATAGATCAGTTTATAACTAACTGTTTTTGTGTATTTTATGATTCAGAAGGTCACTCAATATATTTTTTCAAAGTAAGGTATACAGCTGTTTTATTGAATTTGTCTATGTAACATACTATAATCCGAACGCTTCGTGAGTCCGAACAGGGGTAGTTTTTTGGTAGTTCGGATTATCAAGGCTCTACTGTAATTCAAAATTAGAAAAACGAGATCTTACAATTTCGCAGAGCTTAGAAATATTTGACGAAGTAAGGACGTTGGTTCAATGGACAGGAAACAATATATTAATAAACAAAATGGAAAAAATAATGGGCAGAAATCCTGATTTAGATGTACTTAGGGACATGTGCGAAAAAATAACTGAAGCTAGTGACACAAATACTTATAAATTCGCGCCCCTTACTTCGGTCGATGTTGAAAGATCCTTTTCTAGCTATAAATGGATCCTTAATCTTAAAAGGAATAGATTAACCAGCGAAAATCTCGAGAAAATCGTGATTATTCATTACAATAATCGGCATTAAGTACTCTGAATTTTCGACCAATGATCCACAATCTGAGGAATCTGAAGCAGATGCATCATGTTCAAGACAAATCGAAATTTTAACAGAATCTTTCAATGATCAAAAGGAGTAAAGTTGGAAAGTGACTCAGATTAAAGTGTTACACGTTTTGATCATTGAAATCTGATTCGGTTGTATCAATTTGTTTTTAACACGAAGCAGTTGCATCGACTGGGATCGCGTTATTTGTGAACAAAAAAACCATAACGTCACGTTCAGCCGCAGATTGAGCATTGAACTCCTCGGCCGCGTTGGCCAAGGAGATTCCTCAGATCGTAATTCAGGACTTGTCCACCTTTTTTTGTAAGATAATATGCTTGTTTATGTACCACAAAGAAACAGAAGAATTGATTAGCTGAAAGTAATTTTTGTAAACTTAAGTTCTCAAAGTGTAAAATATAATTTTGTAATTTTGTGTGAATAAAACGTGATTCAGTTTTAATATTGTTTCATTTTTTAGGTTTCCGTATCCCGTACTAAGCCTCCTCCGTCCGTCCGTCCGTCCGTCTGTCCGAGGGCTGTATCTCTTGAACCGTAATAGGTAGCCCGTTGGAATTTTTACAGAATATGTGTTACAATGGCGGATATAACAACAAAAAAAAAAGAAAATGTTAAAAATTTAGGGGGGCTCCCATACAACAAACGTCCGAAAAATCGATTAGTCACACTATTGAATAATAGATGGCGCCACAGGCTTTTATACATTGCATTGTTGAAAGACAAAAGATAGGCGGATAATAGCGGATAGATACAGAAACCTCCGTGCGCGAGTAAAACTCGCACTTAACAGATTTTTTTTTACATAACTATACAAATTATGTTGGTGCTTCATTAAAACTGATATTACATAATAATAAAAACTGCTAATTATGTATAGGTTCCTGGTAAAAGATGGGCCATAATGATTTTTGGAATTTCAATCCCTAAAAATATAACTATATACTTATGATAAGACGCAGTCGCATAAATATTCCGGCGAACGAAGTCGGGTGTGAACGCTAGTATGATAAAAGTGTATGAAGAACATTTATTTTGAATAGATCTACTAAGTTTTATAGAATAGCAACCTTCCCGGGAATCCCGGGAATTATTTAATTAAATACATTTTTCAAAGAAGGCACTTCCATATTTTTTAGAATTTAGGCAAATATGTAACTATCCGATTATCCTATCTCTAGTTATTTAGTTATAGGTACTTATAGGTGGATTAATTAATGTACTTACTCATATTACTTAGAGAAATTTTGCTTTTAAAGGGAAGGTAATAAGAATTTTTATGTTTTTTATCGTATAAAATAATTAATGGAAAAACGTCTGATGCGTAAAATACTAATTTTTCCTTTCATAAATACCTATATATTCCATTAACATTTTCTGGAAAATTATAAATTTTCACACCTTTTTGTTCGCGGATATGAAATCTGAACGAAATGACGGAACGACCCATATATAGGTACATAGTATACATAGCATATATTTCTATTCAAAATCAATGTTTAGCTGGGTAACAAAAAAAAATAATAATTACTGTAATACAAAAGCGCTTCAATTAAATTATAGTATCATCATTTTTCTGCTAAGAAATTATGTAACTCTACTGACCTGACTATTTATTTAGTCGTCACATAAAACCATAGAGAAATAATAATAAAACTGACCGAATATTTGATAACTGTGGCACCATCCATACCATACCAAGTGTTGCAGCTCTTTGGTTGCAGCTGGTTTTTAGAGTTCCGTATCCATACTAAACCTACGCCATCTGTCTGTCTGTCTGTCCGACTGCTGTCCTACATCTTTGGAACCGTTAGCTAGGGGTTGAAATTTTCATAAATTATTTATTATTTTTTGTCCTAAAAACTAATAATCCTTACCTCTATTAAAATCCAACGTCTGCTTTCTGTCTGTCTGAGTGTCTGTCTGTCCGCTTATAACTTGAGAACCACTACTTAAACCGATTTTAATAAAACAAAATTCTACGGATAGCTTGATTCTTCCCATCAACTATAGGCTACTTAATATCACGCTAAATGGCTTATGAGGTTAGCAGTGAAGTGAAATATGAGAGCGGGCGGAGCCGCGGGCACAGCTAGTATAATAATAAAAAGCAAAAAGTTTTCGTCGGCCTGCCCCTATAGCGGATCCACGGAAGCCTCCGTGCGTAAATAAAACTCACACTTGACAAATTTTTATTATTTAATGCAGACAAAAACATTGTAATCCTGATCAAATTATTTAACAGCAATTTTTCTTGCTCACCAAAATATCATATAATTAGTTACTTCCCTAATGTTATTTTACAGTACAAGCGGCGGGTGGCCGAGTGGTTTGGGCATCGGCTTCTCATGCGAGAGGTCCGAGGTTCGAATCCGGTCGGCGTGTACCAATGAGTTTTTTCTGACGAAAAAAATTGCGTGCATACACCTACACCTGCTGCTTCATCGTTCGGAACCGGTGTAAAACTGAAGGTCCTATCCCTCGCCCCTTCCCTTACTCGGTGGTAGGCTAAAATTGTAGCCGACTGGGTTGCTACCACCGTACTGGATGTAAGATGGTCGCATAGCAGCCTCGGTAGCCTCTAGTCCAGTATAGCCAGCAATCCAGGGAAGTCTCCGGTATGGCACCTACCTTCTCGGAGGTGGTATTGGCTGGTCGGAGCATGTGCTTTGGCCCCTCCGACTCAACCCCAATACCGGATTACATAAAAAAGGGTGCTAATTTGATTTGCAATGATGACAAAAGGAAGGTTACTTATTAAGTTTACTTTTATTATATACTGATATTATTATGTATTACTTACTAGCTTTTGCCCGCGGCTTCGCTCGCGTGAAATTCGTATTTAAAGAGAAGAAAGTAAGTAAGCCCGCTACGGTACCTTTATTTCAGCGGAAGAATTCGGTTTGTATGGGAGTCAGATCTAAGCATAACCAGAACTGAATTTTATTTAGCCTATCCTGTGTCCCTTAAAATCAAATGTACTTGTACTAAGTTTAATCGAATTCGGATGATCGGTTTAAGAGTTATAGAGGAACATACATACATACATACATAAAGAAAACATTTCTAAAAATCGTCAATTTAGTTTTAGTATCATGCCTACGTAGAGTCTACAAATGCAATATCTCATAAAATAAAGTAACTTACTCCATGACCATCCCTTACAGATTTATTATTACTATTGATGATTGATGATGATATTACATAAAATTTATAAAAAAATTGCAAATTGTCCTATTGTAAGTTCTGGGCCCTAGGAATAATTCTTAATGTTTTGGTCTGATTCTGAAGATAATTTCCAGTTGTTCTACGTGTCACACGTGTGACCTTTTTGTTATAAGTAGGAAGAGATAATACAACCATGGCCGTAATGCTACATTATGTAGGTACCTATTTAACGAATGCTCATCCTAGCATAATTATGTAATTATCCAATAAATTTAATACTAGGACATCCTTTCGTAATTTACAATCTATCCTCGTGGCTAATCTGACCAGTAATTGTAACATGGAAATAATATGTTTAAGGTGCATGCATAGGTAGCCATAATGGCTTAGAATGGGTACCTAGGTAGGTACCTACATCATTCATTATTTTAAATGGGTACCTAGGTAGGTACCTACATCATTCATTATTTTAAATGGGTACCTGGGTAGGTACCTACATCATTCATTATTTTAAATCAAGGAAGCAAGGAAGTCATGAAAAGTATCTACCTTAGTATTTTTGTTTTTATTTTAAACTTCTTCATCGCCTATGAAAGTAGGAAGTCAGTCATTGATGAATCGTTTATTAGTTAGTTAAAACTTATCAATCACTCTATCGCTTAGTTCTCTTCAGTTTATTCGTATGTGATATAGCTTGTCCATCACCATGCTATTCGTGCAAAACTTAAAGAAATGGTTCACGAAATCTGACTTCGACTTCGATGCAAGGCACATAGGCATCTTCGACCTGCACCCGCAGATCAGGGTGATCTTCGCCTTAAACGGAATATTCTTCAACAACAAGGAATCCATACTGAGGTCACAGAATTAACAAAAAGAAATCATTTCAATCAAATCCAGGGAAGTCTCCGGTATGGCGCCTACCTTCTTGGAGGTGATATTGGCTGGTCGGAGCATGCGCTTTGGCCCCTCCGACTCAGCTATCCATACCGGATTACATAATTTTTTTTTCAATTGCAGCAATGTGGGTTCGGTGCTTAATTAAAAGAATATTACCATCACATCTCTCCCCGTGCATGTCGTGGCAAAAAAGCAGTTCCGGATCTTCCATATAGGCGGAGTAGGCGGCAGCCTAGGGGCCCCGTGGCATCTAGGGGGCCCGCGACAATATGGGGCAGTCAACGTTCCTAAACGTAATGACTGTAATGTTCCCAAACGTAATGTAAAACGTGTGTCTGATGATAACAAAACAAATGCCACTGGTGAACGATCCTTTTCGAAGTTAAAACTTCTAAAAAATTGCCATCGATCGACAATGACACAAAAGCGTCTAATCTCACTGGCCATAATGGCCACGGAATACGATATGTTCATTAGTTTAATAATTTTTTTTATGGAATCTGACATGGTTCGCTACATCACCTATAACATCCATCAGTCCATAACACCGGGTGAACTTGGTGCCACGTCAGTGCTTCCCTTCGGCCGCGCCGGCTACACTGAACTGGGCGGAAAACACAAACTATTTACTTAGCCGTTTCGACCGACCTTTCATTCAGTGCGGTGGTACCAACCCGGGCGGGTTAACCCTACAACCTAGTAATATAAGAAGGAAGTCATATTCCTTAATCGCCTTTTACGACATACACGGGGAGAGATGCAGAGGGGCTATTATTTTAAACTATCGGCCCCACACGGTACAAAAGTGTGTAATAAAGTTAGTTTATTAAAGTCAACTCAAGTTAAAAAATTTAAATACATTTAGGAGCTAATTTGCGAGGGGGCCTCGAATTTCTGCAGCCTAGGGGCCTCCACAAGGTTTAATCCGGCACTGCCAAAGAGCGTTGTGCTAATAATCACTCTCATCTTTCCACGCTGCGCTGCGCTCGTACTGAGCTCTTCCTCTTACTGCGCCCTTGCTGCTTGATTAGATCTTGTTTGACCTAAGCTAATCGTGGTGATCGGTGTTGCGTTGCAATTTAACCGAGATTTTACAGCACAACACCGATTACTATACCCGATTGTCGGGATATAGCGTGATGGTATGTATAATTAAGTGCTTTCAATGATATCCGAGAAATCCGGACAGACGATTCCTGTGCCAAAGAACCTGATTATAACGACTGCAACGAAAAAGCGAGTTCCGCATCCACTACACCCTGAAAGTGGATGTGTTATTCTTTTATTAGCTGCAATGTAAATTCTTCTTTTAGTCCTTTATGTATCCAATCGTAATCCTCTGATTTTAGGTTTCTCTGGCCCTTCGTTTGCATTTGCTTGTCGGTCGTCGGCATGGTGTTAGAGCTGATGCATATTGTGCACTCGTTAACCACCGACGACCTGTCTATGGCCACCGAGTGCTTCGCTTACTTCATAGCCGTGGTGGTTATCGTGTTCGTGCACCCCTCCACTCTCCTGGGGCGACAGAAGATCTTCGAATATGTAGATCAAATGGCCTGCGACTTCGAATACGTGTGCACAATGGAACCACGTTTTAGGTTTGTGACTACCATCTTCTTCTTCTTCATGACAGACCCACCATACCTCTGGCCGTACGGTGTTACGGTGGGTATATTTCTTTCCCCACGGTACCACCATAGTGCTGACCTATTGCGAAAACAGGAAATTATTATCACATATCATGGTTAGTCAAACTGTAGAATTTTTTATTTCGAATTTCTTTTACTCATCTTCTTGATGGGCAGTTTACGCATTTAGGTCGCTTTTGTGACTACCATCATCTTTGTCTGCTTTTGTTTACTGATTGAATAAAACTACGTAAAACGGAACTACTGGTCTCTACATCTGACCACTGACCTAACAGAATATGATTTAATCCTAGCCATCGACGACCGCCCTACCAGTTCTTGTACCTGATTTTGACTTATCTTGTCAAAAACGTGGTGCTCGGTGTTGTGCTGTAAGTTACGTTCTTGAAGCAACGATTACTCCCGCTCACGCCGATTGTCGGAATTCAGCGTGTGTGGTATGCTAATGTTTTTGGTGGTATGTATATTCTAATTTCTAGAGACAAATTCCTGGCCGGCCAACTGGAGATTTGGCAGATGGGTATTCTGTGGTATGGTTTTATAACTTTTGTGGCTATACTATACTGCATGATGACATTCGCGGAGCTGCTGTACATGAGCCTCCTCGCGACGCAAGACGAGCACATGGTCCGACCGCTCATATTCCCCTTGTGGTTGCCAAAAGATGACCCATATAGGTCACCTAACTATGAGCTATTGCTAATAACGATGATCTTAGTGATCGTCGATGTGCTCTTGACGTTCGGAGGTGAGTAATTATGAGTATCAATATATCAATATACTTACTAATAATAAATCTGTAAGGGATAGTCATGGAGTAAGTAAGTTACTTTGTTTCATCGATTCTCTGTTTTATGAGATATTGCTTTTGTAGTCTCTATATTATGATACTAAAACTAAATTGACGATTTTTAGAAATATTTTGTGTATGTACCTATGTATGTATGTTCCTCCATAACTCTTAAACCGATCATCCGAATTAGATGAAACTTTGTACAAGCACATTTAACTATGTGGGACACAGGATAAGCTAAATACAATTTCGGAGACAGTTTCGATTACCTACACTAAGATGTGGCTCTCATACAAACCGATAATTGTTCAGCGCGCCGAAGTAAAGGTACGGTAGCGGGCTTACTTACTTATTTCACGCGAGCGAGGCCACAGGCAAATGCTAGTATTAGGTAAAATCATATCAAACTTTCATAAAAAATATCAACTTTTAATCATAAAATACATATCATGCATGAGGTACATTTTTAACGACTAATACACATCGCTCATCCGGAGAATTTGAAACAAAAGTCATATTTACTTATGTGACAATAATAATATCCTGCTATGCGTTAACAGAGCAGAGAGCAGCTCCATTCCAAAAAATATGTTTCATCCTGCAAACTATCCCACCATTGATCAAGCAACCACCCAAAGAAAAGAAATTCTGGGTACGTGACGTGCTTGCTCGAAGCCCTAGGCTTACCTAGTTGTTGTTATTTCAGGATACGTATACATTATGTTCCACTTCCTTCTGCACGGTCTGATTCAACTGGACATGGTAATAATGGCCTTGGGCTCTCTGTTCGACGGACTGGACGAACGTGTGGCCTACCTCGACGAGCATCACCAAGAGCGCAGCCGAGTGCGGTCGGTGCTCAACAAGAGATTTGAGCGGATAGTCAACTGGCACAATGCGGTTTTCTCGTAAGCATCATCAACACTTGCCTCACTAGGTTTAACCCGCAGCCGAGTGCGGGCGGTGCTCAACAAGAGATTTGAGCGGATAGTCAACTGGCACAATGCGGTTTTCTCGTAAGCATCATCAACACTTGCCTCACTAGGTTTAACCCGCAGCCGAGTGCGGGCGGTGCTCAACAAGAGATTTGAGCGGATAGTCAACTGGCACAATGCGGTTTTCTCGTAAGCATCATCAACACTTGCCTCACTAGGTTTAACCCGCAGCCGAGTGCGGGCGGTGCTCAACAAGAGATTTGAGCGGATAGTCAACTGGCACAATGCGGTTTTCTCGTAAGCATCATCAACACTTGCCTCACTAGGTTTAACCCGCAGCCGAGTGCGGGCGGTGCTCAACAAGAGATTTGAGCGGATAGTCAACTGGCACAATGCGGTTTTCTCGTAAGCATCATCAACACTTGCCTCACTAGGTTTAACCCGCAGCCGAGTGCGGGCGGTGCTCAACAAGAGATTTGAGCGGATAGTCAATGGCACAATGCGGTTTTCTCGTAAGCATCATCAACACTTGCCTTACTAGGTTTAACCCAGGTTTGGTGCCCGTTGATTTTTTGCTTGTTCCTCTGGATTGATTGGTACCGCCAGAGTGAATGATAGTCAGTTTGCACCAGACAAGAAAGTTCATCGGGAAGTTCCTTTACTTTTGCAAACTTTGTACCGAGCAGATAAACTGACACACAAGAAATCGAGTTAAAAAAACGTGGTGACATAAACCAAATTTTTTATTTTATTTCAGAACTGTCGATAGGGTGGTGGATATTTACAGCCCCGTGTTGGTCTACCAGCTGCTCTTCAGCTCGGTCGCTCTGTGCTTGAACGTCTACCAGGTGGCAGATGTGAGGCCCTCTATTTAAAACTCTTCTTCTTCGATCACTTTTGCAACCACAGCTCAAAAATTACATATTATTTTGTAAAAAATACGAGTACAACCGAACAAGAAAGAAAAAAACTAATTTTGTTTTAGTATTGCGTTGTTCGCTCCTACGCTTTTTCCACATCCCAAAGGTTAGTTTGTCTCTATCTCTTAGTTAGGGACTCTTGGGCCTAAGGGATAGAGAAGATGAGTACTACATAGATGGCTGATATTAACAAATTATTGTTAAAAGACCTAAAAATAAATAAATAAAAAAAATGCCGCAAGGATTTAACCTTATAAAACCTTTTGTTTAGAATAGAATAGACCTTAGAATAGAATTAATTATATTTTCATTGGAATGAATTTCAAACGTTTCCATAATTTTATCAAAATTCATTTTCAGCAACTGGAAAATGGTAAATTCGACGTGTTATTCGCTCTGCTGTCGGTTGGCGTGTGTCTGCAGGTGTGGATCCCGTGTTATCTAGGCACACTTCTGGAAAATAAGGTTCGTGCTACCTTGCTTAAACAGTTTATTATTGTTGTATTTGCGCCACCTTGCTCATTTTTAACCGACTTCCAAAAAAGGAGGAGGTTCTCAATTCGTCTGTATGTTTTTTTTTTTTATTATTTTTTTTTTTATTTTTTTTTATTTTTTTGTATGTTTGTAACACGATTTCTCCGTCAATTGAGGGCCGATTTAGAAAATTCTTTTTTTGTTAGTTAGGTCATACTTCCGAGGTGGTCCCATTTCAATTTTATCGAAATTGGTTCAGTGGTTTTCGAAAAATCAGCATAATACTATGGTGTGTGGTTACCTTCAGCAAAACTTGTGATGTGGTCGTTTTCGGCAATTTTCAGTTTGATAAATTAGTATGGTGTGTGGTTACCTTCAGCAAAACATTTGTGATGTGGACTTATTCAGCAATTTGCAGTCTGACACATATGGCGAATAATTCTGTACCACTTCAATCGATTTCGATTATTCGATTTCGATTATTCTTTTTTATGTAATATTACTAAAAAGAATGAAAAAAAACTGTTTTAAAAAATATTAAACCGATTTCCAAAAAACAAAAAAAAAAAACTAAAAAGTATTAAATACCTAATATTTTGAAATTTTCTCTGTCCTGTTGAAATACATGAATCGATATACTAGTGATACATATTCGGACCCTTGTTTCATGAATATTCTAAATTTGAAATTTTTTTATTTTTTCCGACCGGCGTTTAATTTATTATGGTACCTGGCCAGTACCTACTGTACCGAGTACCATCGAGCTGGTTTGATGATGGAGACAGAAGGTGGCCATAGGAACTCCTAAACTACACATGATAAACCCATCGTGTTTGGGCTCGTTGCATTTGTCTTCACGAGAAATTTACTTTAGACCTAAAAGATTCTCAATTCGACGGTATGTTTTCTTTTTTTGGATGTTTGTTACGCGATTACTCCGTCAATTGTGGGCCGATTTTGAAAATTCTTTTTTTTTTTATTTGAAAGGGGATAACCCTGAGGTTTTTGAAGTGAATACTTCTTTAGCGGCTCTTGGCACTTTTTAGGTGGGTAAAAATGTATAACTCGCGACATCGCGTCAGCGTCATTTTTAAAATGAAACCTTAAGTCATTGCGTTAAGGGTTAAGTTAGAGTGGCACGGGATCTGCCGGCACTCCCGGAGTGCAACTGTTAAGTAGGGTTCCGTAACACGTTTATGTCTGTCCATTCTACTAAGTTCTGCAAAATGAATGTAGGGTTCCGTAACATATGCATGTCTATCCGTTCTACTAAATTTTACAATTTTCAACCAAGGTCCTCCGACGGTTATTTTATAATAAAAGTAGGCTTCCGTAACACGTTTATGTCTGTCCATTCTACTAAGTTCTGCAACATCACCTACAACGTCCGTGATGTCAGCCCATAACACCAGTGCCATGTCAGTGCTTCCCCCTTTGATCGTGCTGACTACACTGAACTGGTCGGAAAACACAAACTATTTACATAGCCGTTTCGACCGACGTTTAATTCAGTGCGGTGGTACCAACCCGGGAAGGTTAAACCCTACCACCAAGTAAAATTACGAGGGAAGGGACTTACAGTTTTACGAGGAATCCGAACCTTGGTCAGCCTCCAACGGTCAGCGGTCACCCATCTAAGTACTGACCGCACCCAGCGTTGCTTAAAATTCAATAGCGACAGTTGACTGTCTGCACCACTGAGCTATCGAAGCTGACGTGGTCCTATTTTAATTGGGTCAAGATCGGATTGGAAAGCGAGGCGGAATCGCGAGGCCGAAGGCCGAGCGATTCCGCCGAGTACATTAATAGCAAAAAATTACTAAAAAAAACTGTGAAATAAAAAAAAAGTTTTAAAAAACATAAAACCGACTTCCTAAAAAAAGTAAAACTAAAAAACTATTTAAAATAAAAATATAAAAACCGCCTTCAAAAATATATGAAATAAAAACCTAAAAAAAAAAACGAACCCTAGAGTTGAAGGCGGTGCTAAAGCAAGCAAAAATGATGCATGAAAGAAAACATGAGCGGATGATAATATCCTTTGTGATTTGTGTAGCCTTTTTAGCACCGCCTTCAACTCTAGGGTTCGTTTTTTTTTTTAGGTTTTTATTTCATATATTTTTGAAGGCGGTTTTTATATTTTTATTTTAAATAGTTTTTTAGTTTTACTTTTTTTAGGAAGTCGGTTTTATGTTTTTTAAAACTTTTTTTTTTGCTGTTATTATGTGTTTTGTATGTCATTTACCTACTTAGAAACTGAGCATTGACCATTTTCCCGGTACATGTTTCGTGTCGGTGGCGTCATATTTTAGCTTACGTGCATGCCACCTTGTATCATATGAGCAAAGAGTTTGCATTACGTCGCTGAAAGGAGCGCAGCGACGTAATGCAATCTCTTTTCATATGAGTAAGACCGTCTGACCGAATCACGTCTTACTAAGACGTGATTCCACGTCAAACAGCACACTGAATCGAGGTCGGTTGGACTTGCAGGGTTTCTCAGTGGGCGAGGCGTGCTGGAACAGCGGGTGGGAGTCTAGCCCCCTGTCTCGCTTGGTGCGCGCGGACCTCTGTCTCATGATCATGCGCTCTCAGCGACCCATCCAGTTGAAGGTCACCGCCATTCCCGTCCCGTCTCTCCAAACATTCTCCTCGGTAAGAACTAAGCTCGGGAAAAATATTAGGCAGAGGTCGTACATAGGTTCAATCAATCCTGAGCCTGACCAAGGATTGCCCGTACCATGTCGCGTAGCGATATTCTCAGCGTGGCTCACTCCATTGCTCGCTGGGCAACTTTCAACCTTTGGACAACAGCGACCGAGAGAGTCCACGTAATCCACGTTTCGCAGTTCACATCCGTACGTTATAACCGGAAGGACGTACTAATCATAAATAGAGCTTGAACGTGGTTTGGATTCCACGTAAAACTGTAGGTCCCTTCCCTTCCCTTCTTACTTTGCTAGGTGGTAGGGTTTAACCCGCTCGGGTTGATACCACCGAATTGAATGAAAAGTTATTCGAAACGCCCATGTAGAATAGTTCATGTTTTCCGTCCAGTTTAGTGTAGCCGGCACGACCGAAGGGAACCACTGACATTGCACCTAGTTAACCAAGTTGACATCACGGATATTGTTGTAGGTGGTGTAGCCAACCGCGTCAGTTTCCACAAAAAAAAACCCCAGTTTATTGTATCATGTCGAAAATTCCGCCAGTTCTAAATTCAATGCGAAGAAGAACTGACAAACAAGTTGAAGCTAGTTAGAGTAACCATGTCCTGGCGGACCTGGACAGGAAAACGCAGTGTGTGAAGACCAACAGCCAGGTGGGAGACGAGACGACATCAAGTACGCCGGCGGAAAGCAGTGGTTCCGTACCGCTGAAAATTGAGGAATTGAAGGAAAATTGGAGAGGCGTCGCGTATGTACCTACATCAGTGGACGGACGCTTACGAACCGACTGACTGACGCGAAAAAATAACAATTTTAAATGTTATTGATATGATTTGTTATTTTATTTATTACAGATAATGACCAGCGCATTCTCTTACTTCAACATGGTTAGGCAGATGAAAGAAGACATCTGAGGAGGGGCGGGTGGAGGCGAGCGCGCGATTGTATCGTCGTAGGGATCGTGTCACGTACCACAATACTGTGTGTGTGTGTGTGTGCGTGCACGCATACTTGTACCGACGTCTAGCACAGGTTGCATCGTACGACGTTCGATCTATAAAATAGATGTCGATGTGTAAAATATTATATTATTTATATTAAAAACGTCATTCTGAGGGCATGAAACGATTTTATTAAAATTATAAATTTAAAAAAAGTGTTGTTTTATGTTATAGTACTAGCCTAAATTAAGCGTGTCGGAACCCTAGATTGAATATTTCATTTTCAATTTTCAATTTCAATTAATCAATATATCAATCAATCAATCATCAATACTCACTAATAATAAATCTGTATGGGATGGTCATGGAGTAAGTTACTTTGTTTTATTATGAGATACTGCGTTTGTAGACTCTATATATGATAGGTACTAAAACTAAATATTGTTGATTTTTAGAAATATTTTCTGTATGTATGTATGTTCCTCCATAACTCTTAAACCGATCATCCGAATTTGTTGAAACTTAGTACAAGCACATTTACCTATACTAGACACAGGATAGGCTAAATACAATTCAGTTCCGGTTACTCTAAAGATGTGACTCTCATACAAACCGAATTGTTTCGCCCGCCCGAATAAAGGTATGGTAGCGGGCTTACTTACTTTCTTCTTTTTAAATACGAATTTCAAGCGAACGAAGCCGCGGGCAAATGCTAGTAGAACTAATAATTGAACAGCTTTTCTCAAGTAAACGTCGCTACTCGCTACTATGTACGACTTGGCTGCGGTAGTGAATACCCTCGTGAAGACCGCCAATTAGCATCAGGCTTAAACTGCCGATATGATCGTTAACTAAAGAACGCCCGCTCCCATAATGGAGCGTGCGTATCCATATATTTTCCTAATTCATTTATATTGATTAGTCCTGAGAAATATTTTCATATGGCATCCTTCATACATCAAAGGTCCCCCTTCATAACCTCGGCGTGACCTTGATCCAGAACTCGGGTAGTGTGGTGATGATGCCCGGGATCCTGCGGTAGGGCTTCTTGAGGGGCTTGCCGTCCGCCGTGGACACTGTGAAGGCCTGCATGAAGCCTGCGAACACCTGGAATAGCGTCTGCCTGGCATACGTCTCTCCAGCACACAGCCGTCGACCTGTCGAACGAACAAGAACATATATTTTTAATTAGAAAAATGCAAATCGAAAATCATTGGAAAAAATACATCCCGACCAGGATTTCAACCTGGGTCTCTGGCTTGAGCTGCCAACGCGATAACCAACTACACCACCGGGCCGTTACGTATTATCTCCAAATTTTCGATCTATTGCACCTTCATTGATGTCGCATAATTTTTGCGAACAGTCAACTTGCACGGTTCCACATGGAGCCTTATGCTGTCGTCACCAAAGTTGTATTTGGCGTCGGACACTAGAAGTTGACTTAAGGGTTTTATGCTAGTACTAACATATAAACATAGAATAAGAGCATGTTGCATTTCGGCATGAGCATGGCCTGTTTACCCACAATTTGAAGATGCCTGGATTGTAGTAGTAGGGAAAAATATTCCCCTAAAGCCGATTTAACAACTTTGCACAGATACAAGAACGAATGTTGGAAGAATTGATGATAGGAGACTGACGGAAGAAATTTATGGAGCAAATGTGAGTGGAAGAGTCAGGAAAGACGCACGTACCTGGACCAGATCGGGCATGTGCTCAAAAAGGGTCAAGTGCGAAGCACCCGTAACCGACGAGCATGCATGAAGAACATTATGAGAGTGGAAGAGGCGGCAGATGTGTGTCATGAAATGAATCATGATCATGATCGTGGCACGTGGAGATCCGTTGTCTCTGCCTACTCCACCGGGAAACAGGCCGCACAAACTTGAACTTGTGAATCGCGCACAAACTTACATACATACATATTACAAACTGACTGACATACATACATAGATAGCGTCATGCTATCTATGTATGTATGTCAGTCAGTCCTGGATTTCCCATTAGGCCGTATAGGCCGCGGTCTAGGGGCGGCAAACTTCAGGGGGCGGCAGATTTCCGAAGGCGCTAAAAAATATTACAAGTAACACTTGCGCGTTGTAAGCGGTCAAGTTTGTGCGCGATTATGGACGCAATACTCAAGCGAGTCACTTGTGGATTGAGTTTTCGGTCTATTAAATGCTTAATATCATTTGGGTAAAGGTTTTAATTCCCCATTGCGACTTAGTAATACTCCTATCCTATGTTACTGATGTTTTACGATTTCGAAAATCGTGTTAGATTTTCTTACCAGCACCAAAAGGTAGAGATTTGTCCTTGCTCAAGACTAGCTTTCCGTCCTCCATGAAGCGCTCGGGCCTGAAGTTCTCTGGATCTCCCCACAAGTCCTTGCACATGTGCAGAGCTACAAAGTTCGCTGCCACCATGGTACCCTGCAATTGTAAATATAACAAGGAGGATGACATGTACCATTTGCAGATGGAGTGTGGTCAGAACGAAGAATTACGGACGGAATTACAGAAGTTAGTGGTGGTTTCCCCGCATCCTAGTCAACGCAGACTAGCTGACGAGGGCTTGATGCGAGCCGAAACGTGAAGCATGCGCGGGAAATTTAGAGTGACCACTCGCTAGTCCCGACCTCGATTAACACCCTCCTCTACTGCCGATGGGCCCGGATATGTTCGGTGAAGCCATCGCAAGCTTAGTTCCACACCTTCCTTAGGGTGGACAGACTCAATTTTACATAAACTGTTGGCGAGCCCAAGTGAGAGGGATTTAGTAATTGTGTTAAATTTCGTAAAGCGTTCTCTATCCCTTAGTAGGGACCCTGGGCCCTAAAGGATGGAGAAGATGAGTACTATGGGGCTGATATTAACAAATTATTGTTAAAAGCCCTAAAAATCAATTAAATTAAAAAATATATATCTCTATAGGTATTCGAGTTGCTACAAGTATGAAAGAAGCTGATTTAGATTGTGAATTAGTTGATATGTACCTACTCTCTAGACTAGAAGCATACTAGAAGTAAGTATTTTCCGTCCAGCCTAAAACTAAACAGGGCTAAACCCTTACTAGGTGGTAGGGTTTAGTCCGCCTGGGTTGATATCACCGCACTTAATGAAAGATCGGTTGAAACAGCTATTTGAATAGTTCGTGTTTTTCGTCCAGTTCAGTGTAGCCGGCACGACCGAAGGGAAGCACTGACATGGCACCTAGTTCACCAAGGTGTTATGGGTTGACATCACGGATGTTGTAGGTGATGTTGCGAAAAGTGTTAGTTTCCATAAAAAAAGTCTGATTTACTTTTTTTATGGTTAGGTCAAAGGCCGAGCTGTGTGCAGTTGGATGTTACAGTTGAACGTGCCTACTGCGATCGTGGATATAATATAGTTAGATAGTTAATTAGATGACTGACCTCCGGGATGTCATAGCCAGCAAACTTGGTGTCAGTGAGTGCGCGGTGCGGGATGCCCATGGGCACCACGGTCTCGAAACGCATCATCTCTCGCAGACATGACTCTGTGTACGGCATGCTGGAACACTTTCTTCAGTCAGACCATTTCTTCAGAAGCACCCAGTAGAAGGTGCAATCAAACTCCCCGAAATAAAATAAATACATGACTATTTCATCCTAAGATATAACTCATTCAACGTCACCCACAAAACTATAAACAATATCAATTTAATTTAAAAATGATAAAATTAACCTAGAGTACATAAACGTAGAGAACACAAAGGAAGAGCTGCCATGGCAACTAGTTCCGACAAGAACACAGTGTAACAGGCAGACAGCACGAGTGCATCAGGTGATTTAACCAACTAGGTACGTCAGGTCAGATAAAAGAGAAGATTAAAATCTACCTCACTGCATCACTGCATTTCCTTTCAGCAAAGATAAGATCCCTAATCCACCTAAGTGACTGAAAGTAGGTAGCACATATCTTATCTTATGTAGCAATCCCATGTAAACGATGATTGTTACTTAAGACCTCTTTGCCTAAGAACCAGAAGCCCAGAAGTGTCAAAACTCGATTTCTCCTAATTGATGTTTCTCGTAAAGCACTGTGAGTTTGGAGGACGTAAATGTGCAGTATCAATAAGTAGTACCTGGGCGACCGAGCTTCGCTCGGCATCTACCTACACGTATCTAGATAAACTTAAAAAAAAATAACATTATCTAAATACTAAATTTTATCCAAATCGTTAGAGCCGTTTCCGAGAAACCGAGAGAAAGAAAGTTTAGCTCTAATAATAATAGGCTTTAGCGTGCTTTAGCTCTAATAGGATTTAATTATAGGCAATACTCTCCTTGACGGGAAAGAGTATTGTATTTTTTTATCTAATGTAAAATTACATACATCACTATAACATGATGGATGAACTCCACCGGTATTTCCGAATTTTCGAGAGGATACTTTGCCATTTTTAGGGTTCCGTACATTGAAATAGGAAAACAAAACGGATCAATCTTGTGTCTGTCTCTCCGTGTGTCTGACACAGCCTATTTTCTCCGAATCTACGAAACCAAAAAAGTTGAAATTCGGTTATACTGTATACCTATAAGGTGCTTCGTTAGTCTTGTCAAAAATTTCGGGAGGGTTACATACACACTCAAATAAACACGTTACGCAAAAAAAATTATATGTTTTTAGCATTACTTTTCGAGAAATTTAACAAAACATGTTTGCTACCTAAACATTAACCTGTGTGTAACAGTAGGTAACTTGCATTGTACGGGGTCAATGACCGTACTATGTTCAAATGCAGAACAGCTGTTTGTTGTAAGTAAGTCACAAGGTCACTATGATAGGTTTTTACAGCTACTTATTTGATTTTATTGTTTTGTTAGGAGAAAAAATGCTCCTATAAACATATGTTACTTTCTTACGTAAAGTGTTTATTGAGTGTGTATGTAACCCTCCCGAAATTTTTGACAAGCAAGACTAACGAAGCACCTTATATAGAGCTTGATGACCCAAACACGGACGTATAGCGTAAATGGACGAATTTCGAGTAAAGTAAAAAAAACACATTTTTAAGTGGCATATCATGTGGCATTTCACATATCATGTGACATGTGAAAAGGGCTCGCTAACTTATACACGGTGTTGCAGTTGCCCCCGTAATATTTTTAACTGACATAAGGGGGTTATTCTATATGTGAAAATAAACAACATCTGTGAAGAAAAAAAATTTTTTGCAACAAAAAAAAATATATTTTTTCCATACAAATTTTAATTACCTATTCTCAAAATGTATGGAGAAAAAAAAAATTTCTTTCTTCAAATAAAAAAGTCGTAGAACAAAAGTTATTCTATTTCACGTACAGAATCATCCCATTTCGGTTTTAACGGTTGGGGTTGCAACACCGTGTATATAAGGAATACGAACATTTTTTTAACATTTATTGATTTTAAAATAAAAAGTTTAAATGCTAGTAAAGAAAATATACAAAACTTTACCATTGTTAGTATAAAACAAATTGTGACAAGTTCGAATGCAGTCTAATTGTGATATGAATGATCAATAAACAATAAAATATAGTCAGTTCATGAAATATTTTGAAATTTGAGTGATAAATTGTAGACATTACCTATGTACACTTTTTTCAATATGGATCCTCATTACAACTTAGCACGTTCGTGGGACGTACTGCTTTCGATATACTTACATATTTTATTGTAGTACATTTTCTTTCATGTTATTTATAGACTTGTAATCTTGTATTTAATTATTAATTCAATTATGTATCTACAACTCAAGCAGAATTGAGCAAAATAAAGAATCACTTCTGACTTCATCGCTATTTCGTTTTTACCCGGTTTTTCTGAGTGTTTATCTAACGAACCATTATCTTATGGACCTCAATGACCTCACACATAATAAATAGTCTTTAATTAATAAGATAAGATATTATGTATGTATGTTATGTACTGGCGTAATTCCGATTTACGTACTGAAAAATACTTTTTACATAAAAATAGTGATTTTACAGATAAGTAAGTATGACGTGTGTCGAGTAGGGCGTCACTGTTTGCCCTGTTCATTAAGGTGGGTACTAGGCAAAACATCACATCATATTATCCTAACTATAGCCATATTTCAATAGATATAACTATAATTTATATGCTTATAGTTAGGTAAAGGTTCAAGGTATAATGTGTGATAGATTATTGTAATTTAATCTTGTAAATTCTCTGAAAAATAAGTGGGTGAAAAGTGGTAAAAACGTTCGAAAATGCATTTGCTATTTCGTCACAAATAGTCCATACAAAAAACGCTCGCGCACGGCAACGGCCCAAAATTTTGAATGTTCAAAGATAGTTCAGTGAAAAACCATTTATTCTGTAAGCGTTTGAGTTTATTTAGATGATTCTTAGTCTTATTGACTCTAAGCTCAATGAAGCATTTTTCGTATTAGATGCATTTGTAAAAAAAAAAAGTTTTAAAAAACATAAAACCGACTTCCTAAAAAAAGTAAAACTAAAAAACTATTTAAAATAAAAATATAAAAACCGCCTTCAAAAATATATGAAATAAAAACCTAAAAAAAAAAACGAACCCTAGAGTTGAAGGCGGTGCTAAAAAGGCTACACAAATCACAAAGGATATTATCATCCGCTCATGTTTTCTTTCATGCATCATTTTTGCTTGCTTTAGCACCGCCTTCAACTCTAGGGTTCGTTTTTTTTTTTAGGTTTTTATTTCATATATTTTTGAAGGCGGTTTTTATATTTTTATTTTAAATAGTTTTTTAGTTTTACTTTTTTTAGGAAGTCGGTTTTATGTTTTTTAAAACTTTTTTTTTATTTCACAGTTTTTTTTAGTAATTTTTTGCTATTAATGTACTCGGCGGAATCGCTCGGCCTTCGGCCTCGCGATTCCGCCTCGCTTTCCAATCCGATCTTGACCCAATTAAAATAGGACCACGTCAGCTTCGATAGCTCAGTGGTGCAGACAGTCAACTGTCGCTATTGAATTTTAAGCAACGCTGGGTGCGGTCAGTACTTAGATGGGTGACCGCTGACCGTTGGAGGCTGACCAAGGTTCGGATTCCTCGTAAAACTGTAAGTCCCTTCCCTCGTAATTTTACTTGGTGGTAGGGTTTAACCTTCCCGGGTTGGTACCACCGCACTGAATTAAACGTCGGTCGAAACGGCTATGTAAATAGTTTGTGTTTTCCGACCAGTTCAGTGTAGTCAGCACGATCAAAGGGGGAAGCACTGACATGGCACTGGTGTTATGGGCTGACATCACGGACGTTGTAGGTGATGTTGCAGAACTTAGTAGAATGGACAGACATAAACGTGTTACGGAAGCCTACTTTTATTATAAAATAACCGTCGGAGGACCTTGGTTGAAAATTGTAAAATTTAGTAGAACGGATAGACATGCATATGTTACGGAACCCTACATTCATTTTGCAGAACTTAGTAGAATGGACAGACATAAACGTGTTACGGAACCCTACTTAACAGTTGCACTCCGGGAGTGCCGGCAGATCCCGTGCCACTCTAACTTAACCCTTAACGCAATGACTTAAGGTTTCATTTTAAAAATGACGCTGACGCGATGTCGCGAGTTATACATTTTTACCCACCTAAAAAAGTGCCAAGAGCCGCTAAAGAAGTTTTCACTTCAAAAACCTCAGGGTTATCCCCTTTCAAATAAAAAAAAAAAGAATTTTCAAAATCGGCCCACAATTGACGGAGTAATCGCGTAACAAACATCCAAAAAAAGAAAACATACCGTCGAATTGAGAATCTTTTAGGTCTAAAGTAAATTTCTCGTGAAGACAAATGCAACGAGCCCAAACACGATGGGTTTATCATGTGTAGTTTAGGAGTTCCTATGGCCACCTTCTGTCTCCATCATCAAACCAGCTCGATGGTACTCGGTACAGTAGGTACTGGCCAGGTACCATAATAAATTAAACGCCGGTCGGAAAAAATAAAAAAATTTCAAATTTAGAATATTCATGAAACAAGGGTCCGAATATGTATCACTAGTATATCGATTCATGTATTTCAACAGGACAGAGAAAATTTCAAAATATTAGGTATTTAATACTTTTTAGTTTTTTTTTTGTTTTTTGGAAATCGGTTTAATATTTTTTAAAACAGTTTTTATTTCATTCTTTTTAGTAATATTACATAAAAAAGAATAATCGAAATCGAATAATCGAAATCGATTGAAGTGGTACAGAATTATTCGCCATATGTGTCAGACTGCAAATTGCTGAATAAGTCCACATCACAAATGTTTTGCTGAAGGTAACCACACACCATACTAATTTATCAAACTGAAAATTGCCGAAAACGACCACATCACAAGTTTTGCTGAAGGTAACCACACACCATAGTATTATGCTGATTTTTCGAAAACCACTGAACCAATTTCGATAAAATTGAAATGGGACCACCTCGGAAGTATGACCTAACTAACAAAAAAAGAATTTTCTAAATCGGCCCTCAATTGACGGAGAAATCGTGTTACAAACATACAAAAAAATAAAAAAAATAAAAAAAAAAATAAAAAAAAAAAAAACATACAGACGAATTGAGAACCTCCTCCTTTTTTGGAAGTCGGTTAAAAAATGGCGAGGGAAATAGCAAAGGCATTTTTTAACGATTTTACCACTTTTCAACCACATATTTTAAAAGGAATTTATAAAATTAAATGAAAAATAATGTATTCACATTATACCTTGAATCTTTACCTAACTATAGGCATATATATTATAGTTAAATCACTTGAAATATGGGTATGGTTAGGGAAATACGAAGTGCTTTTGCCTAGTACCCCCCCTTAATATGTATTTTCAAATATATATTTGCCATAATAATAAAAGCAAATTAATTGTGATTTTTATTTCATTTAGTGCTTCATACTGTTTGAAATAAAGTAGTAGTCTCTAATCTCCTAATCTTACTTGGTGGTAGGATTTATCCCGCCCGGGTTGGTACCACCACACTGAATGAAACGTCGGTCGAAACGGCTATGTAAATAGTTTGTGTTTTCCGACCAGTTCAGTGTAGCCGGCACGATCAAAGGGGGAAGCACTGACATGGCACCTAGTTCACCCGGTGTTATGGGCTGACATCACGGTCGTTGTAGGTGATGTAGCCAACCGTGTCAGATTCCATAATTTTTTTTTTAAAAAAGTAGTAGGTACACCTAATAAATAAGTTAAATTTAAAAAGACTATACCTACCTCTCAAATGAATAATTGGTATATTTATCTTTAATTATTAGGGTTCCGTATCCGGTACGGGACCCTATTACTAAACCTACACCGTCAGTCTGTCTGTCTGTCCGTCCGTCCGTCCGTGCATCCGTCTGTCTGTCCGAGGGCTGTATGTCTTGAACCGTAATAGGTAGTGTGGCGGACGACGACAGCCCCGCGGCCGGCAGCGAAGCGCACGACGCGCACGTCTTAGCTTAGGGCTTAGAACAGCGAGGAAGCAGCCGTCGTAGTTTGTAGAGTAGGATTTTTAAGTTAGTTTAGGCCTTACGATTAAGTTAATATAAGTTAGAAATAAGATATATATAAATAAATATACTTTTTACACAAACCGTAGACTAGTTAGTCTGTAAGTTTTAGTTATTATCTTAGCGAATATTCACTAGATTTAGTTATTTGTACGTAGGTTAGATGTAAGTTTACTTGAATAAATAATATTATTGGACGGCTTTTTACTGAAGTAACTCGAGACGAGAGCGACAGGTGGCGAGACGAAGGGATTAGCGGCGGCAACCGAGCCAGGCGCCCATTGTTCTGCTCGCTCGCAAAACCGGATGCGTGCCGCAGCGGCCGGCGAGCGGGCAGAAAAGTAAATAAAAATAGGCGCTATTCCGTTGGCTCGCCAGTACAAATCAAGCAGCCAGAGAGAGAGGACCTCCTACAAGTGGAGCACATCGGGAAGACGGCAAGACACAGCGGCATTGCAGAAGAGCTTTCCCGCCGACGCGGTCGACTATCGGCTAGCAAGTGCCGCCGTACTGCCGTCCCTCTCTCTCCGCGCCGCCGCGTTTGTCTCGCTCTGGCAAACCTGTCGCTTCGTCCGTGTTGCTCCGGTAACGGGCCGTCCCGTTATTGTACTGAGCACCGGCGTTTCATTTGGCGTTCGTTGTTCCCCGTACCACGTATCTTCGACCGAGTGACTGGGCGTCTCACCCGAACCAGAAAGAAGAAATTACAGTCCACTCCGAACCCGAGCGACGAGCAGTAACAGGTAGTCCGTTGAAATTTTCACAGAATATGTGTTATTTATTATATTATGGCCAATATAACAACAAATAATAAAAATAAGAAAAAGTAAAAAATTCACGGGGGTTCCCATATAAGAAACCAAAAAGTGTATGCGCGCGTGCCATTTACCGAATACATTATGAAGCATTTAAACTAATCATGACATTTAACTAATATGAAGCATTTCATAACACATCATTCATCATCATCAGCCTGTATCGGTCCACTGCTGGACATAGGCCTCTCCCAAGGCACGCCACCACACGCGGTCTTCCACTCTTCTCATCCATCCACTCCCGGCTACCTTTTTTAGGTCATCTGTCCACCTAGCCGGGGGGCGTCCCACGCTACGTTTGCTTGTACGTGGCCTCCATTCGAGCACCCGTCTACCCCATCGGTTGTCGGGTCTGCGACAGATGTGCCCAGCCCACTGCCACTAGTTTATATATAAATATGTTTATTTAGTTTAAGTATTTTAGCTATGGAGTATATATACTATTTAATATACTTATATCAGTATATACCTGCATGTATGAATAGGTAGTTTATTTTTTTTTATCTATGTTCATGTACATGTATTAGTATTATAGTGTTATTTTAGGCGTTCAAGTTGTCTTTGTTGTTATAAAGATGTTATAATAGGTTTTTATAGGTGTTTTTCTATAAATACCCACAAAAATGTTTAAATAGGGTGTTTGACCGGCAGATATTGCCAAAGGCAATAAGTCCGCCATTTGTTATATAATTTATATAAACCAATAAAGTCATGGATCACGGATTAGCCGCGGGCAAAAGCTAGTTCAAAATACAGGCTGTGACAGAAAGGCGGACAGATGTTTTTTTTTTTTTATGTAATCCGGTATGGGTGGCTGAGTCAGAGGGGCCAAAGCACATGCTCTGACTAGCCAATGTCACCTCCGAGAAGGTAGGTGCCATACCGGAGACTTCCCTGGATTGCTGGCTATACTGGACTAGAGGAGAACACAACCGAGGTTGCTATGCGGCCATCTTACATCCAGTACGGTGGTACCAACCCAGTCGGCTACAATTTGAGCCTACCACCTAGTAAGGGGCAAGGGAAGGGACCTACAGTTTTACACCGGTTCCGAACGGTGAAGCAGCGGGTGTAGGCACGAGTCAGTTCGTGGGTGTAGGTCATATTTATCGGGTCGTGCACAGATCACCAAGGTAATGGGCAGCGATGGTGCTTTTATTTATTCTAATTTGGTCAATCTCGACAAGGGCTGTCCCCAGGGTTCCATACTTTCTCCTATTTGCTATACAATCTACACAGCTGATATGTGTGAATGTGTAAAGCACTCGAACTACCACCTATTTGCGGACGATTGTCAACTTCGGATATCATGCTCTGTTGAGGATTTAGACGTTACTGTAAGCAAACTAAACGAGGACTTAGAGAGGATTTGGCAGTGGTCCGACCGGCATGGACTTGCACTAAACCCGCAGAAGTCGCTCATGATGATTATTGGTTCCAGACAACAACTAGCTAAGATCGCGGTCACGCCAAGTGTGGTGCTGAACGGTGTTCCAGTACCCTATGTTCAATCGGCTAGAAATCTAGGGATAATTTTTGATAGCCGATTAACATTCGAAGAGCATGTGCTAAAAAAATGTCAATTTTCCTTCTCTAGACTTAAAGTATTGTATAAAAATAGATCTTTCTTGAGTACAGCTGTTCGTAAAACTGTCTCTGATGCGCTGGTCCTTTCACTATTTGAGTTTGGTTCTACTGTTTATGGCCCACGAATCACTAAGAAGTGCTCCAACAAAATCCAGAGAGTTCAAAATGCCTGTGCTCGCTTTTGTTTTAATGTACCCAAAAGAGCGCACGTTACCCCATTCCTCAACGATCACGGAATCCTAAAAATGAAGCACAGGCGTGAACTGCAGTTCGCTTGTCAAATCCACAAGCTGATAAAATTTGAGAAACCTGACTACCTCTGGAGAAAGTTGGAATGGGCAGGTGAACATCTATCTCGTCAAACTAGAGATACAGGTCGATTACTCCTCATTGCGAAGCACCGCGGCGCCGCATTTAGAGATTCATTCCGATATGCGGCGACGCTGTGTTGGAATAATTTTCCACCTCCACTAAAGGAGTTACAGTCCACTGCAGTTTTTAAGGATAAACTTAAGAAGATTCTTTTTGAATCTCAGCGTGGCTGAGTAGGAAAATTTATTTATGCTCTCAAATTTATCCTTTCAATATTATTGTTTCGGTTTTGTTCGTTTCTACTTATCTATTATTATAATTATAAGATTTCTAAAATGTGTTCTGTATGTACCTATTGTGTTGTTTGGTTATTCACTAGTGTTTTATTCTTTGCTTTGTTGTGTTTTAATCATTTATTTATGTGTGAGACTTGACTGGGTTTGTATTAGGAATTAGGAATTAGAATTAGTTTTATATAATAGATACAGATAATTATGTAATTGTACTACTATAGAGTACGGTGTAGTCTTAGGATTTGCTTAGTAAATTTTTTGGGCATAGCGTTTGGGTTATATATATAAGGGTAGTTATTTTCTTATTTGTTAAGTATTATTTTATATTGGGTGTGGCTTAAAACCAGCGATTCCATGTAGCTACCTAGCTATATGGAGTCACATGCTGTGTCACATCCTTTTCCGGTCATGGGGGTGGGCACTGTATGTATATCTTTATTTTTTACGCTAGCTTCATATTGTCAACTTGTTATTTTAAGGTGTATTTATTGTACTGCCTCGTGATCGAGAATTAAACGTTTTTTACTTACTTAGGTATGCACGTAAATTTTTTCGTCAGAAAAAACTCATTGGTTCACGCCGACGGATTCGAACCTCGGACCTCCCGCATGAGAAGCCGATGCCCAAACCATTCGGCCACCCGCCGCTTATGTACGGATAGGCAGACAGACAGACAGAAAAATACCTAACCGATTTTGTCCCTGCTCTAACTAAACTACGGACGGAGCCCTAAGAAAGTAGGTAGGTACCAGACCAAGAGGCGGCGCAAGGCGTGGGCTACGTGGGCGACCGCCCACGGCCTCGCGGCCCAAGGGGCCTCGCGCCTCGAAAGTTCATGCAGCGGAAATTCATTTCGACAGTGAGAATCCATAAAATCCATCCCTCTAGTGCCACCAGAGAGGGCCTCACAAAATGTATCTTGCCCACATCAAATTTAGGTCTTGTCCCGCCACTGACCAGACCGACCGACGTGCTTGCCAACATGCTGACCGACATGATCGATCGTGAATGAGTGATAGAAGATGCTTACTTCTGCCTGTCGTCGATGGTGGGAGGCCGGTCGCGGCCGACGACGCGGTCGATCTCCTCGTGGACCCTGTGCTGGATGTCAGGTGACAGCAGCATCTGCTCCACCAGCATCGTCAGCACCTGCGGGTTGGCCGTCGCTGGCGGGAACGAGTAGTCTGTACACGTCAGCGCCAACTGGTCCACTGGAAGTTTGATTGGAGGTAGATTTTCGGAGGATTTAAAAAAAATTATTTTTTAAGGTTCTGTACCTCAAAAGAGGGTGAAAAAACGGAACCATATAGGATCACTCTTGTGTCTGCCTGTCTATCTGTCGGTCCGCCAGTCACAGCTTTTTTCGAGGCTTTTTTCTCCGAATCTACTAGACGAAAAAAGTTCAAATTCGGTACACATATACATAGAGTTTGATGACCTAATCACGGACTTATAGTGTAAATGAACTAATTAAAATTTTGGGGGTTAGTTTTTTGGGACAAATTAGAAAGTTAAAAAAATTTACATTTTCTCTCTACTAAAATAATCACAAGCATAATTGTCCTGACTTTCTAATCCGACTAATAAGGTAGAGTAGGGGCACAATGCGATTTGCTTATATGTACTTACTTGGCTATGTATTTTAATTCAGTTTTCCTTATTTGCGAAACTTCGAAAAATTTGATCTGCAAAAACCATCGAAAATTCGAAAAACATCTATACTTCATACATAATACGTCAGACCGGAAAGGCAGTGGTTTCGTACAGCTGAAGGCCCGGCTGCCTCCCGGACTGGAGGAAAATTGGAGAGGTGTATGTTCAGCAGTGGACGCTTACACGTTGGTTGATTGACTGACTGTTTTATATGTATCTAGCTGGTATAAGTTCGGTGCGTGAATTATTTTGTATGAGAGCAATCTACAAGTATGATTTGTGTCTGAGGTAGGTAATTGTGTATAGAGATATAATAACTATAATATTATTAATCTTTGAATCGATAGTTAGTATGCTACCTGAGAAAGAAGAACTGCCATTATCTCGTACCTCCTCCTTCATCTTCCTCAGATACATGTCGAAGAAATGTCGGTCGTGTGAGTCGTCCTGCGTCTCCAGCGCTTGCGTGATCAGATTCTGAAAGAACAGCCACATTTGATGATGCATTTGGAAGTGTAGCCGACACGAAGGGAAACACGGACGAGGCACATCCATACACACATACCACACACTGTATACCGACAATCGGCGTAAGCAGAGTAATCGGTGTTGTGCTGCAAGAACTCTGGTAAATTACAGCAACCACCACGTTTAGCAAGGATGGCTAGCCTATCGCCATTTAGCACGGCATCTCGTCCTTATACCTAAGTCGCCTTTTACGACATGCACGGGTAGAGATACTACAGCGCGCCTCCCACCACCCCCCGAGGGGGTGAAGTGAATGCGCGTTTACCTACTCACCTTACATAGCTCAGCAGGTCTATTCTTGTAAATTCTGACAGCGGAATCAGCGCTGTTGTGGCGCTGAGAGCCACTTACCAAAGTGGCTCTCAGCGCCACAACAGCGCTGATTCCGCTGTCAGAATTTACAAGAATAGACCTGCTGCTCAGTCTTCATTTGGAAGTCGCTCGCTCGATACGGACGAATGCGTTTATTCTTGCCGTCGCGCACGCAACGCAATTCTTACCATAATTTAAAAACATTGTTGCCTGGTTAGTACTTATAAAAAAAATTATTTTATTACAACGTTTGTATAGAACAGTTCCCAGAATATATAAGGTGTTTCGTTAGTCATGTCGAAAATTTCGGGAGGGTTACATACACACACACTCAAATAAACACGTTAGGCAAAAAAATTCTATGTTTTTAGCATTACTTTTCGAGAAATTTAACAAAACATGTTTGCTACCAAACATTAACCTGTGTGTAACAGTAAGTAACTTGCATTGTACGGGTTCAATGACCGTTCTATGTTCAAACGCAGAACAGCTGTTTGTTGTAAGTAAGTCACAAGGTTATTTAGATTGGTTTTTACAGCTACTTATTTGATTTTATTTTTTTGTTAGGAGAAAAAATGTTCCTCTAAACATATGTTTTTTATGTAAAGTGTTTATTTGAGTGTGTATGTAACCCTCCCGAAATTTTTGACATGACTAACGAAACACCTTAAGAGAATTTTCCTCTATGTAAACGCTCATTATTTGCGATGAGTCACTCACTGTTAACACTGCCCGAACAGAGTATAATGTTCTTACCGTGTAAAAATCAAGAAACGCCTGGTTTCCCTTTCGCAGGTTATTGAACCCGCTGAGGTTAGGCGCCAGGTCCTTAAGCCAGGGTGTGAGCACCAGAGCTCTCCCAAAGTCGTCGCTGTTCCGTTGGAAGATTAGGGCTCCCTTGGCCAACTTGTAAAGGGCATCGTAGTCTTTGCGGTCGAGGCTGCTTTGAGTGAACACGGCCACCATCCCATTGACGAAGGGGGGTGCGAAGTAATGGGGAAGGCTGATCAGGTCTCCCTTTACGAACTCCTGAAAGTATGAACAAAAATCGCTCAAGTTAGATTGGAGTGTAAAGTTGTTTATTGTTAATGGGATATAAGCGGCGGGTGGCCGAGTCGTCTGGGCACCTGCCTCTCTTGCAAGAGGTTTGAGGTTCGATTCCGGCCGACTTGCACCAATGAGTTTTTTCTGACGGAAAAATTTACGTGCATACCTGCACCTGCTAAGTAATTCACCGTTCGCAACCGAAGTAAAACTGTAAGCCCCTTCCCTCGCCTCTTACTAGGTGGTAGGGTCAAATTGTGGCCTATTCATTAGAGTCAACATTTCATGCAATGTTATCATCAGTTTACAAATCTGCTGGCATTTGACTGAGTATAATTTGGCGATGTGAAGTGGCTTTATCTCTGTCGACTACACCACTGGTTCTTCGGGGCAGCCAGCCACCCTGATGGGATGGGCCGTCGTTATGGAGGACATAGGGTGGCTGGAGACCAACTGATTTTGAACGAAGATCCCCAACCAAGAGGGATTAGTTTGCTGGCAGACAGCCAACCTCATTATGGCAAGAATAGGTACAAATTACGAACAACCGACCTCCTCAACTGGATTCTTGGGTCCGTTGATTCGCATGTCGATAATTTCCTTGATGTCGTGCTGCGTGACGGACTCGAGCGCGTCCGAGCGGCGCCCGAAGCCGAAGTCTCGCATGTAGCGCAGAGAGAATCGCCTCTGAATGTGCCAGAACTCACCGTCCGTGAAGAAAATACCTGATTTTGGAGTAACCAACAGTAATAATTTGTTATAATAACAATGGTTATGTTATGTAAACTAGCTCGCTGTGTTTATATTGAGCCTATTGAGTTGAAGGGGTTGGAACATTGTCGAAAGGCTTCAAAACCAAATTCTTGCTAACGTTATCAATTATATATTTTACGGCCTTCCTCGCGGTAGTTATTCTCCGAACTATGTGGCTCAACGTTGCGGGCCAAAAATTATGGCCGAAAATTAACATTCTTGTTAACAGATGGTGGGAGGCCTGAAAGAAAACTTGACATACGCATCTCCAATTTTCCTGCAGTCCTCCCGGCCTTCAGCGGTAAGGAACCACTGCTTTCCGCCGATTTACTTGATGTCGTTTAGACATGACTAACATCCATTTACTGATTGATTCGAAACAAAATGTTTACTACCGCCATCGTAATATTTTTATGGCACCTTATATTATGTTGGGCTGCATCATCTACTACTACTACTACCCATCATCACGTCAGCCCATCACATCTTGGTTAGATAGTTGCCACTCCAGTGCTTCCCATTGATCATGCCGGCTACAATGTACCTACCTACTTACTTAAGACGTAAAATACGAAATATTTGCATAAGTAACTGTTTTGACCTACGACCGAAGAACCGCAATTCCTCGCGAATGAGTCGTTTTAAAGTATTGAGAAGAATGAAACTCACCCAGTTTCTTGTAATATCCGCGCAACCTCCCAAGGATGGTGTCCAACCGACCGTCGAGGTCCTCATTATAGAGCATATCCTTAACGAGCTGCGCGTCATTGAGGACTACAGCCGGTATCGGGCCGAGGTACAGCCCGAGGATTTTGCTTTTGTAAATGTTGGACATCCTGGTGCAGGCAGAGGCCAGGTTGTTCCAGTTCAGTGCGAGGACCAGCCAGTAGGCTCCGTATACCGGCAAACTCGGTGGACCTATGTGTGAAAAGGCAATGTTACAGTTTTAGGGGATTCCCTTGCCCCTTACTAGGTGGTAGGCTCAAATTGTAGCCGACTGGGTTGGTACCACCGTACTGAATGTAAGATGGCCGCACAGCAGCCTCGGTTCTGTTCTCCTCTAGTCCAGTATAGCCAGCAATCCAGGGAAGTCTCCGGTACGGCACCTACCTTCTAGGAGGTGATATTGGCTGATCGGAGCATGTGCCTTGACCCCTCCGACTCAGCCACCCATACCGGATTACATGAAAAATATATATATAATCTTTATATGCATTTTCTTATAGGGCGTTATACAACTGAGTTTCGAGATTTGTTTAGTGGAAAGCATCTTTGGTATGAAACCCTGGGAGTCAGTTGTGCGAATCTTTCACGGTATAAATAGGCTCCTGTCTCCTATACAACGTGTCCCAAAATTCAACGTCAAGCGTAAACCAGGGAGTAGGCCAGTTTATGACTACCCATGGAAAAATAAGAAAAAAAAACCTGAGTCATAAATTTTTTTAGAAAAAAATTTAACTGAATATTTTTTTTTGGTAAAACTACAGGCATTCTGGTTTTATTTGGGATAGTTCATATTCAAATTCAAATTCAAATTCATTTATTTGCACACATTGTAATACAGTTTTACATCCAGCGTAAACTTATATATACTTGCGGCATCGTCAGTTTGTTAAATATAATTTATTGCAGTGTATAAATTAGCTATTAATAAAATAAAGTAATCTATGTAATAATATTAAAAAATTTCAAGTCATAAAATGTTTGACCTTGTAGCCATCTATTCAATTGCGATCGAAATATTTTTACGTTATTGTCACTCTCGCGCAGTTCTTTTGGCAATTTATTGTAGATATTAATGCTATTGAACATTACACTTTTTTAAAATTTTTCAGTTTTGTGGCATTTCTGTTGAATGTTCCTCTTGTTCCTAGTTGAGTATTGATGATTCAAGCAATTATACTTGTTGTTTCTGATGTATAAAGATACTCTTTGTACATATAGATCGTACATGGTTAAAACCTTAAGTTTTTTGAATAATGGTGTGCAGTGTGCATCCCATTTTGAGTGAGTTATTATTCGAAGAGTTTTTTTCTGCAATCTGAATACTCTGATGGCATCTCCCGAGGCACCCCAGAACTCAATTCCGCAACTCATTATCGAATAGAAGTACCCGAAATACGCACTAGTCAGAGTATTAAGGTCACAGTTTTTTGATAAAGTCTTTAGACAGTAGCAGGCCTTACTGATTTTGTTGCATACTTTGTCAATATGCTCCCCCCAGCGTAAATTTGAGTCTAGTGTGAAGCCCAAAAACACTCTGGATGATGCAAATTTTATGACTTCGTCGTTATACTCTATAAATAGATTGCTTCCCACATCATTTTCACGATTGGTGATGTTAAAATTAATACAGTGGGTCTTTGCGCTATTTAATATTAGGCCGTTGGATGAAAACCACTGACCTACTTCTTCTATAATATATGTCATTTTTTTCAGTAAGGTCTGTATGCTATCGTCTGTAACAATGACGTTAGCGTCGTCGGCATACAGAACTATTAGAGCACTCAGTACTGACAGATTAGCATTTTTTGGGAAGTCATTAATAAATATTATGAATAGTAGTGGAGCCAGTATGGAGCCCTGTGGCACGCCGTACTCTATTTGAAAAGACTGAGACATGATAGTTTCTGCTGTGCCTCTATCCTTATTTGAGAATGTTATGCTAGTGCTATAGGTTCTCTGACCGAGATATGATTGAAACCATTTCAAGGCGACACCTCTCACTCCATAGTGCTCTAACTTCTGGAGCAAAACGGTGTGGTTATCAATAGCAGAGTTATTTAGGCTTCCAATATAAAAAAATTTACAATTATATAAGGTCTTTCATTAGTAGGTAACGATACGCTAAGGGGTGTATGTGTATCATATTATACTGATTACGTTCCCATACCAGTTTTTTTTTTACGTAAAAAAAACCTACTTTATTAAGGTGAAATACGCGCACTTCACGTATTTATCGTAAAAAAAATTAATTGGTACCTATGGGTGGGAACGTGATCAGTATCTGATACACATACACTACACCCCTTAACGTATCGTTACCTACTAATGAAAGACCTTATATTTGCAAATTTGTAGCCGTAGTAGGTACCTAAAATGTTGTACGAGATGTCAATTTTCAACGTTTTTAAAAAAAAGCTCATATCATAAAAAACAAATGACTCCGATTTTTTTCTCGTAGGTGGCTCGTAACTGGCCTACTCCCTGGTTCCCGCTTGACGTTGAGTTTTGGGACACGTTGTATATAGGTATACCTATGTAGTTACTAAAAGTTGGTTCAGTTACTGAAGTACAAGTTTTTCACCCGAAACTGCTGCTATCACGAAACCCTTAAAAGTTAATCCGAAAGTTGGTTATTGGAAAGTGCCCAGAGAAAGTGCTTTGAACTTACTTACTCATCAGTACACAAAGCAGTATGATTTATTATTGACGCGACAACACGGAAGTATTTTGAGGTCAGGTACCTACCTACTTACCTCAGGCTTGCTGTAATATTATGCATATGAATTCAAACTTATTGCAAACGAATATAAAAATATTCGAATCGTTTACTGTTCGTTTTTAGGGTCCCGTCGCAAAATGCGAAAAAAGGGACCCTTATGGGATCGCTCTGGTGTCTGTCTGTCTGTCTGTCTGTCGGTCACACGCAGATATCTCCGGACCTACTGAACCGATTTCGATGAAACTGACGCCAAATTACGTATAATCTTTGCCGCTAGATATATTATACATAAGTTTGTCTAATAGTCCTGTGAAAAGTACAGGGTACCGCAAAATGTAAACCAAAATTTTTTTTTTTTAATAAATAAAATGTCACGTCATTCTATAGGTATTGTTAAGGCAATTTCAAAAATATATAACTTTGCTATAATCGATTAGTTTACTTTAACAAATATTTCGTTTAAAAGTTGACAAAAAACTGCACTTTTGTCGCCGAACTTTGACCTATTAAGGGTTGTTCGAAAATTCTGAAGAAAATAAACTATATAGGCACTCTTATGTAGTTGTGCACAAAACTATTCATTTTCCTCAAAATGTCATAAATTTGGAAATAAAGTTAAATTTCTGAACAGCCAAAATTTAAATTTTTCGCGTGACGTCACAGCTCAAGCCACCGATAACGTAGCGTTGTGATTGATCCTGAGAAGTAACGAAATGTAACAGTGAAAACCGTATGTAAATCTATAAAGTGGTTCTCGAGTTAATACAATATTTCATATATTATTATATATTCGTACGTTACACGGTCGGTCGCCCGTAGAAATTTCGCTTTATTTATTAGGATTATCTACCAAACGAAGTCATTTATATGTGACCTAGGTACGACAGAAAAAAATCAATTGACATACGTTACACGGCCGCCACGCCACCGGTCGCCCGTAGAAACTTCGCTTTATTTAGCCAGCCTCGATAGCTCAGTGGTGCAGACAGTCAACTGTCGCTATTTAATGTTAAGCAACGCTGGGTGCGGTCAGTACTTGGATGGGTGACCGCTGACCGTTGGAGGCTGACCGAGGTTCGGATTCCTCGTAAAACTGTAGGTCCCTTCCCTCCTAATCTTACTTGGTGGTAGGGTTTAAACCGCCCGGGTTGGTACCACCGCACTGAATGAAACGTCGGTCAAAACGGCTATGTGGCTGACGTGGCACCAAGATCACCCGGTGTTATGGGCTGACATCACGGGAGTTGTAGGTGATGTAGCCAACCGTGTCAGTTTCCATAAAAAAAAAAAAAAATGTAAATAGTTTGTGTTTTTCGACCAGTTCAGTGTAGCCGGCACGATCAAAGGGGGAAGCACTGACATGCCACCTAGTTCACCCGGTGTTATGGGCTGACATCACGGACGTTGTAGGTGATGTAGCCAACCGTGCCAGTTTCCATAAAAAAATAAAAAATATATATAGCGTGTCTAAGTATTGTTTTGTTGTGATTATAAATACCTACCTAGTTATTTAATTTGCAAATTAAAATAATCGTGAAATAAGGAAGTTATTTATTTATTGTTTCGGTCATGGGGACCATGGCAATGACGATTATTTATATTTATGGGTAGGTAGATTTATTTTTATAACTAATTTAGTTATTTTCAGGTCTAGATTTAATTATGCATTTTGAAGTATTTTTAACCGACTTAAAAAAAAAGAGGAGTTTCTCAATTCTGCATATTTTTCCCCCTCATAACTTTCGACTGGGTGGACCGATTTTGATGATTCTTTTTTAATTTGAAAGCTGGTGCTTCCCGTGTGGTCCCATTTTAATTTGGTCAAGATGGGATTGGAAAGCAAGGCGGAATCGCGAGGCCGAAGGCCGAGCGATTCCGCCGAGTACATTAATAGCAAAAAATGACTAAAAAAACTGTGAAATAAAAAACTATTTAATAAATACAAATAATATAAAAACCGCTTTCAAAAATGAATGAAATAAAAAAATCGAACCGTAGAGTTGAAGGCAAGCAAAAATAACCGAGCGCCTTCAACTCTAGGGTTCGATTTTCTTTATTTCATACATTTTTGAAGGCGGTTTTTATATATTTTTTAATTGTTTTTTTATTATTTCATATATGCATATAGTTATAATTTTCTTCGCGGTTTTAAACAACACGTCTAAGCCACATACAATTTATTGTCACAGATATTGTGCTTATGTCAATTATATTATGTATTTTAAATACAATATTATATTTTGAATACTTCAATTTAATTTATAATGTTTATAACATTCAAGGGTGAAAATAACATGGTAAGGTAAAGGTAACATGGCCCATAAGCGCTCTAAAAAAACTGACCTGGTGGAAAATTGTCCGGCTTGTTGAATGCATTTTTTATCCATTTAATAACAACTAATACCAGCAATATACTCCCGAGGTATAGAGAGATCATCTCGAGAGCGTCTGAGTCTGACTGAGGCCTGTGGTCTGATGCAATGCAGCCGCGCGCGCGTCCCCCGAGCCGAGCGAGACCGAGACACTCACTCAGGGAGACCTCAATAGGAATGTGAAAATAATTTATGTTGCTTCTTGAAACAAGAAGCATTAATCAGTTGAACATATTGATAAGGGGGTGAGCGCTGAATACGCAATACACTAAATAACAAGATTGCTATGTTTTTGTTTGATGATCCTTTCCACAATCTGTTTTTGATTTGTTTTTAATTTCTTGATCTGCAGTTCAGCTAGATGCAAACATGAAATGTATAGGTACCTACTTAAAATAAGACCGCACTCACTACGCGGCAGCGCAGAGCATCCCTGGCGAAAATCATTTGATGTAAAAAAAAGTCGCCAAGTGCGAGTTGGACTCGCGCATCGAGGGTTCCGTACCATCACACCATATATTTGTATTATGTACATATACAAAAATGATTGTGTTTTGGAAAATCACGAAACGCCTAAATAAAAAATACACCAATGGTTTGACTGTCAGACATTCGTGCAGTTCAAATATACAAAAATATACATATTTATTATACATATGACATCACTATAAAACAATTTTCTGATTTTTCCTTTACTTGTGATGTGAGACCTTGCTTCTTGCCAAATTTCATTTCTCTAGGTCATCGGTAGTTTTGATTTCATTTGAGTGAGTTTGCAAGTATTAAAATTTGACATAAATAGTCGTATCTTTTGATTATGTTAATTTAGAAACTTTAATTTTCTATAACTCGAAGGGATCGCAGACCTTAGTATTTCATATTAATTTCAATTTGATATCTTGACTCGTTCCTGAGAAAAAGGGTCTTTACATACAAAACAAGCAATATTTTTTTTTATATCATATAACTACAAGTTTAAAATTTTCGGATTTTTCCTTTACTTGTGCTATGAGACATTGCTTCTTACCAAATGTCATGATTCCCTATACGTTTTGATTTGATTTGACTGAGTTTGCGAGTATGAAATCTGACTTAGATGGCCGTATCTTTTGATTGCGTTGATTTAGAAGCTTGCATAGTCCTTAGTATTTGATATTTATTTCAATTTGATATCTTCATCTGTTCCTGAGAAAAAGGTCTTGACATACAAAACAAACATATTTTTTTTTAATGTCATATAACTACAAATTTACAATTTTCGGATTTTTTCCTTTACTTGTGCTATGAAACCTTGCTTCTTACCAAATTTAATGATTCTAGGTTAACGGAAAATACCCTATAGGTTTTGATTTGATTTGAATGAGTTTGCGAATATGAAATCTGACATGATGGCCGTATCTTTTGATTGTGTTGATTTAGAAGCTTGTATTTTCTAGACCTTAAAGAGATCGTAGACCTTAGTATTTCATATTAATTTCAATTTGATATCTTGACTCCTTCCTGAGAAAAAGGTCTTGACATACAAAACAAACACAATTTCTTTTTAATGTCATATAACTATGTACATGTTTAAAATTTTTGGATTTTTTCCTTTACTTGTGCTATGAGACCTTGCTTCTTACCAAATTTCATGATTCTAGGTTAACGAGAAGTACTCCATAGGTTTTGATTTGATATGCCAGTAGTAAAATAAGTGACTTAAAAAAGACCGTATCTAGTGATTGCGTTGACTTAGAAGCTTAAATTTTTTACACCTCTGAGGAAACGTAGACCTTAGTATTTGATATTAATTTCAACTTGATACCATGCACTACCTGTTCCTGAGAAAAAGGGTCTTGACAGACAGACAGCCAGCCAGCCAGACGGACAACAAAGTGATCCTATAAGGGTTCCGTTTTTTTCCTCTTTTCAGGTACGGAACCCTAAAAATCGACATCGAATTTTTCACCCAGAGGACTCTTCATACATAAGTTACATAACATAACTCTATGTACATAACATACATACGTACATACATACATACCACACGCATAAAAATCGCGTAAATCGTAAATCGGCGTAAGCAGAGTGATCGGTTGTGCTGCAAGGACTCCGGTAAATTAGAGCACAAAATTTACCACCACGATTAGCAGCAAAGTATCTATATCAAGCAGCAAGTAAGCACGAAACCCCACCTGCTGCATGAGTGCATGACTAGGTAAATATTTTTAGTTAAAAACTGTTTAAAAAAAAATTGAACCTACTTAAAAAAAACAACTAAGTACTTAGAACTAAAAATTATTAAATAATCGAGTTGAAGGCGGTACAAAAGCACACTAGAAAATTTTTATTTGAAGCCCTTTTGTGCTTTTGTACCCTTGAGTTGAATGCGGTACAAAAGCACAAAAGGGGTCCACCTATCAATTTTCCGTCCGAATATGAATCAAAATATTATTTAACACTTTTAAGTAGTTTTTTGAAGTCGGTGCAATGTTTTTTAAAACAGTTTTTTATTTTATTTTACTCTTTTTAGTCCTACCTATCACATAACAAGTTCTGCGTAGAATTGGGCGTTAAACCGACGACGTGTTTTTCCAGTGATTGGTACACACTTAACAGTCCATATCTTGAAAATTACTGAACCAATTTTGATGAAACTTGCACTGTTCCCTAAGTTGAAATAAATGTAAGCCAATAACAAATCTGGTTTTAGAGCGTGGTCTCTGTAGCACGAACTTGTACGTCTCTGTGCGACAGAGACGACACTCTACAACCGGATTCTCTCTTTCTAAAGTTCGATGTTCATTATTAATTACTGCCGAGTATGTACATATGTATATGTATATATTCTTTATTGAACACCAATTAGGCACAATTAGCTTAATGCCGCTGGGCATTCTATTCTAACTAACCTTTGGGATGTGGGAGAAGTATATGCAGGCGAACAAGAATACTGAGACATGAGTACTGTACAGGGCCGGATCTAGGGGGGGGCGGGAAGGGGCACTTGCCCCGGGCGGCAAGATTGGGGGGCGGCAAAATCACACCCATTAACATAAAGATAAATTGTAAATTACTTATAAAATATGTCTTCCATTTCGATTCGATAAGATGGTCGCGAAATAATTCGTGGAGCGGAGGCGTTGATCCGGACGGCGGAGGGAGCAGGGGGCGGCGCAGCGGCTAGTCTAGTAAGCGAGCGTCGCCTTCGCCTCGCGCCGCGCCGCCCCGCGCCGTAGCGTAGTCGGTCGGTCGGCCGAACGAGCGGCATACGTTCGGCAGCGGCGCGGCGCGGGCGGTAGAGCGGTACCCGCTCCGCTCGCGCGCGTGGTTGGATCGCACGCCTAATCAGTTCTATTTATATTTTAGAAAAAAATATATCTATTTGGTTTTCAATATAATTGTTTTAATGTCTCTATAAAGGAACCTAGAAATAAAAAAAATCGAACCCTAGAGTTTAAGGCGGTCGGTTATTTTTGCTTGCTTTAGCACCGCCTTCAACTCTAGGGTTCGTTTTTTTTTATTTCATGCATTTTTGAAGGCGGTTTTTATATTTTTTTTAATAGTTTTTATTTCACGTTTTTTTAGTAATTTTTTTCTAATTTACTCGGCGGAATCGCTCGGCCTTCGGCCTTCGGCCTCGCAATTCCGCCTCGCTTTGCAATCCGATCTTGACCAAATTGAAATGGGACCACACGGCAAGCACCAGCTTTCAAATAAAAAAAGAATCATCAAAATCGGTTCACCCAGTCGAAAGGTCTGACGGGACAAACATAAAAAAAAAATACAGTCGAATTGAGAACCTCCTCCTTTTTTACCCGACTGCGCGACGCAAAGGAGGGTAATGTGTTTATCAGCCTATGTATGTATGTATGTTTGTTCCTTTGTGGCACGCTAGAGACCAAACGCGTGGGCCGATTTTGATGATTCTTACGGCAATCGATTGGTCTTAATCTTGCGAGTGTCACTAAAGACATGACAGTAATCAAAATTCAATATGGCGACAACTAGGTGCCATATTGTGAAAAAGAAAAAAATGAAAGTTGACTAACTATGTTAAGTAGGGTATCGTTGAATAGGTATTTGAAAATCATCTTTAGGTTTCTCTTAGCATTTTTCATTTTGAATGACCATTTAGAATCTATAACGATTTAAAGTTGGTTAGCAACCATTCTCACATATCTTATAATAGAGCTGTGATAAAAGTTCTTATTATACAGGGTGTTCGGCACATCGACCGACAAATTTTTTTTTAGGTAAGTGGGGTCATTTGCAACGTTTCGACCGGCACCTTTTGTCAGGTATCACGTGGTATCAAGATACGATTTTTTTTGTTTATTTTTGAAAATTACCAAAATCCCAGTTTTAAACCCTTGTAACTTTTTTGTTTATGATTGATTGATTGTTTATGATTGATTTGAAATAAAATTTATTGGATTTAACAATGTATCGTTCTTCTAGAAAAAATATCACTTGATGAATTTAATACCATGAAAAGGACTTATGACCTCCCAAAGTCCCGAGAACGAGTAAAAATATGACAGAATCTTAATTTCTTAATTCATTAAAAAAAAACTGACAGCAATTTAGAGCTTTATTTTCTTTTAAAAAGTTTGCTAGTTTACGCCCTTTCCAACGGTATACCACTTGCTGACTGAATGTCTGAGAGATGCAAGGAAGAATGAGAGACAATTAACTGCCACGTGGTTAGACTTTGAAAACGCCTTCGGTTCGGTGCGCCATGAGTTACTATTAATGGCGCTAGAGTGGTATAATGTGCCACCTCTGATCTGTAATATAATAGCCTCCTACTACAAAAAACTTTCCTTTGTAATACAAGTAAAAGGTGAAACGGAGAAGACACCGGAAATTCGTTACGGCATAGGACTTTTCCAGGGTTGCTGCCTCTCTCCTGTCACATTTAACATTGTTATAAACATTCTAATTGATACGCTTGTCGTGAAAGAAAACAATGGGGATACAGGTTCAAATATGGAGACACATATATGGCGGCTATCCTGGCATTTGCGGATGATATTACGCTGTTAACCCACAATCCAAAACAAAATCAGGCGAAATCAAAATCTTAAGGTGGTAGATGACTATTGTGAATGGACCAAAGGGATGAAGATAAAACCAGCGAAGTGCTACTGTTTGAGCTTAACCAGGAAAGGTTAAAAGCTTACCTCGAGCAAGCCAGGTCTGACAGTAGCCGGAAAACCAATCGCAACCGTGGCTGATGAAGCGCCTTTTAAATTCTTGGGCAAAAGGATCACAAGCAGAGGAAAAGAGCATCCTACTGATGATATTGTCCAACTTTTCGAAGAGAGCCTCCGCCAAACTGACAATCTTCCCCTCCTGGGTACACAAAAGGCATGGATCTACGATAACTATCTGACATCAAAACTTTCATGGCCATTTCTCGTCTACGACTTCACAAAGCAAAACCTGACTAAATTAGACTCTTATGTTACCAGATTCCTGAAGTCATGGTTTGGACTGGCTCACCCGGCTGACTCGTCAACGCTGTACAGATCCCACAATAACTTTGGACTGAACATTAAGAAACCGTCTCTATTTTATCAAAAGGCGAGAATAGCCAAACGATGTATACTAAAGACTACAATGATGCTATTCAAGCCTTACCCAACAAATCGCTATCAGATGAACTGGAATCGAGACTCAACTTTTACAAATCATTCCAAGTTGGTACACGCACCAATAGATCTGGACTCGGCATAGAAACAGCAAAGTCTGATAAAGAAATACTGAAAGGTTTTGCTCAGGAGGACATGGAACAAGATTTCAAAATTCACGCCTTAAACCTAGAAATGCAGAATGATTGGCTAACAGGTGGGCGACTTCTGCATCCCTCCTGCATTGAAGTGGAAATCCGTAATATACAACTGGTCCCCTGAGCTGCTTAAGTTCTAACTAAATGCATTCCAGCTTACTCTCCCCGACCCGAGTAACCTAGTTAGATGGGTGAAATCTACAAATTGACTATGCCCGTCATGTAAGGAGTCCGTAGGCACGGCCAAACATATGTTATGCGGATGCAAAATACTGCTTGAGCGAGGCCAGTATTCCTACCGTCATGATAAAGTCCTCCAAATCATCAGAGAGACCATCAACCTGTCAATTGCACGGACCAGGAAAGGGCAAACCAGTAGCGGCTTTCAAAAGGTCAACTTTGTGAAATCTGGAGCCAAAAAGCTGCCCAAAGATACGACTAAACCTTCAATTTTGGGAGCAGCAAAGGATTGGGAATTGTTGATGGACACACATGAGAAGCATTACCAGATGCCTTAGGAAATCTGTACCACAGCATTAAGACCGGATATACTCATATTCTCAAAAGTGACAAAGCATGTAGTACTTGTTGAACTTACAGTTCCATGGGAAAGCAACATACCGAAGGAACACAACATCAAACTTAAAACACAACATCAAACTTAACAAGTACTGCAACTTAGTAGACCGGATTGTGAGAAACGGATTCAAGACTGATCTCTTCGCTGTGGAAGTCGGAGCAAGAGGACTACCAGCGAAGTCGCTCTACAGTCTCTTCAAGAATCTAGGGCTGCCAAGATCGACGCTAAGCTCATACATGGAGAGAGCTTCGAAAACGTCACTGGAAGCATCCTACAGAATATGGATAGGTAGAGAGAGAGGACGAGAGCGGGACTGGTGTTTCCCCGGGTCCTAGTCAACGCAGACTAGCTGACGAGGGCATGATGCGAGCCGAAACGTGAAGCATGCGCGGGAAATTTAGAGTGGCCACTCGCTAGTCCCTACCTCGATTAACACCCTCCTCTACTGCCGATGGGCCCGGATATTTTCGGTGAAGCCATCGCAAGCTTAGTTCCACACCTTCCTATAATGCAAATAATTCACTATGTGGTCAAAATTAGGGACAGAGACCAGAATAGAAGGACAACACGGGCACTTTGTTACAGGGCCATGTTTCCCATTATTGGGAAAATTTTAATGGGTCCCGACTGTTAAAGTCGCTATGTTTCGCATTAGAGTTTATTATTGGTTTTATATTTGTGTATCGATCATGAAACTATTTCAATGGTGTAGTTATTCAATATTACATCAGAGTTCAAGACTACTGGACTTGTTTTTTTCTTTTCAGTTTTTATTGAAAGTGAATTTTTTACGCAGTCGGGTTTTTTTTGAAGAATTTTTGAACATTAATAATGGAAATTTAAATGTCAAACTACCAAATTCACTTTACAAAGGATGTAGGTATCAATCACATACATTTTTTTGAAGAAGTTAACATGACTACTTTTTTAGGTATTTAAAAATCGAAAAAATTAGATTTCTTTAATGATATGATATTCCAAGGTATGTGATTGCCTTAATATCGGCGTGTGCACCTGTATTAATTGATGTGTTAATACCGATATACAGGATGTTTCATGATAGGGTTTCGTAACTTCAGGGTTCGAAAGCGGTCCATATTTGAAGACGAAAAGCTCTAAAACTTTTTCCCAGATTCGGTAATTTTTTAGTACTTTTTATTGAAAGTCGTTTCATCGAGCTTTGGTGGACGGTTAAGGTCCACCTTTAGACTAACTTACATGCTTAACTAGTAGAATTGTACTGCATGTAGGTAATTCCGAACACTTAAATTTGAATGACATCAAAAGAAAAAGGGCACTGGACTAGGTCATTTCACTCCCTAGACCTAGACAGCACTGTTGACAAATCTCACTGTCCATCGGGTTTTATAACAATTTTCAATTTTTGTATGAAACAAAAAATACAGAATTTCGATTTGAGTGATAAGGATTTTTTTCTTCTAATAATTAGTACTTTCTATTCCTGAAGTTTCTCAAGCTTATCCTGAAACAGCCTGAATATACTATTTTGTGTACTGATCATTTTGTGGTACATACAAAATAAATACCTATGCACTATTTTTAGTGTATAAAAAAGATGTGTTGTGGGTTGGAGTTTCTCATCTTGTGGTTAAAATGAAAGTCGACTTCTTCCCAATATGTGGTGTAATGAAATGACTGATATGTAAATTAATGACATTGATGTAAATATGTAAACAAAAGAGCGTGCGCCCGCACTGGCGGCTGATGGACGGCACACTGGCTGCGCTCGCCTCGCGGCGACGGCGCCGCGCGGTGGCGCGGCGTGAGGTGTGGGGCGGGGGGCAGCCCCTCCCCCGCTGCTGCACTGATGGCTCTAACAAGATGTATAATATGTAATTTCTTTTTTGCATATTATGCAAAAAGATTTGAGTAATTTTTTTATTTTATTTTTTTATTGACAGCGCGACATATGGCGCCGATCAACCCATAAGGTGTCTAATGACGCCCGTGGACATTCGGTCGTATGCGGGGGTTGCGAATGACATGCCCGCCTGACAGGTGCCCATTCACGCCCCTCTAAAAGGACCCGAAACTGTACTTGGGGGGAAATATATCGGCAGGGAGAGCATTCCAGAGTTTATCTATTAGTTATGTACTTATTATGTGGCAGAATAAATACTCAATGAAACGCGGCGTCCGTAGATTATGGACACTATAAGTAGGAATTTTTACTCCCGTTCGCGCCAACTATTGTATAATGTCGAATTGAATGTGATTTTTTTCATTAATAAAAACAAATTTCCACTTTTCGATATTTTTTATGTTTTCAAAACCTCAAAAAATACATACCTTTTTGGCATTAGTATAGTAAATGACCTAGAATAACCCCCTAAATAACCTCGGGAATGTCACACATTTTATTATAAAAATTAACGAGCGCAAAAGGGCGGCATTTTAAGATTTTGCACCCCCTCCAAAAATATGTAGATCCGGGGCTGGTACTGTACAAGTATTATATTATGTAGAGAGTACTGTACAAGTATTATATTACTAGAGTGCAGCATTTTGTTATTATGTGTTATATTATATATATATATAACTAAATGTTTTAATGACAACGACGCACGCACGTCATGATGCGTCAAGCTAAAATTGAATTATTATCTATTATTAACAGACTTCTTCAAAAAACGTACCTACCTAGGTTATCAATTCGACCCGTACGAATGTAATATCGTTGGAATTGCACAATATTCGCATAATATGTACTAGTCTATTCGGGGTGTGCCAAATTTCATAGGTGTATGTAAGTATGCTTGTATGTATATGTATGTTTGTCCACGCATTTCTCCGAAACTATTGATCGGATTGTGACCATTCTGTTTTATTGGCTTACATTTACTTCAACTTAGGGAACAGTGCAAGTTTCATCAAAATCGGTTCAGTAGTTTTAAAGATATGAGCTGTTAAGTGTGTCAAACGGGTGAATAATTCTATACCATGACAACCGATTTCTGAGATTCTTTTTATGTTATATTACTAAAAAGAGTGAAATAAAAAACTATTTACAAAAAAACATTGAACCGACTTGAAAAAAACAACTACTTAGAACTAAAAAAAATTAAACACCAGAAAAAACAGTTTTTTTATACTACGATGTGACCTAAAACAGTAATATTAATGTACCTATTCTGTGCCCAAACTAAGGCCCACTTGCACCAACACAAATTTAATATATAAACCAGTTTAACTGGCTAAACAAGTTTAAGCTAGCACCCTTTGACTGTGGGAACCGCGTTTAAATCCATAACTCGCTACTTAACTTTAAACTCGTGTTGGTGCAAGTGGGCCTAATGGTTAAATCATTTCGAAAAGACTGGTCTCCGCCGCTCCGCCGCGCCGGAGACTAGGTCGTGAATCAAGTAATCTGTGACCGGCGCGACCGCGCTGCCACCGCCCCCGCCGCGTCGCCGCGCCACCTCCGCCGCCGCCCGCGCCGCCCCACAGTGGTCTGGAAATCGAGCTCCATAGACATAGAACCTTAATGTCAGGAATAAAAATTAAAACCAATCTAATGTCTCTGGTACACCTCCCTTTATGTCATATTATAGTATGAAGGGTATAAGTAGCTCCACGAGTGAGAAAAAAAAAGGTTTTGTTTTTTTTTGTATGGATGAAAACACTTAAAGTAATTTTTTTTTTAACTGAATGAAACTGAAGGGCTGGTGTTCACATCGTCTATTGCACCTTACACGGCGATCAAGATGACATACAATTCCTTCACCTTTGGGTGCCTATTGGCGCGTAGCAAACGTTTGAAATTTGGAATTTTCGATAAATTATTTATCGAACCTTAGTCGTAATTTAATGAAGTTGCCTATCGCTTTGAATATGAAAATACTTTTCTCATGTTGTTATTGTACTGATTAGTACTGACAGTACAGTTATTAACCATATTTTATAGTAAACACAGCGTAGCACTGTTAAAATAATAACAATAACATACAACACACACAAGCGAACGACAACTAATTAACGAGTTAGCGAAAACCGGTTTTTTCCACTCGCAGCGCATACTAATCCCCAACACATAACCAGCCCCATGCCTTCTTAGTTTCAGCGAAATTCTTTCAGTAGCTTTTGGTACTTGTGCGCGCTAACAACTATACTTATTACGTTCTATTTGTTTTCGTGCTATGATGGAAGGTTTTGGTACCAATTTGGACATTTTCGTGTTTGTGGCAAACAACAGTTGTTTCTCACAGCCCAGTGCGTTGTTTGAAGTTTTTAGGAGTGCCCTTGATCTGTCAGAAAGTGAAAAGAAAGAACTGAAACAATTCTGTCAGACTTATGTGTGTTCGTTGAGGAACAAATGGATCTCGTGTAATCGCACGAGACATGCACAAAGAAGTACGAGACGTGGCTGCAAGAAAATATAAAATGGCCTGAGTTCATGAGGGAAGAGATGACACCTTCTTTAGTGTCAGTAGAGCGGCAACCGTGTTCCAGTGACTTCGGTGTAAATGAGGGTGCATCAACGTCCTCAAAACCAGAGACGTGCACTGTTGGAATATCACCAAGAGTTGTGAGTGAAAGAAAACCGTTCTCGGAACTAAGCCCTAAACAGAAGAGAAGGAGAGTGGAAGAGCTCCTAACGCATAGCACTGAAAGCCTCGCTCATGCAACTGTTTTAAGTGTGAACAACAAGGATGTGGCAGAAATAATAAAATTGGTCACAGAGCATCCCGAAGAGGCTACAAAGATAAAAGAATTGTTGAAGCCCAAGAAAGCTGTGCCCGTATATTCCGTTGATAAAGCTTTAGGTATTTTGACGTCGTTGAAGCTTTAGAAGTGGCAGTATACAACATTAAGAGCTTGAGGAGTACAACTCTATCCTTCGTATACTGCCATCTTATAGGCAAAGAAGGAGTGTTACCCACCAAAAGATACAATAGAAATCACGGAAAGATCGGTAAGAGTAAAGCTTCAAGCAATTTTGGACAAAACTGTTGCTAGGCTAGGAAAATTCCTACGTTTGGGATGTTCGCTGGATGGCAAAGAAATAAAACTAATATCCAAGTGGGACTTTGATGGTGCTTCAGGGCAAAGTTTGTACAAGCAAAGTATGGCGGACAAAGATGATTCCAGTATTTTTATGTGCTCCTTTGTGCCTCTGCGTCTAGTTTGTGGCGAAGAAAAGGTATGGGAGAATCCCAAACCATCTTCCACAATGCTCTGAAGACCACTCTATTTCAAGTTTGCAAGTGAAAACAATTTGAATATAACAGAAGAACATGCTCTCATTGAAGCTGAGATCGCAGCACTGGAGCCGTCTATAATGGGCAGTCATGATGTTAAGCACTCAATGCTTATGACCATGATAGATGGCAAAATTGTTTCACAACTGTCAAAAACCTCAACGCAGACTTATGACATCTGTAAAGCTACCCCTTCGGAAATGAACAACTTAAAGAAGATCTCAGAGTGAGTTTCAGATAATAAATTTATATTAAATGTCAGCGTACTGTATTGCTATACTTTTTTATTAATGTATTCACATTATTACTAATAACCAAATTTATTATACTTAACTTTTATATGTATTTTTAATATCTATCATTATACATATTTCAGACATATTTACTAGCTGGCCCGGCGAACTTCGTATCGCCTCCATACAAAATCTATGAGAATATGAATTTTCATCATAATTTTCTTTGTGATTTTTTCCCTTATTTTCATACTTATTCTGCTATTCTGGATGGAGACAAATCCAACAAATCAATGATCATAAAAATGTCACGTTCCATCTGAGCCTGTGTGCAAGCGAGAGCGCGTAACAAGCGATAGAGGCACAATCGGCCCAAGCCGAAAGCGAACCAAGGGAATCCGATATGCGTTTGGTCGTTTATGTGATTTCGTGGCTCAGTGGTAAGAGTGTAGGATTTGTATTTTTTGACCATGGGTTCTAATCCCTCAAAATTTTTTTTGTTTTTTTTTAAGCAATGTTACGGTGTTTAAATTTTTTTAGGGTGTTTAGTTTTTTTTATAACCACCTAAGAATTCTTTTCGGAAATACAAACGTAACAAAAACGACATGCGTAGTCTTACCACTTTATGACGTTATCACGTAAAACTATCGTCCGTAAACCGACTTTACAGACAACCAATTTTTTTAGTTTATTTTTAATTTTTGGCAAATCTTGTGATGCTAGTTACTTTTTAAATAATTTATTATTACTTTATAAACATTGCGACGAAATCAAGTGTACCAGTGTAGTACCTAAGAAGAAATGAATAAATAAAAAGTAGTTATACATAAAAATTCATAATACAGTTGGTAATAGTCATAAAATAAGCAATACTGTAGAGAGTATTCGTTGTAAAATTAAATAGTAATAATTCTTAATTCGTAATAGTCGTAAGCAGCATACAACACTAATTTTGCTGTATTTTTATGATCATTGATACATAAATGTAGGGAATAATTTTTTGTAATATATTAGTATTAGAATAAACGTGTTTTACATTATAATATAACTATTTGTACACAATAAAGAAATAAAAATAATTTATCTTCTACTTATTTTTTTATTCTTTATTATTATTTATTTCTTTATTACATAACTGTCTATTGTTTAAATATTATTTTCATATTCAAAGCGATAGTCAACTTCATGTAATTACGACTAAGGTTTGAAAAATAATTTATCGAAAATTCCAAATTTCAAACGTTTGCTACGCGCAAATAGGCACCCAAAGGTGAAGGAATTGTATGTCATCTTGATCGCCGTGTAAGGTGCAATAGACGATGTGAGCACCAGCCCTTCAGTTTCATTCAGTTAAAAAAAAAATACTTTAAGTGTTTTCATCCATACAAAAAAAAAAAAAAACTTTTTTTTTCTCACTCGTGGAGCTACTTATACCCTTCATACTATAATATGAAATAAAGGGAGGTATACCAGAGACATTAAATTTGTTTTCATTTTTATTCCTGACATTAAGGTTCTATGTCTATGGAGCTCGATTTCCAGACCACTGTGCGCCCCCGGGAGGGCCCAATGTACCCAATAATGTCTAGACAATTTATCACATTCTTGAATTTAGAAATTTCCTGGCAGTGATTTTGCGAATCTGGGTCGAACAATATTAAATACGCGAATGGTCTAATTAGTACCTACTTGGAATATTCGCGTAGGTACCTACTAGTATAATAGTCAGTTCACGAAATATTTTGAAATGTGAGTAATAAATATGTAGACATTTAAATTTATCAGTATAGCACACCTATCATTATTATATTAGTGAACTACTTCAGGCAAAGGATTAGCCTGGCAATCCAGAGGGGGAACGCGCGCGACCGGCTGCCGGTATCCTCCCTCGACTCGACACTATCCCACCTCCTCCCGGGAGGAAAACACTTAACTGACATTTTATTTACACAGATATATGCACAGATGTTATATGCACAGATAGGTGAAGTAATTGTCCGTTGAGGGGGCGCGCTATTCGTCGTTCTGTGGATGGCTACATCACATATAGGCTAAAACGTCGGTTATGTCAGCCCATAACACTTTGGTGAGCCAGGTGCCATGTCAGTGCGTTCCTTTGGTCGTGCCGGCTACACTGAACTGGACGGAAAACATGAACTATTGGGTGCATTTTTTTTATGAGCCGTTTCGACCGTCCTTTCAGTGTGTGGGTGGTCGATCACTGATCACTATTCACTAACCCGGGCGGGTTAAACCCTACCACCTAGTAAGGTAAGAAGAGAAGGGACCTACAGCTTTACGTGGAATCCGAACCACGGTCAGCCTCCACTCCACACCCTAATTTCGTTTTAGATGAAATTGAATAATTGTTTTAATATCTTGTATCAATAAGCTGCTGATAATAGTTAGGACTAACTATAATAAGTTTAGTAGGGAATACATAAAGAAATCGAACAGATGCGCCTTCTCGATTCAAAACGACTACTGACGATGACACTCCGCGGTATATGAAATAAAATATCACCTAACATCTACTAATGCAACACTTTTGAAACACATCCAAAGTATTGCCGTATGATAAAAGGTAGGCGCTTTTCAACACGCATTAGAGCACGTATCGTATTTGTGACGTTGTTCCTCTCGTGGTGCTTCGTGTAGTAAGACTTAGTTCTAGAAATTTAATGAAATACTACAAAAATTTTAACCCGTTGTTCGAACTGTACCATCGACATGACTAATATTACCGGTGACAATGAGAGATTTCGAGGGCGAACACTAAAACATTGCATAATAAAGTTTTGCCCGCGAATTTCAAAAATACTGACTGACGCAACATGATTTTCACTCACATCAGTAGAAAGTAGGTGCCTTTCGTTACTACTGTTAGCGTTCAATAAACGACATAACTTTCTCGAAAAAAAGTATGAACCTAAGGTGAAGCCGAAGGCCAAGTTCGTTGACATAACCTTTCTCGGAGAAGTATGTAGGTAACTAAGGGCGAGGCCAAAGGCCGAACTTCGTTAACGTGAACAATTTAGGTAGTCTCTTGAAGAAGTAACCATACATACAATACATAATAATATACAGGTATCTGCTTTTATGTAGCGGAATTTTCTTCTCAGGTTACCCTAGCCAACGGATGGCGGCAATCGTGTCTCATTAGACCTATCGTGATAGCCGATTCCTGCAATTTCACTCTTCCGACCGACAAATTGGTCACAGCGTCTTGCTATTCGTGATTTCTTGACGATTTGTGATCTTGTGAGAGATGAGTTGAAGTTCAGGTGTTATACGTCACACCTTCACACCTATTTCCCTATGTGATGGAGAAAATAGATCTCGATCACAGAACAGCGATCGCCGGCCGTCATCTCGACTCGATTCTGCTTTAAACGCATTCACATTTTCGTAGTTTTAAGTGCATTGTATCAGTCACAAGGAAAACGTGAGTGAAGAAACATTCACACTAACAATGTCGAGTTTCGTTGTGTGTAAGGTTCAATGAAAGGAATTGTTTCTTGCAGCAAGGTCTGCATCACAGGAAAGTATTTTTTTCTGCGCAAGAGCATGTGAAACAGATAAAATATCCATACCGTATCGTATCGATATGGGATATATTCATTACTATATTAAAATTATTTTTATGACTGTACGAAAGGTATATAGTTACCTACTTCAAGAATCTACGCCTGTCAAGATCGACGCTGAGCTCATAGGTAGGTATATGGAGAGCTTCGAAAACGTCACTGGACGCATCCTACAGAATATAATAATTAAGCGGCGGGTGGCCGAGTGGTTTGGGCATCGGCTTCTCATGCGAGAGGTCCGCGGTTCGAATCCCGACAGCGTGTACCAATGAGTTCTTTCTGACGAAAAAAATTACGTGCATACCTACACCTGCTGCTTCACCGTTCGGAACCGGTGTAAAACTGTAGGTCCCTTCCCTTGCCCCTTACTAGGTGGTAGGCTCAACTTGTAGCCGACTGGGTTGGTACCACCGTACTGGATGTAAGATGGCCGCATAGCAACCTCGGTTGTGGTCTCCTCTAGTCCAGTATAGCCAGCAATCCAGGGAAGTCTCCGGTATGGCACCTACCTTCTCGGAGGTGATATTGGCTGGTCGGAGCATGCGCTTTGGCCCCTCCAACTCAGCCACCCATACCGGATTCCATAAAAAAAAAAAAACGTAGAACGTCGAGAGCGGTACTGGTGGTTCTCTGCGTCCTCCTACCTAATCACCGCGACTAGCTAAAGAGGGCTTGCCGCAAGCCGAAACGTAACGCATGCTGGAGAACTACACAAAGTGGCCACTCGCTAGTCCGACCTCGATTGACACCCTCCTCTACTGCGAATGGGCGCGGATATGTTCGGTGAAGACATCGCAAGCTGAGTTCAACACTTCCAGTAAAACAACGAATACACATGTTTCTTATTTAATTAAAAAATTGAGCCAGGAGTAGAAGATTATTCCTAATAAACAATTGTAATTCTACAATCTTTAATTTAGACAAAATACATGAGTTTATTTAATGTGCTTATTAAATTTAATGTTAATGTGCGGCCGTGGACAGGAAAACGGAGTGTGGGAAGACCACCCGTCAGGTGAGACGACGACATCAAGTACGTCGGCGGAAAGTAGTGGTTCCGTATCGCTGAAGGCCGGGAGGACGGGAGGAAAATTGGAGGCGTATGTCCACCAGTGGACGCTTACACGCTGACTGACTGACTTGACATGAGTTTATTACATTTTGTGTTTATTTTGTATTGTAATAGCTGCTAGGTTGTGTGCTGCTGGAGTGTGGTGTACAGGTTTTCACAGTAACACCAAGTTTCAAACGTCATCGGCCTCATTGAAAACACTATTTTGTGCTTCATATGTTGGTATTATTAATTATATAAATATTTGTCATGGACTTATAAATTAAATCAAGATACTAGATATTAGATCTTATGTACTTAGGTATTACCTACATGTATAAAAACACATAAAATACAAATTATGTTCAGAGAATCTGAACACCATTGTTCGTAATAATTTTTGTTGATATCGAACCTTTGAGAACTCATAGTTTCTTAAAATTGTTTCTACATCGCACAGTTAACGTGTGGAATTGTCTACCGGCGAGTGGTTTTCACGAAACGTTCACCCGGTGGGTCTTCAAACGTCATATTGACAATCTGGGCAGTACTTCAATTAGTCCAAAAATCTGCTGGTATTGGTTGCTGAGGTTAATTTGGCTTTTTCAAGCACATTTTGTTTCATACAAAAACATAACACTGCGATTCAATACTTCAATTAAAAAATCATAATTATTGTTTATACATATTATTGCTATCTGTTAGGTAGTTCACATAAAATAAGCTAAGCTAACCTTCGAGATGAGCACAAATATATTATAGCACACTTGGGCATCATGTTATTGCTATCTGATATGATAACTTTGTAACATGCTTTGTGATAGTGCACTTCTGCCGTCGGACGGTAAAACGATGTATGTTCAAAAGTATAGTTTTGAGATAAACGCGTTTGAAGGATTTTGTATATTTTAGATGCCTGTGCCATTAATAAATGGCCAAATGTAATGTAAAAAATGGAGCATGTTCCTTTTATTGTTTATTTGTAGGCCCTGCAATTTTTTCTAAATATTAAATATCTACATTTAATGTAAGGAGTAGAGGGGAACGAGGACTTTCGCGCTCCTGATGTAACTTAGAGCTTTCGATACAAGTGCGCACGCAAATTTATACTTCGGTGTTATGGCTAAATGCTGTAACTAGGCGGTGTTATGGTGAAACGATGTATTGGATATTACATCGTCGTGGCATACTGAATGGAGGGTTCTGGAAAAATTGCATCGTTTTACCGTACAGAATCGTATTTTTTAGGACATACATCGTCATATCGATCTTCATAACTTCTTCAGTGAAGGTCCTACAAAGATAAAATTTACATTGGGTGATAGGGCACGTCAATAACTTTCGATTGAGCCGTGTTACGTAAAAACGCTGTATGTGCTCATACATCATTTTACTGTCCGACGGCAGACTTGCCTTCTAAGGCCCACTTGCACCAACACGAGTTTATAGTTAAGTAGCGAGTTATGGATTTAAACGCGGTTCCCACAGTCAAAGGGTGCTAGCTTAAACTGGTTTAGCGAGTTAAACTGGTTTATATATTAAATTTGTGTTGGTGCAAGTGGGCCTAACAATGCTAAATAGTTGCCAACAACTTAATCTAAATTATCTACTACCCCTACTACACTACTATGTAGGTACCTACGGTGTGCAATTCTGACGTGTAAATACGATTGCCCTGAGCTGATCCAAATGTTCACATTGAACCAAAACGTTCATCTTCGAGGCCACAGCATGAAACTAAGTCGAACAATCTTTAACAGCAATACTCGCAAACATTTCCTAACAAACAGAGTGGTGGACGACTGGAACCAACTTCCAGAGGAAGTAATAAGCGCACTTAGTACCAACCAATTAAAAAATAGACTGAATAAATATCTAACAAATAAAACATATTCTCAAAACGAGTGCTCAAGAACGATAATAAAAAAAAATAATAATGAAAAAATCTACGATAATGACAATAACAACAAATTTTAACTGGATTTAGACGTATCAGCCTAGGCTGCCTGTATAAAATAAATAAATAAATAAATATTAAAAATGTTACGGTGGGCAGTTTTTTTTTAAACTGAAACTGATACGATTGGCTACATCACCTACAGCATCCGTGATGTCAGCCCATAACACCGGATGAACTAGATGCCATGGCAGTGCTTCCTTCGGTCGTGCCGTCTACACTGAACTGGACGGAAAACACTAACTGTTTACATAGTCGTTTCGACCGACGTTTCATTCAGTGCCCACCGCACCTAACCAACCCGGGCGGGTTGAACGCTACCACCTAGTTAAGTAAGAAGGGAAGTGACCTACAGTTTTACGTGGAATCCGAACTACAGTCAGCCTCCAACGGTCGAGCGATCAACCCATCCAAGTACTGACCGGCCCAGCGTTGCTTAACCATCAATAGCGACAGTCGACTGTCTGCACCACTGGGCTTTCGGGGCATACTTATGGTCCATCCTCATGATGAGTACTCTGTCGGTGCGACGGTTGGCAGATAACTGTCAGTTCTCCGTCCAGCGCGGATGAAGATTGCAGCGGTGCGGGCAATCTCGGCAGACGAACGGACAGAGAACTGATGGAGTGTTCATGAGGATGGGCCAAAAATTTGGCCCATAAAGCTGTTACATTTTTAATATAATAATCTACTACTACTATTCTAAGTCTGCAGATACCTATTAAATAGGCACTATTGAACATCTCTTAAAATCTAATGGGCTAATGTAGTATTTTATTCTTTGCTATTTGCTAAGTAGGAATGTTTTGTTTTATCTTTGGTTAAAGTTATAGAAAAATTATTTGGCACTTTTTCATTAAACATTACAAATCTAAATTGTAACCTAATCATTGAAATCGTCACATTCTTGAAACTTTTTCCCATTCAATTCGACAACCTCCATCTCAGTACTGACAATTTTATCCTCCGTTTTTTCCTTGCGATACGCCTGGGGGCCAATCAGCGACAACACAACTGGAAGGAATACGAGACCGTGGAATAAGCCAAAAATAATCACGAGAAGAAAAATCTTAAAGAAGGCACTAAAGGTGTACGCCTTCGACATGCTCAGAACACTCAACGACAGCAAAGTGGATCCGCCTCCATAGAGTACCGCCGTGCCTATGGAAGTCACAGTTCTCAATGAGCGAGACGAGCGACTTCCTTCGGAGATAGTCAGAAAAGTATGTCCCACGTGAGCCGCATAATCCACACAGAGGCCTATGGCCAGCTCCAAACCTATGCAGCTGACGATGTCGACCGTCATACCCCAACGCTGCATCCATCCACACACGTTCACTAATGTTAACAGAACACAGATGAATATCCACAGGCACATCTGGAGGTTGGTAATGAGAATGACGGTGCACGCCATCACGCACATCAGGGCCAACTCCACATTCCTCTCGACCTCCACTCCGATGATCTCATCCGTCACCCAATTGGCAAAAATTTTGGACCACACGCTTCGGTACCCATCTCCGGATGTTATGTTGGTCGATTTAACAATGTCCTTCAATCTATTCATAGCCGGAATGTACTCGCTCGGCCCTTCGAAACGCGTGAATCTGAATTGGAAGCTGGATGCCGTAATGTTGGATGCAGGTTTCCCGCACGACAAGTCACCATCGAACTTTAGATTCTGCTGAAATCGACCGCCCGTCGGACTGAAGAGGAATTGCGATAAATATTTCTGAAAGTTCTCAGGTGACGGTCTCGAGTAAGTAAAATTGTTAACAAAGTTTTTAGATACATAATCGTGTAACTCCTCCACCCAAGTTGAAAAATCGGTGACGTAAGGTTCCGCTCTCAATGTCTTGGCCATTTCATACAATTTGGGAAGCTCTTCTTCGTAATTCATTTGTCCCAAGAAAACAAATCCAAACTGACCATCATTAGGATAGTATAACTTGTGTTTATCGAGGAACTGTTTAAAGTACGTATCGTCTGGAATAAACCAATCTGGGTCAAATCTCTGTTCTAGCCTCAAGACCGCTTCCATACTAAATGCAGCCATGACGACTGTGAACGCTATCACAATCACTTTAACGGGCACAGTGAAGATAACATTTGTATAGGTCGCGGCGAACGCTCGCTGGAACAATGACCTCTTCTGCTTCAACTCTATCTTTCGAGTGTGCTTGTAGCAAAATAACAATCCGTTTCTGTTTCCACTAATTCTTTTAACATCTAATGTGAAAACGGCTACATAAAAGGTGACAGAGAAGCAAAATATGAAAAAGACACCAACGGCAGCGTAAAAGCAAAATGATCTCAACGAAGGCAGAATGGTAATAGATCCGATTAAGAAGGCCACGATGTCCGTGAAAGAAGTGATGACTATAGAGACGCCGGCGTGTTGTAGCATCAACCCCACCTGCACCGGGAGGGACTTCTGCTTCTCCTCCTCCGTCAGCTGTTCCCAGCACGCCTTCATCACGAACATATCGTCGATCCCGAGACCCATGAGGAGGAACGGCAGCGACGCGTGCACGGGACCGTACGGTATTCCCACGAGAGAGCACCACGCGCACGCAGTGATGTACGCCATCCCGACGCAGAGCAAACCCACGCTTCCTAAAGTCAAACGTATCTCGAGACAGTTGAACTCGGACATGACCACTTGGATGTAGATAAACATGAGAGCAATGCCGATAAACAGCTTGTCCATTTCTTGAAACATGGTCGCCCCGCTGATGTCCCCGTAGCTTCTGCCGGCCTGGTAGTTTACATCCAGACCTCTAGCGTCCGCAGAGACCGATTTCATCAAGTCTAGAAACTTCTGTTCCCAATCGAGCGTGGTCAACGACACCCAGTCCTCTGTACCGACCAAGTTACCGACCTCATTAATGTCCACCGTAGAGAAGTTTACGTGAGTGAACCAAGTTGTGAGAAGTGACCTTGCCGACATAATGTTGCCAGCGGAATCACGCTGGACCCCTCCAAGCAAGCTGCTATAATTCACCGGATGTCCGGTGGTGGGGCTAACTGTGGTTGAGTCAATTGCATTTGTTATTGCATCTTTCGTCAAGTTACCAATGATGTTTGTGTCATACTGCCAAATATCCAGTATATTCTTCTGGAAGCAGTCAAAAGTAAAGCTATTTATGATGCTGCAGTAGATTTCTGCATTTAGACCTACACTCGGGTCGAAGTCGTTCTCCGGCGCCGGTTTCTCATATTCGTTGAATAAGTCATCACTGAATGAAAACGGCATCGATGCATTTTCACTGGCCGAGCGGACAGAACGAGTGTTTCGCGAGCCGGCAGCGAAACCTATCACGGGTATTTTGAAGCACAGGTCCCGCAGAAAATAACTCACATTATTTTGTTTAGTTTCTATAGACTGAACTTTATAACTGATCTCACTTAGTGTTTGTATAACTTCAGGTTTGAGCACATTGTCCGCAGTCAGGAGAACAGTCTGGAGTCGGAAACCGCTGCCAAACTTATCCATATACCAGTCGGTGTCCGCGTAGAAGTCCGACTCCGGAGGCACCCACAGCTTCATGGGGTTCTTCTCGTGATGAAAGCGGAGAAACCCGAGAGAACTTAAAGCGATGAAGGCCCACGTGAGAGCGACCGTCCGCCAGGGACGCGCCGCGACACGCACGCCGAGCAGGAAGAAAGCGCTCTCCACACCGTGTACGACGCGCGATGCGACACTCTCCCACACACGTTGCGGGCCATAGCACACTCTCTCGTTAGCCATTCTCACCCGGTCGGTTTACTCACGAAACAAACAAATGCACGTCCGTTAACTAGCAATGTTTACATTTTGTGCTGCAACTAAAGGCAAGGAACAAAGCCAAGTTCTGGAAGTTTGTTCGTCAACTTTTCAAAGTCATCTTTCGAATTATAGAGGTTTTGAACTGATCGGATTGAGGTGCACTTTCAATCGAAGTACTCAATCATTTTATGCATTTTATAACAAATTGTAACTGTTTCACACTCTTCATCGAAGAACTTTGTAAAAATCATTGATGGTAAAAATCACTTTCTGAAGATTCAAGAAGATGAAAAGATATTTCTATTTTGTTTGAAGTTATGCTTTGACTTGACTTGACACACAGCTTTTGACAGCACCAGCACAGTTTGACACATTTTTAGACAGCTGACTGCGTACCGCGCATAAAGTGCATTGATCGTATTATATTCTTTGGTTGGCACTGATCGACGCATGGGACGAGTGGATCGGGATCAATTCTGATTACTCTTCTTCTTCTTCTTTTTTTACGACTTGCAACCGCAAGATGTTTAGAGCGGTCCTTGACTTGAGCCGTAATGGCAACTGATCTCTTTTTTACTCTCATTGACAGTTGTCCTAAGAAATTTCTATTTTCGGAAATATTCGGAAATATACAAACTGTTTTGGTGGTAAAAAAATAACCAGGGTTAATATAAAGAAGATGCGTCGCGTAGCGTAACCTAATGTTGAGGCGGTGCATGTCGTTTTTGTTACAAGTTTGTATTTCCGAAAATAATTCTTAGGTGGTTATAAAAAAAACTAAACACCCTAAAACTATAACATTGTAACTATAGATGCGAGAAGGAATGTTTCCGAATACTTCCAAAGGGAATCATTCGGAATCATTCGCAAAACTACCGAAAGCTTCGGAATCTTTCGAATTAACTATAGTTTTATCCATCTGTGATGTTTTCACGTTTTTTAGGTTGATGAGAAGTCATTTTAACAAGAAACCGGCCAAGTGCGTGTCGAACTCGCACACGAAGGGTTCCGTATCATCGTACAAGATTTAACACTACGTACTATAATTCACCTACCGTACGGAGTAGGTAGGTTTAGCCCATTCGCTCAGATACGGTCCAAAGGCGCGCGCGGCGGCGGCGCCGCCTTTGTTTTCTCGGCGGCACCTTTTGTCGGCGTCGGCATGTGCTTTGTCGGCATTACAAAGAGCGACTCTATGAAAACGAACGGGCTTTACCTACTGTCCATTGTTTTTTTAGGAATTAAGAACCTAATAAAAAACAGAAACAACCGCACGATAGGTAAATACTTATTTACCTACTTATTAACCCTCATTTAATCTCTATTTAAGGCGGAAATAGGAGTGAACGCGGCCTTAAATTTCGAACACGTCGTCGGTGGGGAAGGGGCAAAGATCCCCGCAACTATAAGTAGCTGTGAGTCGGGCTCAGCAACATATACGGAAATTTGCGCGGATTATTAACCCTTGGTTGTAGCTCAGCGGTAACGTGCGTGCTTACGACCCGATGCATCGTCGGTTCAATTATTGAAGGTTATAACTTTTTTTTTTATATCATGGGCAAATATGTATAAAAGAAAGTGGTCAAGTTCGAGTCGAGCTCGCGTAAAGAGGGTTCCGTACCATCCGGTTTTCTGTGAGAACTAGAAGGCTTAGGATTTTTTTACGAAACTTTGTATATTGGTAGGTAGCGTATATCCCGTAGAATTTTTTTTTAGTGATCAAGTTCGAGTCGACCTCGCGTAAAGAGGGTTCCGTACCATCCCGTTTTCTGTGAGAACTAGAAGACTTAGGATTTTTTGACGAAACTTTGTATATCGGTAGGTAGCGTACCTGGAGATTTTACAAACGGAGATTTTTTTTTAGTGGTCAAGTTCAAGTCGTGCTCGCGTAAAGAGGGTTCCGTACCATCCCGTTTTCTGTGAAAACTAGAAACTTCGTCATGAACTTTTGTTTTGGTCATAACTCGAGAACCACTGGTGCTATACCCATCGTGTTGGCACTCTAACTTCAGGTCTCGGTGAGATCTATCCACATGCCACGTCAACTTTTGTTTTGGTCATAGTCATAACACGAGAAACACTGGTGCTACACCCATCGTGTTGGTACTCAAACTTCATATGGATAGATCTCGCCGAGACCTATCCATATGTCACATGAAATTTTGTTTTGGTCATAACTCGAGAACCACTTGTGCTAGATCCATCGTTTTGGTACTCAAACTTCAGTTCTCGGTGAGATCTATCCATATGTCACATGAACTTTTGTTTTGGTCATAACTCGAGAACCACTGGTGCTAGACCCATCGTGTTGGTACTCAAACTTCAGGTCTCGAGTTATGACCAAAACAAAAGCTCACGTGACAGATGGATAGATCTCTCCGAGACCTGAAGTTTGAGTACCAACACGATGGGTCTAGCACCAGTGGTTCTCGAGTTATGGCCAAAACAAAAGTTCATGTGACAGATGGATAGATCTCACCGAGACCTGAAGTTTGAGTACAACACGATGGGTCTAGCACCAGTGGTTCTCGAGTTATGACCAAAACAAAAGTGCATGTGACAGATGGATAGATCTCTCCGAGACCTGAAGTTTGAGTACCAACACGATGGGTCTAGCACCAGTGGTTCTCGAGTTATGGCCAAAACAAAAGTTCATGTGACAGATGGACAGATCTCACCGAGACCTGAAGTTTGAGTACCAACACGATGGGTCTAGCACCAGTGGTTCTCGAGTTATGACCAAAACAAAAGTTCACGTGACAGATGGATAGATCTCACCGAGACGTGAAGTTTGAGTACCAACACGATGGGTCTAGCACCAGTGGTTCTCGAGTTATGACCAAAACAATAGTTCACGTGACAGATGGAGAGATCTCACCGAGACCTGAAGTTTGAGTACCAACACGATGGGTCTAGCACCAGTGGTTCTCGAGTTATGACCAAAACAAAAGTTCACGTGACAGATGGATAGATCTCACCGAGACCTGAAGTTTGAGTACCAACACGATGGGTCTAGCACCAGTGGTTCTCGAGTTATGACCAAAACAATAGTTCACGTGACAGATGGAGAGATCTCACCGAGATCTGAAGTTTGAGTACCAACACGATGGGTCTAGCACCAGTGGTTCTCGAGTTATGACCCGGTTCTTAAACGAGTCCGGTTATGCAGCTCGGTTCGAGAACCGGTTCTCAAAACCATCATGCAAACCGGTTCTTAAAAGGGTTCTTTCGAACCGGTTCTAAGAACCATTCTGCAAACTGGTTCTTAAAGGGTTCTTTCGAACCGGTTCTTTAACCCACCTGCGGAACCGGTTCGTTTGAAGAACCGGTTCATCGGTTTTTGAACTGGTTCAGAAAACCGGTTCCTAAACCAGTTATTTTATGAACCGGTTCTATAACCGTAATCTCTTTAGAACCCTTTTCGAACCGGTTACGAACCGGTTCTTTTGAACATTTTCGGTCCCTGCTTATTAACCAATAAACAGTATCTATGTAATTTTACAAAATTAAAAAAAATTACAAAATTTACATCGTCAGAAAAAAAAAATCGCTCAAAATTATTTTGGAACTGGAACATTATTTATTGTTATTACAATGTTTAAAAACATCTACAATTCAAACCTCAACCACCATTTTAGAATATAATTACCACACAAACAATAAACAACCACAATATAGTTCTTAAATATTCCTCAACTCGCATGACGCATCGCGCGCGCAGCGCCGCCGCCAGACAGTATCAGTCCGTTCCGTATCTATTCAACGAAAGATGACGAAAGCTTCGTATCTTTTGGGAAGTATTCCCTGCCTACGTCACGCGAAACTTTACGCATAACAACCACACAGCGCATAGCAGGTACCTACCTACCGCGTCGCGCGCCGTCCGCCCGTCTCGCTGCGCCCCCCCCCTCGCCGCGCATCGCCCCGCTCCGCCGCCAGTCGACTGCGTGCGAGTGTAGGTAGGCCGCTTGCATGGATTCGTTTCGTTCGTTCGCGCGATTTTCGATAATTTTTAAATAAGTAGGTATTGTCATTTTGAAATAATAATTATCTTGGGGCATTCCATATAATGTGTATACGAATATCCATAAATTGAAAACTGATTAAATCCGGCTCGCTCTAAAATTAACAAAATAGGTATTACGCATTCCTCTTCATACTGAATAAACTTCTATAAATCCTGGAAAGATTCCATGATTTTCGAAGTATTCCTTATTTATTTTGAATAATTCGCAAGTTTTGCAACTATAATTGTAACACGGTAACATAGCTTAAAAAAGAAAAAAAAAAACAAAAAAACCAAAAAGACTTGATGGGATTCGAACCCATGGTCATAAAACTACTAGTCCTACCTAGACCCTCACCCCTGAGCTACGAAATCACTTAAACGAACAAACGAATATCGAATTCCCTTGATTTTTTTTTATGGAAACTGACACGGTTGGCTACATCACCTACAACGTCCGTGATGTCAGCCCATAACACCGGGTGAACTAGGTGCCATGTCAGTGCTTCCCCCTTTGATCGTGCCGGCTACACTGAACAGGTCGGAAAACACAAACTATTTACATAGCCGTTTAGACCGACGTTTCATTCAGTGCGGTGGTACCAACCCGGGCGGGTTAAACCCTACCACCAAGTAAGATTAGGAGGGAAGGGACCTACAGTTTTAGGAGGAATCCGAACCTCGGTCAGCCTCCAACGGTCAGCGGTCACCCATCCAAGTACTGACCGCACCCAGCGTTGCAATAGCGACAGTTGTCTGTCTGCACCACTGAGTTATCAAGGCTGACAAATTTCGGCTCTATGACGTCACAGCTGTGAGCGAGAGTAATCAGAATTGATCCCGAGCCACTCGTCGCATGGGATCGACGCGACAGAAAGTTTCGAGCTATGTTCGTCTACATCGTAAAAATTCAGAGAGCTAGCGAAGATTTTACAATGCGAGCAGTGTTGCTAAATATACCGCTTGGTTTGTGCTTTTTATCCCACATTTTTGCAAATGGATCGCGCTAACGCAGCACGGTTCAGCTCAAAATACTGCACAAACTGATGGATTGCTGAAAGAATGAATGACGCACTTGATGCGTGTGTGTGATGCGCCTGCAGTGTTGCCAACTTAGTGCTAGCGCCACTAGATCTGGTGGTTTGGAATCCCGTCTGGTGGCCAAATTTGCGATCTAGGGTCTAGTGCTGAGTATGGTGGTTTGAGCAGATTTTTTTAGTGGTTGTGCAAAAATTTCAGTGTTTAAATCGATGAATGTGGCGAATTAAAATAAACAATCTAGTTTAGCCAAAGAGAAAGAATAACATTCACCAAGGAACTGTTAAACAAAATTGGATCCAAATTAAGCTGCACCCATTTCATGCGAAGAAGCTGAGACGCTTTCTTCTTCAGAAGAAGACTAATCTCAAGGTGTTAGTGTTATTTTAGTAATATTATTTTGTATGTAACCATCTGTCCTGTGATTGCAGTGATAATAATTAATACGTATAATATATTGATTTGTTTGGAAATGATCGTACCTACTCTTTTATTTGAAGATCCTGAAAAGGACGTTTGACCGGTTTTTTCATTATTCTAAAGATCAGACACAGCCTCAAAAACCGGACTGTCCGGTCCACGGACATCGGCAACCTTCCATGGTACATACATAATTATTATAATTTTTTTTTTCATACGTCATGTTTATTGATCTAAAAATATTTTTTTTTTTTTTATGTAATCCGGTATGGGTGGCTGAGTCGGAGGGGCCAAAGCACATGCTCTAACCAGCCAATATCACCTCCGAGAAGGTAGGTGCCATACCGGAGACTTCCCTGGATTGCTGGCTATACTGGACTAGAGGAGAACACAACCGAGGTTGCTTGCGGCCATCTTACATCCAGTACGGTGGTACCAACCCAGTCGACTACAATTTGAGCCTACCACCTAGTAAGGGGCAAGGGAAGGGACCTACAGTTTTACACCGGTTCCGAACGGTGAAGCAGCGGGTGTAGGTATGCACGTAATTTTTTTTCGTCAGAAAAAACTCATTGGTACACGCCGACCGGATTCGAACCTCGGACCTCCCGCATGAAAAGCCGATGCCCAAACCACTCGGCCACCCGCCGCTTAAATATTTTTTTAGGTTAGGTTCGCCTACGGTGCTTTCTGCTCTGTCCATAAACAAATTCTATTTTTATTTCTACATATTATAATTTTTTTATTTTTGAGTAGGTATTTCTGAAAATCTGGGGAAATTCTGGTGGTTTCGACTGGCGCAACTGGTGGGCGAGCTAAAAAAAAGTTCGCAACACTGTGCGCCTGTCAGCAATGTCAACGTCATTTTGATTTTGATACATCACTGCTTTTTCTTGCTTCATCTGTGCTTGCTTCCTTCCACCACACCACACCACCACCGTGCCGCTGCCACCGACGCGACAGCTGTATTCGAGTTTCAGATACGAAAACGATGATTACCGATTCCCTCGTGAAAAGAACGAAATATTCCACCTGTTATATGTGACCGGTGTATGCCAGTGCATTGAACTATTAGCCGGGTGTGTTAGGTGGTGTATTCATTGAGTTTGTGGTGTTGGCGCCCAGCATGCGTTCGCTGCTGGTGATCGTTGCCCTGGCGGCCGCAGCGGCGGCTGGGGAGCTCCGCACAGTCGGCGACGACGATCTGCTGCAACTCATCAAGACTCAGGACAGACTTATTGTGCTATTCAGTAAGTACTTACTGGTTTTAGTATCGAACACCTGTTTGGCACGACACACTCACTGAACGCTTTCAAGAATACTGCTTTGGGAAGTATTTACCGACTAGATCCAACGAGGAATTATGATTCACTAGAGCTATCGCTACGAAGAAAGATACAGAGAAACGGCGTCCCATCAGCTGAGGTATTTACTGAAGCGGTCTGTGGAGGGATTTACTTTATGTTCTGCACTGAAAGTGTACGTACAGTGGGTGGCCAAATTATTAGACTCACCACACTTAATGTCATAGTTATCAATACAAATTTGCTCTTGAGAAAAAAAATTCCACCTCCTAAACCTTTGAACCTAAACTATTGCAACTAGGTATTTTTTATTACTGATATATTTGCCATTAACCTACATTTACCCCTTAATCCAATGAAAGTCGGCTTAACTTGGTGGCAAATTTATAAATACCGATTATTTATTTTCATATAAATTAAATAATTTATGTATAGAATTAAAATATTTCGATTTTCTACTTTGTCTCTAAGTTAAGGCGATGTTCATAGGTTGAAAATGGTAACGTAGGTGTATGCCAAATATATCAGTAATAGAAAATACCTAGTTGCAATAGTTTAGGTTCAAAGGTTTAGGAGGTGGAATTTTTTTTCTCAAGAGCAAATTTGTATTGATAACTATGACATTAAGTGTGGTGAGTCTAATAATTTGGCCACCCACTGTATATTGCACTCGTGGTAAAGTTTTAGAAAACATAGATGTGATGTGTGGCGCTGTGAAGGAAACCACCACAATATGATACTTTAGATATGTCAAGGCGTAGGTAGGTACAAGCTTGACTTACCACTCAGATGTCGGTGCGCGCTAATCTCTGTAAGATCTCGTAAATATTCGTGGCCACAATTGGTTACGTTCGTTAAAAATATATGAGCAAATTGAGTATGGTTGTTATACTTACAAAATGTCCTACAATTAGATGCCTTACAGTGTATTCACATTTGTTTTTATTCCGAATTGTTAGTTGAACACGCACGAATTTCACACACTAGCGAATTAATAAAAATCTCCAATGCCGGCACTTCACTTGGCTGTATGCACACAAATATTTGGCAAAAATTTCCGTTTCGTCTCCCTTTAATGGCTTGTTTAGAGCGAGATAAAATTAAAATGTTTGCAACAATTGCGAATACGCTAAGCCATGTGAAGTGCCACCACAATAGTTTTTTTTTTTATGAAAACGACACGGTTGGCTACATCACCTAAAACATCCGTGATGTCAGCCCATAACATCGGGTGAACTTCAGTGCTTCCCTTCGGTCGTGCCGGCTACACTGAACTGGACGGAAAACACAAACTATTTACATAGCCGTTTCGACCGACCTTTCAATTAGTGTGGTGGTACCAACCTGGGCGGGTTAAACCCTACCACCTAGTAATATAAGAAGGCAGTCATATCCCTTAGTCGCCTTTTACGACATACACGGGGAGAGATGCAGTGGGGCTATTCTTTTAAAGTACCGGCCCCACACGGTATTACATAGAATCATAACAATAGTATTACAGTCACTTCATAAATAGTATATTCTTTCGAATTTATGCACAAACACAACAAACTACTGACTTAAAACACCAAAAATAATTTTTATATGAGGCGGCGGTGCGCCAAGTTCGCGTGCGACACCAAGTCTCGAAATCAACTGAGAAGTCCATTAGTTTTTTGCTCTAGGCTGGCGCCAAGTGAATCAGATCAAGTAGGGCATATATTCACCAATGTACCAAATGTACCAATCTCTATAAGCGAATGTTATAAGTTATAAGTTATAACGTTCTTTGAGATCAATAAAGATTCTTTAAACCGAAATTGAACGATGTATTTGCAGCGAAACCAAACTGCGAGGTGTGCACGACGCTTGCGCGTGAGGTTTCCGGGCTGAAGGAGGACTTCGAGAAGCAGCTGAGCGCGCAGACGGTGTCGGCGGAGAACAGCCACCTGGTGCGCCTCTACAGTCCCACCAAGGAACCGGCGCTCATATTCTTCAGGCACGGCGTTCCGTTGCTTTATAGCGGTGAGTTACGTTCACTATTTAGAGCGGAAGATTACATTTTGAAAAAAAAATCTTTTAAGCCTTAAATTATCACCTAAATTAAATGCTCTTCCCTCCTTAAATTTTCACGCGTTACCGGCGCGCCAAGGCCGCGACCGCCGACAGGCCTCAAGCACTCTATGTATTTGCGCGCTTTAACTACCTACCGTCCGGCGCACCGCCGGCGGTGAATTTCTATGGGCTGCCCAAAGAATATAAACATTAAACAGCCACGCGGCCGGCGCAGCTGCAAAGCAATAAGCACTTTACACTTGATCGCTAAGGTACATTTTCGCACGCAGCGATTGGCGAAGTGAAGCAGTAGGCTATTAAAGCCCGAAGGTAGGAACATTTTCTATGGAGTGATTCATCTGTTACGAAGTAACTCTTTAGTAATCTGTGCCGCCGACCTTGGCAAAAACTCAAATATTTCGTGAATTACTGAAGCTAGATTAATAAACTCTTTTGATCCATAAAGTCAATGTGATTGTCTATAGATCAATGTCAAAAAAACAACAAAAGAGTGCTTACTTTACGAGTGGTTTGCCAGATATTTAATCGTTAAATGTTCGGGGCATCGGGGCTCGCCCCCACGTGGGGCTTATAACATTTAAAGATTTTACTTTGAAAAATCCCCGCGCGGGGCTTGTAACACTTGTAACTTAAAAAAATACCTTCTTACCGAACAAAAAGAGCACTAATCCTCACACTGTAAATACACTTCTACACGCGTCACTAATCCTCACACTGTAAATACACTTCTACACGCGTGATCTAACCCACTCCTCCCTTCACTCTTAGCTATTCGAGTCGAGTAGGTATCTAAAACCATATGGTGGCGCCTAGCTCTTACCACACGGGATTCGCTGAAGCCAGCTCTCGAAATTGAATGACTCGTGGATTGTAATAGGGTTTATTAATCTTGAAAATTAATTGTCTTGTAGTTTGTAAGTTAATCTGTGTAAAATTGAAATATTATGTAAATGTGTATTTTTGTTAATGTTGTTTAAAGTTCCTTAGATTTAATTTAATTTTAGTATTAATATAGGCTAGGCTTAAAAACAGCGGCCCTTGAGTTGAGACACTCGAGTGGCCATATGCTGCGCCTACGCCCTTTCTTTTGTACTCTGTAGCTCCATCTCTGTTAATGTGTTTGTAATATAATGTATGTGTACAACTGAATAAAATTCTATTCTATTCTATTCTATTCTATTCTAACAATTTAAGGGTTAAATACACAACGTCGCGCCGCCTATGTATTTCTCAATTAAAGTAATGGCCCTTTACGCAAGGGATGCGTTCCAGGGTTAATCATGTTATGCAGATTTTGAGTATCCGGGTTTGATTAATAACAGAATATACTCAACGAATGTACCGTGTGGGGCTGGTACTTAAAAAGAATAACTCCACTGCATCTCTCCCCGTGCATGTCGTAAAAGGCGACTAAGAGAAAAGGACACGGTGCCGTGCTAAAGGGCGACAGGCTAGCCAACTCTCACCTTGGCACGGTCCTTCCACCGAGTCATGCGCTTACCGCAGTGTACCTCCGGTATAGCACCTACCTCCTCGGATTCTACTACTCTGTTGGTGAGAAAGTGTCATCGGGGGTTCTGCTTAAACCGTTTGTGATAGAGCTTTTTCGAGTGCCCTCTCAGGTTTGTAGTCTTAGCAAGGGTGAACAATATCTTGTAGCCTGTTAACGTTGTAATAGGCATTCAGAATTTTAAATGTTTCAATGAGACCAACGTTACCAATTCCGACACCGGGTTAATGACGTATCTCTCTAAATTTTCAGCCAACTTGCACAATTCACGATGTAATTTTTTTTATTTATCTCTTTATTTCAACCAACTAGGGCCATATAATGGCTATGAAACGGCTATGTAAATAGTTTGTGTTTTCCGTCCAGTTCAGTGTAGCCGGCACGACCGAAGGGAAGCAAGTTGACGTGGCACCAAGTTCACTCGGTGTTATGGGCTGACATCATGGATGTTGTAGGTGATGTAGCCAACCGTGTCAGTTTCAATAAAAAAAAAAAAAAAACACCGCACGTAATATGTTGTTTTATGTGCTGCAGGTGAGCCGGACGAGAACGAGATCTACCCGTTCCTGGAGAAGAACCAGGAGCCGGCGGTGAAGGAGCTGAACGACCAGATCTTCGAGCATATGACGCAGGCGGCCTCCGGCGCCACCACCGGCGACTGGCTCATCATGTTGTAAGCACCTTTCTATAGTTTCTTTTAAGACCAAAGGAAACTTTTATGGGTTTTTAAATTACCGTGGTTGTTAGACATTATTTTTAAACACAACAGCGTTACTCACGGTTTTTCACGAGCTATGTGGCTCGACGTTTCGAGGCAAGCGTATGGCCCGTCATCATGAGCACACTCCGAGCCACATAGCTCGTGAAGAACCGTGAGTAAAGCTGTTGTGTTTAAAAAAAAAACAAAGGAAACTTTAATTCAGTAAGTATAGAGTTTTACAGAGTTGACAAAAACCTTTTTGTTTGTTTTTTCTTTAATTTTCCATCTGCCATCAGCTTCTTAGCCTTTATCAGTTAATTTGTTACTTGATGAATGGCACGAGGATACTGTTGTCCATTGACAGCAGCCTAATAATTTTGTTCCTTATTAATTGAATAGGAGATATTTGAAAGGAATGCTTCGGTGTTTCGGTCATGCTGGAAGCATGGATGATAGGAGACTAACGAAAGAAATTTATGAAGCAAATGTGAGTGGAAGAGTCGGGAATGGTCGCCCTAGACGCATGTACCTGGGCCAGATCGGGCATGTGCTCAAAAAGGGTCAAGTGCGTAGTACCCGTAACCGACGAGCGTGCATGAAGAACATTATGGGAGTGGAAGAGGCGGCAGAGGTGTGTCAGGATCGTGGCATGTGGAGATCCGTTGTCTCTGCCTACCCCACCGGGAAACAGGCGTGACGCTATGTATGTATGTATAGTTGTTTCTTCTAAGGCGGATAATGTCGCCCTTTGTGTTGAGTAGTTGAGTAGAGCCAGGGCACAGAGCATGAAATGCGCGCGCCCGCCCCTACTAGAGGCGCCGTGAGCGCGATTTCTCTACAACGCCGTTGAAGCCTGTGGGCGTGGCCTTATGGCTTACATATGTGTGTTGTGCGTGTGCATTTGTTTTGTGCGTGTGCCTAACTTGCTCCACTTTGTGTGTAGTGTCGATACTAGCACACACACACACATACGAAGCGCTAGCAGCTCAGCGTACGGTTATTGGGTTTCAAATATCATCGCTTAGGGCGCCTCTAGTAGGGGGCGCGGGCGGTAGGTATTTGATGCTCTGTGAGCCAGGGAGATACACTTTTTTTTTATGGAAACTGCCGAGCAGTTTCCATAAAAAATCTACTACATCACCGGCTACATCACCTATATCACACATACTACATCCATGATATCAGCCCATAACACTTTGGTGAAATAGGTGCGACTGAGGGATATGACTCCCTTCTTATATTACTAGGTGGTAGGGTTTAACCCGCCCTTTTGGTACCACCATAGACGCCGACTACGTGGGTGCTCGGGGGCTCCAGCACCCACGAGGGGTGGGTAGTGGGTGCGGAGCACCCACGACGATAGATATAAAAACTGATCAGTAATAGGATTTGAGCTATGATAAAAGTGCCTTATTTACTTACAAGCCTTTGAGCGGCCACATTTACACATTCGCACTAGTGGCGCGACGAAAAGCGAACGTTATAGTACTCCTATATTATTCTATACCATGCAATAGAATATAGGAGCACTACACATGCGTAGGTACATCGTGCGAATGTGTAAATGCGGCAAATGCAAAATATTGTGCGAACATTTTGCGAAACCATGCTGCCGGGTACCGGGAGAATTAATGAAAATTTGGAGAAGCCTATGTCCAGCAGTGGACGGCAACACGTTGATGAAGATGATGATTGTGCAATAAAAAAAAATTGCATGAGCACCCACGAGTGTCGGCGCCCCTGGGTACCACCGGACTGAATGAAAGGTCGGTCGAAACGGCTATGTAAATAGTTTGTGTTTTCCGTCCAGTTCACTGTAGCCTGCACGACCGAAGGGAAGCACTGACGTGGCACCTAGTTCACCCGGTGTTATGGGCTGACATCACGGATGTTGTAGGTGATGTAGCCAAACGTGTCAGTTTCCTTAAAAAAAAAATTATTTGGATTAAATGTTGTTTGGTCACAACAGCTACAGCGCGTCGTGCGTGGACTGCCAGCGGCTGCAGGCGGTGTGGGAGGGCGCGGGCGCGTCGCTGAAGGGCCGGGTGAACGTGGCTCGCGTAGACGCGGCCGTCGCCGGCCAGGCAACGGCCAAGCGGTTCAAAGTCACCAAGCTGCCCACATTCATATTGTACGTTTTTACAGTTCCGTACGATACGACCCTATTACTATTAATTAACCTATGCCGTCCGTCCTACCTTTAGAGGGAATTGTGACAACTTCGAGTACAGTTTTACTGCCATATGAATGATGATAAACAATAAACATTGTGAATTGGATCAATAAACAATCATCATCATCATCATCATCAGCCTGTATCGGTCCACTGCTGGACATAGGCCTCTCCCGAGGCACGCCACCACACGCGTTCTTCCGTTCTTCTCATCCATCTAATCCCGGCTATCTTTTTTAGGTCATCTGTCCACCTAGCCGCAATAAACAATAAACAATGTGAATTGGATGAAAGAAAACACCTTTTTTTTTAAATACATTACACAAATACAGTCAAACCCGCTTAATACGATCTCGGTTAATACGATTTCCCGCATAATACGATCTTTTGTGCTGGTCCCTTCATTTTACGAACAAATTTTTCCCGCTTAATACTACGCCAACCTGCTTAAAACGATCTTTTGGTGACGAAGGTCGCCGCGCGGCGCGACCGCCCGAAGCAAGCTCGGGGCTCGGGAACGCTCGCTAGCGCCGCGCGCCGAGCGAGCTCGGAGCTAGTATGCATTCCGGTGCCGCCCGCGCATGTTCTGTCTGTGTAGCACATCATCACCCGCCGCGAACTGTCGAACTGTATCGAAATTAACACGTGTGTGTATCCTTCTTCGTGCCATGACGGCCAATATTAAACGACAAGCACTCTCACTTAGTGATAGAAGATGTTGTCCAACTAAGGCGATATCTTTGTTCGATTGATTCCAGTGATGATGCTCTTAACAAACTAAACTGCATAGAAAGCTCTTCATTTCTTAACACGTAAACGATTGCGAAGATTGATTTATGTCAGAAATACAATAAACAGATTTTAAAGTGTGTACTTTGCATGATTTTAACTCTTCCCGCTTAAGACGATTTCCCGCTTAAGACGATTTCCCGCTTAAGACGATTTCCCGCTTAAGACGATTTTTGCGCCCATCCCCTTGAGAATCGTATTAAACGGGTTTTACTGTATATAGTTTTTTTGTACGGAACCCTCCTCCGTGAGCGAGTCTGACTGTCATTATTGCTATTGTCATTTCATGATTTCATATTTTAATAATAACACCTGATCACTCTTCAACCTGATGTGACAATTAAAACCAACAAAGAAAACTTGCAGAGAAAAGAACAGGGAAGTCTCCCTCCAGTATGGCACCTACCTTCTCGGAGGTGATATTGGCTGATCGGAGCATGTACTTTGGCCGCTCCGACTCAGCCACACATACCGGATTACATAAAAAAAAATAAAAAAAATTGCTGGCATGGTGCCTCTCTGAGTGTGGTTTCGCGAGAAGTGGTGGTATTGACTGTGCCTGATCTTGCAATAAACTTTTGGGCGTAGAGTCACTTGCCGGTTGTCTATAAAAAAAAATTTACACTCTGAACTTGAAAGCAAAATGTTTTGTCTATTGCCGGTAATAGCATTAAAACACAATATGTTGCAGCTTACGGCACGGCAAGCAGTACCGCTACGACCTGCCCAAGAATGACATCAAATCCTTCGTAAGCTTCGCGCAGGACTGGTATAAACACGCCAAGGGCGAGCCTGTGCCGATCCTCGCATCGCCATTGTGAGTATGCCGTTCGTTAATTTTTGCATGTCTAGACAACTGTCGCCGGAACACCATCATGCGCCATGCTATGCGGCCATCTGCATAGCAGCCTCAGCTGTTTTATTATTATTATTTGTTAATGAACTAGCAGCTTAATATTCTGATGTGTTCATGTCTATGATGATCACCGGTGTTGCTATTTGTTATTTTGATTCGATTTTGAAATACGAGGTTGTATTGAATTGAGAATTCAATACAACATAGGTATTTATAGGTCGGTATTTGCTTTTCATTGTAATTTCGACAGACGTTGTAATGCTCATGATAATGGTCGGCTCCCTAAGTGTGTTCTATCGCTTATTCCATGGGGAGCGCTTGAAGGAGCTGTTTAACATGATCCCGCCGGGGACAGCCACACCACATGCACTGGGTAGGGATCGCATCCCTACATGCTGGACTTACTGCAAATGCGTACCAATCACAGAGCATCAAATACCTACCGCCCGCGCCCCCTACTAGAGGCGCCCTAAGCGATGATATTTGAAACCCAATAACCGTACGCTGAGCTGCTAGCGCTTCGTATGTGTGTGTGTGTGCTAGTATCGACACTACACACAAAGAGGAGCAAGTTAGGCGCACGCACAAAACAAATGCACACGCACAACACACATATGTAAGTCATAGGCCACGCCCACAGGCTTCAACGGCGTTGTAGAGAAATCGCGCTCACGGCGCCTCTAGTAGGGGCGGGCGCGCGCATTTCATGCTCTGTGGTAACAATCAATTCTGCAGATTCCTCTACAGAACCGGTAAACTCTAGAACGCTCTCCCTGCTCATATATTTCCTCCCAAGTACAGTCTCGGGTCCTTCAAGAGGGGCGTGAATGGGCACCTGTCAGGCCGGCAGTGCATTCACAACCCCCGCATACGACCGAATGTCCTTGGGCGTCGTATCTGTGGCTCGGCGCCATATGTCGCGCTGTCAATAAAAAATTTATCTATACAATTGTAGCGATGAGCTGCTGACGTGGAGCGTGGAAACGATCCGGTTCTTCGTGGCGCTCGGGCTGGAGCTCCTGGCGCAGCACCCCTGGGTCTGGCAGATCGGACTCTTCGGCTTCGGGCTGGTCGTGCTCACCGGCGCCATCGCGCTCATCAAGGCCGGCAAGAGGAAACCGGCCAAGGATCCGAAGAAAGACAAGAAGAGCAAGTAAATTAGTAAATAAAAAGTCGATCGTTTGACCTGTCAGCTCGACGTGTTATCTGTTGGAGTGTGAGAAAGAAAGCATTATTTCACGGGTTAGACAACAATCTCTTCGTTTTTTAGGGTTCCGTATCCGTCGTACGGGACCCTATTGCTAAGCCTACGCCGTCTGTCTGTCTGTCTGTCTGCCCTGTCCGAGGGCTGTTATCTCTTGAACCGGTTGAACTTGGTAGCTCGTTGAAATTTTCACAGAATATGTGTTATTATGGCCAACATGACTGAACATTGATCAACATAAATACATAATGTAATCATTTAGGCAAATCATTTGTCAAGTTCTGACACACCTCTGGCACACCCATTGATGTACAGACGAAGTATTTTATGTTCAAATATTACTTTCTCACAATTTTTTTAGTTTATAATTTTTGCGACAGATAAGAGAGTCAAATTGCACTATAATTCCTTTAGTGTTTATCCTCTCCGTTCTACATACCGTGCTCTTGATTCAACACTTCACACGTTAGAACATCAACGCGGAGAGAAGGGAGGCATCATTCGTTCCCGGTTTCGGACAGGTTCTAAACTTATTTGTTTAGTTGACTTTAGAAATTATAAATACTCTGATGTTTCTAAAGAACAAATGATAAATCTAACTATGTAAATGTTTTGTCTGTCTGGCCTTCGAGGAAAACATTTATATAGGCAGCGTCGATTCGGTGTGTCAGAATTTTGTAAATTATTTTGTATGAGTCTGCGGGCCTCTATATATTTCTACCTCGAAGTGTCTGGTACAAGCAATTACAGTTAAAATAGAGAAGAGAAATAACATAAACCGACGAGAGAATACATTCAGAGAGTGTTATAGAGGTTTAAGAGTATCTTCTTAGAAGATAATTTGTATAGGAAACAAGACGTGGAAAAAGTGCTTATCTACTTTATCAAAATTCAGTAATAAATCTTCGAGAAAAGTAATTATTGTAAGCACTGGCGGCTGGTCCTAAAGTGCGCTCGTGCGCCGCACTACCATACCACGAGAAGTCTTAACTTCACTCAAAATAAATAATACCTTACAACATACTACATTAAAACCATAAAGATCGTACTCCAAATAAATACGAATGTGAATTCGACCTTATTTTATAGATGCCAAGGCACGTTTTTGCGAGTAAACGCGCGCGCCGTGCGGAATATAAATCGCACGCGGGTCTCCCATACTGAATGTATGGGGATCGGCAAAACACCGCTGGCGCGTGAGACAGAAGATACTTCATAGAAACAGTATGGGCCGAAAGGAGTTCTGCGTGCGGCGCACGAGCGCCAAACAAGGACGCTATATCGTGAATGCCCGCGCGTGCGACACGTCGCGTCGCGAGCGATTCGTTTTGCACGAGTCCGTCTTACAAACTCTTTGCCGTCTACCTCAAAGCGAAGCGTCTACCTCGAAGCGAGTCAGCGCGCTCGCGCTGTCATGTGATGTGATAATGTCACATACCCGTTAGCGCGCGAATATTTAAAATGGGATATGGTTAGGTTTTGTGCTTTCTGTCACGTGATACTGTGAATTAAGTGATGCCGATATTTGCCTAAGCGTTGGTTAAAGGTCCTACTTTTCAAATGCTTTTATTTTTATATATTTTTTTAAGCATTTTTGGGACATTACTACTGTTTTCTTTTTGAAAGCTGCAGTAGTGTTGTGGTCTATGAGTGTATTCATAAAGGTATTAAAACTAAGTTAAAAAACTTGTTTGGATTATTATTTTTTTGCAACTCATTGAGGGTCTTGAGAATATTCATACAAGGTACGTACATAATAAAACGCAGGCGTTTAAAAAATTCGGAAGTCCCGATCTTAAAATAACATGACGGGAATGTGGGGAAATTTGGTATTTAAGTAGGTAGGTACTTAGCGCACTACCGGTCACTGAAGTCACCAGCCGCCACTGATTGTAAGCACTGTGAGCTAAGTCTATGACAAATGTAACAAGTTGAAATGAAAATAAAGATAAGAAAAAACTAAGTAAAAGTACAGTACGCGGCAGAAATAATGTGAATCTGGTTTTAGAAAGAGACAACCCGGTTGTAGTGTGTCGTCCCTGTCGATATAAAAAGTCGTAAATAAATTGAAGTGTGAAAAGTTTCAGAAAATTTTCGAATGAACGATGTGAAAACGAAGGTCGGAGGACTTGTCATACCTCTGTGGATTTTGAATTTCAGAGCAAGTTATGTGCCACTAATGAAAAAATAATAATTCTTGCCGCTACTGCGACGCAACAGATGTAATTGCGTTTTAGTCATACATCAGGGGACCTGTTGGGATCCCCTGATGTATGACTAAAGCAAAAGTTAGAAGAGAATAGAAAAGACAAGTTTTTTAGCATAGTACACATAAAACAGAAACAAGAAATACAATAGTGCAAAGGCGGACTTATCGCTGTGATTTCTTGCATTCAACTGTTAAAGTTTGATTATAGATGGTGACAAATGTACAGATCGTTCACAGTTATTTTACCTCTGACACATGTCATTGTATCTTCTGCTAGGTTGGCGCCACTTGCTGTCACTAGTACTACGGTCCTAAAAAGGGTTACTTGCTATTAATAACGGGTTAACCCGTGGTAGTGGAAATTATGTATAAGTACCTGTTGTACTTGTAGTGATAAGTCCACCTTTGCGCACTCCTTCATTTCTTGTTTCTTGTCGTGTACTGTTCTTCTTTCAATTTGTGTGCAATAAAGAGTTTCTATTCTATTCTATTCTAAAAGTATGTTCAAATATTTCGTACAGGGAAATAGTACGAACCAATTATGGCAACACAGAGCTCAGGTTAGCCAACTTGATGGCTAGAGGTAAAATAACTGTGAACGGTTTATGTCCATTGCCATCTGCGAAAAGATTGGCTGTAATGGATTGTTTAACTTAGTGTTTTTCTAGAATAAATATATTATTTATTTCCGATGTTGGCATTATCTCAGTCTAGCGTAACTAGTACAAGTATTTATTTAATATAAATAAATAAAAGAAACATAGTCGCTGCCTAGCCGCACTACAATAAAACATACAATAAGTGCATTTCGCTGCATTTCCAGATAAAGTCTGTGATGCTATATTTTGATTCTTGAGTTAATATATTAAGGCCCAATTACCGGTTAGCAGGATTATCCTTTGATTATCTATGATTACATTAATCTTAGGATTATGGATACACAAGAAATTTATAGAAATTGCATTATGTATGTACCTCAGTCAGTCAGTCAGTCAGCGTGTAAGCGTCCACTGCTGGACATACGCCTTTCGTTTTTCCGCCAGTCCTCCCGGGCTTCAGCGATATGGAACCACTGCTTTCCGCCGACGTACTTGATGTCGTCGTCCCACCTGGCGGGTGGTCTTCCCACACTCCGTTTTCCTGTATGTAAAAAATTGACAAAGGCTCTTTACACCTGATCCACTAAATTAAGTCCTTGCAGTCAGAACTTCAAAAACAAAACAAAAATCTGTTTTTGATCTTGCTCTCAAGCTGTATTTTCAATCGACTGTAGGCGGTGTTATTATGTGGATAGTCACTAAATGCTTTTAAAAATTATTATGAAAAAAAAAAACCTGCGAAGTTTCTTATCGGTTCTTCTTCGTGGGTGTAATCGAATCGGATAGAACAAATTGTGACAAATTCGAGTACAGTCATGCTGTCTAATGAATGCTTAATAAACAATATACAATATACAACAATTTACAATGTACCTATATATTTATATATACGTATGTATGTGCTTATGGAGCTGTAAGTTAGTATGTATTGAACGCATTTAAGTATTTATTTATTTTTATTTAAGTTAATTTCACACTCCTTCATCAACCTTACCCACAATCTCAGGCATGACTGGTAGACAATGTGCTTAGGCATAAAGTCCGCCATTTGTAAATTTGTTTGTATGCAATACAGTGTATTTAGGTACATTTAATACATTTCCTCGAGATAATCTTAAGATTAGCAGAATTTGAGGATAATCCTGCCACGTTTGCTTGGGCCTTAAGGTGTTTATGTACACAAACAGATGTACAATGTTCGAACGTTAGCAGAACATACAGTAAGATGCATTTACTTGAAGATATTTTTAAAATATGTTTATTGTTTTATATAAATTACTTAAATAATAATTTTAGTATGTTAATTGTCTTTTAATTTCCACTAGATGTCGTTCGTAAGACGTTTGATGTATACATAGATAAATTGACGGGCGGGGGCCAAATGAGAGCTTACTCTTATTTCTGTAGACTTAAGCTAAGTAGAGTATGAAATACTGTTTTTTAATAGTTTTTACGGAGCAATGTGATGAAATTTCCTCGGATTGTGTCATGAATAGAGATCTGAATGGCTTTCCGGACGCTTTGTGGTCAACACACACAAGACAGCAACTTAACTCACTATAGTCTTAACTCACACCTACGACGCCAAACGAAAACGCCAGTCGCCGTCTTGTAGTTGGCATGTTGTCGGCGTGTGCGTTAAGCCTTTAACTGTCAAACATAAAGTAAAATACAGGTTGTATTTGTATATAGACGTACCGTGAACCATGCACTGGCATGTTCCCCCATACTCTTTGGAGATGAAAATATAAATTATTATACAAAATCGAAATCAAAACGATATCTCCATCCAACATCTCCCGTCAGTCAGTGTGTATGCGTGCACTGCTGGACATACGCCTCTCCAATTTTCCTCCAGTCCGCTGCTTTCCGCCGATGCACTTGATGTCGTCGTCCCACCTGGCGGGTGCTCTTCCCACGCCTCGTTTTCCTGTCCACGGCCGCCAACGGATGTTGTTTCTTCGGCTAACGTGCCCAACCGACTGCCACTTGAGCCACCCGGTGTCCAATATTGGCTACTTTGTTGCGTCGGCGGATTGCCTCGTTACGCACCATATCACGTAGCGATATTCCCAGCATGGCTCACTCCATTGCTCGCTGGGCAACTTTCAACCTTTGGACAACAGCGACCGTCAGAGTCCACGTTTCACACCCGCACGTCATCATAACCGGGAGGACACACTGGTCATATATACGGATCTTTAAATTTTGCAGAAGGTCAGACCTCAGGGCGAATTTTAACTTTCCGAAGGCAGCCCAATTCAGTTGAATCCGTCTCTCGACCTAATTTTGTAACATATGGAAATTATATGAACGTACATGCACTCGCCTAGAGCACGGCATCTCGCCCTTAGTCGCCTTTTACGACATGCACGAGGAGAGATGCAGTGAAGCTTTTTAAGTAACATTCGACACGGTACACGCGCATTAATTACAACGCGATCTTATGAGGAAAACTGGAGAGGCGTATGTCCATCAGTGGACACTTACACGCTAACTGACTGACTGACGCACTCGCAATAAAATTTCCGCGCGAATTAAAATGCGCCGCGCAGTGCAATGCGGTGTCAGAGCACAGTCATTATTCCGTGCAGAAAAAACCCGGTAGCCTAGCCGCTCTAAAAAAATTCCGATCTCTACCTACGACACAGGATAACATTTTATATTATTTTCCGTATTGAATATTTTTACTAATGCATTTACCTACTGCTAATTTTACTTATAGGAAATTTTCATTAGCAAAGATAATACTAACGACAAGCAAAATAAAATATAGATTGCTTTCCAATTTCTCCTCACTGTTCACATTATACAGGTTGTCTCAATAAGAGTGCACTTTTTAAATTTTGTGGCATTTTTTCTCATGCAAGTGGCAACTCAGAAATTTGAAAGCTGTCACCTATGATTGTTCCGATTATTAAAAATGGAGCGCTACACAAAAGAAGAACACGTTATCATTGTGAAAACCCATTACAAAAATGGGGACTGAGACCGCTCGAATTTGATTTCTTCAAGAAATCAAATTTTTTGAATAAATCCAAATTCCGTGAAGTTTGCGAGCGGTCTCAGTCCCCATTTTTGTAATGGGTTTTCACAATGATAGCACATTCTTATTTTGTGCAGCGCTCCATTTTTTATAATCGGAACAATCTTAGCTGACAGCTGTCAAATATCAGAGTTGCCACTTGCACGAAAAAAAAAATGCCACAACATTTAAATATGAAGCGGCTTTAATTATTGTCCTTTTAGATCTGTGTTGCTAGCCGTTTTTGGCTAAACTTATGGCACATCATCGTGAGCACTGCTGGCGCCACGGTCGACTTCAGGCAATGCGCTCACGATGACGAGCCATACGTTTGACCCAAAGCGGCGAGCAACATAGTTCTAACGGATGTGAGTTAAAATTTTCAATCTTGAAAAATATTGAAACTTCTTTCCTTAGGGTGCTATTAGTTAATATTGTAAAAAAGACTTTTCACATTTCCTCGGTGCACTGAAATTTCAAACGTCCTGTTTTCTGCGTTAACAAACAAAACAGCTCTTTAGATTATTTCATGTATTAGTTTGAATAAAAAGAGTGAAATAAAATAGTGTTCTTGGAAATATGACCATTGTTTTATTGAAATTCCATATTATACTGTAACTCTATGCGCATTAGTTTATGATGTGAAGTTGAGAGTTGAGCCCTGAGCCCTTTTATCACTGCGACCTAGATAGGTACAAGGTGGGCCAAAAGTAATCACCTGATGTTCTTTGGCTGTAATTTTTGTTTTAAAAGGAAAACATTGGTTCTACTTATGGATTATGTTTATTTAATGAATTAGAATATTTTTCATTAAATCGAGAAAATGATATCGGTCAAGTGTCCGCCGTCAGAATTAATGACCATACGGGCTCATTTTATGGCATTTTTCATCACTGTCGATAGGTTCTTTAAATGCTTCAAGAGTCCGAGGATTGTTTACATAAACCCGGGACTTTAAGTAACCCCACAAAAAATTGTCTGGAGCGGTCAAATCGGGTGATCTGGCCGAAGCCGGAAATCTTCGACGAAATTCACGCTGCATCAATACCACAGACGAATTATTGCGCAAAAAAATGGATTCAATTATTCCGCGTTCTTGAGGAGAATAGCGTTCCATGGCTTATTGACGTGTATTCTGCGTTTACTTTTTACTTCACAAATGTCAAAACAGAATTTACATTTGCCGCCATTTTGAAAAGTTATAGCGTCGTCCAATAGGGTGATTACTTTTGGCCCACCTTGTATATTGTGATCTCTCAATATTTCGGACGAGATGACATCAAGCAGCAAGTAAGGCATGCATACCTGCCTGCTGCGTGATTCGGTGGAAGGACCCAGTGGCGGCTCTGGCCAATGAATTTTAGTGAGGCACCACCTACATAATAGCATTTTATTAATGTTGTATTGCAGTTTTCATTTCGTTGATTTTTTTTTTCTTAAGTGAGGCGGCGCCTCACTTGCTTTACCTGGGGAACCGCCACTGGAAGGACCGTGCCAAGGTGAAGGGTGGCTAGCCTGTCGCCCTAGAGCACGGCATCTCGTCCTTATCCCTTAGTCGCCTTTTACGACATGCACGAGGAGAGATACAGTGGGGCTATTCTTTTTAAGTACCAGTGCACACACGCACGCGACTTAATTGCAACACAATCTTAAAATTTCGCACAAATATGCCCCAATTGTCATGTGAGAGTCATGCTGGCTTGCTCGACCAATAGGAGTTCGCGCTACGTCATTTGAGGTAGTTTCGCTGTGGTGTTTTTGTTCTTGTTGTTTGCTGCCCAGCGTCCTGGGGGCGGGGGCATTCTCCACCGATTTCTTGTACACCAACATACAAGGATAAGGCGACATCTGTTATCCTTCAATTTTAAAACTCGGGAAAGTTCATAAGATCATGCAAATAAAGAACAGACAGGCAAAATGAGTAATTTAGCAATAAAATCCAATTATGTCTGTCGTTTATCAAACTTCTATAAACAATTTATCCTAAATCGCATCCTTCGTGTAAAACGAGGTAGGTATTACTGTAATTTAACTGTTAAATAAATTAACTTCTTTCACTAAATCTGCTAACTAAAGGACGTAGTTGGCAAAAATCCAAAACGAAAAATAAATCAATCAATCGCACGACAAAGTAAAAACTTTTATTTTATCTAAACACAAGCAGTGTACGAAATTCGTAAATTTGACATAGGTGTATAGAACCTTACATTTTCTACACTACCCTACAAGTGTTTCTTTATTGCCAGTGAAACTGTGATTTGACTTTTGCCCACCATTACATTTATAAATGCAACAAATGCCACTGAATTTATCTAGGAATGTAAAAAAAGCATGAAAAAAGCATAAATTCATAAACTGATGGCCCATCTAGCCTATTCTCTCATCTGTGCACGGCAAGTTTACAACAAAATGTACAAAGTTAATAAATGACATGATTATAAATTTGTATGAAGATAATTAGAGAGGCGGCAGAGGTGTCGTGGTACGTGGAGATCCGTTGTCTCTGCCTACCCCACCGGGAAACAGGAAACACTAATGTATGTATGTACTTACAGGTTTCATTGCACTCAATTTAATATCACTCATATCATAACTTTCGTCTGTAATAATTACAGATACCTAAATATTAAGTGCACTGGACCTCATAATAGATTCTATTAAATCACACACAATTATATCAATACACACAGACAATTGATACCTACATTTCTCACAAACTAAAATAAATAATTAGACGCTAGCTAAGACGTTAATGAGTTTTCTCTCCATTATAAAGTCTGTATACAATACTGTAATTGGCTATTGTCAACAACTCACACTGTAAGTAAGAATGCTGATTAGTGAAAGATGTGCGAGTTATTTACCAATTCAAAGAAATATAAATTAAAATTTTATAAAATGTATATGCAATTCATATGTATTGCATATACTTTCTGCATTGTAGAAGGCGGTTCATGTTGATTACGACCACTGACAACTATTATAAATCAGTTATGTATGACATAGAATACATGTTTGATTTCATGTTGTATGAAGTGGCTATAGATAGATTATGGCATAATAGATGGTGTTGACAGCCACAGTTTAACGCAAGTTTGACATTTTCGTTTATTTTAACAGTCGAGAGGAGCGTCTAGACTGGACGTACTTTTACCGTCATGTTACTACCCTGTTTTTAGGTTTCCGTATCCCGTACGGAAGCCTATTACTAAGCCTACGCCGTCTGTCTGTCTGTCTGTCTGTCTGTTCGTCCGTCCGTCTGTCCGAGGGCTGTATCTCTTGAATCGTAATAGGTAGCCCGTTGAAATTTTCATAGAATATGTGTTATTATGGCGGATATAACAACAAATAATAAAAAATAGAAAAAGTAAAAAAATTAAGGGGGTTCCCATACAAGAAACGTGTTTTTTCTTTTTGTGGTGCGGAAACCTCGGTGCGCGTGTCCGACTCGCACTTGGCCGGTTTTTTTTTATGCTAAATGCTTTAAAACATTAAAGTTGTACAGGAGGTCTTTCAAAATTAGTTGTCAAAAATTTTTTTTTACATTTTAAACTACAAAAATTTTTTTTCTAAAAAAAAATTCTTTGTTCTTCAAAAGTGATCTATTTCCGATACAGAACCCCCCCCTAGCGTACTCTGAACTAATTTTGAAAGACCTTATATATGAATTAAAATTTAAAATCAAATTCTTAGGTGAAAAAAAAACTAATCAGATTGCAACGTCAATTACAAAAAGTACAAAACAGCAAAGACATTTTTGCATATCACAGTGTGCAGAAAGAAATAAATAATGCGACTAGAATTCGTCTAAATGTTGTCCACGCCCAGTTTTATCCGAAACACGGAAGCGGGATCGGACAGGTCGAGACGCATTCTATTTTCAAACCTGTTGTATATGACCGAGAACTCCATCATGTTTTGCGGTTTCGACTCGATCCAGAGTTTGTCGAATTCGTAAAAGAGATAGCAGTAGAACTTGTGGAAGAGATTTATGTCCGGCGTTTGGTGGTTTGAGTTGAACATGTAAGTTTTGGCTGAGTTGTCCGTGAGGAAGTGGTACGCCATGGAGGTGAGGTTAATGCCGACGATCGCGAAGGTGTAGCCGTAGGTGGGGTGGTGCGAGTGGCTCAGCACGTGCCCGGAGACCTGCGGGAACTCTGTCGCGAAGTACAGCAAGTTCTCCAGGCCCAGCATGCCCATGCCTCGAAAGTCCGTCTTGGGATCATCGCCCTGGTGAACAATTATAAATAAACTATATTGTATTTGGGTGGATCAACTTTTTCTTGTAACGTAAAAACCAGATGCAACGTCAAATAAAAAAAAAAGTTTATTACAATTTATTACTTAGTTGAAAATCAATAAGTATAAAATACTTAAGTTGGTAGGCAATTGAAATAAAAGTAGAGAACTATTTAAAATAAAACATTCACCAAATTTTTAGGGGTGACACAGGGGACAATTTTGTCCCCAGTTTTGTATGGAAAAAAAAAGAGGTTGTCCTCAAGGTAACCAATTTTTTTTTTAAATTACTCCAAATTATTTGTGCAGCTTCTTTCTTATTAATCAATGACTTATCTGAGAGTTGCTGTAACTATTAAAATAAGGTGAATTACCAAAAACAAGAAAAAGTTCATTCACCCACTTGTGCACTAGCACAACTTATTAAAAGGAAACCAATGTGTCTATAAGGTTTTCAATTAAAGTATAAATTTTTTTTTAATTCTTTCATCTTAAACCATTTAAACTTGATATACTTACATAATATAAAATAAAAAGATAAATATTTTAGCTCATTTTAAGCCCATGGTATTATAATGAACCTAAATAATATATACTCTGTGAAGTGTTTCGAGTGTTGTGATTCACACATCTAAAATGCAAATTCATGATGATGAAACTTGAATGTAACTTTAAAATTTAAAATAAGATAAAATTATCAGGTTATCAGATTAACCCTTCAACAAACACTCCAGAGCACCCGATCCGGGTTGCATCTAGCCAACACCCGCCACCTTCCAGCGGACCCAATCGAGTTCGCACTATCGTGTTGGCGTTATATTTTGAGTTCATATTAAAAGTTACATAAATACAATCAAATCCTCACATGTTTGAAATAATTTTATAGTTAACCTCATTGGCAATAATTGACCATTTAGTTCATTCAGATAGCTTCAGTACCTACTATAGGAGATAGTTCAGTTTATGTCAAGGCCGGCACAGGGGCGTACTAAGCACGCGGGGGTGTGCGCAAGGAGGGTGTTATACTCAGAGGGGGTAGTGGTTGTTTTATGCCATAGAATTTGAAAAGATAAATCAAATTGGCAGAGTACAGAATAAATAAAGAGGTGTGAAAATGCTCCTGTCAAGCCGGCATGGCATTATAGAGCGTTCCAACTAAAAGTTCCCTTCGCCGTTATGTTGGCTCCACTGTCAGTGTCGCTGTCAGTGCTTAAATTCGTGCTGCCACATTGTGAAGATTATATTACCTAATAATGTAATTGGTATTTACCGTACAAAAAATACGGTAAATACTGATAATTACGGGTAAATCTGTACACATAGCAACCCTCAACGCTGTTTTGAAATATAGACAGTGGAGCCAACATAAAGGCGAAGGGAACTTTTAGTTGGAAAACTCTCTAGTAATCCCCGTGCATCACAGAATATCCATGGGTATTGTTAGACACAAGTAGTAACGATGCCATAAAAAAAAAAAATGGCACTAACTTGGAACCCAATATATTGCCACTTCTTAGTGATTCTGCCATCCAGGGGCTCATCGGGCATCAGCGCAGACCACAGCTCCAGTAGCTTAGTCTCATGGTCGAGGTTATCTCCGTCGTATGCAGTCTTCCGCAGGTCTTCCACCTCCGCCACCAGCAGGCGGTAGCCCCAGATCTGCTTGAGACACCTCCTGAAGGAGATGGGGAACTGGCTGTGGACGCGAGGATCGATCTCCTTCACAGAAACTATAACACCGACGGAGTGCTCCAGGATGCTGTGGGAAAGAAAGAATGCATTTATAGATTGGAATATCAATTATTGTCGCATGAATTATATTAAGATGAAATTAAAATATACTTGATTGGACAAAAGAAGTGACAAAAGGTGGACTTGAAGGCATTCTCCACCATACATGCCTGTGATTGTTGGTAAGGTGGATGGGTAGTACAAAATTTAATAAAAAAGAGTTAACCCCGCATACGACCGAATGTCCATGGGCGTCGTTAGACACCTTATGGGTGGCTCGGCGCGTTATATCGCACTTTCAAATAAAACAAAATATTTTCCATCAAACGGGATTTCAAAATGTTGTGTTAGGCGAATACAGAGAGTGACAGGGAGTTGGTTCCAGAGACAAGCTGATTCAACAGCAAAATAATGTTTATAGAAAGAACTGAAAGGAAACGGGTTACAGAGAAGTTTACCATCCATGGACCTCAAAGAAGCACCATGTCGCGAAATTGGAACTTCGAATGGAGATATTAATTTTAGGTTAGAAAAATTCGGGAAAAAATGTTGGGCGCGTTTTGTTTTTCTTGGAGCTATAAAAATTTGTCTGTGTTTCTAAATCTAGTTAATCCTCACTTGTTTTATATCGTCAAATGAGTAAATGCATTGGTTATTAGTGCGAATAGAGCTTATTGATCTGACTTAAATTATTTTAAGAAATATTTGAGTTTATGTGCGCGCGCGGCCAATTTCGCGTGCGAAAATTGCTATTAAATTAAAAAAGATATTATAGGTAGGGAGGCAAAGGGTTCATGAAAAATCTAACCTGTGAAAATTCTGCAACAACGTCCTTTCCACCACAGCATTGTCGAGTAATGAAACGATTTGCTTGACGGCAGGAGTGCGCGATAGTTCGAGCGAGCGTTCCACGCCGGCACAGCGAGCGGCGCCCGCGGGGGCGCCGTAGCATACGCGCTGTAACTCACACAGCCGGGTCGTGCGTCGCAGAAACCACTTGACTAGCGGCCGCAGCCACCAAGCTAGCAGTGACCACGCGCTACTCACGAACATTGCACAGCCAGCACGAAAATCAAAGCGACTGAATAAAATATCGCAAGAGTCCGTCCACCTCATTCCAAGCAAGGAAAATTGTTTGACCACAGATCGGGATTGGTTGTCATGACACTTGACAGCCTTGACAGTGACATTGACTAAACGTTGAGCGTGGTTGAGCTACGACTACGAGTCGTTATTCGTACAGCGAAGACCCGTCTCATCATGCCTCAAATAGTATGGGTGAATGTTTTGGTGGTTTAAAAAAATAACCAGGCGCGACGTATCTTACATAAATTAACCCTAACCTAATGTTGAGACGGGCGCATCGCATAAGGTTTTTGTTACGTTTCGTTTCTCGTTGACAGATATGATGAGCCAGTCTTCGCTGTACGAATAACGTCTCGTTTTGAGCTCGCTGACTTCTCACACACACAAGTCAAATATTGACCACAGATTACTGAATAATGACAAATGTCAAATACATATACCTAAATCAGTAATCTTTGGGGTCTGCTCTCTTCGTTTTTGTCTTGAAAAGATTTTTCTAAATATATTATTTTGAGGCCAGCATGCTGCACTAAGAACCTGTACTCATGATGGGAACAAATGGTGCGGGGCGGCGCTGCGACGGAGCGGGCGGCGGCGCCATGCCACCGGGCCCCGGGCTCGGGGCGAGCGCGGCCGGCGCGCGGATCAGAGACGCGCGCCGCGCCCTCGAGGAGAGCGAGATCGAGGAGTGCCCGGAGCTGGACTTCGTGTACGACGACTGCGACGCGCAGGAGAACGAGATCGCCGAGCTGTACTCGTACACGGAGCAGCCCGAGTTCCAGCTGAACGTGCGCGCGTTCGAGGACACTATGGAGGAGCTCGGCCACCCGCCCAGCTGGCCCAAGCTGACGCGCGTGCAGCAGCGCGCGATGCTGATGACGCTGCTCGAGCGGCTGGACGTGGCGACGACGGAGCTGCGCGTGCGCGCCATGCGCTGCATCCTGTACCTCGCGCAGGGCTGCTGGGCCGAGATGCAGTCGGACGCGGAGCAGCAGCACTGGGCGCGCGTCAACGTGATGACGCTGTACGACATGGGCGTGTTCCCCGCATTCGTGGAGCTGCTCAACCTGGAGATTGAGAAGAGCAACGCGGCCGTCGCCTCGCGCAAGCTCGCAGAGTCCCTCGCCGACTCCACCAACCTGCGCATCATACTCTCCGTCCTCTACCTCATCACCGAGTACATGCGCACCGAGAAGGACGACCCCGACTCTGAGTACTCGCATCTCGTCGCTAACTTCAAGGAGGAGCTCGGCAGTCCGTACGGCGACGAACTGCTGCCGGTGAAGCTTCTCAGCATGGTGACGCATCTCTGCGCCGGTACGACACCGCACTTTCCCATGAAGAAAGTACTGCTGCTGCTCTGGAAAATCCTACTCGTCTACCTCGGTGGCTCAAATGAGCTAAAGGAACGGAAGGCGCGGCTGCGGCAGCAGTCGAAGCTGCCGCCCATCACGGAGGACACGATCGAGATCATCCGCGGCATGCGCGCCAGCTCCCCGCCGCCGAGCGCCGCCGACATGCTCGAGAATCAGAACATGAACCACCAGAAGTCTGCGAAGATGAGCGAGCGCGCGCTGCGCCGGCAGACCTTCATCAAGCAGACCTCGCTGGACGAGTCCGACGAGCCCAACATGTTCATGGACAAGGAGGAGACCGGGAACGGCTCCGAAGACTACTCCATGGAGTTCCAGTCTTTTCCCAACGACAATCAGAACTGCAACAATTCCACTCCGAGCTTTCTTCAGTACTGGAAGCAGTTTGAGAGTCCTCCTCCGCCGCCGCCGCTGCCGCGCAGCCTGCCGTGGCAGTCCAAGGTGCGGCAGAGGGATCTCGACATGTTCCTCGACAATGTTAGAGTTAAATTTGTGGGCTACTCGCTCCCGGGCGACCGGACCTCGGTGGCGGGGCTGCCCCAGCCGATCCTCGAGGGCATCGACATCCTCCAGAAGCACATGTACACGAGCCTGTCGGAGATGCAGGTGGAGCGCGAGCTGGAGATGGCGCGCAACCCGCTCACGAGGGCCGAGGGCGACGTGGAGGAGACGGAGGCCGAGGTGCTGTACCGCGCTATACTCCCCAACCTACCTCAATACATCATAGCCCTACTCAAAATATTATTAGCCGCCGCTCCCACGTCCACAGCCAAAACATATTCCATCAACATAATGGCCGACGTTCTTCCCGAGGAGATGCCGATGACCGTGGTACAATCTCTGAAGCTAGGCGTCGACGTGAACCGGCACAAGGAGATCATCGTGAAGGCGGTCACCGCGATTCTGCTGCTGCTTCTGAAACACTTCAAGCTGAACCACATTTACCAGTTCGAGTTCATGTCTCAGCATCTCGTGTACGCCAACTGCATGCCGCTAGTGTTGAAGTTTTTCAATCAGAACATTTCGTCATACGTAGGCGCCAAAAGCACCATCCCGTTCTTTGACTTCCCGGCGTGCGTAATCGGGGAGCAGCCCGAGCTGACGAAGGAGACCCTCGAGATCGGAGACTCGACGGTGCCCTACTCGTGGAGGAATGTATTCTCGTGCATTAATCTTTTGCGCATTCTCAACAAGCTGACTAAGTGGAAGAACGCTCGGATAATGATGCTGGTCGTGTTCAAGAGCGCGCCTATTCTCAAGCGCACGTTGAAAGTGCGACACGCACTGATGCAGTTCTACGTGCTGAAGCTGCTGAAGATGCAGACCAAATACTTGGGGCGGCAGTGGCGAAAGGGCAACATGAAGACTATCAGCGCCATCTACTCGAAGGTTCGACACAGGCTCAACGACGACTGGGCGTTCGGGAACGATGTGGACGCGAGACCTTGGGACTTCCAGGACGAGGAGTGCGCGCTGCGCGTGAGCGTGGACAGATTCAACCAGCGCCGCTACGGCGCCGGCGGCGATCTGGATATAGACCTCACGCCCATAGACAACGACATCAACAGCGTGCTCGAGGCGGACATCGAGCTGGGCGAAGACTTCAAAAACAACTACGAGACCTGGCTGGAACAGGAAGTGTACAATAATGAGATTAACTGGGATATACTTCTCTCAACATAAAGTGTAATCTACTTCATTAGAATTCTTAGTTTTCTCTAGGATGAGAAAGTAATATGCGATAGTTATGATCTAATAGTAGCTTTATTTTTTTGTATAGAAAATATTTAAATCTTATTCATAATATAATTAGATTGAATTTTTTCCTGTATTTAGTGTGTACTTTGTACGAACTTGTGTTCATTAAATTGCTGCACTTTTATTTCACTGACAAGTTAATCTTGTAGACATTTTTTGTATTTTCATAATATTAATCAAGAGAAGTGACGAGACTTTGTTTACATTTAGTAATTTTGTAAATGCAAAACTTAATTGAAATAAAAAAACACTAGTCTTTTTGTTTGTATCTTTAATTAATATACAGGGTGGCCCAGTTATAGTAGTCCAAAATTTTTTTTTAGATAGAGGATGTCATGTTGACTCCTTTAAACAAAACATTAGTTCCGCGAAAATCAATAGTTTAGAAGTTATGATTTTTTAAACTTTTTCTGAAATTTCTCTATTTTAGTCACATAAACCGCTCTAGTTGGATATCTATTCCACAAAATTTAATAAAATTTGGTATGGAAGTAGAGGAGACATGTAGCTATTGCGTAATGAATAGTTTTTAGGTTTACTTCTAGACTGTACTGTTTCTATAGCCCTTTCAGTGAATTTTTGTTCAGTTTACATTAAAACTGATTCATTTTTGAAAAATCACTGTGAACAAAAAAAGTACTACCGGAGATTTGCCCATGCCCTTAAAAACTACCTACACATATCATAATTCTCCAGATCAAAAATTGTAGTGGTGTTACAATTGTAACATATTCAAAATTAACATCATTTGTACAAAGTCACTACAATAAAAAGTGACGATTACCTTAAATTTTAAAATCTTATTTTTTTCACAACGTTAGTTCAACTAAAATTTAACATTATTCACAAACCTGTCTCTAACAGCGCTAATCTACACATAAAAAAACTGCTTAGAAATGTTTTTAAAAAATTCGATTTTAAAAATTAAGGTAATAGTCACTCTTTATTGTAGTGACTTTGTACAAATGATGTTAATTTTGAATATCTTACAATTGTAACACCACTACAATTTTTGGTCTGGAGAATTGTGATATGTATAGGTAGTTTTTAAGGGCACGGGAAAATCTCCGGTAGTACTTTTTTTGTTCACAGTGGTTTTTCAAAAATTGATCAGTTTTTGTAAACTGAACAAAAATTCACTGAAAGGGCTATAGCAACAGTACAGTCTAGGAGTAAACCTAAAAACTATTCATTACGTACTAGCTACATGTCTCCTCTACTTCCATACCAAATTTTATTCGATTTTGTGGAATAGATATCCATCTAGAGCGCTTTATGTGACTAAAATAGAGAAATTTCAAAAAAACTTTAAAAAAATCATAACTTCTAAACCATTAATTTTCGCGGAACTAATGTTTTTTTTAAATGAGTCAACTTGATGTCCTTCATCTAAAAAAAATTTTTGGACCACTATAACTGGGCCACTCTGTATAAAAATTAATATTCGTTCGTTCGTTTTCTATGCGTTTGTGAACCGTTAATCCAACCTACGATAAATCTTTGGGGCACGTCAGGGAATGTTTCTGTTTTTGGTGAAAATTACCATAAATTGAAATATAAATCGAAGGTGCGACGTCGAGCCATGCAGGTGAAATGTTACGATGGATTTCTATATGGTTGGCTGCAACACCTGTGATGTCATTCCATAACACCTTGGTGAACTAGGTGCCATGTCAGTGCTTCTGGTTTGTTTGCTTCTGTTTGGATGATGCTAGCGGGTGAAGAATCGTCGCCTAATTTCTGGCCCGCTGTATTACGCAAGCGGCACATGATCGAACAAAGGAACGCTTGCGCTATAGATCAGCTGATTGTAAAAGCGAAGTGGGAGAAACGAAACGTAACAAAAACGACATGCAACGCCTCAACATTAGTTTAGGGATAATATATAGAAGATGCGTCGCTACGCGACGCATCTTCTTTATAACCCTGGTATTTTTTTTTTACCTCCAAAACATCACAGCTGATCTATAGCGCAAGAGTTAATTTTGTTCTCTCATGTGCCAGACCCACAGCCATCTGAGTGGTCCGCCACCTGAAAGACCTGCTTGATCCTGCAACCTACTCCTTTAGCTCCTTTCGGCAAACTTCGGCTCTGGAGAAGGAATAATGTGTGGGATGTATGAGTGATGTTGTGTGGTATAGTCTGTTTTTTTGGAAGACGGAGTAAATTGACGTTTGACTGACATTAGAGTCTTGCACGCTTTGCACCACTAGTGATTGTAGTCGATGAAAATAGTATCGACTTTTACACGACACGAACACGACACGACACACCTTCACACATATTATGCGCTGCCTGTCGCGCTGCCTTAAACTTAACATTCTTCTAGCTAGATTTAGCTTAATATGTTGTCAATTAAATCCACAATTAGGTGAACATTTGAGTTTACAGAATTTCACAAAAGTATCGATAGCAACTAAAGCCTGACCAGGAAAATATGAGAGCTGTCAAGATGTAGCCACTTTTTAGATTTATATAGCAACATTCAGTATAGTACGCACATATTGAATTGGGCGATGTTTTTATTCAAAATGTACTTTTGCACTGAAATACACAATAAAGTATACAAAATGTATTTTAATTTAATGCATCTTTTATATATATTTTGATGTCAATGTAAAAAGAACTAGCCTTGACATTTACATGTTCACAACATTTTTTCCATGTATCTGCAGATATTTCCTGAAGCAAAGTGTAAAAATTATTAAAAAAATTATTAATCGACCTTGCTGAAACACGAAACTTCTAAATACAAATTCTAGTTCAGAAAAACTTAACCTAAGCTATTTTTATTCAGACGTTTCGTATTTCTGTAAAGTGAAAAAGTGTTTTTTGTTCAGAAAGAATATTATTACGTTCCTCTTTTGTTTGCTATTCGGTAAATAGATGCTTGAGATACACCTAGATAGAACAAAAAATAATTACCTAATTGTACATTACGGCGGCCAATTCATGACTATCTCACTACAATGACATAACGTTTTACCTAAATGTCATTTCAGAAGCCAACTTTACTACATCATTTAGTTTAGAGGAATGCTTTCACATCCTGCACGGTTTTTGTCTTGCAAACACTTGAAAACATAGTACACAGTATTCCGCTCCCTACTATGACTAGTTTTTGGCATTTTATAGTGTTATTTTATAGTTTAACGCAAAAACATAATATCAAGAGATTATGAAATTTTGACATTGACAACAGATTATCAAGAATCAAACATCATTGTGGCCAGTGTAAGAAATTAGTTCCAATGAAATTCAGCAATATGGCGGCCCCTCACATCAGTCAGGCTTTACATGCCTATTTAAAATTTTCCAGAAACTGGCAATACTCCAAACGTCACTTTCCTCCGTCTTCCAAAAAATGATGTTTTTGGTGTTTTAAAAAAAAATAACCAGGGTTAATCAGAGAAGATGCGTCGCGTAGCGTAGTCTATATTAACCCTAACCTAATGTTGAGGCGGCGCATGTCGTTTTTGTTACGTTTGTATTTGCGAAAATAAAGCTTTCTTAGGTGGTTATAAAAAAAAATTACCATAACCTAATTTTAACACCCTAACATTGAAAAAAAAAAAACAAAACAAATTTTGACAAAAGGGACACGAACCCATGGTCGAGATCGAAAAAATAAAAATCCTACACTCTTATACCACTGAGCTACCAAATTACATATAAACGACCAAATGAATATCGGATTCAGTTGGGTCGCTTTCGAGCCGAGTCAACTCTAGTGTTTCTGAAAGGAGCGTAGGAGGGAGGAGACGCAGGATCCGCCAGAGCTGTCAGGTGTCAAACCCCCATCTGAGCCATCCATGAGCCAGTGTAAAACTGTAGGTCCCTTCCCTTGCCCCTTACTAGGTGGTAGGCTCAAATTGTAGCCGACTGGGTTGGTACCACCGTACTGGATGTAAGATGGCCGCAAGCAACCTCGGTTGTGTTCTCCTCTAGTCCAGTATAGCCAGCAATCCAGGGAAGTCTCCGGTATGGCACCTACCTTCTCGGAGGTGATATTGGCTGGTTAGAGTATGTGCTTTGGCCCCTCCGACTCAGCCACCCTTACCGGATTACATAAAAAAAAAATTAAAAAAATCTTTTTTTTTTTAGTTAATTCGAGTATACAGCCAATTCTGTTGTAGCTTTTAACGTCTGTTGTATACGTTCTCGCACCACGAGAACCACAAAAATACATATTATTATTATGTATAACGACGACGCGACAAACTTCCGCCGTCCGCCATCTTTTTCACAATTTAAAACAAAAAAAATCTTTCTTTACAGGCTGTCATAGAGTAACTTATATGGTGGCAGCCTGGCAGGCTGTCAATGTCATTCTCTTGCTCTTGGCTTGTGTGGGGGTGGGCGGTGGTGGTGTACGCCCAAATTTTTAAAATATTCGTTCGTGCAAATCAATTAGTCGGTTCGGGCAAAGAATATAATACTACGTACCGGGTTCGGGTGTAAACACATTGAATAAAGTAAGTACGTGCTCCGGAAACCTTAATCCCAATATTATCTATCATTGTCATATCAGTCACTATTAGATCGAAGGTTTTCCAAGCCAGAGTTCCACGCACATCCCTTGCATCAGTGCCTTGAATGGTGAATATTACTATCTCCTCCATCAGTAGTCAGTATCACTATCAGCAATCTTTCTGTCGAGTTCCATTGATCCTATAGTAAAATGTGCTATGGTTACCAGAAGCAACTCCAGTTATCTGTGCCAATATTCCTGTGAAGTAAATAAATTCTTAATCCGCAGATCAGTTCGGAATATTCACATTTGCATCATCGGCCAGTAACATGTACCACGGACACCTACATGACCTAGAGTATATGGGTTATGTTACCCTTTCATATCATGTTTTTTTTATGGAAACTGACACGGTTGGCTACCTCACCTACAACATCCGTGCCATGTCAGCGCTTCCCTTCATTTCATGTCGGCTACACTGAACTGGACGGAAAACACAAACTATTTACATAGCCGTTTCGTTCGACCGACGACGTTTCATTCAGTGCGATGGTACCAACCCGGGCGGGATAAACCCTACCACCTAGTAAGGTAAGAAGGGAAGGGACCTACAGTTTTACGTGGAATCTGATCCTTAGTTCAGTTCACCTATAGTAATAAATAAGGTGCAGCATAACCTCTAATTTCATTAACAATGTTCTCTGTTTCTGCCTCCGCCGTCCGGCCGTGTGAAGCAAGTATCGCGAGTAATAGTGATACTTGTGGCATTGCCAACTCGCAAATATCGTAGATCAAGGCACTATGTGCACTGTTGTCTATGCCCCGCTCGACCTCCACCCCCTCTCTCCCTTTGTGCAGTGTATTGGCGAAACGTGGTTGTGTGTTTGTGTCAATTATATCGGATTATTAAACTGAAGCGCCGTAGTATCCTTTACGGCCTTTCCTGCCATCCGCGGTGATCCCCGCTGCCTGGACGCGTGTGGCCCGCACCGGGTACAACAATGGCGACGAGGATGGGAAACAGAGATGAAATTATAGGCAAGGCGCAAAGTACATTACGCGCAAAAGGCCCACAATGGAGTGGGCTTAAGCGCGGAGAACGAGTCCGAACAACAACAATACAATCAGAGATGAAATTATAGGAAATCACGGTCAGATAGAGCGAGATGCAACATACGCGATACGTTTCTATAGTGTAGGACAGATTTAACGGAGTTTCGCTACCGCGGATCGCGGTGTCGGTGTGCTAAAGCCTTTGAATTCCATTCGAAATTTGAAATGTTCTTGTTGTTGTCAATCTTGAGTTTATTCATCCAATAAAAACATTCTATATTCAGGAAACGGCCATTGGTGAGTGAGTGAGTGATACAAGATGGCGGAACTAGCAGCGCTGCTGCAGGCGGAGATTCCGGAAGGCCGGAATCACCTCACGGATAGCCACACCAATTTGGAGCGGGTCGCTGAGTACTGCGAGGCAAACTACTTCCAGGTTTGTTGCGCCTTCGGTCGTACAGCTCGCGCTCAATTCAGACCAATATCGCTCTAGCCTTGTTCTCTATCAGTCACATTCAAGTGTATATAAAAATATATATTCAAACATAATCACCCTTTGCTTACTTTCATTGAGAAGTATTTTTTTTTATGGAAACTGACACGGTTGGCTACATCACCTACAACATCTGTGATGTCAGCCCACAACACCGGGTGAACTAGGTGCCATGTCAGTGCTTCCCTTCGGTAGTGCCAGCTACACTGAACTGAACGGAAAACAAACTATTTACATAGCCGTTTCAACCGACGTTTCATTCAATGCGGTGGTCCCAATCCGGGCGGGTTGAACCCTACCACCTAGTAAAGTAAGAAGGGAAGGGACCTACAGTTTTACGTGGAATCCGAACCACACAGCCGTGTTTGTTCTTCTACCAAAAAAGAAAGAAGTTACTGATCCCAAGGATATTAGACCTATAGCCCTTACGAACACAATTTCGAAAATATTCTTCTCCATTATACAGGCCAGACTACTCAAACACATGTGTACCAACAACTACTTACCGAAGAAGTACCAAAAAGGTTTTCTCCCAAGAGTTGCAGGGTGCCTCGAACATAATTCTTTGCTGACTGAATGTCTTAGAGATGCAAGGAAGAATGAGAGACAATTAACTGCCACGTGGTTAGACTTTGAAAACGCCTTCGGTTCGGTGCGCCATGAGTTACTATTAAAGGCGCTAGAGTGGTATAATGTGCCACCTCTGATCTGTAATATAATAGCCTCCTACTACAAAAAACTTTCCTTTGTAATACAAGTAAAAGGCGAAACGGAGAAGACACCGGAAATTCGTTACGGCATAGGACTTTTCCAGGGTTGCTGCCTCTCTCCTGTCACATTTAACATTGTTATCAACATTCTAATTGATACGCTTGTCGTAAAAGAAAAGAAATGGGGATACAGGTTCAAATATGGAGACACATATATGGCGGCCATCCTGGCATTTGCGGATGATATTACGCTGTTAACCCGCAATCCAAAACAAAATCAGTCGCTTCTTAAGGTGGTGGATGACTATTGTGAATGGACCAAAGGGATGAAGATAAAACCAGCGAAGTGCTACTGTTTGAGCTTAACCAGGAAAGGTTCAAAGTTTACCTCGAGCAATCCAGGTTTGACAGTAGCCGGAAAACCAATCGCAACCGTGGCTGATGAAGCTCCTTTTAAATTCTTGGGCAAAAGGATCACCAGCAGAGGAAAGGAGCATCCTACTGATGATATTGTCCAACTTTTCGAAGAGAGCCTCCGCCAAACTGACAATCTTCCCCTCCTGGGTACACAAAAGGCATGGATTTACGATAACTACCTGACATCAAAACTTTCATGGCCATTTCTCGTCTACGACTTCACAAAGCAAAACCTGACTAAATTAGACTCGTATGTGACCAGATTCCTGAAATCATGGTTTGGACTGGCTCACCCGGCTGACTCGTCAACGCTATACAGATCTCACAATAACTTTGGACTGAACATTAAGAAACCGTCGATATTTTATCAAAAGGCGAGAATAGCCAAACGATGTATACTCAAAGACTCCAATGATAGCGCTATTCAAGCCTTACCCAACACATCACTATCAGATGAACTGGAATCGAGACTCGACTTCTACAAATCATTCCAAGTTGGTACACGCACCAATAGATCTGGATTGGGCATAGAAACAGCAAAGTCTGATAAAGAAATACTGAAAGGTTTTGCTCAGGAGGACATGGAACAAGGCTTCAAACTTCACGCCTTAAACCTAGAAATGCAGAATGATTGGCTAACAGTGGGTGACTTCTGCATCCCTCCTGCATTGAAGTGGAAATCCATAATATACAACTGGTCCCCTGAGCTGCTTAAGTTCTACTTAAATGCATTCCAGCTTACTCTCCCCGACCCGAGTAACCTAGTTAGATGGGGGAAATCTACAAATAAACTATGCCCGTCATGTAAGGAGTTCGTAGGCACGGCCAAACATTTGTTATGCGGATGCAAAATACTACTTGAGCGAGGCCAGTATTCCTACCGTCATGACAAAGTCCTCCAAATCATCAGAGAGGCCATCAACCTGTCAATTGCACGGACCAGGAAAGGGCAAACCAGTAGCGGCTTCCAGAAGGTCAACTTTGTGAAACCTGGAGCCAATAAGCTGCCCAAAGATAGGACTAAACCTTCTTCAATTTTGGGAGCAGCAAAGGATTGGGAATTGTTGATGGACACACATGAGAAGCATTACCAAATGCCTTCGGAAATCTGTACCACAGCATTAAGACCGGATATACTCATATTCTCAAAAGCGACAAAGCATGTAGTACTTGTTGAACTTACAGTTCCATGGGAAAGTAACATACCGAAGGACCACAACATCAAACTTAACAAGTACTGCAACTTAGTAGACCGGATTGTGAGAAACGGATTCAAGACTGATCTCTTCGCTGTGGAAGTCGGAGCAAGGGGACTACCAGCGAAGTCGCTCTACAGTCTCTTCAAGAATCTAGGGCTCCCAAGATCGACGCTAAGCTCATATATGGAGAGAGCTTCGAAAACGTCACTGGAAGCATCCTACAGAATATGGATAGGTAGAGAGAGGGAGGTCGAGAGCGGGACTGGTGGTTTCCCCGCGTCCTAGTCAACGCAGACTAGCTGACGAGGGCTTGCAGCGAGCCGAAACGTGAAGCATGCGCGGGAAATTTAGAGTGGCCACTCGCTAGTCCCGGCCTCGATTAATACCCTCCTCTACTGCCGATGGGCCCGGATATGTTCGGTGAAGCCATCGTAAGCTTAGATCCACACCTTCCTTCCTTCCAACAGTCGAGCGGTCACCTATCCAAGTACTGACCGGCCCATCGTTGCTTAACAATCAATAGCGACAGTCGACTGTCTGCACCACTGAGCTATCGAGGCTGACATAAGTATATCGTTAACTTGAACGAAGCTCAGCCTTCGGCCTCACCCTTAGTTACTTACTTTCGTCGAGAAGATTTATTGTTTACTTGAACATAGCTCGGCCTTTCGTCTCGCCTTTAGTTACTTACTTTCTTCGAGGGCGAGCTCGTACGCGCAGTCGCCTTTGGTATGCAGTGCTGTAGAGTCGTACTTCCTACTTTATTGTGGGCATGTCGAGGTAGTTATGTATCTCTCGATGATACGACCGAGCCTTGTGAGCTTGGTCGCAAGATTTGTTTTATTAATTTTTTTTTAAATCATTTTATTGAACACCAACTGAATACACACTGCATTAAACTTAAAAGAATTCTGGAAAATAGTAAATATCCGTAATGTACCGTGTGGGGCCGGTACTTTAAAAGAATAGCCCCACTGCATCTCTCCCCGTGTATGTCGTAAAAGACGACTAAGGGATATGACCCCCTTCTTATATCACTAGGTGGTAGGGTTTAACCCCCGCGGGTTGGTACCACCGCACTGAATGAAAGGTCGGTCGAAACGGCTATGTAAATAGTTTGTGTTTTCCGTCCAGTTCAGTGTAGCCGGAACGACTGAAGGGAAGCACTGACGTGGCACCAAGTTCACCCGGTGTTATGGGCTGACATCACGGATGTTGTAGGTGATGTAGCCAACCGTGTCAGTTTCAATAAAAAAAAAAAAAAAACAAATAGGTATGTGTGCTTGCACGCACCCCAGTGACAGAAAGTACATACATACATATCACACACGCTGAATCCCGACAATCGGGGTAAGCAGAGTAATCGGTGTTGTGCTGCAAGAACTCTGGTAAATTACAGCACAACACCGACCACCACGTTTCGCATAGTATTCGAACAAGATTCAATCGATCAAGCAGCAAGTAAGGCACGAAGACCCACCTGCTGCATGACTCGGTGGAAGTACCATGCCAAGGTGAGAGGTGGCGAGCCCGTCGCCCTTTAGCACGGCATCTTGTCCTTATCCCTTAGTCGCCTTTTACGACATGCACGGGTAGAGATGCAGTGGGGCTATTCTTTTTAAGTACCGGGCCCACACGGCCCACACATACATACATATAAAACGAAATAACACTAAAGTTGATATAGGAAACTGAAATTTTCAAACTTTAACATAAAATCAAATAAAAAAACAACTACATGAAATACGAATAAAATAACACAGAATAATGATTTAAAAACAATAAAAATATTTAGATTGAAGTTATATAAAACAAAAAAGCTAAAAACCAATAAAATAAAGTGAGGATTGAAAAGAATCAGAGCTACAGGATGAGAATAGAATAGAATAGAAACTCTTTATTGCGCACAATGGAATGAAGAACAGTACACGACTAGAAACAAGAAATATGGGAGTGCGCAAAGACTTATCGTCACTGCAAGTGCAAGTGCCAGGACCTTCCAGTCAACCTTTGGGTGATGATGAGGAATAAATTTTGTTTGTTTTTTTTTATTTCTTTTCTGGAAACTGACACGGTTGGCTACATCACCTACAACATCCGTGATGTCAGCTCATAACACCGGGTGAACTAGGTGCCATGTCGGTGCTTCCCTTCATTTCGTGCCGGCTACACTGAACTGGATGGAAAACACAAACTATTTACATAGCCGTTTCGACCGACCTTTCATTCAGTGCGGTGGTACTAACCCGGGCGGGTTAAACCCTACCACCTAGTAATATAAGAAGGGAGTCATATCCCTTAGTCGCCTTTTATGACATACACGGGTAGAGATGCAGTGGGGCTATTCTTTTAAAGTACCGGCCCCTCACGGTACAAAATGAAATGACTGATGGATGAGGTTGTCGCGCAGGCGGAGAACAAGCGGCTCGCGCTGGAGAGCACAAAGAACTACACTACGCAGTCGCTGGCGAGCGTCGCGTATCAGATCAACACGCTCGCTTACAACTTCCTGCAGCTGCTCGACCTGCAGACCATGCAGGTGCGTCTTACTATATTACTTATTTGATGACTTACTTAATATTGTACAAGTTTATACTACCTTAATTGATGGAAACTGTAAAGATGTTGATTCTATAACAAATAAATAAATAAATAAACAATCAGCCAAAGCTGATGTGCTCATATCTCTGTCGCTGCTGTTTATTATATTTTTATTGTCTTATACTTTTAAATGTTTATCATTTATAAAAGATATATATAAAATGAGCACCGAAGGTAAGAGCATAACTCTACAATGGATTCCATCGCACGTTGGTATTGCGGGCAACGAGGAGGCTGACTGCCTGGCTAGTAAGGCTTGTACATCTGATGCAATAATTAGTCAATGTAAAACTTTCTGCACTGACCACCTACCCGAAATAAAAAAGAACTGTTATAATATGTGGAAGCAATATTTCGATGAGAGATCAGTGCAGAAAGGTATATGGTACAGAACAATGCAGTGTGAACCGTTAAAAATTCCCTGGTTTGTCAAGAGCGACAGACCGAGAACAGAAATTGTAATGGGCCTGAGACTACGATCTGGACACATTCCAACAAATAAGACAATGTACCTTATGAAGATAGCACAATCACCCAACTGTAGCACATGTGGGATAGAAGAGGACCTACTCCATATACTGTTGGAATGTGCCCGGAACCAAGAACTGAGGCAGAAGCTATCGAGAGACTTAAGAACTGACAGACTCAACCTGTTTTTTAAAGTACATGAAGCCTTGTGGCGAGCTCAGGGGGAGGAGTTTGAATTCATACTAAGTTTTTTTGTAAAGTCACAGGCGTTGAATCGTGCTGAAGTACAATAAAAAATCAATATAGTTACTATGGGGCTGGCATAGCCAGGAATGGCTAAAGCCCTAAACAAAATAAAGATTTAAAAAAAAAAAATATTGTTTATCCTATAAATTTAAAGGAAAACTGTACTTGACATAATATGTGAATAAAGTACTGCCATTTTCTTATAGAACGGGGGTGGCCGAGTTGATCGAGCCTAAGATCAAATTTTTATTTTTCTCACACCTGGACTTAATTATTACATATTTCATTTTCATTCCTTTTACGACATGCACAGTCGTTTCTCTGTCGCGCCGCTGGGGTGTGGCCTGACGGCGAGTTTGCCCCTTTTGCCCGTTGAGATTTGCCTGTTTGCGTGGCGCGCGTCTGTGTCAACACAATATTTCTTAAAGCTGGCAGAAATGGAGAGCCAAATGAACCACATAGCGCAGACTGTCTCCATCCACAAGGAGAAGGTGGCGCGGCGGGAGATCGGCGTCCTCACCGCCAACAAGGTCACCAACCGCCAGTACAAGATCATCGCACCGGCGAACCCCGAGAAGCCCATCAAGTATGTGAGGAAGACCATCGACTACACCGGTACGTTAGTCATACCTACTTTCCTTTGGCCACATGTGGTGTAAAAACAAAAAACAAAAAAATACAAGTATAACAAAAAAGTGCACTCATAAACTAAAAAACAGAATACATGCTGTGGTGTGTGGGGCCAGTACTTTAAAAGAATAGCCCCTCTGCATCTCTCCCCGTGTATGTCGTAAAAGGCGACTAAGGGATATGACTCCCTTCTTATATTACTAGGTGGTAGGGTTTAACCCGCCCGGGTTGGTACCACCGCACTGAATGAAAGGTCGGTCGAAATGGCTATGTAAATACTTTGTGTTTTCCGTCCAGTTCAGTGTAGCCGGCATGAACGAAGGGAAGCACTGACGTGGCACCAAGTTCACCCGGTGTTATGGGCTGACATCACGGATGTTGTAGGTGATGTAGCCAACCGTGTCAGTTTCCATAAAAAAAAAAATGCGTCAGCTGTCAGTATTTAAAATAAATAAATAAAATTTTTGTGATGAAAAAAAAGTATGAAACTTTTCATGCTGCAGACTTCTCCGTTTGAAGGTTCCGGGCGAGAAATTACTAATAAAATAAATTACTTTACTCTGTTTATGGTGTGATGATAACACGCAGATGTCAGATAAAGGTGTATGCTCCTAGCTCTGGACGAGATCGGTCACGGCGTGCGCTGGGGCGGGACGCCGCGCGGGCGCAGTCGCTCGAGCATTGCCCCGACCCCCGCGCCCGCGCCCGCCGCCGCGCTGCCCGCACCCACCACCAAGCCGCCCACGCCGCCGGCCGCGCGCGGCGCCGCCGCTGCCCCCGGTAGCACGGGCACGCTCGGACGTGGCACACTCGGTAATATTCCCTTCTTCAACTTATTCTACTACGGGTTTTAAGTCTAGTCAGTGGCGGGGCAAGACCTAAATTTGCTGTGGGCAAGATAATTTTTGCATTTCTGGTGGTGCAAGAGGCATGGAGTTTGTATAGAGAAAAACATTTTTTAAATGTCAAATATTTATTAATAAAATTTTAAACATCTTAATTTATAATAATATATTTATATTAGTTATATTATAATAATTTATTATAATATAACTAATTTAAGCAACATTATAAAGTAATATATAACAAGTGCAAGTACAGCAATGCTTCCGGTATGGCACCTACCTTCTCGGAGGTGATATTGGCTGGTCGGAGCATAAGCTTTGGCCCCTCCGACACAGCCATCCATACATAGGCGGACTAGCAGCCTTAGCCGCCCTAGGCCGTTTAGTACCAGCCGCCCCAATTCAATGCAGCCGCCCCTTTCAAGTTTACAGCATAGATACAAATGTGAAGTTGTATGAAAATCAGTATTGCGTTCGGTTCAACCTGCCAAAAATATATTAGGTATTTCTCGGCTTATTTTACATATAGTAAAAGTATTTTTTACAAGTTTTACGGCAATATTGACCTTATAGTCGTAGCAAAATTATTTTTTCCGCGTAAATAGTGCGTCATCACCTCCGCCGCGCTCACCACTCCCGCACGTCGCACGCACTTGCTCCGGCCGGCACCCTTTCTATTCTGTACCTGCGCTCACTGCTTCCAGCAGCAGGTACAGATTGGCCGCCCCTAATATCTGGCCGCCCTAGGCCCGGGCCTAGTCGGCCTATATGGAAAGTCCGCCTCTGCATCCATACCGGATTACATAAAAAAAATCAAAATGCAATGTACTCCATATATTTACAATGTCAAAATGGATTTTCGGTATACCGATGAAAAAAAAAAGATTTTTGTCAGCATACCTTCCGTCGATAAAAGTAAAAAACGTTACAATAACTACTGCAATCTGCAGAATATATGCTACAACAAAGTACAGTCAGCACTGTAGACTGTCTAGTCTCTTGTGTGTTACTACTGGACATAGCTACATCGCCAACACGGTGTCAGCCCATCATACCTTGGCGAACTAGCATCTAGTTGCACCTCGCATGTCAGTGCTTCCCTTTGGTCGTGCTGGCTACGCTGAACGGAAAACACTCACTATTTATATAGCTCGTGCAACTAAACTTTCATTCAGTGCGGTGTTGGCAATATGGAGGGGTTAAACCCTACCCAACGTACTAAGGAAAGGGAAGGTTTGGCGGACCGTTTCACCCAAGGTGAAGTAGTACTGTGTGGGGCCGGTACTTAATAAGAATAGTCCCACTGCATCTCTCCCCGTGCATGTCATAAAAGGCGACTAAGGGATAAGCGGCCTGCAGACACCCCGGTCGACTTGTGGCTTTCATGGAAGACATAGGCTGGCTGGGGTAGCTGGAGACTGCGGGGTTTTGCACGAAGGTCCCCAACCAAGCGGGATTAGTTTGCAGGCCTAGAGCCAACCCCAAACCAAAACAACAACAACAACAACAACAACCAAGGTGAAGTATGACCACGGGTCACAGAATAATAGGGTGGTAAACAGTCAAACATTGTTCAAATATAGTTCCCAGTTTTATTTAACTTTAACTGACTTTAAGCACACCACATATTATACAAATATTTTATTTAGTCAGGCACGGGTCCCAATACATACACAACAAATTCAAAATACAATTTAATAACCATTTGTACAAACCTAAATCAATTAAAACAGTGGAAAAGTGAACAATACTGGATAATTGAAAAAAAAATCAACTCTTAAACAACATCAGTGAACTATGAACTCGATTTAGGCTGCTTGTCTAAATAACAATAATGAGTTTTAATGAAGTCTTGTGTGGTAATATAGTCTGTTTTTTTGGAAGACGAGGTAAATTGACGTTTGACTGACATTAGAGTGCTGCACGCTTTGCACCACTAGTGATTGTAGTCGATGAAAATAGTATCGACTTTTACACGACACAAACACGACACAACATACCTTCAAACGTATTATGCGCTACCTCTGGCGCTGCGTTAAACTTAACACTTTTCTAGCTATATTTAGCTGCATATGTTGTCAATTGAATCCACAATTAGGTAATTATTAGAGTTTACAGCATTTCATTAGTTAATCAATCGATAAAAGTATCGATAGCAACTACATGCCTATTTAAAATTTTCCAGAAACTGGCAACACTCCAAACGTCACTTTCCTCCGTCTTCCAAAAAAACAGACTATAGAAATGGAAAATGCGTTATTGCTCCAATAACATTCAACAGTAACAAGTACATTAGAAAATTTACATAAGGTGCAAAGGCGGACTTATCCCTTACAGAGATTTCTTACAGTTAACCTTTGGATGTTTGAGATTCGATTAATATAGTGGAATGTAAGTACGTAGTAGCAAAAGAGTTGAGCGAGAGAATTGAAGATAAAATATTAATAAGGATAATACATGTAAGTAATAATAATAATTACGTACGAGGCCGAAGAAGGATCGAAGAGCTGCGTGACGTCGCTTCGCAGCCCGGCGGATACGGATCTCTCCGAGGTCTAGTACCACCACCCATCGCTCGAAGCTAGTCTCGTGTCGTCCCGGAGAGCTCCGTAGCCACGCCCTGCACCCGCCAGCGCGCTTGGAGGACTGCTTCTCCCCCCACCGGCGGAAATTTACCGTTTTTATTTAGATTTTGTATTAACTTTGTGTATTATTATAAGTTTTTGTATGATATAAAATATGTAAAATTAATATAAATGTATGGTAAAAATGTGAAAATAAATACATTAATGTATTATTACTAAATAATAATAGTTTGTTTTGGTTGTGTCAGGTAAGGCGTCGCGGGAGTACCGCACGCCGCCGGCGGTGGCGCCGCCGCAGGTGCCCTCGCACTACGCGCCCAACTACCCGCGCCGCCCGCCCGGCTACTCCACCCTGCCTGTCGCGCAGCCCCAGGTCACTGCTAACACGTTTTAAATTTTTTAAATTTTTTTTATGACAACTGACACGGTTGGCTACATCACCTACACTACAACATCCGTGATGTCAGCCCATAACACCGGTTGAACTAGGTGCCATGTCAGTGCTACCCGTCATTTCACGTCGGCTACACTGAACTGGACGGAAAACATGAAATATTTACATAGCCGTTTCGACCGACGTTTCATTCAGTGCGGCGGTACCAACCCGGGCGGGATAAGCCCTACCACCTAGTGAGGTAAGAAGGGTCCTACAGTTTTGGAAGTGTCTATTCTTAGGTATACCTGCATGCAGGTATACAAACTGCACTATGGGACTTTTCAGCGAAAAATTACAAAAACGACATGCGCCGCCTCTAAATTAGGTTAGGGTTAATTTATTGATGCATCTTCTGTAAAGTAACCCTGGTTATTTTTTTTTAAACCACCAAAACATTCTCTTTTATAGTTATTAGTTAATAATCTCTGTTTGGGGAGAAAACTCGCATAGTGCAGTTCATACCTACGAATAGCCCTGCCCTACAGTTTTACGTGGAATCCGAATCACGGTCAGCCTCCAACGGTCGAGCGGTCACCCATCCAAGTACTGACCGCGCCCAGGTGTGCTTAACAACAGTCGACTCGACCGCACCACTGAGCTACCGAGGCTGAGGCTACCACTTATTCTAGAGCTGTGTGTTGGACTCGCGGCGAGTGCTATAAATGTCGATTGCTGCGCGTCCTGGACCAAGCTTCGGGTTATGGAGCTCGTACACTATATTCTGTGTAATTGTGTGTGTGTGTTTGTGTGTGTGCGCAGGTGGGCACTGTGCACCCGACCCAGCACTCGCAGCCGAGCTACACGCCGCAGGAGATGCACAGCAGCATGCCCCGTGAGCACTCACCTCTCTCTCTCTCTTTCTCTCTCGCTCTCCCTGCTCTAATATCCTGTCTTCTATACACAAAATTGATCACAACCAACAATGGTTATTTTATAGCAACTTGATGCTGAAAATCTCTTAATTTATTTTATTTAACACGGATATTTAACACTTTAACAGCTAAGCGTTTTAAAGCGCGCCTTCTCTGGTACGCCGGCGATTTTTGGCGATATTGTAAGATTTATAAAAAAATTACTATCAGTGTTACATGCATAATAATTTTTTTATTTATAGGATGGTTCAAAATTAGGAACTCCCAAATAAATACAACATATACAGATTGATTTAAATCAAACAAATAAGTGGCTTATTGTTTTTGAAACAGATTGCCATGTTGCTGAAAGGAACAACAGAAAAAGAAAAAATTATGGGATGGTTTTATATGAAATGAATGAAAGAAAATATACTTTATTGTACACCGTATAAAAAGGTTACAAAAGGCGAGTTTAATGCCTTGCGGCATTCTTTACGAACTAACCTTTGGGATGTGGAACAGACGTAGGGGCGGACAATGCAGTACTAAACCGGAAACAGTTGTATGAAATATAAATACACACATATACAAATTGTACAAAGATACATACAATCAATATAAAACCTTACATATACATAATTACATATATACAATAATAAATATACATATTATAATATACCTACATCAACTCTTATATACTATACATACATACTTATATATTGTGAGAATAAAAATAAAAAAACATTAAGATTATTTATTTGTATTTTTAAATGAACGTCCACATACTGTCTGAAAGCGAAAAAAAAACTTACAAATTTTTTTTTTAATATGTATAATCCTTGCTTGTGTGTCTCCAGAAAGTGTCTTCCCAACAACGTCAACGATTTCTCTCGAATCGAGACGATAACTCCGACGCGCGTACACCATTTCGCGCCAAAAACGGACAATCCGCAAACCGACTGTCTCGTTAGCGGCGTGCGGAGTACTGGCGGGGCGGGGGAGCGCTACGCGCCGCGCCTGGCTAAACTCCTTCCCCCGCCTATACCACGCACCGCATGTCGGTGAATTATACATGTGTGTGTAGCTAATTAAATACACTACAAGAGGGTTACACGCAGAACACGTTCCACGAGCGGGATTTTATAATAAATAATATGAAAGTCAATCACGTACGGCGTGCGTGATCCGCGTCCTGGTGTCATGCCGAGCTGTCGGCAGCGTCGTGCCGTATAACATACGTGATTAGCTGTTAAAGTCTTAATATTATGCAAAGAAGACAACAAGGGGACCTCATCGAAACATTCAAAATTTTCAATGGTCATTACGACGTAACCAACCTTAACTCAATGTACACAATGAACACCAATGAGAAACTCCGTGGTCATTCTTTAAAATTAAACCGAAACACTTCCAACTCCAACCCAAGAAAGTACTTTCTAACTAACCGAGTAGTGGACTCTTGGAATAAGCTACCACAAGAAGTGATAAGTGCTATCTCAGTGAACGGTTTTAAAAATCAACTTGACAAACATTTGTTAAATATAAACAAAAAAATAAAAACAAATACTAATAATATTAAAAATATATATATATATATATATATATATATATATATATATATATATATATATATATATATATATATATATATAACTTTCTTCATCCAATTTTTGGAGTTTCCGGCATCTTAGTGCCAACAGTCCGTCTTGTTCCCGCCCAGGGTCCTCCCAGGAAAAAGAACAAGGTGTACATTAAGATGTTATACATAAGTATTTTGGAGCTCTGGTCTATTGATTTTCTGTTTGATTTAGTTCTTCCAAATATCCACTCATAAATTTCGATATATATATATATATATATATATATATATATATATATAAGATCTATCATAAAACAGTGCACTCAACACGTGAAGTACACGCATCAGCTGCAAGCTGCTAGTGTATATAAATAAATAAATAATAATAATAAATAATTATGTTTTTCTTTTATTACTTCACGTAACTTGTTGGCTAATTTTGTATGTTTGTTTGTCCACGTTGTCATGTTTTTGCCACGCGTCGCGCTTTCTATAAAAATAAAACATACATCCGTCGTGCGGAATCCGCGATCAAATAGATGTAGATGAAGCGTTCCTGTGACGAGTATGTGAATGTGTGTATTACAGCGCCGCCTTCGCCGCTGATCGGCTCGGACGGGGAGCACAGCCAGCACTCCATGATGCTGCCGGGGCAGGTGCGTGACTTGATGGATGATGTTTATTTATTAATTTATTTTATTGTAGATGGGCAGCCCGGGTTGATGTATCTAAATCAAGTTCATAGTTCATTGGTGTATATATTATTTTATTGTAGATGGGCAGCCTGGGGATGTATCTAAATCAAGTTCATAGTTCATTGGTGTATATATTATTTTATTGTAGATGGGCAGCCTGGGTTGATGTATCTAAATCAAGTTCATAGTTCATTGGTGTATATATTATTTTATTGTAGATGGGCAGCCTGGGTTGATGTATCTAAATCAAGTTCATAGTTCATTGGTGTAATATTATTTTATTGTAGGTGGGCAGCCCGGGTTGATGTATCTAAATCAAGTTCATAGTTCATTGGTGTATATATTATTTTATTGTAGATGGGCAGCCTGGGTTGATGTATCTAAATCAAGTTCATAGTTCATTGGTGTATATATTATTTTATTGTAGATGGGCAGCCTGGGGATGTATCTAAATCAAGTTCATAGTTCATTGGTGTATATATTATTTTATTGTAGATGGGCAGCCTGGGTTGATGTATCTAAATCAAGTTCATAGTTCATTGGTGTATATATTATTTTATTATTATTAATGGACTGACAGCTATTAGCTGATGCGCTTTATTAAATTTTTGTTTTGTTTGTTCGTTCTTTTATATGATTGCTCAGTTTGTTTTTAAAAATATTCACGGAGACAGCATTTACAACTTCACTGGGTAGAACCCTGTTAGTGAGAAAGTGTCGTCGAGGGCTCTGCTTTAAACCGATTGTGATAGAGCTTTTTCGAATGCCCTCTCATGTTTGTAGTGTTAGCCATACTAGGTGAGAGATTAGTTTGCGAACGAATAAACTCGTGAATACAGCCTCGATAGCTCAGTGGTGCGGACAGTCGACTGTTTCCATTAAGCAACGCTGGGCGCGGTCAGTACTTGAATGGGTGACCGCTCGGCCGTTGGAGGCTGACTGTGGTTCAGATTCCACGTAAAACTGTAGGTCCCTTCCCTTCTCACCTTACTAGGTGGTAGGGTTCAACCCACACTGAATGAAAAGTCGGTCGAAACGGCTATGTAAATAGTTTGTGTTTTCCGTCCAGTTCAGTGTAGCCGGCACGACCGAAGGGAAGCACTGACATGGCACCAAGTTCACCCGGTGTTATGGGCTGACATCACGGATGTTGTAGGTGACGTAGCCAAGCGTGTCAGCAAAAAAAAAAATACGAAATAATGAATGGTTGGTTTGTCAGCGCGCATCGTCGTCGAGCACGATGGGAGGCTCGGGGCGCGGGGGCTCGGTGTCGCCGCCGCTGCCGCCGCCGCCCGGCGACGATGACCTCCAGCACGACGCCTTCGGCCGTCCGCACTCCAGCAACCAGGTATCATTACCGCCTGCCTTCTCTATCTTACATGTTAACCACTCAAGTGTCGTATGCCTACGCGCCTCGAAATAACGCCTAACGCGTCGCGCAAGCCGCGCGCGCTCTGCGCGCGAGGGAATGGTTACGAGAATGTTTTTTTCGAAAAAAATATATGAACACCTATAGCAAAGTTAGTATGGTTGTAATCGTTACTAAATTTCCTACAAAGGTATCTATAACTTGATTTTTTATTTTAGAAGTATAATTGAACCTTGTCCTCATATTATGCCGGTACTTCACTTGGCTGTATGCACACAAATATTTGGCAAAAATTTCCGTTTCGTCTCCCTTTAATGACTTGTTTAGAGCGAGATAAAACTAAAATGTTTGCAACAATCGCGAATACGCTAAGCCAAGTGAAGTGCCGGCATTATAAGAGAGGACAAACTATTTGCGATGTGCATGTTGGATCAACACAGAACATGCTTACCGTAACAATATATGTTTCAGTGTAGCCGGCACGATCGAAGGGAAGCACTGACATAGCACCTAGTTCACCCGGTGTTATGGGCTGACATCACGGATGTTGTAGGTGATGTAGCCACCCGTATCAGTTTCCATAAAATTAAAATGTGTCCACAGGGCAAGATGGGTGGGTCGCAGTACGCGGGCGCTGTGCCCGCCATCGTGCCCGACGAGGAGGACCTGCCCGGCTGGGTGCCCAAGAACTATATCGAGAAAGGTGCCTCCTACTGTCAACTATTTATTCAACTCAATTCAAGTCAAATACTATTTACTTACACATAGACGGCGGGTGGCCGAGTGGTTTGGGCATCGGCTTCTCATGCGAGAGGTCCGAGGTTCGAATCCGGTCTGCGTGTACCAATGAGTTTTTTCTGACGAAAAAATTTACGTGCTTACCTACACTTCGCGTGTGGGTAGGTAATTCTAGCGATTACGTGCATACCTACACCTGCTGCTTCACCGTTCGGAACCGGTGTAAAACTGTACATCCCTTCCCTTGCCTCTTACTAGGTGGTAGGCTCAAATTGTAGCCGACTGGGTTGGTACCACCGCACTGGATGCAAGATGGCCGCATAGCAACCTCGGTTGTGTTCTTCTCTAGTCCAGTATAGCCAGCAATCCAGGGAAGTCTCCGGTATGACACCTACCTTCTCGGAGTTGAAATTGGCTAGTCGGAGCATGCGCTTTGGCCCCTCCGACTCAGCCATCCATACCGCTACTCAATCCAAAAATGAATGATGCGAAAAAGCATCAAACCTACCAACCTGCTGCGCTGCGATCATTCATCGTGTCCGCCGAGTGCGTGTGTGTGCGTGCGCCGCGTAGACGCACGCACACAGAGACAAGTAGGCTCGGGCGGCTGGTATGTTTGTATGCGTAGGCAGCGGCGCCGCCCACAGCGACAGCAATAAGATGAAGAAAATTCAAAATTTGAAAACGGTTCGCAGTACACGATGCTCTTAACCGAATTGAAAAATAACTACGGGCCTCCACTCCTTTGTTGCCTCAGGGCCTCCACGCCTCTAAATCCGGCCCTGTAATTTACTCATGGCAGAGAGAACATCTTGCAGACTGAAAAAAATTATTATGTTTTGTCCTAATTTGCAAATGTGGAGATATTTTTCATCCTTGATAAACTAACTTGACAGTGAAAAATAACTGTGAACCCCTCCGAGGAAAATATTAATAGAGCCGGAGTTAGGGTATCAAAATAATAATTTTGAAGAAAAAGTGAATAAAATTTGTAGGTATACTTTCATAACTTTCTTTCATCTAATGGGTGAGGTTATTGCCCTGTCTACGGCAATCTCTTCCAGCTCACCCATTAGATATAAGGACTATTAATAATGGTTTCCAGTGAACAAAGTGCAAAATTTTATGCGCCTACAGATCTTCAGAAAAGAAAAAGAAAAAAATTTAACGAAACAATGGCGACCGTCAATGGAGAACAGGGGGTCTACCGGCGAACTCACTCGCTAACTCACACAAATAGTCGCCTCGCATATTTCAACCAATAGCCGGGCCGGATGCCTCAGCGAACGCCTTCTGATTGGTTGAGTGAGATCGTTTCTCATACTCACATCGGCGAGTGAGTAATGCCGGTAAAGGGGCAGAACACTGTTGCTGTCATTTGGTCGTAAATCGCACTTTCCAACTCCTTATTTATACAATACTAACGACTCACGTTGGCGAGTGAGTAACGCCGGTACAGGGGCAGAACACTGTTGCTGTCATTTGGTCGTAAATCGCACTTTCCAACTCCTTATTTATACAATACTAACGACTCACGTTGGCGAGTGAGTAACGCCGGTACAGGGGCAGAACACTGTTGCTGTCATTTGGTCGTAAATCGCACTTTCCAACTCCTTATTTATACAATACTAACGACTCACATCGGCGAGAGAGTAACGCCGGTACAGGGGCAGAACACTGTTGCTGTCATTTGGTCGTAAATCACACTTTCCAACTCCTTATTTATACAATACTAACGACTCACATCGGCGAGAGAGTAATGCCGGTACAGGGGCAGAACACTGTTGCTGTCATTTGGTCGTAAATCACACTTTCCAACTCCTTATTTATACAATACTAACGTTACATTGTTTCCCTGCGATCAGTCGTGGCGATCTACGACTACTACGCAGACAAGGAGGACGAGCTGTCGTTCCAGGAGAACGCGGTCGTGTACGTACTGAAGAAAAACGACGACGGCTGGTGGGAGGGCGTCATGGACGGCATCACGGGACTCTTCCCCGGAAACTACGTCGAGCCGTGCGTCTGAACCGTCGCGTGGATCAACGCAAACATTATCACTGTTTCTAATTACAATTTCTTAAAACTAGTTTTTATAGGCAGAGAAAAAATCAACCTGTTTGTCAACCCTTTGAATGCAGTGTTAACCCGTTAAGCTTCCAATCCTTTTTGGAAATTCGCAAAATATGAGTGCTTAATTCTCAAATATTTCGTAAAATAATGTAGTTAGATCAATGAACTCTATTGGCACTTATAGCAAATAATATTACCAATAAAACGATGAAAATCAAGTGCAGATTCACTTATTTAGAAGCACAGATGGATTTTTTTCATCCAGGAAAAACAAAACGCTATAAACCAGTTTACCATCTGCCTGGAAATGATTAATCATTCTCAGAAGATCAATTGGCCAGATCCCAGATGATGGATCTAGTGAGTTTTTTTTATTTTACTCATTAGGTCTGTTTATATAAAAACTTTAAGTAAAATGGATCTAATGAGAATTGTCATTATCAATATGTATATCTTTTTTTTTTAATGACAGCCGTCAGATTATTTATTTTGTGTGACGGTGAAGTGTTGCCGCAGTGGGTTTGATAAAAATCGGTAGGATTTTTAAACATAATTTTTTTTTTATGGCAACTGACACGGTTGGCTGCATCACCCTACAACATCCGTGTTGTCAGCCCATAACACAAGGTTAACTTGGTGCCACGTCAGCCTTCCCTTCGGTCGTGCCGGCTACACTGAACTGGACGGAAAACACAAACTGGCGATTCTAGCGCGTTTTACTAAGAAAAATTCATTGAAGTAGGTAGCTATTAGCAATATTTCGACGCCGACCCTCGGAAGCTAAAGGCTAAGACTATACATACACACATTATCTATTATACCACAATGTAATTAAACTTTATTTCATATAATTTCCTGCTCATCTCTAAGCCACTTCATACAACGCGAAATCTATAAATCCGAACGACGTACGTCAAAATCAATTGAGTGGTTAAAAAGGGTTTTAAGCCTATATCGTCATCGGCAGAATCCAATTGATTTGCTTAATAAAAGGGTTAAAAACAATGAGTGGCCATTTTACGAAAATGCATTTTTTTACATAAATTCACATTGTATTGTTTATTTGTATTTTGTGTAACATTTAAGTAATGTAGTAATGTAGAATAAGCAAATTTTTCACCCAGTATTTAAGAATTTAGAAAAGTAGTTAGACCTTGTATTTATTTAGTAAGGGCATTTTAAATTATACATCATAATAAATCTTGTAGGTACTCGTATGTATTTGTACCACTGCAATTTTTTTCATTATGTAGGTTAGTAAAGTTAAAGTTAAAACTACTATTCCAAAATGTTTCCAATTCATTTCATTGCTTCGATGTAAGAAATTATTTGTTTTGAAGGGTTTGAAAGGGACGAGGAGCCGCCTGTGGGGTTATTTCCCTGGCAACATTAGTTTTAATTCTATGTTATTCATACTTTTAGTATATTTTTTCTTTTTTATACAATGCTTTCCAATTATCATAAATAAAAGTAAAGTAATTGATCAAATTTCGATGTTTCTTTATACCTCCTTTTTAGGTTGATGAATAGGATTAATTTATACACGGTGTTGCAACCCCAACCGTAAAACCCGAAAGGGGTGATTCTGTACGTGAAATAGAACAACTTTTGTTCTACGACTTTTTAATTTGAAGAAAAAAAATTTTTTTTCTCCATACATTTTGAGAATAGGCTTTTAAAATTTGTATGGAATAAATATATTTTTTTGTTTAAAAAAATTTTTTTCACTACTGAAGTGGTTTATTTCCACATATAGAATAACCCCCTTATGTCAGTTAAAAATATTACGGGGGCAACTGCAACACCATGTATAGCCTGTGAGGTCAGTTTGACGAATACGAAATAACCCCAAGTTTGCTATTTTTTTTTATGGGAACTGACGGTTGGCTACATCACCTACAACATCTGTGATGTCAACCCATAACACCGGGTGAACTAGGTGCCATGTCAGTGCTTCCCTTCATTTCATGTTGGCTACACTGAACTGGACGGAAAACACGAACTATTTACATAGCCATTTCGACCGACGTTTCGTTCAGTGCGGTGGTAACAACCCGGCCGGGATAAACCCTACCACCTAATAACGTAAGAATGAAAGGGACCTACAGTTTAACGTGGAATCCGAACCACGAACATCCTCTAATGGTTCTCTCTACCTATCTTCTCCGTGCCTTTCGCCTATTCATTTATATGTACTTTGCGTGTGGAAATGTCTTTCAGGTCAACACAAATAATACACAAGTTTAGAGGAAACTGAAAATTATATTGCCGCGTCATACTATGCTTACTTATCGCTATCTTATGAGTAGTCCCTAGAAATGACAGAATCACATCAATTTTATGAATATTTTAAAAAGATATTTGTCAAGTTCATTTTCCATGTTCACTTCTCGTCGAGGTCCATGTTCTCCGGTTGCAGCACGTCTGTGGATTCTTCCCGCTTTTCTGTCTTCATTTCTTTCTTTGTGACCGCTGAGTCCTCTGCAGTCGCGCTGTCCTCCTCCTTGAGTTCGGACTTTACTTCCTCTGTTGCAGGCTTTTCGTCTTCCACGTCTTTGTCATCACTTGGCTCGGGTCTGGAATAAAAATAAGTTATTATCAACAATTTATTAACCCCTTGCACTTCCCACCTATTCAATATACTTAGAGATCGTCTAATCTTAAAATGAACGGCCCACCACTTTGTTTACGCTCACATGCACAGTATGTTTACAGACGCAATACGTGGCAATACACACAAGCAAAAAGCAAGACGTGATCAATTTTTATTTAATAAATTTTTTTTACGTAATCTGGTATGGATGGCTGAGTCCGAGGGGCCAAAGAGCATGCTCCGACCAGCCAATATCACCTCCGAGAAGGTAGGTGCCATACCGGAGACTTCCCTGGATTGCTGGCTATACTGGACTAGAGAACAGAACCGAGGCTGCTATGCGGCCATCTTACATCCAGTACGGTGGTACCAACCCAGTCGGCTACAATTTGAGCCTACCACCTAGTAAGGGGCAACGGAAGGGACCTACAGTTTTACACCGGTTCCGAACGGTGAAGCAGCAGATGTAGGTATGCACGTAAATTCTTTCGTCAGAAAAAACTCATTGGTACACGCCGACCGGATTCGAACCGCGGACCTCTCGCATGAGAAGCCGATGCCCAAACCACTCGGCCACCCGCCGCTTAATAAGCCGCTTAATAATACCGCCCACTAAGCGTACTGGGCGGGGGGTGCAACCACTATACAATCGACCTACCACAGAGCCTTGCCGACCGGTTCTGTAGGTCATATTTTATTCACAGAACCGGGAAAACGAGGAACGCACACCCTGCCCATCTATTTCCTCCCAAGTACAGCCTTGGGTCTTTCAAAAGGGGCGTGAAAAGGCTCCTGTCAGGCCGGCATGGCATTCGCGATCCCCGTGCATCAAAGAATGTCCATGGGGATCATTAGACACTTACTTACAGGTGAAACAATGCTGCATGTCACGCTTTCCATAAAAAAAACATCTTCCTAAATTTCATGTTGATTAGTTGCGATTTATCTTGATTGCTACTTCCAAGTAAGTCTGCAATCAAGATTGAAGCAAAGGTATTTGACCGAGAAGTTTCCTGGCAAGTTAGAGAAGTGTAAGAGTGTGTAAACAACTGACTTGGTGGGTCCGTTGACGATCTCGACGTCATCGTTGACGTCCTCCTCAAAGTTGATGTTGACGACGGCCTCCACCTTGCTCTGTATTGTCTTCAGCGCCGAGTGGAATATCTTCGAGCTCGCCTGTCCACAATGTTCACATGTTACATACGCATACAGATATTGTTCAGGCTAGTGCTTGTGCTCACTGAGTGCATCAGTGCGAAGAATGTTTGTTTGTTGTGCTCACTGAGTGCATCAGTGCCAAGGATGTTTGTTCACTATTCGTTTGATGGAAGTTTCTTCTGATCATGGAATTGTGATAGAGACTCCAAATACCACTTAAAAAAATGTATATTTACAATTTAAGTTGTCTATATCTATAACTGGAGATCTATTCCTAGATTAGTCACTGGCGGAAAGTTAGCTCACGAGAAAAAAGAACTTGGAGTGAAATAAACTTCTCGCGTGATTTTTGTGAATCCCACGTGAGCCAGTAAAATTCAAATTCAAATGTGTTTATTGTGACATGTGATATTTTTGTGACATGTGATATTTATACAGAACAGAAAGATCAAGTGCTTCAAGGTAGCGGGTCGGCTCCCCGTTGGGTTTTTAGAATGTGTGTCTAGTCGAACAAGGCGTGGTCGCCCGTATCTCGACTAGTCCCGTAATACTTAAAGTCATACAACGTACCGTCACGGCGGAGAGACGCGAGCGCGTCGCGCTCAGCTTATTGTTGACGTCTGCGAGTTGAGTGGTGAGGTTCTTGGTGACGATGGAGTGCGTGGTGGCGGCCTGGCGCAGCGAGCGCGCAACGCCGCGCGTCTCCGCCAGCGCGGTCTCGAGCCGCGTGCGCGCCTGCTCGCTGCGCGCCAGCGCCGCCAGCGTCGACCCGACGTCCACCAACCGCTTCTTGTATATCACCATACCTGCGCCCGTACGTTTTTTATTAAAATATATAACGGTCTCACCGTTTCATAGTTTGAGTCGCGCAGCATACCTCGTTGGTGTTGCAGAACACCAGAGGGAAAGCAGTACAGTAACAACATAACAATGTTGAAGATGGAAAAGAAGATTTTTATAAATAATTTACAAAGTTTTAAAAATTTTATTCTACCTGCAAAAGTGTATTATAAATAAAACAACCTTAAGCTGCGTATCCATTAGAGCAGCCTGGACTTGAAGCAAACTGAGGCTGCTCACTCTGAGGCAGTCTCGAGGCACGTTGCGGATCAAGGTGAGGCGTGGACCAAGTGCACGGCTCGGACTGAGACTCCTTTCAGCGCGGCAAAAAACCGACAAAATATGGCTCAGCCCGAGGCGACGAATTTGCCTTATGGCGCGGCGTGCCTCAGGTTGAGGCAGCGTCTCCACTTGTGCGGCCTCGGGTCGAGCGGCTGCCTCGCCCCGAGTCTGTCTCTAGTGGATACGCAGCTTTACAACTTTGACAAAAATTTGAAGATAAAAGTTAAAATTACAAACCGCTGTCGCCGACCACGTTGCTCTGGGTGGAGGAGTCTCCGGCGCGGCCGTCGTCGAACACTGGCAGCAGGTCCCGGTTGCCCGAGGCGATCGACGCTTCCAGCTCCGTCACCTGCGTGCAGCGCATATTTAATATTTCTCTATCTTATGTAATCCGTTATGGGTGGTTGAGTCAGAGAGGACATGCTCCGACCAGCCGATATGACATCCGAGAAGCAGCCGAGGTGGAGGAGACTTCAATTTACCGTGTGGGTCCGGTACTTTTAAAAGAATAGCCCCACTGCATCTCTCCCCGTGCATGTCGTAAAAGGCGACTAAGGGATATGACTCCCTTCTTATATTACTAGGTGGTAGGGTTTACCCGCCCGGGTTGGTACCACCGCACTGAATGAAAGGTCGGTCGAAACGGCTATGTAAATAGTTTGTGTTTTCCGTCCAGTTCAGTGCAGCCGGCACGACCGAAGGGAAGAGCACTGACGTGGCACCAAGTACACCCGGTGTTATGGGCTGACATCACAGATGTTGTAGGTGATGTAGCCAACCGTGTCAGCTTCAATAAAAAAAAAAAAAAAAACATGAAGTTGGTACTTTTTTACCGGTACTTAAAAATAATAGCCTCATTGCATCTCTCCCCGTGCATGTCGTAAAAGGCGACTAAGGGATTAGGACAAGATGCCGTGCTAACGGGCGACAGGCTGGCCAACTCTCACCATGGCACAGTCCTTCCACCGAGTCATGCAGCAGGTGGGCCTTCATGCCATACTTGCTGCTTGATAGTTATCTTGTCCGAACACTGTGAAACGTTGCGGTCAGTGTTGTGCTGTAATTATTTACCAGTCCTTTTTTTTTATGGAAACTGACACAGTTTGACTACATCACCTACAACATCCGTGATGTCAGCCCATAACACCGAGTGAACTTGGTGCCACGTCAGTGCTTCCCTTCGGTTGTGCCGGCTACACTGAACTGGACGGAAAACACAAACTATTGACATAGCCGTTTACACCGGCCTTTTATTCAGTGCGGTGGTACCAACCCGGGCGGGTTAAACCCTACCACCTAGTAATATAAGAAGGGAGTCATATCCCTTATCCCTCCTACGTTGTCCTTGCAGCACAACACCGATTACCCTGCTTACCCCTTTTGTCACGACACAGCATGTGATTATCAAGCCGGCACATGGGACACGACACCTTCATAGCAATAGTATGTAGCGGTGGAGATTTATGGGAGTGTAGCGCGGCGGCGGTGCGGTAGTGTTGGTGGGTAGAGAGAAGGTGGTGGTGTGGGTAGAGAGAAGGTGGTGGTGTGGGTAGAGAGGGGTGGTGGTGTGGGTAGAGAGGGGTGGTGGTGTGGGTAGAGAGGGGCGGTAGTGTGGGTAGAGAGGGGCGGTAGTGTGGGTAGAGAGGGGTGGTAGTGTGGGTGGGTAGAGAGGGGAGGTGGTAGTGGTAGCGGTAGAAGGTACTGACGTCGGGCGACACGGCCGGCGTGGCGGTCGAGTCGAGGGGCAGGTCCTGCAGCGCCTCCGACGCTCCGTTCGCGAGGTCCTTGATGTGGCTCATCAGGCTCCTGCGCACACACGCACGCACGTCACAATTTACTTTATTTTTGATAATAAAAAAATCTAAGATAATGACGAAAAACAACAATGTTTTAACTGGATTTAGACGTATCAGCCTAGGCTGCCTGTCTAAATAAATAAATAAATAAATTTCTACATCACACACTTCACCAAATAAAATAACAATTGACCGCCGAGCCTCGAGAAGACACTTGCTTCTTACTTGCACATTGCTTCTTTGCGATATTGAAACTGATTGTCCAAAAATTTAACCGTTCCCTGCCAAGCCGACTTTCGAGTTTTTGAACCAGAATGCCGAGCGCCTACTGTATTTTTTTATTATTGTTCTTTTTTTATTTATTTTTTTTAATATGATTGTCCAGTTTGTTTTTAAGATTATTCACAGATACAGCATTTACAACTTCTGTTCGGTATTTTGCGATCATTTACATATACACAAAACACGATAGGTACACGCGCGTCCATTCTCTTCGCCTCAAGACTCTACCTGCAGCGGTCTTCATGCAAGAAGCACACAGCGCCTCCTGGCGGAAAGGAGAAGAGTCCGGTTGCCTAGGCGCCGGGCTGTTGTTATCTGACACGTCCGAAAATACAAGCGGCAGCGGGCGGTTTATTTGAACATTTTTGCTCTGAAAAAGACGATATTCACCCTGATCGAGCGCGGCGCGGGCTCTCAGGGCTGGTTGACCTAATACGGTATAAGTTGAGTGTAGTTCCCGAGGTGTGTGTGTAGCTGGGCCCAGCAGATCCTAGGACACTGGGACGTTTCCGTGCGGGGATCACTACCTGAAGAACTGAGCTATCGAAGGTGCGGCTGCGGGCGGAGACATCACATCACATCCAGGTAGGAGGCACCACACCACCACACACTTTGCGCTACAACTTCAGTGGGTAGACTGTTCCATGATTCTACTACTCTTGGTGAGAAAGTGTCATCGAGGGTTCTGCTTAAACCGATTGTGATAGATCTATTCAAATAAACAAAACAAAACATAACATAACGTATACTCACTTGTAGCTGAAGTTCTCCTTCACGCACACCTTGTCCATGATGCTCTTGACCTGGGAGCGCGACAGCTGCAGGCCGAGCGACATGAACAGAGTCTGGAGGTCGCGGCGCACCAGGTAGCCGCAGCGCGACGTGTCGAAGTACACGAGCGCCAGCAGCAGGTACGGGTCCGTCGGCAGCTCCACGCCGCGCCCGTGCCGCCGAGCGGGGGACGCCGTGCGACGCTCGCTCTCAGCAGAGTCCTGACCATAAAATTTTTTTTTATGGAAACTGACACGATTGGCTACCTCACCTACAACAACCGTGATGTCAGTGCTTCTATTCATTTCATGTCGGCTACATTGAACTGGACGGAAAACACGAACTATTTACAAACGTAGAACATCAGACCTCTCGCACGAGAAGCCGACGCCCAGACCACTCTGTCTGTTCTGTTACGATCAACAAGGACTCAATAGGCGTAGCAGTTAATTTGTGAGTGCTTAGTATCGTGAATATGTGTCGCTACAACAAAACAATACGGAAACAACACTCACCCTCCGTTCTCTCTTCCTATCCTTGTCCTTCTCTTTTTCTTTTTCCTTCCCATCTTCATCCTTCTTCTCCTCCCTTTTCACATCCTCCTTCTTATCCTCTTTTTTGTCCCCATCTTTCTCCTCCTTTTTGTCGTCCTTCTTTTCCGCCTTCGCGTCCTCCTTTTTGTCATCTTTCTTCTCGTCCCTCTTCCTGTCCTTGTCCTTCTCCCTGTCCTCCTCGACGCGCTCGGGCAGTGTGTAGAGCGTCTTGTAGATGTAGAAGCCGAAGTCGCGCTGAAGCATCTCGTTGAAGAGCTCCGCGAACACAAATATCTGAGGAAATTCATCAAGTATATTATCAGACGTTCAGCGGGTCTACCGGGAACAACTCGGCACCCAAAAACTCAGCTATTCAACCAGTAGCAGTGTAATCCATACAGCTATCGGTTGTAATCATTAATTAAAATGTCTTTTAATTTAAATTACAAGATTCTAAAATAAAAAATAAAAACATTTGGAATCAGTGCCTTACTAAGCATACTTTTGAAGTGTTTATTGGTTGATGGATGAGAGATTACGACTTCCCATTGGAGGACTGTCTTATGCATGACTGTCTTATGATTTTAGTGTTCAAATTTTAAATTTTCTGATATATGGTGTCGGTTGTAACGTATGCACCGACACGTTAGATAGAGGTTAACAAAATGCTTTTTGTTTTTTTATGGAAACTGACACGGTTGGCTACATAACCTACAACATCCGTGATGTCAGCCCCTAACACCGGGTGAACTAGGTGCCATGTCAGTGCTTCCCTTCATTTCATGTCGGCTACACTGAACTGGACGGAAAACACGAACTATTTATTACATAGCCGTTTGGACCGACATTTCATTCAGTGCGGTGGTACCAACTCGGGGGGGGGGGGGATAAACCCTACCATCTAGTAAGGTAAGAAGGGAAGGGACCTACAGTTTTACGTGGAATCCGAACCACGGTCAGCCTCCAACGGTCGAACGGTCACCCATCCAAGTACTGACCGCGCTCAGGGTTGCATCAAACAGTCGACCGACAGAACCACTGAGCTACCGAGGCTGACAAATGCTTATATGAAGCCATACAACGATGGAAGGAAGGTGTGGATCTAAGCTTACGATGGCTTCACCGAACATATCCGGGCCCATCGGCAGTAGAGGAGGGTATTAATCGAGGCCGGGACTAGCGAGTGGCCACTCTAAATTTCCCGCGCATGCTTCACGTTTCGGCTCGCTTCAAGCCCTCGTCAGCTAGTCTGCGTTGACTAGGACGCGGGGAAACACCAGTCCCGCTCTCGACCTCCCTCTCTCTACCTATCCATATTCTGTAGGATGCTTCTAGTGACGTTTTCGAAGCTCTCTCCATGTATGAGCTTAGCGTCGATCTTGGCAGCCCTAGATTCTTGAAGAGACTTTAGAGCGACTTTGCTGGTAGTCCTCTTGCTCCGACTTCCACAGCAAAGAAATCAGTCTTGAATCCGTTTCTCACAATCCGGTCTACTAAGTTGCAGTACTTGTTAAGTTTGATGTTGTGGTCCTTCGGTATGTTACTTTCCCATGGAACTGTAAGTTCAACAAGTACTACATGCTTTGTCGCTTTTGAGAATATGAGTATATCCGTTCTTAATGCTGTGGTACAGATTTCCGAAGGCATTTGGTAATGCTTCTCATGTGTGTCCATCAACAATTCCCAATCCTTTGCTGCTCCCAAAATTGAAGAAGGTTTAGTCCTATCTTTGGGCAGCTTATTGGCTCCAGGTTTCACAAAGTTGACCTTCTGGAAGCCGCTACTGGTTTGCCCTTTCCTGGTCCGTGCAATTGACAGGTTGATGGCCTCTCTGATGATTTGGAGGACTTTATCATGACGGTAGGAATACTGGCCTCGCTCAAGTAGTATTTTGCATCCGCATAACAAATGTTTGGCCGTGCAAGTCTACTGTCAATGCACGAAAGATACATCAAACACGAACCATTTGATTCGCACCCTCAGTTAATTCGTTAAAAAGGAGTAGGGGGACCGCTAAGTAAATTCCCGCGCAGCTCTGAGTTTTTATATCTTATTTACTTAGCTGCCCCCCGACTCCTTTAAGTAAACGGAAATTATTTTTTACTTTTTAAGGGTCGAAGTTTTTAAAATTTGTAATTTAACTTTTTTAAGATAATAATTTTATTTATTACTTAATTAATTAATTACAAACATAGCTAAGTTCCATCCCGATTAAATCAGATTTCTAATAAAAACAACCGCATTCAAATCGGTCAATCTGTTTGCGAGCTACAATGCCACAGACGGACACACGCATACACACATACGCACACTTATAACATCTCTCTCTTTGCGTCAGGCGTTAAAAAACAATATTAGACAGTGGTGCATACCTCGAAGCTGTGCTCCTTATTGTCGGTGATGCGGTAGTCTAGCAGCAGGGAGAGCGTCGCTGTGTTGCAGCTGAACTTGCCGCCGCGCGCCGTCGCAGACGGATGCACGATCAGGTAAGGCGACGTCGGCAGCGCGTAGCGCGACTTGAGCTGCGACACTGTCTTCTCGTCCAGCTAAACGTAAATAAGTTCCATCTGAGCATTTTGTATGCAATTATTTTTTTTCTGGAAACTGACACGGTTGGCTACATCACCTACAACATCCGTGATGTCAGCCCATAACACCTAGTGAACTTGGTGCCACGTCAGTGCTTCCCTTCGGTCGTGCCGCCTACACTGAACTGGACGGAAAACACAAACTATTTACATAGCCGTTTCGACCAACCTTTCATTCAGTGCGGTGGTACCAACCCGGGCGGGTTAAACCCTACCACCTAGTAATATAAGAAGGGAGTCATATCACTTAGTCGCGTTTTACGACATACAGGGGAGAGATGCAGTGGGGTAGGTATGGGTATGGGGCGGTCAGAGCACATCCTCCGACCGGCATAACCAGCTTGATCAACTATGTCAGCACCTAGTTTGCCACGATGTGGTGGGATGACATCATGAGTGTACTAGGTGATGTAGCCAACTGTTAGATGACATATCTATGTATACCGACCAAGTAGCAGATATAGGCGAACAGCCAGCGAGTGTATCAGATCAAGAATTCCTCTTCCCCTCCCTCCAGAGTGCGTGCAGCGCTCACATCATCATCAGCCTGTTTTGGTCCACTGCTGGACACAGGCTTCTCTAAAGGTACACCACCACAAGCGTTCTTCGCTTTTCTCATTGGATGGATCCAACTCCTTCCGAACTATGTCCACTCCATTTGAACTATGTCCACTTCCTATGAAACCAGTCCCACTCCCTCTGAACTACGTCCCACTCCCTCTCTGCGTGCTCACATACACAACAGCAACCATATCGCTTCCATATAATAAAAAGTAATGTGTGTGCGAGACTCAGCACCCTTTTGTTGTTGACATTGGGCTTTTGAGAACCCATCGGTTCTCTAAATTGTTTCTTTGTCGCACCGCTAGAGTGTGGAACTGTCTTCCGGCGAGTGTATTTCCTGAATCCTTTAATCTGGGTGTCTTCAAGCGTCGTATTAACGGGCTAGACAGCCTAGCAACAGTCTGCAAATCTGCTGGCATGGCACCTAACTGAGCGTGGTTTCGCGAAGAGAGGTGATTTTGGCTCTGTCGACTGCACCATTGGTCTCTCGGCAAAGCCACCCATGCTGGTTTAAATAATAAAAAAAAAGTGTGTGCGAGATACGGTTGCTCACTTTTTTCTCTTCCTCTGACTTCTCCTTCTTCTCCTCGTCCTCCTTCTTGTCGTCCTTAATCTCCACCACCTCCGGCTCCGGCTCCTGCTTCTTCTCCTCTGCCTCCGCCTCCACCTCCATAGCCGTCTCCTCCTCCTTCTTCTTCTCCGCCTCCTCTTCACCCTTGATGCACTTGGAGAGCCGAGCGAGCAGCTGAGCGCGAAGGCCTGCACGATACACAATCTCATATTCATTTGGTCCTTTCTGTCCGTTGCTGCAACTTTAAATACGATTGTCCTAGGCTGATTCAAACTGCACTGAACCAACTCCTTCATCTACGAGGTCACAGCATTTTTTTTTAATGTAATCCGGTATAAGTGGCTGAATCGGAGGGGCCAAAGCACATGCTCCGATCAGCCAATATCACCTCCGAGAAGGTAAGTGCCATACCGGAGACTTCCCTGGATTGCTGGCTATACTGGACTAGAGGAGAACACAACGGAGGCTGCTATACGGCCATCTTACATCCAGTACGGTGGTACCAACCCAGTCGGTTACAATTTGAGCCTACCACCTAGTAAGAGGCAAGGGAAGGGGACCTACAGTTTTCACCAGTTCCGTACGGCGAGAAGCAGCAGGTGTAGGCGCACATTAAAGGTAGTTCTTAAAAAATTCCTGCAGAATCCTGGGACCCTAACTGTCAACCTCTATCAGTTGGTAGTAAATACTGAGTGAAAAGAGTTACGCACCCCTGGGGCTGAGACCGCGGGCGTCCAGCTCCTCCCTCAGCTGGTCCACCTTAATGGTCTTCAAGTCGATCTTAGAGAAATGTGTCGGTTCCTTCTTTGGCTTCTCTTCCGCATTTTCCACTATCGACACATCCTCACTGGCCGCAGACGTATCGAGGCTCTCATCCTGGAAACCGTTCACAATTATTACAATCCCGCAGTGAAAACTTACCATCTGAAGATACTAACTTGAAAAATTTTACCAAGCTAATCAGATTGTCTGAAGTTTGTTGAAATGTATGCAATTAAAGAATACAAGGGAAAGGGCATTTTAAAGCAATTTGATATTAGTCAAAGTTTCCATCTGCGTTTAGATGAAGCGACTGGGGTGCTTCTAACCGATGGAATCCCAACTGCGTTTGGAATGTGACCGGATAAACCTATGCTCGTAAAGTAGATTGAGTGGACCCCCTGCGGTTACCGCCTCTCCGAAGGCCGCGGCAGGAGACGGGCGGGCGGGCCAGCGGGACGGCTGTGTGCCCCGCTGCGGTGCGGTGAGGTCTTCTCGCGCCTCCACAATGGTTTATGATCTAAATAAGGAACAAACAATTTGGGAGGCGTCGGCGTCCGTCTTCTCGGTCTCCGCGGGCGGGTTCAGCTTGTTCTCGAGGGCCTTCTTGTAGGAGTCCTGCACGGCGCTCCAGTCGGGCCGCGACGGCAGCGCGCTCCACACGTCGGGCAGGAACAACACCACAGTCTCCAGGCGAGACTTCTGCTCGCCGCTGCCCTCGCGCCAGTAGTAAAACTCCACCATACGGAACCTGCATGGGCAAGCTAGCTGTAGTGCGTACTCACAACCTCCCCCACACTCTCCCTAACGCTCGGAGCGCCCCGGGGGGCAAGCGGGACCGACTGCGGGCCGCCGGCTGGGAGGAGAAATCTGTTTCGAAGGCGCCTACTCCGCATCAAGTCGGTCCACGACAGAGATATCTCTCCGATGCGATCGGAAGATAGATCATCTGAAAAGAACGCTAAAACTACGAACACAGCGCATCGGAGTCGGATGTATGCCGTGCATACAAGCTGGCGGCGGCGCAACGTACAACGGTGTGCCTTCCACTTCCCTTGATCACCGTGTCCGTGACAATCCTATCCTTTTTGGTGTCGATGCTTCGTGTTAGAGGATTCAAATTTCAAACGATTAAAAAATTATCTTACCATTGAGTGCACGGTGATAGATCGATTCCAGTTAGAGCCTTGGTTGTCCTGATGGCCGTTTTGACCAGTACCGAAGGGTCGGTGTCGGGGTTTGGTCCGTCGAGAGAGGGGCTCCAGGGGCCCCCGATGGCAAAGCTGTCGCCGCCCTTACCCTTCTGACCGACGAGGAACTTAATGAGTCTCGTTGGGTGCAGGGTCGCCTTGGTATCCCTCTTGTCCTTCGAGTCGGACTTGGTCAGGCCGCACTTCTGGTACAGAGTCTCCAGAGTGGGCAGGCTGATCAGCATTACCTGATAACAAATACACATTTTACCTAAAGCTAACTACTTCAATAACATAGTTAACAGATTTTGCTTTTATTGTCAACACACTCACAAATCCCAAAACGAAAGTTTACTTACACAATGAGCATTTAAAATTTTATGATTTTAGATAATACACGGTGAACAAAAAACCTGTCGAACACCCAAAGGCAGTAAGTACAGTTTCAGATACTAAACCGGATAGGCTAGTTTTTATTTTCAAAATTTATATGAAAATATGTCCTTTTTCAATTATTCCTAAAGTATCAAAATGTCTAAAGTAAAAGGGTAAAAAAAGTGGCCTAAAAACCTCACGTGATTAAAGGTCGACCCCATACTCGCAGGTCAGTGTGCGACAGTGACTAAGCTCTACAACCGAACTGTCTCTCTCTCTAAAGCCCAACGCGCATTATTTACCGCCGCGTACTGTACGTACAATTAAAAACGATTACGCCGTCATCAACTCACTTTAGCGGAGAACTTGTAGTCAGCGTCCGGGGGCTCCAGCACTGCGCTGTTGGGCATCGGGTTGATCACCTCCTTGTTCATGATGTGGAAGCTGCACGGGTTGTGCAGGGAGAAGGGGTACTGCGGCGGGAACGCCTCGCTCCAGCGCACGCTCGAAGCGAAGAAGTCCGACGGGACGTAGAGGTTGCCGTACCGCTGCGTCATCGACGTCACGTCCATCTCGGAACTATAGACATTAATACACGAAGATTAAGCAACGCTGGGTGCGGTCAGTTCTTGGATGGGTGACAGCTGACCGTTGGAGGCTGACCGAGGTTCGGATTCCTCGTAAAACTGCACGTCCCTTCCCTCCTAATCTCACTTGGTGGTAGGGTTTAACCCGCCCGGGTTGATACCACCGCACTGAATGAAACGTCGGTCGAAACGGCTATGTCAATAGTTTGTGTTTTCTGACCAGTTCAGTGTAGCCGGCACGATCAAAGGGGTAAGGACTGACATGGCACCTAGTTCACCCGGTGTTATGGGCTGACAACACGGACGTTGTAGGTGATGTAGCCAACCGTGTCAGTTTCCATAAAAAAAAAAACAAATTAAGCTCTTGGCTTCCAATGGGGCCGGCCGACCCCCAAAAATGTGCGAGGAAAAATATCGCCAATAGCGACTTTAATGAATGTTTCTTATTAGAACGAGTGAGAGTGGTGGTTGTACGGATAAAGCCTTGGCCTTCCCCATAGAGAACATTTGTACCGTGTGGTACAATTAATATTCTGAGGAAAAAAAAAACATATTGACGCCTGTCAATGAGCGAAAATGATATGGAACTGTAGTCCCTACCTTATATTAATTAGTTAAAAGTCAAAGAGTTAATACAAGTAAGAATATTTTTAAATGCAATCTTATTTTTATCACAAATAGTTCTTTTTATCACAAATAGTTGTTTAGTAGATACTTACATATCAAGCGGTATCTTGGGCACTCGCACCACATACTTGGGCGGGGGTGAGACGGGGCTGCGCGGCGCGCGCTTCCTCGGTGGGGAGTCGCGACGCTTCGACGAGCGCGCCGGCGACTTGGAGCGCGATCGAGTGCGCTTTGTCGTAGTCGTCTGTGGGGTGAGCATATATTGGTCTCATTCTATTGCAATCATAATGAATCAACTCGTACTTTTCTATATCAAACTGAGCAATGGTAAGTCTACAGATATAGTACAACATGATCAAGTGATGATCAACAAATGAAATTTATGGAGCAAATGTGAGTGGAAGAGTCAAGAAGGGTCGCCCTAGACGCACATACTTAGACCAGATCGGGCATGTGCTCAAAAAGGGTCAAGTGCGTAGTACAATGGACAGCCTCCTCCTTCGCCCGGGACACGCGACAGTCGAGCCTAGCCCGGGACAATCCCGGAGATCCCGGGCACCTGGCAAGCCTTCCCTTGCCCCTTACTAGGCGGTAGAGTTAAATTGTAGCCGACTGGGTTGTACCACCGTACTGGATGCAAGATGGCCGCATAGCAGCCTCGGTTGTGTTCTCTATTCCAGTATAGCCAGCAATCCATGGAAGTCTCCGGTATGGCATCTACCATCTCGGAGGTGATATTGGCTAGTCAGAGCATGTGCTTTGGCTCCTCTGACTCAGCCAAACTTACCGGATTACATAAAAAAAAAACCTAGAGCCAACAGGCTAATAAACCATGAAAGTAGCTAACCTTTCGTGCGGGCCGCTCGTCACGGCGCGTACTGTTCAGGGACTTGCGGAAGCGATCGCCGCCGCGAGAGGAGTCTCCAGCCGGCGGCGGCACCGCGTTGTAGCCGCTGCCGCTGCCGCCAACCGCTCCGCCGCTGCCCGGCTGCGCGCTCTTGCCCAGCACCTGCACGCGCGTCGCGTTCCACTTGAACGGCATGTTCGCGTTGTACGTCGCTTCGACGAGAACTCGGTCGTTGACCTTGGGCAGTATGCCCTTCGCGCACACCGAAGTCTGGTAGAAAACATCGTGGTCGACGAACCCAAAGTCGTTGTGCGTCTTGGTGACCGTGCCGGTGAATACGCGTTGCTCGGCCGGCGTGGGCTGGGCTTGCGCGGGGTACGCTCCTGCGTTCATGGCGCGCGGCGTCGGGTACGCCACTACGTTGCCGGGATACATTCCGCCGCCCATCTGTCCCATCGCCACGCCTCCCTGCATGCCCATCATGTTCGCGCCAGGATTCTGCATCATTCCCTGCGCGTACACGCCGCCGGCTCCATACTGCATCATGCCGGCTGCGCCCCCCATGCCGCCTTGATTCATGTCCATATTCCCGGCTGGTGAGCGCGCCCACGGAGGGTTTTTGTTGGCAGCCTGCATGATTTTCCTTTTTCACAATTCACACAATATTTATTTGTCCTCGAAAAATCACAGAAGAAAAACGGACAAGCACAAATAAAAAGATGGATGGAAAGAACGAGTCATCAACGGCAAAATGGCGATATATTGGTAATCTAATCTGTGGACGCAGTATTATATTCTTTGGACGCGACGGTGGCGGGCGGCGCGGCGGCGTCTGACGTTTTTCACATTTTACACTTTCCAACCTGGTAACACTGTGAACTTAAGACAAGCCGTTCATTTCTGGATCAGGGCAGCACCCAAAACCTAGCATTAGTGAACCGTAATTTGCTTATACCTTATTGCACCGGTTACCGGTATAATATAAATAGTAAAATACTTCTGATAGTGAAGTTTATTTTGTGGTTATAAAGAAATGCCATAACCTATTTTTAAAAGGTATTCTAATAAAACTTAACAAAAAAAAAATACTCAATGGGGCTAGAATCCAAGGCCATATGATAAAAAAAAATTACGGTCTACCCTACACTCCACCACTACACCAGCAGAGCATTTATGGGTGGCAGAACGAATATCCGATTCAGTTCAGACGGGAAAATATCTCAAATGCAGCGGTCACGTGACATCAAATTGTAGCATGGCTGCTGTCCTGATCCAGCATTGAAGGGCTCGCAAACCGTATTTTCATAGACTATATATTAACTTTATGTGGTTAATTTCAAACGATATCAGTAATCTGGGGCCAAAAGGATGAGACAGGGATTTCAAAGCTGCGGCTGCGGCGTCAATAGAGGGGTACGGGAGGGATAGGAGAGGAGGAGGGAGAGGCCTCCAGGAGAGGGGGTTGCCCCCTGCGGAAACGCCAGCTGAAGGATAGAAGTTATACTATGGTTTACCAAAATTCTCCTAAAAAATCAAACAAACGCATCCGTTTCCGCCGCCGGGCAGGCGGCCGGCCGGCCGGTCCGCCACCTGAAAGCTCTGGCGGCTCCTGCGGCTCCTTTCGGCCAGACTTCGGCTCGAAGGAAAGAGTGGTATGTAAGAGTGATGTTTTTGTGGTTTAAAAAAAATAACCAGGGTTAATGTAAAGAAGATGCGTCGCTAAGCGACGCCATCTTCTATTCTATATTAACCCTAACCTAATGTTGAGGCGGCGCATGCCGTTTTTGTTACGTTTATATTTCCGAAAATAAAGTTTTCTTAGGTGGTTATAAAAAAAAAACCATAACCTAATTTTAACACCCTAACATTGCTTAAAAAAAAAATTGGCAAAAGGGACACGAACCCATGGTCGAGATCGAAAAAATAAAAACCCTACACTCTTACCACTGAGCCACCAAATTACATGTGTGTGCGTTTAGTGCGAAAAAATCACCATTTCGCTCAGCCCCCGAATTCCAGGGCACAAGGTTGAACGTCGATGATCACTTTAGTATCCTTGGAGTGGACTTAACCCGCGAACTCAACTTCGGCCGTCACATCGAGGACAAAGCTAAGCTTGCCTCTAAAAAGCTGGGCGTCCTCAACAAGGCGCGGAGATACTTTACGCCTGTCAAAATCCAGCTGCTCTATAAGCCACAGATGAGGTCATGCGTGGAGTATTGCTCGCATCTTTGGGGTGGGGCTGCTCAGTATCGACTTGGCTTGTTAGACTGGATCCAAAGACGTGCAGTTCGCCAAGTTAACGACTTTGAAGTGTCCTGCAAACTTGAACCTTTGCAGCTCCGTAGAGACATAGGTTCACTAAGTGTGTTCTATCGACTGTTCAACGGTGAATGCTCTGACGAGCTGTTCGAAACAATTCCGACTTCACCATTTCACCATAGGTCCACGCGTAACAGACAGGGAATGCATCCCTATACTGTAGAGCTGCCTAAAGTGCGGACTAAGCGCTCCAGTATATCTTTTATCTTCCGCACTGCGAAACTCTGGAATGCAGTTCCTTCTGATGTGTTTCCTTCAGTGTATGACTTGGGATCATTCAAGAGACGCGTAAAAAGGCATCTGTCACGCCGGCACGGCATTCGCAGCCCCCGTTCTAAAACGAATGCTTTTGGGCGTCGTGGGCTCAACAATTCATGCTGACGGCGCCAAGTATCTCGCGTAATAAAAAAAAAAAAACAAACGACCAACCGAATCTCGGATTCAGTTGGTTCGTTGGGTTGGGTTGGTTCGTTCGTTCACCCGAGCCGTGTTTCCGAAAGGAGCCGCAGGAGCGCAGGAGCCGCAGAGCCGCCAGAGCTTTCAGGTGTCAAACCCGCCGGCCGGCATTCTCTTTATTTATTTATAGTGGGCGCGGCGAACGGCGCGCGCAAAGAGAATATATGGGTCTTTCTCCGGATGGGCAGAATAAGCGAGTCCGGATCGAAAAGTCTTATAAAATGGATTCATAATACTTTCATATTTTTTTATATTGTAGATATGATTAAAATACTAGGGGGGCCTGTGTCCTTTTTTTAATTCATTAATTAGAAATGCGATAAAAAAAATTCTAACTGCTGAAATCTTGACTTCACTGGCGCGTCCGGACTACACTTTGCGGTAGAAAACATTTTTTTTCTTATCATCTATAAGGAATTACGCTACTTTGTATATGTTCTCTAAAACCTAGTTAGTTATGCTTTACCTTATATTTTTACTAAGCATGAATACGCTTTAGAAGACGAAATACGAATTATTTTATCTGCGTCCGCAAGTTTCCTTTGATATCGGTGGCGCGCACGAATATGCTCATAGATCCTATATTATTGTAGCTGCGTGCATAGCTGTTAAAGCGAAAAAAAATATCAGTCGCGCCGCTTCTGTGGCGAAGACAACACGTCTGTGCGTTCCTGTGCGGCCGTGTTATTAAGGTATGTAATCGTTTTCGGTGGCTTGGTAACCTATAAAATTGATTTCGCTGAACCAATTTTCTCGTTATTTATTTGACATATTACTATTATATTTTAATTAGAGATTGTCTTATTAGTCCTAGATCTCCAACTTAGAGAGCAATACTGTATATATAGATTATATTTGCAAATATTTTAGATTTACCTTACTTTTTTGATTTCAGTGTCAATGACTTCGGTGTTTTCGGTGGAAATAGGTGCACCGAAGTCAATTTCAAAACCACCGAAAGCAAGAAACATATTTTTTAATTAAATAGCATGCCTATTATAACTTATAAACAGGATAACTTATGTATTTGAGGTTTAGAAATGAAAAAAAAATTAAATTCACATAAATTTTAAAACATTTAAGACTGCAAACTCTACGTAGCAAAACCTAACTTACTGTATTCTATTGCGTCATTGAGAGTTTTCGTCGAATGAAGTACAAAAAAAAACAACAGTTTTTCTTTTAATCGAAGTTATATATTATTATGCCGTTTACACTGTATTAACTAAATAACTTTTGAGACTAGTATATATTTCTTATTAAATATGTTTTGCGTTACGGTAGATCCGACTTTAGGACGAACTTCAGCTTTCCGAAGGCAGCCCAACCCAGTTGAATGTGTCTCTCTACCTCCTTGAGTAGGCCTTGTCGACCTACCTAGCCAAAATATTTGTTCGAAATATACGTATTCCTCCACTTGTTCGATCATTTCACCGTAGATCAGACCTAGATGGCACCCTAGATGGTGCCTGCTCGGCCGACTACTCAATCAATGCTGGTGTTCCACAAGGATCCGTGATGTCGCCTACGCTGTTTCTATTATTCATCAACGACATGCTCTCGCTCGGCGAAATACATTGTTACGTGGAGGACAGCACGGTGCACGAAGGGTTCATCAAGGACTGGAAGGGTAGAGAAGCCTCAGCAGCAAACGCGAGACGCGAAACTGTTGCTCGGGTTGACCAGATTCTCGAAACACCCCTTTGTAGTCGACAGAAGAGTTCTTCGAACTGCACGATTCTCTAAATCGTTCTTGTGCCGCACTCCAAAGGTGTGGAACGGGCTCCCAGGGAATATCTTTCCCCACTCCTACAATCCACGGATCTTCAAATCGCGGGTTAATAGCCTTTCCCCAGCGACATTAGTCAACCTCCAAGCCGGACTGGCACCTCCTCGGCGGTGAAATTGGTTGCGCCTGAAGCTTCGACCTCGGGTAGAGCCACCCAGTTCAGAAGCAATAAAAAAATCCAGGTTCATCCTCAGGCCGACGTTCAGCGCGAGGTCTCGCGAGACCTCGTAAAGGTCGCTGAGCGTCTCTTGAAGCTGAACCCGGGTATGGGCGAGGAGGACAATGTTATCCGCGAAACGGAGATGACTGAGAAACTCCCCATTGACATTTATTCCAATGTTCTCCCACTCAAGCGTCTTGAACACGTCTTCAAGAGCTTTTGTAAGGAGCTTGGGTGAGATCACGTCCCCTTGCCTCACTCCCTTACCAAGGAGCATTTTTTTAAATAAAAAGCGCGACATGAGACGACGAGCCACCAATAAGGTGCCTAATGACGCCCATGGAAATTCGGTCGTACGCTGGGCTTTCGAATGCCATGCCGGCCTGACAGGTGCTATTCACGCCTCTCTTGAAGGACCCGAGACGATACTTGGGGGAAATACGTGGGCAGGGAGAGCGTTCCAGAGTTTACCAGTTCTGTGGAGGAAAGACCTGCAGAACCGATTGGTACTCACCCGTATAAGTCCAGCGTATAGGGATGCAATCCCTGTCGAGTGCGCGTTGTGCGGAGGTGGAAAGGGGACGGAAGGATCGCGTTAAACAGCTCCTCCGAGCATTCACCATGGATTGAATAAGCGATAGAACACACTTATGTCGCCGACATTCCTACGGAGTTGCAGTGGTTCTAGATCGCGGTACACGTTGGGGTCATCCACTAGTCGCAGGGCTCGACTCTGGATCGAATCCAAAGGCGCAAGCTGGTATTTAGCTGAGCCAACCCACAAGTACGAGCAGTACCCCAAGCAGGACCTAATCTGTGCTATACAAAAGCAGCCTTTGGCCCGGCGTGAAGTACCGTCGCACCTTATTGAGTACGCCCAACTTTTTAGAAACTAGCTTGGCCTTGCACTAGATTATGGCGCCGAAAGTTTAGGTCGTGCGACAGTTCGACTCTGAGGACCCCGAGGTGATCGCTTAATTTTAGCGACGGGACCTGGAAGGAAGGAGCGGGTGTGAACGCCGTTATTTTCGCACTGAACGCGCAGACTGTCTTCGAAGCGTTAAACTCGACCAAATTAGTACGGCCCCATTCGGAAATAGACCGAAGCGTTTGTTCGAGTTCAGACAGTCTTCGCCTCTTCTCATCCACAACGTCCCGTCTGGCTGAAGGGTGACTGGTGTAGGATCCGTGTACCTACTTTTGTCCGCATAAAAATGTATGTTGCCGAGTACTTAGCAGAATATCATTGGATGGGGCGAGTATTTTCATGGAGTCTCACAGTCACCGCCGTTTACCGATACAAGTTTTGGAGTATCTCGACGTATCGGTGGTCGATTTATTATTAGGTATAGTATTACGTGTGAGCTTTGCCGTGATAGCGAATTCAAAAGAGGAACGCTTAGCTAAAAAAAGAGTGGCTGAAGGACTTAGAAAAGCTAGAAATAAAAGCGACCCCATACTTTATGCACTTAACAAGGAATGAGACCGGCAATATCACAAAAAAAAATTTTTACAATATAAATCTGCTCAATACCTACTCATATCGAAATTGCACACAATTGTAGTTGGTATTGTTTGTTCTTTTGCACAGTTGCATAGTGTTTAAAGTGTTAAGTTATAAAGTAATTACACGATTTGATTTCGGTGACTTAAATATTGATTTCGGTGGGCATAATATTTTTTTAATTCAATAACTTCATAACCGTTCAATCAATTTCGTTCCCTCCACTACCATTCGATTCTAAATTAATTCTAAATTATCTTTTGCCTGTGAGAATGTCTAAATTCAAAGAAAAAAAAAGTGCCACCGAAGTCATCGAAATATTGCGACGGCGGAGAAAGACCCATATACCACTACGTTTTGGCGCGTGCACGCAGAGCAGCGTAGACAAGCAAGGCGCGCAGTGCACCGCACGCGTCACCCACGCCCCGCCTTCCGAGTTCCCGACCCAACAGTTAGTTACCTACCTAGGTAGATACTGTAGGTACTGTAGCCAATATCCGAGGAGATTTTTTTATAGAAGTTGCGACATGTGGCGCCGAGCCAACCATAAGGTGTCTAACGACGCCCATGGACCTTCGGTCGCACGCGGGGGTTACGAATGCCATACCGGCCTGACGTGTGCTTATTCACGTCTCTCTCGAAGGGCCCGAGACTGTACTTGGCGGGAAATATGTGGGCAGGGAAAGCCTTCCAGAGTTTACCAGCTGGCGGAGGAAAGATTTGCAGAACCGATGGATACACAACACGTCCGCGGTAAGTCCAGCGTGTAGGGATTCAATACCTGCCCAGTGCGAGTTGTGCGGAGGTGGAAAGGAGACGGCGGGATCGCGTCAAACAGCTCCTCCGAGCTCTCCCCATGGAATAAGCGATAGAAAACACTAAGGGCGACATCCCTAAGAAGTTGCAATGGTTCTAGATCTAGATGTCGGGGTCATCAACTAGTCGCATGGATCGAGCAAGCTAGTATTTAGCTGAGCTATCCCAGAAGTGCGAGCAGTTAGTACCTACTCCAAGCAGGAACTAATCTGCGATTTAAACAAGGTACCGCCGCAACATATTGAGTAGGTACGCCCAGCTTTTTAGAAGCCAGCTTGGCCTTGCCCTCGATATGTCGTCGGAAGTTTAGATCTTCGCACAATCAGTTCGACGCCATGACCCCGAGGTGACAGCTTAATTTAAGCGACGTGCCTTACATTGAAGGAAGGAGCTGGTTTGAACGCCGCTTTCTTCGCACTGAACGCGCAAACTTGTGTCTTGGAAGCGTTGAACTCGACCAAATTACTAAGGCCCCATTCGGAAATAGACCGATTCGTTTTTCAACCACGACATGCCGACTGGTGAAGGATCCGTGTGCCGTACTGTCATCCGCATCCACAATAAACAAACAACAATGGTTGCCGAGTGGCAGCATATCATTGATATGCAGAAGAAATAGGTGTGGGTGACAACACAAATCCCTGCGGTACGCCGGCGTTCACTGGACACTGACACGAAGTCCGACGAGCAACCGTCCACTAGGACCTTGAGTGAGATCAAGAGTCCAAGATAAGAACGCGCCGACCACCCACTGCTGACGGGAGCGGTCACTGTTTCTATCTCAGTGGGAGCGGTCAACCCGGGCTGGGGCTCTTTGGAGTAAGTCATATCGGAGCTCGTGCAGGATGCCGTCAAAGGTGTGGTGTAGCGTGTAAAATAGCGACAGCACAAGCGCCGCCTGGGCGGTGGACACTGTGAGTGTATGGCGCTGCAGCTGGGCGAAGTTTAGTTGATCACTGCGTACAGGTCATCGCGTTGCTTCCCTGGAGCGTGGACACCGCGTTCGGCCTTGCAATCGGACGGAACGGAAGGCTAGTGGAACACGACAACCGTGCGTTCGTGCACCGCTGCCGCCACTCGTGCTACTCTGAGATTTCAATATATGGGTCTTTCTCCGGATGGGCAGAATAAGCGAGTCCGGATCGAAAAGTCTTATAAAATGGATTCATAATACCTTTATATTTTTTTATATTGTAGATATGATTAAAATACTAGGGGGGGCCTGTGTCCTTTTTTTAATTCATTAATTAGAAATGCGATAAAAAAAATTAAAACTGCTGAAATCTTGACTTCACTGGCGCGTCCGGACTACACTTTGCGGTAGAAAATTTTTTTTTTCTTATCATCTATAAGGAATTATGCTACTTTGTATAAGTTCTCTAAAACCTAGTTAGTTATGCTTTACCTTATATTTTTACTAAGCATGAATACGCTTTAGAAGACGAAATACGAATTATTTTATCTGCGTTCGCTAGTTTCCTTTGATATCGGTGGCGCGCACAAATACGCTCATAGATCCTATATTATTGTAGCTGCGTGCATAGCTGTTAAAGCGAAAAGAAAAATCAGTCGCGCCGCTTCTGTGGCGAGGACAACACGTCTGTGCGTTCCTGTGCGGCCGTGTTATTAAGGTATGTAATCGTTTTCGGTGGCTTGGTAACCTATAAAATTGATTTCGCTGAACCAATTTTCTCGTTATTTATTTGACATATTACTATTATATTTTAATTAGAGATTGTCTTATTAGTACTAGATCTCCAAATTAGAGAGCAATACTGTATATATAAATTATATTTGCAAATATTTTAGATTTTCCTTACTTTTTTTATTTCAGTGCCAATGACTTCGGTGTTTTCGGTGGAAATAGGTGCACCGAAGTCAATTTCAAAACCACCGAAAGCAAGAAACATATTTTTTAATTAAATAGCATGCCTATTATAACTTATAAACAGGATAACTTATGTATTTGAGGTTTAGAAATGAAAAAAAAAATTAAATTCACATAAAGTTAAAAACATTTAAGACTGCAAACTCTACGTAGCAAAACCTAACTTACTGTATTCTATTGCGTCATTGAGAGTTTTCGTCGAATGAAGTACAAAAAAAAACAACAGTTTTTCTTTTAATCGAAGTTATATAGTATTATGCCGTTTACACTGTATTAACTAAATAACTTTTGAGACTAGTATATATTTCTTATTAAATATGTTTTGCGTTACGGTAGATCAGACTTTAGGACGAACTTCAGCTTTCCGAAGGCAGCCCAACCCAGTTGAATGTGTCTCTCTACCTCCTTGAGTAGGCCTTGTCGACCTACCTAGCCGAAATATTTGTCCAAAATATACGTATTCCTCCACTTGTTCGATCATTTCACCGTCGATCAGAATATCCCCTCACCCATAACCTTCATCGACATGATTTTGGTTTATCCCTAACCTTACTTTTGAGTAAGGTTATGGAGCGTATTGTCAACTCAGCGCTCTGACGTATCTAGAAGACTGCGGCTTCCGCAAGCAAAGGTCGACTGGAGATCTTCTTGCGTACGTCACGCATTTGTAGGCTGAAAGGCTCGATGGTTTTGGGGAATCGCTGGCGGTCGCTCTGTCTGAACATATCCAAAGCATTCGATCGCGTCTGGCACCGGGGGCTGTTAAGAAAGCTTACGGTGTCCCTACAAAACTGTGCACTTGCATCTCTAGCTTTTTGAGTGGTCGGTCGATCTTTGTCACCCTAGATGGTGCCTACTCGGCCGACTACTCAATCAATGCTGGTGTTCCACAAGGATCCGTGATGTCGCCTACGCTGTTTCTATTATTCATCAACGATATGCTCCCGTTCGGCGAAATACATTGTTACGTGGAGGACGGCACGGTGCACGAAGGGTTCATTAAGGACTGGAAGGGTAGAGAAGCCTCAGCAGCAAACGCGAGACGCGAAACTGTTGCTCGGGTTGACCAGGTTCTCGAAACACCCCTTTGTAGTCGACAGAAGAGTTCTTCGAACTGCACGATTCTCTGAATCGTTCTTGTGCCGCACTCCAAAGGTGTGGAACGGGCTCCCAGGGAATATCTTTCCCCACTCCTACAATCCACGGATCTTCAAATCGCGGGTTAATAGCCTTTCCCCAGCGACATTAGTCCCCCTCCAAGCCAGACTGGCACCTCCTCGGCGGTGAAATTGGTTGCGCCTGAAGCTTCGACCTCGGGTAGAGCCACCCAGTTCAGAAGCAATAAAAAAAATCCAGGTTCATCCTCAGGCCGACGTTCAGCGAGACCTCGTAAAGGTCGCTGAGCGTCTCTTGAAGCTGAACCCGGGTATGGGCGAGGAGGACAATGTTATCCGCGAAACGGAGATGACTGAGAAACACCCCATTGACGTTTATTCCAATGTTCTCCCATTCAAGCATCTTGAACACGTCTTCAAGTGCTTTTGTAAGGAGCTTGGGTGAGATCACGTCCCCTTGCCTCACTCCCTTACCAAGGAGCATTTTTTTAAAATAAAAAACGCGACATGAGACGACGAGCCACCAATAAGGTGCCTAATGACGCCCATGGAAATTCGGGCGTACGCTGGGCTTTCGAATGCCATGCCGGAATGACAGGTGCTATTCACGCCTCTCTTGAAGGACCCGAGACGATACTTGGGGGGAAATACGTGGGAAATACGCTCTCCCGAGCGTTCCAGAGTTTACCAGTTCTGTGGAGGAAAGACCTGCAGAACCGATTGGTACTCACCCGTATAAGTCCAGCGTATAGGGATGCAATCCTTGTCGAGTGCGCGTTGTACGGAGGTGGAAAGGGGACGGAAGGATCGCGTTAAACAGCTCCTCCGAGCATTCACCATAGATTGAATAAGCGATAGAACACACTTATGTCGCCGACATCCCTACGGAGTTGCAGTGGTTCTAGATCGCGGTACACGTTGGGGTCATCCACTAGTCGCAGGGCTCGACTCTGGATCGAATCCAAAGGCGCAAGCTGGTATTTAGCTGAGCCAACCCACAAGTGCGAGCAGTACCCCAAGCAGGACCTAATCTGTGCTATACAAAAGCAGCCTTTGGCCCGGCGTGAAGTACCGTCGCACCTTATTGAGTACGCCCAACTTTTTAGAAACTAGCTTGGCCTTGCACTAGATTATGGCGCCGAAAGTTTAGGTCGTGCGACAGTTCGACTCTGAGGACCCCGAGGTGATCGCTTAATTTTAGCGACGGGACCTGGAAGGAAGGAGCGGGTGTGAACGCCGTTCTTTTCGCACTGAACGCGCAGACTTATGTCTTGGAAGCGTTAAACTCGACCAAATTAGTACGGCCCCATTCGGAAATAGACCGAAGCGTTTGTTCGAGTTCAGACAGTCTTCGCCTCTTCTCATCCACAACGTCCCCGTCTGGCTGAAGGGTGACTGGTGTAGGATCCGTGTACCTACTTTTGTCCGCATAAAAATGTATGTTGCCGAGTACTTAGCAGAATATCATTGGATGGGGCGGGTATTTTCATGGAGCCTCACAGTCATCGCCGTTTACCGATACAAGTTTTGGAGTATCTCGACGTATCGGTGGTCGATTTATTATTAGGTTTAGTATTACGTGTGAGCTTTGCCGTGATAGCGAATTCAAAAGAGGAACGCTTAGCTAAAAAAAGAGTGGCCGAAGGATTTAGAAAAGCTAGAAATAAAAGCGACCCCATACTTTACGCACTTAACAAGGAAAGAGACCGGCAATATCACAAAAAAAAATTTTACAATATAAATCTGCTCAATACCTACTCATATCGAAATTGCACACAATTGTAGTCGGTATTGTTTGTTCTTTTGCACAGTTGCATAGTGTTTAAAGTGTTAAGTTATAAAGTAATTACACGATTTGATTTCGGTGACTTAAATATTGATTTCGGTGGACATCATATTTTTTAAATTCAATAACTTCATAACCGTTCAATCAATTTCGTTCCCTCCACTACCATTCGATTCTAAATTAATTCTAAATTATCTTTTGCCTGTGAGAATGTCTAAATTCAAAGAAAAAAAAAGTGCCACCGAAGTCATCGAAATATTGCGACGGCGGAGAAAGACCCATATATATATTCAATAGATTTAGATTTCACAAAAACGCCCTACAATCGATTAAGGCACTTTTTGCTGACGCCGCGCCGCCCCGCCCGGACTACGACCCATTGTTCCAACCGAAGTCCCTATAAATCGAGATTTGGCTGCCACTGGATGGCACTAATTTACTCCAACAACACTGAATTCGAAGGTGGTGCCACGGAGGCAGCTTTTAGCACAGTAAAATAGTCTATGGCTTAGATTTAGTACGTTCAAATGAAAACAAACATATATCGCTCTAGTGCTCATGATATCCTAGTCAACTGTTAATGTTATTTTATTTTATTGAACGACAGCGACGGAGCCTGGGTGCGCGAGTCCGACTCGCACTTGACCGTTTTTTATATAGTTCTGTAAGGTTTTTTTTAACAATTCTTATTTACATTTTAAATAAATTGTTTCCATCACAATTATTCGTAAATTCATTGAAATGTAAAGATTGCGAGCTGACGACCTTGGTTTACAATTCGATTTCCAGTAGGTATCTAGGGCAATCTTTCACACTTCAATACCTATTCTGAAAGATGATTACGAACGATACCAACATTAATTAAGTTACATTATGATTTATGATTGATCGATTCAATTGAATTAAATATCAAAAGCGTTATATATTTAATTGTCGTCGTTGGAAACATTTATTAAGTGCCTAGTGCCTACCTACCTACCTATTTTCCCTGCAGTGGTACGATTATACAGCTGTTTCAGGATAGGCTTGAGAAACTTCAGGAATAGAAACTACTCATTATTAGAAGAAAAAAATCCTTTTCACTCAAATCGAAATTCCGTATTTTTTTTTCATAAAAAACGTAAAAATTGTAATAAAAACTCGATGGACAGTGAGTATGGGGAGATGCTGTCTAGGTCTAGGGAGTGCAATGACCTAGTCCAGTCAGCTTTTTCTTTTGATGTCATTAACATTTAAGTGTTTGGAATTTACCTACATGCAGTTCAATTCTATTAGTTAAAAATTGTAATTTATTAATTTTATATTTATTTAATAAAGGCGCATGTTAACTGTCCACCACACCCCGATGAAACGATTTTCACCAAAAAGTACTATAAAATTAATGACCGAATCTGGGAAAAAGTTGCAGAGCTTTTCCTTTTCAAATATGGACCTCTTTCGAACCCTGAAGTTACGAAACCCTATCCTGAACTGAAACACCTTGTATAAGATAAGAGTTATAAATTGTACTATACTTTAGCCATAGGTACCAACCAACACAGATTTGGGTACCACTACTGGGCAAGGCCCGCCCATTCTTTATGAGGGGTCAATATGCTCCCTCCACGTACCTAATTCTCATGAATATTGAAGGAAATAATACCTACTCACTTTCATGACAAAATTATAATAATGATGACGAACCATACTGAATATGCATATATCTCAATGTAATATTGTTATTGTAGTGTGTTCTTTATAGCGAAATAAATATCTGAATCTGAATCTGAATCTGAATCTTATGTTTTATAGGTACTGCTCTAGAAAAACATAGAATTAATGAACCAAATGAAAGTAAAGGGAGCTGATTCCTTTTTTTACAGGTTATGTAAGGAAGAAAGTTAAAGAAGCCACGAAATTAATAGAAAAAAATCCCGACTGCTAAAAATATGAAGGAAACATGGAAAAAATTAGTAGAAAATGCTGTTGTCGGGCTATATGTCTGTATAACTGTCTAACCCGACTTCGGAATTTTCTAGATCTTTCCTTGTTTCCTTCATTTCTTAGCAGTCAGGTTTTATAATTTTGTTTTAAATCGCCTCTTCGATCTCTTGACAATGATACCCCACTCGATGGGGTTTGAAGAAAAACCATTTTCAAAGTTTGACAAGATAACGCCTGACGGCCGCCATTTTGAATTTTCACATTTTTTAGCATTTTTTTTTAGTAGTGCCCATTCACGCCTCATATGGTAAAATCCATCAAGCCGTTTAGGCTACAGCGCGTGCCATAGAAATAGACATACCTACATACATACACTCGTAAAACATTACCCCCTTTTTTTGGTTCGCGCAGTCAGGTAAAAATTTATCACCATATTTCAAACCCGGAACCTCGCAGTAGTTGGTTGGTATCGTATCGTGTCGTGATACAGTATCGTGTATCAGTTTCTTTGTAGAATAAGGTTCCACCCACCCACGCGCCCGTCCACGATTCTGCGTGAAGTGTCCTCCTCGGGCGATGTCAGCGAGAGGTTTTTCCCGCGCACCCCACACGCGCAATCCCCCTCCGCGCCCCCTGCGATCGATAGCGGGCGCGGGCTCCTAACCTCGTGTCTGACTCCGCCAGCCGATACCTGTGTACCGCCAGACAGCTAGACGACCGTCCGGCTCCGCTCGATACGTGACCCTCCGATGTCCCCCGAAGCGCTGAAGCGGCGGCTTTCCTCGCGGCCGTCGCGTCGCGAGCCACATCGAGGACCGGGAGCGCGCGAGGTTGAGTGCTAGTGAAAGTGGAGTGATAACAGTCAACATGCACCTACATTTCGAGCGGAACGTGAACGCCAAATGCGACTGCTCAATATTGTCGCTGTCCTGGATGGGCAAGGTGCCCGATGAGTTGCCCGAGGTGAGTACACTGCCCCGAAGCGCTGAAAGCGAATGTAAGCTTTCCACAAAAAAACCACGAGCGGGCGGGACGTCTTCGTTTAGTTGCATCGACTACCATAATTTTTTTCCTGAAAACCCTGAAAAATAAAAGGAATCTAAGTTGCAACTTTGCTGTTTTTAACCCCCGATGAAAAAAGAGTGGTGTTAGTTTAACGGGTGTGTGTATGTGTGTGTCTGTCTGTGGCATCGTAGCTCCCAAACGGATGGACCGATTTGGATGCCGTTTTTTTTATTAGAAAGCTAGTTTAATCGGGATGGTTGTTAGCTATGCTTCGAAACAATTAATCAAGTAATTAAGTAATCAAAACATGTATTATCTCGAAAAGTGGACCGATTTGCATGCGGTTGTTTTTAAAAAGCTTGAAATAAAAGTTGAATTATAAACTAAAACCCCCGACCATTAAAATGTCAAAAATAATTTCCGTTTACTTACTTAAAGGAGTCGGGGGACCGCTAAGTAAATAAAATATAAAATCTCAGAGCAGCGCGGGAATTTACTTAGCGGTCTCCCCGACTCATTTAAGTAAGTAAACGGAAATATTTTTTACTTTTTAAGAGTCGGGGTTTTTAAAATTTGTAATTTAACTTTTATAACCTGGTCCTGTGTGCATCTTAGAAATGTTATCGAAGGTTTTTTCTTGGATTGCCTGATCATAAGTTTCACTCAATTCGTCAACCCGACTACATAAGCTACCTAAACCAATTTCACAAATTTATGAAGTATCATCTGTCTTAGCTTAGCATACATAAATATCCTAGAATCGAAGTAGGCAAATAGATAACTACCTAGCAAAATCACGTATTTTCGGATTTACCGTCACCTCGCCGCGCCGCTCAGTCAAATTGTCTGAATGGGCTGAACGGAAGCCATACAAAAGACAGAATTTCAGGAGCTTCACGAAGACGAACCAAGGGCGTTCGTAAGAAGGTAATAGAATGGAAAATTCTAATAATTATTCCCCAGACCAAGCACCCAGACCGAAGCGTTTGGTTGCTGACTGAGTGGTTTGGGCATCGGCTTCTCATATGCGAGAGGTCCGCTGTTCGAATCCGGTCGGCGTGTACCAATGAGTTTTTTCTGACGAAAAAATTTAATTGCATACCTACACCTGCTGCTTCACCGTTCGGAACCGGTGTAAAACTGTAGGTCCCTTCCCTTGCCCCTTACTAGGTGGTAGGCTCAAATTGTAGCCGACTGGGTTGTTACCACCGTACTGGATGTAAGATGGCCGCATAGCAGCCTTGGTTGTGTTCTCCTCTAGTCCAGTATAGCCAGCAATCTAGGGAAATCTCCGGTATGGCACCTACCTTCTCGGAGGTGATATTGGCTGGTCGGAGCATGCGCTTTGGCCTCTCTGACTCAGCCACCCATACCGGATTAAAAACATACTTACCTATCTATGGTATTTGATTTAGAAAATTATACGAAAGAAAACAACAGAAATATTATTTTGATTTCAATCAGTCAAGTCAGCCAGCGTGTAAGCGTCCACTGCTGGACATACGCCTCTCAAATTTTCCTCCAGTCCTCCTGGCCTTCAGCGATACGGAACCACTGCTTTCCGCCGAGACGTACTTGATGTCGTCGTACGACCTTGCGGGTGGTCTTCGCACACTTCGTTTTCCTGTCCACGGCCGCCAGTGTAGAACACGGTTACTCCAACGGTCATCGTCTCTTCGGCTAACGTGCCCAGCCCACTGCCACTTGAGCTTTCAGCATTTCAATTCATTATTCAACCTAAATTCCATACCTACAAGTGGGTCACAGCACAGGTGTGAGTATGTTCCAACAAATTATCCGCTGGCATTTGAATAATTAGGTAGACTAAAAATATTGTTACATAATTGTTACATATTGTTACACATTGTTTGTACCGTGTGGGGCTGGTACTTTAAAAAAATAGCCCCACTGCATCTCTCCCCGTGTATGTCGTAAAAGGCGACTAAGGAATATGACTCCCTTCTTATATTACTAGGTGGTAGGGTTTAACCCGCCCGGGTTGGTACCACCGCACTGAATGAAACGGTAGGTCGAAACGGCTATGTAAATAGTTTGTGTTTTCCGTCCAGTTCAGTGTAGCCGGCACGACCGAAGGGAAGCACTGACGTGGAACCAAGTTCACCCGGTGTTATGGGCTGACATCACGGATGTTGGAGGTGATGTCGCCAACCGTGTCAGTATCCATAAAAAAAAACATTTATCAAAGGTTACAAACAGAAGATGTACTTAGTAACTTTGTAACAAAATAAATATGTAACAAACAATATGACATAAAAAACCGCCAAGTGCGAGCCAGACTTGCGACTTTTTTTGCCGACGGTACCGATAGCTGTCACGGCATAACCGTCAGCGGTGGCAAACTTGGAACAGACGAGTAGTACTCTTGTAAATTGCAGCACAACCGGCCACCACGTTTAGCAAAGTATTAGGAAAATATCAATCAGCAAAAGTATGGTACTCGTACGAACGCAGACCCACCTGCTGCATGACTCGGTGGAAGGACCGCCCGCGCCAGGGTGAGAGTTGACAATGGAAATGGACCTACAACATCCGTGATGTCAGCCCATAGGTAACACCGGGTGAGCTAGGTGCCACGTCAGTGCTTCCCTTCATTTCATGCTGCATGAAACGTCGGTCCAAACGGCTATGTAAATAGTTTGTGTTTTCCGACCAGTTCAGTGTAGCCGGCACGATCAAAGGGGGAAGCACTGACATGGCACCTAGTTCACCCGGTGTTATGGGCTGACATCACGGACGTTGTAGGTGATGTAGCCAACTACTGACTCGTGTAGCCAACCGTGTCAGTTTCCATAAAAAAAAAAAAAAAAAAATGTCGGCTACAATGAACTGCAGGTCTATTCTTGTAAATTCTGACAGCGGAATCAGCGCTGATGTGGCGCTGAGAGCCGCTTTGGTAAGTGGCTCTCAGCGCCATAACAGCGCTGATTCCGCTGTCAGAATTTACAAGAATAGACCTGCTGGTCGGGGGAAAACACGAGACGTTTCGTTCAGAGCGTTGGTAGCAACCCGGCCGGGATAAACCCTACACCACCTAGGAAAGAACTTTTTTTATTTTACCAAGAATGAGTTGCTGAGGCACTTAGATATATATACAACTATGTTGCTCTACAAAACTAATTAACTAATGGGCTACATGATCATTAACTCCGACCTTCATATGACCCCAATAGCGAACTCGGTTTAAGTAATTGAGAAGGGGCTATTATATATAGCAAGTAAAGAACGATTAACTATGAAAATATATGGGTCTTTCTCCGCCGTCGCAATATTTCGATGACTTCGGTGGCACTTTTTTTTTCTTTGAATTTAGACATTTTCACAGACAAAAGATAATTTAGAATTAATTTAGAATCGAATGGTAGTGGAGGGAACGAAATTGATTGAACGGTTATGAAGTTATTGAATTTAAAAAATATGATGTCCACCGAAATCAATATTTAAGTCACCGAAATCAAATCGTGTAATTACTTTATAACTTAACACTTTAAACACTATGCAACTGTGCAAAAGAACAAACAATACCAACTACAATTGTGTGCAATTTCGATATGAGTAGGTATTGAGCAGATTTATATTGTAAAATTTTTTTTTGTGATATTGCCGGTCTCTCTCCTTGTTAAGTGCATAAAGTATGGGGTCGCTTTTATTTCTAGCTTTTCTAAGTCCTTCAGCCACTCTTTTTTTAGCTAAGCGTTCCTCTTTTGAGTTCGCTATCACGGCAAAGCTCACACGTAATACTATACCTAATAATAAATCGACCACCGATACGTCGAGATACTCCAAAACTTGTATCGGTAAACGGCGGTGACTGTGAGACTCCATGAAAATACTCGCCCCATCCAATGATATTCTGCTAAGTACTCGGCAACATACATTTTTATGCGGACAAAAGTAGGTACACGGATCCTACACCAGTCACCCTTCAGCCAGACGGGACGTTGTGGATGAGAAGAGGCGAAGACTGTCTGAACTCGAACAAACGCTTCGGTCTATTTCCGAATGGGGCCGTACTAATTTGGTCGAGTTTAACGCTTCCAAGACAGTCTGCGCGTTCAGTGCGAAAAGAACGGCGTTCACACCCGCTCCTTCCTTCCAGGTCCCGTCGCTAAAATTAAGCGATTACCTCGGGGTCCTCAGAGTCGAACTGTCGCACGACCTAAACTTTCGGCGCCATAATCTAGTGCAAGGCCAAGCTAGTTTCTAAAAAGTTGGGCGTACTCAATAAGGTGCGACTGTACTTCACGCCGGGCCAAAGGCTGCTTTTGTATAGCACAGATTAGGTCCTGCTTGGGGTACTGCTCGTACTTGTGGGTTGGCTCAGCTAAATACCAGCTTGCGCCTTTGGATTCGATACAGAGTCGAGCCCTGCGACTAGTGGATGACCCCAACGTGTACCGCGATCTAGAACCACTGCAACTCCGTAGGAATGTCGGCGACATAAGTGTGTTCTATCGCTTATTCAATCCACGGTGAATGCTCGGAGGAGCTGTTTAACGCGATCCTTCCGTCCCCTTTCCACCTCCGCACAACGCGCACTCGACAGGGATTGCATCCCTATACGCTGGACTTATACTAGTGAGTACCAATCGGTTCTGCAGGTCTTTCCTCCACAGAACTGGTAAACTCTGGAACGCTCTCCCTGCCCACGTATTTCCCCCCAAGTATCGTCTCGGGTCCTTCAAGAGAGGCGTGAATAGCACCTGTCAGGCCGGCATGGCATTCGAAAGCCCAGCGTACGACCGAATTTCCATGGGCGTCATTAGGCACCTTATTGGTGGCTCGTCGTCTCATGTCGCGCTTTTTATTAAAAAAAAATGCTCCTTGGTAAGGGAGTGAGGCAAGGGGACGTGATCTCACCCAAGCTCCTTACAAAAGCTCTTGAAGACGTGTTTAAGACGCTTGAGTGGGAGAACATTGGAATAAATGTCAATGGGGAGTTTCTCAGTCATCTCCGTTTCGCGGATAACATTGTCCTCCTCGCCCATACCCGGGTTCAGCTTCAAGAGACGCTCAGCGACCTTTACGAGGTCTCGCGAGACCTCGCGCTGAACGTCGGCCTGAGGATGAACCTGGATTTTTTTTATTGCTTCTGAACTGGGTGGCTCTACCCGAGGTCGAAGCTTCAGGCGCAACCAATTTCACCGCCGAGGAGGTGCCAGTCCGGCTTGGAGGTTGACTAATGTCGCTGGGGAAAGGCTATTAACCCGCGATTTGAAGATCCGTGGATTGTAGGAGTGGGGAAAGATATTCCCTGGGAGCCCGTTCCACACCTTTGGAGTGCGGCACAAGAACGATTTAGAGAATCGTGCAGTTCGAAGAACTCTTCTGTCGACTACAAAGGGGTGTTTCGAGAATCTGGTCAACCCGAGCAACAGTTTCGCGTCTCGCGTTTGCTGCTGAGGCTTCTCTACCCTTCCAGTCCTTGATGAACCCTTCGTGCACCGTGCTGTCCTCCACGTAACAATGTATTTCGCCGAGCGAGAGCATGTCGTTGATGAATAATAGAAACAGCGTAGGCGACATCACGGATCCTTGTGGAACACCAGCATTGATTGAGTAGTCGGCCGAGCAGGCACCATCTAAGGTGCCATCTAGGTCTGATCTACGGTGAAATGATCGAACAAGTGGAGGAATACGTATATTTCGAACAAATATTTCGGCTAGGTAGGTCGACAAGGCCTACTCAAGGAGGTAGAGAGACACATTCAACTGGGTTGGGCTGCCTTCGGAAAGCTGAAGTTCGTCCTAAAGTCGGATCTACCGTAACGCAAAACATATTTAATAAGAAATATATACTAGTCTCAAAAGTTATTTAGTTAATACAGTGTAAACGGCATAATACTATATAACTTCGATTAAAAGAAAAACTGTTGTTTTTTTTTTGTACTTCATTCGACGAAAACTCTCAATGACGCAATAGAATACAGTAAGTTAGGTTTTGCTACGTAGAGTTTGCAGTCTTAAATGTTTTTAAATTTATGTGAATTTAATTTTTTTTTCATTTCTAAACCTCAAATACATAAGTTATCCTGTTTATAAGTTATAATAGGCATGCTATTTAATTAAAAAATATGTTTCTTGCTTTCGGTGGTTTTGAAATTGACTTCGGTGCACCTATTTCCACCGAAAACACCGAAGTCATTGACACTGAAATCAAAAAAGTAAGGAAAATCTAAAATATTTGCAAATATAATCTATATATACAGTATTGCTCTCTAAGTTGGAGATCTAGGACTAATAAGACAATCTCTAATTAAAATATAATAGTAATATGTCAAATAAATAACGAGAAAATTGGTTCAGCGAAATCAATTTTATAGGTTACCAAGCCACCGAAAACGATTACATACCTTAATAACACGGCCGCACAGGAACGCACAGACGTGTTGTCCTCGCCACAGAAGCGGCGCGACGGATATTTTTTTTCGCTTTAACAGCTATGCACGCAGCTACAATAATATAGGATCTATGAGCGTATTCGTGCGCGCCACCGATATCAAAGGAAACTAGCGGACGCAGATAAAATAATTTGTATTTCGTCTTCTAAAGCGTATTCATGCTTAGTAAAAATATAAGGTAAAGCATAACTAACTAGGTTTTAGAGAACATATACAAAGTAGCGTAATTCCTTATAGATGATAAGAAAAAAAATGTTTTCTACCGCAAAGTGTAGTCCGGACGCGCCAGTGAAGTCAAGATTTCAGCAGTTAGAATTTTTTTTATCGCATTTCTAATTAATGAATTAAAAAAAGGACACAGCCCCCCCCTAGTATTTTAATCATATCTACAATATAAAAAAATATGAAAGTATTATGAATCCATTTTATAAGACTTTTCGATCCGGACACGCTTATTCTGCCCATCCGGAGAAAGACCCATATATTAGAAGTCAAATCAAATAAAAACTGTCAATAAAATTGTTATCTAAACCAAAGCGTTTGTATTACGTCGCGTAATACAAACTCTTTGATCTAAACGAGCATTGATACAAGTTTAAGCGGCGGATGGTTGAGTGGTTTGGGCGTCGGCTTCCCTTGCGATAAGTCCTACTCCGGTCGGTGTGTACCAACGGATACAATTTGAGCCTAACCACCTAGTTAGGGGCAAAGGGAAGGGATGGAAGCAGCAGTTCTAGGTACTTATGCACACCGTAGAGTAATGTGTGGAAGAAGCGTCAGAGGTATTGTCAGGCAGGAGTACGTAGGACGCTCTTTGACCGTGGCATTTAGCCATCCGTTGTCTGTATACCCCATTGAAAAACATGTTTGATGGTATGGTAGATGAAATTGATGAATATGGTAGATGAACATTAAAATTAAAAAAACTGTCTGACATACAGTCATAAACTCCTAAATAGCAGCCATTCATAGAGTCAATCAGTCAACGTGTATGCATCCACTGCTGGGCATACGCGTCTCCAATTTTCCTTCAGTCCTCCCGGCTCTCAGCGGTACGGAAACATTGTGGGTGGTACTTACTAGATTTTCAATGTTCCTGACCACGGCCGCCAGTGCTAGACGTGGTTACTCCAAACTCCAATGGTCGTCAAAGTCGCCATCCACACAGCACACACACATACATCAACAACGTAGCATGAAGTTACATGAATTTCTATTTTATTCATGCAGGCGTAGAAGTAGGTAATTTTTTTTTATTTTAATGGAAACTGACACGGTTGGCTACATCACCTACAACGTCCGTGATGTTAGCCCATAACACCGGGTGAGCTAGGTGCCATGTCAGTGCTTCCCCCTTTGAGCGTGCCGGGTACACTGAACTGGTCAACTATTTACATATCCGTTTGGACCGACGTTTCATTCAGTGCGGTGGTACCAACCCGGGCGGGCTAAGCCCTACCACCAAATAAGATTAGGAGGGAAGGGACCTACAGTTTTACGAGGAATCCGAACCTCGGTCAGCCTCCATCGTTCAGCGGTCACCTATCCAAGTACTGACCGCATAGCGACAGTTGACTGTCTGTGTGAGCTATCGAGGCTGACATCCACGCGACTACACGAGTCCAAGCCAAGAGAGGCTAAACTTTTCAGGAGAAGCAAAAAACTGTTTTGTATCGAACATGTGAAGGTCTTACAGAACATTTTTATGTAATGGCAACATTTATATTTATATCAATTATGTTAAGCCAAACTAGGGTTTTTTAAGGACCTAATAGTTAAAAAAAAAAAAATCTTAGATTCTCCAGACTTATGGGGTTTCTCAAATAAATAAATAAAAATGCATCAATTTATTCTTAAATTTAGTTCATTAAACATTTACATACACATACATAATTATTCACTTATTCATCATCAGAATTATCTATCATACCTCAAAGGTATTACATACATACATATCACACACGCTGAATCCCGACAATCGGGGTAAGCAGAGTAATCGGTGTTGTGCTGCAAGAACTCTCGCAAATTACAGCACAACACCGACCACCACGTTTCGCAAAGTATTCGAACAAGATTAAATCGATCAAGCAGCAAGTATGGCACGAAGACCCAACTGCTGCATGACTCGGTGGAAGTACCGTGCCAAGGTGAGAGGTGGCGAGCCTGTCGCCCTTTAGCACGGCATCTTGTCCTTTTCCCTTAGTCGCCTTTTACGACATGCATGGGGAGAGATGCAGTGGGGATATTCTTTTTAAGTACCGGCCCCACACGGTATTCTATTAGAAAATGCCTAGAGGCATTAAGTGTTACCTTTTGCCCATATTCTATTTGACTGCAATTATAAATATACAATACAATAAAATTAGCATGATCGTAGTCGTAAATTTTCCGTTTGTATAATTCATTCAATATAAAATTTGTGAAATCCTGTGTTGCCGGGAAGGAATCTTGCGAATTTATTTAAAGTCATCCATCTTTTTCTTGTTTATTGGTTTCTTTTTCACTGGAAACTGTAGAGTACTGGGAAAGTTTATCCGTTCATCCGTATTACCTATACAGTGCGAAGGAGTGAGTCAGAAAAGCTCCGGCCACTACTGTTGCAGGATTACCTATTAAATAAGCAAATTGTTTGAACTTTGAAATTTTGAATGACATTTTTACATTCTACAGTCATTTTACAGTCTACCCATTGTCTCCCTCGTTTGCCATAGTAGACAATTCCGCCATTCCAACTTGGCGTCGGCAGAGACGGGCTTCGGCGCACTTTTCAGAAATTAATTTTTTATAGGTTTTCTTAATATTAATTTTAGATTAGTTCTAGTTTTAGTGTATTATTTATTTAGTGTTTATTGAAACATTAAATATGTTTATTACTAATTAATAAATTATGACATTTTCCTTTGTGTTTTCATTCCGGAGTGAATTCACAATTTATAATAATTTGTTTACTTGAGAAACCCCATAAGTCACTCGTGGAGTTTCTCAAGTAAACGCAAACTATTTTCGACGTGATAACGTCACGTCTTATAAATTTGATGAACACCGGCTGCACGCACGAAAAAGTGTCACGTTCCATCTGAGCCTGTGTGTGCAAGCGAGAGCGCGTAACAAGCGATAGAGAGGCACAATCGGCCCAAGCGTCCGCGTTGGCTTGTACACATTTATCTCTCTGGTTCTAAAGTACCAGGGCAACAGAAATTATGACGTTATCACGTAAAACTATGGTCCGTAAACCGACTTTACAGACAACCAATTTTTTTATGGAAACTGACACGGTTGGCTACATCACCTACAACATCCGTCCTGACATGGCTGACATAGCCCATAACACTGAGTGAATAGGTGCCATGTCAGTGCTTCCCTTCATTGCATACTATTACGCGTCATTATAAATTCCTATAGTATTCACCTGACTGGTGTGGTTTCTCCTGATAATGTTTCACACTAGGCTTGAAAAACAAAAGTTGCATCAAAAAGTTAAAACGTCAAAAATAGTGACTCTGGGGTTTCTCAATAATTAACCGATTCATTTGCGATGTAGGTATGTTTTTTATGTAAACCAACATAGGTGGCTGTGCCGAGAGACTAATGGGGCAGTCGACAGAGCCAAAATCACTCCTCTCTTCGCGAAACCTAGCTCAGTTAGGCGCCCATGCCAGCAGATTTGCTTGAAGGCACCCAGGTTAAAGGATTCTAGAAACACACTTAACCTAAAGTAGCACCCTAGAACGATAAAAAGTAGCACCTTAGCACCTATGCAACTATGCAAGCAGCGATGCTTGTGCAAACACCTGTGTTAGCGGAGGGTGTGCACTATACGCCTCCGCCTCGTCACCGCCGCGCGCTGACAGCTCGGGGTGAGGGGCGGCGGCAGCGGTGCAGGGGCAGGGGTGAGGTTCGGATGTAGGTCACGGGGGACGTGTGGAGTCCGAGAGCCGAGCCACTTCACTTTAGGGTTGCCAGGCGGGTGGGCGGTTTCAGGGCTGGCGGGTTTTTGACATTGGAAATGTCTTTTCGTTCGCTGCAGTGTAGGCTCCGATTTCACGAAAAAGTACGATCCCCTTATATCTCGGAGAGTTGTGAAGATATGATATTAAAAAAAAGCTCAAAAGTATTCACGACAGCTGTAAGGTGCAAAACGAATTATTCGAGAAAGTCAAAAACGAAAAAAGTTATGGCCGAAATAGTGAAAAAAAAAAAATATTTTTTTCCGAATTTTTTATTTTGGCGCTCGATATTTTGGAAACGAAGAATGATATCAGAATTTTGAGAAAAACTCCTCTGGACAATTTAGTCAGCTACAATTTTGAGCCTAAAACAAAGACGGTCGGGTTAAGGGTTTGCCCTGTAGCCTAACCTTTTTGAAAAAATTCAAAAAGTCAGAAATTTTTTTTTCGAATTCCGTAGATTCATTTCCAATGTGCTCGATAGTCGTGTGAGGCACGAAATCTGTGAATAATTTTTTACGAATTTCAAGACTTATAGACCTTTCCAGGTACTCGTAGGTACCAATTTAAGACGCGTAGCACGTATTGTTTTGGAACTGACGGATATTTCCGGGCGGCGTTTTCAAGAGTTTTCAGGACTTACAGATCTTTTGCAACGGGATTTTCAGCACTTACGAGCTTTTCCAAGTGGTGATTTCGAAGAGTTACATAGTTCTCAGTCAGTGCTTCCCCCTTTGATCGTGCCGGCTATACTGAACTGGTCGGAAAACACAAACTATTTACATAGCCGTTTCGACCGACGTTTCATTCAGTGCGGTGGTATCAACCCGGGCGGGTTAAACCCTACCACCAAGTAAGATTAGGAGGGAAGGGACCTACAGTTTTTTTCTATTAAAGATTTTCGGCCCTATGACAAATCAAAATACACCTTGAGAATAAGTCGTCTCCCTGAGATCATATCAGATCTGCCAATTTGTGGAGGCAAAAGTGTTACTAATAGTTTTGCCAACTGGGGTACACAGATAGAATCTATAGCAACACTTGAGTCTGTATAAATAATGGGTTAGTTCTAAATTAGTTTACCTAGGCGTCGCATCGCATTTATTTTCCAAAATGCTAAACGTTCTATGAGTCAGCTGTGAGCAGATCAGCAGCATTGAGGGGTAAGAACGTCAGTCAGCGTTTATGCGTCCACTGCTGGACATAAGCCTCTCCAATTTTCCTCCACATTTTCTTCAGCGATACGGAACCACTGCTTTCCGCAGACGTACTTGATGTCGTCGTCCCACCTGGCGGGTGGTCTTCACACACTCCGTTTTCATGTCCACGGCCGCCAGTGTAGGATACGGTTACTCCAACGGTCGTCGTTTCTTCGGCGAACGTGCCCAGCCCACTGCCACCTGTGCTTAGCCACCCCAAGGTAAGAATGTATCGCTCTGCAATTATAACTTAATGGCAAGCTCTAACTGAGATGTTCTGAGAACTAGCCCTCTTACTTTGAAGCAGACGGCGTGTTAGTGTTTCGCAAAGATAACATAACATAACACGCGCGTTTACTCTAACTTAGCGAGTAGAATATTATTTTGGCGAAACGTGCGGTTTTGACGAAACACAAACGTAACACGCAGGCTGTAATTTCATTGCAGAATCGAGCTTCTGCACGATAGTACCTATTAAGTATTCTGTGCTTCTGCCTCTAAACAGTAGCGGATTCAGAAAGACCTCAAGGGATGGGCGCATCATTATCGTCGTCGGTGTGGACGTATTCTCCGATTTTTCTTCACTTCTCCTTGCACTCTACCCGCTACCTACGACCGCTCACACGACAGGGTTGCCGGCGGCGCGGCAATGATTTTGGTTTTCCCCATATCGATTTTTTTCTAATTTCAGCCATGGAGGGGGGGGGGGGGGGGCGCACGCCCCCTGCGCCGTGTGGGGCCGGTACTTTAAAAGAATAGCCCCACTGCATCTCTCCCCGTGTATGTCGTAAAAGGCGACTAAGGGATATGACTCCCTTCTTATATTACTTGGTGGTAGGGTTTATCCCGCCCGGGTTGGTACCACCGCACTGAATGAAAGGTCGGTCGAAACGGCTATGTAAATAGTTTGTGTTTTCCGTCCAGTTCAGTGTAGCCGGCACGACCGAAGGGAAGCACTGACGTGGCACCAAGTTCACCCGGTGTTTTGGGCTGACATCACGGATGTTGTAGGTGATGTAGCCAACCGTGTCAGTTTCCATAAAAAAAAAACCTGGCTCCGCCACTGTCTCTAAACGCTCAACTTGAACCTAAACAACACAATCTCGAAAGTCCAATAAGAATGCTATTGGAACTATTCCGTCCGACCGCGACGACCAGCGCGGCGACCCGCATGCGCCGGCTGGCACCGTCCATGCCGCTTGCCCGCCCAACTTTGCCTGTTATACAGAGTGTCCCAAAACTCAACGTCAAGCGGGAACCAGGGAGTAGGCCAGTTTATGACTACCCAGGGAAATATAAGAAAAAAATCAGAGTCATTTGTTTTTTATTATAAGAGCATTTTTTTAAAAGCGATGAAAATTTACATCTCGTTCAACATTTTTAGGAAATTTGCAAATATAATTGTTTATTTTTTTTTATTGGTAGCCTAAATACTCTGCTATTAATCAGTATCCCAAATAAAACCAAATTGCCCATAGTTTTATCACAAAAAAAATATTAAGTAAAATTTTCAACTTTTTAAAAAAAATCCTCACATCATAAAAAACAAATGACTCCGATTTTGTTTCTTATTTTTCCCTGGGTAGTCATGAACTGGCCTACTCCCTGGTTCCCGCTTGACGTTGAGTTTTGGGACAACCTGTATGTATAAATTACAATAGCATACATGAATTATGTAGGGTGAAGTGAAGTAAGGGTAAAGTGTTAAGAAACAATAACACAACTTTTACCCTTGTCATACCCGCTTCCACCAACTTGGGGCGGCGAGACAGGTTCAGCCATTGCGTAATGTATAGAGATGCTGAGAAAGTGTAACTACTATCCGGTATCCGGCATATCCGGCCATTTTGTATACGACGCGGCGGGTGGCCGAGTGGTTTGGGCATCGGCTTCTCATGCGAGAGGTCCGAGGTTCGAATCCGGTCGGCGTGTACCAATGAGTTTTTTCTGACGAAAAAAATTACGTGCATACCTACACCTGCTGCTTCACTGTTCGGAACCGGTGTAAAACTGTAGGTCCCTTCCCTGTATTACTAGGTGGTAGGCTCAAATTGTAGCCGACTGGGTTGGTACCACCGTACTGGATGTAAGATGGCTGCATAGCAGCCACGGTTGTGTTCTCGTCTAGTCCAGTATAGCCAGCAATCCAGGGAAGTCTCCAGTATGGCACCTACCTTCTCGTAGGTGATATTGGCTAGTCAGAGCATGCGCTTTGGCCCCTCTGACTCAGCCACTCATACCGGATTACATAAAAAAAACGACCGGATAAAGGATAGCGAAACAATGTCCGACCGAACTTAAGCTAAATAATGGCAATGTATGGTGAAGAAAGCCATGTTTTTCTGTATTCAGAGCTAATTTGTGTGTTGGTATTCCAATGTTTTCCTCTTCTCAAAAGTCTCTCGCTACGTGCTGTATATATGTACCTACAGTGTACACTGCGTGGTTAGGCACTCACCTTTTTTTAATTTTTAAGTTTTCGTATGGGACCCTTTTACTAAGCCTATACGACGTCAGTCCGTCTGCTTTACCTTTTGAACCGTAATAGGTAGCCGGTTGAAGTTTTCGCAGAATATGTGTTGTTTGTTATAGCGCGGTTTTCTCAACCGTTCACTTCGAAAGAATGGGGCGCGCACTCTGCGCTCTCCGCCTCCACCGTACTGATGGGCAATTGCGGTGGGGGCGGAGAGCGGAGGGTGCGCGCCGCATTCTTTCGAAGTGAACGGTTGAGAAAACCGGGCTATATGGCGGTTAACCTAATAAATAATAATAAAAAAAAATCAATTACAAGAATACGTATTTTTTTTTCAACGTTGTTTTGTTTGTTTTTGCTCTATCATAAAAACGGAGATACATACAAGCATCAAACTTGTTTGTACAACATTTCTTTTCCGGCCGAATTTTCGGCAACCGGATATCCGGTATACGATCACTTCACTATCCGTTGCGTCACTAGTTAGGTACATAATATGCGTAAATAAATAGTATATAGGTACCTATTAATTGAGCTAACGGACGGTTACGCAACAGAAGGAGGTTGGAGCAGCAGCAGCACCAAGCATACATACGGGAGTGGCAACCGTCGAGCGCTATTATATGGGAAAATTAGCCGCGTCTTAGTGAATTATGCTCTTACAATATAATAGTCTGCGGGATCGAACGTCAGTGCACATGTGACTTGGGGACAAAGAACACGTATATGTGCACTACGCAAAATGGCGAGTTGTGCAGTTCGTACGTGTCGAAAGAGCTCAAGATCATCAGGAATAACAAAAGATGGCGTAACCTTTCATAGGTAAGTCATTTTAATGATAATACAACGCTTAAAACGTGAAAAATACATTAATTCCGCGAGTTAGGAGCACGACTGCGCGCCATACCGGGCGCGTACACATGATAGGCAAATTTGACAGACTGAAAAGAAATTTGAAATCAATTATTGTATACGGGGATGTTGTTTATAATAAATGCGATGTTGTTTATCATAAATGCGAAAGTATATTTGTTTGTTTATTTGTTTGCTATCATGTTGTTTATCATAAATGCGAAAGTATATTTGTTTGTTTATTTGTTTGCTTGTTTTTTTTTAAGTGAAAATTTCTTTAGCGGTGCTTGGCACTTTTTTAGGTGGGTATAAAATTTATAACTCGAAATCGCGACATCGCGTCAGCGTCATTTTTAAAATGAAACCTTAAGTCATTGCATTAAGGGTTAAGTTAGAGTGGCACGGGATCTGCCGGCACACCCGGAGTGCAACTGTTAAGTAGGGCTCGGTAACAGGTTTATGTCTGTCCATTCTACTAAGTTCTGCAAAATGAATGTAGGGTTCCGTAACAAATGCATGTCTGTCCGTTCTACAAAATTTAACATTTATTTCAAAATGAATGTAGGGTTCCGTAACAAATGCATGTCTGTCCGTTCTACTAAATTTTACAATTTTCAACCAAGGTCCTCCGACGGTTATTTTATAATAAAAGTAGGGTTCCGTAAGTAAGTAAGTAAGTAAGTAAAAAACGTTTAATTCTCGATCACGAGGCAGTACAATAAATACACCTTAAAATAACAAGTTGACAATACGAAGCTAGCCTAAAAAATAAAGATATACATACAGTGCCCACCCCCATGACCGGAAAAGGATGTGACACAGCATGTGACTCCATATAGCTAGGTAGCTACATGGAATCGCTGGTTTTAAGCCACACCCAGTATAAAATAATACTTAACAAATAAGAAAATAACTACCCTTATATATATAACCCAAACGCTATGCCCAAAAAATTAACTAAGCAAATCCTAAGACTACACTGTACTCTATAGTAGTACAATTACACAATTATCTGTATCTATTATATAAAACTAATTCTAATTCCTAATTCCTAATACAAACCCAGTCAATCTCACACATAAATAAATGATTAAAACACAACAAAGAAAAGAATAAAACACTAGTGAATAACCAAACAACACAATAGGTACATACAGAACACATTTTAGAAATCTTATAATTATAATAATAGATAAGTAGAAACGAACAAAACCGAAACAATAATATTGAAAGGATAAATTTGAGAGGATAAATAAATTTTCCTACTCAGCCACGCTGAGATTCAAAAAGAATCTTCTTAAGTTTATCCTTAAAAACTGCAGTGGACTGTAGCTCCTTTAGTGGAGGTGGCACATTATTCCAACACAGCGTCGCCGCATATCGAAATGAACCTCTAAATGCGGCGCCGCGGTGCTTCGCAATGAGGAGTAATCGACCTGTACCTCTAGTTTGACGAGATAGATGTTCACCTGCCCATTCCAACTTTCTCCAGAGGTAGTCAGGTTTCTCAAATTTTATCAGCTTGTGGATTTGACAAGCGAACTGCAGTTCACGCCTGTGCTTCATTTTTAGGATTCCGTGATCGTTGAGGAATGGGGTAACGTGCGCTCTTTTGGGTACATTAAAACAAAAGCGAGCACAGGCATTTTGAACTCTCTGGATTTTGTTGGAGCACTTCTTAGTGATTCGTGGGCCATAAACAGTAGAACCAAACTCAAATAGTGAAAGGACCAGCGCATCAGAGACAGTTTTTCGAACAGCTGTACTCAAGAAAGATCTATTTTTATACAATACTTTAAGTCTAGAGAAGGAAAATTGACATTTTTTTAGCACATGCTCTTCGAATGTTAATCGGCTATCAAAAATTATCCCTAGATTTCTAGCCGATTGAACATAGGGTACTGAAACACCGTTCAGCACCACACGTGGCGTGACCGCGATCTTAGCTAGTTGTTGTCTGGAACCAATAATCATCATGAGCGACTTCTGCGGGTTTAGTGCAAGTCCATGCCGGTCGGACCACTGCCAAATCCTCTCTAAGTCCTCGTTTAGTTTGCTTACAGTAACGTCTAAATCCTCAACAGAGCATGATATCCGAAGTTGACAATCGTCCGCAAATAGGTGGTAGTTCGAGTGCTTTACACATTCACACATATCAGCTGTGTAGATTGTATAGCAAATAGGAGAAAGTATGGAACCCTGGGGACAGCCCTTGTCGAGATTGACCAAATTAGAATAAATAAAAGCACCATCGCTGCCCATTACCTTGGTGATCTGTGCACGACCCGATAAATATGATTCAAACCATTCACATGCAGACAGTGAGAGACCATAGTGGTAAAGCTTCGCAGTCAATAGCTTGACATCTATACAATCGAAAGCGCGAGAGTAATCCAACAGGACCAGAATCGAGACTCGTTCTCTGTCCATGGATGCAAGAATGCCATCAGTTACCTCCGACAGAGCTGTGGCGGGACTGTACGATTTTCTGAAACCGGATTGGTAAGGCGGTAGAATGTTGTGGTCCTCAACATGCCTAGTAAGTTGGTGAAAGATAGTTTTTTCCAATATTTTGGACAAGGCTGGCAGGATACTAATTGGACGAAGATCTGAAACACTAGTAATTTGGTTTTTTTTTTAATTGGGGTAATAATAGCTTTTTTCCAAATTTTGGGAAAAATAGATGAACTAATAGATTTATTTATTATGGTCGTAATGGTTTGTAAAGAATTTGGCAAGGTCAATTCTAACATTCTCATAGAAATTCCATCCGCCCCCACTGCATTCGATTTGATTTTTCTAATCATGTTGAAAATGTCACATTCACCGACTGTATGGAATGAGAGCTCAGGGTGGCAGATCTTGCGGCTTGATCTGTACTCGGTCATCATCTGAGTAGAAACTGAAGCAGTGTCAGGTAGTTTAACAAAATGATTGTTAATAAGTGTAGGGTTGCAAAGACATGGAGGAATATCAGGGGCAGATTTCAACGAACTTACTTTGCTAAATCCAGACCACAAGGCTTTGCTATCGCGTATGTTTTTATTTACATGATGCGAAAAATATGCAGTTCTCTCGTGTCGCAAGCTACTAGTCACGAGGTTTCTAAGGTCTTTGTAATATCTTAGGTGTACTGCACTTTTAGACTTTGATGCTTTAGAACCCGCTTTATTTCGAAGCTGGATCATAAACTTTATAGTATCTGTTATCCAAGGTCTACTATTATTTGTGAATTTTCCGGTCCGTATAGGTGCCAATTTATCGAACAGATCCAAGACATGCTCATTAAACATTTCAACCATCTCGTCTAGGCTCACCAATTTATTTATATTTGACCAAGCAATGTTATCTAATGCAGCATCCAATATATCCATATTTATTTTATTGAATGGTCTGTAGGTAATAAATTGTGGCTTGCAAGGAGTTTTCTTGAATTTTAGTGAGACCACTGCCATACTATGATCGCTGATTGCGTCATTATGTAGCACCCTGGTTTCGATAACGTGTTCCTCAGCGTTAGTGCAAATTAGATCTAGGAGAGTCTGGGAGAGGTCCGTAACTCTGGTAGGTTCGGATATTAATTGACTTAGACCAAATTGAAACAGAGTATCCTTAAACAATGATACATGAGGTATATTTTGAGTCCAATTAATGTTAAAATCAGACATTAGAAATGTAAAGTCCGAGGCGAGCACAATAATTCCCAACACTTCGCTTAAATGATCAATACCATGAGACACATTTATCGATGGTGCTCGATACACGGCGCCAAAGGCGCACGTGAACTTCCCACACTTTACTTGTACCCATAGCTGCTCTAGTGGTCCATTAGGAACATCGAGAGATTTTACCACTAAACTTGACCGAATGTAGAAGCCGACTCCCCCGCCCCGTGCGCCGCGCGGTCGGTGCTGCAACACGTACCCGGGTATAACACGTAACACGTTTATGTCTGTCCATTCTACTAATAAGTTCTGCAAAATGAATGTAGGGTTCCGTAACAAATGCATGTCTGTCCGTTCTACAAAATTTAACATTTATTTTAAAATGAATGTAGGGTTCCGTAACAAATGCATGTCTGTCCGTTCTACTAAATTTTACAATTTTCAACCAAGGTCCTCCGACGGTTATTTTATAATAAAAGTGTCTGTGTGGGCCCTGAATACGAATCCGTTGTCAAAATTCAAAAAAAGTGACCGCCATTTTGAACTTTTTAGTTACTGAACCGATTGCTTTCAAAATCGATATCTGGGTGTCTGTGTGGGCTCTGAATACGAATCCGTTGTCAAAATTTTATAAAAGTGGCCGCCATTTTGAACTTTTTAGTTACTGGACCGATTGCTTTCAAAATCGATATCTGGGTGTCCGTGTGGGCTCTGAATACGAATCCGTTGTCAAAATTTAAAAAAAGTGGTCGCCATTTTGAACTTTTTAGTTACTGGACCGATTGCTTTCAAAATCGATATCTGGGTGTCTGTGTGGGCTCTGAATACGAATCCGTTGTCAAAATTCAAAAAAAGTGGCCGCCATTTTGAACTTTTTAGTTACTGGACCGATTGCTTTCAAAATCGATATCTGGGTGTCTGTGTGGGCTCTGAATACGAATCCGTTGTCAAAATTTTATAAAAGTGGCCGCCATTTTGAACTTTTTAGTTACTGGACCGATTGCTTTCAAAATCGATATCTGGGTGTCTGTGTGGGCTCTGAATACGAATCCGTTGTCAAAATTTTATAAAAGTGGCCGCCATTTTGAACTTTTTAGTTACTGGACCGATTGCTTTCAAAATCGATATCTGGGTATCCGTGCGGGCTCTGAATACGAATCCGTTGTCAAAATAAAAAAAAAGTGACCGCCATTTTGAACTTTTAAGTTACTGAACCGATTGCTTTCAAAATCGATATCTGGGTGTCTGTGTAGGTTCTGAACACGAATCCGTTGTCAAAATTTAAAAAAGTTTCCGCCATTTTGAACTTTTTAGTTCCTGGACCGATTGCTTTCAAAATCGATATCTGGGTGTCTGTGTGGGCTCTGAATACGAATCCGTTGTCAAAATTTTATAAAAGTGGCCGCCATTTTGAACTTTTTAGTTACTGGACCGATTGCTTTCAAAATCGATATCTGGGTGTCCGTGTGGGCTCTGAATACGAATCCGTTGTCAAAATTTAAAAAAACTGGCCGCCATTTTGAACTTTTTAGTTACTGGACCGATTGCTTTCAAAATCGATATGTGGGTGTCCGTGTGGGCTCTGAATACGAATCCGTTGTAAAAATTTAAAAAAGTGGCCGCCATTTTGAACTTTTTAGTTACTGGACCGATTGCTTTCAAAATCGATATCTGGGTGTCCGTGTGGGCTCTGAATACGAATCCGTTATCAAAATTTAAAAAAGTGGCCGCCATTTTGAACTTTCTAGTTACTATGGCGGTTATTATATTATTATTTAAAATGGCGGCCACTTTTTTTACATTTTGACAACGGATTCGTATTCAGAGCCCACACAGACACCCATATATCGATTTTGAAAGCAATCGGTCCAGTAACTAAAAAGTTCAAAATGGCGGCCACTTTTTTTAAATTTTGACTACAGATTCGTATTCAGAGCCCACACATACACCCAGATAGCGATATTGAAAGCATTCGGTCCAGTAACTAAAAAGTTCAAAATGGCGGCTACTTTTTTTAAATTTTTACTACAGATTCGTATTCAGAGCCCACACATACACCCAGATATCGATTTTGAAAGCAATCGGTCCAGTAACTAAAAAGTTCAAAATGGCGGCCACTTTTTTTACATTTTGACAACGGATTCGTATTCAGAGCCCACACAGACACCCAGATATCGATTTTGAAAGCAATCGGTCCAGTAACTAAAAAGTTCAAAATGGCGGCCACTTTTTTTAAATTTTGACTACAGATTCGTATTCAGAGCCCACATATACACCCAGATAGCGATTTTGAAAGCAATCGGTCCAGTAACTAAAAAGTTCAAAATGGCGGCCACTTTTTTTAAATTTTGACTACAGATTCGTATTCAGAGCCCACATATACACCCAGATAGCGATTTTGAAAGCAATCGGTCCAGTAACTAAAAAGTTCAAAATGGCGGCCACGTTTTTTAAATTTTTACTACAGATTCGTATTCAGAGCCCACACATACACCCAGATATCGATTTTGAAAGCAATCGGTCCAGTAACTAAAAAGTTCAAATGGCGGCCACTTTTTTTACATTTTGACAACGGATTCGTATTCAGAGCCCACACAGACACCCAGATATCGATTTTGAAAGCAATCGGTCCAGTAACTAAAAAGTTCAAAATGGCGGCCACTTTTTTTTAATTTTGACTACAGATTCGTATTCAGAGCCCACACATATACCCAGATAGCGATTTTGAAAGCAATCGGTCCAGTAACTAAAAAGTTCCAAATGGCGGCCACTTTTTTTAAATTTTTACTACAGATTCGTATTCAGAGCCCACACATACACCCAGATATCGATTTTGAAAGCAATCGGTCCAGTAACTAAAAAGTTCAAAATGGCGGCCACTTTTTTAACATTTTGACAACGGATTCGTATTCAAAGCCCACACAGACACCCAGATATCGATTTTGAAAGCAATCGTTCCAGTAACTAAAAAGTTCAAAATGGCGGCCACTTTTTTTAAATTTTGACTACAGATTCGTATTCAGAGCCCACACATACACCCAGATAGCGATTTTGAAAGCAATCGGTCCAGTAACTAAAAAGTTTAAAATGGCGGCCAATTTTTTTAAATTTTTACTACAGATTCGTATTCAGAGCCCACACATACACCCAGATATCGATTTTGAAAGCAATCGGTCCAGTAACTAAAAAGTTCAAAATGGCGGCCACTTTTTTTACATTTTGACAACGGATTCGTATTCAGAGCCCACACAGACACCCAGGTATCGATTTTTAAAGCAATCGGTCCAGTAACTAAAAAGTTCAAAATGGCGGCCACTTTTTTTAAATCGCGAGATTAAAACACCATGAATATTATTAAACCGGAAAAAAATATTGTTTTAAGGAAGACTCCAATCTTTTACTCTGTTCCTCGAAGTTTAGGTAAATAAGCCCTATTTATTCCTATCACTGATTATTAGTACAACTTTTCAAAAATATTAGAACAACAGTCTGGTTTAATTTTTCAATATTTTTTTTTTGATTCAAACAATAATATTCGGTCAGTAAAAACTATTTGAAATAATATTACAAATAACAATTTCAAAATTCACAAATATACCGCGCCATCATCGTCCGTCAGACTGGCATTCGTAGTGATCCCGTCAAGTTGCCGTCAAGCAAGGCTTCCGATTGGTCGGACGGTCGGCTCTTACTACCAGATACCCGAGCCAAGCCAGCGATAACAAACCTGTCGCTGGCCTTGCTCGCTCTGTCTCTCTCCATATCGCAGGGCGCGATATGGGTAACGGAGATAGACAAGTCACGTCATAAAAGATTAAATTGCGATTTCGATTTTCGTAGTAGTAGGGATTTTTGGCTAGCCGTGCTCCGATACAAACGCAGTAGCGTTGCGTCTCCCGTATGTATGCTCGGTGAGCAGCAGGAGCTTGCTGGAGCAGGTTTATGTATGAGGTACCTACATAAAGTGTTTGCAAGACAGCTCCATCGGATCTTTCGATCGGAGAAACATGAGCAATATGTAAGTTATGTATAATCGGGTTAAATCTATTAAATTAAATCATTAATCAAATTAATCAATAGTTTCTGTGTGCACGCGTGTAACCGAAGAATATTATGCCTTTTGCCCTTTTTAGGGTTCTGCGAAAAGAAATAAAAACAGAATCCTTATAGGATCACTTTGTTGTTGGTCCTTTACCCTTTTTTTCACGAAAGGGGTTGATTTTTTTTTCAATGCTTCCTTTACTTATAAATGAAAAGGCCTCGTTATAAGAAATACAAATATATATTTTTTTTAGTAGTCAACAAGGAATCCTTATAGTTTCGCTATGTCCGTCCGTCTGTCCGCGGTTTAGCTCAGAGACCCTTAGTACTAGAAACTTGTAAGTTGGTATGGGTATACATATTACATACATATTAATAACGCCGACAAAGTGGTAAAATATAATAAATAAATATAAGAAATATTTTTTTTAGGGTATAGTGCACCACGTAAAGTGGGGATGAATTTTTTTTTCACGTCTACCTTATCCTGTGGGATGTCGTTGGATAGATCTTTGGAAAATATTGCGGGTTTGTAAAAAGCATTTTTCGATTTAGGGATCCGTTTGCGAATTATTAAGCTTTTAAGTGCAAATTTTTGTTAAGAGTCAAGTGTGCCCGCCCCCTGCCAGCTAAAAGGTTGTTATTAGATATGTGAAAAAATTTAAAAGGAAAACTATCACAGCTAAGTAGGCTGTGATAGATAACTTATAAAATGTACGGACGACAGCCATTATTTTTTAAATGCATATTTCAAAAGATATTAAAAGAAAATATACAAAAATCGGCATCGGCAGCTTTGAAGATGCCGATGCCGTCTTCCAGGCCGATTCCTCATATGCATCTCCTTGTGCCTCTAATTCTTGAGGATACCGAGCTTATAACAGAAATCTGAACCTTTGTCGTGTCGTGAACATCCGACGATATGTGAAAATTGTTTTTTCCATTTTTAGCTTCTAGGCGAGTCGCTGTTCTTTTTATAATTTGACCATTTTAGGGTTCCGTAGCCAGCGACGCTGGCAGGATGCCTCAAAAGAAAAATCCAACAATATTTTTTGTATTTTATTGGCAGTTAGACTGCACTCGAACATGTCACTGTTTGTTCTATCCGGTTCGATTGCACCCACGAAGTAGAACCGACAAGAAACTTCGCAGTTTGCATAGTCTAAGTAGGTATTGAAGCCTGTCAATTTGAAAATAATGATTCATTTGATGGAACACTTTAAGCTCAAAAGTCTCACGTAATTGCGTTAGCTCTACATCTCTCTCCATCCCATCGCGAGAACTAATTGATGGAGCGTCCCTGAAATAGGACGAGGCAGGCGATGAGAGTGAAATCTCTTGTCCCCTTCGCCCGGCCGCCGGCCGGTGTCACGTGTCGCCCGCGCGCGGCCGCACCGCACTCGCATCCCCCTCCCTCTCGCTCGGTCTCCCGTTGTCGCTGACAGGGCCGTAGCGAGCTTTTGGAAAGAAGGGGGACTTTTTTTTCATGTAAACTGACACGGTTGGCTACGTCAACTACTACATCCGTGATGTCAGCCCGTAACACCTGGTGGACTAGGTGCCATGTCAGTGCTTCCCTTCGGTCGTGCCGGCTACACTGAACTGGACGGAAAACACGAATTATTTACATAGCAATTTCGACCGAAATTTCATTCAGTGCGGTGGTACCAACCCGGGCGGGTTTAAACACTACCACCTAGAAAGGTAACACGGGTTTTATTCTGCCGAACGAGCAGCCGAAGCAGGATGTGTTGGTATATTTCGGCAATCACCCACCGGTAGTTTATTTTATTGTTTCTGTCTTCTGCTTTAAATGTCTGTTTTATTTAGGTTTCCGTACCATGTACGGAAGCCTATTAGTAAGCCTACGTCGTCTGTCTGTCTGTCTGTTCTACTGCTGTATCTTTGAAACCGTAGTAGAAAGCCGGTTGAAATTTTCACAGAATATATGGCGGATGTAAACGTAGAAGAATCTTTTGTGGTGCGGAAACCTCGATGCGCAGGTCCGACTCGCATTTGGCTAGTTTTTTATGAGTTTGTGGACAGCACTTCTTCGCTTCATAATTCGTACGTCACTTTGTTTCAACTTTGAAAATATTTGAATTCTCGCAAGTCCCTTGTAGCCTGCGTGCGGTATTACGGACTTTAATGGTATAAATAAGAACTCTCACTTGGACTAATTCATATAATATTATGTGATCTTCCTATATTCGTGACTCTCTGTACCCGCGGCTCCGCTCGCAGTAAGTCGGCTTAAACTCTATATATAAATAGGTTGAGTCGTTTTTGAGAAAATCACATTTAAGCTAACCGAATTTGTAGATTTTTCCGAGACTGCATTCACTTTCGATCCCACTGCTCAGCTAATAAGAATAATAACGTGATGCTATATAGCCCTGATGGGGTGGAGATATGTCGCATTGCATAGACAAAAATCGCAAGTAATTAGAGTGATTCGTTTTTTTAATTATATATAAGCGAACTAACATAATTTATACATAAACACAGACAACAGACGTTGGATCTTATATTATGTAGGGATAGGGATTAGGTACTCAGCTCACTCAATCCCCAGAATGTCACAATTTCTCAGTCTGGCTCCTATTTTGAGTAGTTTCGCTCGCTATACAGGGTGCTAAAACGGCGAGTACATTAATTTCGCCAGCGCAATCCTCATGTTTTTCCGAGGCAAAAAAGCAATTAAAGTTTTTCTCTAAAGTGTCTAGTTTTCGAGATATGAATTTTTGAAATGTATGTTTTCGTCTAGTGTAATTTAACGCGTAGTTGCCGCTCCGCACCCTCCGCCTGCCGACCTTCAGTCCTCCACTCACATAGCTAACACCCGCCCCTCCCGCCAACACCTCCGTCCGAGGCGCTCACGTCTCACCCGCCCTTCCCCCCTCCGCGCCGACCTGTTGTCATTAGATCATTTTTAGACTAAAATAATCAATTAGTTTGTATGAAAACTGTAACTTTTTATTTAAAGGGAATTCAGAAAAAAGTTATTTGACTTTTTTGTTACTCTTGATCCCAATAATCATTTCCTAAATTTAATGTACTCGCCGTTTTTACACCCTGTATATAGGTTGTAAGCTTCGGTGTAAGCTTCGAGCCAAGTGCTGTATGTGCCAACAGGCAACAGCGCCATACATGCCTACGTATTAAGTATACACACACGCAGACGGATATTATGTCGGCATGGTTACTTATTTGCTGTGTGTCTGCCGAGGTTGATTGGGGCGAGGAAGGAGGTCTGCGGGGAGCCAAGGATGTAGGCGGCTTGCACGCAGACAGCAGGCTTAGAGCGTTCGTGACAGCATGTCAGCAACGAACGCTATCATGTACAATGTTATAAATAAACCCACACCCACTTCACCCACCACGCACACACAAGAGGAAGAGGCGAGTGTCTTGGCGTCTTATGATATTATACGACTTAAGTATGAGTGAGTGGAGTATAACCACCAAATTTCCCACCAGGTGCTTTGATCAATTCAAGAAAATTCCGAGCTATTTTGGCGTTACTGCTGCAACATTATCTAGAAATTTCAAACGACTAGTTTTTAGAAATCATGTGAAAATGTATGGAACCATCGATGGAGCAATGCTTATTGTGTAAGATGGTGAACCAACATCCAGAAATTTGCCAATAGTTTTTACACGAAAACTCGACAGAAAAAATCATTGGGGAGAGAGACCGACGCACGTGTAGGTAGGCGGCGTGGTGCGGGTGAAATAAAGCCAAAAGTTGCGCCGGAGTTTTCCAAGCGCATGGAATGCCACGGCTATGCCGCTCGGCGACAGTCGACACACTTAAGTGGAGCATTGTGGGTCGACATCCCTTCATAATGCACAAAATAATCGCCATAGATTGCTCGGTGATGCTCCACTAGGTTCGGTCACAATCGTCGAGCAATTATTGCCGTAAAATTGCCCTTTTGCGAGCACCTTTGCTACCTATAAATTGGTGAAAACAAATTTTTCGTATTCTTATTTTCCAAGGTTTTCGTTCGCTGCTCAGCTTCGTGGAGAAAATTCTGAGATATGTCAGATGATATCAGTGAAGGCTACGGTTTAGCCCTCGTTGCAGACAAGTGAAAAAAAAATATCCTGATATCTGTTTCGAGACAGTCTCACAGCAACTGAAATCGACACTATGTTTTAGTACTCGATATACGAATATATGTTATCATATCACACACAGCACATCGAACAATAATAGGTATATAGTATTTCAGTCTCCAGCGATGCGGAACAATAATAGTCAGGTCTGACAGCGTCGACGTCCTTGAAGTCAGTTCAGTCGGTCG